>CM042478.1:4980000-6232500 GCA_023621385.1 Quercus gilva | reverse complement strand
CAACCTAAACAGAAGAATAATCTACCATGGAAGAACAAGAAAAGAGAAAGGAGCACGAGGAACTTACCATGAAATGCAGAATTGAAAAAGAAAACTTGAAGGAGAGACAAACTCTAGAATGCCAACTAAACAAGGAAGGAGTATGAAGAAAAAGGAATAGGAGGGAAAAATACGAATTAAAAGGCCAAAACGTGCACGGGAAAACTGAGAAAAATATGCATGTCGAACGCATCCTAATTGTACACGTGGCACTCAACTAGTCAAACATCAATTCGTCATAAATGCGCAGTACACAAAATATGAAATGTCAAACAAATATGTTTTCATCTCGTCTAACAAACGAAAATTCAAACAACGGGGCAACTGATGAGTCAAAAATTTACGATCGTCATTAAGCTAAAACCGTCACTAACCAAGAGACAATGTTACGCATTTATTACGCTCATTGATGACAAAGCATAATGGGCGGAGCAACAATCATAGAGTGAGTTGTGAACTTCAGACAAAGATTTTGTAACGCACTAACCGTTGAGCATAAATACAGCGATTCATTGCCCATTAATTAGGCACACAACTATAAAAGAGAAAGCAACAGAAGTGAAAGGTACACATAAATACTCTACGAAAATCATTCTCAAGTTTGTTTCTCTCTAAAATCTTTCTCTCTTTCTGACTTAAGCATCGAAGGCGGTTTGACTAATGCCAAACCGGCGTGTTACTCTTCCACCCAGTTTATTTTGCAGGTTTTCCTCCAACAGAGATGACCCCAACCACACCTTCGTCTATCCACTACAAAGAGGATCTCAACTGCTGATTTTTTGCATCATCATTACCTGAACTAGGAACAGTGTTAACAAGAGTGAATGAATAAGTCTTAGATTGGTTAGTTTAAGTAACCAGCAAGTCTCTAATTGGTCGGTTTAAGAAATTAGATAAAGTTAATAGAAAATAAATAATACTGTGTTTTTTCTTGAGGTCTAAGTTTGATAAACAACTCCAAAACGACGCTTCTACCATAATACCATAAACAATTCTAAGTTTGATAAATAATACCAATTTGCTCATTCATGTGATTGATTTGTCATGAAAAGGGCCACCACCATTAAGATTATATATCTACAAGTTAATTAGTTTTTAACAATTAGCCGACTTGAAATTGCAACTAAAATCTCAACTCGCCACCGTCTTATTCATACCCTGTATTATGAGTAAATGTGATCCATAGTAATCTGTGGGTCTTCTTCATTATTATGATTGGATGGAGATTTGGCATAATTAAAAGGTATCAAACATCAGGAAAGGATAAGGAAGTGTCATAAATATTTAAGGCGAAACCCAGAAAAGGTCAAAAATAGTGTGAAAGCATATTTGGGATCAAAAGAAGATACGATAGAGACTTGGGTTGAGGCAAGATTATACTGTTACGATCACAAAGATCATAATGTCTAATCACAAGATAGTGGTGAGTTGGTTGCTTTTAGCTTTGTTAGGCTTAACAAACCAACCTAGAAATCTAGAATAATAAACAGTTCTTCTGGATTCCAAATTACTCATCTAACGAGAGTCGAGCTTTCTTTCTAGCTCTAAATATTATTGTTTTTATTGCGGTTTAAATCAAATTATGATTATACTTCTCTGTACAGCGGACTATTATTCAATAATATATATTTTGGTCTTGAATTATCCCTCACTTCTTTTGTTGATGTGAAGATAGTAAAGCAATGTTACATGTTCTTTATACTTATCAAAAAAAGTTTACATGTTTTGTATAGCATTTTTGGTTTTTGATCATGCATTACTATAATTGTACAAGATAAGTAGTATAATGCATTTTCTAACAATTTATTTTTGGGTCCCTTTCTTTATTTTTTTTCCATGTCAGTGAACATAGACTTAAGGCCCCATTACTTTTATTTTCTCTTTCTATTGTGCAAGGAAAATTGGTTTATACTCTAAACTTAGTGAAAGATGACTTCTTCTTCTTCTTCTTTTTTTTGTATGTAGGACGTTCCTCCGATCCATCAATCTTCGGCTCTCCAACAATCCCCAGATCTCCAAAAATCATCAACTGCATCCCATCAACTAAGCAACTTAAAAGTTTTATGTTGGTGTTTGAGGACTTTTTGTGTACAAAGAACTACAATGTTATGTATTTGATAATATATTTCTATGTTAATATAATGTTAGTTTGGAGACATTTGTGGTGTTATTCAGTTACATTTGTGGTATTGTCTCATTGGAACTAAAATTATTACAAGTTCTTTGTAATAGGTCTGTGGTTTTAAAACCTAGAAAAAAGAAAACAATTTAGCCTATAGCGGCATGCAAAAAGCGCCACTAAAGGTCTAAAATTAAGTTTTAAATGCAACCATATAGCAGCGTTTATAGACTGCCGCTAAAGCTTCAAACATATAGCGGTGGTCATATCTGCCGCTAAAAGGTGCCTATGTTCTATTTTACATTAAGCCCTATAGCAGCGCTTATAGCCCGTCACTAAAGGTGGACACTTATAGCAACGCACATTACTCGTTGCTAAAGGTCAATTGACCCGAATTCAAACTCGTATGGCAACGGTTTTTCGCTCGCCGCAATAAACCAAAATTGCCGCTAAAACTTGCATCTACAGCGACGCTTTTTGTTACCGCCATAATAGATCTACTGTAGCACCGCAGCAGTGATGTGATGAACTACTGCAATAGCACCCATTGCTAAAGGTCAAATATACCTTTAGTGGCGCTTTTTGAGGCTTCAGCAGCGCATTTTGGCCCATCGCAATATGTTTTTTTTTTTTTTTTTGGGTAGTGTCAGAGGAATGGATAGACAAAGATGATAGTGCACATGATAAGGTCAAATGGGAGAAAATAAATAAGGTGATGTATTACATTGGACTGTGAGTTCAAAATTCTTTTATGTGTGATCTTTACATTGATGATGATAGAATCCAAACTATATATATATATATATATATATAAAATATGATGGGGGGTTTGTATAGACATTTTAAGGTTGGAAAAACCAACACAATTGTGCATGTAAATCCAAGTAGTTGATCTTCTACTTAATTTAGTTAGGTAAAAGGGAAATAAGAAAGGGGAGATAGAGAGAGAGCAAGAGAGTTGTGTGTGTGTGTGTGTGTGTGTGTGTGTGTGTGAGAGAGAGAGAGAGAGAGAGAGAGAGAGAGAGAGAGAGATAATAGGGTAGCCAAAGCATAGAATTTAATAAAAATCCCTCATGAGAGTATGATTATAGTCAAACATCAAGGAAATACACTAATAATTGGAAATCGTAGTCAAATAATAAAATGAAACACACAAACAATTGACAACCTTGTTCCAAGGCAACATAAGGCTATATGAAACTATTATCACTGTGGAAGCTTATTGAATTTGCGGCGTCGGTACTCAGCATAAGTTTTAGTTGAATATTTGGCTTGGTTTTGATCATTCACAAGCTCTGAAAATGGTCCAATGTTCACCTCATGTGGAGGCACAATAAACACTGCCCATGACATGCGTGTGCATTCCTTGTTCACCAAACTCCTATGAAGAACACTCTTGTACTTCCCGTTGCTTAGCACCTATAACAAAATTCTCATAAATTGGACACTTAGGGCATGTTTGGTAGACTGTAATAGGCGCTGTAATGTAATAATTATTCCTATGGTTTAGTTATTCTTTAATTTGGTTATATTTTTATTACAAGGAATAATCATTCCTTATGAATAGCTATTCTTCAAAATGAGAAATAATTATTCATCTTTAAAAGGTTGTATTAGCTATTCTTTAGTAAGTGCAATAATTTCAAAACTTAATATATTTCCAAGTAAACAAACTTTCCATATACATCTAACAATTATAAAAATAAAAAATCATAGAAAATACCACATATCTCTCTTAAATTTAAAAATAACAATTTTTAAGGAAATATAATTGTATGAGTAAGAAATTTCCAAAAATAAATATTAAGTTTCATTCTAATGTTATAACTCACAACCAAACTAATGAATATGTTTAGTTATCACATTACAACATATTTTATTCCTAGTAATAAAGATTACAATTTCTGTTGTAATTCTCATTCAGTGTACCAAACGTAACCTTACAAAAACAACTATTTGTTGCTATTTTCAGAGTGAATTTTAATTCTAAAAAAACACTAGTTGTTGCTTTTAAAGCTATAATTTAGCCTTTATAGCGACTTAAACATCGGTGGACACTTGAACATTTATTTTTTGCAAAACAATTTCATTAAAATTATATTATAAATACATTATTGTCATATTTCATTGCACAAGATAGGGAGTACCATACCTCAATTTGATCACCAACATGGACAAAAAGTGCATTTTCCAAGAGATTTACGGCAACCCAATTATTGTCTTTCCACACTTGAAGGCCTGGAACATCGTTTGGAACTAGTATTGTGAGTGCAGACATGTCCGTATGAGGTTCAACTCCTAAAGCCAATTCAGGTTGTGGGCAAGGTGGGTACATGTTTATTTTCATCTCTAGCTCTAGTTCTTCATCACCCAAACAAGACTTCAAAACCTTCCCTTCCAAACCTAACCCCTCTGACAATAGTTGCAGTAGGTTATCCGTTATTCTCAATATTTCTTTGCTATATTCTTCTGTGACTCCTCTGTGTTAAGTGTACATGAGGTAAGGTAAGCACTAACAAGGTCAGATTTTATTAAAGCAAAGATAAACAATAATAATAAAAATCAACAAATAAATTTTTTTTAATACTAAACTTGTGTGTATATATCAAGTATGTCTTTTAACATGATACAACATTTGTTATTGGGCCAAAATGGGCAAATGCCCTTTTTATGCAAAAAAAAAGTGGCGTTTTGCCCATTTTCCAAACTAATTAGAGAAATGCTCCTTTTTTGTAACTCGATTTTCTAAAAATCGAGTTTTAAAAAAAAAAAAATTCTTGAGCTCTATAGTGGCGTTTTAAAGAGCCTATAATGATGTTTTAAGGACTTATAGTGGCGTTTTGGAATTCGAGCTCCATGAACTCGAGTTATAGGCTTTTTTTTTTTTTTTTGCCTATAACTCGAGTTCATGGAGCTCGAGTTTCAAAACGCCACTATAAGTCCTCAAAACGTCACTATAGGCTCCTTAAAAAGGCCACTATAGGGCTTAACTCGATTTTGAGAAAATCGAGTTTCAAAACATGGGCATTTCCCTAATTAGTTTGGGAAATGGGGCAAAATGCTGGATTGTTTGCGCAAAAAGGGCATTTGCCCATTTTGGCCTTTGTTATTGTTTTATGGATAATAAAATTTCTCTCAAATAATCTTTATATTATTAACAATAAATACTTTCTTTCAAAAAAGAGCTTAAACTTATCTAAGTTTAACTCTATTGTTTTTGAACTAAATTTCATAACAACTCTCTTTCTATGTACACAATGAACAATTATTCATAAACTCATTTTTTTAACTATTCCAAAAATTTGTTTTAACAATCTTAATGACTAAAATACATGATGATTTGAATCCATTATTTTGTTAAATGAAGATAAGATCTATTCCCTTATGTTCAAATCTTTTAGCATTTATAAAGGGTTAGATTCTAAAGTTTTGGAACAGAGGATTGAGTAACTTTTGGATTTTGAAATTTTTTTCTTAAACTATTATCAAGTGGGGATGGTTTCTAGGGTTTATAGATGTGTTTGAAAATCCTAATCACAAAACATATAAAATTTGGGTTTATCAAGAAATTTGTATTAGGTTTGAGTTTAGGGCAAAAGCTGGTTAAAGACAACAATGTTTTAATCTAATCAATGATAATACATTAATAATTTTTTGTTCATATCTTTTACACCATAAAATAATTTTGAGTGAACTTATTTCATTGGAAAATAGATATATGGAGCTTCAGTACAAATACAAATTTGACTCAATTTGGATTTGAAACCAAGAGTTTGCTTGACTTGCTAGATATTCACTCTAACAAAATTGCGGTAAATAATCAATTGGTTTTGACTACATATCGACTTAACCTATTAATTTCCTATATAAAACAACCCTTATTGCATAAATTGAGAAGAGAGAGGTTATTACATAAAGATTAGCCTAACGAAAAACCTTCTTAAGCCTTCTAAATTCCTCTCCATAGAATGCTTCTCCTTATGAGATATATACTTTTAGTGTTTTTCCTTGAGCCTCAATTGTTAGTTCGTTAGTTCCACAACAATGAGTTGTTGTTGTTGTTATTGTCCAAAGTTTCGGCTTTACTAGTGAGGTTTGTTTGTGAAAGAGGTTCACGTAGAAGATTTTCAGAGTTGTAGGACATTCAGAGGGAATGCAAGTAAGGCATTTGTTGAGGTTACAATAGAGTTTGGTTATAAGGATTTTGTAAATAGATTGTCTTAGCTCTTAATTACGGGATTGGATCCTTGAAGTGGTTTTACCTTTGAAGAGGTTCTTCATTGGTTTATTTCACTTTGTTACCAAATTTGTGTTCATTAAACTACTTTTTCTTTTATATGAATTTAATCTACCTATGGAGTTCACTCCATGATGATTACTCTTATCATCTAGCTAAGATATCAATCGCTTTTTGATGTAGGTAGGGTTTGAATCCTAATTAATCTCCTATTCAACAATTATAGATTTTACTAGTTGAGCTAACTAGAACCCACTTCCTTAAACTATTTTTACATCTTTATTTCTTTTTAGATTTGGTGTTCATAATTGTGATGAACTATCTATTTGTGTGGAATCAATCAATAACTTGTTCACTGATTAATTAATCTATTGCTTAGGTTTTTTTAGGGTATAAATAACAGTTTATTAATTGGTAGCAGAGGTTTTAGAACGTGAATTACAAACTCCTCCTATATCATTTTGTTATATATGAATTTTGATAAATCAATTCACCATTTGATTGCATTTTATTATTATATCCTTTATACTTGCAATATTTCAAAAAGATTAAAGATCAATAGTTGTGTTATCAATCAAATATTTAAATTTCAAGTTTTTGTAGCCTTAAATTATGCATAAAAAATAAGTTTACTAAATGAATAATAAATAATATCTTATTTGAAATAAATTTGACGTACATGTTAAGAATATAAAAAACATGCAATCCAACAGTTAAATTTTCAAAATATATAGTCATATTAATTGTTTAGTGGGAGTTTGTATTCATTTCCTACAAAGCAATTCGTAGATAAACTTTTTCCCTATAGGGATTTGCTAACCTATTTGCAGAGAAGCATTTTTTCTATGCATCTTTTTTTTTTTTTTTTTTTTCACCTTATTTGAGTGACGTACATAAAAACATTAAAAGGTGACTAAATGATAAATTAAACCTTTAAATGAGTGGTAGTATAATTCTTCTTTTCTTGTTAAATAAATTTAAATCTACATTATAATTTTAAGAGAAATAGGAGGGAGGAATTTAAAAAGCCACGTAGCCATGGCCCCATATATATACCCTTCCTCCACTGTTAGATAAGGGATTTTCCTTTCTTTTATTTTTATTATTTTTGGTTTTTCAATGGTCTCTCCATGTACTATATCTAATTCATAACGAATTACTGTTTTTTGATGGAATCATAACGAATTATTAAGCATAAAATTTATAGGTAACCTATGAACGGATTAATGGGAGAAGAGAACCAACGTATATATCTTTGGATTCAAAATGAATTAATAATAAGAAATTGGTTTTCTAACTTTAATAAATAAAAATTGGTGGGTTATTATCACTTAACAATGAAACAGATGAATGGAAAAGAGGGTTCAGAAGTTCTCCAAAAAAAAAAAAAAAAAAAGATTTAGAATCGAAGGGATCCTAAGTCAATTAGGTGGTAATATATATATATATATATAGCTAGGTGGTAGTATTATATATTAATAGGTCATATTAATGAGTGTTCTTAGGGCAATTGTTAATAAATTATATTATGAGAGTTTTGACACCACTTTTATGATAAATATAAAAAGTTGTTAATACAATTAATTGCTTTATCATTTTTTCATAAAAATATTTCTAAATATAGTTTTTAAACTAATGTTCTTAGGGCATTCATTGATGTTTCACTATATTAATAAAGTTTTGGGAGAAAACAAATAAAGGACAATTTCTTTCAATTATTATAAGTTAATATTAGGGATGGCAATGGGGCGGGGTGGGACCGAATGATGAGGTTTTCGTCCCCATCCCGCATGGTTTTGTCTTGTCCCATCCTTGCCTCTTAGGGCCCCGTGAAGCCCCGCCCCACCCCGTGGTGCGGGGCTAAAATATTGCCCCATTCCCATTCCATCACCTTTGCGAAAGGGGGAAAACCCGCACGAGACAAAGCGAAGAGGAGCCGGTTAAGCGGGGTGGGGCAAAATTGTCATCCCTAGTTAATATTATATCTTTTTTTTTAGAAGAAAATATTATATCTTGATTCTAAAAATAGAAGAAGTTATTAGTATATTTTAATAAAGTTTTAGGCATAAGATTAAATTATCGGAATGAGAGAAGGACTTAAAGAAAGGATTGCAATAGTTGATATTTGATTTCTCGTGTAATCACGCTTTGTCTTGATTCTCAAAAAAAAAAAAAAAAAAAAAAAAAAAAAAAAAAATAGTGTTGTGCAAAGATAATGTACTCATTTTTCTCAAAAATACAAAAAAAAAAAAAAAAAAAAAACAATGTTTCCCTAAAGCATTTGTTAATAAACTATTTTAAAAAAAAAAATTGATATCACTTTCATGGAAATACAAAAAGTTATCACAAAAATTATTTTTTTTCCATAAAAGTTTCTAAAAATATTTCTTAAATTAATACCTTCAGATATGAGCTATCATTTTCCAAAAATTTACATGCCTTGTACTATGATTTTTTTATCTTTCTATTTTTTCTTTATTTCTTATAGATAGGTGCCCTCAGTCCAAGTGATGTCAACCTCGATCAACATTTAGATTTTTACATTGGTAGGTTATTATTATTATTATTATTATTATTATTATTATTATTATTCAACTTTATTGGAAGCTCATGGGATCCTTAAAAAATATCTTTTAAATTTTGCATGATCATGATAAAACAAATATATATATATATATATATATATAAAAAGAGGTTAAGTTCAAGTTATACGTAGTGTAATTCTAAATTATGTTACACAACTTAATATTTTTTTATTGTATTCGAACTTTAACAAATTTACTATTTGATTAAATTTTCTTTGCGTAAACCACATGCTTGCGAAATTTCAAGATGATTTGAAATTGATAACTATGTTATTGATTACAATATTTAAATTTTAAGTTTTTTTTTTAATTTAAAATTGTGCATAAAATATGAGTTTCTAAATTGAATAATAAATAGTATCCAATTGACAAGAAACTTAGCATACATATATACATACATACATACGTACATACATACATATATATATATATATAGTAATAGCCAAAACTAAGAGAAAATTTAATTAAATTTCAAATTGGAATTTAACTAGAGTCTAATTTTTCCCTACGTGTGTCATCTAATCTAAGTTTTTAAATTTTTGTGTCAACTTAGTTAATTCAGTGTAAAATTGGAATTTAGTTAAAGTTGCTCCATGTGTCTCATGTAATTTAAATTTTTAAATTTTTGTACCAAGTAAGTTAATCCATTGTAAAAAATGAGGAGTTCAATATAAATAAACAAAAAAACAAAAAACAAATCATATATCTAACTCTATGTATAAAACAATTTAGGAGATACTATTGAAACAATTTACTCTTTTATTTTGTGTTGTATTTAGTAGAATTTCAAGGACAATGACTGTAAATTGATATTGTATATGTAGTTTCCAATAGTGATTTTCAAAATTATATATATAATAGTAGTATAATGAGAAACTTGGCGTAACCAATATCATGAAAATTGCAAATAAAAACTATTTTGGTACCTCCAAATGTCCTGGTTTAACTAATATCTTATATATTTTATAATCCAAACTAACATCAATTAGCACACTAAAATTCATCATTTTCGTATGTAAGCACGGGTTATTTACTAGTTCTAATAACATAGAGAACACGTAATTGAACAATGAGATTTTTGAAATATTAATCCAATTAAAAGTTATTAGTAAATGCAACATTTTTTAAAGTTACATTAAGTGTAATTTGAATTTAGTAAAAAAAAAGTGTGGGGTTTCAATAAAAGATTAAGTTAATCCACTTTGATTCTATCCCAAATGTACCAATTAGATTTCAAATCCATTCTAGTTTTGGATCAAGGCCGGCCCTCCAATTCAATACTTTTTCAATCATATTTAAGCATTTGAAAATAATCCAAATTCTCTGCTCATATATATATATATATATATATTAACTTCAAAGAAAAATTTAGCATCACCTAAAAATCTTTTTACTCCTTTTCAATAGATATTTATAATAACTAATTTTTCATGAATCATTTAAATAATAATAAACATGAAACGAATATCATAAGTAGTAAACTTGCCTAGAAATATTTTATATGTATCTAATTGTAATTATTTTTAAACATATATTCCCATACATATAGTTTCAAATTAATTTCTAATTATGTTCAATTGCAATGCGCAAAAAAGAATAGGCTAGTACTAATTATATTCCCATACAATCTACTACTTATTTGAGCTCGATCGAAGGATATTAAGAAAAGTAAGGGTGGCATTTTTTTTTTTTTTTTTTTGACATGACCTACTTGGAGAACACAAATATTTGCCGGTTAATGTTTAGTAAATTAGTTTATATCAAATCGAGTAAACCTGAATATTTAATTTAGATGAATGACAATGGATTAATAAATTTAGGCAATTTTTTAGGAAATCCAATGAATCTTTTTTATTTTTAGAAATCGGTTTAAGGATTTGAACTTATGACGTCCATTCCATGATGATTACTTTTATTAATAGATGTATCAATTAATTTTTTTTTTTTTTAAGTAAACAGAATTCAAGCTTAGATCCCCTGTTTGTCAACCCTTACACTAATATAATAGCATTCTTTTTTTAGGAGGCAGAGCCAAAAAATTTTGTTTAGGGGGCTAAGTTGTGGCACTAATATATTTATTAATACAACCCCCCCCCCCCCCACACACACACACACACACACACACACACACACACACACACACACACACACACACACGCTTTTTTATTATAGATACACACACACACACATATATATATATTCACACACTTTTTTATTAGATAAGTTATATATATATACATACACCCAACAACAACAACTAGGGCTATCCATCAACCCGTCAGCCCGACCCACCCGTTCGACCCGATCTGACACGAAGGTCCACGGGCAGATCTGAATACCCAGACGGGTCGGGTGCGGCTCCTTCAGTGTTAAAATTTCAATTTTCCGTTCGGGTTCGGATTCCACATCTACTAACTCGTAGAAACTGACCCGACCCGTTAGAAACTTAAAAAGAAAAATAATGGGTTTTCAGGAATCACATCTCAGTCTCTCTTACTCACCGTTTTAGACTTTTTGTATTTTTTTCTATTTCACTTTCTGCCTCTCTCCCTTTCTCTCTCAAATCCCTAACCCTAGCTCCCTTATTTCCGTCGCCATTGTCATGTTGATCGTTCTGCCGCTGTCGTTGACTCACCGTCGTCCTAGGTTTGGTCTCGCTCAAACCCCTCTCCCTTGAAGCCTACTCTGATCTACAATTTGAGGTTCTGATCTTGTGCATTTAATGGTGGGTCAAAATATTGTTTTTTTTTAAAAAAAAATTGCACTGATCTTGTGAGGGATGTGGTGATGGTGGGCGATGGAGTGGTGGTGGTACCGGTTTGGTGTTTTCTTTCTCTTTGTTTTAGTTTCATAAATCTGGGTTTTGTGGTGTGTTCTTTGTTTCAGTTTCATAGATCTGGGTTTTGTAGTGTGTTATTTGATTTCTGTAGGTCTGGATTGTGATTTTTGTCCTTTGGGTTTTTGATTTCTCTCTATGTTCTTTGGGTATTTTTTTTTTTTTTGAAAAATATCTATGTTCTTTGGGTTGATTTATGTTGGGTCTGGGTTTTGATTTCTATGTAACTGTGTTCTTCAGATTTTCTGTGTTCTTGTTCTCTTTGTGCTTCACGACTCGAAATCACCCAACGGCTCCAACCCGCTCATTCGACAACTCGAGCCACTGGGTCCAACCAAATGTTCGGGCGATTGCGGGTCTATTTTTTGTTCATCCCATCCGATCGGGTCGGTTGCGAATCAAGCCAAAACCCGATCCGACCCGACCCATGGACAGCCCTAAAAATAAAATTTAAAAAAAAAAAAAAAAACTTAGTATTTTTAATCAAAATTATGTTTAGGGGGTGATCTTTCATAAAATAAAATTTATTTTTACCATTTACAAAGTGAAATTTTTAAAAAGTTACATTTTCAAATTTTTGGGGGGGGGGGGGGGGGGGGGGAGGTCCCCCACCCTATTACATAACTCCACCCCTGCTAGTTCTTTCATTTTCAATTGTAGGGGTGGGAAGAGGTCCCCCACCCTATTACATAACTCCACCCTTGCTAGTTCTTCGTTTTCAGTTGTGTTGATAATTCTTTCATTTTAAGTTGTGGGGGGTGGGGAGAGGTCGCCCACCCTATTACATAACTCCGCCCCTACTAGTCCTTTCGTTTTTAGTTGTGAAATCAAACCAAAAGAAGAATAGATGCTATCAACCATGTTTTTTTTTAAATAGTTTTAACCTATGGCGTCCGGTTTTTGGTGTAGACAGAGATTGAAATCTAGATCTCTTATTCAACTATCAGAGATTTTACCAGTTAAGCTAACTAGAATCCACAGATGTTATCAACCATCTAAATCAACCAATTCCATGTCCACCAATCACGTAAGACTTTTTTGTACCAATCCAACGGTCCTAACGTGTATATATATATGTGTGTGTGTGACCGATGGTTAAAATATTTTTATATATGTGAATGCATGGATTATCGACACGTATTGGCAAACAAAAAAACGTAGAGAAGACATGTACTGCTCACCTGTATGCAGGAGGATTTTTGGGCCATACATCGTAGTTAAGCTTAGAAGCAGGAGCCATGACATGAAAGTAATAGTCAATCCACTCCACCTTTTCTTCTAGGTTCTTTGTCATCTTGCTACCATAGCCTTCAAACTTGCCACTAGCTGCGTCATTTGCATAGGCTTCCTTTTCCTCTTGTGGGAGCTCAAAGAACTCTTGCCCCACCTCTTTTAGCCGTTGGATCAATGAAGGTGATATACCATGATCGGTGATGAGGAAGAATCCCCACTCCTGGCAAGCCTCTGCAACTTCTCTGACGACCACATCATGCGGCTGAGAGAGAGAGATGACGGGCACCGTGACCCCGTCAACGGCCACGGTGTTCTTAGGCCGTTCATGGGCCGGGCGGATGAATTGATCCGGAAGTTTGTTGAGCCCAACCAAAGCCAAGGCCTGTACTCTCTCTGCAGTCATTTTGTATTTTCTTTAGGTTGTTTCAAACTTGCAATCATGCACAAGGGTCTTTTGGCTGCTGGGAGTTGGGATGGCATGCAGTTTCACACATATAAATAATACTTTCTAGGTTGGTTTGTGGGTGGTTTTTTTATTGGAGAATCTAGTTTGCTAGTTATAGCAACGTGGAATATTGGTAGATACACCAACTGGAAACGTGTGGCTTGTCCTTGCTTTTAATGCATCTAACAACTAATCAACACTAGCCTCTGAGCATGTGCATCCTCAGAGGTTCTTATATTTTTTTGGATAAGAATTAATTTAAAACATTTATTATATTTTAAGATTACTATATTTTCCAATCACCCAAAAAAAAAGAAAAAAAACCTAGGAATGTGATGAATATTATGTGTAGTAAAATAATTTTTCATCACACCCTTAAGTTTTTTTTTTTTTTTTTTTTGTAATTGAAAAATATAATAATCTCAAAATTAACTCTTACCCAAAAAATAGAAGAGCTTCTGAGCACATGCTCACATTAAAAAAAATGACAATATTAAATTTTATATAATAGGATATTTACAAAAAATGTTCATTAACAACTACTTGATAGATTGACTACCACTTCACTCCCTTGAATTCATCCAATGTGTCTGCCACACAATCTAACAAAATTGTTGATATATCACCCTAAAAAAATACAAAAAAAAGAGAGTAAGGCTTCAATGTAAGAAAAACAACAAACAAAAATAATAGGAGGAAGACAAAGCACCACTTAAAACACATACACTAAAATAATTAATCAAACCCAATAACTACACCAAAAAAAAAAAAAAAAAAAACATAGACAAAAATATATATCATTCCCGCTCTTTAAAAAAGAGTCATTAATTAGAGAAAATATTAAACAATTATCATGCTGACCAAATAAAAGAAAAGTGTGGTCCTATTTTGTAGTCAGTATTTTCATGGGAGTTAAAAGTTTTTTTTTTTTTTTTTCCTTTCAAACTCTAAATTACATAAAAGAATGAGTTTTTTTTTTTTTTTTTCCTAAACTCTAAGTTAGCGTTCAACTAAATATTTTGTTGAAAAAAAAACATCAAAAAGTAATTTGAGTTCAAATGGAACTCATATTTTTTTTTTTCTTTGAAATATTCACGTTTAGAAATATGAGTTAAAATAGAAAATTCACTTTTAGAAATATAAGAAAATTCACATTTAAAAAAATGAACTCATATTTAAAAAATTTAGTCCAAGTAGAAATCAAATAGAACTCATATTTTTATATTCACGTTTTCAATATGAGTTCTAATATAAGTTCAAAAGGTTTTCATGCTAATATGAGTTATATGACTTCAAAAGGTGAATATAAGAAGTTATATTTGAACAAAACAATAGGAATATAAGAAAACGTGACGTAAAAGCGTTTTTTTTTTTTTTTTTTTTTTAAAGATAAAATAATGATATGGAAAGGATAATGATAACAAAATAAGAAAACCAAATATAGGAAAGCAAATACTAAATGACAACTCATAAAAGCAAACGTAATAGAGAGAATTCAATACGTATGAAGCGTTCTAAATAAAGGTCAAAAAAGATACTTACATTTTTGTTGTTGACTACACTTCAAGTCCAAAGTCCAAATAGTTCGTTGGAGATGGAGGACAGAACACATGAAAATCTTGAAGATCAACACCCTAGTGCAAGTTCCTTGAAGTTATACCAAAATCTTGAAGATAAACACCCCAGTGCATGTTCCTTGAAGTTTAAATACCAAAATCTTAAAGATAGGCACCCCAGTGCACCTTCCTTGAAGAAATATGTGAAAGAAATTAATGGTGAGGTTGAAATATAAGAGCTATTTTACACAAATATTTGATTTGTTTCTAGAAAATAAGAAGTTGTTCACGAATTAGAAAATCAAAATAGAAAAGACCAAAGTATATTGACATACACATATCGTTAAGCAGGAGCAAAATTGAGTAGAGCAAACAGAAAAAATGATGATAATGGTGAAAAGAAGATTAACAGAATTGAGAGAATTGGAAAACTAAAGAAGAAGTAATTTGAGTTTGAAAATCAACGTGAGTGTACCAGAAGTGTGGTCCTATTTTGTAGATAGTGTTCTACGTGGGAGTTTTCATTTAGAAAAATGATCCAACCAAATTGTGGTGATACGGTTAGTAATTTGAAAACCAACAGGAGAGTAGTAGTGCTAAATTTAAGGGATATGGATGAAAAGTTATAGTGGTAGTTTTACTGTATGAAAAATAAAGAACTTTTATAATTAGAAAATAATAATTGTTATAAAAAATAATAAATAAAGAAGAATTTATTTGAAAAAAAAAAAGTGAAGGGAGTATGAGTAAGGGAAACGTGAAAAAAAAAAAAAAAAAAAAAAAAAAAAAAAAAAAAAAAAAAAAAAAAAAAAAAAAAACTTAGGGGAAGTTAGACATGGGTTTAAAAAAAATGAAATAGATAACGAAAAAAAAATTAAAGGATAAACCTTAATCACAGGGTAGATAGCTTTTTTTAATAGAAACATGGGTTTTTTTTTTTTTTTTTTTTTTATTTATTAGGTTTTCTGTTTTTAATTTTTAAAAGGAAGTTAAGAAAATAGTTTAAATAAATTGTAATATATATCTATTTAGTTTTTATTTTTTATTTTTTAAATAAACTTGAGGATGTTTTAAAAAACAAAATGATCTGAAGATAATTTTTTTTTAAAAGGAAAAAATAATAATAACAAACGTATAGTTGCTTTGAAGAAGTGGGTTTTTTTTTTTTTTTTTAGAAGAGAAGAGAAGAGAAGAGAAGATGTGAGTTAGTGGGAGAGTGATCCTATTTTGTAGGAAATGTTTTAGGTGAGAGTTAAAGATATATTTTTACTTTGTTATCCTCAAGTTTTGCCTCTACTTAAACGTAGGCTGTAGGGATATTTTAGAACACAAAAAAATCCGGTCCAAACAGGTAAAGCCCCTTAAATAGTAGTATAGAAATAGGTAGTGTTCAATGTTATAAACAAATATGGATTGAAAACGTGGCTAGTCCTGGGCAAGAAACACTTGGTCTAGGACGTGTTCAATGTTATAAATGTTAGGATTAATGCCCTTAAATCCTATTGTATGATGCTATGTATGACATTATGTATGACTTAATGTTGTGATTAATAAAGTTGTTTTATTATTATCTGAAATAATAGTAATAAGAATATTTAGACATTATCATATAGTCCATGAGATGCAAGTATGTGATTTATGTGATTTAGTCACAGAAGATATAAGTCACAAGTTCTTTGTAAACTCAGAATTTGGTTCGTAGTCGGTGATGAAATTGGGCATTTCATCTGCGAAGACTATAACATATTAACTAAGATGATTTGTCTTGATCATGGAAGTGGTGACTTCTAGTTGATATGTTGATATGTTTTAAAAGTTAAGACATATTGAACTGGACCGCTGTGAAATTTATTATTCTCCTAACGACTGTCAATTGAATAATAAATCTCATGACTTATATTTGCATGAACTCTTAATCCTGAGAGAATAATGGACCTGATCATGAAATGTAAGTTGCTTTGATATATCAGGAGTGAGATCTAAAGTAACGGTCAAAACCTCAGTATGTTGGGCAGCCACATCTAGTGTTGATGGAACATATATTTTCAAGATGGAATTCATAGTCTCTTAACGGAGATACAAAATATTCCCTTGAGATAAGTTTAATGGGTTTGTTATTCAGAGAGTTAGGCCTAACCACTTTAGTAAGAAATTACTAAAGTATATATTTATGAAATTGGATTTCATAAATATATGATGAATAACTTAAAAGGATTAAACCGGGTACTCAAGGATTAAGATGTAGTAATCTTCAAAGTGACAGTATATATTTATGACTTTGAATTACTACGAATATTTTATGAAGGGGTTGCATGTATAATAAAGTTTTGGGATATAATTTATTAATAAGGCCTAGAGTGCAATTATATTTATATAGTGGTATTAAATATAATTAATGGTAACTTTGGACTTGTCAAGAGTTGACAGAAAAGCCCAAGGCCCATTGGAGCTAGTGTCTTATTGGTCCTTTTGGTCCCACTCCAAGCCACACATTAAAGCCCAATTGGAAAGGCCGAATAGGCCGGCCCAATTAGATAATCAGTTATATATAAAGGGAGAGACATACAAAATTTTTATTAAGAGAAAAAGTGAGACACCATTGTGAAGTGGTGTGTATGTATGAGTGAAGCCACTCGTTATTCTCCCTTAGAAACTGATTGAGAGACCACACTTCTCGGGCGTAAAGTGGAATTGGAGTGAAGATTAAAAGTGTTCCCAAGTACTTATAATCTTTTGTTTTGAATTTCACTATACCAAGGTACGCAATCTTATTCTTAAATTCTGAAATTTACATAATGCAAGTTATCAGTCATGAATGAAATAGATCCATGTTTGTTGCTTCCGCTGTGTGTTTTGTATGAGATACAAAACTAAATTTAACCAACAATAAATTCTTAAGTTCTATTTGGTTGAGAGAATCGAAAAATTAAAGAACAGAAAAGATTTTAGTTTCTCTCATTTGTGTTTAGTTGGAAGGGTGGAAAAGTAGAATGATGAAATACTTTTTTGTTTGGTTAAAAATAAAGTTTGTATAAATTTACTATCATGTCCCTATTAAATAAAATAAAAAGTAACATATTATATTTTTTTTTTTAAATGTATAGACAGACACTTCATTAAAGTATATAAAAAAAAAAAAAATAGCCTAAGAAATTAACCCAAAATTATTTTCTAAAACAAAAACCAAAACCAGCCAAAATTAATGAGAAAAAAAAAATGTGAGCACCAAAAGAAGAAGAAGAAGAAGAAGTCTAGACAAAATCAAAGAAAAAAAGAAGAAGAAGCCAACACGTTAGTACAAAGAAAGAAAAAAATCAAAGAAAAGAACAAGAAAAAAAGCCAACATGTTGTAGGTGAAGTCCAACATAAGGGATATTTTTGGAAGCTCATTTCATGAGCTTCCCCCTCCCAGTTTTCTCTTTATTTTGGAGAGAAAACTTTTTGGGGAGTTTGGGGAGAAAACACCATTTATTTATTTTTTTCCTCCCCACTCAACCAAACACACTCCAAAAAAGTGTCCATTTCCATTTTTTCTCTCTTCTTTGGCCAAAATGGGAAATTAACCCTGATTTTCAAACATTATAATTAGTAGACACTATTTTCAAACTATATTTTTTACTAGCATCTTGAGTCTAAAAGACTCAATTTAGGGCTTATAAATCGAGTCTCAAATACTTGGTTTCTATGGTCTGATCACGTCTGGTGTGACGTTTTTTCCATGTGGCGCACACATGGAAATCGAGTCTCTAAGACTTGATTTATAAACTAAAAAAATTATAATTCTCAAGTCTCAAGTCTCAAGTCTTCCTAGAAATACCCAAAAAATTAAGAAATCTCAAAGAGCTCACCTCACCTCGCCGGAAAAAAAATTTAAGAAATCCCAGTGAGGTTCAAGGCTAAAACAACACAACCCAACCACCACCGAACTACCACAACTCAACCACCATCACATTGAATCCCACCCAATCAACCCACAAAATAAAACCCATAAAAATAAAACCCAGAAACCAGAAAATTAAAACCCGATGAGGTGGCGACAAGGTGGAGGAGAGGCCGGTCTGACCCATAACTAGCGACCCACGGCGATCTGACCCATGACCCAGGGGGATCTAACCCGACCTATGGCTAGCCATGAGCATCGACGACCACCCACGCCCCACAACCACACATGGCCCACACCGAGCTGAAGCCACCCACCCATGGTCCAACGCCAATCTGAAGCTACCCACTCCGATCAGGTTTTTTTTTTTTTTTTTTTTTTTTTTTTTTTTCTCTCTCTCTCTCTCTCTCTCTCTCTCTCTCTCTCTCTCTTTGATGAGAAGGTGTAAACTGTAAAGGGTGTGCCATTATATTCATTTTGTAAAGGGCTTATAAATCGAGTCTTAGAGACTCAATTTCCAAGGGAACGCCACGTGGAAAAAATACCACACCAAACGTGATCAAACCATGAAAACCGAGTCCCTGAGACTCGATTTATAGCCCAAAATTGAGTCTTTAAGAATCGAGATGCTAGTAAAAAATATATTTTAAAAATAGTGTCTACTAATTATAATGTTTGAAAATCAGGGTTAATTTCCCATTTTGGCCCTCTTCTTTGCAAGGAACATAACCTTATCAAAGCCTTGACGAGGTCTTCGACAGACAACAAATTTTGGCTTCATCAATTAGTATTAGTATTTTTATGTTTTATGGGGCATGTTTATTTGTCTTTTTATTTTGGGACTAATTTTTGTGGTGGCATGTTATGGATTTGACTGTGTAGTTAAGTATGTCCTTACTCTTTAGGGACTAGAGTCCCAAACTCCTATTCCTAGGGTCAATTATTTATTGGGTTGTCGTGTCTTGGCAGTGACAGATATAGACTACATACATGACACACTACCAAAATTTTCAACTTTTGGCATTTGCATCTGGGAATTCTATCTCATCCTATTTTACCATCCCAAAAAACTACTTTATCAACTATACGATACCATTTTACAATGCATCTAACATTCCAACTTTTATTTTCCTATTCTACTTATTAAAATAATATAAATTATACAATAAAAAATAATATAAAATTCTCTCCTCTTTCCTTTATCCCTAATTTCTGTCACTTTTCCTCACTACCTCTCTCTCTCTCTCTCTCTCTCAGCCACATCGCCACCAACAACAAGCACCACCACACCAAAACCCATTATTTAACCACCAAGAACCCAGCTAAGATTTTTCTCAAAAAAAAAGAAAAAACAAAGAACAAAGCAGCAAATCCACCAAATCACCCACCGATCAAAGCATCAGTTCAAACCAAGCCAAAACCCCACCATCGAAGCTACCAACGAAGCCCCACACACAGCACCGATCGAAACCCAAAAACCCACCGATCTCCACTGAGAAACCCACCAATCTCCACAATCCAAACCCACCAATATCCACCAATCTCAGCCATACCCACCTCTTCCTTTAGGCATTGGTCACAACAAGAAAAAGAAAAAAAAAAAAGAAAAACACACACACACACCCAAAACTCCAAAACCCAAAACACAACCCGAATCGCAACCCGCCAGAAAAAATGAACCAATCTCAACCATACCCACCTCTTCTATAGGCATCGGTCATAACAGAAAAAAAAATAAAATAAAATAAAAAAACACAGAACCCAAAACCTAGAACTCTAAAACCCAGAACACAAAACACGAGAGAGGAGAAGGATGGTGTCTCTGACGTGGTTTTGTTTAGGTTTGATCATTAATGTGTGAATTTGGATTTGGGAGGAGGATGGTGTTTGGGTTTGAAGAGAGGAGAGAGCAGATGAGAAAGAGAGAAGGAAGTGGGAGAAGAGAAGAGAAATAATGAGGGAGAGGAGAGAGAAATTTTGGAAATTAAAAAGTAGAATAAAATATTAATATTTTTTTACAATATTGCTACAGTGCAATTCTACATGTAGAATAGAATTGCATTGTAGTAGTATTGCAAATTTTTTTTGCAATACTTGGCTTTTACAAGTTCTGATGGGGTGGGAATTTTGGGCTTAAATGCTAAAAAATGCTTACATTTGGCATTTGGTATTTGGGGTGTGAATGCTAATGGTTAGTTGAATGCAATCAATTTCTTCACAATTCACACACACCACTCATATTCTTAATGAGTGCACTTTCTTGTCCCCACCAATAATGGATCTTCATGTCAGCATTTTATTAGAAAGCGAATATGACATCTCATTTAGTATCCGTTTGGCACCACTTATTTTTGCCAACTTATTTTACTATTTAGTTTATTTTTACTACTATTTATGTGTCCTACTACATTTTTTGGTACTATTCATAGATCCCATTGTACTATTTCAGCTAACTTTTACCTTTATTTACAGTATTTTCAGCAAAAAAGTTTCAGTTTCAGCAAAATAAGCGGATCTCAAACAGACTCTTAATTCCAAATTTTATTACACCTTTGTTAAGGCTGACACTTTTTCTTTTTCCTTGGATCTATCCTTTTACAATGGCAAATTGGCGATTAGGTTGACTAGATTTTGGGTATGGCTAAAGTGGGCATTTAGAGTTTGATGTGGTAGTTGATGGCAATTTTGTGTTAGTTTGATGGGCATTTGGAGTTTGATGTGGTAGTTGGGGGCATTTGGAGTTTGATGGGCACATTTGGAGTTTGATGTGGGAGTTTGATGGGCATTTGGAGTTTGATGGGCAAATTTGGAGTTTGATGTGGTAGTTGATGGCAGAACCTCACTATTCTTTTTTGCAAACAACTGGACTTGAAAACTTGAAACACCCTTATTTAAGCATTGCCTAAACACCTAGACTAGAAATGTTTTGATCTTAGTTTGCTAACACAATACAATAATGATTCTAAATATTTAATTCTTAAATCTTTAGAACCTAACAATTATTATAACACAACATAAAATCATTTCAATATTCCAAAAATAATAATATTGAAAATATTGCCTTTTGAGATCGTAATTAATTATTTGTCATTAAAAATGACAGTTAAATTAGCTTTAAAATGATGGATTTTGGCTAATTGATATGTAAACTAACATTCAATTAGTTTTTCATTTAATTATCTATTACAAGACAATGTGCCTCAATGCAATTTATTTATTTAATTGTAATTCTACTTGCTAATGCTACACTTCTGTTGCCAAGAGTTTTGTGTTTCTATGACATTTATGTAACAAATTTCCTTTTATCATCATTATATTTATTGATTTAAAAAAAAAAAAAAAAAACTTACACTTTTTTTTCCCAAATACAAAACATGTTACACTTTCTTGCTTTGGTTTTTATTTTATTTTGTATTTATTGTTTACATAATAAAATTGTTAAAATATTATGCCAAACAAATTAGCTATACCAATCCAAACCAGTATTTAAATATTATTAAAAAATTCACTTTCCATCTCAAATGGAGAAAATCAAAAGGAAAGAATGCGAGAAAGTTGTCCCAAGAAAGAAGAATAAGAACCTTATCTCATTATCCAGCTCATAAATATGAATTGCACAATGCACACCATATTATTTATGGACATTGAAAATGTCATATTTGTCTTTCTTGTGCGATATATGCATGCAAGTGATGCAACTACAATTAAAAATTCGATGGTGCATAGGAATCTCAAGTTTCATAGCACCTTATGCGTTTAATTTTGGCGAAAACCACATTTTCGTCCCTACATTTTTACGCGATTTTCACTTTGGTCCCTATATTTTATTTCCACCATTTTTAGTCTCTATTTAGAAAAACGCATTCTGTTTTAGTCTCTACCGTCATCTCACTAACAAAAAATATCTATGTGGTAGACAGACACTGTTGGCACTCAGAACGCCTCCTTGTAAATTAAAATAATAATAATAAATTTTAATTTGCATTTAAATAATGCCACATCAGCATTTTAATATTAAAAAAGCCACATCATTCTTTTTTTCTTTTCTTTAATTATTTTAAAATAAAATAAAATTTTAGTTATTATTTAATTATTTAAATAATAATTAATAATTAAAATAAAATTTTCTTTTCTTTTCATTATTTTGTTGGAAGATCATCTTTGTGTTCTTCATGTTCTTACAGTTCATATTCTTCATGTTTTTAGTAAATTAATTCCTATTTTCTTGTATTTTCTTTTCTTTGCCTTTCCAGTACTTTCTTTATAACCAAACAAATCAAAATTCAAAACTTAGATCAAACAATAATCAACATACACCAACCAAAATCCAGAAATCAACATACACCCACCAAAATTGAAAACCTAGAAATCAACATACACCAACAATCAAACCCAGAAACAGATTTGTATATTCAGAAATTTTAACCCAACATACACCTACTAAAATCAAAAGACATGCATCCTCTTTGTTCACAAAATCAACACCAATCTCCAAGTTGGAAACCCACCAATCCATCGACATACAAAATCAGATCCAACTTGGAAACCCACCGATCTCCGCCATCTTCCAAATCCCACCATTCTCTCAAACCCAGCCTTTGGAATCATAACCCACAAATCCGCCTCAAACCCACAAACCTAGATCAAAAAATCTCACAAACCCACGAACCCACAAATCTGCCACAGATCAGTGCACCAATCAGCCACAAATCCACAAACCCAGATCAGCAAAACTCACAAACCCAGATCTACACCACTGAGCTGAGAGATAGATAGATGAAAGAGAGAAATTTGCCTATCTGGGAGAGAGAGACAACGATTCGTGAGAGTGGGTCAGTCATAGGGGGTTAGAGAGAGACTTGAGCGAATCGTGAGAATGGGTCGGTCAGAGGTGGTAAGGTGATGAACCATCGTTGGTTTTAGTGGTGGCGGCAGTGGAGATGAGCAGAGAGGCCGGCCATGGAGTTAGAAAGAGTTGTGAGAGTTTTGGAAGAGAGAGATTTGTGTTTGGTTTTTGTGTTTTCTTTTTGTGTTTGGTTTCAAAGCATAAGAAAATCTTGTTGGATGGCTTTGTGTAATTGTTGAATGTCTCTGTGTTTTGTTTTGTAAATTTTTATGGGCATGTCTTTTTATTTTGTAAATTTGAGTGATTTTATGGGTTTGGTTGCTAAGAAAATGGAAGAAAAGAAAAATAAATTTACAATTTACAATTTTTTGGGCAAGCTTAGTTGGGGAAGAAAATGAAGAACACATAGTTCTAAGTTCTTCATGTTCTTCCAAAAAAAAGAAAAAAAATAATTTAACTAATTTCTTTTCTTTTTTTTAAAAAAATAAATAGGTTAGAATTTTTTTTATTATTTTTATCTGGTATAGCTTTTTTTTTAAAATTAAATTACTGATGTGACATTTTTAAAAATGTAAATAAATTTTTTATTATTATTTTAATGGCCACGTAAGTTTTTAGTGTGCCAACAGTGCACTCCGTTTGTCACGTAGATATTTTCTGTTAGTGAGATAACGGTAGAGACTAAAACAGAACGCGTTTTTCTACCTGTGGACTAAAAACGGTGAAAATAAAATATATAAACTAAAGTGAGAATTGCATGAAAATGTAAGAACGAAAATGTGATTTTTGCCTTTAATTTTTAATCAGTCAAATTGATTGTTTGGACAAATTAAATATAAGAATAATTGAGATACAGACATCTTTTCTGTCGACGGCCCTACTTTTTATTTTTCTTTACGAATAATCAAACGAAACAAATCAGCGTATTTTACAAAAGGTCTTTGATATTTTATCCTTTTTTTTCTTTAAGGCAGTTCAAGAACTATTGATCATATTCTAAAGAGTCGAGCACAAAACTGGGCTGTCTGTGATTGTTACTAGTTTAAACTTTAAACTCGACTTAAGGACGAATGAGTCAAATTCAAACTCAGATTTGTGGGTTTCAGTTATTAGGCCTGATACAACAAAAAGTCCATGGGCTTATTGACAAGAAGAATGGAAAATAGGCGTGGTAGAACAAAGCAAGCCCAGCTCATAAGCCTCATAATACGTACACCAAAGATCCGAGAAAAAAGGACGCAGCTAATTAAAAAAAAAACCCATGCCAGCTAAACACACACTTAGCTAATTAAAATTTTTGTTTCGGCCCAGTCCAGAACACGAAACCGATAATTATAAAATCTTCATCATATTTGCCAAAAACACACGGCCTGGCTGGATCCCCAAGTTTCCGTTCCGTTATACGGTTAGGATTTAGGAATTGAATTCTCAATTCCAAATCCTATTCCGAATTCCGAATGGCAAATCCTTATCGATCAAGGTAAAAGCAACAAAACCAAAATCCCTGTTTTTAGTACTATTCCTCGTTTGCGATTTATCTGACTCTGCTTTTAATGTGGTGTTGTTGTGCAGGGAAGGTCTTAGTGTGAGACAAGCTGCGAATTCCGATGAAGTCCAATTAAGGATTGATCCAGTGCATGGGGATCTCGACGAGGAAATCTCCGGCCTTCATTCCCAAGTTCGACGACTTAAATCCGTACGTTACGTTTCTGTTTCTGTTTCTGTTTCTTTTATGAGTCATGGGTTTTGAGTTTGGTTAATCAATTTTTATAAATTACACAAAATAAAGTGCCATTCAAGGTCATTAATATCCTGATGCTGCTTGAATCTGCATTCTGAATTTGAACTTCTATAGCTTGATTCTACTTCTTTGGTTGTGTGTTGATGATGTTGCATTACATAGGGTCTGTGGTTAGGCTTTTTGGTAGTTTAAAAGAGCGTTTTTAAAACCCAAAACTTTGTTTTGTATCCACAACTCCTTTTATATATATATATATATTTACAAACATTCATTTGAAACTCAAAACATAGTTTTCCAACAACTTATTCAAACACCAGAGCGTACAATTATTTTTGGAGTAAAAAGAACATCTTTATCGGTTTTTGCATCTTGTACATAAATCTTAATAAGGCATTCTGTGATTATTTTCTGTAATTCTATTTTATGGGTTGTTTACTTGTCTTACTGTTATTTCTATCCGATGCTTGTATATTTTTTTGTGCTTCTAGTATTTTCTTGAAGCCTTAGACATTTTACCACAATTGCAATCACCCTTACAAATTTCACTACCTAAAAGAAGATCACAACCCAAAGGAAGTCCACCCGTAGTTTTAGTTCTTTAGCTATCTAGGTATCAATCACAATGTTTTTTGACAACAAAATTCTTGGTTTATCAAATCAAAGATAAAGAAGGTGATTACCCCTGGTTACCCTTGGACACATGGGAGCTTTGTTGTTCCATTGATCCGCCATCAATGCTTCAAATATGTTAGTGAGGACAAAAGAAGTACAAACAAAATTTTCTTTGCAAATTGGAAGCTAATGTCAAAGCTTATTATGCAGATTCCTAACTTTATGATCTACTCTCAGTTGACAACTCTAGTTCAAAAGAAGAGGTGATCCTAACACAAAATTGTGATAAAGTACCCCAGAAGCCCAAAAAGTATAGTATCTGTCACCTTCAATAAGAAAAATTGAAATACCTTATGAATTTGTTATAACACCGAGCTCAAAGCCCTTTTGGACATTCCACAGTTAGAAATAGGAATAGCTCATCTAATGTGGCAACTATTAGCATCACATCTGATAGTGAAGAAGAGGCCCCCGGGCAATGCCCGTAGGTGGTCTTCCGCGGTCACCTATGCTGTTCCACTTGTCAATTTAGATATCTGGAGGAGCTATCTTCATGATACCAAAGATTGGGGCCAAGGGCCTCATTATATTAAACATGGTAGCTTAAACGTATGCTTTGAAGGTGGAGCCTATTGCCACAGAAGGGAGGTCAGATTTTTTTAGCTATGGCGTTATTGCTAAGAAGATAATGCAAAAAATGGGCTACCTTGGAAAATCATTTTGAATGAAAAAATGGGAAGGAAATTTAGGGAGGGGGCTTGACAAAGGCACAAAGGCAGGCATTAGAGGAAGGGGAGGTTATTAGCTTTTTGATGTATGGCTCAGGATCTATGAAGCACAGACACAGACATTGATATGACATGAGACATGACAATTCTTGAAAAATTAGAAAATGACACTGTGGAGATACCACAATTAATATACACACACACACACACACACACAGATACACACTTCTAGGTATATTTTATTTTTATTTTAAGTTTTCAAAATAAATAACAACTATCAAAAACTTTTAAAACATATCTAAAATCCAAGGATTGTTTTTAATAAAAAATTATTTATTTCTCCCAACACAATAAGGACATTCATGCAGAAGTGTCCCAGACATGTTTGACACGAAGATGGACACGCCAGTGGTTTTGAAGTGTAATTGCTTCTTAGCCCAAGGTACATCCCTGATTATGGAATGACAGACGTGTCATAATTTGAAGCCATAAGTCGTCCACTACAGAAGGCTGAAACTTTTTTTTTTTTGATAAGTAATAAAAATATATTAAAAAGAAGAAGGGTGTCACCTGAGTATACAGGAAGTATACATCAAGGACAAAAACAAATTAAGTGCATAAAATAAACAGAAGGCTGAGAATTTAAAGTTTAATTTTATGATTTAGTTGCTCTTGCAGCAAACTTGATGGTAGTCCTAATTTACTGATAGAGCTCTGACAGTGATGAATCAGGCAAGGAAGATGAAGAAGAACTCTTAGCCTTAACATGCACAATGTCAAAAAGGGGGGAGCCCGCCGCACCCCCCCCCCCCAAAAAAAAAAATATAAACTCCTCCCATGGAAATGAAGTCATGGAGAAATTTGGGCACGGACGATGAACTATACCTGGTATTCATCAATGCTCATGTTGCTCCCAAAGAAGTGATGTAGTATACCCATCTCCTCTTAGAGTTCTGTGGTGTGTTCGCATTTCATTATATAGAGATAGATGTGTTCGCATTTCATTATATAGAGATACCAGGGAAAAAAAGGCATCTCCCCTGTGCTCAAAATTTTGGAAGATGCCAAATCCAGTAAAATTAGCACAGAGGTGTAGAAGCTTTGCAATATCGGCTTTATCAAGGATGAACAATGCCCAATTTTACTGAGGTTACACCTCTATCAATACCTAGAACAGATTATCTTGAAATGTTTTGATTACAAGCTATGTTTTCCATTTCCTTTTAATATTTTAAATCACAACATGTCATCAGCAGAGGTTTTTGTGTTGTGACTTATTGATGCAGTTATTAACTTGGAGCCAAATATTAGCCCGGAATTTATGATAGGCGATGTCTAGCATTGTTTTACAAAACCCATAAATTCTGTAATTGCGTGTCCATAAGAATTTGAGTTGTTCTTGTTGCTACTGGTCAAGTGGTATCATACTAAATGGTTGTTTCGAAATTGGAACTATGTTGTTTAATGTAGGCCTTGTACTTGGTTTGCTGACTCCTCTATGGCCCTGTTTCTGATTCATTAAGTCACCTTCCCATTAGAGGGGAGATCATGGGACTTCCATCAACCCAGCTGGGCCAATCTGCTCTGAGCCTCTGAGAATAAGGCTCACCCTGTGTTTAAAAAGGAAAAAAAAAGTCCTGTTATATATGGCAATTTTCCTTTTTTCTTATAAAGAAAAGAAATAGTCCTACTATATATGGAAATTTCCTTTTATCTATCAATTGACGTTTCAGTTTTTTCTCCCTCAGTCTTGTAAACTCCTATTTATATATTGCTTTGCAGGTGGCTCAAGAAATTGAATCAGAAACCAGAATCCAGAATGATATCCTCGCTGACTTGGTAAACTTATAGCTTGAACGGTTGAACCTTTACTTCCTAAAACCAATGTTACAAGGACATTTAGTCCAGGTGCCTTGATTGAGATCATTGTTGAAGCTTCTTATCTGATTTTCCTCTTTTGCACTAATACTTAATGACCATTAAGGAAACACACACGGACAATTGCACATGCCCACACACATGCACATGAACCAGCTGAAGCCATGGTCTTCCACTTAAAAGTATTTGCCATTTTGGTGAAGAGATGAACATATTGCATTCTGACAAATTGCTTCTGGTTTTTAACACAGCAAATGGCAATGGGTCAAGCTGGGGAAGGGGTGAAAAATGGCGTGAGGAGGTTGAATAGGACCATCACCCAGCACAGTTCAAATCATATCTTGCAAGTGATTATTTTTGGACTAGTTTGTTTCAGTGTAGTCTACCTATTGTCCAAGCTAGCTAGAAGATGAGAACCTAGTTTACTCTAAAACAGAGGAGCTGCTACTTGTGAATTTAAAGGGTCTTTTGTAGTCATCAATGTATATCCAGGTATTATGATACAGGTTGCATGGTAGCACCTCCTTTACAGCTAAAGTTATGGAGCGCTATTTTATGAAGGGTTCAAGACTTTTTGTCCCCCATTTTGCAATATCTACATTTTACTAAAATTCTCCAACAGGCTTGCCTTACGCTTTGAAACATCTTACATATGTTAGCCAATGCCAAAAAGGTTATTGTTTTGAGACGTCAACTTAAAATGGATGGAATACATTGAAATGTATATGAAGGAGACTCATCTCGGTTCACTTTTTTATTTTATCTTATTTTTATGATGCCATGGTATTGTTAATTTGATATCACTAGAGCAATATATCCTTTCATTTGTAGGAATCAGTTTTATCGCAGAAGAGGATCTAATGCTCGAAAATCTGGAAAGTAGGATAAATGCGGGCAATATGATGCAACTGAAATAGCATTTGAACCTTCAATTGCAGAACTGAGCACACCATTCTCTGTAGTTCAATAAACATGGTGTTATTCATGGTTTTTTATTTCATCTGTATTCCCAAACATTTGAGAATCCCTAACTCATATAGATCCTTGAAAGGGCTTGAGATGTCACTTGGTTATGAAATCTGGTGGTTGTTCCACTTCATTTAGTTGGTATATGCTTACACCGAGGGTTAAGAATAAAAGATCAGACCAACTGGTAATAGAAAATGTATGAACAAAGTTTGAAAATATTTGTGCGCAAAAATCTTGGTTCCATAAGCTGGAGGACATGCATAATGCACGTATCGACAGTGCCAACTGCCAAGGTTTGCTTAATCTGGTCAAAGAAAACTTGGTGATCTGTGTTTTGTTCATACAAGCACCGGATTGGGATCTTAATATTGGAACAACATAAATTCTGTTCTTACCTTCTTGTTTTTAGAAAGCATGTTCTTGTTGCCTTCTTGGTAACTTCCAACTGTGCAAGGTGTTTGTTTTTGTTCTAGAAATTCCGGTGATCATAACTTCATATTTAGGACCAGGTGAGTGGCAATGCGAGTAATGTAATTTATCTGATTGTGAAGAGTCGAAAGGTCTGCCTTCAAAAGCCTCTATCTTCACATTCCTTATTGGGTGCGCGGCTTCAAGAATGTGGTAAGAAGTAGAGCTAAGTGGTAATGTTTTAGTTGTAGAGTTTTTTTTATTTTTTGGATATAAAGTTTTTAGGGTTTAGAGCATTTGGCAAACTACAATGACATGTAGTGTTTCGAAGTTATTACATTATGATTGGTAATCAAATTGGTTTACCAAATTCCCATTTAAAAAAAAAAAAAAAAATTTGGTTTACCAAATTGGTAAAGAGAGGTGTAAGAAACAAGAGAAGTGGCTGAAATGTTACCTGGGGACCCTTTAAGAATACTTTATCTGATGCCCATATCATATAAAATTAGCATGAAGTCATGGGAGAAAATTTTTAAATTTTGCAACCACTTCGTGGTTGGGTTCAACAGTGGCTACGTTATTGTCATTGGTACTTTAGTGTGGCAATGGATCCACAGGTAAAGCTCGATGACTTGTTTGATGGGCCGGTTTATTCGAGTTCATGGAAAGCTACTAAGCAAGATGAACATCTTGTAAGGTTTGGCCTTTTATGGAGGTTGTATGACCTGGTTGGTCAGATGGGCCTTGATTACAGACCACCCATTCTGGAGTCGGGCTCCTCACTGGAGCAATCTGGAGGGTGGTTATTGGGTGGAGCTAAAGGTAGTGATTTCCTTGTCCGGCCCTTGGTCTTGTTCAACCAAGGGCCGGTAAGGGGGTCGTGGTGCCGGGTGTGGTGTTATCACCTGCCCGCCCTGATCGTCGTATGACGCTTATCCACTATAAGACATTTTATTCAATATAATGGTAGGTACTGAGATATAAAAGTTTTAAAATTAAGCTGAAATATTGAGGGGCTGAAAAGTTGATTTTGATCTCCTTGGACAAAAATTCCCTTAACTAATATTTTGTGAAAAGTTAATTTCCTTTCCTTTTACATTTTATATTTCCCACCAAATCTCACTTTACCAATATTTTACTCTTCAGTTTTCTTCACTTTACCAATAGCAAACTTTTTTCTTTTTCTTTTCTTTAAAAAAAAAAAAAATTTATTTAACCAATATCAAAGAGAAGAAGAGATGAAGAAAAGTTCAATATAGGATTAAGTAATTATTAAACAAGGCACAATTATTTTATTTAATCCATATTTATTTTATAAATAAATACAAATATGATGTTAATTTTTATTTTTAATACATTTTGCAATATTATAGCATCAATGGATGAAAATTTAGTTGCAAGAGAGACTTATCAATTTAGGCAATGGCCTAAGGCTCCAAATATAGGAAGACACCCTAAAATATAATATACTAGTATTATGCCCATGCGATGCACGACTTAATAAAAAATATTTGATAATATAATTAAATTGAATAACAATTAAAATGAAAAAAAAAAATTTAAGTTACATGGAAGATGTATATTATGTAAGTTCAAGTTTGACATTTTTTTTTTCAAAAACAAATATTATAAAATATTTTAAAAACTATGGCAGATTGTAAAAATAGTGCAACAATTATTAATGAAATCTGTGTGTGTGTATAAAAGATAAAAAAATAAAAAATAAAAATCTATTTTTTTTAATCTAAAAAATAATTGAATTTTGTATATTTGTCCTTATTTATAATATATCTAATTACATTGATTAATAACAACTTTTATAATTTTTTTTTAATAATTCCTATTGTAAGGACGCAATTTGGATCTTAAGCCCAAAAGGTAAAAATGATCTATGCCCAAAGAGCCCAATACAATGAATTTGTAGAAAGTGAGTTGGAAAAATAAGCTCTAACAAGTTGGGTAACAATTATAGGGGATTCAAATGACAACAAAGTAAATATAGATTGGTTTTATCTAAAGAAAATTGTCCTTGGCACAATTTGAGAAGATCAGTTCTTATATATATCTCTTGAATTTGATTACAAGTACAGTTCTTAGTACTACAGTATTCTTCTTTCAATTCTCCGATCCACCTTCTTAGGATCTTTTCTCTGTTTTATATCTCTTTCCTCCTTTCATCTCTACCCCCCATGTGTAGATTAGATTCCTAGTATTGATCCTTGTCCCATCAGCACATTTTTAAAGTCTTTGGGGAGCAGCTGTAAGGTTGAAAATTACTATTCAGATATCACTTCCTCATTAATGCGGTCAGAGAATTAGTTACAGAGCATTCAATGTGGTGGTAATAGCTTTCTCTTAGATATTATAGGGCTTTCCTCTGTTCTGTGCTTTTAGGATGCTTGCCCTTATCAACAAGACCTCCTGGAACGTTGCCCTGGATGGCAGACCACACTTTCGAACCTCGACTTTGCTCAACCGAGGATGCATTCATCCTAGGACCACCTTCTTAGACTCCTATGACCAAACTTCACCTCTTCACTCACTAACATAGAGCCCCATGACAGTGTTTTACCTATCTTCAGACTACTAATTGTCTTCGGATTGGGCCCCCGTCCCAATATATATCTAGATACATACTACTGGGCCTATCACCCCTACACCTATTTATTTATGAAGAAGGGATCACTCTAAAAGAATTAATTCAAAATTTAAGATTAAAAAATAAATTGTACTTGTACATCTAAAAGAATTTTAATTTTAATTTCTTATTTTAATATTTAAATCATTTGTTTTAGCGTAGATTTTATTCAAATGGTTATAAGTTATATCACGCATTTTAACTTAATTATAAATAAAATTACAATACCCTAACTTAATGTAACATTTTAACTTACTAATAAATAAATATAACACCCTAACTTAAACTAATGTTTGTAATTGTATTGTGTTTTAGCCTTTAAGAACACATATATTATTTTTTTCTCATTAAAAAAACACAGATATTAATATTACACATGAAAAAATAATGAATTCAATAATTGAAACAATTGAAAACAAAATTAAGTCAAATCCCCAATTCATTAATGAAAAAATATCCAAATTTTTGAACTTTAAAAAAAATGAAAACGGAATTAAGTAAAGATAGACTTACATAGGAATTTAGACTGATGGATATAAGAACATTTTTAGATCCTTCTTTTTCTCTCATATCTAATTTCATTTTTAACAACAAATTTTGCTTTTAATTAAAGAAAATAGATTACATGGAACAAAGCACCAAACAAAAACCATAACAAATTAAATCTGTAAGGACTCAAATTGGATTGGATCCAAAAAAGGGATGGGTTTTTAGCCCAACAAGCCCAAACAATAAAATTTCTAGAGAATTGGTGTAAGAGCTAATTCCAGTTGGTGGAAAAAGACATGATTATTGTGCAGCAAAGGAAGCTTCAAACTAACTAAACGATATCGACTCTCCTTGGCAAGGTTTCAGGGAATATCTTTCTGAATTCTCTCTTCCTCTTTCTTTCTTTTTCAAAAAGTCCTTTCTAATGTCCTCTGATTTCCTGTTATATACTGCGTTCTTCACCCCGTTTTCACCATACACGTGTAGGTTCTACTCTGGGAACTTCTTTCTGTCCCATCCAGCACTTCCTGGAACCTTCGCTCGGTGGTCATAAGGCTGCTTGGTTACTGTTCAGGTATCACCTCCACATTAATGCAGCCAGAGAGTTAGCTGAGAAGCATTTAATGTGGAGGTAGCAGCTTTAGAAGATATTTGCTACCTTTCCCGGTTCTTTCTTTGTTCAATATTCATTTTTCAATTCATATGCAACTTTGTGAAGTTCCTTGAATACTAAAATAGTTACATTCACCTCGGACGTTGGTATCAGAGGTAAATCTTATCCTCGGACGTGGTTTGGGCCACTATACACGACTTATGTCTCTTTGTCTTGTGTTATTCTCAAAATCCCATTTTTAAACCATCCTCGAATGAGTGAATGTCCTCGGACTGGGCCGCTGGGCCACAAGCTCATTTCTTATGATCTCTATGTCATCTTCTTGGACAACTGACCCCACAAAATCCATGTACAATAAAATATTGATGTCAACAACAAATAATCATGTGATAAGAAAATAAAAAATACAAATATATTGCTTGCTATATTGATGTCTAATAAAAAAAACCTAAAATGTGTGATCAAACATAAAATTTCAGCCTACCTATAAAACTTGTTGATAAAAATCATATAATATATAATAAAAAGGCAACAAATAGACAAAATCTATTCAATTTGATTAAAGAAAAAAAAATACCTGCAAGGTTGTAAGTATGGTAGAGAGGAGAAGGGAAGAATATAGTAAATAATTGTAAGATACATGGTAGAAAGAATAATATACTAAAAAACTGTGTGTAAATATAGAGAGAATTTTAGGTTGTAAAGAAGATGATATGAACAAATAGGAGTTTAGGTGAAACTCAAATACTTATTTTTTTTAAAATTTATTATTAGGAAAAAGATGACATAAGATGCAAATTTATCCACAAAAAAAAGGAAGAAACATAGTTAAAAAAAAAAAGTATTTTTGTTTCACGTAGATTTTTTTAAATCTATCTTTTTTCTTTCACGTATTTTTTATCTCTCTTTTTTATTTAAATTCTATCCTTTTTTATATAGAGGTAATTCTATTATATTGATTTTAGGTTTTGTTGATAACATTTTAGATAGACACAAATATAGTTGTAATTGTAAATCAAATACTACTTTCTTTTGTTACTTGATTATTAGGAAAAAGATGACATAAAATGCATATTTATCCAAAAAAAAGGAACTTAAAAAAATTAACAAAAATGAACGTATGTTGATTTGCAATAGTATTCAATTCTATCTTCTTCTCTTTTTCCTTTTTCTTTTTTCTTTTTTTTTTTAAATTCTATCTTATTTGCTTTATTTTATGTATTTTTTAATTTACTGAAATTATGTCCTTTTTTTTTAGGTAATTCTATCCTATTCATTTTAGGCTTTGCTGGTAATATTTTAGATAGACCAACCAACTAAATTTAATCTCAATTTGAAATTTTAGAAAAATACTTATTACTATTTTATCCAAAGAAATTAATAAGAACAAATATATTGTAAAAAATAAGGATTAGATGAAAATTTTGGATTGTAATCAAATTAAGATTTTTATCAACTTAGAAATTATAGGAAAAGAGAAATTGAATATATTTTTTCTTAAAATCTAAAAAAAATTCGGCAATTTAGTGAAGCTACTTAACACAACCACGACTTCTAAGTCCAATTTTTATTATATAGTATATGATTATTATAGTATTGCACAAAAATAATTTTGTAATAAAAAAATTAAGGCCTCTCACTTAGATTTTTTTATATATAAAAATATATATATATATATATATATTCTACTAGCCGATAGAATACATTAATTTTTTAAATGTTATACTCTTTTCTAATCTTCAACATTTTATTAATAAATTTTACTATATTTGCCGTAGTTTAAGAGTGTAAAATTTTTCAATCTCCCAAAAATTTAACTCTTCTTTTCTCTCTCTATCAAAATTATAATTATAATTAATAGTTTTCGAGACAAATTCATTACTGAAATTCATTGTTTAATAACTAAAGTCTAATATTGCCAAGAGAGATAATGACCATCTAAAATATGATATTTATTATGATACTAATTGTTTTGATATTTTATAATTAAAAGTTTTAAAATACATTTTATAAATAAATGAAAATAGTCCAATTAATGTATTAAATTATAAAAAAAAAATGTTGGATTCTTTTTTCTAATTCATGTATCACTTATAAAATATTAACTAATAATTTATTTTTCATTTATATCTAGCCCAAAATATGATGAGTCGGCCCTAAGCTAGGCCTTATTTTTGTGAAAAAACTTCATTTCAATTTAACCATATTTGCATGAAATGCATTTAACATGCCAATATTATAGTTAATATTTCATAAATTTGGAATGATCATAGTGGTATTATTATAAAGAAACTAATTCATTTGAGTCTAAATTTGGTATGATCATAGTGGTATTAGTATGATCATAGTGGTTTTATAAAGAAGTGTTTAACAAGTATTACCATTGGGATATTGGAAGAAAATAATAACTCTTCATAAATGGTTTTACTTTAAATTGTTGCCTTAAGCCACAAAATGTGTTTGATCGGCTTTAATTAGAATCGTGCTCTATGTAGTGCTGGATGTGACGAAGAATTCGAGCAAGAGATAAATAGGATAAGGATATATATTGGTCTTATTGAAAAAAAAAATTAACTTAATGAGAACATTTTCCTTATATGTGCAATTTTTAAAGGATATTTTGACAAGAGTTGCGTTAATTGTTAGCATATTCTGTTAACTGAAACCTTTAATTAAAAGTGTATTATATTTTTTATATTTGAGTTGAAATTACTTTTAATTCAATTAATTGAACCACTAACGTTTACTATTATTATTATTATTTGTGCGTACCTTAGATATGATTATTGGGCTCAATCTCTACTTGGGCTCACAATCTATTTGTATTGTGGGCTTTTGGTTTCCTACTATGGGTGGTCCTATGCTCGGTGACCCAAATACACTCCCGTTTCCTTAAACCCTCATCTTTATCTCACAGAGTTGCTCATTTTCTCACTTGGTTCATTTACTCTTCTCTTCTCCATTTTCTCTCCAGAGTTGCCAACCCCTACCTTCTCCCTCAATTTTCCTATTTATAGCTTTAGATAAGTGGAGTTGTTATGATTACTCCCCCTTACTAGTGCAAATGGGGGTCTAATTCCATCATCTTTAGGTGGATTTTCTGGTGGAAAGGTGGTAGTGGTATTGGAACTGATTCCTACATCCAAAAGCCTGCCTGGCAGTGATATCCTTGAAGGCACTATCAGGCAGCCGAGTACAGGGTATCTCTGAGCAACGATACCCCCAACCAGGTTAAAGATGATCGGGAAGGGTTTGCTCAGGGCACTCAAGCTAGCGCAGTCCTATTTCAGCTTTGGGGCTTAGATTGGGCCTGAGGTATCCGAATTGAGGCAAAGGTCCAAAAATGGGGACATGGTCAAATAATGTGTCGCAAGGCTTGGGCCCGAGGCCCGTGGGGCCTAGGGCCAGCCCCGTACATTATTATTATTATTATTATTATTATTATTATTATTATTATTATTATTATTATTATTATTATTATTATTACACACTCTCAAATTGATGTACACATTATCACAAATTTTATCACATCTTATTTTGATATTAACTAGCAATTTGATCACATTTAACCAAATATTAATAGTGGGCTTACATATAAATTGACACCCAAAGATTTGTGGTCTCAAAAAAATTGCAAATTTTCAAATTTTGTTAAACACCTTTAAGTTCCCTAAATCTCTTCCCCCTCCCCACCCTCAAACACAATAGCAGATGAGCACTTGGTCTTATCTTTAACTAAAATGTTATAAAAACAAATAATAAACTTGCTATCATCGATTTTCTTGCCTGGTTGAGTTTCAATTAAGCTCACTTACTCATTCAGAAATATATGAGTCTTCTTCTTCCTTGACTTATTCAGATTATTACTATATCCACGGATATTCGTGGAGGCTTGAATAGTTCTGATTAATTATCAGTCCTATTCTCTCTCTGCTCTTCTGAGGGAATTTATTATTTGTCTCGGCTCGGATAGAAAGAAGCTTTCCTATGTGGGTTGACAGTTTCTCATGCTTTTTTTTTTTGCTAGGTCAGTTTCTCATGCTTTTGTACTTGGAATCTGTCTTGGCTTGAATAAAAAATAGTTGGCAGTACGTATGCAAAGTGTAACATGCAAGGTCTTGTCATTGTGATGTAGTAGAGTTCCATTTTTTTTTTCTTCTCCGAGTAGTACAAATCGAGCACCCGTAATGAAAAGTCCCTATCATAAATCATCATAGGCGTAAAAAATAATTCATGGTGTTTCTCTTCGGATTCCAGAATAGAATGGTTTTATATTACATTATATTAATTGATACATCAACGAAGCTTTCCAGGCAAATTAATTAAATGCGAAAACTATTTCCCGATGACTATTTCCTTTGAAATTTTGTAATTAGCGCTAAACTCATAAATGAATGAAAACTTGTGACTCACTAGTGATCATCAAACCTTCTTACCAAATACCTACTCACCATCTGCAAATGGGAAATATAAGCTTATTTTTACGGACAATTTGTCAAAGTAGCTATAACCACATGACTTACCGGTAAAAAAAGGTATAATCACGTGATCTCGAGATTATTCGGGACTCCTTCCAACCAACATCGGGTGAGAACTTCAAGAATGGTGGTGAAAATTTATCACATAAATCGATGGTAAAAGAGGAAAATTGGTGAGAAAAAAGATAACTTTGCTAGTCCAATGGGTTTGTTTTTTGTGTTTCGTTTTTTGGGTAACCCCAATGGGTTTGTTACTACTTGCGTGACTTGTGTCTCCAATTCACCTAATTGCACGGAATCCTAAATTATTAGCTGATAAAAAAAAGGAGTAATTATGAATTTTCCCATAAAAAAAAGCCTTTCTTTTTCTCTACCATCCTTTTACAAATTTCTATATAGAGTCTGCTTGGATAGAACTTATTTTGTTGAAACTAAAAATTGAAAACTAAAAACACTGTAACGAAATAATTTTTAAACGTGTGAATAGTATTGTGAGACCCATTTTAATGAAAAAGTTACTGAAAAGTATAATTTGTGAGACCCGTGAACAGTGCACGGGAGCACTATTCACAGTTGACTTGTCAACAATTGCATGTTGAACAAAAAAAAGAAAAGAAAAGAGAAAACGCATAAAACATGAAACGCAGCCGTGGACGTGGAATCCAAACACGTACATAGTATCGAAATAGGTCGATCGGGCCTTACTTGAATCTTTTCACTTGGATTTTTCTCTTATTGGTGATTTCTAATAGACTCACATTGTTACTCATTTATTATCGTTTATCTCATTTCTTTTTTTTCCTATTTTCAATAGGAAATATTACTATTTGTTCATGCATTTTAGTGATTTTACCTACACAATTCTTACTATTAATGCATGGGTTATGCTAACGTACCTTTAGGGTAATGGTTAAAATTCATTTTAGAAAAATTTTGACACCATTTTTATAGGAAACGAAAAAAGTTGTAAAAATATTAATTGTTTTTTTTTTTTTTCCATAATTTTTTTTTTTAAAATGGATTATTAACCATTGCGCTAAGGATATTCGTTAGCATTTTCCTTAGAGAGAACCTTCTGTTAGGAGGTGGTGTAAATAGCCTTCTTTACGCCACCAATGAATAAACGTCACATCATATTTCTATTGAAAACCCAATACACTCCAACACACACAATTATAACTCAATCTCAAACATGCGTCAGACCTGAAGAACTAAACAGCTCCATCGCCTAAACCCATTCCGTCTCCTCTCCTTATACCACCGGACCTCCACCCCGTCGCCGAAGCTGCCGCACACGTCAGTCAGGAGCTGGCACCGCCACACTGAAGCTCCACCTCGTCATTCAAGGTTTACCCATTTTTCTTGATTCTTCTTTGTTTCTTACTTAATGGGTCTTCATTATTTTGATTCTTTTGGCTCTATTCTTCTCGTTAACATTATGGGTTTGTCTTTGTCTCATCTGGGTATTGATTTGTTATTGATTTTTCTCTTCTAAACGTTGATTTCTTGTGTGGGTGCATATTTGTTATCAATTTGTGATTGTTCTTTTTGTTTACTTCAGGGCTTGTTTTTCTAGCTACGATGCTGGTTTGGCAATATGGTTCTTGATTTTGAGCAATTCTTGGTCATATATTGACTACTTGTTCTTGTTTTGACATGAATGTATTATATGAGTGCGTTATCTAGAATAGAAGGGGAAAATTTTGAGTCTTTCTTTCCTATTCTGTGGCTTTTCTATTTTCTGTTGTGGGTGTTTTATTTGCTTTATGTTGCTTGGTATATAGCCCACAAAGCAAATAATAAGATTGTGAGGAGAGGAGAGGAGGAGGTGAAATGGGTTTTATACGTTGGAGCCGTTTAGTTCTTCAGGTCTGATACATGTTTGAGGATTTTGAGTTTAATTGACTAATAATTATGTGTGCTGGAGTGTATTGGGTTTTCAATAGAAATATGAGGTGGCATTTATTCCTTGGTGGCGTAAAAAAAGCTCTTTACGCCAGCTCCTGACCGAAGGTTCTCTCTTTTCCTTAATACATTTGCATCATTGTAAAAGGATTTTGTTACATCAACAATATAGTTATATCTTCATAGGAGGATTTCTTGCGGATTTTGAGGGGAGTTACCATTTTAATGGTAGCTTATTTTCATGTGCTATTGAAGCACCTATATTGTTTCATACCAAGTTCACTTTGTCAGCTTTCTTCTTCTTAAAAAAATATTACAAAACTTTGGAAGAGATATTAAACTTCTATATATATATATATATATATAAAAAGAAGAGATGAAAATTTAGATTCAATTTTGCAAATTGTGCATTTTATCAAAGATTAATGCACAACATCAAGGAGAGTGTTACGAATTATAGTCCATTTCCATTTCATTGAAGACCAAATCAAAATATTAATTGCTAGAGAAAATCGTGAGATTGGTTAATAAATCGAGGAATTGATTTCTAGAGAAGATTGTGGGATTGAGACAATCAGCAATATGCATTTCAAATTCATATTACCAATGACTTTTGTGTCTAATTTCCATTGTAAATAGAACAAAATTTAGCTATAAAATTGGTTATAGCTATAAACTTTGTTATAGCTTAAGGCTACAACTTCAATTAATATCTTTTTATTAGATGTGAATTTTGAAAAATTCACCACTGGATTACATTTTCTTCTTATATCTTCCATATTTGCAAAATTTCCAAAAGATCAAAGACCAATAACAATGTCATCAATCAAATGTTAAAATGCAAGTTTTTGTAGGCCAAAATTATGCATAAAAAATAAGTTTATGGATCATATAGTAAATAACATTTGATTGACACAAAATTTGACATGTGTGTTAAGACTTAAGAGCTTAAAGAGCATGCAATCCAACGGTTAGATTTTCAAAATATATAGCAATATTAATTTTTCTTAAGGGAAATTAAGCTACAACTAAGTTTGTAGGTTGTAGCCAAACTTTGTCCTTTCAAAATATAGATTTCATTGTAATGTACTACCAAGAAAGGGGTATGGCTATGAAAAATGTAACCCCTTGGGTTCTTATCCAATGGGTGTAGGCCATAAGGCCAAACCATGTAAACTCTCATGTCTTCTCTCTTGTCTTTTCTTCCTCACATCAACAATTTCTAAAAAAGAAAACAAAACTAAAAAAAGGATTTATACATGTGATAATTGTTATATAAAAATGAGTTTTTTTTTAAAATTTTTTTTTTTTAATTAAGGAGATTTGATAATATATCCCTTATTCAACAACAAAAAAACTTTATGAATTTTTTAAAAATATTTTTTTAATGTAAGTTGGATTTGATCATGTGTACTTTATTAAACAACTAAAATTTTTACTAGTCGAACTAACTATAATTTTTTTTTTAATTTAAATTAATATTATAGTCACAACAAAAATTCACAATATTTCCAATTTTACCTATCAGCTCCACCTGAGCTCACCATACTTCGCAATTTGATTTTTTTCTTTCTACCTGTTTACGTGTAAATTAAGGCTGTAAGCAAATTGAGTGACATACTAAAATTATAGTAAATTTTTGTTGTGAACCTATTTTTATTGTTAATTTAACTGTAGATTCCTACCGATTGTATCTCATAAATTGAATAAAATAACTGTAGTTTCTTTCCACTTTTCAGTTAGGTTGAATCTATTCCCCATGAATACTCAAAATATGATCAAAATTAAGAACAAATGAATTTAAACAATGTAGAACCAATCAAATCCCTCAAAGAGACTTTTTTTTTTTTTTTTTTGAGGAGCATCCCTCAAAGAGACTTAAACATTTATTTTAGTCAGAGCATCGTTTTTGTTATTATTTGGAGATATCAGAACGCCATTTCCTCAGCACTCAGCATTATCATGGCCCTCTCATTTTCAAAACTATTGAGTTCACATGCTCGCAACCTTTCACAACATTGATGTTCTATTCTTGCCAGCTTTTGCCAGCTCTATACTTCATTCAAGTAAACATAAACAACTAGAAATACTAAAAAGTATTATTATACACGTATATAATATTCCCACTATTTCCCTATCATTCTAGTTCATAAAACCGGTTCACCGAAGATTAATACAATGGCTTTCCCCCCCATCTGCCACGTGTCTGCCAAAAATTTACCCTAACACGTGTCTTCCAAGTAAAGCAGTGTTTTTGCTTTCACCTACACCACTGGGGCTCACGCTTATCAATTTTTTTTTTTTTTCATAACACGACAGGAAGACTGCATATATTTAGGGCTAACATATAATTTTCTTGATTGAAATGAACATGTTATTAGTTGTTTTCCATTTGTAACGGTTACCTTCATAATTTATTTTTTTATTTTTCTCTCTCCCCAATTATCTATACCTAACGGCTATAAACCCAGCTAATAATCTAGTGGGAATAGAATATAATATAAGCCATCATCTTCTGTAGTGTAATACATAAAAAGCTCCTGATCCAAAGCACAGTAAAACGACACGTGTACTGACCCCAAGTTTTGACTTGGACCGTGATTGCCCACAATTGAGGATCAAAATGACAAAATGGTTTACTCTTACTTTCATCACGTTCTCAAATTGAGCCCTTAGCTTCTTAGAAGGTTACATACGGTCTTACTATTCACACTCCAGATTTGTGTGGAACGTGCATAGAATTAAAGTAATTCACACTTGGCACTTTAGTAACATCAACCGACAACGCCAAATAGTTGTTCAAAAGGTTAACGCGGAAGAGTGATGACAGACTGTGAAGACGAAGTCCACAAATTTAGTATTGTCAAAAAACTCAACACCTTGCGTACAGACAAAGACATCTCACTGACCTTGAGCAATGCCACATGTCCAATCCGGAATGGCGTGGTTGTAATTAAGAGGACAAATCAAGTACTTAAACATATTTAGAGAATGATTAAGTTACTGATATAACCTTTTTCGTGAACAGGTGTCGTAATGTGACTGGTTTCGTTAGGTGCACCTTCCGTATCGGAATCCATGAAGAAAGTTCCACGGAAAAAAATGTAAAAAATAGCGACCCATTATTGAATATTTCACACCGCCTTTGCTTGGGTGGACCTAGCTAGAAGTTAGCTCATCAAAGCCAGGACACAACATAGGTTGGTGCATGTATATGTTTATATATATAACACATATTGGTACATGAGCATAAGATTTAAAACGATTCGAGGAATCTTAAAGCATTATTGATAAATCGCTGTACTTCAACTCCACTTTATATCCTCCCCTTTTTATATATTCTCCCCAAACTTTTCAGCCACCCACACATCTCTCAAACTCTCAAAATCTTTCTTTCCCTCAAAGCACAAAACTTTTCTCACTTTCTCTTGAATTAGCAAAGAAAAATGGAGATGGGTTACGCTAAGTTCCAAGCGATCGTGATGATGTTGGGTCTTTTGGTCACTTTATGCATAGCTCAAGCACCCGGGGCTGCACCAAAAGCTTCACCACCCACAGCAACTCCACCAACCGCCACACCACCCACCGCCACACCACCGGCTCCAACCCCATCACCAAAAGCATCTCCAACTCCATCTCCAGCTCCAACCTCAACCCCACCAGCTCCAACTCCTTCAGCTACCCCACCTCCATCTCCTTCACCCAAAGCTCCATCTCCTTCACCCAAATCTCCAACCTCAGCTCCAACTCCATCAACCTCTTCTCCACCTCCTCCCGGCGCACCCGGCTCACCCCCACCCGAGTCACCGACTCCGGCTTCTGACACAGTACCACCGCCACCCAGTGCTGCTTTCTCTACAAGCAAAGCTGTGATTTCTGGAACAGCTCTTGTTGGAACTTTCTTTGCCGCTGTGGTGTTGGCTTAGAGACTATGAGGGGTTTCTCCTTTTTGGGAGGTTTCGTCCACGTGGAGGCTCATGACTATAGATCTTTATTTTTGATGGACGGATGAGATCTATTTATTTCTCTCTCTTTTTTTTTTTTTTTAATGTTCTTTTTCAATTTTTCTGATATTTATTTTTATTTTTTTGTTGTCGTGTTTGATCATTCAATATTGGGTTTGACTTCTAGGGTTGGATTTGTATGATGATGATGATTATTTGGGAGATTCATCTGCTTTGCGTTGACACGTGGTTCCATTTGTAGATGAGTCCGGTGTACATCAATTAATAGTTGAATAAAACAGTTTGATATTCTTTTCTATTGATCTATCGATCTATGACACATATGACATATAATTGCTGCTTTTTGGATTTGACATTTTGGAATCCAGTTGTTGTCATTTTACGGGAGCAAAATTCTACATTTTTTTTTTCCAAAGGATTAGAGTCATTAGACTTTCGCTGAATGATTAGACTACTGCATCATTAGGTTAGGGTTGGGAGGATATTGCTGATCAAATGAGCCTCCATTTTCTTCTTTGGGCGGCTGCCTTTTGACAAATGATGTTTTTTTCTTTTCCATACATGCCGAAAATCTGAGTCAGCTATCTCATATGGTTGTTACTTGTTTCAAATTACTTCCAATGCTGGACTTTGAACTAGGAAATGAAAAGTCCTCCCCACCAGAACCACCACTAATCACAAGTGCCCCCACTTAACTAAAATTGGTCCCCTTGCAAGAAAATTGGTCCCCTTAAATTTCTTTTTTATTCAGTCAAAAACCAGAACAATTGAAAAGTCATTAGCTAGCATATTTTTGGGAGCACATTTTAATTTCGTAACAGTTGAGTTGATAATCTTTTGGAGTACGCCCTAAAGTCTTGTGAGTATGCTTATGAGATCTTTCAATACGGTTATCTGATTAAAGTTCATGAATTGTTATTCTAATAGTTATAACTTCAAAACTTATTTCATGAAATGCAATTAGATGTGATGTGATGGTTGTGATATGATGAGATTAAATAAGAGTTACAAAAGGAGGTGTTTACGTATGAGAGATGTTTACAAAATGAGTCCAAGTTGGCCTATTTCAAAATTTTAGGCTTATTTGGTGCATGTATTTAAACACATATTTTCAGTTTTTAAAATACATAATACGTATTTTGATACACTTTTTCACACTTTTTCACCTACACGTATTTTTAAAAAAACTAAAAACTGTTGTTTAAATACATGTATCAAATAGGTCTTTAGTGATTTTGACATTTTTATGATAAGTTTTTTTTGTACAATTCAACTTTGAGACTTAAAATTTAGTTGAGACTTAAAATTTAGTTGGTTAGATAATGCTAGTTGATAATTCGAAAGTGTTTTATTTTAAATAAGTACTTATTTCTAAGAGATCTAATTATTATTTTTAAATAATTTGATAGACACCATAGATGAGTGAAGTTTGAACCCTAAACATGCATCTTTGTTAAAATGGTTATAAATGCTAATTAATTAAGTTACAAGACTTTTGGCTCTACAAGTTATCTATTAGAATTAAACTTTCTTATGCTTGATCTTGCATTTGTGTCCTACTTATAGACCAATGAGATTATGATACATAATTAATCATAATTAATCCTTTAAATGACCAATATTCACAAGTGTCTGGTCTTAATTATATAAATACGTAGATCCATATTGGGGTCATCTTTAATGTCTTCCCACGAATTGAAGGGTGTCCAAATGGGCTTTAAAGTAGCATCGTTGCTCCCTTATGGAATCATGAAGGCTTTTTGTTTGTTTGTTTGGTTTTTTTGTTTCTTTTTTTTTTAACTTTTTAAGGGAGAACGTACCATAAAAGGCTTGTTCCAAAATAATGACTTAATTGGTGAAATGGGGTTTCCAGCGATGCCAAATTGCCAATTGACTTTCCAATGAGCCTTCCTTTGACACTTGCATGATGAGTAGATGACGCCAACTTATGCTTGCCAGGGACAAAGCTAAGTATGGGCAAGGGGGACCATGGCCCATCTAGCCCCAAAATGTTTAAAAATAATTCATCCTAAAAAAAAAAAAAAAAAAATCTTATATGGAACTTAAATAAGTTACAAAATTATATTATCTAAATTTAAATATAATGAGATTAAATAGATTATACAAATGGTATAAAAACCACACTCAAATTCATTTTTTTTATTAAAATAAAACATGGCTATTCTTTAGTGATTCTAATACAATTATATATTAATAATTTTAAAGAGTTGATTTAGTGGTTTCTAAAATCTCATAATATCCATAAAATCCTTGGTTTGAAACCTTTTGTGACAAGGTTCAAGCCCCCCTCATATGAGAAGGTTTTGATTCTCAATTCCTACTATGCTTTCTACCAAGTTTGCATGTGCATTTTTGTTATTATTACTATTTTTATAAATATTTTATGAGTTATGTTTTGTTTTTGGTTTTTATTTGAGTTTTTGTGATTTGAAATGGGATTGTTGATATAAAGATAGTGAATTAGTTTGTTTTTTCTGTGTGGAAATATTTGGAGTATTTTAATGATTATGATGTGGTTTGAGGTGCTGACTTTACTGAGTTTATCTTGAGAAAATGGAGGAATAACCAAACTAACCACACCAAACTAGTACGGTGCACCACACCTTGTGTAGGCCAGTTTCCACCCCTCCACAACTAAAGTGTGGTCAGACATGTAGGGAAACCACCCTTGCAGTTGCAGTGTAAAACATCCCCAAAACCAACCGCACCACACCATGTACAGTTCTAGAGTTTATGACTTCCCCTTTGAAGAATTCATCTTTTCTATAAGTTTTTGTATGAACCAGGGCCCCAAGCCCATTGGGCCTTGGGACTTGACCAAGCGGCCTAATACTTCAACTTGCCCTCATTGGACCTGCAACCTCGATCCAACCACCTCAAGGGCCAATCTGAGCCCGGAAGCTGGATTGGAGTTGCACTGTCTTAGATACCTATTGCAAGCCTTTCCTGGTCATCTTTAACCCGGTTGTGGGTAATATTGCTCGGAAACATCCCATACTCGGCTGCCCGATATTGCCCTTGGGAATATCATTGCCAAGCGGTTTTTTGGAAGTGAGAATCAATTTTGATGCCATTACCACATTTCCTGATGGAAAATCCACTTAGCAGCAATGGAATTGGACCCCCATCCACACGAGTGAGGAAGTAATCATCACACCTCCACTCTTCTCAGGCTATAAATAGGAGAATGGGTAGAGAAGGAGGGGGTGGACAATTCTGGAGAGAAAACTAAGAGAAAAGAGGAGATCAAACTAAAGGAAAGAAGGGAGCGACTCTGTGAGGTAAAGATAAGGATTTGAGGAAACAAGAGTGTACTTGGGTCTCCAACCATAGGACCACCCATAGTAGGAAACCCAAAACCCACAATACAAATAGATTGTGAGCCCAATAACCATATTTTGGGTACGCACAATTTTCAATAAACACAAATTTTTTTAGCAAAGTATTATACATGAGCATTTAACAATAAACATTGTCTTTTCACAACTAGAAGTAAGGTCATTTGGACACCATATACTTTAATATGGCTTGTTTATTATATTTTGAACCAATATCTTATTTCAAAACATTTTAAATGGAAGTAATGGTCAAATATATTATGATGATTGGTTCGTCCCACCATAAGCATTCATTAAGATGTCATGCATTTTATTAGCAATACATTGCTTTTGTGAAAATGGACATATTAAGATAAAAAATTATATTAAAATCTAATGAACCTAGCAAAAAGACATTACTTAAATTATAAAACAATTAATTTAAAATTTCTCATTCTTCCAAAAGTTAAAATTCTTAGACAACACTTATGTGGGAAGAGAGCCCAAATGGGGTATTGGGCCTTAGACTTATCCGAGGACATTGACGTGTCCAAGGAGGGTAACTAGTTGAGGATTCAAGTTCAGAAGTCCCATAAACAAGGGAGGAGCAGAAGGAGGTTCGAGGAGGAATCCCTCTTCGGCTGCGATCAGAATAATTTAGATACGGATTATAGCATCAAGACTGACCTCCATAAGAACTTTAGTATCAGGAGCGTGCCTTACAAACGCTTGAAAAGGATGAGAACCCCAGAATGTCTAAGGGAAGGCTGCCACCTCCACATTAAATACACTGCAGTTGCTTTTTTGGCCGCATTTATGTGGAGAAGACCTCTGAACAATGTCTCCTTGGCCACTGCAACTCACAGAAGGCCAGAAGGGGTGTCTGATGGGACAAGTACTCAAGTAGTGGTCTGGATAATCGACAAGTTGAAGGCCAAGATCACCAAAAGGGACCTATATAGTGTGAGAGACCCTCCATGAAAAAGGGGTCGAAGAACTGAAAAAGAACACTATATTAGGGAGAATAGCACTTGTAATCTGTCCCTTCAGTCTATAAGAACATTGGCCTTCTCAGGCAACACGTAAGCTGAACCTTATATGCACTTTTCTTGCATGATCGTCTTACAAACCCATCTTAGCCGTTATAACACTGACTAGGGCTCAACTCTTTAACCAACTCTCTACAAATTCATTGTATTGGGCTCACTAACCCACAACCCCATACTCGTTGGGCTTGGGCTGCCAAAATGTGACCCTATAACTTATTTGAGGAAAAAATCAAAAAAAAAAAATTTAATTTATATATTAAATTGCATGGATCTCAAAGTTTTATATATGGTCATTCAATTGTATATAAAAAACATTAGTTGAAGTTGTAACTATCATTTTGAATTGAACTTCAAAACAAGAAAAACAAAAAGTATATTATTTATGGATAGTAAATGTGGGGGGACGAGGATCAAAGGTAGTTAATGAAGGCACCAAAAGTAATTTCAAGGAGGGAACCATACAAAGAGGACTTGTTTAACTAGTAAGGAGTTCAGGATGATACTGCTGATGAAGATGTCGAGGATCCCTACTTAACCTCGAGAAGGTCTAGAATTCGGAATGAAGGAAGCATGGTGCAATCCCAGGGGAGACAAATATAACTTGGTTCTGAACAAGGAAGAGAAGAAAAAAGAAGGACAAGACAGCCATCCCCTTCGCATTAAATGCACTACAACCACTTAACTGGCTACATTAATAGAGAAATGACCATAAACAGTGTCCATCACAGCTCACATTTTGTTGTAGAAACCTTCTAGTAAGGTCTTAATGGGACAAGTAACAAGAAAATCTAATCTCAACCCACCAAATATAAGATTTAGATGCATCCTTGCTAATATATATAAAGCCAAGGAGCACCTGGATCAAAGGGGAACAAGAGATTGAGTGGATAAAAGCAAAATAAAGAGAGAAACTATTCAATTGTACTTTCATCCTCAGACAGAACCCGAGGACGAACACTTAGCTAATTTTTACACTATTTCGAATTGAATATTTCCACTTCGCATAGAAAATTGAACTCTGATCTTTGTTTCATGTTACACAACGGGTATTTCAAAGTTGACCTTACATCCCATCTCTATAAATTAATTGTGAAAGTGAACTGTAGCAAAATTAAAACAAGTCTTAATTTACTGATCTACTTTTCGCCCACCACAGTAAATTTATGAGAAAACTTTTGTTAGGGATGATGTTAATTAGTTATCTTCATTCTCCTTGAAGTGAAAATTGATAGTGAGATCCCTAACCAATGTAACCATCCCATTCCAGTTCCAATCCCTCTTGTTAATATTACTGAACGTGAAGAGCTTCCTCTACTATTTCGTGATTGCATTGAATACGACAGAGAAAGTTGTAATAATAAAACAAAAAGTCATAGAGGGCATTCAGAGTGTATAATTCCTTTTTTTTTTTTTTTTGCTTTGCTGAATAACAGAGTGTATTATTCAGTCTATTGAAAATTGCATCAAGAAATTGGTGTACTTCAACGAGCCAATATAGTAGGGCGTTCAAGCATGTCTATATCAATGCCACAATAAAAAAGGAAATCCCTACGTTCAATTACAATGTATGAGAACTTGTTACAAATCACTTTTTAGGGAAAACTCGTGGTATGCAGTTCATGCGTCTCTCTCTCTCTCTCTCTCTCTCTCTCTCTCTACATGCATGAATGTACACATGCGCGAAAAATGTGAATGTATTTTTCACAAAAGCCGACCACTAATAGGTCCCTAAAATATTTCTCTGAAGCTCTTAAATATTTTGCTTTGTAGATAATAATCTCACAGTTGTGATTATGGTGGACATGAATTATTTACTCCCACCATTAATTTCAAACTAGTCTGTACCTGTGCAAATGTACATTACTTTTATATAACAAAACAATCATTGTCTAATCCTCAAAACAATTATCAAAAACCCATTAACAAACAACAATTTCGAACAGATTGGGAAATAATCCCAAAAGTTAAAAAAAAAAAATCAAAATTGAATTTCGAAGTTTAAAACCAAAAGAAATAAATTCTTATTAGTGAGGTGATTGAAAAAAAAAAAAAATTTGGCTACAAACTTAGTTGTAACTTAAGATTATAATTCACACTAAAAAAAATTAACATGAATACTGTGGGGGACGAGGATCCAAATGTACATTACTTTTATATAACAAAACAAATCATTGTCTAATCTTCAAAACAATTATATATCAAAAACCCATTAACAAACAACAATTTTGAATAGATTGGGAAATAATCCCAAAAGTTTTTTTTTTTTTTTTTAAATTTAAAATTGAATTTCGAAGTTTAAAACCAAAAGAAATAAATTATTATTAGTGAGGTGATTGAAAAATAAATAAAATTTGGCTACAAACTTAGTTGTAGCTTAAGATTATAATTCACACTAAAAAAAATTAACATGATTACTATGGGGGACGAGGATCCAAAAAAGTTGATAGGATAGGTAGGGGCATTTTCGAGGAGGTAAACTCTGTGGAATATTGGCAATATGCCCCTAGAGAGTACTCACCTAACCTGAGAAGAGGTTGAACTACTACGGTTGGCAAGGGCACCGAGGGCTCCTACCTAACCTCGGAAAGTTTAGAGTCAGGGGTGAAGGGAGCACAGCGTAACCCGAGGGAGGAAAAGGGTGACTTGGCACTAAACAAGGAAAAGAAGAAAAATGAAGGAAAAAGCAGCCATCCTCTCTGCATTAAATGCATTGTAATTACTTAGCTGGCCATATTAATGGAGAAATGACTATGAATAGTGCTCACACAACTCACACCTTGGTGTCTTCTAGTAAGGCCTTGATGGGACAAGTATCAAAATAGCCTGATCCTAACCCTCCAAATGTAAAGTCCGGATGCATTATGGCTTAGCTATATAAACCTAAGAAACATCTAGATCTAGGAGAGTTCTTTTTGAGGGGAGAAAGAGAGAATAGAAAGAGATTATCCAATTGTAACCTCTTCCTCAAACCAAACCCGAGGACGGACACTTAGCCATTTCAAGGCTTTTTCTAGTTGAATATTATTACTACACAGCTAAGATTGGCCTGACTATCAATTTTTGTCACAAAATGGGTATTTGGAGGTAGACTTTGCACTCTACCTCTAAAAATGAATTGTGAGAGCAAATAGTAATACAATTATAATTTGCTTATTTCCCTGTTTTTACTTTTTGCTCTCCACAAATACATATTTTAAAAATCTAATCATCGGATTGCATTTTTTTATGTTATTAACACACATCAAATTTTGTGTCAATCAAATGTTATTTACTATTCGATCCATAATTTTTTTTCTTCATAATTTTAGACTACAAAAACTTGAAATTTAAACATTTGAGTAATGCATAATTGGATTTTCTCTTAACTTAGGTTTTACATATAAATGATTTGCTAAATAATTGACAAAAATTTTTAGAGCCTTAAATTATTATTATAATAGGAAGGTTGATCCTACTTAGATTGAATGCATAAACTTAGGATGCCTTTAATATATTTCTTGATTTAGTTTATGATGATTAGAATAACTATAAGGTAAGGTATAAAATTTCTTGATGCATGACGACTTGGTGATTATGTCTTAACAATAGGTTTTAGTGGTAATACATTTGATGCAAGATCTTTAAGAATTCAACTCTGTACTAGGTTTCTTAATAAGTTATTAAGTAAGGATTGATGTTTAAGAGTTTTAGATCAGAAAAGAATGAATATTGATAACTGTTTTAAGGCTGAAATAAGGGACAAATAGGAAATAAAATAAATAAATCACTAGGTAATCGCACCTAAATCTTCCTAAGCATTCACACTTAGAAAGGATAAGGCAATCACACCCTTGAAACTTAAAATAAGTTACTAAATTTTATTAATCAATTAGTATTCAAATAACATTGATTACAATAGAGCCTTTATATTAAGACTATTGTTAATCCCTTTCTTAGAAGGATTTGGACTCTATGTAGCCTATTCTTAGAATGAATAGGAATACTATTAAAAAAAAGACTTAAAAACTCCTAAAATAAATAGGAGAAGGGCTCAAAACATAAATATTACTCATTGGCCTTTGGTACAACCAAGAACAGCCCATTTTGAAAAATCTGGAATTACCAAATTGCCCTTATTTTAGTAAACTTAATTACAAATGATCCAATAGCTTCATAACCTAAAAAACTCATTAATAACTAAAATAGCCTATTAAAGGTGTCAAGAAGGTTCGACATCAAAATTAGACCACAAATCTTGATTCTTTTGGTATTTAATCTTGTTTTTTCTTGAACTCTTCCTTGGTCGTATCATTCTCTTTAGGGTTATTAAAAAAAAAAAAAAAAATTGGAGAGAAATTAGGGTTGTTCAGGGGCTGTGTGAATAGTACCTATGAACAATAACTTTAGAAAAAGAAGATGAAGAAAAGAAAGATAAGAGAAAAGAAGAATGAACCAACAAAGACCAATGTGCCTATTGCTCAAATGCTCAATAATTTTATTAATCGACTCATTCTATCACCTTTGAATACATTAAACATAATATAACTAAGGACTTTTACCTGTAGTAATAAGATTCTTACTATACTATTAGGACTACTAGTTGTCTAGTAAAATTAAACCTAGTAAAATTAAACCTAATAAAATTAAACCAAAGTTCATACATAAAACCCATAAACTAAACAGAACTTAATAATAAAATAAAACTCATAGCCCTAACTATGGCCCATATCCAGTATTTGCAAAATTTCTAAAGTACCCTTGACTCTAAATTAAACGAATAAAATATAAAAACCTAATCAATTATCATGGACACTTATTATTGGGCTTGACCTTAGCCTTGGGCAGCCAAAAAGAATTTCCTTTCTTCAACCATGCTATGATTTTGCTGATTGTCCTCTGAAAAGAACTTGATTGATTCAGTTTAGTTAGGAAAAATATACGTAGACAAAAATAACTACCTTTTATTATTATTTTTTTCTGTTCTTTTTGTGCATTAAACATCAAACTACTTTTTTTTTTTTTTGATGAACAAAAGGGGGGGCGGGGGCGACTATATGTGACTTATCCCATAGAGCGTGACCTAATAGGGGCACCCCCCGCTAGAGAATGTTGGATTGAGCTATAGCTACTATGACTGGAGTGCCACAGACCTCACCTTAGCACCCCAAGAGAGCCAGCAGATGAGGTGCAATACAAGCGAGGAGCCTACCCCCCACATGGTACCCGCCACGACTCAAATAAGGGACCTTGTTCTTGCATGCGGGATCTCACCCAACTGGGCCACCCCTCCTGGGGCAACATCAAACTACTTACTTATTTTATTTTTATTAGATTCTTCTACATTCTATTTTATCCGCTTTATTTACTAAGTTATGTCTAACATTTTTAGTGGGAATGTTCCAAAATCAATTAGAGGAATGTATTCACTGCTGCAATAGCAATGCTCGGTGGGAATTTTCAAGTGCTTTTTTTTTTTTTTTTTTTAACAAGATAGAAATTCTACTCGAACTTAATTTAAATGTATATATGTGTGTGAAGTTCTCTCCTGAAGACTTAAATCCTAGCCATTTCTCCCCACACTCTACAAGCACTTGTGAAGTATTCATCGCACCAAGAGTGTGTGGTGGTCAAGTGTTGCTTTTTTTTTTTTTTTTTTTTTACAAGATAAAAATTCTACTCTACTCTAACTTAATTTAAGTGTATATGTGTGTGAATCTCCCTTTTGGAGACTTAAACCCCGGTCTTTACCCCCCACATCCCACAAACACTTATACTTGTGGAGTGACCACTACACCAAAGGTACACTGTGGTAAGTGCTGCTTTTTTTAATTGTGTTGCTTTGAGTTGTGTAATAATGATATTATTTGGGGACTGTTCTTCCCAAAATTTGAATATCATGTTGGACATTAATTAACTTGCAAGTTATCATGTTTAAAAAAAAAAGTATTGTACTATGCGAATAAAATATCCATGTCAAAATAAAATTAGTTTTGGGAGAATTTTACTAATTTATTTAACTACATTTAACATAATAGATGCAATATGTAATTTTTAATGTATGACAATTTGCTTGATGTTTGTGATTTAGCAATGCGTTGGATGATCGATTAAGCAAACTATTTTCAGTCGTCAAGATTCCTAGGTCTTAATTGGATGATTTAGTGTGATTATTATTGTATTTCTCTTATTCATTTGATAACATTGTTTTCTTAGCACGATTATATATCTTAAATGTTATGGTCAGACATGTATGTGCTAAGCGAATCCGAGTCATAATGTATTTTTGATGTAATTGAATCCGTAGTTTTTAGTGTCAAAATATGTGTTGAAAAACTAAATCGAATACACAAGAAAATTGCTCAAGAGAGTCAAAATTCTGCTACCTTGACGTCGGGTCTCAACCCGGATGATTTTGTATATTAAGCCGGGTACAGGATATAACACCTCCCACTTGGTTGATTGAGCTTCAACCATTCTTGACTCTTGATTTGACACCGTCTGACAAATCAAAGCCCGGGGAATCTGAATTTCCTATTGTGGTCCACAGTGACTTGGCTAATTTGGGATTCATGTACTAAGCTGCTGTTGGAGAGAGAAACATATCTTTGGGAGACTACTTAAGTAGTGTATATATATATATATATATACACACATTAATAGCAAAGTTTAGTGAAAATTTAATTAGATTTTAATTGGATTCTTAATTTTGTGCCACATGTCCTATTTAATTTTTAATTTTGTGCCAAGTAAATTATTTAGTGTAAAAATTGAAGAGTCCAAATCCAATTAGATTCTAAATTGGATTTCAATTGGAGTCTAATTTTTCACCATATGTCAATTTAAGTTTTTAATTTTTGTAGAAAGCAGAGCCAGCCACTAGGCCAACTAGGCCATTGTCTAAGGCCTCTATGTGGAAGGAGGGCCCCAAAATTTTGAAAAAGAAGGGATAGTAGACAAATATATATATATATATATATATAGTTTCAGATGAAACTCCAAAAATTCTTATACATCCTTGTGACCAAAGAACAAAAAATCTAGAACATCCTTGTAAACGTTGGTACCCCAAAAAATCCTTGGGTCTAAACAAAATCAATTATCCCAAAAAAATTATCTTTAACCTTTAGACAAATCAAAAATCAACTGGATAAAATGCAAATCCGATCTAAAAAATTACCCACAAAACAGTCTCAAATAAAAATATATCAAAAATCTCAAATCCCTAAAATTTACTCATACCTTTTCTTTCTCTCACTCTTGCTCTTTGCCTCTCTTTTAGCTAGATGATGATAGTTTGCAAAAATACAGTCTTAAACTTGAATCTTTTCTCAAACATGATGTTTATTATGATATTGATGGTTTAGATTTATTTTCAAAGTTAAACGTTTTAATTAAAAGAAATTTTACAAATAAAAGAATATACTCCAATTGACATACTAAATTATATAAAAAAAAATGTTAGATTCATTTCCAAATACATGTATTGCTTATAGAATTTTACTAACAATACCTGTTATAGTTGCTTTTGCAGAAAGAAGTTTATCAAAATTAAAATTAATAAAATCATATCTAAGATCGACAATGTCTCCAGAAAGATTAAGTGGATTAGCTATACAATTGATTGAAAATGAGATATTAGAAGAACTTGAATATAAATATTTAACTAGTCAATTTGCATCTCAAAAGGCAACCAAAAAAAAAAAAAAGATTTTAAATGAAATATATTATAATATAAAAATATTAAATAAATATTAATTTAATTAATACATAAATATAAAAAGACTCCATTTTAGTTCTTGCCTAAGGCCCCAAATGTCTAGGGTTGGCCCTGGTGGAAAGTGAATTAATGGGTGCAAAAATTTAAGAGTTTAAAACCAATTAAAAATGGTGTATATATATATATTGTAAGGGCTAGTTTTGTAATGAACCCTTCACAATAAAAATTTGTAGAGACGTGGGTGTAAGACCTAGCTCCGGTCAGTAGAAAAAGACATAGTTCTGGCGCGTTCGATGGAATACTTCTCCTTCCTTTTTTTGTTCTCCAAAAAATCTCCTCCTCCGTATTCTGATTTTTTTGCCTTATATACTAGCTTCTCCATCTTGTTTTTACCGTACACGTGTACGCTACTTTCCGAAGATTTTCTTCTTGTCCCATCCGACCTCCCCGGATCCTCCGCATAGTGGATACAAAGCTGTTTTATTACTGTTCAGGTATCACCTCCACATTAATGCGGCCAGAGAGTTAGGTGGGAAGCATTTAATGCGGGGGCAGCAGCTTTTAGGGGATATTTTTCCGGTTCATCCTTTGACTAATATTCATTAGTTTGGTTTCACGTAACCCTATAAAGATCGTCGACAACTAAAATAGTTACGTTGACATCATAGGCTGATTTGAAGAATGAATTTTATCCTCGGACAAGGGAGCATCCTCGGACGAATGAGTGTTCTCGGACTGGTAAGTGTCCTCGGTCTGGGCCGTTGGGCCGCGAGCCCACCTTTGATAGACTCCATCAATTTTTCGGGTTACTGACCCCACAATAGCCCCTCAAAATCTCCCTTTTTGTTGTCTCGGAAAAGGGGGATTTTGATATAACGTCCCCAAGTCTTTCATTGGGCTTTCCCAAATGTCAGAACGTCTTTTCCCTTGTCCAAGACACGTTCCTGACGTTCTGGCGTCATGGGCATGCCACCATTAAATGATAGCGGTTTCCCTATCCTCCACGTTACAGTAAGATGCGAATCTAACGGTGGAGGATCACTATGACTGATGGGCGGCATTTTTCCCGCTTACGGTTTCTGTGCCCTTATAAAGAGCTTTTCAAATTACATTTACTTTTAGTTCAAAAAATCTTAAGATTTTATCAAGTATTTACTGATCCCGTCCCTTCTTTGTTCTTATCAACGATCTCATAAATACTTCGAAGTTTTGTCCGAGGAGTCTATTTTCGCAACTGTAAGTTTCTCTAACCCTCCTCAGTTTTCCAATCCCTTCTTTAGTTTCTTTTCACAATCCTTAAGAAATGGGTAGGTTTAAGTATTTAGTTGATTCCGAGGAGCAAATAGAGAAATTTAGGACTAAGTATAGGATTCCCCCAACGGTGGGTATGAGGTACGCTTCCGTGGAAGAATGGTATGATCAAAGGCGAACAGGGGAGGTAGTCATCCCGATGATTGCTTTCATAGAAGGAGGGATGACTATTCCGATGGACAGGCTCACTACTAATTTCCTTAGGTTCTTTAGATTGGCCCCCACACAGTGTGCCCCAAATATGTTTAGGGTATTAGGGAGTATAGAAACCCTAAATGAGAGGCTAAATTTGGGCCTTACCCATCACGACGTGAATTGGGTGTACAACCTCCAAAACTTGAAGGATGCGGGGTATTACCTTAAGTCCAGGTTCCCCGAGATAAGGCTAATCCAGTGTCTTCCTTCATCTAACAAGGGTCTGAAAGATGATTTCCTTATCTTCTCTGGCGCGTGGCATGACGGTTTACCATGCCCACTGAAGGGGGGTGAACCAGGTGGGGTTCTTGGGCTGAAAACCTTTGCACCTTAATTTGTATTTATTGATTTAAGTTAACTTCATTCCTGATGGGAGTTTTGTCATTGTCTTAATGATTCTGCAGATAAGCAATATACCCAACGTCGGTTTGGGCTAGTAAACAGGGAGAGCTTGGATAGAATTCTAAGATCCGAGATATACAAGAATCCTTCCGACGGTCAATTAAGGGCAGCGCACCTCATCCTTGGGTATAAACCAATTTCCACGTCCTTTTCAGTGCCCAAGTGGGTAATAAAGGCTAAAGACCCTCGGCTGCCCCGAATCAGCGTAGCCTTCGCAAAGTCCGGGTTTATAGTTCCTGAGGGTGTTCGGATCCCTGTAGGCATCCCCTTTTCTCAACCCTTACCCGAAGCTGCTGCTCCCGTAGGGGCTTCCTCGTCACGACCAGCCATTCAGGAAGTGGAGGAGGAAGAGGAAGAAGAGGAACAAAGAAGAATAGTCGAGGAGGCCTCGGATTTTGAGGACGGATTTGAGGTGTTTGATCAGCCCCAGTCTCCCGAAGCGACTCCCATCGACATGGGAATTCAAAGAAAAGCCAAAGAAGTTTGCTCGATGTTATTGAAGGCAAATCTGGACGAGAGGTTCCAGGGAGGTCTCCTCAAACCAACCTCCCACCTTCGACTTCTCCTAAATCTACCCAGCCTCAAGGGGTTGAATCCGCCGATCCTAAAAGGAAAAGAGAGCAAAAAGGCAAGGAGGTGGTGGAGGTCGGGGAATCTCATCCCGCCCAGGAGAGTGAAGGTCAGCGACCTCCAAAACAGCAGAAAACAACTCGTGGGAGTTCTAGAGCGGGTGCCAAGCAAACTGCCCGGTCCTCAGAGCCTGAAGCATGGCTTCCCGCACCCATGCTCGGTGGCAAACCTTTGAGGGCAGATGCATCCATCAGAGAATACAATGGGGGAATTGGATGCCATGTTGCCTCTGTCTTAGAAGAAACCCTCCTCCTCCCTCGGGATATGGCCGAGCTCAAGAAGATGAAGAAGAATGAAATCTTCATGAACTTAAAAAGGCACCTGGGCATGGTATAACATTCTCACAATTCCTTCCGTTCTTTTTGGTTCACTTTATTTCTGACTATCTTTTATGCTTTCGTTTCGTTTTTTTTTTTTTTTTTTTACAGGCTGTCCAGACCACTTTCAGACTGGAGGAAATAACCAGCAACTTACATATCCAATGGGACAAGGAGAGGGAATTAAGGAGTGAAGCTTCCAGGGCGCTTACCAATAGTCAGAAAAATATAGAGGACCTGAGGAAAAAGTTGGCAGAAGAGGAACTCGCTCGAAAGAGTGCTGACTCAGCCCTGACCACCTTTCAAAAGCAAACTGAGGATCAAAGGAAAAAATTCCAAGATATCAATAGCCAACTGGCAGCTTCCAAGGAGAGAATATCGACGCTGATGAAACAACTGGAGGAAGCTCAAAGGCTTAGGGGTCGGGCTGAGAGGGAGAGAGACGAGGCAGAAAAAGCAAAAGCCGAGGCTGAGAAGGCGAGAGACGAGGCCGAGCAACGAGGATATGATGAAGGTGTCGCTGAGACCGAGGACAGGTTCAGGACCGAGGTTCCAATTGTGTGCCGAAAGTACTGTGCGCAAACTTGGGAGGAAGCTCTCAACCGTGCTGGGGTCGCGCTTTCATCAGAACTGAGAAAGCCAGAGAATACTTTCTTTCCTTCAGCCATACGAGCCTCAAGCTCTGCTCCTCAGCAACACGAGGTTTCCTCTACGGCAGTTGGCCCATCAGAAGGGGCTCAGGGTCAGGATCCTCTCCCAATCGGTCAGCAGAAACAGCCTGAGGTGCTCGGGGCGAAGAAAGGGATCTCTTCAGCCAAAGTCGCAGAGGATCCAAAAGACGGGCAAATTTCTCAAGGTTTTCAAAAGGACTTAGCTTCTACCATTTTGCCCGCTGAGGGGGCCTCAAAGGAGAAGGAGAAGGACCTTCCTCCTCAAGACGCGACAAAAATCCCCCAACCCAAAATACAAATAAAGTTAAACAAATAGTTGGTGTAGGAAATTTTAAGTGTATATTTTTTATTGTGACTCATGGTTCTTTTCTCAGACATATATATGATATCATGGGTTTGCTTATTTCTCGTATAAACTTTTGCACGAATATTCTTATATTTTTAGATGATCTCGGACTCTAGGAAAGCAGAAACGATCATTATAAGAAATATAAGACCGAATCGTAGATAACATTGCAACTCATTAGTCCGTTGAGGTGCCAATCGCCCTAAAAATGCTTTCGGTGACGCTTACGGAAATTGTCTTGATATATAAAGATGATCACCTGGACCGCACTTAAGAGGTGCCGACTCTCATCGTGTGTGTGTGCAGACTTTTATGAATTAAGCTCTGCCTAATGTTTCAACGGAAAGGAGTATATTAATTTTTTACCATGATGTAATCCGAGAACCAAACATAATTTGGCTTCTATTTAATACTTCAGTAGTTGTCGCGTCTGTATTAACTTTTACTCAGAAGCGGCTGGAGGACATGATATTACTTAGTTTCGTTTTCTCATCTGAAGTATCTGGTTTCACCAGAGGCTTGAGTCCGAGGACCATGCAATGCCTTGGTTCTGTCCAGTACTTAGTTTTCTCATCTGAAGTATCTGGTTTCACCAGAGGCTTGAGTCCGAGGACCATGCAATGCCTTGGTTCTGTCCAGTACCTAGTTTTCTCATCTGAAGTATCTGGTTTCACCAGAGGCTTGAGTCCGAGGACCATGCAATGCCTTGGTTCTGTCCAGTACCTAGTTTTCTCATTTGAAGTATCTGGTTTCACCAGAGGCTTGAGTCCGAGGACCATGCAATGCCTTGGTTCTGTCCAGTACCTAGTTTTCTCATCTGAAGTATCTGGTTTCACCAGAGGCTTGAGTCCGAGGACCATGCAATGCCTTGGTTCTGTCCAATACCTAGTTTTCTCATCTGAAGTATCTGGTTTCACCAGAGGCTTGAGTCCGAGGACCATGCAATGCCTTGGTTCTGTCCAGTACCTCGATTTACTTAGGGAATACAGGTCATAGAATTCCAACTAATAAAAATAAAATAGATAACAAAAGGAAATATATAACAGAATTGCTTGTGCTAATAGTAATATCTTTTTAGGTTACTTACATTCCAAGGGTGAAGTACAGTTCTCTTGTCTAGATCTTCCAAATAGTAAGCCCCTATTCCTGCTACAGAAGTGATACGATATGGTCCCTCCCAATTGGGCCCCAATTTTCCCCAAGCTGGGTTTTTGGTATTTCCCAAGACCTTTCTCAATACTAGGTCTCCGGGAGCTAGTGGCCTCAGCTTTACGTTCGCATCGTAGCCTTGCTTCAGCTTATGTTGGTAATAGGCCAACTGAACCATCGCGCTTTCCCGTCATTCGTCTATCATATCTAAACTCTTTTCCAGAAGCTCATCATTGCCCTCGGAAGTGAAAGCACTGGTCCTTAACGTGGGAAAACCCGTTTCTATTGGAATCACGGCTTCTGCCCCATACGTCATTGAGAATGGGGTTTCTCCTGTTGATCGTCGTGGAGTTGTCCGGTAAGTCCATAATACATGCGGCAGCTCTTCCACCCATCTGCCTTTCGCGTCGTCTAGTCTCTTCTTTAGCCCACTCATGATGACCTTATTGACAGCCTTGGCTTGTCCGTTTCCCTGTGGATAAGCTGGAGTGGAATATCTGTTCTTTATTCCCAGGTCGGAGCAATACTCCCTAAAAGCCTTGCTATCAAATTGGAGACCATTATCAGAGATAAGAGTCTGAGGGACCCCAAATCGGGTAATAATGTTTTTCCACACAAACTTCTTGACGTCCACATCCCTGATATTCGCCAAGGGCTTCGCTTCAACCCACTTCGTGAAATAGTCCGTGCCAACTAGTAGGTACTTCTTATTCCCAATTGCCTTAGGGAAAGGGCTGACAATATCTAAACCCCACTGCGCGAAAGGCCAAGGACTGGTAAGGGGGTTGAGCACTCCCCCAGGCTGATGAATGTTCGGAGCAAACCTTTGACATTGGTCGCATTTTTTAACGTATTCCTGCGCTTCCTTTTGCATGCCTGGCCACCAATATCCCTGAGTGATTGCCCGGTGAGACAAGGACCTTCCTCCAGTGTGGCTCCCGCAAATCCCCTCGTGTAGCTCTTCCAGAAGTGCCTCTGATGCATCAGGGTGCACGCAAAGCAGATAAGGTCCAGAGAAAGAACGTTTGTAAAGTTTCTTGTCCTCGGACAGCCAAAAACGAGGAGTTTTTCTTCTTATCTTGTCTGCTTCTAACTTGTCTTCGGGCAGTATATTCTTCTCGAGGTATGCCACTATAGCATCCATCCAACTAGGTGCTGAGCCGATTTGGTTGATTTGAATAGGGCTTTCCGCCGTTAGAGTGGGTGAGATCAAATCCTCAATCATGACAATCCGAGGTAAGCCCTTCGTCGAGGAGGTAGCAAGGGTAGCCAGAGAGTCTGCATGCGCATTCCCGCTTCTAGGGATGTGGGACAACTCGAAAGATTCAAAGTTTGTTTGCATGTGTTTAACTCGGCTCAAGTAACTTTGCATTCTAGCGTCTCGAGCCTCTAGTTCTCCTCTGACTTGGCCCACGATCAGGCTTGAATCCGAGAACATCTCCACTATTTTTCCACCGAGTTTCTTTACCGTTGCCATTCCTGCTATCACAGCTTCATATTCGGCTTCATTGTTGGTGGCCGAGAATCCTAACCTTAAAGATTTCTCGATAATGGCCATCTCGGGAGATACTAGGACTAGCCCCACTCCCGATCCCCTCTGATTTGCTGCTCCATCCACGTATACCTTCCAGGGGTGCAGAGGCCGAGTGGATATAAGGCCGACCGATTTTTCATCTGCGCCGTGTGGGCTTGCAATTATTTCTTCAGTATCTTCAGCAAATTCGGCCACTAAATCAGCGAGCACTTGACCCTTCACAGAAGTGCGAGGCATATACTTTATATCGAAAGCCCCAAGTATTGTGCCCCATTTGGCAACCCTGCCAGTGTAATCTGCGCTCCGAAGTACAGCTCTAAGTGGGTATTGGGTCAGAACAACCACGGTGTGTGCCTGAAAGTAATGGGGAAGTTTTCTTGTAGCATGTACTATTGCCAAAATGGCTTTCTCCAATGGCAGATATCGTATCTCGGCCTCGTGGAGTGATTTACTCACGTAGTATACTGGCCGCTGCACGCCATTGTCCAATCGTATCAACACGAAACTAATAGCATAGGTAGCTATCGCCAAGTAGGCAAAGAGAACTTCGTCCACGCCAGGACTTGACATAATGGGTGGTCGAGATAGATATTCTTTGAGCTGCTGAAATGCTAATGCGCACTCCTCGGTCCATTCAAACCCTTTCCATTTGTGGAGTAGAAGGAAGAAGGGTCTGCACCTGTCGGCTGACCTGGATATAAACCTGTTCAGTGCGGCAGTCATTCCCGTCAGCCTTTGGACTTCCTTGGGGTTTCTAGGTGGTTGTAGACTGTTTATGGCTTTGATCTGGTCAGGGTTCACTTCAATCCCCCGATGTGTCACCATGTATCCCAAAAACTTCCCCGAACAAACCCCGAAAGAGCACTTGGAGGGGTTCAATCGTAACTTATGCTTCCTCAAAACTTCAAACGTGCTGCTAAGGTCCGTCACATGTTCGGACACTACCTTGCTCTTTACCACCATGTCATCGATATAAATTTCTATGTTGTTGCCCAGTTGCGGCTCGAACATCTTCGTCATCATCCGCTGGTACGTTGATCCCGCATTCTTCAAGCCAAAGGGCATCACCTTGTAGTGATAATTTCCATTGAGAGTAAGGAAGGCCGTCTTCTCCTGATCACCCAATGCCAGTGGGATCTGGTGGTAGCCTTGAAAGGCGTCTAAGAAGCTCATTCGAGGATGACCCACCGTTGCATCAACCAATTGATCAATACGAGGCATAGGGAAGGGATCCTTAGGACAAGCTTTATTGAGGTCCGTGAAATCCACGCACACTCGCCATTTTCCACTCTTCTTTTTTACTACAACGGTGTTCGCCAACCATTGAGGGTAAAACACTTCCTTAATAGCTCCTGCCTGCTTGAGCTTGTCTACCTCGTCTTTAATAGCTTCGGCATGTAACCTGGACGGACGCCGAGGAGGCTGTTTTTTTGGTACAGCCGAAGGATTGACATTCAGATGGTGACAGATAAACTCTGGATCAACCCCCGGGGCTTCGTATGCGTTTCATGCAAACACATCTACGTTCCTTCTAAGGACTTCAACCAGTTGCTCCCTTTCGGGCGAAGGTAATAGTGCTCCGACTTGGAAGTACCTGTCCGGATCATCACCCACAGTCACTCTCTCTAAATCCTCGCATCCTGCTTCTTCAGTGGTACCGACAGGGAGGGCTCCTGGCTTCTTTAATTGCTATAATTTATCTTCGGCCACGGCCGATGAGCTCACCTCTGGCTCGTGCTGAATAGCGGCCACCATGCATTGCCTTGCCATGGTCTGATTTCCCAATATTTCTAACACCTGGCCACCTGATGGATATTTCACCTTTTGATGAAGGGTAGAAGAGACAGCCCCTAGGGTATGCAACCAAGGTCTTCCCAAAATCGCCGTATAGGGAGAAAAAACGTCGACCACAATGAAATCCACCTCAACCACATCAAGACCTGTCTGTACAGGTAGTCTGATCATACCCAACGGAATGACCGTTCTGCCCTCGAAGCTAACCAATGGCGAACTATAGGCCGTAAGGTCTTGGGGCGTCAAATTCAACCCTCTATACAGGTCGGGATACATCACCTCAGCTGCGCTCCCATCATCAATCATCACCCTTTTTACGTCATATCCTCCGATCCTCATCGTAACCACCAAAGCATCATCATGGGGCTGTATGGTTCCCCTCTTATCCTCTTCTGAAAAGCCTAGCACCAATGAGCCGTTCAGCTTCGCTTTCTTCGGCACTGCGTTCGAGCCCCTTTCTAGGCAGTGGGATACGGACAGTATTCTGGTGGGAGCAGATCCTGTTCTTCCAGGAGCAGCAAATATAACATTTATAATGCCCAAGGGAGCTCCTGAAGAGGCATTTCCTCCCGATGTTGGACCTGTCTGGCCCCCTCGGGTACTAGAATGATGTAGAAGGTTGGTCAACCTTCCTTCTCGGACCAGCTCTTCCAAATGGTCCCACAAGTTTCTGCAGTCCTCGGTAGTATGCCCATGGTCTCTATGATACTGACAGTAGAGATTTTGGTTACGCTTCGCAGGGTCCCCTGCCATTCTACTGGGAAATCTGAAAAAGGGCTCGTCTTGTATCTTCTCTAGAACACGCTGCACTGGTTCTCGGAACACAACGTTAACCACTGGGGAGTTAACAGAACCTGACGGCCCCACAAAGTCTCTCCGGGGTCGGTTGTTACCATATCGGTCTGACCTAAATTCCCTCCTGTCTTGAGGGACGGCCCTGGACTTTCCTCCACTTCGTATCTGATCTTCTTCTACCCTTGTGTATTCATCAATCCTGTCTATAAGCTGTCGCATGTTGGCTACAGGTTTACCGGCCAGGGAACCCCTTAGATCGTGATCGGTTGGAAGACCCTCCTTGAAGGTATTAATAGCCACACTGTCATTGGCTCCATCTACTTCATTATACATTTCCCAATACCTGTCAGAATATGCTTTTAGCGTTTCTCCTTCTCGCTTAGACATGGATAATAACGACCCTAACGGCTGGACCACCCTTCTGCAAGTAATAAAGCGAGCCCCAAAGGCCTGAATGAGCTCCTCGAAGGAATCAATGGTGTTCTCTTCCAGACTGTTGAACCACCTCATTGCCACTGGGCCTAAGCTCGAAGGGAAAACCTTACACATCAGGGCCTCGTCCCTAGAATGAACAGCCATTCTCTGGTTGTAATGACTAACATGCTCCACCGGATCTGTTCGACCATTATAAATGGTGAACGTAAGTTGATGGAACCTCCGAGGAAGGTTCGCGCCCTCAATGCGTCGCGTGAACGGTGATCGGGAAACTCGACTCAGAGCTTTGTTCAAAGCTTCGTTCCCCAAGTCCCGCCGAGGTGGACTCTTGTACATTCTCCGACTATAATGGCCTTTATCATGGGAAAAAAGCTCACTGGACGGAGTTCTAGACCGTCTTCTGTAGCTTGTATCGTCTGACTCATCAGAGGATTGCTTCGAGTCCTGAGTCGCTTTCTTTCGTCGCTCATAACGTAGTTCCCTCCTTAGCGTATTAATCTCACGCTGCATGTCCTTGTTGTCCTTCGCGTGGGAGGCATAGCTCTTTCCTCGAGACTGACTCTTCTCTGTGTGAGTCGTTTGCACGCTTTTCTCGCGCTCTCCCCTTCGTTCGCGGACGAATGGGGTACTTTGTTGAGGTCCCCTGGACTCTGCTTGGTGTGGGCTAGTGCCCTCCTATCTTGGTGCTTCTTCCGCCATTAGCCGTCGTACTTGTCTTTTCTTACGGTTGGATCAAGCTCTCCCCACAGACGGCACCAATTGTAAGGGCTAGTTTTGTAATGAACCCTTCACAATAAAAATTTGTAGAGACGTGGGTGTAAGACCTAGCTCCGGTCAGTAGAAAAAGACATAGTTCTGGCGCGTTCGATGGAATACTTCTCCTTCCTTTTTTTGTTCTCCAAAAAATCTCCTCCTCCGTATTCTGATTTTTTTTGCCTTATATACTAGCTTCTCCATCTTGTTTTTACCGTACATGTGTACGCTACTTTCCGAAGATTTTCTTCTTGTCCCATCCGACCTCCCCGGATCCTCCGCATAGTGGATACAAAGCTGTTTTATTACTGTTCAGGTATCACCTCCACATTAATGCGGCCAGAGAGTTAGGTGGGAAGCATTTAATGCGGGGGCAGCAGCTTTTAGGGGATATTTTTCCGGTTCATCCTTTGACTAATATTCATTAGTTTGGTTTCACGTAACCCTATAAAGATCGTCGACAACTAAAATAGTTACGTTGACATCATAGGCTGATTTGAAGAATGAATTTTATCCTCGGACAAGGGAGCATCCTTGGACGAATGAGTGTTCTCGGACGAATGAGTGTTCTCGGACTGGTAAGTGTCCTCGGTCTGGGCCGTTGGGCCGCGAGCCCACCTTTGATAGACTCCATCAATTTTTCGGGTTACTGACCCCACATATATATATAATGAGAAACCATTACATATTTTAGAAATGTATTATTAAAAAAAAAAAATATAAGCTAATACCAAGTATAATTTGAACATCTTCTAAAAGAAAATATATAATTTGAATAGTATAATTGTGATTATTTTTAATTGTACCCGTGCATATACACAGGGCTACACATTAGTTAATATAATATATAGAGACACCACTTGGGTTTAAACCAAAAGAGTATGATCTCAATTATGTAATAGTAACAATTCATTATTCTCATTAGGATCTAATATGTGAGATTTCACTATTTAACCAACCATATTATTTACATGTGAATATTCTAACAAATCTTTTCCTTCACGTGTGAACCTTCTACAAATCACTTGTGGCATTTTTGTTTGTATCTCCCATGTATAGTAGCATTTTTCTTGACAATCCAAGTGTCATGCATCACCATCATCAATAGTGTGTCCTTTACTCAACCATACATACATGGGGTATACATGGGAGTCTTCCTTACACAATTACGAGAGTTATCAATACATAATAATCTTGACTCATCACCAGTAGAACCCTTAGGATACGTTTGGTACGCTGTAATAGCTCCTATAATGGAATAGTTATTCATGTGTAATATCAATTTGGTCATTTGGTTGCATCTTTATTACATAGATTAATTATTACATTGGAATAACTATTCTTTAAATTGAAGAATAGTTATTTCTCTTTAAAATGAATGTAATAGCTTTTCCTTAGTGTATATAATAAGTTTTAAAATTAATGTATTTACAAAAATATAAAGTTTCCTTATACATCATGTGGGTGTAAAAGCCCAACGTTATGTATTGAGCCTGGGGCCCAATTCGAATATCACTATGTGTCCGAAGAGAAAAAATGGATTAGGAATGAGTTCATGTGGGGAAAAGCACCTAGAAATGAATGATAAGAGAAGTTCGAAGACAACCCTATTGGTCCGAAGAGGTCCTTCTCCTCGGATCACAGGGGAACTTGATTAAGTAAATATACTGAAGGCCTGAGCGACCTTCCCAACTATCTTCACGATAAGGACAAACTCTGAGCATGCCAAGAGATGATAAAAACAGAGAAATATCAAAAAGGAAAAGCTGCTACCACCGCATTTAATGCATTGCAGCAACTTTCCTGGCCGCATTTATGTGGAGAAGACCCCCTGAACAGTGCAACCTCAGCTACTACCACCCACGGCAAACTAAAGCAGACGTCTGATGTGACATGTACTCAAGTGAATACTTAGATGAAAAACAGATATATGGTGAAGATGAGGAGGAAGAAGAATATATAAATGAAATAGGCTTCTAAATGAAGGGGGCAGAAAAATTAGAGAGAGAAAAAAGAACTGAGAGAATTGTATCCACCATTATGTGAATAACAAGCCTCTTCGGATTTGAGTATTATCCAGTGTTCAAGTGTTTTTTTTTTAATTTCAATTCGTCCTAATTCTACAAAGTGAATTGTTGCTAAGTCCATAATCAGCCCAGCTTTTTCGCCCACTTTCTACAAATTCATTGTTCTGAGTTCATTGGGCTTACAATCCAAAAATTTTGGGCTTGACCTACCAAATTTGGACCCTACACATCATATTTTACAAGTTTTCCATATGTAACAAACAAACTTATGAATAGTAATAGTTATTCCATTACAATGTCTTCTATTCCCAGTAATAAAGATTATTATTCCTAATGTAATATATATTCAGTATATCAAACGTATCCTTAGTCAACTATGAGTAGAGGCATGAAAGTCTTTCCCATTCTACTAAGTGGGACTCAATAATGAACACTTGCCCTCAAACCATCGACTCTGACACCCCTTGTGCAAATAGCACAATTGGACTCAAATCAATAACAATAAAAGAAAAAATAAATAATTTGCCCACACAAAGAACACTAGAATTTGCATAGTTATTCAAAGAACACATACCTTTTGTAGACTTCTCAATGTTTAGAATGACTATCTTGATTCACGTTCCAAACCACACCACTTTATGGTTCCTCGTTGGCAATAAGGTGGTGTGAGTTGAAATTTTCTATAGAAAAAAAGAAAAGAAAAAAGGAAAGGTTAATACACAATCAAATTTTTCATTAATGAAATTTAACTTACTTTGAAAAATACATTGATTTCTATCTGTATGTGAAGTGAAACTTCTAGGTATGTCTATATGTATATATAAAACTGTAAAAGACTATAACACTGTTTGGGATGAGAGAAATGAATAAAATAAAAATAATCATTTTGGAATATTTCTTTTCTTCCATTCCCTTATTTACACTTTTTTAAAAAATATTTTACGAAATTATTCAAATATAACATAAATATGCTACTATATTGAAAATTTGAAATACAATAAATATGACTTAACATATATAGATTATTTATTTATTTTAGTAATATACCTCATGTACTTTTATATGTGTTTTATTCAATTCTATATGTTATATCAAATTTTTAATCCGTTTTCTAAAATCTTGATGACAAAAATTCACTTATATATATATATATATATTATTAATAATAATATCATGGCGTGTATTCCTGGGTAACAAGAATTCACATATTTTTTTATATTTTTTTTTGGCATAGCTTATTGAGTTTAACTTTAATAGTACAAAATTTTCTATGATTGTTTGAAATGTCATAATGTAAGGGGTGGATAGTTGCTTTTATATAGATCTACCACTAACACAAATTTTATTTTTTCATCACTCGCGAACTGCCACCTCAACAAATTATAGAAATTGATATCACTAAACTTATTCCATTGAGATACATATATGCTGAACTAAATAATGCACCAATGTTCATATTGCCCATTCTATTAAGACAATAATTTTTGGGTCTATCTTCAATATGTGTATCCTCATATACGATTTCTAGGATATGGCTGATATAGCTGGAAAAATGAAATGGTGGAAGTGACCCCAATTCTTTTTATTTTTTGGTAAATAAAAAATAGTTAGAGGGGATGACCAGTGTGGCTTATCAATGTGGGTGTGACTATATAGTAGCACCTTAACCACTTTCAGGCTAAGATCGTAAGACCCCACACCACAGTTGCTGATGAGTTGGATGAACAACTTGTGGGTGGGGTATAAGGAGTCGCAATACTTTGTTAGTGGTGAAACTCAAACCCATGGCCTATGGCATGTTAACCTAAACCCTTACTACTAGGTCAACCAAAGTGTTCGGTAACCAAATTCATTCCTTCTTAATCTTTACAAAAATGTTAGGCTCCGCTTGGAAGTTCATAAGGGAATAAAATGAAATCATCATAAGAGAATGGAAAATAATGGAATGAAATAGAATGTATTTAAGTAAGGGAAAGGAATGGAAAAGAATGAAATGGAATGGAATCAAGTAACTTTGATTGGATGTTTTAAAATAAATGAATGGAAATTAATAAAAATGAATGGAATGTAAGTAATCTTGTTTGGGAACAACATGGAGGGAATGAAATAGAATCATTTTATGACAATATTACTATTAGACCCCTATTTTAAAATAAAGGGTTGAATATATAGGGGTATTTTGGAAGTTTTAGTAAAAAAATCATTAAATTTAATTACATTCCCTCCCATTCCTCCCAATTTTGGGAGAAATGAAAATTTGAGGTTTTAAGGGAATAGAGAGGAATGAGTGTTCCCTCCTACCCATTCCATTCCCTCTCACTTAAACTCCCAAACAAGGGAATGAACTTTTCATTCCGTCTATTAAAACTCACAAACAAGGGAAGGGAAGAATATTCTAAAATTATTCTTTTCATTCATTTCCATTCCATTCCATTCCATCCCTTCTAAGTGGAGCCTTAAAGTTGCTACTTACCTTAATACAAAAGTTTTATAAAGTAGTATAATAATGAATGCGATTAATATTATTTCAACATATAATAAATGCTAACATTAATATAAAAGTTTTATATATATATATATATTATATAAGATAGAAATTCTACTCTAACCTAATCTAAGTGTATATGTGTGTGAAAGCTCCCTTCTGGAGACTTGAATTCCAGTCCTTACCTTCTACACCCCATAAACACTTATAATAATTAATGTTTTTCTTTTAGAGAGTTTTAACTTATAGTGTCCGCCCCTGATAATGCTCTTTATCATTAAACCAAGACTCTAATTGGTTTTTGGTGTAAGCGATAATTGAACTCCAGATCTCTTATTCAACCATCAAAGACTTTACTGGTTAAACTAACTAGAATTTACATATAATAATGAATGTAATTGATGTTATAATAAATATATATTTCATTTTTTCTAGGAAAAATTATTGATATATAAGTTTGTAAGATTTTTTATAGTAAAATTTATAGAATTCCTACCCATCACTATACATGGTGTTGAACATGGCCACAGTCAGCATTCCTTAATTACTCATAAATCCATACGAATTATCTTATTGGAAACTTATACCTAAAATGCAAAGGCGATTTATTACATCTCTAAGAATAGCACAACTTATACCTTGCTCAACATGTTTTACATGCCACGACTTCAAAGGTCTGGATGAATTATGTTCTACAACACCTCTTAGCTGTATTTCAAGCCAACTTAGTTTCGGTTACTTAATAAAATCATCAGCTTTCTCCCAAAAAAACAAAAAATAAGAACATCACATCTCTTTTTGGTTGGGACTTCACCAAATGGAGCCAACTCGAACAGGCTTAAACACTATGATCATTAGTATTATTATATCTGGTTGAAATGACTTTCAAAGTTTCGATAATCAAAATAGGAAAATGTCTTCTCAGGAATTTTTTTTTCACTATTTTATATTTGCATCCCATCTTCCTATGATAGGTCAAATCACACAAAAATCTTAATTCGATAAATCTTATTGCACACAATTGTAACGATTTCACAATTTTACTGATTGTGTGCAATAAGCGATGTGCAACTATTACAGTCCCCCATCACCCACCGCGCCGCTGGTGACAAATGATACGAATGCTCATTTTTCTTGTCAAATTTTGTCAATATGCCCTCTGTTCAGGTCTTGATAAAGTCATTTTGTATAATTGTATGGTTGGTAACTGGGTTTAAAAACTTACAAAATTGTTCTGCAAGAAGTGACATCATATTTGTATCAGACTAATCTGTATATATTTCTGGTTTTGGCTTCCAAATGCAAATTGGCTGAGTCAGGGCTGTTTGGTAATGTTGTTCTAATAACGTTGTTTGTATTTTTTGAAAATATGTGTGGGTGAAAAAATGTATGAGAATACGTGTAATGTTATTTAAATACTAAAAACTGTTGTTTAAACAACGATAATAATCTCTCATGACTTGTGTTTGGGTGCTTCGTGGAAGAACGTAGGCTATATAAGTGGCTCTACAAAACAATGAACCATGAAAATTAAAGCTCGCATGTGCCAGGGATGTCATGGACCCTTTTTTAAGTTGAAAAATTCTTAAAAATATAAATTTTTTTATTTCCTGATTAATAAAAAATATTAATTATATTTGCTTAAAATCTCCAAATCCTAATTCAAATGGTTTTATATATATATATATATATATATCTATAAATAAAATTTTTTATGTATAATTTCCATAAGAATATCTAAGGTTTCTTATATTCATTTATTTGGAATTACAATCCCATTAGTGATTTATATATAGTTATTCTAACAATTCATTTATTTTTCTTGGTCCTCATAAAAATAATTAGTTTATTAAATTAATTAAAGATATCTACTAATATTTTTGTCAATAAAGTTGATTGAAGTATAATAAAAAATAATTTTTTTTTTAATTTGGATAGATTTAAGTTATATTTGGTGTGTAACTGTTAAACAATGTTATACTACTTAATATTTTTTTATAGGAAGCGAATTTTAACAAATTTACCGTTTGGTTATATTTTTTTCCTATACAAGCAAAGTTTTAAGATAAATAAAGATCAATAACTATTTCATCTATAAAATGTATAAAATTTAAGTTTTTGTATTTAAAAAATATGCATAATAGAAGAGTTTATGGATCAATTAATATAAAAAAAAAAAATTTCAAATAACATAAAATTTGGTAAAAATATTAAAAAATGTAATCAGATAGTTGAATTTTCAATATATTAGTCATATAAAAACTTCCAAAGAAATTGATTCTTTGAAGTTTGAACCCTGTGTGTGTGTGTGTGTGTGTGTGTGTGTGTGTGTGTTTTTTTTTTTTTTTTTTGTTGAAACTCTGTGTGTCTCTGTTTGGATGCCAAGATTCATAAGAAAATAAACGAGGCTATTATTCAGTACAGCCAAAAATATAAGATAACAGATTGAAAGATCAAAGATGTCTAGCAGTGGGGTTTTAGAGGATGCCAAGGTTCCCTTACTGGATAATTTGGCTTCAACCGTCCGATCAAATGACGGACAGGATGTTGATGATCAAGACCAATATCTTGCTAGGAGGTTTTGGATTGAATCAAAGAAGCTGTGGCACATAGTGGGTCCTTCAATCTTCAGTCGTTTGGCTTCCTACTCCATGCTTGTCATGACCCAAGCCTCTGCTGGTCACTTGGGTGACCTTGAACTCGCTGGAATCTCCATTGCCACTAATGTCATCATTGGCTTCGACTATGGCCTCTTGGTATGTATTGCTCACTTGGGTTTTTGGTTTTGTTTTTGGTATATATTGCACTTTAAGCTTTCATATATCGTTAGAATTATGTTTAAATGGATAAATTCACAAATTTCAGTCAAACTTTTGGGAGAATAAGTAGTTTAACATGTATCAAGCATAGCCGAGCAGGACATCTTGAATTCGATAGTTTAATGTTGCTTATGTGATAGTTTTTTTTAATGGTTGTTTTTTTACTTTTTTTGTGCATCAGCTGGGAATGGCAAGTGCCTTAGAGACATTATGTGGGCAAGCGTTTGGGGCCAAAAAGTATTACATGTTAGGTGTATATATGCAGCGTTCATGGATCGTTTTGTTCGTGTGTTGTGTCCTGCTTTTGCCTCTCTATCTATGTGCTTCTCCGTTTTTGAAGCTATTAGGACAGCCTCCAGAAGTGGCGGAGCTATCGGGGCTGGTGGCTATGTGGATGATACCACTTCATTTTAGCTTTGCATTTCAGTTCCCTCTGCAGAGGTTCTTGCAGAGCCAGATGAAGACTGGGGTGATTGCTTGGGTGTCTCTGCTTGCACTAGTGGTGCATGTGATTGTGAGTTGGCTGTTTGTGTATAAACTTAAGTTCGGTGTGGTTGGTACTGCCGCTACTTTGAACTTTTCTTGGTGGGTTTTGGTGTTTGGGCTTCTCGCTTATACCATCTGGGGTGGATGCCCCCTTACATGGACTGGTTTCTCCGTTGAAGCATTTTCTGGTCTCTGGGAGTTTGTCAAACTCTCTGTTGCTTCTGGCGTCATGCTTTGGTACCCCTCTCTCTCTCTCTCTCTCTCTCTCTGAAAACTAGGCATTCAATGATTGCTTATGCAATCATATGGGTTTTTTCATTTTTCCTTTTTGCTTTTTTCTGCTTTTTCTTTTTTACCCGAGCGAGCATCTTTAGCAATTTTTTTAAATTTTTGTATTGTTTGGACAGTAAACAGTATTATTTATCTTTTATTTACTTACTTTTTTTAATATATCTTCTAACATATTATTTATTATTTTTCTATCTCATTTAAATATTATTTTTTATTTATTATTTATTTATTTTTTAACACACTTATCCCCATAGCCCATCCCTACTCCTTTATTTGCTAATTTTTTATCATGTTTTATTTTTTTGCTAATGAAGAATAGCACATCAAGTTTGGAGAATGACTGTCCGTTAACAAAAAACCTTTCGAGTTTTAAAGAAGCTCTTGGAACTCATTTTTCTTCTTTTTTTCTAGTTTCATCCTCTATATTTTGGCTTTACCTACTTTATTAGAGATGCCCTTCATTACTTCTTTTTGGGCAAGGGGCTTGAGCTCATGTGGACAGTTTGGACTTAGGATAGAACCACATGTTCATATTGTAACTGTAACATAAGAAAATCTCATAATATTTTTATAATATTTTTATTTTTAATTAAAATGGGTTTAAATTTAATGTTTTATAATTTTATTTTATCTATAAAAAAAATGACATCTTTTAACTGTTGTGACATTCTATCAGGTGCTTTTTGTTCTTTTGGCTGAATAACTAAAGATTTTTTCTTTGTAATTCAAATTTGCAGCTTAGAGAATTGGTATTACAGAATACTTGTACTGATGACTGGGAATCTGAAGAATGCTGAGATTGCAGTGGATGCTTTGTCCATATGGTAATTTTTATCTGTTACATGGCAATAGACTATGTCTGTGTCTGATGATTGATGAAGAATTTTAGTCTGCAATTATTTTTAACATAAGTTACCTTTCACTTTCTTCAAGCAAAAAAAAAAAAAAAAAATTCACTTTTAGAAGGCTATATCCAATTTTATTAATGTCTTGAGTAATGAGTGATCAGTTTTTTTTTATAATATATATATAACCACACCCTCTATTATTGAATAATCATTTGCCAATTTGTGGACTAATGCAATTTGTCTCGTTTGGCAATTGGCAGTATGAACATAAATGGGTGGGAGATGATGATTCCTCTGGCATTTTTTGCTGCAACCGGGTATGGCTTTTTGTCAAAGTCCTAACCCAAATTATTACAATTTTTTTTTTTTGGTGGATGCTATATCTCAGATAGGTCTGTTTGGGATTTATTTATTTTGTTAAAACTGAAAATTTTTTGCTAAAAGTACTGTAAATAAAAGTAAAAATTAACTAAAATAGTACAGTAGAACTCATAAATAGTATGAAAAAGTATAGTGGAGCTATGAACAGTAGCAAAAATGAGCTGAATAGTAAAATAAGTTGGTTTTTTAATTTAAAACTAAACGCACACATATAATGTGCCTGACCATTCATCTTTAGCCGTATGCTGTCTAGGGGCTCAAAACATTAAATTGCTAAAGGGGCTAGGTGACTGTCTGGAATATCTTTTTTTTTTTTTTGGTTAAAACTGTCTGGAATATCAATTTGAGTCATTGAATGGTTACATTATTGTGACTTGTGATGGGTCAAGATGGAGTAGTTTTTTGCAATTTTCATTTAAATGAATTGATAATGCTAAGCTAGCTGAAATTTTAGCATCCACAGAAAAAGATTAAAAAAAAAAAAGAAAAAAGAAAAAAACACATGAGAGGCCATGATGTTCAATAAATTCCAATTGGGTTTAGTGACAAACATACGCCACAGGATTTATTTAGCTAACATGGGTGATGCCATATAGATAGAGACAATGATAGTGAAGCCATTAAGCAACAAAATAACAAAACAAAAAAGCTGTGAAGTCCTTGTAATAGTATTAATTAATATATTCTTTGTTGTCGTTGAGAGCCTAAAGTTGTGACTTGTGACTGGTATTAGGATTGAATTTCGAGGGGTTCATATTTACTTTCTAAGATTTTATAATCCCTGTTGTTTTGTTTCTATGCAGAAAATAATTCTTTTATATCATTGCTTTATAGAAATAATAATATAATTATAATTATTACAAAACATGCATCCAACATGTCAAAGTTACGTCTGGTTTTCACTTTCATCTCTACAAAGACAAGCTTGCTGGAAGAGTGTCATCATCTAATATATATGTCTCATTCAGTTCTGAACAATTGGCTAACAAAATTTCCTTTGTTCAAAAAAAAAAAAAAAAAAAAAAATTGGCTACCAACAAAGAGACGAGCACAGAGATAAATGAATGACGTGCTAAGATGGGTACCTGAGAATATCTTATCATCAATAAGGGGAAAAAAAAAATTCAACCATGTATCGTAGCTCCTATCCTTGGTCTCTATCTTATGAGTTACGAGTTTGATCCGCTAAGGTTTATGTCGATGGATAAGTACCATTGTGCGGCCACTATTTTTCATAGGCAATCAATGATCCTTATTTAAAATAAAACTTTTTAAACCCTATACTAATTATTTAGTGGAGTTGTTGTTGTTGTTATTATTATTATTATTATTATTATAAATTTAATTTAGTTAAGTGTCTTGATCTAATGATAAAGAGTAATGATTAAGAATAGACGATATAAATTTAATTAAACGGTATTTTTTTTAAAAAAAATTTAGTTAAGTGATCCAAATAATTATACTTTAACACCATCTGACATATACCAAATCTAAAAATACGAAATATAAAAGTAATAAAACTCAATACAAGATTTGGAAATGAAGTGGAAAATCAAGGACAAACCTTTTCAAAACCACTCTGAGACCTAATACCATAGAAAATTCATTGTAGAGGAATAGTTACAATAATCTACTTTTAATAACCTTGTATAACTAGACTCTTTATTGTAATATCCACAAACATTTCACTTGCTTTTCTACTGGAGGAATGGTATAACATCTGGAATCTTTCTAGTGCATGAATTAGACCTTCTGGCACTCCAAGGTTCCTCGTTGAAAATTGTTTGTAATAAACTTACTAGAAAAGATCTTTGTGGTTTCAAGAATAATTTAGAGTTCAAAGTGTATAAGAACACAGATTTATTTATTTATTATTGTGTATTTGTTGTGATTTGGAGCTAATGGAAGTGTATCACCCAAATAATAAATTAAACCTATTACACAAGAAACCAATATTTAATGTGGTTGGGCTAACTCCAAGCCTATATCTACAAGCAACGCCAACCAAAATTTACTATCAATAATAGGAATTGCAATCACACATAAAATCTCACATAAAATTCTCAAATATAGACTAACCCAAAACTCCAATACACCAAAATGTGCCCCAAACTAAGACACCAAACAAAACTTTGTCTTCTAACACACACCCCCCCCCCCCCCCCCTTTTCTCTCGGAATTACACTACTACTCAAATTATAGTAATTGACACCTTTGTAGGTACTCTCTTTGCACCCTCATTATGGGTAGGGGTGCTCCACCTCTCTCTCTCTCTCTCTCTTTAAAAAAAAATTTTGAGTGCAAGCAATACTTGAACTTCACAGTCAAACTTGGCTTCACAAGCATATCAATCACGCTCTCTTTGGGCAGCTATTGATCTAGGCTCACCCCTAATACAATTTTATTGATACTATCCAATTTATTATGTTTTGACACTATGATTTTCCAAAACATCTATGAACCCTAAAATTTGTTTAGGTGGCACCAAAGTAAACAAAATCCATTTGGGATAGCTTAAAATTTATTGATTTATTTAACATAAAAATTAAGGTAAATAAAAGTATAGATGTCTTTATATATATAAAAAAAGGTTTTAAAAAATTATATATAAGCTAGCTTAAAAAATAAGTCAACTCATAAGTTTAAATAAACTTGTGTAAAAAAAAAAAAAAAATGAACCATTGCATGCATCCGAGTCTATTGTTGTATTATATATGGGGTAAACTTGTTACACCCAAACTGTTTTACACTTTAAACACCCCAAAAGCAATTGAAACTGTGACTTGAAGTCACAATTTGTTTGTTATAAACACTACTCATTATATATTGGTTTGAAATTTTCTAAATCGAGCATACATTTTGCCTTTTTTTTATTGAGATACATGAGCTTGTGACTTGTGAGGCATGCATGATGTATCCCTCCAATGACATGTCAACAATGTGCATATGTAGCTAGGGTATGTAACCAGGCCAGCTTTGAATTACAATGAAAACTTGTTATTATATGGTACTATGCTAAGTTTAATTAAAACTAAAATACTCTGATTTCCATTTGTATAACATGCAACAGATGCGTGTGTGTATATATATACTTCTCTAATAAGGACATGAAAGAATTTCAGTTCATGAATAGAAAGAGAGAAAATCTCAATTATATTAAAGCTTCTGGTGATAATACAGAGTGAGGGTCTCAAATGAAATTGGAGCTGGCAATGGGAAAGGAGCTAAATTTGCTACATTAGTATCGGTGGTGACATCAATTGTAATTGGCCTCTTCTTCTGGTTATTGATAATGTTTTTCCACAATGAGCTTGCCTTGATATTCTCTTCAAGTAAACCTGTACTGGAAGAAGTGAACAAGCTTTCGATCCTCTTAGCCTTCACAATTCTTCTCAATAGTGTTCAGCCAGTTCTCTCTGGTATTGATTCCTTCATAGATTTTCCCCTCATTATTTTAAATGTGTATAAATAGGCTAAAAAGAAAGAAGCTACATATTTTAAATTTTATATAGTTAAATTAATTTACTTTTACCTATATATTCTTTAAATTTTTTTATCAGGCGTGGCTGTGGGATCTGGATGGCAAGCATATGTTGCATACATAAACTTAGGCTGCTACTATCTAGTTGGGGTGCCGCTTGGATTTTTCGTGGGATGGGTCCTCCACCAAGGAGTTATGGTACGTATTGTTATTTCAATTGAGTCAAGGCAAGCAAGCCAAAAACACTTTGTAATGACTATGCTATCCAGTTGCTGATCTCATTGTGCATCTCATGCCCGCATAAAATTTAGGCTCGTCTAGAATGAATTTCGCATTAAAACTAGGAGGCAAAAGTTGAAAACAAGATAATTTGAAATTGATCAGATCAACCTGCAGGTTGAAGCTAATCTTACCTGATATTTCGATAAAACTATCCTCGATGCATAAACCTTACAAAGTGAATTCTGCAATGATATATCACTGAAGTTATGCAACCAAATACATTAATTAAGCAAAGTCCAGGTGGGTGGTCTAGTGATCAGGTCCTAGACCCACAAGACTTTGGTCTTGGGTTCAAGTCCTCCTGATAATCCCCACAAGTGAGGGCATTGTAAAAGAAAAAAGTCAAGGAGTTTCTCGAGAGTTGCATGGTGACATGTAGCCACTGAACTAGAGTGATTCACACTAGATGAACTGCACTGAAATTCTTCTGATTTCCATAACATGTACCCATTAAGCCTTCAACAACATTGCCTTCTGACATGAAAATAAACTCAATCAGGGAATTTGGGCTGGAATGATTTTTGGTGGAACAGCTGTTCAAACCTTGATATTGGCCATCATTACCATGCGATGTGACTGGGAAAAAGAGGTAAAATCCTTTAGTATTAATTCTGTTTTCTATACATAGTGACTTATCATTTTATTTCTTGTGTTTTGATATTGCAGGCTGAGAAAGCAAACGTGAACCTAAGGAAGTGGGCAGCTGACACAAAGCAAGAACATTAATATGGTTTTAGAAAAGAAAAAAACATACCGGAGTCGATAACTATATATAGCTATTACGTCGACGCCAAAGAAGAGTTCAACAAAATAATTTATTTCTGTCCTAGTTGATCCCGATTCGACATTAGAAGTATATTAATTTTTACCCAATAACCGAACGTTAGTGGAATAATGTGGCTGGTATACAGTTCGATTGCTTCCACTGTCTTTTGAATTTTATTGGCGTTGAAAAGCAGCCTTTATTATTAGCTGCATTACTCAATGAAATTACAAGAGCTCTTTATTATTCTTTAGTAGAAACAGAAGAAAAAGAAAAAAAGAAAGAAGAAGAAACTATCTATTAGTTGACATTGGTAATGGTTTTTAGATTACCAGCTCTAATTCCTAAAAGGTTCATCATTTGATCGCCAAGAAGAACAAATTTTCACTGCCTTTGCTTTAGCAATCAAATGTAGCAATAAATTGAAAAGTATTAATTCAAATATCCATCTCCATGGTAGTATATTTTCACGTCTCCACCAAATTGCTTTCAGGGTTGCTCTGAATCCTCCCGAGTTACAGGGTGTTATTAGATTGTGGTCTGAAACCATTTGTCATGATTCGAGCAAAGTGCTAGTTACGTATACAGTAATTCTCAAAAGGACTAATCAGGTTACAATAATTGCTTTCTGTAAATGTTCTGATAGCCTATATTAACCTAAAAAACACTAGATGTACAACTCAATATACGCTGGTGCAAAACCAACACAGCTACACTCATGCAATTTAATTTAACCCAAACAATGTGAGGTATCTCAAGTGGATCGTCACTTACTCTTGGCAAGAAATATTCAAATCTGTGAAGTTCCTGGAATCATATTCTGCTTCTTTTTAATGGAATAACCATTCAACATGATGAACAAACAAGACTTGTGCTTTCTGAAAATTCTACTTGTTTGAGTTTATTTTAATATTTTGTTCAAAGTGATTACAGATGGTTCCATGCCTTGTGTCTAGGTTCGAATTGATTAATTGAGGCCTTGGATGGATTATTTGACTTTGTTTATAAGGAAATGTGGTTCAGTATTGCCTCAATTAAGAACTATGAAGCACAGGTGTGTTTCGGGACTCGGGTGCGGGTGCGGGTGCGGGTGCGGGGCGGGTGTGGGACTCGGCAATTTTTGAAAAAGGTGGGTGCGGGTGCGGCGGGATTCGGCGATTAAAAAATTATTTAAAATATTTTTATATAGTGAATTTAATATTTTTATATAAAAAATTCAAATAAATGGTAGAATTTATTATTAAAAAATAATTATTTATGATTTGTTTTTAATAAAATCAATATTTTTGATAATTGTAAACAAAAAAATCACATTTCAAAAAGGTTACTTTAATCATTTTTTAATTCCCAAACCCACCCACATTAAATAATTGATTTTTCCACCTCCTTAATATATTCTTTTCAGTTTCAGTTTCCAAAAAAAAAAATCTTTTCTTAGGTACCATTCTTCTTCCATCCTTTTTTCTTTTTTTGGTGTCTTCTCATCTTCTTCTTCCTTCTCCTTTTTTTTTTTTTTTTTTTTTTTTTTTTTTTTTTTTTCACAAGGCTAGATGAAGCAGAAGAATGGCAGCCACTGCCCATTTCGGCCTGTTTCGACGGCTGTTTAGGCTGGAATCAGCCATATCAGCCTGTTCCGGTGGCAGTTTCTGCCTGAATCAGCCGTATCGGCATGTTTCGGTGGCCGTATCGGTTTCCGTTCCCGCCGGAATCAGCTTGTTTTGGCCTGAATCGGCGCGAATCTGGCCGATTCGGCGTGAATCTAGCCGAGTCGGCGCAAGTTGGAGCGAATCAAAAAAGAAAAAAAAAAGGGAAGAGTCAGCGAGTCGGACGCGGGACACCGCGTCGGGTCGCGTCGGACTCCAGTGCGGCGACCTTGGAGCCACGTCAATGCTTTCCAAATTAAGAAGACTTCTTATACTTGAAGTAGGAAATGCAAGTAACAATGAACTACAAAATGTAAGCAAATGAACTAAGTTATCAAGTATAAGTAATTGGATTCCAAGTAACTAAGTCATTCGTGATGACACTAAATTTGATTGCAAACAAAGCAATTTGACCCATGTATAAGTGTAAAAATGTTACACGGGTCGAATTGTTACATGTGAAAGTGTAAAAGCATTTGATTGCATTTTTACACCTTTCAAAGGTTACTTTAGTTATTATAAGGGTGTTTGGTACAACATTTTAAACAACAGTTTTCAATGTAGCAACATTACACTTATTTTCACTCACTTTTTCACCCACACATATTTTCAAAAAAATACAAATAACGTCACTAAAACAACATTTAGAAGTTATGAAGTATTTTTTTGGTTCGTTATTAGTAATTATAGTCATTTAGGAATAAGTTATTTAGAGTCCTAGTCCTTCAAGGAAAGGATTTAACAATAGCCTATATAAAACATTATCGTAGTCAATGATATTCATAGTAAGATTGATTCTAACAAAATTCCAGCAGCTTATTTTAAGCTTGTAAGATTGCTTAGGAGGTGTGATTGTCTAGCGTTTTTATTTATCTTATTTCTTGTTCTATTCCCTGTTTTAACCCCAAACAGCCATCAATATTCAATATTTCTTACTTAAAACCCTTTAAACATCAACTTTATTCAAGAACTCATTAAGAATTTTTTTTAGTGTTGAATTCTTAAAGATCCTACATCAAATTTGGTACCAAAGCAGGTTTTGTAGAAGTGGAGTGGCTTGACAAGACAATAGGATGCTTGCTGAAGAAGAAATTCTTCAACGACACTTTCGAGATTCTGTTCTTAAGCATTTGTTTAACCTTGAGCAAGATGACATGCGTGTGATTGATTATGAAAGGAAATAAAAGAATTTATTCATTATGTCTAGATTTGCAGAAAACGAATGTATGACTATTGCTCGATTTAGGAGTGGGCTAAGGTATGAAATTAAGAAGGAGATGTCTCATTGTTACTTCGAAATTCTTGCGATGCTATAGATACGGCTATTCATTTTGAGATGATTGTAACATTTATTGGAAAAATCTACAATTTTCAAGCCTTAAGCATAATGTTGAATTGCCAAGACTGCATGCACAAGGGACTGTACAAAAGGACTAGCTGGTAAAAACTCTAAAACAAAGTGAAAGTGCCACAAAAGGAAGTTGTATGCCAATAGGTCAGAATGGTTTGCTAAGAAGGCAGAACAACTAGATGAGCAAATAGTATACCTTAGGCTTGACTCTTGAAGTGCATTAAATATATACAATAAAGTACTCTCATATTTGCATATTTAGCCTTATTTTTATGTTAATGAAAATGAGTAAAAGACAAAAAAAAAAAAAAAAAAAAAAAATTATCCTCACAATTTAAGTGCAACCATGTGGAAATACAAAGTGGGCCAATTGTCAAGCCAACTTAAGAAGTAATTCTAATATCGCATAAATTGTCACAACTATCTTACGTGTCAGACTATGATTGGCTGCTCGTCACTTTTACATAAACATATAATTTTTTCTCTACTACTCATAGTCTGTCACATGAACAGTCGTGGCACAAATTGTATCATTTTATGTGGTTTTAGAGTTTTTCTAACCTAAGAGCCACGCTTGAAAGCTAAGAAAAGAAATAAATAAAATAAATAAAAGAAACTAGGGAAGTTTCATGGAATAAGAGATCTACAGGGCTCGAGGGTCCTAATTTGATGGGCCTTTCCGTTAATCCAAAGAAATTGAAGAGAGTTTTTTTGGGCCTCATTTGTTTTGGGTATTGTAAAGTAAGGGCTTATGGTCAGCTTGTTGTGTGAATATATAAGCAGCAAAACGAAGTAATAGAAACGGAGGCTAACATCTTTTACCCCAAAAAAAAAAAAAAAAAAAAAAGTAAAGAAAGAAAAGAAAAGGAGGCTAATCCAACTTGTATTATTAGGACAATGTTAATTATGTCGTAGTGTCAGGCGGCACTTCTCTTGTATAAGCGTTAGTTTGTAAAGAGAATAGAAAAAATCGGGAGGGTAGGAGGCTGAGGCTAGGGCTGGAACTGGGATGCAGTGCCGCATGTGAATTCCTCCATGACTTTTCTCTCAATAATAGCACTGTGACTTCTCTATTACAGTCTAGCTTTGTTTTATTATTTAGTTCAATGTTCAATATTTATTTTTTGTGTTCTATTTCAATTAATATGAGTAGTTAAATTTTTAATTAAGGTTGAAGATTATCAGTATTATTTATGATATTTGATTTCTTTTTTTTCCATAGTAGTTGTTTTCTAATAATTTTTTTTTTGAGAAAAAGTTTTTTAATAATTTAATTATTATTTCTTCATATCAATTAACTAAGATAGGAATCTTAATAAGTTCAATCATGTTTTTCTCATAATTTAGTTTTTATCTTAATTGATTGAATGATTGGTTTATTATTTTTTAATTTTAAAATTGAATTATTATTTTTTTTTTTGGTGATTTGTTTATCAACGGATATAATTATTAATTTGATTTTAAATTGGATATCTCTTGTAATTTGTTTATCAATGGATCTAATTGATGATTTTATTTTATTTTTGGAAGCAAAAAAGAGCATATTAAAATAGAAATTTTAATGAGAACATCTTCCATGATAGCAAGATTGACTTATAGAGTATTATGCAATAGTTTAGGAAAAAGTAGTGATCATGAATATATACTAATATGAATTAATAAAAAAAATTCCAAAACCTTAATTCTTTTCCTTAGATTGTTTACATCTCTTTAATTTTTTTTATCTCCTTGCTTAGATTAATTATTTCCTTAGCTTTATTTAATTTCAAAGTAATTAATTTTTTTTGAACTAGATTAGGATTTATTTAGTTAAGATTTAGTTAATTTTTCTACGTTCATACAAGTTCGTGTGGGTTTGATCTTGATCTTGCAAAACTATACTTCTGTACGGTTTGTGCACTTACAAGAATTTATAAATTTCATGTCAAAAGCGAGGTCAAACCCCATAGACTTATATGAATGTAGAAAAATTAATAAAACATTAACTAAATAAATCTTAATCTAGTTTAATAAAAATTGATTACTTTGAAATTAAATAAATCTAAGAAAATAATTAATCTAATCAAAGAGATAATACAAAGCAATAAAGAGATTTAAAAATCTAGAGAAAAGATTTTGGAATCTTCCTTATTAATTCATATTGTAGGGACACAAAATTTAGCTCCCGTGGAACTCACCTCGGAATTAGATGATAACAGTTTATACAACTTAAATATAAATAAACAACAAGGAATAGTCACTCCACAATGGAAAATACAAGCAGTGAATTTCTTTGACTATTCATGTAACGATTACAATTACAGATGATATTATAGGAAACTATATTGTTCCCGTGGTGACACTCTTGGTGTTCCTTTTTCTCTCTTTCTATTTCTCTCCCCCAAGTATATTTTTCTCCCTCTTTCATACTTTACCTCCCCTCCCCCATTTATAACTTCAATCCTTGCTCTCATCACTATAGTTGTCCTGTTGCTTATCAGAACCTTAGGGATATTTTTCTCCACATTATCGAATTCCTCCTCTCCCTTATCCTGGAATTCTAACTCTTAGGGGTTGCTGCTACTATTTAGGCTGTCTCACTTGCATTTAATGTGGCAGGGGTGAGGTAAGAACCTCATCACCGATGCAGAGGTAAAGATCTTCAACCTTTTTGTATATTCCTGATCATTCCCGTGGTTTCAGGAATCTATGGTGATCATACATGGACCGCTTATGCCTCATACCTCAGATAAGATGATACTTTGCCATATCCACGAGAATTAATCTTTTGCATCACTCGTTTTTCTTGTGATGCTGGGGATGTCCCTATTATTCTCCTTGCATGGTGCGCTATCCACTGAGCTTTCTTTCTGAACAAAGGTCAGGCCCAATTCTTTCCTGTGGCCCAATTGCTCCCTGGGCTTCAGGCCTGGGGCGTGACTGTTCCACTCCCCACACATATCAATATATATTCATGATCATCAATTGTTCCCAAACCACCACATAATAATCTAGAAATCAATCTTGTTATCAAGGAATATATTCTTATTAAAATCTCTATTTTAAAATTTAAAGCATGCTTTTCTTCACTTCATAAATATAAAATCAAATTATTAATTGTATCTGTTGACAAACAAATCACAAGAAACATCCAATTATAAAATCAAATTATCAATTGTATTTGTTGACAAACAAATCATAAAAGATATCCATTTTTCAAATCAAGAAATAAAAAACTAAGCATTCAATCAATTAAGATCAATCCTAAATCATGAGAAAAACATGACTGAACTCATATTAAGAATCCTATCTTAGTCAATTGATACGAAGCCAAAACATTTAAATCATTAAAGAACAACCATTATGGGAAAAATCAAATCTCATAACTAAAATATCGATAATCCTTAACAAAGTTTCACCCTAAACTTTAATTGAAAATTTAGCTACTTATAGTAATTGAAATAAAACACAAAAACAAAATACTAAACATTAAACTAAAAAAATAAAATAAAATAGAGAAAGAAATAGTCACTGTGCTAGCATGGATGAAAGCCACAAAGTCTGGATCACTGTGCTAGTATAAATCAGCAAATTGAAACTTGTTGACAACCTAAAGATGATTCAAAACAATAACTTGAAAGCTCAATGGAGGGAACTCTTGAATCGGTTGATGGGGAGAATTTTGAACAAACACATTTGATACAAGAAACTAGCTTTGGGCTCGCTACGATGTGAAAAGAAATTGACCAACCAGTTGCTTACTATTCGATCTATTAACAAATTAACAATGATAGCATGATGAAAGAAGAGACCAAAGAGATAGAAAAGTCTGTTCCAATATTTCAACATGCGCATCAAGCTAAGGATGTGTCTCTTGGCATGATGGTTCCTATTATTGATTTTGCAATTCTAAAAAAGTTTAGGGGCTGTTTGGATGAAAAAAAAATGATCACTCATTACTCATCACTGAAATATCATCACTAATCACTCAATAACTCCTCATTTATCACTGAAAATACCCCAACTTCCTAAGGTGGTATGTTCAGCACTTGTTTCCAACTTCTGATAACTCAAAAAAATTTACTTTTTGTGGGACCCATTGCCTAAGCAACATGTCAGGCTTATAGTTAGCATACCTGCGTAACACACTAACACCAAAGCCATTTCATTTACTTTTTCCCTTCAACTTTGTTTCTCCCAAAATTTTCCCCTCGGCCCTGTTTCTCCCAAAACTCTCGACGAACCCAGCAAAGGAAATCCACTGTCACCCAGTGCCGATCGGAGAAGAGAGAACAAGAGTTATCACACAAACACCACGAAGAAGGCAAAAAAAAGAGAACAACAGCTTTAGCAAATCCTCAAAATATTTTGTCAAAATCAAAAGCACAACTCCATATTGTGAAGGGACATTCATGTTTAAGGAAAGGAAGAGAGAGTGGTGGATCTAACTTGGTGTGAGTGGACAAACGACGAAGCAAGTGGCGTGATGGTCTCTGTTTGGCCGCGTCATCGCCAAAGTTCACACAGCCTGAGGTTAAGTGGCGTTAAGATGTTATTTGTCGGATGGGTCAGCGTGGGAAGGGTGAAGGACGAAGAACGGCAGGCAAATCGGAGAAGAGAGGCCGTGGATGGGTTGGGCTGAGATTCTTTTGTCTTTCAGTGTGGGTGAGATTTTGCTCTGAAGAAAATGTGGACTTTGCTGGAACTTGTTGTGTTTTGTGTGAAGGGGACTCAGCATGTGAGTAGTGTAGCCATTGGTGGAGTGTTGGAGAGAGCAAAAGGTCTGAGCTTGGATTTGACTTCTCTCTGCCGTGGGCCCATGTGTTCCTCAAGAAATTACCAAACTACTAACGTTACTTAGAGCCCGTTTGGTCATAGAGTTTAAAAATTGTTGTTTAAAAAGATGTAAAAATTGTTGTTTAAAAAGTATTGTTGAAATACGTGTTTTTAGTGTTTATAAAATAAAAAATGTGTTTGGTATCATAGTTTAAAAAACATATTTCTGGTGTTTGAAAAACATAAACTGTGTTTGGTACGTGTATTTAAATTTGTAAAAAAAGCTGAGCAGATGTACGAAATAAACATATTTAAATAAAACTAACAAGTTTTACAAACGCGTTGGAGCTCCTCTTTCCTTTATCATCCCTTCTCTTCCTGAGAGCAGAAAACGAAACCCACGCAGTCGTCATCTCCGTCGACGCCTCAGAAGATCCACGGCTGGGCTTCACCTTCCTCGGATCTCATCTACACTGTCAGCACTACCAAGCACTGTCCCAATCGAGCTTTTGTCGCCGCCGACCCATCACTCCAAGATCCAGGTTCGAATCTCTTTCACCTTGCTTGTCGATGGGTTTTTCTGTAAAGAGTGTACAATTCCTGAAATCACTCACACATTTCTCCCTTTTTGTTTGTTTGTTTTTTTTTTCTTTTATGTTTCGGTTTTCCTCACCAATCGGGAAAACCCCCATTTTCCTGTTCTTTGTTTGCTGTTGAGACAGTATTTCATTTTCAATCCAAACATACACGCCCTACATTCTTGAAATCTAGAATGGGTTTTTCCGAAATCTTTTGCTGTTGAAACAATTTCTGATTTACAACCCATTAGATTTTTCATTCTTCTTAACACTCTGTTTGGTTGCCGAGAAAGTGTCGGAAGATTAACTGAAAAAAATAAAAATAAAAATAAAAAGGGTAACAAATCTTCTGAATCTTCATGGAGAGCTATTTCCTTTAATTTCGATGTCATGGTAGATGGCAAGTAATGGCTTGTGGTCATATAGTTTGTTGTTGTTGTTGATGCTTTTACTTTGGTCTCTCCGTACAATGAATATTACATTTGAACTCTGTGTTTAGTCGAGGTTTTTTTCCTGTTTCCAATTTTCTTCAAGTCCCATATACTGGGAAATTTTTTCCACACTGCTTTAGAAGGTAGTATATGCTGAAATTTCTTTCTCTTACTTTTTGTTTCCCTGGCTTCGTGTTTTGATTTGTTTTTTATTTTTGTTTTTTCATGCAAAGCTATAATTAGTTCAAGTGGCCTTTGCTTCTGAGAAAATATTAGTTGTGGTTCAATAAACTGTCTATGATTTTTTTTTTTTTTTTGCTTTTGGATATGGTTTTATTCTTTGATATTATTCAGCTCCTGTGCCAAAAGGGTTGCTATATTTATTAGGGATTCTCAAATACATGCTTAACTTTGATTTACTATTGTTACCCATGTTTGCGGTGTTGCCATGGATTTTAGGTAAGAAACAGACTGTGGTTTGTGATTCAAGGATGCTTAATTAGATAATGGAAATTATATATATGTGTCCCCGGGGGGGGGGGGGGGGGTTGGAAATGCATTTTTGCTCTATAAGTGGCATGCTGTTTCTTTTTCCATGTCTTTCTATTTCCATCTTTATCTATTGACTTTTCATGGTTTCTGCTGAAATGTTAAAGGGTAGTTTTAAAAAGGATTTGGCTGTTTTGCGGTTTTGTAAATTTTGGCAGGTTAGAAAAAATTGGAAATTTTGAGTGTGAATTTTAATGTCTCCACCGCTGATCGGTGTTGGGGAGGAGAAGGATCAGAGCAATGTGACTTTATTGGCTGTTTAGTGTTGATTACATTTTGTATTGTGTAAGTGAGTAGGTTTGTGGCTTCTTCTTGCAGATGTCGGACGCAACGCATGAGGATATTGACGATGGCCTTCGGTTCCGAAATTGCAACTGTTTTTGTGGCTTGAGAGCAAGTGTGAAGATTTCGGATAAGCGAAATGAGAACCGGTACAGGCTTTTCCAATGTTGCCCAAAGGACGCATGTCGGTTTTTTCAATGGTGTATTCCCTTGAAGACGCCATTGTCTTATGCGGAGGATTTCGAGCAACTACAAGAAGAGCTGTGTGTATTGCGAGAGGAATTGAGGGTCATACATGACAAGGTCCACCCCTTACATCAAACACAAAAAATGGTCAAGATTATGTTTATTGGATGGTGTTTGTTATGCACCGCGCTTGCACTACTGCTAACTATGACAATTATGTAAACCAAATTGTTATGATGATGTGTTCGTTCTTACTGTGTAACCATATTAGCTTATTATGTATTACTGACCCCTCTTGACCTTGGTGCGTTGTGTACTATTTTTTGACAATCTTGAGTCATCCATTTTGATAGTGTTACGCATATGTATGGGGCTGACTCTTGATTCTTGTAATATTTTGTTATTGGCTTAATGGAACTTTTACAATAGTATTTACAATTGGATTAATAGTTAGTTAGTTAGTTAGTTCATGAATGCTCCAACTTTCATTGGCTTCTCTTGAAGTTGAATGTGTGGTATTCCCTTGAAATTGATGTTATCCAAAGTTGGATTATAGTATATCTTACATTATTTACAAACATAAAATTATCAACTTGAGGCAACAATGGGCAGACCTGTAAATAAAGTCATAGTCATTGATTTCTCAGTAATTGCACTTTGAAGAAAACCAACATTTGCAACTGCTACACTATAAACTGAGAATGGTGTTTCCAAACCTGAACTCATCCCAATACTCATCATAATCTACCAAACACAAGTTTACCATCGTATGCAACACGAGGAAATTACAAAAAAGAAAAGGAGAAATGTTCCCGCTGATGACAACTATTTCAAAGACCAACCAAAAAGCAGGGGATTCTCCAGTGTCATATCTGAACTAAAAAGCAAGGAAAAGAAACCAACAATTTCAACAACAGTTAAAGTTCATGTTTTCCACTTTTACAATCTATTCCCCAAAAGCTCAATCACGGTTGCCCGTGTAATCTGCCCACATAGCAGCAGTTATCGCATCACGATACTCCGACATTGCTCGTTGTGCCTGAGAATTAAAAGCTTCTTCAGTGCCCCCACTGCCTACGCGTGCAGCTCCCGCTGGATTTGCGTCACTATTACGCACAAATGATCCTTCCCACACATGGAACATTTCATCCGCCCGATTATACATGCGGATAAAGTTGTGCAGTGCACAGCAAGCGGTCACAATCAGCCGTTGTCTAGAGATAGAGAAGGAGTGCATTTCATTCAAAATCGGGAACCTTGCCTTCAACACACCAAAGCATCGTTCAATCACCATCCGCAATGAGGAATGCCTATAATTGAACAACTCTTGTGGGGTAGTAGGTTGCCGGTTCGCACCCCGAAACTCTTGGGCATGGTAGCGTGCGGACTTATGTGGGGGGAGGAATGCACTGCCTATTGCGTACCCCGAATCAACGAGGTAGTACGATCCTGCAGTAAGAGTGATAACCATTGACAATTAATGTTACCCAACATAACTATTTTTAAGTGACAATAAAGTAAATATTGCAAATGATCACCTTATGAAATGTGATGCCATTTGGTCCAAAGATGATGAATCACAATAAAAACCAAATAAGAAGTGTAACAAATTAATAATCTAAAGTTCTAATAAGTTGTCGTAACCCATACTAACAAGAATCTCCAGTCATCTTCCAACGGGATTGGTGACTCTACTTTGGAAGAATCTTATCCATGATTTTGACAAGGATTCATTGATTTCATTAGCTGTTTCCCCAGAAAATTTTTCCCAAGAAATACCCCTAAACTTCAAATTCAAAGACCTTACATCCATACAAATTTCGCCATTCTCAGTTTATAGTGTAGCAGTTGCAACTTTTTGAAGCACCTAAAGTAAAGTTCTCAAATCTGAATACAATAGGAGTGGAGTAGCAGCTCCACTGATGTAGTAAAATGCAAAATGCAACTAATTTACTTTCTAGTTAAATGGTTGATCAAAATCATGGGAGTGACATCATAGCATATGAGAACAATGTTAATTATTCAGCTCAAATAATGGAACCATCTCTAGTAATTCACATTTCAAATCCAACTGAATTACTTGAAATAAGTTCAAATTATAAATGTGGATGACAAGTGGCTAAAACCCTTCCAAAACCAAATGCGCTAATTTTTTTTTTTTACCTCTAGGTGGCCAAGGGAACTCATACTCGGCATGTCCAAGTGCGTCCTGCATGACTCGTGAATCATTTGCACTCCCTTCCCATCCAGAATGCACATACGTAAACCGCATGTCGAAGTTACACGCACACATCACGTTTTGGGTGATGTCACTCCGTCTATCCCTGAATGCAGTGGTCCTACCGGATGGGGCAGAAGCACTTATGTGCGTCCCATCGATAGCCCCCACACATTTCTGTTAAAAAAATAGGTAGCTCTAATTAATAAATTAAACTTATGTGCAAATACTGTGAACAATATATTAACTTGTCTACTTTATTTAATATTTCCCAATTAAGCTTAATTATAAAAACTAGAAATACTTCAGAACTCTTTCATACTTCGTATTGTTTTCCTTCTATTCTCTATTACAGATCTTTTACATTTTAACGAATCAAAATGATTATTTATCTAAGAACTAAAAAAAGACAAATCGAAGCATACCTCAAACCATGGATAATATTTCTCATTCCCTCGAAGTGAATGAGGAAGTTCAGCTGCATCAGCGTCGGGCCGGATGATGAGACATCCCAAAGCATGGATAGCACGCAAGGCACGCCGGAACCGCCTTTGAATGGTCTCCAGAGAATGTTGGAAGCGGTTGGCAGTAAGCCGGTAGTCGGCATTGTGTCCGACAATAAATAGCACTGTCCCAACGGACTCCTCAACTGAAACAATACCAGTGTCCTCCTCTATTAGGTGCAACCGCTTCAACTCATTACACAAGTGCCTAAAAATGGTCTTGTCCATGCGGAATATGTCGTAACACACTTGGGGATTTCCTTCTAGTACTTCAATCACGTATGACCTCCCACTCAGAATACTAGTGCACATAGGTCGCTTCATGTAATACTTTTGCACGTACTCTATACACAACTGAACGTAGGCTGTGGCAATCTCGAGCTCCACCTCACTATCGTACTCATCTGAATTGGAGTCAGCCATAACTGAATCATGATCTGAATCAGTGTTGGTCGTAACTGAATCAGGATCTGAATCGACGTCGGCCGTAACTGAATCACGATCTGAATCGATGTCGGCCGTAACTGAATCACGATCTGAATCGGTGTCGGCCATAACTGAATCACACCTGTGAGCAACCAAATAGTTCACATTAGCCACTATAAAGAAGTACACATATATATATCGCTATATGTATATATATCTATATTGCTGTATGTATATATATTAGTATATATATAAATGAGTATATATGGCTGTATGTATATATACGTGAGTATATATATTTCTGCATAATAGTATTTCTAATTCTGAGTAAGTGACTTATATATAAATGAGTATATATATATATATATAAAAGCTGTATGCATATATAAGTCAGTATATATAAATGAGTATATTTCTGCATAAGTGAGAAAATATATCTGCATAAGTGAGTATATATAATTCTGCATGTATATATAAATGAGTCTATATATTGCTGGAAGCACTATATATATATATAGGTGTTACTGTGTGTACCACAAAAATTCCATAAAGAAAACATCAAATTTTGTAATATATATATATATATATATGTCACCAAACAAAGAAATTCATAGAAGAGATGACAACACAACACATATTTCTTACATAAGTAGCATAGATGTCCAAAGCATTCAACATAGTCAAGGAAGGCAGCATACAAACATTGTCCAAAATATTAACATATTACAGACTTTGCCTATTCATATTAAACCAAACTAAGAGTACTAATTAACTTCCTACGCTATCTACACGGTGCACATCATCAATTAACTTCGTAGGTTGTCAACCACAAACATCACTACTGCAACCCACCCCCAATAAACTCAATCCATGCCCTTCTTCTATCAACCGTCATAGCAAAAAAGGCAGCTCTACTCTTGGAGTTATGAAGCTCCTGCACGGCCTTGCAATATGTGACATGATCCACATCGGTATGCTGGTTGAGCAGAGTTATAGCTTGTGTAATTGAGTCATTAACAGCCCCCACACCTGACTCTCCAGTGTCGGTGGCCTTTTTCCCCCGACGATGCCTCATTTCAGTAAACCCCAATATTGCCTCAGTCATGGATTCAAGGGAGTGCCCTTTCTTCCTTTTTCCACTTGAATGAGATGCTTCAGCTGGCCGCTTTTCAGCTTGCCTCCGACTTTGGGCTTCACTCGGTGTGGGCAGCTCCTCCAAGTCATCCACACCATCGGTGTTGACATTGAAATGTACCCCCTCAGATAGGAAGGCTGCATCAAGTTCTCTCTCTTCGTCACTGTTGGGTGCTGGTTGGGCAGATGACATTTGGAGGAAACCCGTTGCTGTGTTTGAATTGAAAAGCGTGCCCAACAGATCGTAGTGATTCACCCCCTGTTTTTTGAACTCCTTGAATTTATGATTCACCTATTAACAACCATATATATTGGGTTAGATGACGTAGTCATATAAGTAGCAAAATATAAAACAGCCATAACAATTTTTTGCAGCAATGTGGAATGCATAAAATAGATAACAAATTTGAATAAAACAGCCATAACACTTTCTTTAAATAGAGAGAGAGAGAGAGAGGTATACTTTCCACTATAGTATACCCTCTAACATCTAAAGCACTCAATTTACTCCATAACTGCTGCTGCTTAATAGCATGGACTGGATCATTACAGAATTTTCTTTTATTCATTATTAAATAACCAACGAGGGAAGTCGACAAAAGACGAAAGAGAACAACATGACAACTACAAGGGAAAAAAGGCTACAGACATCAAGCAGAAAATCCAACAAATCAAATACCCATCCATTAGAAAGAAAAAGTCAAGTCCAAATAGCTTTTATTGAAAACTGAAAATCAAACGTGTGGGGAGGCATCTGATTCCATTAGAATTTGATTCCAATTGATGCTCAGAAAAACTTTAGAGTAATGAGAAATTATTTTAATGCCAAAAGTCCAAAACATATGAAAACACATTAAATTCATGGAATAAAAAACAGGGGAGTATCTATATAAAGACAAGAAGATAGAGCATCCACTATATAAACATTCACTGCACTTATGTAACAAAAACATAGTCATACTCTGGGTGAAGAAAAAAAAAATTTTGCAGTGACACAACCACAAAGTCTGAAATGTGACACCTTCTCAACTACTAGTTGTATAACTTATAAACTTATCTAAGAAAACAAATGACCCTCACCCACACCCCACCACCCCCCCCCCCCCCTCCCCCACCCCACCCCCCTCTCTCTCTATGAAGGTGCAAAACTGTCGAGAGATTCTAGTGATATTTTCAACTTCATTGATCTGAGAATGGCTTCATACCATTATCTGGTCTGTGTATAACTTATAAACTTAAGCCTAGTGTCATAATTTTCCATTTATCATAATTTGAAGTTTACACATTTGCGAACTATTGATATAGCAAGGAGTTTAATGAGACTAGCTGCAAAGAGTGCCAATCTCAGTAGCATTGAAACCATATATCCATGCATGGATTTGTTCATTTTTTGAAGTTAGCCTCACACTCTTGACTATATCATAATAAAAATATTATGCTAAAAATAAGAGTTTCATTTAATGGTGTACCTTTTTTTTTGGGTTTAATGTCATAAATTTCTATTCATTCTAATTTGAGATCTATGCATATGTTCAATCATATTATGCATTTGAAAATTACTAATACAACAAGAGTGTCATGAGGCTTGCTCTAAAAAATGAACACAGTCACACATGAAGATATGATTTCAATTGTACAGGGACTTAGAAAATAATTTAAACTTGATCTTGCAAACATTTGAAAACATTCGAATGACTTCTATAACTAAGTTTATACAAAAAATGGAAGCACCTAAATAGAAAAGGTTCAATTTTTTTGTTTTAAGATATAGCTATTTACAAATGCAGACAACCAATCTCAAGCTTATATTCACTAATAATCTAATCAACAAAATTTATTAATTTGAAACACCATAAACCATGCATATAGCTAATTGTAATAAATTTTGTTGGAGTATGTTAAACGACTTACCGCAAATGCAGCAGCCCAGGCTTCCTCACTAGCTGTCACAGTATTGGAAATGGGGTCCCATCCCATTCCTGTACGTGCAATGAGCTGGGAGAAAATGCGGTGTCGAGTTTTCATTCGTTGATATTTTTGTGAGAGTTGTCCCTTGCTGTAATCTCTATTCGTGCGTTTCTTAAACTCATTCATAATACTTGTCCAAGTTCCAGTCTTGAATTGTCCTTGGGGCATATTCCCTTTTGCATCCTCTTCTAACAATATTTCAATGAAATGCCTCTCAATTGCATCAGGCCACATCTTCCTATCCCGGGCAGCAGCTGTTGCCTCATCCATCTAAATACAGGTTGGTATACTTACGTAGAGTTGTCATTTGAACTTGTATAATACGGATGAAAAAACAATTACCTCTACTCACTAACAGTACCAACCAGCAGGCATATAATAGAAAATAAGGACCATAAATGATCAAATATGATAGCAGAGTCCAATAATTTAAGTGGCTTCAAGGTTGCTAATGAAGTGGATCAACAAGAATTGCACATTTGAAGAACATATAAAATGTCTAGTAACAGCTATGAAATGGTACAGACATAAATTACATATCAACAACAATAATTTGTCAGTAACTCATCTAAACATCAATCGTTTTTATACCCATTCCTTGGGAGGACTGATGTTATTTACTCTTATAGGAAAAAATAAGATTATTCACTCCACAATTTCAACTGACAGATAGTTTTAGTGTATTATTACTGCAATAAAGGGAGAACCTCTTTTGACTACATACACGGCCCAATCAACACAAAATGCATGATCTAGGTACAAAATTATGACAATAATACAAGCAGTTACAAATGATTCACTACCTATTAACAATTTAAACAAACCACATTTTGGCAAACCTACCAGTAAGGGAACACGGTGAGATCTGTTGGAGGAAGCAGATGAGGAACCACAGGCTCTGTATTGCACGAGAGAGGTGGAGGATGATGTGTATGAGACTTCCATCCGAATGAATATGTGGGACTTAAATATTGTTGCAGCTGGATTAATGACAACAGAGCTGAGTTAGATCGAGATGTGAAAGAAAGCTGCAAGAAGCACTTAAGAAAATTAGAAATATTTACCTTACAAAGGCCTTCGCACTGTGTGAGTTATGCAGAAGTGGTTCGCACCAAAACTTTAGCTGAGGGTGGGATCTCTGCAGCTATTTACCGGACCAAGCCCTTCGCACTGTTGGGATTTTGGTTAGCACCCAAATGTGTAGGCGAGGGTGGGACTGAGGAAGTTTAATGCGATTGACCGAAATGGTTGAAGTGATGCGGTGTGAGCTGTGTGTAGAAGACACGTTGTGGGTCGGTGAGGATTTAATAATGGTGATGGGTTAAGCTTGCTGGGTCGGTGAGGGGAGTAATGGAGGTGGGTGAGAGGAAGAAATAACGCTGGGTTTGCTCTGTTTGTGTGGCGTGAAGAGATGAGAGAAAGAGGGGAGACAGAAATTTAGAAAAAGCTGATCAGGTGGGCCCATAAGAGTGTTCAGTTTATTTACGGAAGTGCCACTGAAATTGGTGTTTTGTTGCTTGAAATCAGGTCTGAGCTGATTCCTAAAAACTGTGTTTAAACACCGGTTTTTGAACAATATTTTTCAAACAGCCCTTTCCTGAAATGGTCCACCAAACACGCTTTTTTTTTTGGACACTACTGTTATGTGATTTAAACAATAAAACATATGTTTTGAACTGAAGGACCAAACGGGCTCTTAGTTTCTATAACTCAAAAACACCCAAAACTTGTTTCCAATTTCCATTACTCATCACTCAATTTAGTGAGAATTGAGTGACGAAAACAAAAACTGAAAATAAATCCAAACACACCCTTCTGCCTTGGGACCCACCAGTTTTGAGTTATAAGTGATGAAAACAAAGTGATGGGTGATGAAAACTTGCAAATCCATTGTCTATTGTTATCATTGTTTCAAGTGGCAAAAAGAAGAAAGCACTTAAGCTTTAATCTTATGTTAAGGATGCTACTTAAGAGGCCAAGATTTATACTAATTTTATATTTCAAAACTTGAGGTTGATCTGGACAAGGAAGAAATCAAGGAAAAACAAGATTTTTTGTCTAGTTTTGATGTCGACTTTCTTGACACCTTTCGAAGGTTACAACAAGAGTGTGCTATTTTTTAGCAACTCATTCCGAAATCACATATTAGAGCATCAGCACTGGGGAATACAAATGCCAAATGTAAGGAGAATTTGACATTTTAAGCCCCAAAGTGCTCAACATCAGGGAATGCAAAACACAAGTATTGCAAATTTTTTTGCAATACTGCTACAGTACAATTCTACCTTTAGAATTGCACTGTAGCACAATTCTAAAGCTAAATATTAGTTTTTTATTCCATCAGTTCTCTCTCTCCTTCAATCCTCACTCCCACTTTGTCTCTCCGTCTCCCACTCCCTACAAAGTCCCTCTTTCTCTTTGTCCTAACTCTTTCTCTCATCTCACACCTCTCTTTCTCGTTCAACGCTTGCACTGAAGCTGGGTTGGGTTCGTGGTTTGATCTGGGCATGGTGGTGAGTTGGGATCTGTTGATGGTGGGTTTGGATCGACGTGGATTAGTGGGCTGGGTTTGTTGGAGATGGCTCCGATGGGTTTGACAAAGGTTTGAATCGGAAAGGGTGGGTTGCTGTGTTTGACCGTGGGTTGCTATGTCGTGCTTGGTCGGTGAGGTCTGGGTCGTGCTTGGTTAACGAGGTCTTGGTCGTGCTTGGTCGGTGAGGTCTGCGTTCTGTGTTATGATCGGTGTGGGTCACGGCATGGATTTTTTTTTTTTTTTTTAAATATGAGTTTTTGTTTCGGTGGGATTTTGGTGGGTAGTGAGCAGTGGTGGCATGGTGGGCATGGTGGAGGCGCGATGGTGGTGACTGGGCAATGGAGGCGCGATGATTGAGGTTGAGGGAAGGTGGAGGAGAAAATTGGAAAAAAAATAAAAAAGGAAAAATATATTTTATTGTGTAGGTATATTATTTTAATGAGTAGAATAGGAAAATAAAAGTTGGGATGCTGGAAGTATTATAAAATGGTATGGTATAATAATAAAGTAGCTTTTTGAGATGGTAAAATAGAATAGAATTGAAATTTTGGGATGTTGATGCTCTTACAACAAGAGTGCTATTGTTAAAAATTTTGACAACTAAGCTACGCTGTAGCTCCAAAGTTATTAAAAAAAAAAAAAAACCACTTTAATGTATTGATGGTTGTGGTTGTCGTTTGTTGTATTAAATATATTATTTTATTGTATTGGATATATTATTTTATGGTATTGTTTATATTATTTTAATGTGTTGAATGCTAAAATAAAACTTTTGATGTTGAGTGTATTATAAAATGGAGTGTTACAATAGATAAAATAGTGTTTTCAGTTGCTAAAAGCTATATTTTTTAGCAATCTTGTTGTAGATGCTCTTATTATTGAGTTTTAGTATTGAGTTTTGTAGATTAGAAACCTGTTGGACCAGTTTAAATTAAGTTTTAAAAGATAAGGGCAATTTGGTAATTTCAACAAAATTTGGAATGGGCTATCCTTGGCTGTACCAAAGTGGCATGAGTCTTATTATATGGTTTAGAAGTTAGTAATTTTTTTATTAGGATCAATCTCAACCAAGCATATTAAACACATAATTCGAAATGTGCATTTTTGTAACTGGATTGATAAATCCTAAAACTCATTACACAACATTTTATCTCATACCAAATAGGTATTTTACTTAGGATCTGATAATAAATTCTCTTTAGTAACATGCCGTAAAAATAGCTATATTAGATCCACTAAAGAATTTTCATATATTATTTTCACAAAATTAATGAATTTATCTGGAGCTTTTATAAAATTTGTATAATCTATTTGTAATGTTATAATCTTTATGAGATACGTTAAATTTTGTTATTACTTAAAGACCTTTTTTTAGGGGGCCAATTTATATTTTTATGGGGGACCAAATTAATTGTTAAAGATCTTAATTTTGATATATATATATATATATATAAATAAAATATAATATGTATATGTTATTCAAAATTACTAAACTATGCATTCCTAGTCCCAATGCATTTCCACCACTCTGTTTATAGCATTCACACAAAGAGCATTCTCATCAAAGGTGTTAAAAATGCGAAATGCTATTTTTTAGCATTTTTAACACCTCAAATCATAAAAACCCATCTTTGTCACGGGTGTCAAATCTTAAAAATTTTAGCAACTTGCTATATTGAGGTTTTATTACTAACACCTCACTGTAGCAAACTGCTACTATTTTTTATTATTTTCTTTCTTTCCTTTTCACTCTCTCTCTCTCGCTCTCCGTCCCCTTTCTCTTTCAATATCCCCTCAAAACCCTAATTTCCTTCTCTCTCTCTCTCTCTCTCTCTCTCTCTCTCAGGCGAGCCCTACATAGCTCGCCAAAACATGTCTAGTTCTCTAAATCCACATTCTCTCTCCTCTTCCTCATCATCTCCATCCCCATTGTCCGATCTGAATAGGGTTCCTCCACCATTTGATTACCCTCCGAAGACGTCATCGTTGCCAATCTCTATGCTAACGGCAACAATGGACTTGTACCTGGACCCACATCCTGCCTCGTCAAGTGTTTCTGGGCCGACCCGGTATGCGGTGTCGACGGCGTGACTTACTAGTGTGGCTGCTCCGACGTGCTTTGCGCCAATGTCAAGGTCGCCAGGTTGAGGTTCTATGAGGTCGGTAATGGTGATCCTGGCCCTCTCTCTGGTCAGGCTCTCCTTCTTATTCATATTGTTTGGCTCATCATGCTCAGGTTTTCTATGCTTTTTGGACTATTCTGATAGCTAAATTAATTGATTTGGTGAGCCATTTTTTTCGTTTCTTTTATTCTAGATGAATTGAGAATTTATGTGTAGAGATTGACTAATTTCGGTGGATGTGGTTCGTGATTTTATGATTTGATTAGTGGGCTTCTAGGTCTTTGTTGTGATTTGATTTTGGCTGGGTTTTGGCCATGGTGGTGGTTGTGATTTGATTTTGGCTGGGTTTCGGCAGTTATGCGTGGTTAGAGGTGATGATCTTGAAAAGCTCCAACCATGGAGGTTTAGAAGAAGAGCTTTGTTTAAGAGGGAGGGCTCGAAGGGATGAGAAAGGTTTTAGGTCGAGAATATGAAGAGGGTGAGACTTAGGGTTGAACCACTGTGGAGTGGTGGCGTTAAAAATTTTAGGTTTGACACCTTTAGTGTAGTGGGTTTTTTAGTGTAACGTGAATCCTCTTAGACTTGGTTTTTTTTTTTTTTTTTTTTTGAAAAATTATTTGTTTATTTGTTGAAAGTTGGTTAAAATATAGTTTTATCTAGAAATTGTGAGTCCTGAAAATCAATATATAAGAAAATAAACTATAAAAAAATTTAAAAAAAATATCTTATGACAAACAGACAGTAACAATTCAATAGTGGTTTCTGTAGGTGATTTCCTTTGTTGAAAACGGCTCTCTATATTTAGAAATTTCAGGTCCCATTTAGAAATTGGGAACCAATTACTTAAATCCAACTTATTCTCACTTATGGGTTCCAGTTAGCTGAACTGGTAAAATCATTTATTATCGAATAAGAGATCTAAGATTTGATCTCTGCTTAAACCAAAATCAATTGGTGTTTTGGTCTAATGATAAAAAGCAATTATCATAAACGAACGCTATAATGATAAAGAGCAATTATTATTGAATTATCTAAATAATAATAACGAGAAGAATAGGAATAAAACCCTTAAGTTATGAACTACCAAGTGAGAAATTATTTACTATATCGAGAAAACCAGCCGCAGCCAATAATATCATATCTTTTTTTTGGTTAAAAATAATATCATATCATGTGTTCAAATTATTAACTCAGACTCTAGTCACAAATATCCATAAAAAATCTCTAGCTGTGCTATCTCAAGGGATTGGGACAAAAGGTTGGCAGTGACCCGGTTCCAATCTTTTTTTTTTTTTTTTAGAAAAATGTCCCACTCTTTTATGACTGCATTATAAAAAGTAATAAGATTTAATATGTGCATGACATTAATTGAGGATCAAATTAAACTCCTCGTATATCTCTATATTAAGTATGAATTTTGAAAATCTAACCGTTAAATTGCATGTTCTTATTATATCCTTCATGCATATAAAATTTTAAAAAGATCAAAAATCAACTGCTATTTCATCAAAAAAAAAATTTCAAATTTCAAATTTTTATGATTTAAAATTGTGTATAAAAAATAAGTTTATTGATCGAATAGTAAATAATATCAAATTTGAACGAAATTTAATATGCATGTTAAGAACTTAAGGAATATGAAATTCAACGGTTAGATTTTTAAAATTCACACAAAAAGAGAGATATATGAGAAGTTTGAAAAGTTTCTCTCCAACCTAGTTTGGAGAGAAACTTTGTTCTTAATTGAGGGTGGTACAAAATATTTATTTGTTTCATGATTTCATCTACTACTTAAGAAATAAAAAAGACATGCACATGCATCTCGTGGTGGCACATCCACCCACACCCGGGGTTTTGTCGGAGTTTTTTGGCATTGGTGAGTATGCATTGCACTTTAATTATTTCTATTTAAGAACATAATCTTTTATTTGAAATGGAAGGTAGCATGGTTTATTATTTAGTAGAGGAAAAATTAACGAGGGGGTATTTGGTACACTCATTCAAATACATATTTTCAGTTTTTAAATAATATTACACGCGTTTTTATACACTTTTTCACATACACGTATTTTCATATATATTTTCAAACAATAAAACACATATACCAAACGCCTTTTGAATATTTTAAGTACATTGTTTTGAAATTATTTTTAGAAATATTTTTTGAAAATATAATAAAATAATAAATGTTTTTTACAATTTTTTATATTTTTCATAAAATAATGTCAACATTTTTTTAAAAATAATTTATTAATAATTACTGTAAGCGGGGCAGAGGAAGGGGTGCAGCCGTGCAGGTGCCCCTGAACTTTCAAATTTTTGACCAATAACATTATAATAACCTGAAATACTTTATTTGGCCCCTTGACACAAAAGACAAAAAAAAAAAAAAAAAAAAAAAAAAAAAAAAAAAAAAAATCTCAATTAAGTGGATTCACGGTATCTTTCCTAGTAGTAGACTTCTACTCTTACTACAATTCTATATATAAAACTAATGGATCCCACTTAGTAATGATTTAAAAAAAAAAAAAAAAAAAAAAAAACAACAACAACAACAACAACTTTGCTACACCTACATGGAATAGAAATCAGTACTAGCATAGAACTCGGAAAAATAAAAGAGAAATGCTACGTTTATAACAATTTTACAATATTTTTACAATAAATTACAGGTAGTTAGTTGTTATTGGTTCAAATTTGAAATTAACACTAAAATTACTTTTTTGCCTCAGTAATAACAACCAGTAACAACTTGCCATTTAAAATTTGTTGTAAAAATGTTGTAGAAATATTATAGACATATAATTTCTCAAAATAAAAAGGTATGTATAATGCAAACAAAGTATGCCTCCCATCAAAAAGAAAAAAATTTATTTTATAATAGTCTACTTCTTTGGAGCTCAAAGTTTCAGTAGAGTTTTTAAAAGTATTTTTAAGTCACACGGTCAAATATTTATAGGTATGCATATTTTTAATATTTTTGCTCTGATTTTTTTTTTTTTTTTTTTTTGAAGAATCAAATTATATGTGTGAGGGGTAAAAACCCATAATGCCTGCTGGGCCTTGGGCCCTATCTTAAACTTGGAATGTCCGAGGAGGGAATTCCATACCCAGGACTAAGACAAGATAGCTTAATGTGGTCCAAGGGTAATCCACCCTCGGATGTTATCAGACATCGGTAGATCCTATTCCCCATAGTACTAGTGATCGATTTGAAGACTTCTTTGACAAGAAAGACCCCAACAATCGTGAAAAAGATAAACCCGGAAATGTCCAATCGAAAAAGCTACTGCCTCCACATTAAATGCTCATCAACTACTTTCCTGGCCGCATTTATGTGGAAGAGACCCCTGAACAGTATTGCATTGGCAACAGCAACTCACAGAGGGCTAGAGAAGGCGACTGATGGGATGGGTACTCAAGTAACAACCCCTCGACAGGTGGACGATCAAGTTGGCCTAAGAATAGATATAAAATGTAAACAACCCCCTCTGCAGGGGGGAGCGAGGGTGACTGTAAAAAAAGAGAGAAGGATATTCAATGAAAAAGGTCCTGCTCGGACTAAACAGGGATCAGCTTTCATGTGTTATGTACTCATATGTTTTTAAGTTTTAAAAACCAGTTTAGCCGTTAGTAATTTTGTCAAGAGTGGTCCGGAGTTACCAGATATTTGGGGCCCCACAACAAATAAATATTACAAAAGTGTTTACACACTTAAAGGAGAACTCACAAATATATAATAAAAATATTTTTATAAAAAAACTCTCTGAAGCTCTCACATGCTCATTCAAAGTCTCTTCCTATGTGGAGGGCCTTTAGGCAAAGCCACCAATTCCATTTGGCATTGTTTATTTATAAAACTTCAATATTCATTCTTCTATGGACATGGAATATCTTTTGTTTCTAGTAGATAAGAAGTAATTTTCTTGTTTATTAGGAAATAGACTTTCCTTTTTTCACCAAGAAAACCCAAACCAAGTTAAATTAGAAATTTGCATTGTTATTGATTCTGTTCCATTCCGGTCGGAATTTTTCGTACCGGTATGCAAACCGGTACCGAAATACCCCACGTTCCACCTCGGGTCAAATTTCAGGCCGTTCCGGTCCATTCTGGTCATTCCGGTCAATTCTGGCCAATTTCAGCCGAGATGCAAATTTTGGCCGGTACCAGATTTGGCCTATTATTATTAAAAAAAAAAAAAAAAAAAAAAAGAGAGTAAGTCTCCAATGGGTGCTAGTAGTTCTTGGGAGTTCTTTTGATGATGAATTTGATCCTTCTCTCATGGATGATGATGAGGAGGAGGAGTAAATGTTGTATTTTTTGATATTTAGTTATTGTCTTGTAAATCTTCTTATTATGTGATGTTAAATTAATGTTATATTGATGTTTAAGACTTAAGAGTTAAGACTAAATGATTTGTATTATTTGATATTTAGTTATTTATTTATTAGAATTGACAATTTTGTGTTCAACAAGAATATATATAAATTATTTTTTAAGAACCCCGAAACACCCTGAAACGGTACGCCAAAATTGGCCGGTACCGAAATATTCCATTCCACTGGAAAAACCGAAACGAGGTCCAAAACGGTATTAATAACAATGGAAATTTGAGGCAGTTTCTAACAAATTTTGCAGACTAACACTTAATTCAAAAGCTTAACCCCTATGATTTTTGGGCTCAATTATATTATGTTAATTACTAAATTTTGTGGCTATTATCTAATATGAGACCTCAACACTTAACTAGCCACACCACTCACATCAATATTTCAACATAACCTATAGGCATCTTAGGCTTCATTTATTTTATTGTAAAATGTTTTTAGAAGTAAGGTGTTTTGTTGAATTCTTGAAAATGCTGTGAAATTTTTTTTGCAAGGTTTGTTTTGTTATAAAATAAAACTCAAAAACTTTTGACAACCAAAACTCAAATTCTCAAATTTCAATCAAAATACAACCACGAAGCAAGCAGAAATTCTCCAACCCAAACTCAAATTAGTTCCCAAAAAAAAAAGGAGTAACCTAAATCTTTGCATCACAACATAGCTCTTCCAAGCGGCGGAAACCCAAATCAACGTCCTTAGCCACCATCAACGCCTCTTGGTGGTGTAACATCGCCTCCCATGCACAATTTAGAGACTCCCCAACTATGAATCAAAGCGTCCCAATCGCCATTTGCTTTGTCGACCACTACAAATCTAGGCTCCAAAGACTAACTTCGTGAGTAAGAAAGAGAAAAAAATAGAGGGGGGTTGAGAGAGAAATTTAGAAAGGGAAAGTGTGCGAATGAGAAAGAGAAAGCGAGATTCATCCATGTTTTTCAAAAAAGAATTTTTAATTTTATTTTAGAATGGAACCATTGACGGTAGATATGAGCTTGTTTTAAACTTTGGGAATTGATTTTCAATTTAGGGGGTCAAATATGAATTTCTTGTAACCAAAATTTTCAATTTTAATCTATTAACATATACAATTGTACACTATTAAATATTTCTAAAATTCTGGAGTTGGACCCCATGGTACCGTTCCGTCTACGTGAGACTAAGAGATGAGAGCTGATTTATTAAATGATTTATTAGACGACAAAAGGACCTAAAATCTGAATCTAATGTCATTTCATATTAAAAGCTCCCAGCCCCGACGGTATGCCCCCACTCTTTTACCAAAATTATTGGGAACTTGTTGGTGATGATGTCACAAAAACTATTTTATCCTACCTCAATTCAGCCTCTTTACCCCACCCGTTGAATCATACTTTCTTGACTTTAATTCCAAAAATCAAAAATCCAATTACTGTCTCTGATTATCGCCCCATTAGTCTTTGTAATGTGCTTTATAAGATTTTTTCTAAGGTATTAGCAAATCGGCTCAAAAAAATCTTACCAAATATAATTTCTGAGCAACAAAGTGCATTTACAAAAAACCGTCTGATATCTGATAATATTCTTGTAGCCTTTGAAACATTGCATAGCATGAATGTTCATAAATCTACAAAATCAGGTTATATGGCAGTTAAATTGGATATGAGCAAGGCATATGATAGGGTGGAGTGGATTTTTTTGGAGAAGGTGATGAGGAAATTGGGGTTTAATGAGAGGTGGATAAACCTCATGATGGTTTGTGTGAAAACTGTATCATATTCGGTGTTGGTTAATGGTGAACCAAAGGGTTTGATTCAACCCACTAGGGGGATTCGCCAAGGTGATCCATTGTCACCATTCCTCTTCCTACTATGCACAGAAGGCCTCCATTGCCTAATTTCTAAGGCGGAAAGGGAGGGAGCCATTCATGGGTTTGGCTTAAGCAGAAGAAGTCCCAAACTAACCCATCTTTTTTTCGCGGATGATAGTGTGTTATTTTGCAGGTCCAATCGAGGTGAATGCCAAAAGGTGTTGGAGATCCTAGCACAATATGAAAGCTTATCAGGGCAACAAATAAATAAGGGGAAAACAGCCATCTTTTTCTCAAAATCCACCAGTGAAGCAATGAAGTTGGAGATTCAAGAAGCACTAGGAATTCAAGAGGTTAAGCAATTTGACAAATATTTGGGGTTGCCCTCATTAGTGGGGAAACATAAAAAAGCTAGTTTTGATTACATTAAAGAAAGAATTTGGAGAAAATTGCAAGGATGGAAAGAAAAATTGTTGTCTCAAGCAAGAAGAGAGATATTGATTAAGGCCGTGGTGCAAGCAATCCCAACCTATTCAATGTGTTGCTTTAAACTTCCTCTAGGTCTTTGTCAAGAAATTGAGGGCTTGATTCGAAAGTTTTGGTGGGGCCAAAGGGGTGAGCGGAGAAAGATACATTGAGTGAAATGGGAGGAGATGTGTGAACCAAAAGCGGAAGGTGGCATGGGTTTTAAGGAATTATCCTTGTTCAATGATGCCCTCTTAGCAAAACAAACTTGGAGACTTTTACATAATAAAGACTCTTTGTTCTATAGGGTTTTTAAATCAAGATTTTTTCCAAATTGTTCTATCATGGAAGCTAAGGAGGGTCATAGGGGTTCGTATGCATGGAGGAGTATATTAATGGGGAGGGAGGTTATTCGGAGAGGGGCAAAGTGGAGGGTTGGAAATGGAGAGTCCATCAAACTGTGGGGGGACAGATGGTTACCTTCTCTTACTCACACATCATTGCAAGGCCCACTAGTAGCTGAGTTACAAGAAGCCACTGTTAGCTGCCTTATAAATCCAGCCACTCGCTCGTGGGACTCTTCCATCCTACGTAGACTGTTCAGCCCAGATGAAGCATTGGAGGTTCAGAAAATCAAGCTCAGCCAACAGCCAAGTGAAGATGCTCTGTTCTGGCCATATGTGCAGTCTGGGGATTATTCAGCCAAATCTGGGTACTACTTCCTCAAAACTGAAGCTCGATTGTCAACCCCTCCAAGGATTCAAGCTTCGGTGCAACCAAAGTCTCTGTGGAAAAGGATTTGGCAACTGGCTGTCCCATGTAAGGTTAGAAATTTTGTATGGAGAGCTTGTCGAAATGCTATTCCAACAAAATCCAACCTGGTTCAGCGCTGTGTTCTTAAAGATTCAACGTGCGCCCTCTGCTCACAAAGTTCAGAAGATGTGTTACACTCTTTGTGGTCATGTCCGGGCCTTACTCGAGTTTGGGAGGATGACTCACAATGGGCTTTTAGGAGCACCACCAGTTTTCAAACCTTTCCTCAAGTTCTCCTCCACGTACTGGATTCGGACTGCAGTGGAGACCTGTTCGCAATGCTCACCTGGAATATTTGGTTTTGACGGAATCAAGCTAGGACTTCTCCACCAGGTTGGCCTTTGGACCAAATTGCTCAGCAAGCATATCAATCCCTACTGGAGTTTCGGTCAGCTCAGCCGAGGAAGCCCATTGTAGCAACACCGGTTCAGGTACGATGGCAGCCTCCACCGACGGACTTGGTTAAAATTAACTTTGATGGAGCGATATTCAAGGTTGATGACAGAGCAGGTATTGGCGTGGTAGTTAGAGATAGCCTAGGCATGGTACTGGCTTCTTTATCCCAAAATATCTCACTCCCACACTCAGTTGTAAACTTGGAAACTCTGGCAGCGTGTAGAGCACTTGAATTCTCCCTTGAGCTAGGCTTCGACAAAGCAATTCTTGAGGGAGATTCGATGATTGTCATGACTGCATTGAGGGACCCGTCTCCTTCCCTAGCTACATATGGTCTGTTAGTGCGGGATGCACAATTGTTGGCACGTTCTTTTACTTGTATTTCTTTTCAACATGTTGGTAGATTAGGGAATACTGTTGCTCACAACCTAGCTACGCATGCACGTCATGTCACTGGTTTTTCAATTTGGATGGAGGATGTTCCTTTCCAAATTTCTACAGCTTATCAGGCAGATTTGCCTATTACTGAATAAAAAACTTCAAGTTCTTCCTTCTCAAAAAAAAAAAAAAATAACGAACAACCTAATCCTACTGTGATTGAATAAAACTAAAAAATTGAAAAAAAAAAAAATATATATATATATATATATATATATAAAAGATTAAATGAAAAGAAAAATATATTTAGAAGGGAAAGGTATCCTTGGCCCTAAAAGCCTATTCACACTTTTACACCAAATCAGCCAACTATGCTCTAATTATTGCTGCATGTCGCCGTTTACTTTACCCCACGCCAGTCCAGTGTCCACCGTACCACCAAGTCCAAGAGGTCCCCTCAATTAGCGCAAAATATGACTTTTACAAGAAAGATAAATGGGAAATGAAAATTTGTGATCATTTTTATTTATTTATTTATTTTTTTGAGAGAGTGGTCATTTTTCTTAATACACAAACAAAATACAGCTGGAGAAAAAAAATCAGTATCCTACACCAAGAGAAAAACATAACCACACCTATAGATATCAAGATAGTTAGTATCGTATCGGTATGTACTGTACCAGTTGCATATCGGTATCGAAACATTAACGTTTCCTATCGGTTTAAATACCGGCCATGTATCAAGGGAGTCAATATCGTACTAGAGGCTGTATCGGTTTGCCTAGCGGTACGATATATTTCGAATACTGGTCAATACCGGTGTACCGTTTCGAATTTACCGCTTATATATATATATGTATGTATGTGTGTGTGTGTGTGTGTGTGTGTGTATATATTATAATAAATATAAAAGTTTACCATAAAACATTTCCTTAATTTAGAACTAATTATTCATGATTTTAGACTTTAGTATCAATTAAAAGAAAAAAAAAAAAAAAAACACAATATAAAAAATAGAAAACTTAAAAGTTATCATTGCATACTAAGAAAACAAATAATACTAATAAGTTAATGCAAACAAGTTATCATTTTGCCCTAACAAAAATTCAAAATTACAAAACTTAAAAAAAAAAAAAAAAAAAAAAAAAAAAAAAAAAAATTGTACCGGCCGGTATGCCCAGTACTGGCCGGTATAGTCCGAAATTGGCCAATATGGCTGGTACGGTCGATATTTAAACCGGTACTAAATATTGATATTTCGATACCGGTATGTAACTGGTACGGCCGGTACCGGTATGGTATTGACTACCTTGCCATGTACCGGCCATACCGGCCAATTTCGGGCAATACCAGCCGGTACGAAAAATTTTTTATTTTATTTTATTTTTAAGTTTTGTAATTTTTGAATTTTTGTTAAGGAAAAATAGTAACTTATTTGCATTAACTTATTAGTATTATTTGTTTTCTTAGTATGCAATGGTAACTTTTAAGCTTTCTATTTTTTATATTGTGTTTTTTTTCTTTTAATTAATACTAAAGTCTAAAATCATGAATAATTAGATCTGAATTGATGAAATGTTTTATGGTATACTTTTATATTTATTATAATATATATATATATACACACACACATACATATATATATATATATATATAAATAGCAATAAACCCGAAACGGTACATTGGTATTGACCGGTATCTAAAATATATCGTATTGTTATGCAAACCGGTACAGCCTCCGGTACGGTATTGACTCCCTTGATAGATATCCAACTAAGAGTGAGTCTGAAAGTAATTTTAACTTAAAAGCTTGTTTAGTAAAATTTGATTAAAACATAATTATATTTAAAAAAACAAAAGTGAAAATTTAAACATAATCATATCAAGTTGGCTTATTGGGGCCATGGCCCCATTTAAAATTTAAAATTTGGACAAACTATTTCTATTTGTTGGCTAATTTCATAACAAATTTGAATGGTTTTTTTTTTTTTAAATAAATTTTAAACCCTGTGAGTACTCATGTAATTTTGTGGGATTTTAATTGTTTTGGTTGTTGAGGTGAAGTGGACATAGGTAGAAATTGAAGTTGGTTGATGTAGAAAATTTTGCTCCTACGAACTTCATGATGAGAGGTGAACTAAGAGATGAGACCAGAATTTGAATTTCAGTTGAACAGAAGGTTCGCTCCTCCCTTGTACAATACTTCGCTCGTACAAACTTGATGGAACCTGAGACAATTTTGCTATTTTTTCTCGGCTATCCCAAATCTCCCCCTTACTATATATTCAAGATCCCATTTCCCATGAATTTACTCACCCAATTCCCATATAAAGAATTAGAGAGAACCCATAAACAAACCCTAGAGTTTAAACCCTCGTCAATCTCTTCACCCTCTTCTTCTTTAATTGCCAAATTTTTGAGAAGAGATTGAAATCATCACACCCATTACTACCTTCAAAGTTTTAGTGTTAATTGGAGCATGGGAACTATTGGAGCAAGCCCAAACTTGCTGAGGAAACTTGGAAATTGCAATTGGAGGCTCAATTAATTGCGGATTCCGATGCTAGTGAGAAGATAGGCTTGAGGAATTAGTTGCTTGCAGGGGCCGAATGCTCGAGTACATATATAGTTTTTTTTCTTGTAACCTTTTTTTTTTTTTTATAACCCGAGTACATATATAGTTACTACATAGCTTGGAGGGTTTTTTAAGTAATATGTATTCCAACTATTCTCCTTAGTGCATTGTTTGGTGCTATAATGCCCCCAAAGGGTTTTTTTTGCCCAGTTCTTGGATTTTCTTTTTTGTAAGTACTTTGGTGTTTAGTGTTCTTGTGGGTGGTTGATTCTGTGTGGTTGTGATTGATTTTATGTTTATCCATGCATGCTTATGTCTATTGGCTAGTCACTTAAACAATTGGGCTTAATTCCATTAGTTAGCTTAAAATTGACTAAGCTGTAAAATCAGGTAAAGTTTGAGGTCTAAATTGTTTGCATTGGATTAGTAAAATTTCTCATATAAGTTGAGAGAGAGAGAGATAACAAATGATATATATATACACACACATATATATATATATGGTTTAAAACTTCGAATCACAGGGATATCACAACTAAAATAATGTTATTAATACTCCTTGTCCTAGGCACTCACATGAACGCCGATTCGGATGTCTAAATCTTTGTATCATAATACATGTGCTTTCATAGCTAAACAATCATGTTAATTATAATCATTTGTCCTAACATTCAATAAGATGCCAAGCATTTGTCATCAATGAATTCAAATAGAGATTGGTCTTTTTCCTTGTAACCACGTAACTTCAACGTGCTCGGCCAAGATAAGTGACTTATTATAGAGCAAATATGGTATAGGGGAGGTGGGCTTCCATCTTGTGTGACGCAGCGACCGAGTGCATGTTAAGGTTATTGAAATTCAGAGAGAAATCAATGATGAAAATGCGTAACAAAGTAAAAGTGGTTCTCTTCCCGTGAGCTTTGATTGTCTTTATCGTATTGTCGGTGTGTTTAATAGCAAAAATTCTAAAAACACAAATACTATTGTAATTTTTGTTACAATTGTCCACATGACAGATTATAAGCCGTATAAATAATAGATGCATACGAAAGTGACAAATAATTTACAATCTGTCACATATGATAGTTATAACAAAAGTTATGATGTTTAATATATCCAAATGGTGCACCCGACCACTAATTAGCGAAAGTGCAATTGTATATAAAGCATTTAACTGTACTTCAGTTTCATCTATTCTAAAATTCACAGTATAAATAGTCTTTTTCATGTGATATCTCCTCAATAAAACAAGTGGCTCTGTACTTCTATCCTTTCGGCTCTCTCAAATCACAGGTCTCAAAAGAGTCACGAATAAAAAAGTTAGAATGCCAAATAGTAGTGCTATTGAGGAATCAAAGGTTCCCTTACTAGATGATCTATATTCAACCATTCAATTAAATAACAAAGAAGATGGTCATGATTGTCATGACCTTGTGCAGAGGGTTTGGTTTGAATCCAAGAAACTATGGCACATAGTTGGCCCTGCAATCTTCTTCCGTGCCACCAACTTCTCCATGATATTAATCACCCAAATCTTTGCTGGCCATTCGGGTGATCTTGAGCTAGCTGCTATCTCACTTGCTTATAATGTCATCGTTGGCTTCGACTTTGGTCTTTTGGTAGCTCATCTTTTCTCCCTCTAACCTATCTTTTTGTGTTATGAAATCTCTCTCAAGATTTCTCTTTCTCTCTATTTTTTTTATATTCTGTATTTATTTTATTTCAGTTGGGAATGGCAAGTGCACTGGAAACTCTATGTGGTCAAGCTTTCGGAGCCCAAAAGCATTACATGTTAGGTGTATACTTGCAACGTTCATGGATTATTTTGTTTCTTTGCTGCGTTCTAATACTGCCTTTGTTCCTATACGCCTCTCCAATCTTGAAGTTCATGGGACAACCTTCCATAGTTGCTGATTTAACTGGGGTAGTGGCCATGTGGGTTATACCACTTCACTTTTGCTTGGGGTTTCTTTTTCCCTTGCAGAGATTCTTGCAATGCCAGCTTAAGACTGGCGTTATTGCATGGGTGTCTTTGGTGGTGCTTGTGGTGCATGTCATTATAAGTTGGTTGTTTGTGTATGTGTTCAAACTTGGAGTGATTGGTACTGCTGCAACTTTGAGTTTTTCTTGGTGGCTCTTAGGGTTGGGGTTGTTGTTCTACACACTATTTGGTGGGTGTCCTTTGACTTGGAATGGCTTCTCAATTGAAGCATTTTCAGGTCTCTGGGAGTTCACTAAGCTCTCTGCTGCTTCTGGGGTCATGATTTGGTATACTCTCTTCCTCACCAATACATATATTCCTCCTACTAATTTACATTGCTAGCTCCTTTAATAACCTAACAGCCTTTCAATTAATTGATCATGAATTATTATTATTATTAATGAATTTCCCTTCTTCTCCTCCTTTCTCTTTTTCTTTAACAGCTTGGAGAACTGGTACTACAGAATATTGATATTGATCACTGGAAGCCTTAATAATGCAGAGATTGATTTGGATGCTTTATCCATCTGGTCTGCAACTATGTATTGCATTTGATACCATTATTGGGCATAGTGAACATGTACATGATGCACACTTAGTGTGAGTTTGGTCCGAATGAAAAATAAAAATTATTTCACTATTCAGTTTATTTTTGCTATTATATATAGGTTTCACTTCACTTTTTGACACTATTTACGAATCTTACAACTATTTCAATTAACTTTGACATTTATTTACCGTACTTTCAATAATAATTTTTTAATTTTAATAAAATAAACAGTATTTAAAATACCCTTAAAATGTATTATTTTTCCATTCATAATATCTTCACAAAAATAATTTTATAACAAATAGAAGCAAACGCCAAACTTTAGCAGAACAATGATTTCAGAAGTGTGCTCCTATTAAAACCAATATCATATTATTATAGAGGTATCATTACTCTTTTGTGAAATGTTGGTGGCCGACATGGAAAGGATCGACTGGATTGTTTTCTCTATAATTTCCCCAAAAAAAAAAAAAATCGTATTGAACTCGGCTCAAACTTTTGTGAAGAATTCACATGCATGTCAAATCATCCCAACTCTTTAATTATCTTTGACTCTTTTTTATTTTCTCTGAATTGGCAGCATGTCCATTAGTAGCTGGCAGATGATGATTCCCCTCTCTTTCTTCGCTGGAGCTGGGTAATTTTTATTTTCAATTATCTTTATTGACTTTAACTTTTTTTAATTAGCACTTCCTGTTTCGCATTATTAGCATGAGTGCATGATTTTGGTTCAACGTCCTCAACTTTTTAAGGGTGTTTGGTAGAGTAATTTAAAAATTATTGTTTAAAATTTTTTGAAATATGTGTGAGGTAAAAAAGTGTGCGAAAAAATATGTAATATTGTTTAAAATGTGAAAATGTAAGTTTGAACTCACTCACCAAACAAGTTCTTAATCTTCTCAGAATTTGCATTCGTATCCACTCACGGAAAATAAATAAATAAAAATAAGTTAAACATAATTTAAAGTAACTAGTTTAGAAAATATTTTAACAATTTTTAATTAAAAATGATTTTCTTAACAAATTTTTATATTTTTTTAATGAAAATGAATATTTTAACTTCTTTAAAATAGTTCATCACCCGTTAATCGGATATATATATATATATATATAATTGTATACTTCAATAGTGTAACAAAGTATATATTCTCGATTACGTAGTTTCAAAAGTAAAAAATTCAATAATCTATAGTTCAACTAATTTTTAATAAAAACCAATGTTATGAATTTTGTTTTGTCTCAGTATGTAAATTGGAACAGTAATACCCTTTATTTCACCTAGAATCAAATTTTGGTCTATTTCAAGCATTCTGACAGTCTTGGCCAAAATGCAAATTTCACTTGGAATGAGTTTCAACCTCTTTTTTCCATTCTTGAATCTAACAGTCTTTTTTTCTTACTTCATACAACAAAGTTTTGAGTTTCACTAATTCTATTCTACGACATCAAATAATATAATAAAAAAATCCACAACAATGAACATTGAGAGAGAGAGAGAGAGAGAGGATAAATTTTGATAATTCTTTGAGCTTAAGGTAGATTACTCATGAATTCTTCAATCTTCACATATTTGCAGCACAAAGACAGAGACGAGGATAGTGTTATTAGTAAAAAGTTTAAAACACGGAGAGTAGAACATGGAAACCAATTAAATGTATTCGGGTAGACAAGATAGAGAGAGATGTGGTATTACATACATCCGACACATATATCCACTCTTTCATATTGGGATAGACTCCACAACCCACCCTTGTATAAGAAGATGAATACACATATTAGATAGATTTTTTTTTTTTTTTTTTTTTTTTTTTTTTTTTTGAGAAAGTGAGTTGGGTGGGGTAGGTGAAATCTTAAATGGGTAAAAGAGAGCTACCTTTTTTCTTCCTTTGTAGCAACTAGTGCCCTGTTTTATCAACCTCAAATCTAGCAATAGCTAACAGTCAAAGGAAAAAAAAAACAGTACTTATATATATATATATATATATTGTTAAAAAAGAGGGAAAAAAAAAAATACTACACGTTATTAATTGACAAAAAGTTTAAGGATACCGGGAAAAAAAACCCCACCATTTCACATAAATAGCATCACATGGTGGTCCCAACTGAGGTTAGTTTTTTTTGTGTGTGTGTGTGTGTGTGTGTTGAGTTGAAGGTTTAATCATTAATGTGAAACGGCGTGAAATGTTCGGTTCTTTATGTTAGGTTTAATCATAAATTGCATCACTACTTTAAAATTATTTGATTTAATTTCTTACACCTTTTTATTAGCTTAATTTGTTACACCCTTTTTTTTTTTATTAGTTTAATTTTTTTACACCCTTCAACTATAGGATTTTTTTTTTTTTTTTTTTTTTGAGAATCATCAACTATAGGATTTAAAGTGTAATTTTTCCTACATATTTTTAACAACTTAATTATTCGGCTAATACGTAATAGTAGTTCTAGTAATACTGTAGTAACCTAATTATCTCGACAACTCTGTAATTGGGCTGCGAGGGGTTGATTTAAAAGGGAATTTTAGCCCAAGCTTTGAAGACAGCAGCTGTGAGATGTGGGTTTGTAGCTCTTTTGTGGTTGGGCTTTTGGATGATTGGTATCATGCTTTGGCCCACAGTGTAATTTTGAGTGGCCGAAATTCATTAAGCAAGGACTCAACCAAAGTCAAAATAAGAGCACTAGCATTCACTGAGCTATCTCAAATCTCATTTTAACACACAAAATCTTACTTTATTTATTTCAACGCGTTGTTTTATAATATACCCTAAATCGTGTGTTCTATTTTAACATTTCAACACTTTAAAATAATATAAACATTCAATAAAAAATAATTTCGGGACTGTTTGATACCATTGTTTAAGCAATAGTTTTCAGTCTTTAAACAATAGTAACACTTCTGACACGTATTTCTATAACTCTCAAACAAGTATTTCCACAATATTGAAAATTGAACAACGATACTAGAAATCTCCAACCAAACGGGCCCTTAATTTCTTTAAACCCAAAAATTTTGCAACATGCATGAGAGAGACACGGGCCCATTGGAGTGAATAAAATTTTTTGCAACATGCTACAGTGCGGTCCATTAATGAAGCAGCATTGTAACATGTCTCAAAAAAATTTGAGATTTGAAACATCTCATGAAGCATAAAATTTGGCGTTTGGTGTGCTAAATGCTAAATGCCAAATGCCAAAAATTTGGCACACCTAATGCCAATGCTCTAAGAGCACTTTCATTAGAGTTTATATGATAGAAAATGAATCACATTTTATCCAATTAAGTCCAAAATCATCCACATCAATCAATATAAACTTGTGTAAATTTAAAATACATAGTTACTACAGTGATCATGTAAATATATACTGATACTATTCATTTTGCATTTATTATTATTATTTTTCTTTACGTATATTGAGAATGAAAGAAGATAATGGATGATGGTTATTGTGTGAAGAAAGATAAATAATTAAAAAAAATCTAATATTTTAATGAAAAGTAGTGTAAGATAGATACTCTAATGTGATGTATTTTGAAATATGCATATTTAATATAGAAAAAGTAAATTTTTATGATAAAATAAACCAAAAATTTTACACGAGTAAATCATGCGAATGCTCTAGGTGCTATACCGCTATATTAGTGACATTAATTAAAAATACATATAAATAAATAAGTGCCATAGAGCTATCAGGCATACCTGTGTATTATTATGCTAATGACTTATATCTCGAAATAAAAGTCCCTCCTTAATAACTAAGCGCCTCAGATTGAATTATTTTCTAAATTATCTACCTTCCTTTCGTTTTATAATTGTTAAATATATATTTTTCTTTATAAAAGTAAGTATAATTTGTTTATTTTTCCTCCTAAATGTGGATGTCTAAAGCTATTTGAGCACTTGATTATTTTTTTGGGTGGGTGAGTGTAGTTCTCCTATTCCACACACATGGTAATTACATGGAAGCATCCCCTGTGATGACCCCAAGACGTTGGTTACAAATTTTGAAACAAAAATTTCATAGATCTCATAAGGCATTTTGGGTTAATTTGTTGTCCATGTCAATTGTGTTTAGGGATGGGAAAAATTCCCTTTCTCGCTTGTTCCGCCCTATCCTATGTTGGTTTTTCCTGACTTGAAGAGATCCTGGGATGGGGATGAATTTTGATCACCCTACCCGAAAGCATACTTACATTTTTTTTATTTATTTACCATATATTGAAATTATTTACATATAAACTTTATTTTATTATACATATTCTATTAAAAAAACATTTGCTTTCTTTATCTCATAGCTCTCTTATGATAGCCCATCTACTTTATTTTTATTTCTACGTACCTCGTTCATGTTAAAGCTATCTCATTAAGATTGACAAAAAATACCTATGATTTGCCTCATCCCTGACCTGGAAAAGGATCATTGATCTCCATATGATATAGTTTTATTATTTTCATGGTTTAGATTAAATTAAATTTACAAATTTAAAAGTGTACAGATTACCACATTATTTTAAACTTTTAAATGATGTGGCAACATGTACACGTACTGTTAGATTCAAAATATAAAATCTTAACTGTGTGAAATAGATGAAATGTAGAAGATCTTGTTCCTTACTCTATCATGTGCCAATTTTCCCCACCCTAAAGTGGAAACGAAGTGAGGATAGAAAACCCCAATCCGACCTTGGCCCACCCCATATATATATATATATATATATGATTGATTTTTTTTTTTTTAATGTAAAAATAAATTTTAATATTGGAATGTTGAGATAAGTGAGAGCTTATTTATTACTTGTGCATTTTCAAGCAAACAATTATTTACTGACGAAAGGAACACTATCCATGGAGGCAAGCAACCACGCATGGATTTACATTTGGGCAATCATGCATTATTGTTTCTTTCTTTCTTATTCCTCCCCTTTTGGGCAGTCATGTATATTTCTTATTTGTCCCTCATAGGAATTTCCTATAAATCATGCATTATTAAAAATAAAAAAATTTACTTTGGGTGATGCTTGTGAATAACCCAGAGTGAGGGTAGCAAATGAGCTTGGAGCAGGGAATGGAGAAGGAGCGAAGTTTGCTACAATGGTGTCAGTAATAACATCTACTGTGATCGGCTTCGTATTTTGGTTAGTGATAATGATTTTCAACGACAAAATTGTTCTCTTATTCACCTCTAGCGAACCTGTCCTGGAAGTGGTGGACAAGCTCAAAGTCCTCTTAGCATTGACCGTTCTCCTTAATAGCGTTCAGCCAGTTCTCTCTGGTACACTAATTTTTTTCTCGCTTTCTGGGCCAATATATGGATTCTAATCATTAATAAGTCTTCCACTAATTTGGTTGGCATTTCACATGGAGGTTTTAAGAACACGAAGGCTACATTTTCTTGTAGGAGTGGCTGTGGGGTCAGGATGGCAATCATATGTGGCGTACATAAATCTGGGTTGCTATTACTTGATAGGCCTACCACTTGGATATCTCTTTGGATGGGGATTCCACCAAGGAGTTATGGTACGTGCTGTCCCTTTCTATTAAACTTGAGACCTTAACTGGGAGAAACAGTACCTTAGTACCATATACATGCATTGTATCACATTTATTTATAGTAGGGGATTAATTTTGTTATGGCTGCTGTATATATTTTGAAACTCGTAATTGATTGCTTCCTCTACCTTGAGATTTAGTAAGAAAAGTAATTGTTTAATTGAATGAAATTGTACTTCATTCATTAAAATATCACTCACATCATTACTTCTTGTTTTGATAAAGAAGTTGTGGGGGTCAAAAACAATCAACACATGAATAGTGATGAGAGTGGATGATCTGCGCAACTAATTTCTAAAAGAGGGGAGAAATTCCACAATAGGAGGGTTAAGTAGTAAGTAAAGACCAAAATGAGCTAAATCAAACTTTCAATATATGAAGGAACAATGTTCCTGTGGTACACAGGAAGGATTAAAAAGGAGAAAGACTCTGAAATAAACTCTCCAGTACTCTCTCTCTCTCTTGTTCTTGCCTAGACTTTCTCTCTCCAATTTTCAGAAGCCCCTCCTCTATTGCCTCCTTCCTCCTTTTATAGCCATTTCTCCTCATCCTCCAACTATCTAGTTCCCAATTGGATTTGGGGGATACTTGTCCTATCATCCCTTTACTTTGCCACATAATGATCATGAAGAAGGACTTTTAGGGGTGTTTTTACTTTTCAGGCCAGTCATTCAGCATTGAATGTGACTGACATTAGGTGAGGTGTTCCATTAATGCAAAGGTGACTATTTTATTGGATTATGCATTTTCTCATTCATGTCCCTCAGGGTATATTTGGAGAGTAGGAGATCCCAATTGACGGAAGGAGATACTACCCGAGGTTCCCTTGCTACCTTGAGGAGAGGGCACTCTTTGCTACCTCGGTTATTAGCCTTAGAAAGGGTAGTCAACTCGGATCTCCATGGTTGCGGGCCTGGATGGCTTCCTTCCATTTGGGCTATTTTATTTATAATCATACCTTAGGCTGAGCCCACCCTCCAAATTGACTTCTCGGGCTTTTGGTCCACGAGCTGACTTTTTGTTCGCCCCCCCCCCCCCCCCTCCACAGAAGTGTAATGATAATATATATATATATATATGTGTGTGTGTGTGCGCGCGCGCGCGCGCGCGCGTGTATAAAATATGTGGACATTTTTCTTTCTTTATTCCCCTTTCGTTAATTAAAAAATTGGATGACAAATTCTTTTGGCTTTCAATTTGGAACATGAACACTACCCATCATTTCTTTTCTTTTCCTTTTTTCTCCTCTCAGTAATTGCATTTTTTTTTTTTTAAATCTCACAAACACAAGGTGAGCATAATTTAGGTTTTGCTAAGATGTTTTAGGACTACTATTATGTTATGGGCTGTGTTTATTACACACAAATTATCAAAATTGTGACTTCAAATTACAGTTCAATTGTTTTTTCAGCTGTGTATAAAACTAGTTAAAACCGTTTATGTGAAACAAGTATGAAGTATTTCCCTTATGTTATTTTTGTTAACAAGTACATGCTCCTAAGTCATATCCTTTTTCGGGAATTCAATGTAAAGGTCACAAACTGTTATGTTATCTATAGGGTACTGAATATACTCTCTGCCCAACAACCAATGGAATTGCTACTATAGTACTATGTGGGGATCTTGCAATCAAATGCCATGACATGTAGGAGTTTGTATGATAAGGGAAAAAAATTGTCTCCTTTTCTCATCTCTCTCTTATCCATGCATAAACTTTTTTTTTAATTTATTTAATATCGGGTTGGTGTTCACAAATCAGTTTTATGTACATACCAAGTTCATTTTCCTGCCCAATTCGCTCTTGCTTCTTTACTGTCTCCTGCGTTGATATGTGTATGTACAAAGTACAATGTACCTTGAGAAAAGTGTCACATGCAATAAGAAATTCTCGCCTATATAGCAACAACTAACAACTTGCTATGGTTCAGATAACACCAAAAAGGGTTGCATTGCACGTGGATAACAATATAAGAAGATAAGGATGATGGATTTCAAGTTGAATTCAAATAAGCTTCTGCAGTAGATTAGGATGAGAATTTCTTCAATAAATTAGGATTAGGATTAATATTTGTATTTCAATTCAAATAGGAGCTGAGTCCTATGTTTTAGGAATTTGTGGTGATGAGGATTATCCCTTCACTAGTATTTATGTACGTAGGAATTATGAATGAAGCAAGCAAAAATTAAACCAAAAACTCTATTATTCCTCTCAAGTTCAGGAGACTAGTCACCTCGAATCGACTAAGTTATCTTTTTAATTTTCCAGTTCACAACACAACTCCGATATATCATATATGAATGCTTAGAATGGGATCTATGTTTAACTTATTCTGACACTGCATATGATAATAAACACAATAGGGTATATGGGCTGGAATGATATTTGGTGGAGCCGGGGTCCAAACTCTCATATTGGCCATGATTGTCTACCGGTGCGACTGGAAGAAGGAGGTAACAGCTAGCCCTTGAGCCCTTGCCGGGTTATTTATGCTCTCTTTTTTTGGATAAATATTATGTATACTTTCTCACAGATACGCGCTCAAAATTTCCTATCTTGATCATTTGAGGGTGGAACATGCAGGTTGAGAAAGTAAACATGTGTGCAGAGAAGTGGGAAGCCTTGGGAAGAAATTAAATTAAAAAAAGCACTGCAACCAATAGGAATAATGGAGTTGTATTATCAGTTATATGTATATTTTTGGTCATTGATGATCACTCAAAGATAACATTACGGCTAGGTTAAGGTATGCGGTTTTTCCAATCAAAATGAGAATTATTAGTTAAAATCTCACGTATTGAGTCTCACTTATTAAAATGGAGTTTAAGTCTAATTAGGACAAGTGTTATGAGTATTAGTTAAATAATTAAATTTATCATATCCCAATAACTTAAACTTTTGAAAGAATCAGTAATTTTACAAAAGCAATTCCAAAATCTTTAAGAGAGGTTTAAGTGGCCAAAGGATATCTGGTCTTGTGATTGATAGCTCAACTTGCAATACCAATAGCTAATAAGGAGAAAGAATTGGTACAATCAATTGCAAACAAGAGCTAGGAGCTCGAATACATTTTCATTTACATAGCTTTGAGGTTTATAAGAGTAATGTATTGCAACTGTTCTAATTAGTGAATTGGTCGGTGTTGTAATGAAGGGAGTCAATATCGTATCGGAGACTATACCGGTTTGACCAGCGGTACGATATATTTCGGATACCGGTCAATACCGGTGTATCGTTTCGGATTTACCGCTATATATTTATATATATATATATATATATAAATTCATAGATTAGACTAATTTGTAATCTTAAATCCCACACAAGCACAAGCCCAAGCCTATACATCTATATCTATAAAAAGAATTAAAAATCAAGTTAAATTTAAAATACTAAGCCTTTCAGTGCTTTCACACGTGAAGCACCTCCACGGAACAAAATATTGGTGCTTTCACACGTGAACTAATTGTTGCTTTCATCTATATTGGTGCTTTCACACGTGAACTAATTGTTGACATATTTTATCGAACAAAATATGTCAACAATTGGGACAAGAATGCATATATGTAGAGAATTTAAAATTGGTGCTTTACAGAGCTAAAGGTCCCACACGTTTATTTTCTTTTTCTTTTTTTTTCCTCTTTTATCCTCCACCACACCTTTCCCTTTGTCTCTATCTTCTCTAGCACTTTCTGGAGCCCTCTTTTCTTTTTTTTCCTTTTCTTCTTCTTTTCTTTTCTTCTTCGGCTGGATCTCTGGGAGCACTTTTCTTTTTTTCTTTTCTTCTCTTCGGCTGGAGCTCTCTATCACACATGAAGATCGTCCGCTTGTCCTTCTCCCACCACCGCATATCCTCCTCCCCACCGAGCCTCAGATGGGTCAGCTTTGCTTTTTTTTTTTTTTTTTTTTTTGTTCTAATTTGATTAGTTTTAAAATTGTGATTTGAGTTTGTATTTTGATTGAGACTGAGTTTAGAGATGTTTGAGAGAAAAGATCAAGAATAGTACTTTTGTTCGTTTTGATTATTGAGTGAAAGTTGAAAATTTTTTTCTTCTTCTTTTTCTTGTTTCGGTCCGGAATGCATTTACCGGCCGAAACAGCCGGATTTTTCCTGTATGGCCAGTATGCGACCGGAACTTCCGGTATGCGACCGGAACGTCCGGTATTTTTTCCGGTACGAAATAAGGGGTGTATCTGTACCGGTTTACTGGCCGGTACGGTATATTCCGGTCGGTACGGTACAAAATTCACTTCCTTAGTTGTAATCCCTGAACAGTTCTTTGGCTGGTTTGGGTTTTTCTCTCATTTAAGCCAAATCTTAGCCGTAGCCAGAGCTAAGTTGGTTTTGACACTCAATTGCCACTTATGGATCTCAAGTGATTGAGTGGTTGTTTCTCAACCACTGAGTGTTCTACTTCTTCCTCCCCCACTTGTCAAGAAATTATAGAGTCTTATGTAGACTATGTCACTTGTTTACCATTTTATTAAAAAATTTTTACTTGTTTAAAATTACTGAATCAATAATTAATTTCTGAATAATAATTAATTTCTGTTTAAAAAAAATTTTTAACTAATAATTTTAAACAAATAAAAAATTTTTAGTAAAATGGTAGACTATCACTTACACACCAAGTTAACCTTATAATTTCTCCCACTTGACAGGGCTGGATTGCGTGACAGACAGATTGGCCTTTAAGCAAATTGACAAGACCTACATTCAATCCGCCCTAAATGAAACTGTGTGTTACGTACAGAGTAAGGTTACTTAATTAAGAGGGTGTTTGAAAAAAAAAAAGGCAAAAACTTTTTTCTTTTTACTTTCTGATCTTTGTCTTATCCCTTGTCACAAATTTAATATAGAAATTATCAAAAACTAAATATTTTATAAATGCTACACAAATAAGCTACTGAAAAATAAAAACCTTTGGGCCACTTGGATGCCGTCGTGGCTGTGCATACATTCGCAATAAAGATAACGTTGTTGGCACATGGCCACTGCCCACTTGGTCCCCAGGATTATTGATTCATAAATAGGCCGACGAAGTAGGCCAATAGGGAGAACTCACTGACTAAGAAAGTTAGCCTAACTCTTTCCCCGCTGTCTCTCTCTAACAAACCATATTATATAAAACTAGGCAGGGGCCTCGTAATATTAAGAATAATATTATCACGAAGGCACCTTTATTTATTTATGTTTGCTCAAAGGCATCTTTATTTTAATCATACCATCAAAAATATGTAAATTTTAGCATGCCGAAAAAAGTAACCCTACAGCTCCAAGATATTTTAGAAAGAAGATTAAAGAAAAGATCTCCCCTGAAGAAAAAAGTTGTACGGGTGACAATGTGTGAAATACGTATTCTAATGGCCAGATTGACTTTAGAATCCAAGACTTAAATCTTGATTTCGAGTCCTCTTACTCACCACTCGTGAATGTGTTGGTGCTCCTTTTTCTTTGTATTGCTCTTAGAGAGTAGGGATTTCTATCCTCTCCCTTCCTGAGCATTTTTTATTTTACCCAAAAAAAAAAAAAAACAAGTAAAATTAATCAGATCGATCGGTATAACCATTTACAAATACACCATATGAGCAACGTTTCTATTTCATATTTTTCATTCTACCAATAGTTTTTCTACAGTATGTGTGATCTGAGTATTTCCACACAAATCAATTTGTATGAAATATGAACAAGAATTTCATATGGCCGAAAAGCAAAACTTACAATCATGCTAAAAATGCAAGCCCAAAAGTCAAAAAAAAAAACACGACATTTTATATTAGTCATGCTTATATCATGTATACAATTCCATCGACTCTCTAGAATAAGAAAACGAACCCTGTCTGGGCCTTCTTGAAGGAAATCCGACTGAGTCCCCTGAAATCAGAACACGTTCACCAAACCGAGCTGACTCGCTCACCTTCTCTCTTCTCACCCAATTGACCAGCTTACCCTCATCTTTGTACGCCATGTCTGGCCCAACTCGATCCTTAACCTCGCTTATCAAACCCCAAAAGCTCTCCATCAGTGACTTTTTTCCAGTTGACAACACCAACAGTCTCTCTTTACAATCCTCTAACCTTTTCAGAGCGCAAACCAACTCGACCGAGTCACCAAAACTCAGATCACTCAGCCTCTCTTTAAACTCGCTGACTCGTACCGAAACCTCGTTTACTGCTGACAGATAATCCTCACCAACAAAACCCATAACCTTATCCACCAATTTATTGTTACCTTCTACATCTAAATAATCTGGTCTTTTATAAATCTCTTCCATCAAACCCACCAAAGCAACAATCTCTTTAAGCAAATCCTTATTCATAAACGATGAAATTTTTTCTTCCTGATTATCTTTCTCCATAGTGTTTGAAGAAGAAGCAAGAAAGAAACCTAAAACCCTAGAAACAAACAAGAGAGTTTCTACATATTTTGCGTACCATCTGACCCATGAAGAGAGCTCCCAAGATATGGGACTGGAATTGTCTCGAAAGTTGGAGAGTTTGAGGTAGTTTCTTCCACCATTAGAAGGGTATACAGAGAGCTGGTCTTGGAGGATGAAGCTACCGTATTTGACGATGTGATGGACGGTGATGAGGCACTTGAGGGCCACGGAGGAGTTACCAGTGCTCTGTAACCGGTCCATGATGGATTCTATTGCGGTGGAAGCGGTGGGGCGTGAGCTGTGACCATAGGAGAGGATGGTGGCGATGTTTTTATCATTAGGAGGGTTGAAAGGGTCGTGGTTGGTGGCGCGTAGGAGAGCTAGTTGGAGAGAGAGGTTGCTGGGCTTTGAGAGTAGGGTTGCTTTGCTTTGGGAAGCCTTATCTTTGATTAGGCCTATGATATCTCTCAGCTTTGTTGTGTGTCCCATTGAGAGAGAGAGAGAGAGAGAGAGGTTTGTGTATTGGTGGGGTTGATCATGAAAATTGGGTGCTGGATATAATTTATATGTACAGTGGTGTGTGCTTTTGTTGTTGTAGGTGCTTTTCATTCTTGTGGTTGAAAAATATGATGCGGGAAAGTTTCAATCAGGCCATTCTTATACCCCACTTGTTTGTATTACTTTATATTTTACCAACTACAATTTATTATGTATTAATTTTTTTTCTATTTTAAACTTTAATTATTTTATAAAGAAAATAAAATCAATAAATGATAAGTTATGATTGCTAGAATATAAAATGATATACAAAAAATAATACATAATATTTGTATAATTGTTATTTTGGCAGTAAAGTTTTATCACTACCTATGAAGATAGTCAAATTTACAACACAGGCATGGGTCATCTTTCTTTTTCGAGGAAATTTTAAGTAATGCCTTGTATTAGACTACGGGCTTCCCTTTAATATATCCTAGTCAAATCCTTAGGATGCACTGAAACCATAGTTATTAAATTCGGACCAGACGTTGAGCCGGTCTATGAGCCGGGTCACTGTTTTAATTAGTGGGTCGACGATCAAACCACATGGTCAAATAAATTGATTTTAAAAATTAAATATATATAAACAAAAGAAGAGAAATTTTTTAAAGACTTAAACTTAAAGCAATAAACAAATAAAGCCCAAAAAATATAAACAAAAGAAGAGGAAAAAAAAGTTTTAAGTAATAAATTATATAGCATATATTGATATACTCATACCTACGTGCTAATTGGATTTGTGAAATTGAGAAGTGCATTTATTTATTAAAATTTTCTCTTATTTAAACTACCATATTATCACATATTAAACAAAAAAGAAGTCAATAAGATTGACCTACTAATATAATTTTACATAATTCACAAACCCAACTAGGTTATTAAAACCTAGCCGGATCACACAGTTTACTTAGAACACGTCAGGTTTCACCAGTTTTGACTGGATCTTATGCACATCTTATCCAATTGATAACCCAGATCGATTTATGTGCCAAGTCACTGGATTACTGGTCCGACCAGCCGGGCTGGGTTGTGTTTAATAACACTGACTAAAACATTTAATAATTCTTTTTTTAATTTTGTTTTATTTTTTAAAATATGAAATTTTATCATTATTGTTACTACTAACAGATATATAGTTATTTATCATGATTGTATTTACATATATGCAAGTATGTAATTATATATTTTAGTTTTTGTGGGGCCCCGAGTACCAACCACCCTGGCCCACTCTATATTCGGCCCAAGGCCCATGCCGAGGACAAAAGGGAAGAAACCCAAGATGTCCAAGGGCCTCGCCAAGGATTCCCCCCTCCTCGGCGCACCAACGATTGATAAAGGGAAAATATCCCTCATCCTTTAAACGTATCCCACCAACATTCTGACCGCTTTAATGGTGATGTGACCAGCGGACCCAGGTGCCTTGGTCACTCTAACTAATAGAAACCCTGCAAAGACGGCTGAGAACTAACATAAAGCCTGCAAAATCAGATGATGGGACAAACCCTTATCCACAGTGACAGAATAACCGACAGATGGATGGCTGAGATTAACTAAAACAATACTATATAACCTAGAGGATTCCCAACATATAAGGAGAGGAGAAAAATGAATCAGTCCGGAGAAAAAAGGATAGAAGATTTATCAACTCTGAGAAAAATAGATCCTCGGCCTGAGCCGAGGACGAATATGCTTCGTAAACACATAACCAAAGTGTTGATCACTCCTTATACAAACACTTAGCCAAATTTCTTTGAGAAGATTCCTATGAATTTCATGTCTTTTATTACTTGTTAAAAACTTCATATCAACCGTTGTCTACTTCGATATTGCCAAGCCCTTCCCACACTCTCTACAAGTTTTTATTGTGAAGGGTCCATTACAAATTGAGTCCTTACAATTGGCGCCGTCTGTGGGAAGGACTTGTGCGCTAGCAAGTGCGATGATTGGTGTAAAAATATATATATATATATATATATTCAATCAAGAACAACACTGTCTACAGTAACAACAATCGTTCAGAGGTCTACAATCACAAGAAACAAGAGTATGCGGAAAGTAAAAAAAAAAAGAAATAACACAAAGCAAGTCTACTTCTTTATTGATATATGAAGAAAAAGGTTACATCTCTTACAAGGGGTGCTCGTGGGGCTTGTTCTAAAGCTAACTACAAGATCCAGACGTCTAACAAAGCTGGCAGAGGAACAAAAGATAGAAAAGAAAGTTGGCAGAGGAACAAAAGATAGAAAAGGGGGCTGGGGGTGAAGGAAGAGAAGAGGAAATAGAAGAGATAAAAGGGAAAAGAGGGAAGAAGAGCTACATGGAAGGCGGAAGAGGCCGCGGCACAGGACGGTTCCATTTTTGGGTTCCGCCTGGTTTCCCTCCCACCCCCATAGTAGCTAGCTTGGAGGGTCAGAGACTCAGACCCAAGGGAGGGAGATTACGTTCTCTATGGATCCTCCTCCAGACAGCGAGGAGGGCTCCGTCTCCGATTAGGTTGAAAAGAAGGAGAATCTTCGGATCTCTCCTACCCCAACCCCAACTAGGCGTCCAGGGTCGGAGTTCCATCTTCGGCTCCTGATGGAGGCTGTGCATCCTTAGGACCGCCCTTTCCCAGGGCCAATTCATTCAAAGGGGCTCAAATGGCTATGTCTTGCTGAACCTTTGGGCAGTGTTTTTGGGAGAAATTTAGGGCGAGTGTTTGTCAAGGGTGAGGAAGAAGGTTGCCCTAGAAACGCCTTATATAGAAGGCAGAATATTAGTGAGGGCCAGTCTGCATTAAATCCCAGGGAGAAATTTCCAGAGGCAATAATTCCGCCCCAAGTTCCAAGGGGCTTATCGGCCGTTAGATCCTCGCAGATCCACGACTGACATTAATGAGGAGGCGCCTCATTAACGAGAAGGAACTGAAGCGTCACAACACGTTACTCGGACAACCCAGGAGACGCCTCGTAATCAGAAGAGTCCCATCAAACGAAGAAGCAGAACAGGGCAAGGTCTTATCCTCCACCAACTCCAGCCCGCATTTATTATTACTTTGCTTAAAAAATGTATTTATTTAATGCTTATTGTAAATTATAGTAATGTAGAGTTAAACGGTTACGGATAAATAGATAAAATAATAAATAAAATGAGAAAACTAGGTACTGGACAGAACCAAGGCATTGCATGGTCCTCGGACCCAAGCCTCATGGGGAAACTAGATACTTCAGATGAAAAATGAAAAAACTAGGTACTGAACAGAACCAAGGCATTGCATGGTCCTCGGACCCAAGCCTCATGGGGAAACCAGATACTTCAGATGAAAAATGAGAAAACTAGGTACTGGACAGAACTAAGGCATTGCATGGTCCTCGGACCCAAGCCTCATGGGAAAACCAGATACTTCAAATGAAAAATGAGAGAACCAAGTTTTAAGCAAATCTCGTGCACTGCATAGTCCAAGGGCTAAGGCCAACAGCAAGAGCACATCCTCATGAAATACTAAGCATTAGGAAAAGCCAAGGTCTTGCATGATCCTCGGACCCGAGCCCACGTGGAAATTAGTCTCTATAGGGCGACATACGCGACAAAGCAGAACCAGGGTCTCTACGTTAACCACGTCTCTAAACTTTAGCAAAAACCAATCTTTGGGCATTAAACGATAAATCTTACTAGGAACGAAAACCAAGCGACGTCAAGCATTAAAAACACCACAGGATTTAAGGCTCAGCAGGTAAGGCTCAGCAGAGCACAGGCATACATCTGGGAAAGTCAAAATCCTCCTCCCCGCCCAAGGGGACGTGCAGCAAAATTTTGAGGGGCTATTGTGGGGCCCCGAGTACCAACCACCCTGGCCCACTTTATATCTGGCCCAAGGCCCGTGCCGAGGACAAAAGGGAAGAAACCCAAGATATCCAAGGGCCTCACCGAGGATTCCCTCCTCCTCGGCGCACCAATGATTGATAAAGGGAAAATATCCCTCATCCCTTAAACGTATCCCACTAACATTCTGACCACTTTAATGGTGATGTGACCAGCGGACCCAGGTGCCTTGGTCATCCCAACTAATAGAAACCCTGCAAAGACGGCTGAGAACTAACATAAAGCCTGCAAAATCAGATGATGGGACAAACCCTTATCCATAGTGACCGAATAACCGACAGATGGATGGCTGAGATTAACTAAAACAATACTATATAACCTAGAGGATTCCCAACATATAAGGAGAGGAGAAAAATGAATCAGTCCGGAGAAAAAGGGATAGAAGATTTATCAACTCTGAGAAAAATAGATCCTCGGCCTGAGCCGAGGACGAATATGCTTCGTAAACACAAAACCAAAGTGTTGATCACTCCTTATACAAACACTTAGCCAAATTTCTTTGAGAAGATTCCTATGAATTTCATGTCTTCTATTACTTGTTAAAAACTTCATATCAACCGTTGTCTACTTCGATATTGCCAAGCCCTTTTACCGACACTCTCTACAAGTTTTTATTGTGAAGGGTCCATTACAAATTGAGTCCTTACAGTTTTAATTAGGTGTTTGTTATGATTATGTTTGTACATGAAATAATATATTATTATTCTACTATTTAAAGAAAATATGAAATATTAAAATTCTAAATATAAGTAGGTTTTAATTATTTAGTTTAACTAGTAAAGTTTTTTGTTCTCAAATAAGAGAACTGGAGTTCGACTAAGTTGACTACCCCATAATATTATGCCACATATAAATTATTGAGCCTTACAATTTTATACATCATTATTCTAATATATATTTCTGAATTGAGTTTAAATTATATTCTATATGTAAACTTTCCAATCACTCTTAAAACACCATATATTCTTTAAATAATAAAATATAAAAATATAATTCTATATATAAATACAAATTGAAAATAACAATGATCAAATTGATTATTGCCAAAATATAAGAACTAATTTGGTATTTTTTTTCTTAAAGAAATTATATGTATAATATATTTATTATATATTTTTACCACATATGAACGATGACACACGTGGTCATCACTAAAAGATGACTATTATATATAACAACGATAGTTGTGTTGCTATAAAATTAATTGTCAACATTAAAAGTTTAATTCATACTACTTTTCAAAAGTTGGAAAAAATTCCCTCTATAGTGATGCTTTTTTGGTCATCGCTAAAAATTTGGTTGTTAAAGGCCAAAATTCTTAAAATGTCAATGTAAACACAAATTTTTCTCAATTGCAGAAAATTAAACAATTGAAAAGAAATATGGTTTGCAAATAATAATTTGTATTGATGAATAATGAGTATAATCTCTATTTCAATTCTTTTACAAAAGAATATCCTCTGATTCTATCTTCATTGAACTTGACTCGAATAAGGAATCTTCTTGACTTTAGTTAAAAGATGGATTGAACGGTCTCCACAACAAATCTCTAGCTTCGAGCTTATTAAAGATTTATTGTTTTTCAAGTCTTTGAATATGAAGGCTTTTAGGTTGAAATTCTTTAGGGCTTTAGAGGCTTGATCCGTTGAGCTTCAAGGATTTGAGGTTGTTGAAGTTTATGGAGGTTTTTTCAGCTTAATTCGAATAGAACTTCAAAGAACTTATTTGAATGTTCTTCATGTGTTCTTGAGGTAGAATTTCTCCAGAGTTTTGACGTCTTAGAAAATTTTCTTCTGTAAATGAGAGGAGGTATGCCCTCTAATTTATAGTGGTTTCAAAGGATAAGTCTCACTCAATATTGACTTCCTTGTAGATAATTATCTCTATTATTATTTATTTATTTTAATAGAGATAATGATTAACTATTATCATTCTAATTTAATTGAGATATTTTTCTCTATTTAATTAGAATAATTATCATCAAGATATTTATCTCTATTTAATTAGGATAAATATCATCTTAAATGACACATGTCAACACTTGATTAATCTAATTTAATGACATGTTAATTTAAATTTTGTCACTAAATTTTGATGTGACATTTTATGATTGGCTCAAAATTTTGCCTTCTACAAATGCCCCCTCGAGACTTGATTATGTCCACAATTTTAAGTGTGAAAAGTGATCAAATCTCGACAAATTTCATGCATTGATGCAATTGATTTTAGTACCTTTCATAATCATTGCCCAAGTAGAGATTGTCTAATGTAATAGTGGCCACGTTCAAATCCATTAGCCAAGGTATATCAAGACTTAAAAGAGTTCCAATGTATGCAAGAATCCACCCATATAATACATGCAAGAAGCCACGTTTCTTTTTTCTAGTCCAAGCTGAAGAAGAATTCCCTTCCCATGAGAAGATAACCTCAAGAAGGAATTGGTTTCCTAGCCAAAATGGTCTTGACTGGATCAGTTTTAGTTGCAATTAAACTCTCTCTGACCAGCACTATAAAAGGGCAGTTCCAGTCGCACATAATTCACAATTTTCCTCGCATAGCGCATAATTTCGAGAATCTCAAGAAAACTTCTTGGAGAAGGCATAAGATTTTGTTTTCTTTTCTTCTTTCTCAGTCAGGTAGCAAGGCATGATCTCTTCTTCTTCTTCCTTTTTTTTTTCTTTTTTTTTCTTTTTTTTTTAACCTCGTGTATATTTTTTTGTAAACCGTGCTCATGATTCATTTTTCTTCTTGTAGCCTGACAATTTTCATTGTTTCTAAAGCCCATTGCAACTGTGTCAAATTTTACACAAGCTCGATTATGGAACTTTCTCTTCGAGAGGTACTTTCTTGTACTCAGTTTTTTTTTTTTTTTTTTATATGCAATATTTTCTTCTGCATGTTGTGACTTTCTCTTGACATACATACTTGAGATGCGGGACTTGGTTTATCCATCTCTCTCAAATATTAAGATTTGAAAGTACTCACTTGAGATTCAGGACTTGGTTTATCCATCTCTCTCAAGTGTGTAATTTGTTTTTGAAAGAAAGTACTTGAGATGCGAGACTTGGTTTATCCATCTCTTTCAAGTATTAAGATTTGAAAGTACTCACTTAAGATGCGGGACTTCGTTTATCCATCTCTCTCCCTTTTTTTTTTGACATGTGATTAAACTAATTTTGCTCAATTTGTAGCATGTAATTGAACTTCTTAGTTAAAAACTAATAACTCAATTTGTAACATGTAATTGAACTGCTTAGTTAAAAACTAATTGATCAATTTGAAACATGTAATTGAACTTCTTAGTTGAAAACTAATTGCTCAATTTGTTTTTTCAACAGGCGATAGAACTTAGTATAGAATACCAAGCTCCTTGCATACCCCTTGAAAGGGTTTAAAGCCATGACATAATTCAAAGGGCTTTTGTTTCAGCATGTGATTGAACTTAGTATGAAATACCAAGCTGCTTATGTACCCCCTTAAGAGGGATCAGGTCACCACGTAGTTCAAAAGGTTTTGGGTTTTTTTTTTTTTGCTCTAACTTTTGTCTAGGCTACCTTTTAAAGGTTTTCAACCTAGCGAGCTTTTGATACCCCAACTTTTGCCTAGGTCGCCTTTTAAAAGGTTTTCAATCTAATGGGCTTTTTTTTTTTTTTTTTTTTTTTTTTTTTTTTTTTTTAAGTGTTGAAGTAGGCAGTTTTAGGCTCTTGCCAAGGAGCATTTCAAATTTCAAGCATAGTAACGTTTCAAGAATTTGCCGTTGATGGGGCCAATTCGCAAACCATCTTTAGCAACCAACTTGTATGCGCCATTTGTATAAGCTTTTTGAACAACATATGGTCCATCCCATTTTGACATAAACTTATTCTTGGTGCGATGAGTGATGATGATGGGTCTTCGCACAGCAAGAACCAAATCTCCAACTTGGAAAGATCGAGGACGAACCTTCTTGTTGAAACTCCTAGAAATGCGAGCTTGATAACACTCAAGGCGCTGTTATGCCTCAAGCCTTTTTTCATCCAAAGCTTCTAATTCTTCAAGTCGTAGACGAACATTGTCCTCATTAGAGAGGCCTTCTTGAATGGCAATTCTTAATGAAGGGATTTGGCGTTCAAGTGGTAAAACAGCTTCTACCCCATAAAGAAGAGAGTAGGGTGTAGCTTGGGTAGGTGTTCAATATGTTGTGCGATACGCCCACAACGCGTCTTCAACTCTTTCATGCCAATCTCTTTTTGACTTTCCTACAACTTTTTTGAGAAGATTGCATAGAGTTTTGTTAAAAGCTTATGCGAGACCATTAGCTGGAGCATTATACATTGAGGAGTTATGTTGCTTAAAACCAAAGTCATTGCAAAGCTTGTCCATCAACTTGTAATTATTTAATTCTTTTTTTTCTATAGAATCACTTTTTTAAAAAAAAGTTTCAATTGACTTAATTCAAATCATGAAGTCTTTGGTCCTTACAAGATAATTAATTGAATCCTTCAACGTTACAAGCTTCCTTGTCAACCATTGTGATTGTGATTGGATCACATGAGAATCCCACTTTCAAATGATCAGAAATGTCGTAATTAGTTACCAAAAAGCGATTTAGACTAGTCTTTAAAAATACATGGTTTAGTCTACACGAAAGTCTTTTGGTCTTGGCAAATCCAGAAGTCACTGTTTTGTGCTTCAAGGCTTCAAGCCTCAATTTTTTTTTTTTTTTTTTTTTTTTTTCCTTCTCTTACCGCGTTTACACACTCTCATTCTTCAGCTAGTACCAACTCAAAAGCAACATCATGACCTCAAAAAAAAAAAAAAAAAAAAAATCATATCATAAGATTAGGATATCAAAGCCCAAATAATTTCTTTATAATTGTCTATGTACGGGGTAGCCTTTTTTCTTTCGAATTTCTGTAGAAGAAATGGGCCTCTTATTAAGCTAAATTATTTGACTTGACTTCACTTAACGTAATAGGCTTTATGGTCTATGGGCTTCACTTCAAAGATAACGTTACACAATCCATATTAATTTTCTCATCTTATAATTGGGATTTACGACCTATTTAAGCATCTACCACACATATTGGGCTCATAGCCCATACTCTCTCTCCACATATGGGCTCATAGCCCAGGTTGTCTCTCTCTTTCCGGGTTGGGTCCCACAACTCAAAGCTTTTATTTTATTCAACTAATTATGTAGCTCAATTGGTCCAATGGAAATATCAGTCTAAAATCTCTACTCAAACTATAAAAAAATAAAGGCAAAAATGTAAAACTGACCCTCTAACTTTCAACTTTTTTCATTTCAAACCTCTAACTTTCAGTTTTGTCATTTCAGTTCTCTAACTTTTAATTATTGTCAATTCGGTACTCCATTAGACCTCAATTATCTACTACCGTTAAGTGAGCCAAACGACCTCTTTTTTTTTTTTTTTATTAAAAAAATTAAGAAAATTGTTATTAAAAAAAAAAATCATTTTTTTCCTCATTTTCTCTCTCATCGGAGTCTCTCTCGCTTTCTCATTCTCTATCTATCTATCTCATAGTGCCGTGGTGCAAGGCTTCACTGCCGCCACCGGCCTCCACCCACAGGACCAAAGTCATGATAGCCAGACAAAAGTCCAGCCCTTAAAAACTCTCTAATGATCCAAAGCCCACACCCACCAAAACCAATTCCACTAACATTGTCACCAACCTTGGAGCGAAACGGGGTTTACGGTTTTATACTTTGTTTGTGCAGCTGAGCAGAGTAGAACCAAAACCAGAACCAGAGAAAGAGAGAGAGAGAAGAGCTAAAACCCAAAATGGGAAAACTTCAATACAAGAAGATGAAGGGAAGCTCGAACCTGAGACAAAAGCTAGTCCTTTCAACTCTTTCATCAACATCTTTTCTGATCGAAGACATTTGAGTCGAACACACACTCCCAGGTCTCCACCCCCACAAAATTTCCTTCCTCCGATTGCTTGAGAAGCTCTACAACGATTGCTCTCTCATCATCAACGAAAATGGCACCAAGCTCAAGTACCAACCAGGAACTATAATAAATGGAGGTCGGTGACGGCGGTGAGGCCTTGCACCACGGCACTGTGAGACAGAGAGATAGAGAATGAGAAAGTGAGAAAGAGTCCAACAAGAGAGAAAATGAGAAAAAAAAAATGAATGTTTTTTTTTTTTTTAATAACATTTTTCTTAATTTTTTTAATTACAAAAAAAAAAAAAAAAAAAAAAAAACAAACAAACAAACAAACAAACAAAATGACGTCGTTTTGGCTCACTTAACGGCAGTAGATAACTGAGGTCTAACGGAATACCGAATTGACAATAATTGAAAGTTAGATAATTAAAATGACAAAACTGAAAGTTAGAGGATTGAAATGAAAAATGCTGAAAGTTAGAAGGTCAGTTTTGCATTTTTGCCAAAAATAAAATAATTAAAAAAAAAAAAAAAAAAAACCTAGTCAAGAGTTGCACTCCAAACTAGTCAGTAAAAAAACACGACTCTTAAGAGAATCCACTAGCTGATGCTCTAATTCAATAGTGGAGTATTTTCTGCTTCGTCTCCACCTTGAAAAGAAAAGCAATTCTAGAGAGAATATAACATTAAAATCTAACAAACTCTAACTAAATGGCGCTAACAGATTTTCTAATGGTCCAATAGGTTAGGAACACGTGTCTTCTTATTTTGTTTAACTATCTGATCTTGCTACTGATGATCTTCTATCTTTAATCACCTTCTTTAGTTGTTTCAAAAAAAAAAAAAAAAAATCACCTTCTTTAGTTATTCGAAGGTTGAAGAAGGGGGTTTGGAATAATAATAATAATAATAATTTTTTTTAAAAGTACATCAATACAACTTTACCCCACCACAATGTAATTAAAAATTTTAATTTAAAAAAAAAAAAAAAAAAAAAAAAACCCTTCTAATAAGCCTACCACTAACAATAAATTATGACCTAATCAAAAAAATAAATAAATTATGACATGAATCATATAATTACATTTTATCCATATAAGAATTTGGCAAATTGAATTTGTCAATGTATAATTTAAAAAGATGAATTAACAAAGTGAGTGATAACTATGAGTAAAGTAGAATGAACACAATAGTTTTTACTAGCTACAATTTTCATTGGCAATCAAATCGGAGACGTAGCCGACAAATCCTCGGGTCCCCCAGCCTTTACACTAAGTCGATGTAACGGCCACTTAACGGACGTGAAGAATCCCTTTGCGTTTCCTTCACCGCCCGTTAACTTACCGGAACCCCCAATAGAAACAAACGGCGGTGTGTATCTCAAGCTCCCTACTGCGCAGAAAATGACGTCGTAACTACTCGAGCGCCTGAGCTTTTGCTTCGTCACCTCCTCTGGCAATATCAGGGTGTACCTCTCCGTGTTAATCTCTACGCCGGGTTGACTCAGTGAGTGACCCGTCGAGTGCGACCTCAAGAATTTCCCCCTCGGTGGGTCGTCGTCGACGTCAATCACAACGTGGTCGTTTTGGACCCCACCAGTTTCCTGAGTCGACTCGGTTGATTCCACTGTTGTTGTAGAAGTAGTAGCCGCAGTAGTAGTAGTATCACTATTCGTAAGCTTAGCTCTGCAAACCGGACACGTCACGTGAGAAGCTAGCCAAGCATCGATGCAATCGGGATGGAACGCGTGGCTGCACTTGGGCAACAAACGCAGCGTTTCGTGGTCTTCGAACTCGCCCAAGCACACGGCGCACTCGAGCGTTGTTGCTGTTACTTTCACGGTTCTGAGATTTTTAACCTCGAAGGTCGGGAATGTCTCGATCACGGCCCGGTCTAGGCCACAGTTACTAGACCGGTTCGCGGAAACGACTGGACCGGCGCGTGTGTCTATGCAATCGTTGAGGTAGATGCAAAAGAAAGCCACGAAGAAGAAAGCCCACACGAGGAACACGATGACCAGCGCCGCGGAATGGTTAAAATTCACGGCGACGGGCGGAGTGACTGTTGATGCTGTGCCTGACTGTGCATTGGCACTGTGGTGAGGCAGCGAAAGGAGGGGTAATAGTAGTAGTACTAGAAAAGGAAAGGGAATGATCGGACGGCTGAGATTGATCTTGGGTCTCATTAGGAAATGGATTTTTCTCTTTGGTTTAGAATAAGCAAAGAAACAAAGTGGCGGAGTTTCCTAGAAATATAATATAGAGGAACAAGAAGCCGTTGTAGAGTGAGCGGGAAGAAAACGAAGTAGGGAGCTAGCTTCTTACGTGGTGGCTTCTGATGGAATTTTGCCACGTGGCAAGGCGTCTGGGAGCGTTAAAGACAGTGACATGGGCAATTGTGATTCTCAAGGCTAATTGGGTTCTTCTAATAAATAACTATAAGCATTTTTCTTTTTTGGATTTGGTATATGTGTTGAAGTCATTGACTAATTTGGAGGAATGGAAGGTATATATATTGAATGGAAGTTAGATGCATGGTCTAGATAGAGCTAGAGTTCCTGAGAGAGGAAAGCGACGTTTGCGATAAAATTAACTTTCAGCAGGTGGAATCTGGTTCTGTCTCCATTCTAGACACGCGGGTTTTTGAGTGTGATTTCGACGGCGGCTTTGTAAACCACGGGCGCTAGTAGAGAGAGAGTCGTATTGGTGTTACTGTCAGAAAACCGGTTTCATTGTTTAGAGTTTATTCGGAATTATATAACTAGGGAATCCATTGTGAGAGTTGCTATTTTGTCTTGGCTGCTTGAACAGGAAAAATGGTGGGGTTTTCTGTTGGAATTGCAATTCACTCTTTTGATATCTATTGGTCAGAAATTAGAATAAGTTATCCACTTGTGACAGGTTATTGAGTGAGTTGCTTGAGTTTTGCCAAATGAGGTTACAATGGAAATGTGCTGTGTACTTGTATTTTTACTTATTGCTTGATTAGTTGTTTGGAACATAGATATCATCCGGCAATAGGTGTTAAATCTATGTTTGGTCAACATGCAAATGGAGTTGTGGATTGATATCATGCGGGTGTTCATGTGTTGAAAAGGAACAAGTGACTACATGCAAGATTATTGTCTATGCTGCTACTGTGTATATAGCATGTGTGGTTGCACAGAAATTTAAGGACCCACAATGATAAATAAAAACAAAACTGCAGGGAGAGACTGCTAAGAGTTATTATAATCAAACAGAAGAGGGGACAGCCGCAAGTGACTAGAGATGAGATGACTGCAAGTTCAATTATTTTAGGACATAGACCTTACCTAGATTACATTAGTTATATATTGAAAAATAATCCAATCCCCAACTTGGTACATGTATAAGTTTTTAAGTTGTGACAGAGCGTGTTAAAATGTGTGCCTCACTGCTGGAGAATTTTTTGGAGTTGGTGTTTGTAAGAATGCCTCACTCTCACTCTTTTTCTTGGTTTTGCTTGATTTTTGATTTATTTAATTGTTTCTTCTTCATTGACTTAGCATGTTAATTTTCTCAGCAATGAATATTTTAAGATTGGGTGTTTGTAAATTAAAAAAGTCCATCTCTCTTTCTCTTTCTTAATTTTGCTTGATTTTTTTTTTTTATTGTTTCTTATCGATTGACTAAGCATGTTAATTTTCTCAACAAGAAATAATTTTAGATTTTGTTTCCAATTCTTACAAGGACACACACTTTACCATTACCTGCACATTTGTAAACTTGTGATTGGGTTATATCACTTACAAATAGGACCACTACTAATACTTTGTGAAAAATAATCAAATCACCGCTTAACACATGTATAAGTAATGACAAAATATGTGTCTTTAGAATTTTTGAAGTTCTTGTTGTAAGAAAGCCTCACTCTCACTCTCTTGGTTTTACTTGATTTTTTATTTTATTGTTTCTTCTCATTGACTAAGCATGTTAATTTTATCAATGAGGAATATTTTAAAATTTTATAAAGTAATACTCTAAAATTAAGTGCTAGTAACGAATATATTTTTCTTCTCAAATCTTTTTAGTTAGAAATCTAGAACTTGCATATATTTACTTACAAATTCTTTTATGAAAGAAAAAAGGGAGCTTGCATCTATTTGCGTTTTTTTTTTTTTTTTTCTTCTTCTGAATATCTATTTACTTACATGAACATTGGTAACAATTGTTGATGCATTTTAGTAAAGGCATGTTTATAATATAAAAACAAATCCTATAATAAAATGATTATTTTTATTCATGTTGAATAGTTATATAGTCTATTTGCATTTTCATTATAGAGACTATTTATTCCTCAATTATTCCCCTAAATTGAGAAAAATATATTTATTTTTAAAAACTAAAATATCCCAAAACACAAACTCTCTTTATGCACATACAAAAAATTATTAAAAAAAAAAAAAAAAAAAAACTAAAGATAAGTATTAATCATCGTCATTCCTTGTACATGCACGTCGTCCTTTTCTACCACAATTGGAAAGTAAAATATTGGAGAGAAAATTCAAGTTAAAATTGAAAAATCTAGTGGCTTGCTTGAGTGAGGTCACTATACAAGCAACAATTCAATTAGATCACATAAAGGGTGTATGGATAATTTTAAGTGTCGATCAACACTTAACCGAGCATCGAGTGGAATTTGAGTGATGTACAAAGTAGCACAAACGAGCATTAGTGAGGTCAAGTCGATGCTTGCTCGAGCTTGCTTTGCTTGACAACCGCTTCAGTGAGTTCATAAATATTGCTTGAGTAAGGTTAAGCTCACTTGAGCCAGCTGGTTATAGAATGCATAGTATTTGCAAAATTATGCGCGCGCGCACACCAAAAAAAAAAAAAAATTTTGGGAGAATTTTTGTTTCAAACAGCAAGTAATAGATAAGACACAAATTATAATACTTGTACTAACCAGAGCGATTTTCCAATATTGTTTTTCCAAAGGCAACTCTTGTGTATACATATAACCTCTTATGAAGAGTTTTACTCTATTAGAGAAATTTACTGAATTCTCCAAGATTGTTATTTGAAGAATTCTTGTTTCATTGTATCTAAAGACAAATTTACTAGTAACCTCTTGTGTGGAAGTCTAGTTTAATTAGTGGTGGAGCCACATTAGGGCCAAGGGGGGTCAAGGTTCCCCCAGAATTTTTCAAAAAAAATTATTAGATATATAATGGTATAATAATTAAACCTAGCGATTTAATTTTTTCTAAGAATATATATGAATTTCCCTCACCCCCCCCCCCCCCAAAATTTCTGGATTTTATTTCCATACATTTTGTATGCATGATTTTCATAAAAAGAATTAAAATAGACAAAATATTTTTACAACAATTAAGTAAAAAAAAGTGTCAATTAAGTTTTTTTTTTAAAAAAAGTGATATTAATGGTAAACCTAGATGAGAATCAGTAATGTGGGAGGGGGAAGTCCGAAGAGAGGGAATAATGAAGTAGGAATCCTCTCGAGGGGCAACAGGGCCCAACTATTCATCAGATCAAGCTTAATCCAGTCAAGAGAACCCAGTTAGGGAAATGGAGGAGGACAGTCCGCCGAGGAGCCCAAGGAGCAAATACTTCTCAAGAGACTGGAGACAAAGCACCAAGGCCATAAGGTTGGAGGCCGAGGAAGGTAGTAGTGATATGTAAACAAGGGAAGGAAGAAGTTCTTAGATAAAGCAACCATCACCTCCACATTTAATGCACTATACCAACTCAACTTGTTGCATTAATGACAAAATGACTCTTGAACAATACTCCCACAACCTGCAGCCTACTCTACCATTGCAAGCATGGCAATAATGGGACAAGTATCTAAGAAGGATCAACGGCCATTCAAGTGGAAGGTTGGGATGCAATCTAAGCCACTATATACAGGAAAGAGGGTCCTCCTGGATGATGGATGAGAAAAAAAAAAGTTCAGAAAGAGAAATAGGGAAATAGAGATAGAAAGTAATCATTGTATAACTAAGGACTATGTATTAAAAGAATCACCCCTCCTTGGCCAGCTCAAGGAAGAACTTGAATAAGAAATCTCTTTTTCCTTGTTGCAATCCTTTACTAAAATTGTTGTTCTTGCCAATTTTCTTACTTTAAATTGCTAAACTGAGGCTACCTAGGCATAAAAGGTTAACCTTGACCATCCACCTCTACAAATTAGTTGTATTGGGCCTCTTTTCTAACCTAGTTTCATTCTAACTGGGTCGGGCCATAAATTTTGCCTCCTACAATTTGCATTTTGCCATCTAAATTTTGTTGTGAAATTATTGTGACGGTAACACTACTTAAAAAATTAAAAATTAAAAATAATAGAAAATTTAATAATTTCTAATTTCTCCTCCATTTTTAATTTTTTATTGAAAAACTTCTTGGGCTTACTTTGGGCTTTTGGGTTTGACGGCGGAAAAGCTTATTGCACGCATCATTCAGATCTCTTCTTCGTTCTCAAAAGTTGTACACCATCGATATGCTATTTCTTTGGGCAGACACACCCAGCGCCCATTACCGTCCAGTCTTAGACCTTTTTTTTTTTCTCTGATTTCTTAGTCGTTCTAGTTTGATTTTTCTTTTTCTTTTTCTTTTATTCTTCTTTATTTCTTTATCCCCCGGTACTAGGTCCCAGTCTGCCAGATGTATTTGAAGTCCAAGCAAGATTTTTTTTTTTGAGATTACAATTGGCTCTATGTCCTACATGTGTATGCTTTTGTCTTCAAAAGCAAAACCAATACTTTTAGGTAATTATTCTTTAGAATCACAATACTTTTAGGCATGACCTTTCTTCAACTTGTAATTTGTCATTAAATCAGCATTTATTAATAATACTAGTAAGGGTTGGACGTACACGAGATGCGCCTTGAGTGAAACATTTTAAGATAGATTTAAAAAAAAAAAAAAAAAAAAGTAGTATCATACAATGTATTTAAATTTAGAATTGTGGGTGAAAAAGCCCTACGCTACGTACTGGGCCTGAGACCCAATCTGAATATCACCATTTGTCCGAAGAGGTAAAAGGGATCAGCACTGAGTCCGTTTGATGAAAACACACTCGAGAAGGGATGAAGGGTGTGTCCGAAGACAACCCGGTTGGTCCGAAGAGGTTCCCCTCATCGGATCGCTAGAGAACTTGATGAAGTAAATATACTGAAGACCCTAGCAACCCTCCCAGCAGATTCCACGGTAAAGAGTGAACTCTGGGCATGCCTAAGGGTGAGAAGAGCATAAAATATCTTAAAGGAAAAGCTGCTACCACCACATTTAATGCACTACAGCAACTTTCCTGACCGCATTTATGTGGAGAAGACACCTGAACAGTGCAACTTCAACTACTACCACTCACGACAGACTAAAGCAAACATCTGATGTAACTAATACTCAAGTGAATGCTTAGATGAAGAACAAGTGTACGGTGAAAATTGAGGAGGAAGGAGTATATATAAAGGGAATAGGTCTCTCAGAGATGGGGAGAGAAAAATTGTATTCATTTAAGTCTGTAAATCTAAAACCTCTTCGGATTCAAGAGGACTCCTACTGAATGCTAGTCTGAACATCATTTTTTTCTTACTTGTCTATTTGAATCGTTGCTAAATCCATTTTCAGCCCAGCTGTTTAACCCATTCTCTACAAATTCATTGTTCGGGGTTTATTGGGCTGAGTCTGCAAGGTTTGTGCTTGGCCCATCAAACTTTGACCCTACAAGAATAATTATTTAACATATGACTATTTATTTAGTATGATAATTTTGAAGTATTTGGTATTAGATGATGTCATGTTGCTTTAAAAAAAAAATGATACCATGTCAAAGACATCAAGATCCAATAAGTGTGAGACATGTCAGCAAAAAATAATTAACCTACTAACAATTGAAAGACATGTTAGTGGATAGTTATTTTTACACAAGTCTCTTATTTTTTGGATTTTGATACGGATAACGTGGTATCATTTGATATAAAATACTTTTTCATAAAACCAGTTTACTAAAGACGATATATATCTACTCTAAAAAAAATTCTACTAAGAATGATAACAAATATCCTTCCAACAATAAACAACTAAGGTTTGATAAAACATTATCACAATATTTAAAATTTTGTAATAAATGATGATATATGTTATAATTGAAACTCTTCATCAATTAAATACTTACAACCATTTGCAATGAATATTTTGTTATTCATACTTCCTTCTTTATCATTTTTTTTTTTTTTATTTAAGCCTAACTACGATGCTTACTTACTTAATTTTTAATGAACAACTTTTTAAGAAAGAAAACAAATAAAAAAAAGAACAAAATAACAAAAAAAACATATATTATTGAAATTTCTATTAGATAAAATTATAAATCTAGAAGATTTAAACTACTAATAAATTAGTGTTCTCTAGATAACAAATAGAATACCATATATCACCAATTTTACTTTCTAAGGATGACTAACACATAAAACTCAAAATATACAAAGAAAAATTTTGGAACATTAAAATTCTGCGAAGTATTTTAAATATTGCACAATGAAATATTATAGGAATCATAAGATTTTGTTAAGGTTTAACTAAAAGAGTAACAGTAGGGACTATATACTCGTCTACAAAATATAAAAGAGGAAATTATTGAATTTTAAAGTTAAGAGGATGAAACTACCTCAAACATAAAGGAGGAAAATACTTTTTTCCATAATTCTTTTTTGTTAGTAAAACCATGTGTTTTTTACTTTAACCAATGTGTTAAAAAAAATAAATAATAAATAAATAATAAAAGAAGAAGAAGTCAGCCCAAGAAAAGTGTTTGCAAAATTATGAATTTTAGCTCAACAAATTGGCTAAAAAAAAAAGTTAGGAACACAATAAATGTCACGATATTTTCCCAATACCTTTATTTTAGCTATGGTGGATTCTAGTATGATCTTTTATAATTTTATTTTAGAGTAATGCTACATCTACAACATTTTCACAACAAATTCTAGGTGGTAAATTGTTATTAGTTTTTAACTGGGACAACCACTTTAAACTATGCATTAAAAGAAACAACAAACAAAAAACAAATAGAAGAAAATTGTGCATGAAACAATGAATTTTTTCTCACTAAATTTGACTAAACCAAAAAAAAAAAAATCTAGGAACACAACAAAATGTCACAATATTTTCACAATACCTTTATTTTCAGCCATGGTAAGTTTCGGTCTGATATATTATTATTTATTTTATAGAAATGCTATTTTCATAATATTTTCATAACAAATTCTAGATGACAAGTTGTTCCCGATTTTAAAATTGACCCATGACTGATATTACTTTTTTATCCATCAATAACATCTTACTTATGATTTGTTGTGAAATTAATATGAAAATGTTGTGGTCTTAGCATTTATTTATTTGATCTATAAGAAATTAATATCTCAACAATTATAAAAATATTGTGACAGCAAGTGTTACAATATTTTCACAAAACATTTATTTTCAATTGTAGTTAGTCACAGTCTCATATTTTATTATTTTATTATTTTATTTTGACCTATAAGAAATTGACACCTCAATAATTATGAAAATACTGTGAAATTTGTTGTGTCAGTATAATAATATATATGCCAACTCATATAAATATTATAAAAAAAGGAGAAAAAAAAAAAGCACAAATCGATGACTAAAAAAAAAAAAAACCAATGAAGTGATGAATAGTACATATTGAGCAAACTAAAAAGTACTATAGCTTTTACACATTTACCCAACAAGTGTTATAATATTTTTAGTTATGATTAGTCACAGCTTCATATTTTATTATTTTATTTCGACTTATAAGAAATTAACACTTCAATAATTGTGAAACTATTGTGAAATTTGTTGTGTCAATATAACAATATATATACCAGTTCTTATAAATATTTTTTTTTTTTAAAAAAAGAAAAAAAAACGACAAATTGATGACTGGAAAATATATATATATATATATATATATAGCTACTGTGTCAATTGAACAAACAAAAGACACTGTAGCAATGCGCAAGCTTCTTAAGTAAGAAATTTAATATGGATCTTCTATTTAAAAAATTGTGAAATCAAGTACTATAAAATGTATGTCATACAATAATAATCTCATTCATTCAAGAATTTTGATTATACAAAAACTTAGAGAAGTTATTTTATATAAGAATATTTATTTTACTGTAACAATTTCTTAGAACCCATTTGCTAAATGCAACATTCACTCACACCATCTTATAAGCTCTCATGATAACAAATACCACCATCTTTCAACAATAAACAACTAAGTTTTGCTAAGGCATTGTCACAATAGTTAGACTTTCAAAATGAATGACTCCATATGCAGCAATTGAAGCTCTTCGTCAAACACGCTGCCTTACAAGCTCAATGAATCAACTTGCATAATTAGCACAAGACCAAAACTTAACCTTAGTCCCCAACTTTCTAGAAAATTAAACCACATGAAAATAAGCATTAACTAACCCCTTAAAAGAGCTACTAGTAAATAGAAGTACATAAACTAAATACTTTTCTTAGTTATTGCAATAAAAAAAAAAAAAAAAAAACTACAGCAATTTACTATTTGCAACAATCATATCATTGGTTTTTTTTTTTTTTTCCCTTATGGTTTTAACCCACTTAGACTAGCTTGATAGCCAAAAGTGAAATATGTGCATAATTTATTTTCAAATTTGTGAAGTCAATTACAGTTTATAGAAGCAGATGTCAATCACCATAAGCATAACTTAAAAAGGTATACAAAATGAGATCACATGTGGATAGGAGACAAGAGAATAGTAAAAAAATTATAATAATAAAAAATTTGAAAAAGGTATAGTCTTCCAAGAACTTGCCAAGATGTTGTAAGAATAGAATTAAGCTATATTTGTTTACAAATGCTCTCAGTAATTTCCACATTACTGGCAAAGTATATTAGTTTATGAAAACAATCTAATATTTATATGAGCTAAAAATGATTACGTAAAAATGAAATGAATATTTATTACATCCACATGGGGTAGAAATGCACTATTTGGTATTTTCTATCCTCTCTTCCCCTTTCATCAACCCCGTGTGTTGCCTCCCTCCCCTTGCCCCCTCTCGGTCTCTCTCACCATCTTTTTGCACAACCACAGTTTTTCACCAAAATAGTGAGTCTCTGCCCAACACAATAAAACCTTGTTAAATGGTATTGTATTTTGTTAAGTTAATAGGTGTTTTTTGGATCACCAAAATATGGACAATCGAGCTATCTTCTCATATACAATTTTAAACACATAAAACTACACAACAAAGAACTATTTATGCCACGCTGATCAATGCAACAATCACCAAAGGCAATGCTCCAATCTTCAGCAGCATTGGTGGAGGCAGAAGTCAGGACCAGAGCTGCTCTGGCCCCTGCCTAAGTTGCTGAGTGTGAAAGGGAACAACCTCGTCATCCCTTCCAATCAAAAAATCATACACCAAGGCAGACCAGTACATCCCAAGCACCAAACTATCTCCACACCTTGAGAAATTAGTGACAAGTAGCCCCTCTGGATTCTAATACCATACTGCTCAGTTCTCACCTAATCATCAATAATAATAATGTAAACTCGACCTCAAGGTAAACACAAAGACATAAATAACAAACTAAAACAATCTTATGTTTTTTCCTTTTTCTTTAAAGTATCTTCAAAGTTCTTGACCTGGAAAACTATAATAACCCTCTTCACAGTCACAATTGCACATGAAATCTAATGTCTTGTTGATGTCATCTGCAGCCGTTGTTGTGAGCAGCACCTCTGCCTCCACCGCGACTCCAGTACATCAAAGACCACTGCCTTACCGCCACTATCACTTCCGCCTCTCCGATCAGACCACAGATAGTACCATCACAAAGAAATATCTCCGATCTACTTTTCTGTGAAGTTTCGTCTTCATCGAACAACACACGCGCCCCCACGCGCCACTTCAATTCTCGGCGTCACAGCCACGCGCCTCCACGCGCCGGCCACTCTCCTCACGCGCCTCCACGCGCCGGCAAATATACTCACGCGCCTCCACGCGCCGGTCACGCGCCAGACACGCGCCGGCCACGCGCCTCACGCGCCAGACACACGCCGGCCACCCGCCAGACACGGTTTGCTAACGTCATCATCATGCCACGTCAGCCCTAGTGACGTCATCATTGCTTACGTCAGCAACACTTCAGCTTGCTTACGTCAGCACTAGACCGTTGACCGCGTTGACTTTTGACTGTTGACTTTGACCGGCCGTTGACTTTGACCGTTGACTTTTTGCTCGGGTTGACTTTTTCAGTCCAGGTGCTCCTTGCCCAGTTTTTCGCGTAGATTTCATTTTTGCGGTCCATTTTTGCATATTTTGCTTCTAAATGAAGAATAAGGACATGTCTTCTTCTTATTGCAACAATCGTCGTTGCCAATCCATCAAACGTTTTTGCAATTTTTACAAACATTTTGGCCACAATATTGAGACTTGCTATCAGCGCAACAAATCAGCTGTTTCCACTTCTGCTGCTACAGTTGCTAACACTGAGAGTGTCCAACCCATGGCTCCTGTTTTTGCACAGTCTCAGTCTTCTGGATCCACTTTCTCCATTTCCAGAGATGACCTTATAAATATCATCGCCAATGTCATTCGTATGGTTGGTAATGCATCTTATTCCTCTTCTCTCTCAGCTTTATCTGGTATGTCTCCTTCCTCTTGGCTTATGGATTCTGCTTGTTGCAATCACATGACACCTCACTCGTCCTTATTTTCTGATCTTAAACCTGCACCGCACCCTCTTAATATTCGCACAGCAAATGGTTCCACAATGTCTGGTCATAATATAGGTTCTGTTTCAACCTCCAACCTCTCGGTTCCTGGAGTCTTTAATGTTCCTGACCTTTCTTATAATTTATTTTCTGTGGGACAATTAGCTGAGTTGGGTTATCGCATTACCTTTGATTATTCTGGGTGCATTGTGCAGGATCCTAGGACGGGACAGGAGCTTGGGACCGGTCCCAGGGTTGGGCGTATGTTTCCCGTGGACAACCTTCGTCTTCCACTTGTTGCTCCTGTTTCTATTGCTGCAGCTGCTACAGTTTCTTCCACTCCTTCCCTTGCACTTTGGCATGCTCGACTTGGTCACGCATCTTCCTCTCGGGTACAACAATTGGCTTCTAGAGGTTTGTTAGGTTCAGTGTCTACAGAAAATTTTGATTGTGTTTCATGTCAGTTAGGAAAACAACCAGCTTTGCCTTTCAATACTAGTGAATCCATATCCACTGATATCTTTGACCTTATTCATTCTGATATTTGGGGACCTTCCTCTGTCTCTAGTATTGGTGGGTCTAGATATTTTGTTGTCTTTGTTGATGATTACTCTCGCTATAGTTGGATTTTTAATATGAAACATCGTTCTGAATTATTAGAAGTATATTCTAATTTTGCAAAAATGGTTGAAACTCAGTTTTCCAGACGCATCAAAATTTTTCGATCTGATAATGCTCTTGAATACACTCAATATGCTTTCCAAACTGTTTTGCATTCCTATGGCACTGTTCATCAACTAACTTGTCCAGGTACCTCTCAGCAAAATGGTAGAGCCGAACGAAAATTTCGTCATATTCTTGACACTGTTCGTGCTCTCCTTCTCTCTGCTAAAGTTCCTGCTCCTTTTTGGGGTGAAGCTGCTCTTCATGCTGTTCATACTATTAATCGTATTCCGAGTCCTGTTATCCAAAATCAAACTCCATATGAGCGCCTTTTTGGGTCACCTCCAGACTATCACCACCTTCGCTCTTTCGGTTCTGCTTGTTTCGTTCTTCTTCAGCCACATGAGCATAACAAACTTGAGCCTCGATCAAGGCTTTGTTGTTTTCTTGGCTATGGCGAAACTCAAAAGGGGTATAGGTGTTATGATCCTGTCTCTCATCGTCTTCGTGTCTCCCGTAATGTTGTCTTTTAGGAACATCGCCTCTTTGTCGAACTTTCTCATTTCAGTGCTTCATTGTCTTCCTCCTCTGTCTTAGATCTTTTTCCAGATGAGACACAAATTCCTTCTGTAGTTGCTACTGATCCTCCTGTAGTTGCTCCTGATTCTGTTACTGTAGACTTCTCTGTCCAACCACCAGATATCACTAATTCCTTTCCTAGTTCACCCTTTAATGAACAGGTGGAAGATGAACAGGTTGAAGACGAGCTACCCAACCCCAATCCTGAGCTTGGGTCTCCTGCTCCTGCTCCGCCTGAAGATCCTACACAAGACATTCCACCTCGTCACTCAACTCGGGTAAGATCTATTCCTACACATTTACTTGACTATCATTGTTACACTGCTCTTGCTACACTACACGAGCCTCACACCTATCGTGAGGCTTCCACTGACCCTTTATGGCAGATTGCAATGAAAGAGGAACTTGATGCATTATCTAAAAATCATACTTGGGATTTGGTTACACTTCCTCCTGGGAAATCTATGGTTGGTTGTAAGTGGATCTACAAGATTAAGACTCGCTCTGATGGGTCCATTGAGCGCTACAAAGCTCGTCTTGTTGCAAAAGGTTTTACACAAGAGTATGGGATTGATTATGAAGAGACCTTTGCGCCGGTTGCTCGTATCTCATCTGTCCGTGCCCTCTTAGCTGTTGCTGCTGCCAGTAAATGGGACCTTTTTCAGATGGATGTCAAAAATGCATTTCTTAATGGGGATTTAAGTGAAGAAGTGTATATGCAACCTCCTCCTGGTCTCTCTGTTGACTCAAACAAGGTTTGCCACCTTCGACGTGCACTTTATGGCCTTAAACAAGCTCCACGAGTTTGGTTTGCCAAATTCAGCTCTACCATCTCTCACTTGGGTTATATGGCCAGTCACTATGATTCTGCCTTATTTCTTCGTCGCACCGACAAAGGCACTATTTTACTTCTCTTATATGTAGATGATATGATCATAACTGGTGATGACCTCAGTGGCATTCAAGAACTCAAGGCTTTTCTCAGTCAGCAGTTTGAGATGAAAGATCTTGGACATCTCAGCTACTTCTTGGGTCTTGAAATCACTCATTCTACAGATGGACTTTATATTACTCAAGCCAAGTATGCCTCTGAACTCTTGTCTCGCGCTGGACTCACTGATAGCAAGACTGTGGACACTCCAGTTGAGCTTAATGCGCATCTGACTCCCTCAGAGGGGAAACCATTGTCTAATCCCTCTCTTTACAGACGATTGGTTGGCAGCTTGGTTTATCTCACTGTCACTCGTCCAGACATTTCCTATGCTGTTCACCAAGTGAGCCAGTATCTGTCTGCTCCACGATCGACTCACTATGCTGCTGTTCTGCGCATTCTTCGATACTTAAAGGGCACTCTCTTCCATGGTCTTTTCTACTCTGCTCAGTCTCCTCTTACTCTTCGTGCATTTTCTGATACTGATTGGGCAGGAGACCCCACTGATTGCAGGTCCACCACTGGTTATTGCTTTCTTCTTGGTTTTTCTCTGATTTCTTGGCGAAGCAAGAAACAAACTCATGTGACCTGCTCCAGTACTGAAGCAGAATATCGTGCCCTTGCTGATACCACATCTAAGCTCCTTTGGCTACGATGGCTTCTCAAAGACTTAGGTGTGTCTACATCCTCTGCTACTCCTCTTTATTGTGACAACCAGAGTGCTATTCATATTGCTCACAATGATGTCTTCCATGAACGGACTAAACACATTGAGATCGATTGTCATTTTATCCGTTTTCATCTTGTCCATGGTGCTCTCAAGCTGATCTCAGTCTCCTCTAAAGATCAACTTGCAGATATCTTCACCAAGTCACATCCTAAAGGACGCCTTCATACTTTGGTTGACAACCTCAAGTTGGTCTCACATCCACCTTGAGTTTGAGGGGGCTGTTAATGTATATAGTGTTATGGGCTTTAGGCCCAGCTAGTTTACTTGTACTACACTTTACTTGTACTGCACCTTACTTGTACCGCACACATATGCCTCCTATATAAAGGCATCACATGTATATTCCTTGATTAAGAAATACAATACAATTATTCAGTATTTCTAACAAGAAGCATAATAAAAAAAACCTTGGAATAAGACTATACTCTCCAAGCATGTGTTTGGATGAAGAAATGGTTAAATACACAAACCAGTTAGTTAAAGAGTTGCCCTATCACATACCATTAAATTTACATTCAAATAGCATATAGAACCAATAAAATCAGCACATGTTATTTCATAAGTAATTAAGTAAAAGACTAAAAGAGCTGCAATAGTAAAGAACCAAAAATAATGGAATTCCATTGAGTTGAACGTGTAGCGCGTCTCATTAAAGTATAAAAGATGAAACAATATTGGAAGAATTAATGAAGCAAAAATTATCACATTACATTCTTATATGAGCAAATGCCACTGTATTTATTTATTTTTATAGGTAAAAGTAATTTTATTGATATGAGACTACCGCATGAAAATAGACACAAAGTAACTTAAAAAATTACAAATAGAAAAATATCTACATATGAATTGACTCTATGAAGGAATGAATAGAGTTACTAACTGTAAGACCCGATACAAAAGACTGCAAATAAAAAGAACTAACGAAAGATGCTTGCAACTGAGTTGATGTGTACTTTATATCTTCAAAAGTGCTCCGATTTCTTTCCCTCCATATAGTCCACCATAAACATAAAGGAGTAATATTCCAAATTTCCGAATTAGGCCCCTTGCTCCGCCATGCACATAATAACCAAGAACCTTTTTCTGGTAATACCCACTGAACCCCAAACATCCTGAATATCTAAACTCCACAGGTCAAATGCCACTGGATTTATGCTAAAGTAATTCACGTGAGCTAGCTCTTTAATTTAGATATGATGTGAGGTTGGGCGCGAATTCTTAAGTCAAAAATCTAAATGCTGAAGTTTTAAATATTTGAAGTTTCATTTAGATATTGTTTTTCAAAATCCACCAATTTTATACACAGTAAAAGCAAAGCCAAGCAAAGCAAAAGGGTATCAAACAAAACAATTGATAAAGCTACATCAAATCAACAATGAGGAGAGAGAGAAAAATTACTTTTTTTTTTTTATCCAGTTAGTTCAGAATCTTACATCATGATACCAAGCAAGTCATTATTGGGTATCAGAGACAACTGTATCCGGTAAATATGAAAGCTAGATATTCAGCGAATGAAAAGACAGAAAATGGAAAAGAAGTTGAGAAAGAAAGGGTTTGAAACAGAGAAACCAAAAAGAGAGAGAAAAACTCTCATATTAACTGAATCAATTATCTGAAACTACGTTTTTGGCTACCTTATTAAATACCATGAGAGGTTGATGTAGAGTCAAAGCTAACACGATTTTTCTTTCTTTAATCATATAGGCGAGTTTTCCCTGATTTTCTTAGTACCCAAACGGCACCAAATCAAAATCCAAAAAGTTTCTAATAAATTTAGGCCGAAATCTCATATTTAATACGACTTACAGAGAAACAAAGATTAGAAACAATATGTATTAAAAAAAAAAAAGTCTGAAGGGTGAGAAATTATACAATCTTACGGTGGAGTATGACATTTGTCCACCATACGACTAAAAGACTCCCACTTGTTTAAAATTACTAATTCAGTAATCAGTTTTTGTTTTAAAAAAATTTCTATTTCAACAATTTTAAATAGATGAGAATTTTAATGAAATTATGGACCACGTCACTCATCTACTACGAAAATTTTATAATTTCTCACGAAGGACGGCGACAAACCTTAGAGAGAAACCTGAGCAATTTATAGCCGAACAACGCAGTGGAAGAAGGTATTTCTTTATCACCCGTTTGTCTCTCTTGGTCTGACAGAGTACAGACACAAGGTAGGTATTGTGCTGCCTCTCCACCTCCCACCATTCTCTGTCCACTCTCTCTCTTCAAGTTTTGTTTTGCTTTTGCTTTTGCTCACGAATAAAAACGCACCGTTTTGGTTCACAATAAAGACAAAACTTAACTAAACTAAAAGTACTGTAGAGAAGGCATTCTCACTTTTTATATAGTTATTAGATATAAATATAATTAACAATCATTGAAATGGATAGTATATTATGTATAAAATAATATAATGTGTAAGTCGGGTTTTTCTTTTTTTTTTTTTTTGGGATGATTTTTTTTCGGGTAATTAAGTGTAAGTTCTCTAAAATAAAAAAGAAGATTAAGTGTTGTAAGTATTCAATAATTGTTTGAATATATTTTTAGTAATTTTTATTTATTATTTTTAATAAATATGATAGTTATAAATGGAGCAGACAAATTTGAATTTTTTTTTTTTTTTGGTTAAAAACACAGGGAAATGCTAATTGAGTACAAAGCCCTTGACAATTTTTTCCTCTCATTTGGCCCCCAACAAAAATTTCTACCTCCACCATGATGAGTTTAATGCCATCAAAAGCAATTCATGTCTTACAGAGGCTAATGTTTTGAGCATGTTATTCCTTTTTAGTGTGGGTTTGGATAGAAATTAATCCGGCGTTTGTGTTTTCAAAGCACGTTTTCTCTTTTTTTTTTTTTTTTTTTTTTTTTTGCATTTATTGACTTTGAGAGACAATATTTATTGTTTATGAATAATATATGCACTGTTTACACATTAAAAAATATTAAAAATAAATTTTACGGTATTATTCATATATTTAAAAATTATTTTGGTACAATATTTTCAGCAACAATAAATTGTATCCAAACGGAGTCTTAATTTTTTTTTAAAAGCAAAAGTTGATTCTCTCGTTTTTGTATTTGTTTAGAGAGATTAGTGTCTCAATGATTCTTTTGAAATAAAGATACTTGCTAACATAACCCATATAGGAATAAAGAAACAAATTAATTTACGTACTTGATGCGTGTACCAATAAAATCAATGCCGTATTTCTCTTTATCAATCACGTGCATTGACAATCTAATAGGCATTTGACGTTAGTAACGTCTAGGAACAAATCTGTCCATTTTTTTCTTTTCTTTTTTCCTTAAAAAAAAATACTAAACTAAACTCACATGTTTTTTCTGCCTAAAATTAAAATCAAAGGAGAAACAATTCAAACCACCCATTACTTGTCTCATGCCCAATCAAATTTTGTGACAGGCCAATTCTATAAATTATAAAATATAAAATACCTCCAATAACATCCAAAATCGAATTTGGCCACTTCAGAAGAAAGGCATCGTGGTCGTCACGAACAATGTTGATTGAAGAACAAGGATGAAAAGTGAAACCCACTTGCTATATTTTATGGTCCCGAGTCACATCTTAGAATATTAAATTGTAGGCCTTATCTTCTTGCTTTTTAAATTTGTCTACTTTTAAGACCCACTTGACTTCTTGACTCCAAATCGATTTCACTATCACAGATTCACAAAGCTCGACCGCCTCTGACTTCAATTAATGACAATGACAATTACACCGGAGACATAGCCGATTAGTTTTGGGATTCCTCACTCTTCGGCTGAACAGAATCTAACGTCGTATTAACGGACCTTCCAAACTGTTGTTGGTCCACGTTGTCTACTGTTGCCAAAACGACACCGTTGCTCGACGAACGCTCCAGCTTCACACACTCCAAAACTTGCATCCTCACCTCCTCTGGCAATCGTAGAGTGTATCTCTCCGTGTTCTCACCGGGTTGAATCAGTGAGTGACCCGTCGAGTGCGATCTAGGGAGCTTCCCATTCGTTCGATTCACTGTCTCGTTCACTTGTTGCAATTGCAAATCTCTGCTTTCAGTTTCCTCAACATTAACCACAACATGGTTTTGCTGTTCGTCGAGTTGGGAACCCGAGTTTTCCTGAGTTGGGTCGTTGCTCGACTCACTCGAGTGTAACGAATCGTCGACGAGTAGATTGGTCTCCGGGCCGAGCTTGGCTCTGCAAACCGGACACGTGACTCGAGACCTCAACCAGGTGTCGATGCAGACAGGGTGGAACACGTGGCTGCACGTGGGCAACAAGCGGAGCGTCTCGTGGTCCTCGAACTCGCTTAAGCAAACGGCGCACTCGAGCGCGCTTTTGCCGATTTTGAGACCCTTCACGGTCGAGTAAGTGAAGGTTGGAAATTTCTGGATCGCGGCCTGGTCGAGACCACGGCGGCGCGTGACACGCACTGTGGCGGCTACTGGGGAGGAAGAGGAATCGATCTGGGCAGCCGTCGCGGCGGCCACGCGCGCTTGAGCGCACCTGCGGAGGTAGATCGAGAAGAAGCCCAAGAAAGAGAAGAAGCAAACGAGTATCACAGTGATGATCGCCGTCGACGGCTTGATCTCCCAATCGAGATCGAACGAGCTATCTGGTGTTTCCGTGCTTGACTGCGCATTGACGCTATAGTACACCGGCACGATGAGAAGCACCACCACCATCAAGTGGGCCATAGACATTCCCTTGTAACTCATTTTGTACGTTTTTTCCTTTTCCCACTCACACTCGAATCGAAATTGAGCTGGTCGAGCTGTGATTTTCGATAAGAGCATAGCATTCTAGTACTCACCTCACTTTGACTCGAATGTAAACCAAAGTAAGAAAAAAAAAAGGAAAGAAAGGAGAAAGACTTGTGATGTGGTAGGCGGGGAAGAAATAGTATAGGAAGCTACGAGGATCGAAGGCAATGGAATTAGGTGGACCCACATGGCAATTATGTAACTGATGTATTAAAGTGTCGGTTCAATAATTAAGGTTTGCGTCACATGAAAAACTATTGTGATACAGTGTTCAAATGTGCGTGCCTGAATGATTATAAGGTTTTATAGATAGTTTTAATCATGCCGGATTTTTGTCCACTTTGTGTATCATATATTAAATGATGAGTGGAACTGGTGACTCCATGTTAGAGTAAAAAAAAGATCATTATTATATATAAAATTTAAAAATTTTATAACTTTTTAGTTTAAAAAAAATGTGTGACCATCTTAAATTTTTTTTAAGTCGAATATAATTAAATTTTGAACAAAGTTTAGCAACAAACTTAGTTGTAGATTAAGATTATAACTCCACTCAATATTTTTTTATTGGATATGAATTTTAACAATTTCATAATTAGATTATATTTTTTTTTCTTATATCCTCTGTGCTTGCAAAACTTAAAGAAAATTAAAAATAAATAGCTTATGTCATCAATCAAATGTTTAATTTTCGAGTTTTTGTAGTCTAAAATTATACGCAAAAAATAAGTTAATAGTTTAAATAATAAATAATATCTGATTGACATAAAACTTAACATGTGTTTTAAAAACATACAATTTGACAGTTAGATTTTCAAAATATATAGTCATGTTAATTTGTTTAGTGAAAGTTATAGTCTTAGGCTACAATAAGTTTGTAGTCAAATTTTGATCATTTTAACAATATATTGGGTTTTTACAAACAAAAAGAAAAATCTAAAAAAAAAAATGTATTTAACTAAAATTTTGAAAGAAATATAACTTGCAATATTGATAATGAGATATAACTATATTTTTTTATTAAATATTGTATAATTTAAGTTTCTTAAACCAACCTGAAAAAAAAAAAATTTATGGAGCTACCACTGATGAGTGGAACTATGGATGAGATAGGCTTGTCGTACCTAGGTTAATGATATAGTGGAACAACCATTCACGTTTATTTATCACCAAATGAGGTAAATGGAAAGGACGTGAGGATACGGGCAATGAGTTCTCCAAACGTATCTAGGGGTTTTTCTATCTTTTTATTTTATTGAAGTGATTAAATTTTGAATACATTAATGGAAGTTTTAGGAATGGGCGGCCAAAGCTTTATAATTCAATATATATATATATATATATATTTTAGTTGAACTTACCTTCAGTATTTTTTTAATTGGACATATTTTTTTGTTTTAAATATACAATGGCAAGTGATAGTGGGTTTTAAGGATTTGATTTACCTCTAATACTTTTCTAACTAGACATGTTCTTTTGTTTTAAATATATAATGACAAGTGGTAGTGGGTTTATATATCCACCTTTTATTTAGTTAGTAGATGACATGGTAGTCTCTCATTAAAACAAAAGTAAATTTTAATTAAAAAAGTACTGGAAGTAAGTCAAACTTTGGTTTTAATCTCTACTTTTTATTTAGTTAGTGGATAATATAATAGTTTTTCATTAAAACAAAAAGAGCCAGTTAAAAAAATACTGAAAGTAAGTCAAATTTTTTTTTGTATATATATAAATATTGTTAACAAAGATATCTAGCTAGTGTTTGATTTATCATTTTTTATGAGACCTATCAATGAAAAACTTGTTTGAATTTGCTTTTAGTTCTCTCATTTTCATTTTCAAATATTTAAAAAATGTGGATATGAAAACATAAAATAAATACAACTTTTTTGACATTTTTATTTTCAACAAATATGGATTCAGTGGCAGTTTTGTAAAAAATCTAAAATTGGTGGGGGCCACAACGTGCAAAGACTAAATTAGACCACCACCAATATCTACAACCTCAAGCTTTCAAAATCACAAAAATAACCAACCACCACAACGTTGCTTATAAGCCATCCTGTCACCGTAAAAAAATCAAGACTTAGCACACAACAAACACCCACATATTGTCGTGATAGCCACCACGAGTCGACCAAGCCACCAGAAGAACCAATCAAGCAACATATCTCAAACCTTGACCTAGCAAACAAAATAAACTCTCTCTCTCTCTCTCTCTCCCTCTCTCTCTCTCAGTTTGATGTGAATTTGAAATCCATGAATTTTTGTTGGGTTTGTTGTAGTGTGGTTTCTCATTTCACATGGGTAGCCGTTCTAAGTATAAAAGATATGTAGATGAGAAAAGTAGGATTTTTCATGTGTAAGAATCAAGTGCCAAAATGGGTAACCAGTGGTTTTTGTTCTCAGATTCAGAAAATTACAATTTTCAGAAATGAAAACAAAATATGAGTTATTGGAGGAACCAAATAGAGCTCTAGGGTTCAAATTTCTCTTCCCCCAATTATTGAATTATCAAAAATACAAAAAGTTGCCAACAAGCTTGTAGTTCAATTAGCATCTACTTGTTCTTCTTCATAGATACTTGTGTTGTGAATTTGATCCACCGTCTCCTTTCTTCTTTCTAAAAAAGTGGGAAAAAAGTAATGTTAGTATAATGCTAAAACCAAATGGAACAATGATTTTCTCTTTTTTATTCCATTAAAAGTTGATATATATACACAGTGAGATGAGTTCAAGTTATATATTGTGAAACTTTATAAAAGTTATAATTTTTATTTAGGCTAACGAGGGTATATTCCAAAGTATTTGGAGTGAACGATTATTCTAATGAGGGTATTCAAAGTAACATGGAAACAAATATGTCAGTTTTTTTTTAATAGTGATGACATGGCAGGTATTGTCCTTTTCACTATTAGATTCATGAAAATCTTTGGTTAAGCAAGACTGCAATTCTTATGAAGTTACATCAAATGCAACTTGAATCTATTTAACAGGCAGCCTATTAGCTTGTTTACTTTGTATTCCTAAGTTTATCATTAGCTTGTTTACTTTGTATTTCTGAAGTTGTCTCTCTTATTAATGATACTAATACTCCCATCAGACTAACACAGTGGTAGCTGATTGTAGGGCCATAATGCAAGCTAATCCTTTTGTTATTTATGATCAACCCCCTTTTTCTATTTCAAAGGCTTTGAACTTGGACTCCTCATTTGTAATATTTACTTTTTCTTGGGTTTAATGTTATTTTCCTTTTAACCAAAAAAAAAAAAATCTAAAAACCTTAATAGTTAATAGCCTGTTGATGAGAAATTTAAAAGTCAAATTATTAAAAGGCAATCTCTCTCTCTCTCTCTCTCTCTCTCTCTCTCTCTCTCTCTCTCTCTCTCTCTTTATATATATATATATATATATAGGGATGGCAATTTTTGCCCGACCTGCGAATACCCGGCATGGCTCGACCCTAATGGACCTAGTTTTACCCGACCCGATAAAAAATAAGGTCGGGTTTGGGTTTAAAAAAAAAACCCGAAGCGGGTTTAGGTCGGGTCCAGGTTTTTACAAAAACCCGGCCCGAACCTAGACCCGGCCCGAACCGTTTATATATATATATATAGTTACTAATATATCCTTATATATTTATAACCCTAAAATGTTCTACTCACAGCCTCACCTCACACTCACAATTTCTTCAGCCGCCTCTCATTTCTTCAGCTCACAATCTCACCGCCGGTTCCTCTTCTCCAATCTCCGTCAGCACAAGCATCTCTAAACCAGCTGCTATTCTTTTCTTTCTTCTTTTCTTCTCTCTCACTTGTCGTTTGCTCGATTTTTTGGCAGTGGATCAGAGGGGCTGTAGATCGGGTCTTGCCATTTGGGTGGTGTGGGCTCGTCGTGGGTTTGTCGTGGGTGTGCTTACCTTTTGTTCGCCATGGGTTTGCTTGTTGTTTTCTCGCCGTTGGTTTGCTATGGGTTTGCTCGCCGTGGGTTTGGGCTTGTCGTGGGTTTGGGTTTAGCTCACGGTGGTGGAAACTATGGGTTGCTGTTTGTTTGCTTTTTTTTTTTTTTTTTTCTTTTTTTTTTTGGTGTTGAATGTTGATGGTGGATTGTGGGTTTTTGTGGGTTGATAGTGGTGATTAAAGAATAGAAACTGGGTATTGTGAGTCTTTTTTTTTTTAGAAGCAGTATTGTGAGTCTCTTTGCATTATAATTCAATTTTTTTTTTTTAGTCTCTTTGCATTTCAATTCAATTTTTTTTTTCTTTCTGTTGGGGTTAACGGGGCCCGCAAGGTCCGTGGGGCCCGACGAGGCGGGTCTGGGCCCCGAATAAAAAACCCGTTTGATAAACGGGCCAGGTTCGGGTACCGAGTTTGGACCTACAGGGCGGGTGCGAGTTTGTAAAAACCCAGCTCGAACCTGACTCATTACTAAGGGTGTGCGCAGTTCGGTAGGGGCAGTTTTTTTCCAAATTTATTACCGAACCGATAAAGATCAGTCTTTTCATAATTAGAACCGATGCATACCGCCTATGATCGGTTTTCCGACCTATAGCGTTCGGTTTTTTGCGGTCGGTTTAGTCGGTTTGGTCGGTTTGAAATATTTAAAAAAAAAAAACTGTTTTTTTTTTAATAATAAAAAATTGGGCTTTCAAACCCAATATCAATATATCAACCTATTCAAGATTTCAAGTAAATGTAAACTATTTTTTTATTAAGCAAGCCATTAAAAATCTAGTTACACATAAAACATAAGCAAAAGAAAAGTCAAATTAAAAAAAAAAAAAAAAGTAAAAATGCCTAATAATATTTTTCTACATCTAGCCAACACACAAAAGCATATTGCAACTCATACTTATACCATAATTACTCATTACTCAATCAGACACTAACAATATTCATTCCTCAATCTCAATATATATAACCTAAACAACTACAATCAGAATGTAATGCAAATAAAATTAATATCAACTTCCATGTAAAAATAAATAAATAGTTACACTAAGTAGCTAAAAATCCCCAAGTCAAAAAATACAAAAATACTGAAAAAAAATATTGAAAATACTAAGCAATATTTTGAATCATTAGTGATTATAGCTCAAAATCTTTCTCAGTGAATGATTGAAGAGTGATAGCTCTCTCAGTCTCCCTCAAAATCAAATTGCTGGAAAAAAAGAAAAAGAAAAAAAGATGTTAGTTCTCTTGGACTTATAAAGTATAGAGAGAGAGAAGAAAGGTTAATTGTTTGTGACTATGAAACTCACCGGCGGTGTTGCGACGGACTGGCAAGGGGTGAGCACTGAGCAGTAGCTTCATTGTTGCTACAGCAGAAGAGAGGCGAGAGAGAAGGAGAGAGTTCTGAGGTAGGTTAAGTGAAAAGAACCATTTATATACTTGTTAAAATTTGTAACCCTAAAGTAAAACTATGTCGTTTTATTGTTTTTTTTTTTTAAATAGCCATGTTAAACTGAAACGTTCCGTTTCATTAAATCATATATTAGGAAATTAAGAATCATAGATTCATAGCATCATCGTCTTTTTTAGAAGTTAGAATTGGACTAGATCAGAAGAACTGGAGAAGCCGAGAAGTACTGGAGAACGATATACATGCAGGTATCGGTTCGATTCAGCATGTATTGGTTTCGGATTTCCAGCTTCGATGGCCGCACCACACCGGCATCGGGATTCCCTTCGCGCTCCGATCGCCGGCATTGGCTTCGTCGGTTGGTTGCAATGGCGGTGCGGGATGATTGGCACCGGTCGGTTGGATTGGTGTCGGTGACTTTCTGCTCACCCCTACTCGTTACCATTCCTATATATGTGTGTGTGTGTGTGTATATATATATTTGTGTGCACTGCATATTATGTTCTTTTTTTTACTACATCGTTTATCATTTTAAATTGTTTGAAGTTGGATACGGCTCTTACATAGTTCATAAATTCCTTTTTGATTCATTTGCTAGATTCACGTGAGAACAGTTAGTTAGTTTTTTTTTTTTTTTTTTGGGATAATTACAGTAAACCCACCTGAGCTTAGGCCCGTTTTCACTTTGCCTACCCATGGTTCAAAACTTATCACTTTGCCCACCTGAACTTCAATCCGTTACCCATCCGTTGCCCACCTCACCCTCAGACATTAGAGAAATACCCTTTTATTCGAAATTAGACATAACACGGATCAAACAACACGAACTCATTCTCTTTTCCTCACGAGCCCTAGAAACGCGAATCCCTGTAAGTGAGCTGGGGTTTTGATTTTTCTGCATCTACTTTCGTGTGAGGGTGAGGTTCTGACTCTGGGTTGTCTTGAGGCATTGAATATTCGAAGATAGATCATCACCTTCTACTTTATGGTTCTGAGCTGAGCTGGGGTTTCAAGTTTTGATGGTAGCTTTGATTCACAGGAAGTTGATAATCGATGTCTTCTTCGAGTGGAAATTACTCAGGTTCAAGTGGGCATATGTGTACATATGAGACTTGTGTGCTGAGAACAAGTCTGACAGTGGATAATTTTAGGAGAAGGTTTCTGGGTTATAGCCGATATAAGGTAAGTATACTTTTTACTTAATCTAGCTGATTCACGTGAGATTGGAATGTGATGTGTTCAATTCAATTTATGAACAGGTTGGTCCCAAGTGTCCTTTCTTTAAATGGATTGATAATCCCACTTGTATGCGTAGGAATGAAGCTGCCCATTTGGTGCAACAAAAGCTGGATTTACTGCGGAGTGAGCTGCAACTTGCACATGAAAGGGAAAGAGAAGCTACAGAGGCAGCAGCAGAAGCTACCCAAATGGCAGAAATTGCTCAAGACAAGGCAGCAAAAGCCACTGAGAGGGAGAGAAAGTTTCGAGCTTCCTCTGTTCAAGCCAAGGAGATTGCAGTGAGAGCTTTAGAGCAAGAGAGAAAGTGCAGAATTGCACTAATTCTGTCATGGTTTTTTTTTATTTTGTTTATGTTGTTTTCATGTTTTGGCTCAAGTGAGAATGTTGGAATGATGAGATTGAGTCTACCTGATGGCTTGTAATATAAGCTGGTCCTCAATTGTATTGTAAATAGAACTATGAAAGAATTTTTTGAGAATGAGAACTATGTAAGGTGGTAGATGCCTTTTAAAGATAAAATTGTTATTTATGTTAGATGCTATTGGTATTTTTGTTTAAAGTGAATTTGCTACTTGTGAGCTGTGAGCTGTTAGTGTTTTGTTGGATGTTGTGAGCTGTGTTGGTTTGTGCACTAAGTGCATTGTGTGAAGACAATTGTGTTTAAAGTGAATTTAAAGTGCATGACAATCTGTCAACTTGCAAGAAAAGAACAAATGCACACATACACCTGCTATTCAACACACACACCCTGCACACATAAACAAACTCATAATAATAACTCATATAACCAACTGCAATAATCAGAATAATAATTCTGAACACCTGTCATTAAGTTGGAAAATTATATACATATTTTAAGGTGGCATTGAATAGTCTTTCATCAACCACCAGTAAATATAAGGCATTTGGTACAACAACCAAAACAGTTGCAGTTGCCCAATGTTTACAAAACTTACAAAAATCCAAAAAGTGTATGAACAGCTATATAAAAAAGTGTTGTCATTGTCTGCCCTGCCATTGTCTAGAAATTACATAAAACCCTAACACTACTACATAACCCTAATACATTATACACAGCAACAAAAGTGTCTTCACTTAGTCTTCATTTACTGCCCCTACCCCTGCCCCTGCCTCTCCCACCACAGCTGGCCTTTCCACCTCTTGTTCTACATTTCTGAGCCCTAGCTGCATCACCACTTCCTCTCAAAGCAGCTCCTCTGGTAGCAGGTGGTCTTGTAGGCTACAAAGTACAAGAATTCAAATGTTAGCTACCAATATCACAGTTTTATGAATAAAACATCAAACCTAACACTACAGTACCTGTGATGATGGTGCTCTACTATCCCATGTTTCTGCAGGGGTGTGTGGTGTTGGCTGGCTTGAAGAGAACCAAGGAGCTCCTCTAACTGTGTACCTGAAGTCTGAAGAGTACCACTGACTTGGGTTCTGTGACCATGAAGCTGGTGGCCCTAACCATGAAGCTTGTGGCTGTGGAGCTGGAGCTTGTGGCTGTGGAACTGGAGCTTGTGGCTGTGACCCTGCTGCCTGGTTGGATGAGGATGAGGCCATAGTGTAAGGCTGATGTGTTGGTGGGGCCTGAGCTGAGGATTGGGTCTGTGATGAAGATGGGGCTTGGGATCCTTGTCTGTGTGTAGAAGGCCTTCCACTTCCCTGTAACCAAATATGATAAGCATGTTGTTACAGCTGGATTTTTTGGCATTTTGCATTTGAATAAAAAAAATTTGTAAAAACTTACAGATTTCTCTTTCTGCAATCTCTGCCTCCTCTCCCATGGTGTCTCACCAGTGACATTGGCCTTGCAACCCCTTGCATTGTGCCCTTCCTAATGACACCTTCCACACCTCAGTGGCCTGTTTGCTCTAGACACCTTATAAGGGTTCGGCTCATCAGCATCTCTCTTCCTCTTCATGGGTGGCCTGCCTGGTGGCTTATGGATAATAGGTGCAACAGGCTTGGGTTGGCCACTTGATATCCACTCAGACTGGCCAGGCATGGGAGGTATGGGTGTCTTGTATGTCTCCACATAAGCATCCTTGTAGTAGCATGGATGGGTGTAGTCTTCTGGTTTCTGACGATTCACAAAAATGGCTGCAACTCCATGCTTGCAGGGGATTCCTGTCAAGTCCCATAATCTACAACTGCATGTCCTATTTACCAAGTCCACCACATGCCTTTCCCTTTCATTGTCAACCTCATACACAAACCTCCCAGAAGGCATTGCACAGAAACCTTTAGAGTCTAATTTTAACTGCTCCAACTTTTTTTGTATGGTTGGACACAACTTGCCACCATACTTTTCTATGCCAGTCTTCTTTATATACAGCCTACTCATAAGCCTAACTCTAATCTACTCCAGCATTGATAAGATGGGCTTGTCTCTAGCCTTCACAATCATAGAGTTAAAACTCTCACTCAGATTGTTTACCATACAATCTGTCAAAGCTCTTGAAGAAAAGTGGGATCTGGTCCACTATGCAGGCTCTATATCAGCCAGGTACTTCCAAGCTTCTTCATCCAAACTCTTAAGATGTTCCATCCCCCTCTCAAATTCCCTGGCTGATGTTGTGCCAGCACACCTCCACAGTACACTCTTCAACTCCATGCCCTTGTGGTTAAGCTTGAAGTTGTTGTATATGTGCTTCACACAAAACCTGTGCTCCACAGTTAGGAATAGAGTCTCCATTGCAGGTAAAAGGCCCTGCAATCAAGTAAGCAAGTAAGCATGTAAAAAGCTAAGCATGTAAAAAGCTAAGCATGTAATGAAGTTTAGAACATGAGCTAGATGATAATAACTTCTGCCTGTCACTGATGAATACCAGATTGAGCTCCTCTGGCCTGCCAATGTCATCTGCAAACTGCTCCAAGAACCAGATCCAGCTATCCTTTGTCTCTTGCTCAACCACAGCCATTGCCACTGGGAATATATTGTCATTTCCATCCTTGGCAGTGGCAGACAATAATTGCCCACCAAACCTATCCTTCAAGTGGCATCCATCCAGCCCAACAAAGGGTCTACAACCACCTAGAAAGCCAACCTTCTGAGCATTGTATCTAATGTACATCCTTTTAAAATGGGGCTCTGCATTCTCATTTTCCATCTCTGTTTGCAGAATCACCCTACTTCCTACATCTGTCCTTAATATCATTTCTGCATAATCTCTAAGTAGGCCATACTGAGCCGCTTCATCCCCAGTAATCAGCCCCCTAGCTGCCGTCCTTGCTCTGTACACCTGACTAAGACTTAAATCAATTGAAATCTTCTGCATCACATGGTGCTTAACACCTGAGACCTCCCAATTAGGATTCTTAGCAAAATCCTCCAAATACCTCTTTGCCACATAGGCTGATGTAACTTGCCCATTTTTAAATGTTAGGGGGCAGGTACACTCAGGATAAAATGTCTTGATCTCAAAGGTGCATTCTCCAGTCACCATTGAGGCATAACACCTCCATCCACAACTGTTCTGACAATGTACAGAAATCTTCTTCTTCTTATTCAACTTCCACTTCACATCAATGTTATTCTGAATCACATACTCCCTCAAAGCCTTCCTAAACACCTGGGAGTTTGGGAACTTCATCCCTTTTGCCAACCTAACATTTTTCATATCAGTCCTCTCATTGAACTCCAAATTTCCACCCTGCTCATCATCAGAACTATCCACACTTGCAATATCATCCTCTAAAGCTGGTTCAGCCCACTCTTCATCTAAATCTATGTTTGGAGGAGGAACATTGATTGGGCCAGGTGCATCTGTGTTTGGCTGAGGTGTATCAGTGTTTGGATGAGGTGTATCAGTGTTTGGATGAGGAGGTGTATTAGTGTTTGGATGATGAGGTGGAGAAGACTCACCAAAAATGTCATCAGCAAAGTCTTCTCCTTCCAGACCTTCATTCAACCAATCAAACTCCTCCTCCAGACCATCACCCTCTGTAGCAGCCCCTGCACTAGCCCCTGCACCCCCTGCACCAGCCCCTGCACCAGCCCCTACACCAACCCCTGCACCATCAGGAACTTCAACTGCAAGTGGAGCATTACCACTCTCCACATACAATATGATGGGGTCTCTTGGCCCTCCCTCATTAGGCTTGCACAGGGGTACCACATCTTGATCATCTTGTATGAGCCTCAAGTCTTGCACCAAGTTGCCCCCAGGACCTAAATAATGAACCCTACACGGTTCATCAATCCCCAATTCCTCACATATACCTTTAAGTTCAAAATAACTAAGCAAATCAGGATCCCTATACACTACTTCAACTTTCCCACCAAAGTATTCTAAACTAGGGTTCCACAGAAAAGCATCCCCATAATGTACCTCCAATTTCACTTCCTCATCTATCTGCAATAACAAATTACCATTTGACACGTATACAATTAACAATTAAAGAATTGTAAACAACTTGCAAGTAAATAGTTGCATATTTCTGTTTTGCTTTTGGGATGCAACACACACAGAGGGACCATATTTTCTGCTTTGTTTTTTATTCTGTTTTACTAAATAGCACATGCAAACACTAAAATTTAAAGCTAATAGAAACTTGGGTCCATTGTGAGACACAATGACCACGACAGACAAAATGCCCACAAACAAACACAAATCCAAAGAACAAGTGGTCACATTTTTCATAAGCATCAACAAACACAACCAATATTCTCATTCCATTACATGTAACAATGACCATTGATTGATTACTAAAAACACAATAAACAACCACAAGCCCAAAGTAAAAACTCAAGCAGTGACTGATTTCTTACCAGGATTTTAGTCCCTCGAACAACCCGTTGCTCGTCTGGGTTTACACTTGCAACACAATCTCAATATCAGATGCAGAACTGGATTTACACGTTTCTAGGGCTCGTGAGGAAAAGAGAGTGAGTTCGTGTTGTTTGATCCGTGTTATGTTCTAATTTCAAATAAAAGGGTGTTTCTCTAACGTCTGAGGGTGAGGTGGGCAACGGATGGGTACCGAATTGAAGTTCATGTGGGCAAAGTGATAAGTTTTGAACCACGGGTAGGCAAAGTGAAAACGGGCCTAAGCTCAGGTGGGTTTACTATAATTATCCCTTTTTTTTTTTTGATGATGTGACTATCCATTTGGTTCGTTACGTGGCAAAAAAATGATTTTTTATTCAATCCATTTGACACGTCAACAATTTCCGTCTAAGAATTAACAGTAGAAACCAAATTCAAATTGACACAGTTGAAATATTAAAAACTAAATTGACACAAGGTGTAAAGATTATGGATCATTTATGTAGTTTACTCTATTCTTAAATATCAATCCTTTTTATGTCATAATTGCAAATCTTACACATGGCATATCATTTTAATATGACACTTGCACCATCCTAGTGAGTAATGACACTTATATATCATTATTTGATCATGTTGACATATTGATAATACAAAACATAAACCATATTGCATGAGTTACATTAATGCATAAAAAGTCAATATGTTTCCAATAGCTTCATAAGAGTCGAGGAAATGTTTTGAGGTGTAGAAATTTCACTTATAATATTTTTTGTAATGTAAGATATCATGTGAAAGCTCGAAAATGTGTTGAAAACACACGAGCGGTTTAGACCCCCAAATTAAAATTACGGCTTGGTTGATTTTACACTAACTTAATGATAAGTGCGGAATAGTGTAAACACAAGCGTATGAGCACAACAACTACTCTAATCCATATTTAAAGCAACACAGCAATAAAAATGAAATGAACAAGAGTAGAGAAGAAGGGTGCAAACACAGAAAACATCGAGACGTGTTCTCGAAGAGGAAATCGAAGAATTCGGCGAAAAACCTCTCCGCCGCCCTCCAAGCGGAAATCGATCCACAAGACAATCAGTTGGGATACATGGGTTAGCAAGAGACCCTCCAAGCCTAGTCTACCCGATGTACCTAAGCCCTCCAAGCTCCTACTCCAACAAGGCTTCTCGGAACCGTGTCTTGTCTAGCTCTCCGGATCCCGCAACAAGCTCCATGTTGCATTTGCCATCCTTGGCTTCTTCCAATGCTTCCCAATAGCTCCAAAACACTCTCTACACTCTGAATGTGTGTGGGTTGTGTTTGGGTATAAATCTCCTCTCAAGGTATGATAATAGGAGAGGGATGGAGAAGAGGCTATAATGATTTCTCACTAAGGAGGAGTAGCTCTCTCTCAAAAGATGGGTGGGTGAGTTGTAGAAAACCTATCTAGGGTTTTTTTCTCTGAATAGCCACACCAACATATGTGGGTAATGAGGGTATATATATAGAGTGGGTGAAGGGTAAGAAGGTCACTCATAAAAATCCTCCAGGCAGAAAGTTTCGCGACTGTCTCGCGGGAAGGCCTTACCAGCGAGACACTCGCGAAAATGACAGCCTGGCATGACTCTTCAGCTTCCAGCACGTGCAGGGCACATGCACCATTTCGCGGGATGCTTAGTAGCGAGATACCCGCGAAAACTCTTCAGTCTTCAATTTCTTAAGTCTTCACACTCTTTCTCTCACACACACAACCCTTACAATAAATCCCACAATAAATACAGGGTATACAAGATTGAAATCAATTACAATCAAATTTGGCACGGAATAAAAGCCAACAAAAACACAGTTGTAAATTACAACTTTACAATCTCCCCCTTTGGCTATTCCGTGACAAAACCCTAAAACAGACTCTAGACTTAAACGTGAGTTTGGGAACAAAGGCAAAACTCACTCACACCTAATTCTAGATTCTGAAGTGCTCTTGAAACATATGAACAAGTAACTCCTGAAACACAACAACACAATAACATCATTGTATACAGAAAACTTGAAAAGCATATGGAGCAAACAAAAAGTGATCAAGCAGAATGGAATAAAACAGTAGACCATGGCAAGATCAAACAAGTAATCACTATACAAAGTGATCACTATGTTCATTTACACAAGAAATGAACATTTGGACATGCAAAATGATAAGCTCACTTAAAGAGAATCATTTGCAAGTCCAACACTCAACCAATGCAAAATACACGAAATATTTGCATTTAGGAACAATCCTACATGGGCACAAGAGTGTTCATCACTCAACCAATGCATAGAACGTGTATGCATCTAGGAACAATCCTACATGGGCACAAGAGTGTTCATCACTCAACCAATGCATAGAACGTGTATGCATCTAGGAACAATCCTACATGGGCACAAGAGTGATGTACTTGAAGTAAAATACATGACATTGAACAACAAGCAAACATGCATGAAGGTTGCATAGGCAAGGTATTGCAAATGCATGGCACAAACCACAAAGACCTACAAACCAATGCATGAAACAAACCCTTAAAGCTTACATAAGTAACATGGGTACAAAATATAAAGTACTTCCCTATCATATCACTCCCCCTATCATGAATCATAGGAGTTGTGATGAACTTGGAACATATATACCTATAACTTGAAACACTTGCACAAAACACATTAGACCCTCAGGGTAAAGCAAGTAATAAATGGACAAGTATAATGTACCAAGTAAATAGCGATCAAGTAATCAAGATGTGAAACATATGAGCAACTTGATCAAACACCAAAACAGTCATATGGAAATGACTACAATGATCATATAGCAAAGAAGCAGAGAAAGTGATCATCCGAACATGCAACCAATAAAGCATAATAGCATAAGGATAAAAGCATGTCCAACACATAAACATAATGCAATGAGAGCAACAAAGTATATCAAAGCATCATAAAGTAACGAGAAAACAAGCATGAAGTAAATCAAGGTTTTCTTAAAAAGAATGTCTTCTCCCCCTTGGCATATGCATCTCCCCTATGGCTTTCTCCTCCTACGAATGTGCACAAAGTAGAATTTCTCCCCCTAAGAGTGTGCACATGAGTCATATAGAAATGACGATACTCTCCCCCTTTTTGTCACGAATAGACAATTAATCAAGAGGAAGGAAGGAAAGAAAAGAAGATATGAAGATGATGCATGAGGAGTGCATGATGAATGAGAAAATGAAGCTCAAACATAATACAAACATTAAAAAAAATGCTACAAAGCATAAAGAGCATAACATGCTAAGGATGATGGAACATGATATGGACCTAGGCATGACATGGACACAAGAACATGTTATATGTGCTAAAATGTCTAAAAAGACTTAACTAGCATGAGTGAATGCAAAAACATTTTAAGTGTTATAGTGTGTGCAGCAAATTGCATCTAGTGTGCATCTAATGTGCATGTGTGATGCATGACTAATGCATGAGCAAGGCACTCAAGGGGCAAGGTGTACAAAACACACCACCAATGATCAAAACATGATAAACATGAATAATTATGGTGATCCCCAAAGTTTGGTACTCATCGGAGTCCAAAACAACGAGAAAATGCCAGTTGGACATTTTATCAAACACATAGAGTGCACACACTATACATGTATGATGAACAATGCAAGAACATATGAAAATCTTGCCTAAATACATGTTATTTTTGCCACAAGGGGCCAACAACCAAACCAAATCATCATTTAAAACAAAGCCCAATCAAAAAGATTGACAGAAAATAAGTTTTCCAACTCCCATTTGAGAAAATCCCAATTATGAACATAAAACCCCCAAAAACGTAATCCAAGGATCAAAATTAATGAAAAGAGTTAAAGATTACCTTAGAGATGTTTATGGAATGAAAAACACTTGAATTTAGTTGGGTTTTGATGTAGAAACATTAAACTAGAGGTTTGGGAGAGGATGGGAGATGTTTAAAACAAATGACCCACGAAATGCCCTTTAAAAAGCTGATCTGGAAATTTTCGCTGGTATCTCGCTACTTACCATCCCGCGAAAATTTCGCTAGTATCTCGCAGGTATCTCGCAGGTAAGCATTACTCGCGAAACAGCCGCGAAACAGTCGCGAAACTCTCTGTCCAAATCTGAAAAACTTGCGAATTAGACCCTTTCACTCATGACTGAACTTAAACATGAAATAAGTCACGAAAACACCCAGAAAACATGTTTTTCACACAAAAACAATTTGAAAACTTTGAAAAACATGGGTGATACAAATCACTTCCAAAAGCAAACAAAAAGAACAAAGATCTTTTTGGTTTGAACCACATAAGGTTGAGCACACACACATCACATTTGAACATGTACAATCACACAAATGAAATAGACATTCATTGAACAAAAGTCTTGTGTGTTGTGTGTGAGGATCAAGTGTGGAATAGTCCTTAGACTAGAGTGAAGCTTCAATGATCAATTCAATCGAGTCATATACAACTAATACGAAATCAAGTGGACAATCTCTATTATAGAAATGAGTATATATGACCTCCCACACATTGAGTACATAACTTAGAAACTTTTCATTTGGCTTCTACATAAAGCATAACAATTGGTCCATTTTATTTTGTATGGACAAAACATCTCATTTTGAGATAGGTGCTTGAAATTTATGATATTTCAACATTGATGATTAGCCTTTGGCTTTTTGAGCACCATAAAATTTATATTAAAAGAGTCGCTTTCCCTTTTTCCTAGTCAAATACTAGTATATGCGACAGGCTTTTGCAGCTCAATATCTCTTTTCATTTTGAGACTTACATTTAGGGAGCTCTTTTTGCAAAAACATAAAAATAAAGTGGGAAGAGATATAGACACAAGTCTATGCAAGTATCAAGACCAACAAGACTATTGACCAATCATTCATGACAAGCTTGAAGATCTATTTACAGCAGTCACACATAGTTTTCAAGATTTCTTCCACATAGAAATAGGTGCATACATAATAAGCTAAGCTCGTAAATGCACTACGCCATTAGTACGAAGGTACTAGGCCAAACTCACATGAGATGTGTGCTCAAACATATACGATCAAACTTTTTGAATTTTTCACTTTTTATGTGGTTTTGGATTTTTACTCACACAAAACCAAAGCAAAACAATAAGATCAAAAACAAAAACACAAACAATGCATATAAAGAGATGCATGATGCACAAATGCATGACAATGAAGCATCTAATGCATGAATGGTCCTACAAAGATCGAAAGAATTAGATCAAGGACCAAAAGAGCATAAGCTCAACCATAGGAACCCTTCCTCATCCAAACGGAATGATTGTTTGGAATGAGTGTCTCAAGAGAAGTGAGACGAGGGTTGGAAGAATGAGAACCGGAGATGCACATAGTCAAGGAGTTAAGAGCATCAAACACTTTCTTTAACAACATGCTATTTTCACTCAAATCCGGTTTATCATTTTTAGCACAACTTCCAAGAAGCTCAAGTTTCTCTTTTCTTTTGATTCTTTTAAAAGCTTGAAACTTAGAGCAATGAGGTCTAAGATGACCAAGGGCACCACAATGGTGACAAACAGTGTGTTTAGGTCCATTAGGCTTTTTGGGAATGGATCTAACAACTTGGGTTTGTTCTTTCTTCAACTTAGAACATTGAGGCCTTATATGACCAATCACACCACAATGGTGGCAAGTTGGAACACATTTAGATCCACTCAATTCCTTAGGATTGGACCTAAACAGAGGCTTTGGCTTAATAGCCTTTCTCTCCACTTTTTGATTTCTTTTATGTGGAGGAATGTACACCGATTTGTCCTTTGAGGCAGAACACACATTAGGCACAATCTCGGGTACCACAACATGATTGCAACATATATTTTCATCCTTTTTAACAATAGGTTCAACAATCAAACACTTGGCATGCATCTTAAGAGATTCATTTTCAGATTTAAGATCATCAACAAGTTTGTTAGACAAAACAAGTTTAGCATCCAAGTCCATATTCAAACATTCAAACTCTTTCAGCTTTTCAAAAGAATTTTCAGCAAGTTTCTTATATTTTTCAACCAATTTGATGGATTCATTGAGCTTAGCAATCAAATCATCCTTTTCACAAAATAACTTGCTTAAATTCTTTTGAAATTTCTTAGCATTTTTCTTTAAGAGTTTGGTGTTAAGAATATCAACAACACCCAAAGATTCATGTAACATAGCATCACAATTATGAGGATTATCACTCATAGAGGCATTTTCACAAACACATGGCATGTTACATTTATCACCAATCAAATCATACAAGGAGGCATACATAGCACAATCCATGGAAAATAAACACAAGGAGTCAAGGATCACACTTAGGCAATGAAACCAAATCAAGTGTACCCGCTCTGATACCAATTGAAAGCTCGAAAATGTGTTGAAAACACACGAGCGGTTTAGACCCCCAAATTAAAATTACGGCTTGGTTGATTTTACACTAACTTAATGATAAGTGCGGAATAGTGTAAACACAAGCGTATGAGCACAACAACTACTCTAATCCATATTTAAAGCAACACAGCAATAAAAATGAAATGAACAAGAGTAGAGAAGAAGGGTGCAAACACAGAAAACACCGAGACGTGTTCTCGAAGAGGAAATCGAAGAATTCGGCGAAAAACCTCTCCGCCGCCCTCCAAGCGGAAATCGATCCACTAGACAATCAGTTGGGATACATGGGTTAGCAAGAGACCCTCCAAGCCTAGTCTACCCGATGTACCTAAGCCCTCCAAGCTCCTACTCCAACAAGGCTTCTCGGAACCGTGTCTTGTCTAGCTCTCCGAATCCCGCAACAAGCTCCATGTTGCATTTGCCATCCTTGGCTTCTTCCAATGCTTCCCAATAGCTCCAAAACACTCTCTACACTCTGAATGTGTGTGGGTTGTGTTTGGGTATAAATCTCCTCTCAAGGTATGATAATAGGAGAGGGATGGAGAAGAGGCTATAATGATTTCTCACTAAGGAGGAGTAGCTCTCTCTCAAAAGATGGGTGGGTGAGTTGTAGAAAACCTATCTAGGGTTTTTTTCTCTGAATAGCCACACCAACATATGTGGGTAATGAGGGTATATATATAGAGTGGGTGAAGGGTAAGAAGGTCACTCATAAAAATCCTCCAGGCAGAAAGTTTCGCGACTGTCTCGCGGGAAGGCCTTACCAGCGAGACACTCGCGAAAATGACAGCCTGGCATGACTCTTCAGCTTCCAGCACGTGCAGGGCACATGCACCATTTCGCGGGATGCTTAGTAGCGAGATACCCGCGAAAACTCTTCAGTCTTCAATTTCTTAAGTCTTCACACTCTTTCTCTCACACACACAACCCTTACAATAAATCCCACAATAAATACAGGGTATACAAGATTGAAATCAATTACAATCAAATTTGGCACGGAACAAAAGCCAACAAAAACACAGTTGTAAATTACAACTTTACATCATGTAAGATTCTATGTTTATTCATTAAAAAAAAAAAAAAAAAAGGATATCAAGTTAAAAGTATCATTTATTTTTAATTGAAATTAAAACCCAAAAGCCATTCTTATTTTGGACAGAAAAAAGTTTAATGATGTACAAAATTATGTAGTGGCAGTTGATGAAACTAATGGAATTCGATATATTAAAAAGTAAGCATTCATTTTCTCAAAAAAAAGAAAAAGAAAAAAAAAAAAGTAAGCATTCTTACGGCTTGGCTTGAAGAAATGTAACTTTTTCAATATGAAACACTAGAAAAAATTTTGTCCTTGGTGTTACTTTCTGGAGATATTATATTTTATATAAATGTCTAGCTATAAATTTGGTTGTAACTTAAGGGTACAACTTCATTCAATATTTTTTTGTTAGATGTAAATTTTGTCAAATCCATCCTTGCATAATAGATTACATTTTCTTTTTATATTCTCTGTACTTGCAAAATTTATAAAAGATCAAAGATCAATAATTATATCATTAATCAATTATTTAAATTGCAGGTTTTGGTAGGTTAAAATTATATATAAAAATATATATTTATGAATCAAATAGTAAATAACATTAAATTGATACAAAATTTAATATGTATATTAAAAGTATAAATAACATGCAATTAGTAGTTAGATTTTAAAATCATGTAACAATGTTAATTTTTTTAAAGAAAGTTATAGACTTAGGTTACGTCAAAGTTTGTAACTAAATTTTTTTATTATATTTTTATACACACAAGAGAGGAAAAAGGCAAAGGACAGGAGTGGAGGAACCAGGCTAGAAAGTAAAAATCACATCACGCCCGATTCATATGTTCCCCCTTCCTGTCCCCCAATAGTTTTAGCCCCAAAAGTCCCTCTCATGTACGTGGTACCCTGCAAACCAAGGGAAATAAAATCCAGTGCTAGTATAGTATACAAAAATAGGGTCCCAGTACACAGACAGGAAAAATGGTCATGTAAGAATCATTGATTGTATAAAATATTACTTGAACGGTTGTAACTTGGAATTGTATAGTGTGCACTATATCCAGTGGACAAATTCATCAAAAAAAAAAAAAAAATCAGTGGACAAATAATAAGTCACGAAATGTGTGTCCAGTTGTGTGAAATAAAATGTGTGTAACATATTTTAGCCATTTTATATTATTTAATTTGAAGACAAAGGGCAGCCCATTTATATGTAATATTTCTTGCTGCTCCAAATCCTCCCTCATTATAACTTCAATTCTATCTGAAACTTGAAAGGTGGTTTTCTTCCAAACAAAATTTAAACTTTTGTTTGGATGGAGGGAGAGATAGGGAAAGATTATAGATAATAAAGAAAGATGATCAAAATCTACCTGAAGAAGAGAAAATAAGCTGACGGATCCAAGCAATGTTGATAGATGGGCCCATTAGGTGCAAGACTCAGTGAGAACGGATTTGCTGGCCACATGTCAGGCAGAATCCCTATATGGGGAATACTTGCGGCACACCCCCTAGATTCTAGGGGTAATTAGAGTCCTAGCACAATTAGGGTTCTAGAAGCTGCGTGCATCGATGGAGATCTTCTTTATAAGGAATATGACTTGTCCATCACGTTGGGGACTCCTCAAGAGGATTTCTACAAGGAAAGACTTCGACTCCAAGTAAAAAAGGTCAACTTTCGACTACTATAAAAGCCTCAATACCCTCACAAATCGAGGTACGCATAATTTACCCTCTCTAGCACTCTAGAGTTGTGAGAATATTTCTGACTTGACCTTCGGAGGGTATTCGGCCGGCACCACACCGGTGCTCTTCGCAAGGTTTTCTCTTCTTTTTATTGTGCAGGTTTATTTTCGAGCATACAAGCATCGTGCAACTCACTGGTGAGATTTTCGGCATCATCAGTTGGCGCCGTCTGTGGGAAACGACGTATTGCGCGATTCGTAAGCCATATTATCGTTTCAAGGACAAAAGGGTTGCATGGTACTCACACGCTCGATGGCAACCACCAACGATGTTCAAGGGGAGGAACCACCTACGACTGCCCTTGAAAGACAAGTTCGAACTCTGGCGGCCGCAGTGGAGCGCCTCACCAAACAAAATTTCGATTTGGAGGAACAGCTACGCCAGAAAAACGCAGTACGAGACGACCAGCAAGAAGACCAAGAGGGGACCAGCGGCGCAAGAAAAAACCAGGAGAGACCTGAAGGCAGCCACGCCCCCAGCAGACCAGAGAGGCAAAACATGAGCATGCCATCCCTCACGGATGCCACTCCACCACATATCGTCGCAGAGATGCAGGCGATAAAAGAGCAGATGGAAGTTATGATGAACGCACTCAAGGGACGAGTTTCCAGTGACCTTGACGATCTCGTCAACCGCACAGATTCACCCTTCACTGCAGCCGTGAACTCCTTCCCCTTACCGCACAAGTTTCGGATGCCACAGATCGACAGTTATGACGGAATAAAGGACCCTCTAGATCATCTAGAGACGTTCAAAACTCTGATGCACCTTCAGGGGGTCGCGGATGAAATAATGTGCAGGGCTTTCCCTACAACATTGAAGGGAGCCGCGAGGATCTGGTTCAGTCGATTGACACCGAACTCCATCAGCACATTCAAGGAATTGAGCGCCCAGTTCACGTCTCACTTTATCGGGGGACACAGGTACAAGAAGTCGACGGCTTGCCTAATGAGCATCAGACAGCGAGAAGACGAGACGTTGAGATCTTACATAACCCGTTTCAATAAGAAGGCACTTTCGATTGATGAGGCCGACGATAAAATACTCGTAGCAGCATTTACGAATGGGCTGAGGAAGGGTAAGTTTTTGTTTTCACTATATAAAAATGACCCGAAAACTATGCCGGACGTGCTCTACAGGGCCACAAAATATATGAATGCCGAAGACGCTCTACTAGCTCGCGAGGAAAAGCCTAAGAAGAGAGAAAGGCAGGAAGATGCCCGAGAGGAAAGAGGGCGGAAGACGGCAAGAACCGGAGAGCGAAGGGATGATAGGCGCTCCGAGCCCCCTACGGGGAGATTCACAAGCTTCACTCCACTGACTGCCCCTATCGACCAAGTTCTCATGCAAATCAAGGATGAGGGGACATTAACTTTCCCTGGAAAGCTGAAGGGAGATCCCAACAAACGGTCTAGAGATAGGTACTGTCGCTTCCATCGCGATCACGGACATGACACAGCTGACTGCTATGACCTGAAACAGCAGATTGAAGCCCTCATTAGACAGGGAAAGTTGCAGAAGTTCGTCAGTAAGGAAAGGACGGATCATCAACATCAAGAGCAGCCACCCCACCGAGATAATGAGCACCCCAGACCACCTATAGGGGATATAAGAATGATCACAGGGGGCACGACAACTATAGGGTCGTCCAAAAAGGCCAGAAAAACATACCTCAGGATGGTTCATAACGTCCAGCTAACGGGCTCCGTACCAAGAATAGCACGGATGGAAAGCCCGATCATAGGATTCTCAGAAGAGGATGCCCGACGTCTTCACCACCCTCATGAGGACGCGCTTGTTATCACCTTACAAGTGGGAGACTTCAACATGCACCGAGTGCTAATCGACAATGGTAGCTCAGCGGACATCTTATACTACCCGGCGTTCCAGCAGATGAGGATTGATAGAGAACGGTTAATACCGACAAATGCTCCGCTGATTGGCTTTGGAGGTACGAGGGTATTCCCATTAGGCGCGGTCACACTTTCGGTAACAATAGGTGATTATCCTCAACGGATCACAAAGGAGATGACTTTCCTTGTGGTCGACTGCTCATCTGCTTACAATGCTATCATCGGACGACCCACCCTCAACTCATGGAAGGCGGTAACGTCAACATACCACCTAATGATCAAATTTCCTACGGAGCACGGGGTGGGAGAGCTGCGAGGAAATCAGCTGGCCGCACGAGAGTGCTACATTGCTATGATGGAGATGGAAGGGAACTTACCACTTCAAGACGCTGGACGGGCAAAAGCTGTAGCAACCATGGAGCACGGAGCACCTACGGAGATACCACCAGTAGAGACGACATGAAGAGCATCGACGCCCCCCCCCCCCCAGTTTCCAGTTTATTACTACGAACAATTTTTGCTATTATTTAGTTTTGCTATCACAAGTTTTTTCTTCAAACGATTCTTTCTACAAGTGCCTTTTTAAGCCCAAGGGGGCAGGTACCTTTTTTGTTCTACATGGTTTTCTTTCAATAAGAGAAATAGTCAGACACGTTTGTGTTCTTCCTACTTGATAAACTAAGTCCAAAAAATGGACGGATATAAACTAAGTCCACAAGATGGACGGACGACCATCAAGGTGACGAGGCAAAACTTAGTCACCTCAATAAGTCCGCGACCCCAAGTGGACGACCATCAAGGTGACGAGGTAAAACTTAGTCACCTCAACAAGTCCACGACCCCAAGTGGACGACCATCAAGGTGACGAGGTAAAACTTAGTCACTTCAACAAGTCCACGACCCCAAGTGGACGACCATCAAGGTGACGAGGTAAAACTTAGTCACTTCAACAAAGTCCACTACCCCAAGTGGACGACCATCAAGGTGACGAGGTAAAACTTAGTCACTTCAACAAAGTCCACTACCCCAAGTGGACGACCATCAAGGTGACGAGGTAAAACTTAGTCACCTCAACAAGTCCACGACCCCAAGTGGACGACCATCAAGGTGACGAGGTAAAACTTAGTCACCTCAACAAGTCCACGACCCTAAATGGACGACCATCAAGGTGACGAGGTAAAACTTAGTCACTTCAACAAAGTCCACTACCCCAAGTGGACGACCATCAAGGTGACGAGGTAAAACTTAGTCACTCAACAAAGTCCACTACCCCAAGTGGACGACCATCAAGGTGACGAGGTAAAACTTAGTCACCTCAACAAGTCCACGACCCCAAGTGGACGACCATCAAGGTGACAAGGTGACGAGGTAAAACTTAGTCACCTCAACAAGTCCACGACCCTAAATGGACGACCATCAAGGTGACGAGGTAAAACTTAGTCACTTCAACAAAGTCCACTACCCCAAGTGGACGACCATCAAGGTGACGAGGTAAAACTTAGTCACCTCAACAAGTCCACGACCCCAAGTGGACGACCATCAAGGTGACGAGGTAAAACTTAGTCACTTCAACAAAGTCCACTACCCCAAGTGGACGACCATCAAGGTGACGAGGTAAAACTTAGTCACCTCAACAAGTCCACGACCCTAAATGGACGACCATCAAGGTGACGAGGTAAAACTTAGTCACTTCAACAAAGTCCACTACCCCAAGTGGACGACCATCAAGGTGACGAGGTAAAACTTAGTCACCTCAACAAGTCCACGACCCCAAGTGGACGACCATCAAGATGACGAGGTAAAACTTAGTCACTTCAACAAAGTCCACTACCCCAAGTGGACGACCATCAAGGTGACGAGGTAAAACTTAGTCACCTCAACAAATCCACGACCCCAAGTGGACGACCATCAAGGTGACGAGAGGTAAAACTTAGTCACCTTAACACGTCCACTACCCCAAGTGGACAACCCACAAGGCGACGACCCAAAACTTAGTCACCTTAACATGTCCACTACCCCAAGTGGACGACCCACAAGGCGACGACCCACAAGGTGACGAAGTAACTCTTAGTCACCTCAACAAGTCCATGACCCCGAGTGGACGACCCACAAGATGACGAGGTAATTCTTAGTCACCTCAAGAAGTCCACGACCTCAAAGTGGATGACCAACAAGGTGACAAGATCACACTTGGTATCGACAGCAAGTCCATGACCAAAGTGGACGGACAAAAAATAAAATAATAATATGAAGTCCATGACCAAAGTGGACGGACAAAAAATGGATGGAGGTCCATGCATGTCCATGAAAAGAAATGGACGGACATACACGTCCATGGAAAGAAGTTGATGGGCACCCCATGTCCATTAACCAAAAAAATGGACGTCCATAAATAAAGTGGACGGAGGTCCACATTCAAAAAAAAAAAAAAAAAAAAAAAAAAAAAAAGGGCCCGACGGATGCATGCATGTCCACAAAAAAGTGGACGGAGGCATGCATGTCCACAAAGAGATGGACGGGCACCCCTCTGCATGCATGTCCACAAAAGGTGGACGGAGGCATGCATGTCCACCAAAAAAAAAAAAAAAAAAAAAAAAAAAAAAAAAAGTGGACGGACACCCCTCTCCCACCAAAAAAAAAAAAAAAAAAAAAAAGAAAGAAAGAAAGGGGGACGGATGCATGTTAATGGACGGATGCATGTCCATTAACAAAAAGAAAAAGGTCACAGATGAATGTACCCAAAAAAAAAAAAAAAAAAAAAAAAAAAAAAAAAAAAAAAAAAAAAAAAAAAAGGAACGTAGCCATGCATAGTGGACGGAGGTCCACATTCAAAAAAAAAAAAAAAAAAAAAAAAAGGCCCGACGGATGCATGCATGTCCACAAAAAAGTGGACGGAGGCATGCATGTCCACAAAGAGATGGACGGGCACCCCTCTGCATGCATGTCCACAAAAGGTGGACGGAGGCATGCATGTCCACAAAAAAAAAAAAAAAAAAAAAAAAAAAAAAAAAAAAAAAAAAAAAAAAAACTATATATATATATATATATATAAAATAAAAAACTTTGATGATGAGGTAACACTCAGTCACATCAGCAAGTCTATGATCCAAAGTAGACGGATAAAATGCCTTAAGAATGGGACGCTAATAGAGGACTACAACGTGTCCCAAAGGTTGAAAGTTCCATTATGCGTCTCGAGGGGCAGTGTATCAATGGCTTACCGTGCAGAAGGATGCCCAATACTATGGATAAGCATAAGACAAACGACAATACTTCAAAATGACCTTAGAGGGTTAAACACTACAAAAAGGAAGCCGACGGACACGTAATCCTCATCCCAATGGGATGGATCGACAACCAAGGATACCGACGATCAAGGATGCTAACGGTATTTGATTCTCATTCAAAATTTAAGTCTTGCTACCTACGGGTGGAAGGACGGACCAAGTCACTCACAAGTGCCTTGGTACAAAATTTAAGTCCTCGAGATCTAAATCGAACCATCACCCCATGGGTCCTTTCACTCCGAGATCACAAACCCATAGGGTGAAGGGGGCAACTGAAGAGGAGAAAATTTAAGTCCTCAAGATCTAAATCGAACCATCACCCCATGGGTCCTTTCACTCCGAGATCACGGACCCATAGGGTGAAGGGGGCAACTGAAGAAGAGAAAATAAGCTGACGGATCCAAGCAATGTTGATAGATGGGCCCATTAGGTGCAAGACTCAGTGAGAACGGATTTGCTGGCCACATGTCAGGCAGAATCCCTATATGGGGAATACTTGCGGCACACCCCCTAGATTCTAGGGGTAATTAGAGTCCTAGCACAATTAGGGTTCTAGAAGCTGCGTGCATCGATGGAGATCTTCTTTATAAGGAATATGACTTGTCCATCACGTTGGGGACTCCTCAAGAGGATTTCTACAAGGAAAGACTTCGACTCCAAGTAAAAAAGGTCAACTTTCGACTACTATAAAAGCCTCAATACCCTCACAAATCGAGGTACGCATAATTTACCCTCTCTAGCACTCTAGAGTTGTGAGAATATTTCTGACTTGACCTTCGGAGGGTATTCGGCCGGCACCACACCGGTGCTCTTCGCAAGGTTTTCTCTTCTTTTTATTGTGCAGGTTTACATTTGAGTGCGTAGGAATCGTGCAGCTCACTGGTGAGATTTTCGGCCTCATCACTACCCATTTTTAATATATTAACATATTCCAACATCTTTTCCCTTTACATTATTCTTCTCTCCTATTTCCTATGTTCCAAACATATCTTAAGATCGGTTGCCGCCCTCGACCAACACACCCTCCCATTATCAAAGAAAAAAAAAAGTATGCAAATACTTATGAATAATAGGGGTTATTAGTTGTTTTTACTTTCAATTTTGATAATTGCTTCTTTTATATAAAATTAGTACTATGTTTGTGCAATGCACAGATTAACCCAAAATTATACCTTCCCAAAGAATGTTTCAATGATATAAGTAAAATTAAATGGTAAATAGAAAATAAAAATTATATCAAGTTACATGGTGAAAAACACATAATTTAAGACCAAAATTTTATTAAGGCAATAACTATAAAATAATTTAAAATAAATAATAAATTCTTTTTAAATTTCTTCAAAATTTTGATATACTAGAGTATTTTCAAAGTAGTATTTAAAAAAAGGAAAAAAAAAAAAAAAAAAAAAACTTTGACAATAAAGTTTCACTCAAAGTAAACTATATTAATAATTTGAATAACTATAATCATAATGAGGCACATGATGAAATTATATTATACATGTAATATTTAAGCTGTGTTTGGTATAATAAATGGAGATTATATTAAGAATGTTACCTTTTTTTTTTTTTTTTTTTTTTAGAATTTCAACTTATGTCATCCGCTTCTAATGACAGCTTTTTATCATTAGACCAAGACACCAATCAGTTTTTGGTATTGGCGGGGATTGAACTCCAGATCTCTTATACAATTATTAAAGATTTTACCAGTTGAGCTAACTGGAACCTACAAAAATGTTACTTTATATTATTGAAAATAGAATAGAATATAATGGAATAAGTATTCCTATTTATAGGTATTGTAAACTAGAATAAAACCTCAAATATGTATTTTTGAAAATACAAGGAATATGTATTCATGGAAGACATCATTGTGAGCAATATGAATGACACTCTGGTTGTCACAATAAAGAAGAGTAGCAGAGGATGTAGACACACCTAAGTTTTTGAGAAGCTATCGTAACCAAAGCAGCTCAAATGTGGTATCAGCAAGGGCACGATATTCTGCTTCAGTACTGGAGCGGGCCACATGAGTTAGTTTCTTACTTCGCTAAGAAATCAAAGAAGAACCAAGAAGAAAACAATAACCAGTAGTGGACCTGCGATCAGTGGAATCTCCTGCCCAATCAGCATCAGAAAATGTATGGAGAATAAGAGGAGACTAAGCAGAGTAGAAAAGACCATGGAAGAGAGTGCCCTTCAGGTATCGAAGAATGTGCAGAACAGTAGCATAGTGAGTCGATCATGGAGCAAATAGATACTGGCTCACCTGGTGAACAACATAGGAAATGTCTGGACGAGTAACAATGAGATAAACTAGGCTGCCAACCAAGCGTCTGTAAAGAGAGGGATTAGACAGTGGTTTCCCCCCTGAAGGAGTCAGATGCGCATTAAACTCAAATGGAGTGTCAACAGTCTTGCTATCAGTGAGTCTAACTCGAGACATGAGTTTAGAAGCATACTTGGCTTGAGTAATATAAAGTCCATCTGTAGAATGAGTGATTTCAAGACCCAAGAAGTAACTGAGATGTCCAAGATCTTTCATCTCAAACTGCTGACTTAGAAAATTCTTGAGTTCTTGAATGCCACTAAGGTCATCACCAGTTATGATCATATCATCCACATATAGGAGAAATAAAATATTGCATTTGTTAGTGCGACGAAAAAATAAAGCAGAATCATAATGACTGGCCATGTAACCCAAGCGAGAGATGGTAGAGCTGAATTTGGCAAACCAAGCTCGTGGAGCTTGTTTAAGGCCATAAAGTGCTCGTCGAATGTGACAAACCTTGTTTGATTCAACAGAGAGACCAGGAGGAGGTTGCATATAAACTTCTTCACCTAAATCCCCATTAAGGAATGCATTTTTTGACATCCATCTGAAAAAGATCCCATTTACTGGTAGCAGCAACAACTAAGAGGGTGCGAACAGATGAGATACGAGCAACCGGAGCAAATGTCTCTTCATAATTAATCCCATACTCTTGTATAAAGCCTTTTGCAACAAGATGAATTTTGTAGCGCTCAATGGACCCATCAGAGCGAGTCTTAATCTTGTAGATCCACTTACAACCAACCACAGATTTTCCAGGGGGGAGAGTCACAAAGTCTCAAGTATGGTTTTTAGATAATGCATCAAGTTCCTCTTTCATTGCAATCTGCCATAAAGGGTCAGTGGAAGCCTCACGATAGGTGTGAAGCTCGTGCAGTGTAGCAAGGGCAGTGTAACAATGATAGTCAAGTAAATGTGCAGGAATGGATCTTACCCGAGTTGAGTGACGAGGTGGAGATAATCTGGAGGTGATCTAAAAAGGCACTCATATGGAGTTTGATTTTGGATGACAAGACTTGGAATGTGATTAATAGCATAAACAGCATGAAGAGCAGCTTCGCCCCAAAAAGGAGCAGGAACTTTAACAGAGAGAAGGAGAGCACGAACAGTGTCAAGGATATGACGAAGTTTTCATTCGGTTCTACCATTTTGCTGAGATGTACCTGGACAAGTTTATTGATGAACAGTGCCATAGGAACGTAAAACAGCTTGGAAAGCATATTGAGTGTACTCAAGAGCATTATCAGATCAAAAAATTTTGATGCGTTTGGAAAACTGAGTTTCAACTATTTTTGCAAGATTAGAATATATTTCTAATAATTCAGAACGATATTTCATATTAAAAATCTAGGTATAGCGAGAGTAATCATCAACAAAGACAACAAAATATCGAGATCCACTAATACTAGAGACAGAGGAAGGCCCCCAAACATCAGAATGAATGAGGTCAAAAATATCAGTGGATATTGATTCACTAGTATTGAAAGGCAAGGCTAGTTGTTTTCCTAACTGACATGAAACACAATCAAAATTTTCTGTAGACACTGAACCTAACAAACCTTTAGAAGCCAATTGTTGTACCCAAGAGGAAGATGCATGACCAAGTCGAGCATGCCAAAGTGCAAGGGAAGGAATTGAAGAAATTGTAGCAGCGACAGCAATAGAAACAGGAGCAACAAGTGGAAGACGAAGGTTGTCCACGGGAAACATACGCCCAACTCTAGAACCGGTCCCAAGCTCCTGTCCCGTCCTCGGATCTTGCACAATGCACCCAGAATAATAAAAGATAATGCGATAACCCAACTCAGCTAATTGTCCCACAGAAAACAAATTATAAGAAAGGTCAGGAACATTAAAGACTCCAGGAATCGAGAGGTTGGAGGTCGAAACTGAACCTATATTATGACCAGACATTGTGGAACCATTTGCTGTGCGAACATTAAGAAGGTGCGGTGCAGGTTTAAGGTCAAAAAATAAGGATGAGTAAGGTGTCATGTGATTGCAACAAGCAGAATCCATAAGCCAAGGGGTAGGAGACATACTAGATAAAGCTGAGAGAGAAGAGGAATAAGATGCATTACCAACCATACGAATGACATTGGCGATGATATTTATAAGGTCATCTCTGGAAATGGAGAAAGTGGATCCAGAAGACTGAGACTGTGTAGAGACAAGAGTCATGGGTTGGACACTCTTAGTGTTAGCAACTGTAGCAGCAGAAATGGAAACAGTTGATTTGTTGCATTGATAGCAAGTCTCAATATTATAGCCAAAACGTTTGCAAAAATTGCAAAACCGTTTGTTGGATTGTCGGCGACGATTGTTGCAAAAGGAAGCAAACTTGTCTTTATTCTTCATTTAGAAGCAAAATATGCAAAAATGGACTACAAAAATGAAATCTACGCGAAAAACTGGGTAAGAAGCACCTGAACTCCAAAAAGTCAACTCTAGCAAAAAGTCAACAGTTAACCCCATCAAAGTCAATGGATGACGTCAACAGGCTGACTAGGCAATGACGTCAGCAGAAGAGAAGATGAAGATGATGTCAGCAGCAACCTGGACGATGATGTCAGCAGATGACGTCACCTAGGGCTGATGTCAGCAGATGAGATCTGGCGCGTGAGGCGCGTGAAGAACACTTCTGGCGCGTGGCGACGCATGATGACCTCTGACGGCACGTGGAGGCATGTGGAGCGCGTGAGCTAGGGCGCAGAATCTTTTGGTGGCGCGTGAGAGCACGTGCAATCTCCGATGATGATGAGATTTCCACGATTGAGTAGATCGGTGTAAGACGATCTCTGTGGTACCTTCACCAACGTAATCGGAGCAATATTGCGGCAGTGATGCAATAGGCAGTGGTCTTTGTGGCGTGAAACTCCTCAACAATGGCGGCTGTAGGTCCGGAACCCAAAGACGATGGCTAGAAGACGTCGAAGGTTCAACGGTGAAAGGCTGCAGCGGTTGCTGTGATGGCGGAAGCAATGTTGAAAAATGGAGTCACACCAATAAAGACAAGACTGCTAAGAAAAAGTCAAAGCAGTAGCTCTGATACCATATTAGAAATACTGAATGATTGTATTGTATTTCTCCATGAAAGAATATACACAAGTGCCTTTATATAGGAGGCATATGAGTGCAGTACAAATAAAAGTGTAGTACAAGAGTGTGCTATACAAGTAATCTATTTGGGCCTAAAGCCCACAACTATACACGTTAAAAGTTCTCATGTTTAATTTATAATTTTTTGGTCAGAATTTGAGCACTCTTGTGTGTACTAAAATGCCTTTTGCAATTTGATGAGCTCACGGATACTCGTTAAACAAGTTTACATGAGAGGACACATGTCATGAAACAAATACAACTCACTTTTACTATATAATCCTATACCATCTGCTAACCACTCACAAAGTCACACCCTTGACCCTTTCTTTAATTTAAGGTACACCATGTCCTACCCAACAACTGGTGGTGCCACTGCCACCAACATAGCCAATGGTGTCACCACCGTGGACTGCCAGAAGCAAGTCCGGTCATGGAGGCTTCTACGCTCTCTCATGGAGCTCCTTATCCCAAGCTGCAACTGCACCTTTATAGAAGAACAAGACCAAGATATCAAACAAGAAAACTACGTCCAGAACTACAATAATAATCCACACCCAACCTTCACTTCTTCTTCCACAATCATCACTGGCACCATATTTGGCTATCGCCGTGGGAAAGTTAGCCTTTGTATACAAACCAATTCCAACTCCACCAACCCAATTCTCCTCCTAGAATTGGCTGTTCCCACAACAACTTTAGCTAGAGAAATGCAAGGAGGTATTCTTCGAATTGCGCTAGAGTGCGCCACACCAACAACATATATAACTGGTTCTTGCTCTCTTTTGTCCCTGCCAGTGTGGACTATGTACTGTAATGGGAGGAAAGTTGGGTACGCAGTTAAGAGACAGCCTTGTAAGGCTGATTTGGAGGCACTTAGGCTAATGAGTGAGGTTGTTGTGGGTGCTGGCATGATTAATGGGAAGGAGCTTAATTGCGAAGATGAGCTTCTGTACCTTAGGTCCAACTTTGAGAGAGTTTGTGGGTCAGCTAATTCGGAGTCCTTTCATTTGATTGATCCAGATGGAAGCATTGGTCAGGAGCTAAGTATTTTCTTTTTTCGCTCGAGCTGACCTATTCTTAATTAGCTAGCCCATTAAATTGATAACTCCAAGTCCTATGGAGATGGTTTATGATCGATCCAGCTTTATTATTACCCTCACCTTTTTAAGCCTAAAAATTGTACCAATTTTTATTGGCTTTTGTAGTTCGAAAAATGTCAGAAGTTTGAAGAGAATGTTCAGCTATGAAGCCTTCTTCTTCTCTATTTTTTTAATCTCTATTTTTTTTTTTTTTTTGATAAACTTCAAATTTTATTCAAACGGAAAGTGCAGAGAGACAATCTCCCAAACGGGCAGAGTGGACAACTCTAGGGAGATTATCCTTATTAAAACAAAATGACTCACTAGAAGCAAGAGATAATCTCCTTATCTATTTTTTAATCTCCTCTATAGCTTAAAATGAGTACTTCTATTTTCACGTTTGTTTTTGGTGCCTCGTGGTTTCTTCGTTTATTTTTCTATCACAAAAGTTTTTATTGGGATTACGTCCCTAGGGTTTGAATACCTGATAGAGTAATGTTTAAATAATTAAATTTAGTGTGCTTTTGAGTAGCAGCAGGCGTGCACGTTTTGCCTTTTTTCCTGGATCCCGTGCACTGTTCACGGACCAACAAGTACAGAAAAATGCAGCAATAACTTTAAAATTGAATCTCATAGGCACTATTCATAGTTTAAAAATTATTTTATTACAATGTTTTCAATTTTCAACAATAAACGGTATCCAAACATACCTTTAGATTAAATTTTTTTTGAAGAATTGATAAATTTTCATTGATACCAGAGGATGTGATTTTGAATGTTAACCTTGTCTCTATTCTACTTTTGAATTTAATTGATAATTTATCAAATTTCACTTTTTACATTAGGAGAAACTGAGAAACATTAGTTAACACGCGAGCCAAGAGATTGGCTACTATGTATTAAATATTCTATGATTAATTTTAACAAAAAGGAAGAATAAAAAAGCCAATATATATGTGAATTCTAGTTAGCTCAACTGGTAAAGTCTCTGATGGTTGTATAAGAGATCTGGGGTTCAATCCCCACCTACACCAAAAACTGATTGGTGTCTTGGTCTGATAATAAAGGACAATTATCAGGAGCGGACGTCATAAGCTGAAACTCTCTCCAAAAAAAAAAAAAAAAAAGCCAATATATACTGTGATGCTGGTTATTTTTTGGGGAAAGTGTTTTAGGTTTACTACTTCAAAGAGATATGTTATCATTAAATTTTAAAAAAGATTTGATTCATTATATTATAGCTCCAATGAAATAAATTAAACTAGATATCATTACACCAACATTATTAATTAACTTGTTAAACCACCAACTTTGCATAACTTGACATACTGGCCCGCGTACAGCTACCAAATTTCTGTACGAACTTGTTCTTTAACAGACAAGATGAATTTTTTTCCCAAATAAAATATGGTTAAGGATATGATTTGAAAAGCCAATATATGATATATCCTTATTTACAAGATCTAATCATGGAGAGGATCAACAATAACGTTCCACGTCTCCATGTACCATGATGAAAGCATGTTACTTCCATTATTTTGTTAGCTAGCTTGTATGTGTAGTAGTGTTCGATCTTTCTATAACTTTCTGTGGGTCTTCCTTTCAAAATTGGTAAAGTAGTTACATGAGCTGGTGCTGATTCCTTGTGTCCTTTCAAATAAAATGGACAACCAGGATGTGTCTGATTGTGTGGGATGCACACATAGCTATAGACTATGGAACATAAATGTTTCATGAGCAGTTGATTATCATACCATGTGCACACTGTTGTTGTTCAGGTGTTATTGTGGACAGTGAATATCACACATATAATTTTGGATATTGTTGGAAATATATTCTGAGATTGCTCAAATTAATTAACAAAAGTATAAGACAGATACATTGATATCAATGTTATGGAATAAGAATGTCGATAATAGAAAATTATCAATTTGAGCTGAGGCACAGAATTAAATCCGCTATCCTTAGGAAGTGATTTCGCCCTTACTGTTATGATATTTGGTGCAAATAGCTCAGACGGTTGCTCTCTAGGATACAACAATAACTTTGTTAGTGTGCACTCACAAGCAGAGCTTCGAACAATTTTCAATATATCAAAGAAGGGAAATATATCCGATATATTTATACATCTTTTAATACCAATCTTATATAGAAAATTCTCATGTACAAAAGTACCATACTTACGATTTCTATCAGCAAAAATCATGGTATACTCTCTAGGGAAAAATCCTTAACAGCAACGGTAATATGCATAGGATTTCAATCTCAAGCTCTGAAATGTAGGAGTAATCATGGATGATTTAGGCGAAAGGAGAAAGACAAGATTTGAGGAAGTTTTCCATCCATATATGCCGCAAGTCATTGTGAACTTTCTACAAAAGGAGAAAGGAGCTGGATAGATTTGTTGTTTAAGGAAAGAATGAGAGAAATAAGGGATTTATTTTAGCTAGGTCTCCACGTGATGGCGGACTTAGTTTTTGTCATGGGCTTGGGCTTAGTCAAGCAAAAATTTGTGCTTTCATGATTATAAAATTTTAAACATATCCAACAATGATGTGTACAAAGTGTACACTATTGAGTATTTAACAAGATTTTTAGACTTATTTATGGATAAGAGGAGACTGATCTGTTTTATATCATGGAGACAGATAATAAAGTCGAGTGTTGGGTTTGAGTAGAGTTTGAAGTATGTTTTTATGATAGAACTCATTTCCCTCTCTCTTGTTCGAATGTATGTATTTGTTTCTAAAAAAATGAATGAGTAATTGTCTCATATTGCTTAAAAGAATGTATTGTATGTATTATAACTTGTCCCACATTTCCTTAAAGTTACTATGATTTTTTAGTAGAATTAAAACTCTTTTTCCTCTCTCTCTTATAGGTGTGTGTATATGTTTGTTTCTCAAAAAACAAAGTCGAGCGTTGGGCCATTTTGTGTCATCTACACAAGAATGACCAATCTTTTCCTTTGGGGTGTATAGGGTGGGCTAAGCCCAACTAAGAGCAAGTAGATTAGATTCAAGAGCCCAACGCTATCATGAAACATATGGACTTTCAAACAACTGGGAGGAAAAGTAAAAGGTTTGAGACCCAGAGTCAGAGCTTTAAAAACTGAAATGGCAAGCCAATCAGCATATGGATTGGCTTCTATGTGAATATGAGTAGTTTTATAGGACAAATCCCTACCAATAAGCTTCTTTCAAGCTTCAGTGATTCGTCCATTACGGCCAACAGAGAAGGATGTTTTGCAAAATTATCAACTATCACCGTTCTGAAGTCAAGCATTGAAAAAGCCTTAGAAGTTTTTATTTCCATTTTTTTTTTTTTTTTTTGTCTAATCCATGTTTAGTCCTTGTTAAATCTCCTGTAGATCAAAATTCAGAAAAACTACGCAAATGCCAAAATTGCTACTACGAAAAGTAAACCCTATGATACATTGATATCCATTGTATATTTGACAATTTGTCTCAAGTCATTCCGCCAAGGACTGGAGACAAATAGAAACAAAGCCCTACTCAAGCCGTACTCTTTACAGCAAAGCAGTCCACCTTATAAGCCAAACCCAACTCCCAGGCCCAACCACATGTCCTACCTACCTCACTCAAGTGGGAAGAAAAAAAAGGAGGTGTTATTGCCGGGTACAGGATATACAAAATGAGAAATAAGAGCTTTTTAATTAGGGCTCGTGTGATGTTTACATAAAAGCAACTATATTTAACATGGTTACGGGCAACACCAACCAAAATTCATCATTATTGATATTAATTACAACTACTCTCTCATAGATTGAGCTCAAAAATTTACATTCTCACACAAATAACACCCACATACCTCACAAACCAAATATCTCACAAATATAAATTAATTCAAAAATCCCTAAATTCCAATACATCAATAACTTTCTCACATAGTCACACTTAACAAAACAATCAAACAAACAAATTATGAAAATGCAAAATAAGTTGCTTTCATTTACAAAAAACTACCAAATTACTCTTTGAAGAAACCTATTTATGTTCTTCTAGGAGTCTTCTTCTCTCCTCATGTAAGACCCTTAGGCTAAGACCACTATACTCTTTGCAACAATGCCTATCCACAAACTCCTAACTTTATTCCTTGATGGATAATGAATATTCAATTACTTCAACAGCAAAGAATTATATTCTATTCTAATAAATATTTGGCGAAAATACCATTTTGGTCCCTATATTTTGAGGTCATAGTCAATTTGGTCTCTACATTTTTGTAACAATCAATTTGGTCCATGTTATTTTCAACTTGCAATTAATTTAGTCCTTGCCGTTAACTCATTAATGGAAAATGCCTACGTGGCACACAGTGTGACAATTGGCACACAAAATGCTGACGCGACTAAAAAGTAATGTTTAAAAAATGCCACCTCAGCATTAAATTGAAAAAAAAAAAATCTTAATTTAAAAATAAGAAAAAAAAATGTGAAACATTGCCAGATTTTCTTGAATTTTGTTTAGCAACCAAAAACAAAAATGCAAGCAAAATCATTGGTACAATTCTTTAGTTTTTGAGTTTGTTATCTTGGTGCAAATTTGGGTTTCTTTTATCCTTAAGCCTATCATCATCCTCTTCCCCGTCAACCACTTCCTTGGTTCCTTAACTCCATTTGGTACTTCAAAGAGAAACAAGTCTAAGTTTGAATGGAAAGCCCACACTCATTTGCAAATATCCAACACTCAACTCAACTCAAATATGGCATCTTAGTCCAGTACAAAGTCAAAGATGATCCATCAAAGGTGAAGGTGGCTGGACACAGTCAATGCTTTTATCTCCTTTGAAACCCAAAACTCATATTGAAAACCTTGCACAAATAAAAACCCATGGACCTACAAAGCCCATGTCTAAAATCCACCCACAAACCCTTTTTTTAGAGCAAATCAAAATCTCATTTTCAAACAACAAACCCAGATCACCAAATACCTACAAACACAAATGGAAATCTAATCTCCAAACGCACATATAGAGCTAAAATAGAAAAATTAAAAAGAGAAGGAAAATAAAAGCAACGAATAGAGAGACACACGAAACGACAGCCACTGTCTATGGTGCCGCCATCATGCATCACTGTCAGCAGTGGTGGTCACGGGTCTCAGCCATTGTGGCCGATTTAAGCTAGACGAAAGAGAATCGAGGGAGTGAGATTGAGATGGAATTGAAGGAGTGGGACTATGGGAGTGAGTGAGAGACTTTTATGTTCTTCAATTGAAGAATAATGTCTGGGAATTTTGAGTTTTTTTTTTTTTTTTTTTTTTTTGTTTCTCAAAAAAAAAAAAAAAAAACGTGGCTTTTTTTAAAATGAAAAATTTTGAGGTGCCATTTTTTAAACATTACTTTTTAGCCATGTCAGCATCTTGTATGCCATCTGTCACACACTGTGTGCCACATATGCATTTTTCATTAATGAGTTAACGGTAGGAACCAAATTAATTGCAAGTTAAAAATAACAGAGACCAAATTGATTGTTACAAAAATGTAGAGACCAATTTGACTATAACCCCAAAATGTATGGACCAAAGTGATGTTTTTGCTAGAACTACTTACCCACACCATCGCAAAGACCACGATAGAGAGAAGAAAGAAATGTGAGAGTCAAAGAGAGATTTAAGAGTGAAAGAAGGATGAAGGAGTCAGAGAGAGTGATGAGAAGAAAAAGTGAGAAGAAAGAAGGACTCGTGTGAGGGTGAGAGAGAGAAATTAAAAATAAATAACGGTGTTAGAGTCTGTTTGGACTTAAGGACTGAAATGGTCAGTTTTATAATCTTTTGGTTCTCCTTACTATTTGTCCAAACCTTAAAGGTAGTTAGTAAAATTTACTTTTTCTTTTTTTTTTCTTTTTTTTGGCTTTTTACTTTTTTTACATGGCCCATATAAAATAAAATAAAAAAATTTAAGTGATAATTAATCACATCAAGATTATTTTTGAAGATATATCATCGTCGAACAAACATATTTGGTAGTCAAAATACCCTTCATGAGCACGAATATAATAATAATACCTTTTTTATTTTTTATTTTATCAGAATAATAATGTCTACTTTTTAGGAACCAATGCCTGAACGACTTATCTACTCTTCACGTGGGTTCAATTCTGACATGACCTTAATCTTAATCTTCCTAGGGCCCTAATAACTTGGCCAGTGGATATCTTAAAAGGCTAATAAGACAATCAAATGTACTACTTTGTTTACAGTATAAAATTAAGGGGTGTCCTAATTTAAGAACTATTTTTGAAAATTTTTTATTAGAAAAGAAAAAAAAATAATATATTCACAATATTTTTACAACAAATTTTAAGTGATGGATTGTTATTCGTTATTATGGGTGGACAAAAAATAATTTAAATTGTAGATTCAAATTAGAATCAATAACAATTTACCACCCATAATTTTTTTTGAAAATTTTGTGAAAATATTATAAATATAACGCTTCACAACAAAAAAAAATAATTAACTTTTTTTGATAATTTTTCATATTTACTATAAAATTTGTATTAAAACTTTATTAAAATAAGGTAATAACAATTGCACTAAAATAACATCCTATTATTGTTTTGCAACTTTGCAAGTCAAGGTGTTTACTTTTTCCCTCTTGTTTGGAAGACTAAAAACGATTATGCTAATTCCGATAAAGTTATAAATAATAATATAAAACCATAACCACTAAGTTAGGTGTGGATGTTTAGATGTTGCCCAACAAATTCTAAAGATCAAATTAAAACTCAAACAAATTCATTTAACAATCACATTCACAATCACAATGGACCCGGTTTGGATTCAAAAGTTCAAAGTTCAAACTTAAAAACATTCTGAACCCTGCAGGATAAACCGGATGGGAGAGGTACGCACGATGCACTAACAGTCTCTAAACGCCATTTAGGTTTTTGGTTCTTTCAGTCTGCAACATAAAACTACACCAAACAGTCAATATGAAGTCTGGTAGTTGAAGCTAGTAGGCAGTTGTAGAATTTAGAAACACATAAAATAAAAATAAAAATAAAAATAAAAATAAAAGTCTCTTTAGAGTTTTAGAGAGAGTAACAAACTCTCAAACTATCAAAAAAACACCAATTTTTTCTTAAACTAAAATTTGAATCTCTCTCTCTCTCTCTCTCTCTTTACCTTCTCTTCAAACCTCCTTAACCTCAACAAAATGCTCAAGTTGTCTTATCAATATTGTCATTTTATCTTCTTGGTTTACCTTTTTTCATGTATGTCATATTCCATATCCCATAGACCAACAACACACAGCTCTTATGGGACGCCCCAAACTCACCACCATTTTCACCTCAAACAGCCACAAAATACTTCCTTCTTCTTCTGACCCCACTCGCCAAAACCTTGTCGACGACAAATCTGATGCACCCAATGATGGATTCCCCAGTTCTGTTTTCGGGTTTCTACGCCGCCTTATGTCTGGAAGTAAGTGATTTTTCTGGGTTTCTGTTTTAAGGTTTTTTTTGGGACTATGGTTTTTGTTTGCTATGTGGTTGTGTTTATGTCTCTTTGAAATTTTGTAGATAAAATTGATGGGGGGTCAAGGACAGAGGCGGAAGAGAAGGTGTACTCTTGGTTATACGCCTTGGCCCAGTCGGATAAGGACTTGGTTTTCGAGTATGTTCGATCCACCGAAAGAGGTGAGAATCTTGTCTTCATATCTTAGTTTTAGAATTGTCGGCATGGTAAATACAATGCCAAAAAAAGTGTTTGATATTTCTCTTTAATTTTCCCTAGAATTCTTGAATTTCTTGTTTGAATTTTGTATGCTACTTTTTTCTTTTTCTTTTTTTGGTGGGCGCACGAGTGAGTGTTGTTGAGTCCCATTCTCAAAGATTTATGGGCGTTTGGTAACGTTTTTTTTGTATTTTTTTTAAATATATGTGGGCAAAAAAATGTGTGAAAATGTGTGAAATATTGTTTAAAAATTAAAAACGTGTTATTAAACCACTTTACAAATGGGGCTTAAGCTTTAGAATTGACACAATTAAAAGTTGAGTGGACTAAGTTAACACAATTTATAATGTGAGGTACCAAACTGAAATTTGTTTAATAATTTGAGGCCAAATGTGTAATTTAGCTATAAATTTATAATATATAATAAGATCATTGTAAAAGTAATTGGAAGCCTTCAAGTCAAATATGAAATTATACTCATTTCAAAAAAAATATGAAATTATACTTGGTGGGCATCCACACAGGTTAGCTTATGGGCTTTAACTTTAGTGCTGGGAGCTAGCATAACCTAGCTAAACTCTATTTTATTTAACAAAAAAAAAAAAAAAAGGAAAGAAATTGTACCATTTCTAGAAATTCATCTGACTTCAAATATGAGATTGTACCATTTTTACAAATTCATCTGACTTTGACTATCAGCTAGGCTGGCGCTAGACTTGGAGTTAGGGGTAGAAGTATATAAAAAATAAATAAAAAAACTATTATGAAATTTGAAATAAATATTCATTTAGATTTATTTGGGATTTGCTTATTTTGTTGAAATTAAATTTTTTTTGCTGAAAGTACTGTAGTTAAAAGTAAAAGTTAGTTATAATAGTACAATAAGACTCATAAATAATACCAAAAAATGCAGTGAAACTCATGAATAGTAGTAAAAATAAGCTGAATAGTAAAATAAGTTGACAAAAATAATTCATGTCAAACGCAGACTTAATATTAAGTTATTAACAAAGATAAAGACACAAAATCACTATTTCTTAAAACATATCAATGCAAATATTTATAAAAAGGGAACTTGGCATGTATATTTGATGCATGTGAGTTTGTTGTTGGGTAAGTGTAAAATTATTTTGTTTAAAATTTTTTAACAGGCCGAATTGTTTGTTTGGAGTAAAATTGGTTTATTGAACTTAATTTTTTCTAGCTTTGCTATTGGTAATTTTTTGTTGTTGGGTTAATTTTTCTAGGCTTGTTATTGAAGTAGTATAATTTTAACCCTAATAAAAAAAATTTTAAAAAAATAAATGGGGGGCAATGTCCATGAATAGCTACTTCCCCCGCTAACGACCCTGAGAGTAACATTTCATATCATATTTGTGTCTATTCCTAGCTTAATGAAGCTTCTTGGAAAGAGGAATGTCTAACAAATTGAAGCATTAACGGATGTTGCTAAAGAAAAGCAGTGAGCGTAATGGGGATATCAGTTTTTGACTCTAGTTTGCACGGAACCATCTCTGGAAATGTGTACGAGTGTGTTCAAACTATTCTCTGCTTCATATAGGGCATGAAATATTTAAGAAATACCCTTTGCATTACTTGCTCACGAAAAAAATGGCTCCATCTCTTGCGTGACCTCTTTTCTAGTGTACTTGATGATCCCCACTACTTGTTCAAATATGTCAAGAATGTACTTAAATAAATTGGTATTATGCGGTATTTCCTGTGGGCTAGGAGGATGAATAAACTGTAGGCATATAGTTTCAAATACCATATGTAGGGACATGTGATTAGGAGTCTACTGGAAATTTTAGTTTGTGTTGTGGCTAACATATTGCAATTATCTTCTATACCATTAATAGTATACTGAAAGGTTTGTGTACAAAGTACAATTGCAAAAATTGAATAGCCACATCTGGTAGAAGTCATCAATAGGTTGGTGTTTAGTGTGGATTTTTCTGCCTGGTTCTAGGGCTTGTCAAGTTTTGCACATAATCTTGTTAGTCTAGAATGCAAGGAACAACAACCAAACCTTAGTCTCAAATTTTTGGGATTGGCTATGTATCTTCAACAGATTAGTCTGGTTTGGCCACATGAATTCTTTTCTAACATTCTATTCTATTAGAGGTCATACTTTTTTTACTTCTTCCGCAAGAAAGGTAATGCTAGACTCATTATCTTCTAATACTTATTATAGTCATGGTATTTTCCTACTCTCAGTCTAGTTCAGGATTGTCCTTTGCCTAATTATCTCTCTCAATTTTGAAGTAGAGTGTGCAGGATGACAATCTCAAAATATGATTAAGGTTTGAACCTGTCACCAATTGGTTTTGTGTCTAGATGCACTGGTTTTAACTTCATTGATTAAAATTGGATGGATTTAGTTATAATGCTCTACTGAAAGCAGAAGTTATAATACTGAAGTTGGATGGTTTTAACTACTATACTGAAAGCAGAAGTTATAATGCTGATTATAAGACTATATTGCAAATGCACCAAGATTTTTTTCAGATAACATTATCTACAAAATTAAAGCAATTTATTTGAAGGACTGGATCAGCAAAAACATCCCTAAATTTCAATTTTCAATAAGTCATGAGAAATCTCAAACTCACTGCCACTACAATTTCCTTAAATATATGAAATGTGAGATGTAAATAAATAATATATATATATGTGTGTGTGTGTGTGGGGGGGGGGGGGGGTTTTGTTAATGAGTGTCCTAAGAGCACAGGTTAAAAAATTATAAATATTCAATTAAGAGTTGTAATGCACACATTTCAAAATGAAAATACATTTGTCAATAATTAATTGGTTTGTACACACATTCATTGTGGTTGGGTATGCTTTCTTGATATTTGTGCGTAGTTTGACTTTTTATTATTATTATTATTATTATTATTAAAATGTAATTAAAAAAAATCATTTCATGGAGTATTAAATGCACCTTTTTTGATAAGTATAAAACTTCAAGAAGAAATGAATAATGCTAGAACTACAACTTTTGTCACAACTTATTCATGTGGCAAGTTGTGAGTGGTGGAGTTGTAAACTCATATGGACCTACCACATTTACTTCACCACTTACAATTTGCCACGTGGATAAGTTGTGATCCTAGCATTTTCTAAAAGAAATCGATAAAGAGAACCAAAGCACATAGGCCGGGTACTAAGTATCCAACAAAAACATCAAAACTATAGTGCAAATAAAGTACAACTATCTAACAACTTAGCCAATGAATTAAAAGTAATAACACCCGAAGCATTTGTCCACTCTAGCAACATCCGGAGGAAAAATAGCTTCAAATCATAAATTGATGTCTTAGTTCCTTCAAAAGTATGAGCATTCTTCTCCAGTCAAATAGCACACATAATGCAATGAGAGATCATATTCCAAATCACCTTAGGCTTACGTCTGCTAAACTTGTTCAACCAGCTAGCTAGAAGATCCATAATAGAACATGGTATCACCCAATGAACCCCAGATAAGGAAAATACAATATTCTGCAACTCTTTAACTACATGGCAATGTAACATTAAATGATCAATCTTCTCCATTTCCTTCTTACACATGCAACACCAATCCAATACACATGACAGAGTATTAAATGCACCTTAACTTGTGTCCTCAAGGCACTTATTAACAAAGCCTATATATATTAGTTGAAGTAGAATTTGAAGTTCTCACACTGATATGATCTTAAATGATGAAGGGAATAGAAAAGTCATTGTAATACTTTCTCCAAGGAAACGGGAAAGATCGGTAAACAAGCAAAATTTCTTTGTATTATTAACATCTGCATTCATGTACGGCATTATCTACCAAAAATTTCTGTAAGACTTACCCATGTCAAGGCAAAGAGGATGGGGATTTCTAAACAAATCTCTTTCTTATTTTTTAATGGAAGGTGATTTTTTTTAATCTTTTCCTTTTTCACTTCACCTAAATTGTCAAATTTGATCCTATTATTCTACAAAATTTATTGCATTAAATGATACAATGAAATATCTTAGTCTTTCTTTTGCTTTTGTGCAGGCCTGAGCTTCACCGAAGCTGAGAGAAGATTGAAGGAAAATGGCCCAAATGTTCCTCTTGATCATTCTTTTCCAAGCTGGTGGCATCTTCTTTGGAATGCCTTTTTTCATCCTTTTAATATCATTCTTATTGTTTTGTCTGTGATTTCATACATAACCAGTGACAATCCAAATGGATGCATCATGCTTGTGTTGGTTTTTATTAGTGTCTCCCTGCGATTCTACCAGGTATCTCTTTACTTTGTTGAGTTGATTGGTGCCATAAATTTCCATGTCTAAAATGTGGTCTTTACTAACTTTCCATTTGCCTTTCAGGAATATAGCAGTTCAAAAGCAGCTATGAAACTTTCAGAATTAGTAAGATGTCCGGTCAAAGTTCAAAGATGTGCAGGAAGAGTTGTTCAGACTGAATTAATTGTTCAAATTGATCAAAGGGATGTTGTTACTGGTGATATTGTCATTTTTGAACCTGGGGACCTTTTTCCTGGAGATGTGAGGCTGTTATCTTCAAAACACCTTGTTGTAAGGTATGCTACCTGGAAAACTTTATCCTTTCTGTAGATGAGGATTTCTGAGTTCTTTCATTCCATTTCTTCATTTTTTTTCTACAGCCAATTTTAAATCACATGATCACATCCTGCTTCTTGAACAGTCAGTCCTCACTTACAGGGGAGTCCATGCCAGCAGAAAAAACAGCTGACATCAGAGAAAATCAGAGCACTCCTTTACTAGATTTAAGGAATATTTGCTTCATGGTGGGTATACTTATTCCTGTGATTGTTCTACACCACACACACACACAATAACAGAGTTTCCTGGAATTTCCCTAAAAAAAAAATATCATTTTTCAATCTTTTCCTTATTCTCTCATTAATTTTACGTAATTAAATTAGACATGATATAATTACTTCGAATTTATGGAAAAAATATTCAAACATAATTATGGCATCGTGGAAAAACAGGATTTTTTCAAGAAGCCTTAAATGACAACTGAATTTATTCAAACATAATCATACTTGGAAAATTTTTTACTTCACTTGGTGTTTGTGAGAAGCAGATCTGTCTCTATTTTATGGCTGTAGGAGAACTCTGGTATGATTGTCTTTCCAACACTAGGATTATAAGATATTGCATTGATGAATAAAATAAAAAATCTTGATCAGAATGTTTAAGAGAGGTCTCATCTTGAATTTTTAAAATGCCATCTTTTTTTATGTAGTCTGGATGTCCCAACTTTTCATATCATGTTTTACAGAGTCTTTACTGTTTATCCTTTTCTTTCTTCTTCTTCTTCTTCTTCTACTTCTTCTTCTCTCTCTCTCTTCCCCCCCACCCCCCCCAACCCCCTCTCTCCCTGCCTAACACTATTATGTTAAAAACATTATTGAATACTATGTCCACATAAACTAGATACATAACATCATTCAGCAGCATGTACATTATTTTTCTTTATTATGTTTCCAAGCATAACATATAGAAAGACCACTGCATAAATAACTGAAGCTGATGATTATTTTTGTGCTTCTAAATTATCATTGTTTTAGGGCTAAACATATCTGAACTTCATTCTTTTAAAGTGTCAACTGGTAAACGAACCTAGGGCTTCATCCGTTCACTTTTAAGAACATCATCATTACTGAAAAAATCAGAGAGTCATACATAGGACAATTTACTTTGATACAATAAAGAATTTGATTTTAAAGCAAGACCTTCTACAATGTTAATGAACCCAAGAACCCAAAATCATAAATTTTGGAGGACCCAATGACAAATGGGATTGAAATCTAAAAGATTTCGCTGTTGGACCTGGGCTTAGGTCGTAGGGGGTAGATCAGGTAGTATTTTATCTCTTTTTTTGTCCTTTACATTTTTTTGACGAGTCTGTCTTCGCATCAGGGCTCTTTCATAATTGGTTGCGTATTGGTTATTATGTTTAAATTACTGAGAGTATAATATTGATTCTAATAAAATATTTCAGGGAACAAATGTGGTATCAGGTAGTGGAACCGGTCTAGTAGTTTCTACTGGATCCAAGACTTACATGAGCACCACGTTTTCAGCCATAGGGAAGAAGAAACCACCGGATGACTTCGAGAATGGTGTCCGCCGCATATCTTATGTGCTTATTGCTGTTATGCTTGTAGTAGTCACAATCATACTCGTAACTGATTACTTTACATCCCATGTTTTGAGCGAAAGTGTTCTTTTTGGAATCTCAGTTGCAAGTGCACTGACTCCTCAAATGCTTCCCCTCATTGTTAACACAAGTCTTGCTAAAGGAGCACTTTCCATGGCCAAAGATAGATGTATAGTCAAAAGCATAACTGCCATTCGAGACATGGGATCGATGTAAGTTTTAATTTACTTGACAATTTACTGGAAGATAGTTTCAATACATAAGTACATAAACATGTTTATCTATACAATTCTTGAACTTGCTGCAGTTTATATACAGATTTACATAAACACATATATCTATAAAAATCTTGAACTTAATTCGGAGTCCTGTTGACCCTGAATATCAGAAACCATTTTCTGCATCTTAGAATGCCCTAATTAGCACCCCTGTCCCTCCCCACTTCATTCCAAACTGGAAAAAGGATCAGAAATTCACAGGAAAAGAATGCATTTATCTTATATATGATTGATCGAGTATTCAAGTTCCTTTAAATCTCACCATGATATGTCATGGTTAGCAGATCCGTTAAATTACCAATTGTCCCAAAAGCTTAAGCTATTAGGATATGGTAAATTTAATTATTTAACCAATACTTCTAACAAGATCAAGTGTACAAAAGCAGTACCATTTGATGTTTTCGGTTATTAAGTAAATTATTGGATGGTGGAACCATATCTTAATTATTAGAGAAAAGAATGTTAGAATTTGACTGGGTTGTAGTGATTGTCTCAGGTTTTATGTTGTCAATACTGAACTAAAATTTTCAATAACCCCCTAGTTCACATTCTATTAAAGAAAAGTGCTACTAATAATTTTATCATATTAATAGGTCTATCCAAACAATTTGATGGAGGAGGACATACTGTTCCAGTACAACATGAACCAAGCCAGGTGTCAAGCCATTTCCATGAACTTGAAAGTGAATAATATTTACAGTTAGATGCTAAACTAGGCAAAGGAGATACCCTTTTGAGTCTTAACCTGGTTCCTATCATCCATTTTGTAATTGCCAATTCATCAACATTTTCATTTTGAGATTACAACATTTTATGTCCCGTTCTTCATTCATTTCCTCTTTTTGTTCAGGGATGTCTTATGCATTGATAAGACAGGTACACTTACCATGAACCGTGCAATCATGGTTAATCATCTTGACAGCCAGGGTTTACCCAAAGAAAAGGTTCTACAGTTTGTGTTCCTTAACTCCTACTTCAAGACTGACCAGAAGTATCCTCTGGATGATGCAATTTTGGCATATGTATATACAAATGGGTACAGGTTCCAGCCATCCAAGTGGAGCAAGATAGACGAGATCCCATTTGATTTCATAAGAAGAAGAGTTTCTGTTATTTTGGAAACAGAGTCATATGCAGAAGATAGAAACCATCAATTCCCCAAACGATTCATGGTAACAAAAGGTGCACTGGAAGAAGTAATGAAAGTTTGTTCTTTCATTGAGCATGTTGACAGTGGTGCAATTTCAACTTTATCCTCAGAAGACCATCAGAGGATTCTAAGTATGGCAGAAGAAGTAAACAATGAGGGATTAAGGACTATAGGAGTTGCAATAAAGAGGCTGAAACTGGTGCGTCAGGATCTCTCTTTGTCTCTCCTGTGTTCTAAAATATTTAATTCTATCCAACAGAGTTTGAAAAATCTTATAGCTTCTGCTTGCTTTATATATTTAAAACATTCCTTTTCCTTTGTTGCCTGATGTGACGTCATATTACTGGTAAAAGACAATAAGTGGCACACTAAGCGAACTACCAAATACTAATTTGTTCCTATTTGAGTTTCTGAAATTGAAAGTCCTTGGACTTGGTTTTAACCAAAATTAATACACTGTAGACAGAAAACATGGTTTCATAGCAATCAGCTCAGCTGAGTCTGAACTAATTACAGTTCCAAGGTACATCTGAACTACGAAGTCACATATAATAGGAGTGTTCAAGTTCAATAGTTACTAACTACCTAATTGATGCAGCCCAAGCAAATTTCTTCATATTATTTCTAGCAGAAGTAAAAGGTATAAAAGATCTTCCTTTATTTCAGGGAGCTTCAAGTACAAAATTCCATTGGTATATTTGCATGGCTGTGTCATGTGTATGCATGAGTTTACAGGAACTCCTCATAAAAAACCCCCTATGATTTGATCCTTTCCCATTTATAACAGTGTGTTAAGAGTTCTAGCGAATCATATTTGTAATTAGTGTTTCTTCTCGTTCTGCAAACTGTGGGAGAGTGAGAATGATAACCAATACAGAAGAATTGAGTCAGCTTAAAAAGTATTTTACTCAATAGTTCTATTTCTTATGTTGCAGCAAAACAGTAATGGAAGCATGGCCAATGATGAGGCTTTTGAATCGGACATGGTGTTCCTCGGCCTTGTAACATTCTTTGACCCACCCAAGGACACAGCAAAGCAAGCTTTGTGGCTGTTGGCTGAGAAGGGGGTGAAAGCAAAGGTATTAACAGGTGATTCACTCTCCCTTGCGATAAGGGTTTGCAAGGAAGTAGGCATCAAAACAACCCATGTAATTACTGGACCTGAGCTTGAGCTACTCAGCCAGGATGCCTTCCATGAGACTGTTAAACAAGCAACGGTACTAGCTAGGCTTACTCCAACTCAGAAACTCCGAGTAGTACAGTCATTGCAGACGGTTGGCAAGCATGTTGTTGGGTTTTTAGGAGACGGTGTAAATGACTCCTTGGCATTGGATGCTGCCAATGTAGGTATATCAGTTGACTCAGGAGTATCAGTTGCAAAAGACTTCGCTGACATTATCTTACTAGAGAAAGACCTCAATGTCCTTGTTGCCGGAGTTGAGCAGGGTCGGCTTACTTTTGGGAATACTATGAAGTACTTAAAAATGTCAGTTATTGCTAATGTAGGAAGTGTTCTTTCACTCCTAATAGCAACCCTGGTCCTTCAGTATGAGCCACTGAGTCCAAAACAGATTCTTACGCAAAACTTTTTGTATAGTGTGGGTCAAATTGCTATCCCGTGGGACAAGATGGAAGAAGATTATGTGAAAACCCCACAAAGATGGTCCAGGAAAGGCTTACCTTTGTTCATATTATGGAACGGGCCCGTGTGTACTATTTGTGATGTAGCCACTCTCGTGTTCCTTTGTTTCTATTACCAGGCTACCACTCGAGCAGACGATAAATTCTTTCATTCTGCTTGGTTTATCGAAGGGCTTCTTATGCAAACTTTAATTATCCACTTGATCCGGACAGAGAAAATTCCCTTCATTCAGGAGGTTGCCTCATGGCCTGTGATCTGTTCAACGGTTGTGATTTCGGCCATTGGCATTGCAATTATTTACACACCAATTGGGGCAGTCATGGGATTCGTTTATCTGCCTTTATCATATTTTGGATTTCTGGTTGTTCTTTTTGTAGGATACTTTTCAGTTGGTCAGGTGGTCAAGAGACTTTACATTTTTGTTTACAAAAGATGGCTTTAGATAACAGAATGAATTGACATGAGAAAGTGGATTTGCACAAAAGGCTACTAGGAAAGCGAGATTAGGAAGAAAATTTTCCTCTGAATATTATTGAGTGTAACACATATAGCCTTGAAGTTTTTACAGTGTCATCAACAAATTCTGTAGATTCTTTCTGCTATAGCAATATTATTGCACTTTGCAATTTTGTAAAAGAACATGAATGTGATGGTTGAGAAGCCAAAAATCAAAGAAATGCCGCATGGTAGAATCTTGCTCTTCAACGGTAGGTCATGATGCAACTTAGTTGTGACTTCACAATAAAGAATGCATGCAGAACCAGGCACATGTCAACCCAAGCAACATTAAACTGTTGAAAATTTTCTTGTTGGGTGAATCACCTGCACAAATATATAGACTTCATACGACACCAAAAAATTGACTTGCTTGTAACAGCAAATGTAAGAAGTAATTAAGGAACTTAGATTCACTACCAAGATTTGTGCATTTTATGCATTTTGTGCACGCAAGACAGAAACCAGACGAGCCAAGAGTATTTACCTAGTTGGAGATAATTGTTCCTTATGTTCCATTCAAAATCCCAGTGCTTTCTGTCATTTTTTAGTGTCCAATATGCCCATCCAAAGGAAGCTGAATCATAAACCTCTAACTGGGCCTTCCCAAACTCTTGGTAATCTGTCTGAGACCCACTCGTCACATTCCATTCATTCACCCATTCCCCTGAAATCAATAAACTTTTAAAATACTAAGAAACAATAGTATTTGTGTCAAAAGAAACTAGGGAAACTAGGGTTTCAAATTCGGAATACTAAGAAAGACAGAAACAATAGTTTTCCTCTCTATGCACAAAAAATTTCAATTTAATTTTAGTTTGTTTTGACCTACGTATTAAGAAATAAAAGGTTCATTTTGAAATTGATATGTTGATATCTGAATTCAAAATTTGATGTGTAGGACCTCTAAGTAGAGTAGTGCTTAATAAAAGACAATGCAGACTTTTGACTTACCAATAAAAACAAGTGGACCATTTGTGCTGTTGAGGGCCTGTAATTGGTCTTCCCTGCTCTTGTATATAAATTGTATATTATCCGCAGCGCTCATATTAACATAGAAAGGGTCAAAGAGATTGTAGAAATGCAAATCCACCACTATGTTGTGAGAGCCTATGTTAGCCTGATAAAGTTCCAAGGGATCTGCATTGCCAATTCTTTGGCAAATTATTACATAAGCCGTTGATGAGTACTTTCGAACAATTTGGTAGCCTTGTTTGTAATATGAAACTAAAGTATCCAATGGAACTGTAGCTTCTGATGGTTCATTTAAGAGCTCAATTCCTAGTAATGCTGGATGTTTTGCATACCTGCAAATGAAAGAAGCTGTATTTTATGGTAAATTTCAGAGGGGCTGAACTATCATTAAGGTGTCTTAAAATTACAAGGTGAAAAACATAGAGATTCTTCAACTGGAATTTTTACCATTGTTCAACAAATCATATTACAGAATAATACCTCACAACTCTCTCAGTGTGTGTGTGTGTGTGTGTGTGTGTGTTTGAAAGAGAGCAACAGGGAGGCACTGAAAAGATGGTATATAAAGGAAACAAATGCACCATGCTTTGTGAAGCCAAGCGTAGTAGCCATAAGTGCTAGTCAGAAATATATGAAGTCTTGTAAGTGGGACAGTTTCCTCCAAGAGCAGCAAGAACCTGGGTGAATCTTCTAGTTGAATGAAGATGTTACTTTAATGCCACAATTAGTAAAATGCTTTGTTTGCTATCAGTTCACCAAAATAAATTCTTTATGTTCTTCGTCATTATATGCCAATGATATGAGTAAATGGAGTTCTGTTGATTATCATACTCTATTGTTTCAAGAATTTTATTGATAGAATTCCCTTTTCTGATTTCAATATACAAACCTGGTTCTATATTTTTAAACATTATTATGGTCATGAATCCCTCTTAAGTAATTGATTCCCCCACCCCAAAAAAAAAAAAAAAAAAAAAAAAATCTTTTAGATGGGAAACAAACATGCAGAATTGCAATGGATCTAAAGTTGACTCATTTTGACCCCATTAACTAATCATCCCCATAAAACTAATACGATCCTAGATAAAATAACATTTCAATAGAAGTATGTAAGGTTTTAATGCTCAACACTAACCATAAAAAATCTGACACCTTTGATAGATATTTAAAAGAACAAGCGGATAACTCTGAACAATGACTATATCTTAACAATCCAATAACTTGTGCAGACTGCAGAATGTACCTGGAAGCTAGAAAATCTATAACATCCAATGTTTGAGAGATGTAATCTGGAGAAGGCCAGCCTGTAAAACCATCTCGACTAGCACTATGTTCCATCCCATTTTGGGAGCCAGGAGCTGCATGAAGGTCGATTATGCACTTAATGTTATAGGCTCTGCACCAAAAATTTTCAGGTACAATATCAGAAGGAAATGCTAAGTTCCGAAGTGTCACCAATCAGAACAGAATAAGGTGAAAGCAAGACCTACTGTGCCCACGAGAATGCATTATCCAGAGCTTCCAAAGTACCTCCAATAAATGGAGCAGGAGGATTAGGATCAGAAGCAATCCACCAGCCAACTGGGATCCTCACGGTATTTATTCCATGTCTATACAAAAAATGGAAATCTTCGGTAGTGATAAAAGTGTTTCTATGTCTCTGCAGTTTCAAAAGGTTGATAAACTAATAAGACAAGAAGAAGATAACACTGAAGGAATCTTTAACAATATTTTTTTATTGGTAATTTATGCACACACCCAGTGGGTCTCTAACCCACAACCTCACCTTCCACCTAACACTTGCAAGGGGAGGAGATGCTAGCTAGCTCATTGGCTTGAAAGAATATATAACTCTCATCTAGAAAATATTTCAGCCTTATAATAAATTAAAACCAAGAGATTGTTCTCAAGGGGCTTTATATGGCTCATGGATATATAAAATCTTTTTCATACCTATCCAAAGTAAAATAAGAATACTAACTAAAAATTCTAAAGACATCACATGGCCATGCTCATTTGCTAGATAAGTGCAGACAAAGATTTGGAGATAAACACATGGCTAACACAAAAAGATTTGATTGCTAAACATTTACTAAAAGAAGTCTTTCTTATGCATTTTACTTTCAGTAATACTTACCAATCCAAAATGCTGTTGTAGTGACAGGAAATGCTACTATGAATATTTAAGCTGTTAAATTTTATCTCACCCCTTTACCACCACTATTCATTAGTTCTCATTAAATTAGTCAAATAGAAAAAAAATAAAAATAAAAATATACTGTGTGTGAAAATAAACCAGTGCTAAATACCCCTGGCTTTTTAATTTTAGTCTCTACCTTTTGGATCTTGACATCTTTGCAGATTACCTAAGTTTATGAGAATACCCAGATAAATTAATATAGAGGGTGCCTTTCCACCTGGTATACTGGTTGAAAAGATTTTTAAGAAAAGAAACAAAGAGGTGTTGCAGAATATATGGAGTTACCTGAAGAACCTTTTTGGCATCATTGTGTCCATATCCATTTGCAAGTTGGTAATCTCCATGCAAGTTATTTGCTACAATCAACATCTCAAATGTGGCTTCATTATCATCCCATCCCGGTGTCCCTGGATAGTCTCCAGTGAGCTGATTTTCTATTGTAGCCTAAAAAGGGAGTATATGCTGTCACATTTCTATAAATAATAATTTTTAACATCATATGAAGAGGCAATTGCACGATGACATAATCTCAAATGCGGCAGGTTTAGTTTTGACACAGTGGTGCATATGACATGGTTTAAAAGTATTTGATGGCTGCAAGCCAAGTAAAGCCTAATTCTGACCACTGGATTATCTCAAACTTTTTATGAGCACAACTTGACAAAGTCCTCTGAATCTTCAATAAGTGCGCCAAAGTATATAAATAGAGTTGATTCATGAATATATGACTATCGTGAAAAATAATTGCATTATTTCTGATTCTCATTGTCCCTGATTTATATTTTTATTAATTAAGCAGAAACTTTTGCACAATTTTATTGTTATCAATGGTTTAAATTTATTTACAACTTCCCTATCAGTTGATAAATCATTCTCAATTCCAAATCACTGTCAGATCCCAAAATGAGAGATTTTGGAAACTGATTCACAGAGGAAAAAAATATGGTATGGCTGAAGATGTTTAACACTATGCTCCAATTGGTAATGGAACATTCACACTGCAAGCTAACAAGCATGCCTGCACATCATTTTTTGCTACAAATGCAAGCGGACAATGTGGTTACTTTTGAATCTTTTCCTAAACACACAAAAAGGGTGAAAAATTATACCTGCAAATAAGCCCCACTCTTGAGTTTGATGTGAACTCTACTGTTATTCCTTTCAATGAAAAATGTTTCTGACATGGAAGGTGATTCTGCAGTTGCAGAGATAGAGCAACCTAGTCCATCACATGTTAGAAATTGGCCTTGGGAGGTGCGAAACTGAAATTCTGATTCTGAAACTCTCCATAACTGTAGGAGGATAAAGTAGAGAGAAAACTTCATCAGGAGCACTTCTCATATTGAAATCCACAAACTAATTAATGACGTTAAGATAATTAGTTCAGAACATCAAAAGAGGCTGTCATGTTCATTCAGTTATACATAAAAGACAAAACATTACTTCTTAGCCTCCAAGCAATGATAAATGGATATAAGATAATTTCAATGAAGCTGAACTAGTAATGAAAGTTGCTTGATACAACTAGTAGGGACCTCAAAATTTGATTATTCCACCATCTCTCAACAGGCACATTATTGGGTTAATCCTGGGAGCAGTTATCCATGAAATTTTTACTTCCCATACCTCAAAATAAAGAAAAAAATAAAAATAAAAATAAAGGGAGAAAATAAAACCCTAGAAAAGCCCAATTCTATTCATACATCTCTAAATAACAAATGTTCATGCAAAGAGAAACTTTTTTATGTTTTGGGTTAGCACCAGCAACTCAAAGTACTAATCACTGTAAAACATGAAAATCTGACCTTATTATTATTATTTTTCTTCTTCTTGGTAATTTGTCCTATTCACTCTGCAGGAAAATATGTTCCAGTAAAATTTCATCCTCACAACAAACGAGATAGTTGGGATAAGGTTTTTTTGCCCATTTTGATCCGAGAAATGATTCCATTACCAAAAAGCCTCATCCAAATTTTTGGATTGTTAAACACAAAAGCAAGAATACAACTCTTCATTCTCACTTCATAAAGTATATGACTCTTGTTTAGCAAGCTGCAGATGAAAAATCAGAGACACAGGCTTCCATTCCCTCATTCCTTTAACTAAAATTTTGTCTCGCTTTCATTCTATTATGTATATCTTTAAAGTCATTATTTTTCTTTCCCAGTCAAGACAAATATTGCCTATGTGCAGCCCCCAGTCTTACTTCAGTGATTTTTAGAACTTTCCTCACCTTGTAATGTTTCATGCAAACAGACAGGTAAAGTAACTTATTATGCATTAGTTATCCTAACTAGATTCTGTATCTAAAATATCAATTAGGTCCAGCTTTGAACAAGTTCACAGTATATTCAAGTCTCACACAAAGATTGAACTCGATTTCAAACAAAGGAAAATTTTACACAATTAGCATTGATACTTTAGGGAGAAGAAAAATTATAAGAAAAAGGAGAAAAAAAAAATAGATAATTCACTGAATAAATCAACATAAAAAGTTCCTTCAATTAATTAGGACTAAAAACCAATTCATTAGAATATTAGTTAAATGATTAAATTCACAATTTCTTGACAACTTAAACCATTGGGACAATTGGGAGAGTCTGTGACTCACTCGAGGGGGAGTGTTAAAATAATAGTTAAGTGATTAAATCATCCTATCCAGACAGCTGAAGCTTCTGGGATTAGTAGCAGTTTTATCACAATTTACACACCAATATACATATCAGAGCTAATATAAAATCACATGCACCAAACAATGTGATCGGGCATCTCACCTTAAAGCTTTCCCACGAAGATGCAACATCTCTGCTAACTGTAACATTCATACCTCCTCCATCCTCTGCAGACACATACTTCTGCAATGTCACTGACTTAAATTGTACCTCTGTTCCATCCTGCATTGCCATTCCCAGAAATGGGTCAGCCAAATCAGCCATAAAGAACCCAGAATATATCCAAGAGGACCAAGACTCATAAACCCAAAAAAAAACTTGGATAAGATACTCACAAGCATGTCTCCATTGGGAATGCCATCAAACAGTGAAGGCTTAATCCAACCTTCCACAACCAGCCACCCTCCCAAGTTCACTGCTTTAACTTTAGAATCCCCACGTAATCCCTCCACTTAAGGAACCAACAGATGCAACATAAGAAAAACCAGTCTCAATTCTCAAGAAACAATCAGAGAATCCAAGAAATTGAAGTTAATAGATTTGAGCATACCTGAGTATCCCTTAGAGAAGTTGAGCCAACAACACAGTAGAAATGCACATACCCATTTGCTAAAAGTGAGTTCCATGAAGAATGCAGGCCCCCCCCACCCAAAAAGGTTCAAGAAAGGTAAAATATAGTATCCATTGGCTACCCAATAAAGAATGAAAAGATTATTCAAATTCCAAGCTCTCCCCAACACCCCCACATGGAAGAATCTCAGTAATTCCTTCCTTATCACTTAATTAATACCAAATTCAGCCTTGTAAACAAGCACAAAGCATACCTTTTTTCGATACCCCATTAACTAATATTTTGTTGAAAGTTGAAACTTTTGTCCAAAGGCAAAACAAAACAAAACCCATTAAAATAAGAGTAGAAGTAAACAACAATCTTTTGGAGTACAAAAGAAAGAAAAGAGTGTAGCGGCAAAAGTGTTGACATGCAGTAGTTGTGAAAATTGGAAAACTAAGAAAGAGCAAAAAAACGTGACTTTTGGTTTTGGATGTTGGAGATTTTTGAAGGCATTTTGGTGGGTTTATTTTCGTTTTAATTGGTTGATTGGAGAAAGGTAGGAAATGGTTTTTTAAAATTAAAAAAAAAAAAAACTAAAAAGCCAAGAGGTATATGTGAGCTTTTGAGCAAGGAATGGATGGGGAAAGAGGTAATCAAACTGAAGAGGTGGTTCCACCACCTTATCTAGACTTCCATGTGATTTGTTTGTTTGTTGGTTTTGTTTAAGCTTGTGGATGATCAGCTTCAAGTGGGAGAGATGTAGTTTTTTTTTTTTTTTTTTTTTTTTTTCGAGGTTTCCTTCTTCTACGTTTGCTGAAACAATTTTAAGAGCACTAGCAAGAGGGGAGCTAAATAACAATATTACTATTGCCACTAATATTTAAAATACATGCTACATCAATAGTGCTATAACTAAAACTTTTTAGCTACTTGCTTATATATATAAGTATATGTGTGTGAAGTTCTTTTTTAGAGACATAAACCCTAACTCTTACCCTCATACATTTTATAAATACTTATATTTATAGAGTGACCATCGCACTAAAGTTGTGCAGTAATTAATTTTTATAACTATTGAATAAGTATCAATATGTTAAGTTGAGCTCTTCCTCCAATGGATGAATTTAAATAAATGCATTTCATACTAAGTATTTTGTAATTTTTTTTAAATATAAAAAATTTTATATGAAAAAATACGAGTCGATCCAACCTAACTTGAATGACCTGACTATTTTCAACCTGCTTTAAATAACACTTTTAACTCAAACATAATAGACCCAAACCAAACCCAACTCAACTTGTTTGAACCGTCTACTTTCTATAGTTGGATTAAAGGGAATTAAGATATGGTGCTATTGCACCTTGCAATACTTTCTCAACAATTCAGATTAAAAGTTAAATAGTTAACTTTTTATATCAACCATTGGATCAAGGAAGTTAAAAAAGTAAAAAAGTTGAGAGTTAAAAAAGAGTTAAGAATTTTGAAAAAGTGAAAATAATGTGAGAGGAATTGCATGGTAGCTATTGCACCAAATTTTAATCCACCAAAAGTTTATCATGTCTGTGACAGGAAAGAGAAAGTATAACGGTAAAACTTTTGTGCCACTATTATTGCAAGTGGCCTACTTTGAAAGGCCGATAAAAAGTGATTTATTCATGAGAAAATAATAATAAAAAGACACACCCAACTACACACTCAAATCTACAACATGCCTAAGTAACAATGTGATTGGTGCACCTAATTATTATTTTTTTTTCTAGCAAGCATCATGATGGTTTCATGTGTAAGTACTTAATTCCAATCACAAGTTAACACTCAAATATATTGTGAAATTAAGTATGAGTTTAGGTGTGTCTATAAGGGATGTGAAAATGATTATCTATTACCAACAATTAATCACTTCAATAAGCGGTGGTAAAAGTTGTGATTGGAGAAGAACAATTAAGAATCGATAAACAACTCTTATATAATCTATAATCTAATCATCAATCTATATCTATATATATCTACAAGCTGAAGCGTAACATTTATTGTTGTTACACTCTAGTTAAGCCATATCAGCATCCATGTCATTATTCTTTTTTCTTTTCAATTTTCCTATAATTTTTTTAACATTCACTTATTTTTTTAACATTTACACTTTCTCTAACATTTCTCCCTCCCTTACATTTTCATCTCCCCATTACTCTCTACTTTAATATCACTATTCATCTTTCTTTTTATCTTTCTTTATTTTGTCTCTTCTCATTCACACCCCCTCATTATAAATTTGTCATCCTCTCTTCCATTTCTTGCATAGTTTTCCCTCACAAAAGAGTTATTTCTCTCTCTCTCTCTCTCTCTCTCTCTCTCTCTCTCCCTCAATATTTTTGGTGGATTTTTTTTTATTTTTCTTGCATCTCTGCTTTGGTTTATAAATTTTTGTATTTTTTAGAACTCTAATTTAGGCTGATGAGATTTATTTTTGGGTTTTAAGTTTTTTTTTTTTTTTTTTTGTTCTCTTTGATTGTTAAATGTTATCCTATTGGATTATAAAGAATTAAAGATAGTATATAAAAAAAAAATTATTATTGTATTATATAGCATGATTTGGATAATTTAATTAGTGTTTATTGTTATATTTTTTATTTTTACTTTTTTTTTTCTTCTCATCTTATTTTATTCAAAATTGAAATAAGATGAGATCCTCCATATCATTAAATTATTTATATTTTCTCATTTATGGTTATCAATAAGAAATAGATATCATGGATAATTTAAATAGTTATATATGTTTATGTCAAAGTTTTTTTTTCCCCTTCTGAATTTTCAAGGAAGAATGAAAGACATTTCTCTAGTTTGGTCTCAATCAATTAAGACATCCATAATATCTTCTTTTTTTTTTAAAAAAAAAAAAAAGAGTTTCAACCTATGGCGTCCACTCCTAATAATAACTCTTTATTATTAGACCAAGACACCAATCGGTTTTTTTGTGTAGGCAAGGATTGAACTCCAGATCTCTTATTCAACTATCAGAGATTTTACCAGTCAAGCTAACTGAAATCTACAACATTTATAATATCTTAACGGAAGTAGTAATGAGCCTTATATTTTTTTTTTTAATGTATGAAGTGGTTAGATTAGTGGTATGTCAAAGTAAAAAAAAATTAAAAAAAAAAATTCAAGGAAATGTAAAAGGTTTTTTTTTTTTTTTTTTTTAAAATTGTGAATTGTAGAAATATGATTGTTTTAATTACCTTGTTTATAGATTTCATTATTTAGTTATAGGGATGGCAATTTTGCCCCGCCCCACTTTGCCTCGTGCGGGTTTTCCCCGCCCCGCAAAGGTGGTGGGGCGGGGATGGGGCAAGATTTTAGACCCACCCCACCCCATTGTGCATTAATAAGGGTTAAATTGTTATTTTTTTTATACCCTAAAACTCTACTATTTAAACAAAAATATCATCAGCTTATTTTATTCTACCTAACGTGGCTCTCTACCTCTTTTTTCTCTCTAGCAAAGTTGGAAATAAGATACCAATTTTAACCTTTTTTTTGGTCTTTATTAGAAACAAATTCATATATTATTGAATTACTGATTTCATTCATGATTCATACGTCTTTCTTAACTTACTTTTCATCATGAACATAATATAATTTTTTTTTTTTTAATGAAGTACGGGTCTGAGACTCTAAATATTTGTGTCTGTGTCATTGTGTGTGTGTGGGCATTTGGCTGTTATAAGGTACAAGTTTGAGACTTTGTCCCGTTCTCTATGAAATAGTCACAAAATGAGAGGAATTAAATAATGCACTCTACTTAGTAATTTATAACATTTACTGGGTAAAAGAGATGCATCTTGAATGTGGCTTTATTCTTATCTTCCTTTGAATGGATGTTTTGAAAAAAATTAGACCTATCAAAGAGGAAAAGAAAGTTATAAAGGAGATTTGTTTCAGTGTTTTTTAGGCCAATGAATACCCATTTGTGTATATGCTACCGGTTCTATGATTTCTAATTTAATTGTTTAACGACATTGCTAAATATAGTTTAATTGTTTAACGACGTTACTTAATTGTTTAACGACGTTGCCAAGGAGATTTGTTTTAGATTTGAAACATGTCATTTTATTTGAAAAAATGGTAATAGTTGTAGGGAAAATTAACAAGAAAAAAAGTTTTACTAGGTGGGGCGGGAATGAGGCAAGAAATTTTCCCCATCATGCGGGGCGAGGCGGGTATGGGGCAAGAAAAATCCATGTGGGGCAGGGGTGAAGACCCCATCCCTCGACCCCGCCCCGCCCCGCCCCATTGCCATCCCTATTTAGTTATAAACATCTAAATTAAAATAGATGAATATATAAATGCAAAATTATATGTAAAATTACAACAACACAAGATAAATATGTAAAGATAATATATATATATATATATATATTGGTTTTTGATTATTCATGAATCATTATTCATTGTTTACTTATAAATATCTAAATTAAAGTTTTTTTTAATAGAAAAATATAATTAAAATAGATGAATATGTAAAGGTAAATTTATATGAACAGTTAAAACTATCTAAGATGAACGTTTAGCCACTGGTAGATATGTGTTTTCTAAAAACTAAAAGTATGTTTGATTGTTTTAACTTGAACTATATAACTATGCAAATATTATTGCGAGTGGTTCCATCATTTGCAAATTATCAAATTTGGTAGTCTTATAGAATAGATATTTCATTTTACAAAAAACTTTACATGACCTCCTCTTTTGTGACAACCTTAATTTTTTTTTTTTTTTTTTTTTTTTTTGCCAAAACAACTTAAGAATATTAAGACTTAAGTTATCACATTTGGTAGTTGTAAAATACGTTAGTGATATAAAAAAATAGAAAATGTTTAAATATTTAAAAAGCATTTTTAGTAGATTGTAATATAAAACATTTTTTTCTCAATTTTTTATGTAACTTTTTTATGTAAGATCAATATTGTTGGCATCCTTTAAAGATGATATATAATATTTTTGAGAAGAAGAAGAAGAAGTAGAGACGATGCTAACATATAATATAAAATTATTAAGTTTGCATGATTAAAATTTGTAGCAAAATATATATATATATATATATATATATCTATGATAAAGGTTTTAATCTAAATGATAAATAGTAGTCCATATTTTTTTTTTAGTCTTCAATCAAAAAGTCCATTCTCAATAGCCTTTTAAGTCTACAAATTGCTCTTATAAAAATAAAAAAATAAATAAATAAAAAAGTCTACAAATTGCTCAATCTATAGGCCTAAACACATTCAAATAGTGCTATCTAAACTATAAATTATATGACCCTTTATTACACAAATATTTTGATTTCCCAAAAGGAAGGTAGGTGTGTGTCTAGCCATTTTTCTTGATTTGTGCTGCATAATTTAATAGTACGGAGGATGTGATTGAATTTAAATGTTGAATAAAAAAATATGAGAAGAAAAAAGAGTAAAAATAAACTATATAGCAATAAACATAAAATTATCCACGTCATGTTATGTAATATAATAGGAGTATTATATTATTATATACTACATATATAATGCAGTAGAATAATATTTAATAATCAAAGAGAATAAAAAATATAACAACTTAAAACACAAAACTAAAGCACGTCAACCCAAAGTAGAATTCTAATTAATACAAAAATTCATCAACCTAAAGTATGGATACAATAAAAAGAAAAAATCAAACAAAAAATGAAAAACAAATTGAGAGAGAGAGAGAGAGAAGTAACCTTTTTGTGTGAGACAACTATGCATAGAATAAAAATGAAAATGTCAAATTTATAGTAAGATATTGAGAATAAGAATAGTCAAAATAAAATAAGATAAAAGGATAGAGAGAAAATGATATTAAAGTAGAAAGTAGTGGGGAGATGAAGAAATAAAATGGAAATAGAGTTTTAGAAAACTAATAATAAAAATAATGGTTAAAAGATATTTTAATTTTAAAAAAAATGGAGAAATTTGCCGATCTAAATCTAGAAACCCAACACTATCAAATAGAGGGATTGACAAAAGCGACGGCATTTGTGGTTTCTTGGAAAGCACATTGTCATAAGATTTAATGGTGAGATAGTTAAAGCGAGATCCAGTGGCAAGTGACATCAAAGCTTTTGAGGCTAAACTTCTTGCTTCCAGCACAAGACTAAGCTATCTGAACATTTATCTGAACTTTGAACTCCTTTGCATGGTAGACTGGCAGTGACTGCTGGGTGCTTGATGCTTCGTCGTCCTCGCTTGCGGAAAGTACCAGTAAGCATAACTATGGAGTATACAGCTTCCCTTTTAAAAGAATTTTTCTTTTCTTTTCTATAAGTTCTCAATAAACACAAGTTTTTTAGCAAAGTCTTATACATTAACGTTTAACCATAAACGTTTTCTTTTCACAAGTTTAATGGCCTGTTTGCAAGTTTAGAGAAGGAGGAGAGTAGAGGGGAGTAGTGGGGAGAAGAGTAGAGGGGAATAATTCCCCTCTACCTTGTTTGGATGTTTTTAAAATTAGTAAGGAGAAGAGAGTAATTAGTCATTCTCCTTATTTGGATGTTTTAAAAATTAGGATGGAGAGGAGATGAAATGATTAAAATAGACAAATTTACCCCTATTTGAAAATGGACTTGCAACATTAGTCTATAATTAATTTGTTAGAAAGGGTAAATTAGAGAATTTACTTGGACAATAATTTATCTAATCTACTCTCCTTCCAAATCTCTCCAATTTGAGAGAATTAAAAATGAGGGGTTAGAGGGAGTTGAAACCCCTCCAAACCCCTCTAAACCCCTCCCCCTCATTCCTTAACTTCCAAACAGAGTAATTGGATTACTCTCCCTCCCTGTACTGTACTCCCCCTCCTTTTTTAAACACCCAAACATATGGCATGTTTGGATGTTTAAAAAAGGAGGGGGAGTAGAGTAGAGGGAGGAAGAGTAATCCAATTACCTTATTTGGAAGTTTTTTAAGGAATGAGGGAGAGGGATTTGGAGGGGTTTCAACTCCCTCTAACCCCTCATTTTTAATTCCCTCAAATTGGAGAGATTTGGAGGGAGAATAAAGTAGATAAATTATTGTCTAAGTAAATTTCCTAATTTACCCTTTTTAACAAATTAATCATAAACCAATGTTGCAAGTCCATTTTCAAATAGGGGTAAATTTGTCTATTTTAATTATTTCCTCTCCTCTCCATCCTAATTTTTAAAACATCCAAACAAGGGAAATGACTAATTACTCCTTTCCCCCTTACTAATTTTAAAAACATCCAAACAAGGTGGAGGAGAACCATTCCCCTCTACTCTCCTCCCCACTACTCTCCCCCCCTCTACTCTTCTCCCTCTCTAAACTTCCAAACAAGCCAGTTTTTGAAAAATGATAAATTTAATCATTTAATAATATAATTATAATAATTCCTCTCACGTGTGAGCTCAAACTATCTCTCAGTAAATGAGGCCCAACATACGAAAATTTAAAATGGGAGGTAAAGTGGAGGAGACAATGATAGAACTTAAGACATCCTGCTTTGATACAATGATAAAATTTAAAAGATAAAAAAAGATAATTGATTTAGAAAGGAGAAGCAAGAGAGAGAGAGAGAGAGAGAGAGAGAGAGAGAGATAATTTTGTAGTTTGGCTTAATGACCTGTGTCCTCACCACAAAAGGCTAAATGGATACATTTGGATTCACATGATTGATAATACATTACGAGACAACCTATATTTATAATGGAATTACATACAATAGTCAAACATTATTTGAATTCGAATTTCATATTAACAGTCCCATTTTTCCCATTATCAGGTCCTATGTTTGAGCAATCGTTTAGAGGCCTTCTGAAACTCTGATTTTTGTGTTCTTGCTGTGGTTGAAAGGTCTTGCATCCTACCTTCAAAATATAGCAACAAGTGTTTTTCACAAATACACTCTAAAATATAGCTTTGGACAATAAAAAATGGGTTTCGTTCAATTTGTTCTAACTTTGGAAAATTACTTTGTGGCCTTGTTGGCCACCGTTTTGATCAAGTAAGGTGTCGTTGGAAAGCTTACAATGTCTATTTTCTAAATATGTCCATTTTATTGTCCCCATCTTCCGATTTGGTAAACTAGAGGCTTGGGAAAATGGTTACAAAATCATGTTTATGCATAAAGTTTCTGCTTTAATATTTTTGGTAAATTATTTTTATTCAAGTGGAGTTTTTTCCATCTAAGTATACCAAATCAAAGTTCATCATGAGATCTTTCCAATGAATCATCATTTGGGTCAATTAGTGGTCGCTTGATTATAATTTAATTAAGATTAAACTAAAATCAAGTTTATGACACTTAGGCAAAATTGGCTTAGTATTTTAGCCAAAGATTCAATGTTGTTGCAATATCCTATCCGTTTTAGCTCAATTTGGGCATGTAAACTATCATTTGAAAGGGAATTTCATTATCTTTCATATGGGTGCAAATTTATCACAATCGAAAGGTCAGATTTTAGTCAAATTTTAGTCAAACCTCGATCAAGGTTTGTCAAACTTGGTAAAAATGAGTCAAATGGTTTTAAATGGTGAATTAGGTTGAAATATGGAGGTTGGATGAATTTATGGCTAATTTGACTGTTGGTTAGATTGGTAAAACTTGATCAAATGAGATAGTTTTATGATCTTGGGCTCTTGAATCATCAAAATAATTTATTCATCATCCAGTCGGGAAAATTTATTTATTTTATGTCATTACTTTTTTTTTTCATGTAAAAAAAAATGCAATTTTAGATTTTTAGTGCTCAAATTGATATTTTGCCATAAAAATCAAGGTCAAATAAAATACGATATCATCATGAGGTTCCAAAAACCCATTATACACTAGCACACTTAATTATTATCTTTACTAATGACAACAAAAGTCAAGAATCTCACAAAGAAATTAATCCGACAACAGTGAACCAAGGCTCTAACACTAATTGAAAAACGTTTTTTTGACCCCTAGTACGGCTTATTACCAATTTTTCCATCTTCCTATGAATGCTCAGTTGGGGATCAGTTTATTGGCCTGCTTTCTTAGTCACAACTCACAAGACTCACAATCTGGCTCTTATTTAAAGGGGGGCATTGGGCTCTTCCCTTATGAATCTAAGGGTGTGATGATGACACATGTTTCCATCCCCTCATCTTGTCATCTAGACTAATAAGATTTCCCTAGGCCTACTAATTTGTTCCCTCACTGTTCAATCGGGTCAGTCATCATTGTCCATAGTAGCCATACAAATTACAACCCTCTAGATCTCATTCACGACAAAGCCACATAAAATAGTTGACAACAATGTCTCTTGTACATTTGCAGCCTTAATATTCACATCTTAGTTGAAAATTAGTACGTAATTATTTTTTTAGTTTATATGTGATCTTTAAACTTATTTGGTTTCAATCTTGTCCATAAATTAAAGATCTGCCGTGATTCTTAAGAACCCTCCTTGGGTGAAAAATAATCAGAGAAGAGACAAAGCCTAACATAGACGTTATGGGTCACGGGGTCGGTGTTCCCCATCAACAAGAATATGTAGAATTGTAGATTCCCAAAATTCGTCTCCTTTACCTAACAATGACAATACTTCCTCTAAAGCATTCACATCAACCATCAAGCATCACTTGAAAACATACAACGTGTGAATAGATCGATCTTACATTGTAATTTTGTAAACATCCTTCTATGATAATTAATTACAACATAATCCAATAAATTTCCAAAACATGACCAAGAGAGACCTTGCTAGCTATTTGAAATTGAAAATCCAGCTAATAAAATACCATTGGCCTTTACTTTGAAGGTTGAAGTCACTTCAAATATATATATATATATATATATTGTATTAAGTCGCTTCCAATAATCATGATTTACTTTCACTACTTTTTTTCAAACTTTTTCTTGTTTTATCTCCTATACGCTATACCCATACTAAATGGAGAAAGAATATCTCCACGTTAGAACAATAGAAATTAATTTAATCAAATTGAAGAAGGTAACTAAAAAAAAATGCTCAATATGTTCATACCTATTACAGACCATTACATACATCAAGCATCCCACTGCACTAGCATATAGAACCTTTGACATATCTTCAAGCTCTTTCCTTTGCCTTTGTGCAATTACTAACAAACAACCTAAAGTGATTTGCCCACAGTGTTAAGTGTTCCAGTTTATCATTCTCCATATCAAACATCTCTAATACCATCATGACAGTTATTTTGAGACACCCATAATTTTCCAATCTCCATCTTTGCAAATTTCCATACCAAGAATCTTCTTAGTGATGCCCAAATCTTTGATATCAAACTCCTTACATGATAAGGATTTCAAATTTTCAACCTCACAAATGTTCTTAGCAGCAATTAGCATATATCATATTCACATTATTAATATAACTGTCTAAATCATATATGAGTCAAAATTTGTTGTATCATTGTTGTGGATAGTATATACTACATCAACCCAGAAAAGAGATTTCTTTAATCTATTGCATCATTCTAATTGTTTCATATAAATTTGCTTCTCCAAATCAACATGAAAGAAAGTTGTGATTAGATTTGGTACTATTCAGATATGCTTATATTACGTGCTTGTTTGTTTAAACCCCTATAAATCGATTAGTTTAACCTAATTAATTAGATAAATAGTTACTTAGGTTAATTATTCAGTTCTTGGTTAAACACATACAATCATATCATATAGTGCAGAAAAATAAATAAAACAACAATATGATTACTCAGGAAAACCAATGAAACCAACTATTTTAAGATAAAAAATCTGGGGAAGATTTAACCTAATCTATCCTCAAAGCAAACAAATTCACTATGATAGAATGGAAGATTACAATAGATTTAAACCCTAAATCTAAAGTTACCTCATGTAGAACTTACTCACATGACCACGTGTAACTCCGAATTCACAAACTCTTCTATCTTAAATTTGTTGCACACAAACATCCACGTTTGTGACTTTGAGATCACACTCAAAAGTTTTAGATCACCAGCAGTTGTTAATCTTGTAGCAACAACATTAGATCTATCAGTTCTAATGGTATGAGAATGATTTCTGATAGTGACTTTGAAAGGAAAAGGCACATCACCTTTTAGATCTCACAAGAGAAGCTCCAAAGTCTTCACAAAACATGCCTATATATACTAGGTGAATTAGATATGAAACCCTAATCATTTAATGGGCTTGATGGGCTATTGGGCTTTAATTAAATTCTACAGAATTTGTGTCTTGATCAGTTGAAGCTATTTCTTGATCGGTTGAAACTGACATGTTTCGAATTCCTAAACTTGCAACTTCCTTATTCTTGTATTATGACTTGCAGTATCTTGAGCATTGTCTAATATACTCTATAAACTCTAAGATCTATATCTAGACAAGTTTGTACTCATGGTTTACTAATTGTTCTAAACTTTCATAACTTAACATTAAGGTTTTTTGAGGGGGTGGAGGGGGGGGGGGGGGGGGGAAGCTTGGGAATTAGCTAATTTGATTAAGAGGCAACTCTATAGGATTTGGGAAAAATTATCAAAAATAGTTAGGGCATTTCTGTCGTTTAGTAACATTATTTCTACTAAAATACTAACTCACATGCAAGATGGCTAATTTTCGCACAAAATAAGACCACGGCATTATGACAAATGGACACATTGACACATTTCTTGAAACACAAGGACTAAAGTGACATGAAAATATTTTAAGGACCAAACTGAAACTTTGTGAATTTTTCAAGGACCAAAAAATAAGTTAGCTTGTTTAACATATGATAATACTGTGATAATCATTTCTCTACCGTCTACCCTCTCACTTTTACTAAGCAATGAACGTGACTTTTTTTGGTCCAGCTTTTTTTTATTTATTTATTTATTTAATTTATTTGTTTATGTACAATTTTTATAAGTAAGTAAGTAAGTGTGTGTGTATATATATATATACACTTATTCTGTAAGTAATATAAACCGACAAAAATCATTCATACCAAACCAACACCTAATTAAAAAAAAAAAAAAAACACCACCTATAATTGTAAATCAATCATAACAAAGGGCTATCCTCATTCATAAAGAGATGATGTCCCCCTTTTCATTCAAATACAAATATATATATATATATATATATATATATGTATGTATGTATGTATGTATCGGTCCGGTTAACATATGCTCCTAGAGCACACATTAATCATATATTTTAAAAAAAAATTATATGAACAATTGAGAAAATTAGTTGTAAAAAAAGAAGTTAATCATTTTTTCATTTTCCTATTTCACGTGCAAGTTAAGTTTAGAAAAATGTGAAAGCTTGTATTTTGTAAGTCTTAACAGTATATTTAAACATTATCTTTGTAAAGTGTGAAAAATGATATTTTTGTGAACTAAAAAAGTGATGGAGGCCGAAGGGGCAGCAAACGAAAAGATTAAGGATGACAAGAGAGTTACATAGAAAACCCCCAAGATTTAGGGTGAAAAATCATGATGGGATAAAGGACTTGATATCCTTATCCCTATAAAAATTGTGATGTATTTTCTAGGAAAATGTTGGTTCTTACATAGCCTTTTGTACACTTTCTTTCTTTCTTTTCTCCATTTCTTTCTCTACTCTATTTCCCTTTATTCTGATACCTAGAATGCTCGAAAACATTCTCCTCTTATGGTACAAGGAATATTTCTGGCTGTACAAAGACAGGTATCCTAATTCAATTGCCTATCACAAACCCTAGGACAACTAGCATAGTACCACTCTTCAGTTAGAGGAGAGAGAAGGTCATGCTGGATGGAGAGTGGGCATAATGAGTGACTCTGAAAGGTATGAAGATAGTAGGAGGAGAGAGGGAAAGAGAGTTGCAATGGCAAAGGAGGCTACATAGGGATGGCAAAAAGTATCCGACCCATGGGTATTCGGCCCGACTCAACTCTAATGGGGCGGGTTTTACCCAACCTGCAAAACAGTAGGGTCAGGTTTGGGTTTTTTAAATAAAACCTTAAGCGGGTTCAAGTCGAGTCCAGGTTTTAGTAATACCCGACCCAAACCCAACCCGTATATATAATATTAAAAATTTTATAAAAAAAAACCCTAACTATAGATACACACTTTTCCTAATTGTAACCCTAAATCCCTTAGACCCTCACATTCACTCTCACCCTTTCTTTTTGTCTTGCCAAGCCACCTTCCATTCTCTCCCTCACTCTCACTCTCAGCCTCACTCTCACTCTCACTCTCACTTGAAGAATCACTCGAGCAAAATCGTTGCTACACACCTTGCTAGTGCCGCTGCTCCCTGCACACCTCACCTCGCCAGCGCCGCTCCATTCTCTACCTCCCCGGTCCCTCCTCCCTGCCTCCCTCACCTTGCCACAGCCTGTAGACGCCGCTCCTCCTCCCTCACCTCGTCAGACCCTCCTCCACCTCACAAGGCCACATCTCTCTCATCTTCCTCACCTCATTGTGAACTTAAGCTTTTGCAATAAAAATCGTTCTTTTTGTTCAAATTTGTATTTTTCTAGTTTAAGTGCTATTTTTGTTAAATAGGATCGGCTTGTTTGATTTGATTTTGTAGGGTCTTCTTGTTCAGACTTAGGGTTTATATGTTAATTCTTGTATTTACTTTTGATGTGGGAAAATATTGTAATGAAAAAAAAAGGTTTTCATTCTGTTGGTCGCTAAGAAAATAATGGGTTTTGTGGGTTTCCGATCTAGGTGTATGTTGCTGGGTTTTCAATCTATTCAAATCTGGGTTTTCTTGAGTGATCATTTTCTCCTACTGTTTGGTTGCTAAGAAATTTAGATTAGGCAAACATTTTTTTTTTTTATTAGGGCACGGATTAGGCCCAGAAATAGCATGGTTGGACGAGGCCTGTGAGGCCCAACAGGGTGAGTTTAGGGTTTTAAAAAAAGCCCATTTATTAAACGGGCCAAGTTCAGGTCACAGGGGCGGGCCCGCGGGTTGGGTTCGGGTATAAAAAAACTGCCCCGAACCCAACTCGTTGCCATTCCTAGGGCTACATGTGTCCTACTATGTGGTTCAAGCACATATTGGTCAATGAGGAGGATAATGTAGCACCTGACCAGGGGAAACCAAATCCTTTCTCATGGTATTGTTCAGTGACCTACATAGTGTACCAGGCCATGTCCTCTCTACCTTGCAGTGATGCCCACGATACTGGCACAAGCCAAAGGCATAGCTCTCTTCGCTAATGTTTATTGCTTTCATATCTCAATGGCATCCATGTGTAAGGTCAAGATGTCATCTTCAGTCATTAAACTTTCATGTTCACTTCTATGAGCTTGTGTATTGTACACCTATAAAAAATTTCTTAAAATAGTTTATTAACAAGAGAGGGAGAATGTTTTATCGACATGGGATTAGCTTTGGAAGGTTAACAAGTCAAAAAAAAGTGACAAAAAAGAGGAGATGTTTTTGGGGGTTGAATACAAGTCACAAAAGAGCACATATTCAGTCAGTCATTGGAAAGGGAGATTACTTACATGATTTCAGACTCTGCCCCCTTGGTTTTGTGTGGTCACTCACATGGATTCCTCTACTGACTCATTTTGCTCCGTTCTCTCTGTGCCACCACGTACTCTCGCACACAAACATAGACTCAGTCTCTGTGTCTCGTTTGCTTGCGTCCTATTATGTCGAACAGTCATTACGATTACATGAAATAATAATAAAGATGCTTTCGTAAACCTGCGTTATTACTTATTACCCAATAAAGGAATAATCATTAGTAGAAGTCACAAGCGCGTAGTTAACAACTAAATTAACTTACTTTTTAACCGTTTAATTCATCAATCATAAACTGTATGTACCAGCTTTTTCTATAAAGAATGCGTGCTATACACGCTTATAATTGGACGTAACACAATCATTTGTTTCTTTAATGATCTTATAATTCTATAATAACAAGGAGAATCACCCTTCCTCTCTCTCTCTCTCATGCACAATTCACTATGCAACTTGGTGTGTAAAATATGTATTGGCTGACTAGTGCAACTGGTTCTAGTTGTATATTTTATTAGATCAACTGAGGACTTTTATCAAGAAAGAGAGATCAAGCTTCACATTGCAGAGGAAACCAAATTTACCAGTTGTTTGTAGAGTTTGGGATTTAAATTTTGGATTGTGTTTACAGGCACCATTAACACCAAACTTTATATCAGATTTTGTCTTTATATCATTGTTCTGTCAGTTTTATACACTTTTTGTTTAGTTTTATACCATTTTTTCTATTTATTTAATTTTTTTATTTAATTAGATTTACATTATTTTAATCTTAACAAATATCGCACGGTTGTTAACCTTTGTTAACATTTGGCTTAAATTTAATAGGTTATAACACATATATTTTAGGCTCTCGCTTTCTGTTAAGACTTTTCAAACACCCTCTTGATTTTATATATCAGTGCTAGACTAGCTAGCTAGTCTCTGAGAGAGAGAGAGAGAGAGAGAGAATGACTTTAGAAGCTGTAGTGTTCCAACAGGACTCGTTCAATAATGGTTGCAGGGATATCTATGCTTTAGGAGCAGGTGGAACTTGGAGCTATGGCCTGGGTCTTAAAGAAGACAAAGTCTACTTTGAAAAACTTGGCAATAATGTAGAGCAAGTCTCCGTTGCAAACTTGGAATCTTTACCTTCTTCAATGGTTCAAGGTTTAAAGGAGCGAGACGCGAACACTGCCTCCCCAGATAATTGCACGATCACTGATCGTGGATTCTTGGCTCAGGGACTTTCTTTGGTGGAAGCTCCAGCAGCAGCACCAATGGGCAGGCGAAAAAGACGGCGCACCAGAAGAACCAAGAACAAGGAAGAAATGGAGAATCAGAGAATGACTCACATAGCTGTGGAACGCAATAGAAGGAAGCAAATGAACGACTATCTCACTGTGCTTAAGTCTATGATGCCTGCTTCTTATGTGCAAAGGGTAGCTATTCTTTCTATTTCCTTAGATAATTGATTAGTTGGCATGCTTTTTGAAAGTACTTTTAAAATTTTTTTTTTTTTTTTTTTTTTTTTTTTGAGAAGCTACTTTTAAAAATTTTAAATGCAAAAGAATCATGATACTTTTGGTTTTGTTCAAAGATCGAGAAAAGTATAAAATTTGTTATAATTGATTTGTGTGTGTGTGTGTGTGTGTGTACATTTGAAAAGGGTGACCAGGCATCAATACTAGGGGGAGCCATTAATTTTGTGAAGGAGCTAGAGCAACTCCTCCAGTCCATGGAAGCCCAAAAAGGAATCAAGCAACGACTAGACAACAGTTTGTCCTCTGGTCTCTTCTCTGGGTTCTTTACCTTGCCTCAGTATACCTGTTCTAATGAATCCAGTGAATCAATGATGGAGAAGCGGTCAGCCATTGCAGACATTGAAGTGACAATGGTAGAAAGCCATGCCAATATCAAAATACTATCAAGAAAACATCCCAAGCAACTCTTGAAAATGGTGGCCGCCTTGCAATCCTTGCACCTTATCGTTCTTCACCTTAATGTCACAACTGTGGATAATATGGTCCTCTACTCTTTCAGTGTTAAGGTTAGTTTTTTTTTTTTTTTTTTTAATTTATGTGAAAGATGGAGATTCATTTAAACCGAGGTTCTCCTTATGGAGAAACAGCATGATATCCAATGAGGTATAAGACTTTTGATGTATAGAGATACTAAAATTAACTTTTCATACATTTATTTTGTTAAAAATTTCAAACCCATTATTAATGTGGGGTTGTGCTGGGTTTGAAACAGGGTGAAGATGATTCAAAGCTAACCTCTGTGAATGAGATTGCAGCTGCTGTGTATGAGATGGTGAGTTGGATCCAAAAGGAAGTTCAATTTGCTTGAATAACCCTAGAATCTTATGTATTTTGTAAAGTGTTTTCTGCTTCTTGTATTTGGATTATAGGGTTGGAGTATGGCTAGACTTAAGCTTTTCAATATTTTCTAGGAATTATATGTATCATGCAGTTGCTTAATCTGAGCAATTTTGTTGCCTGTGAGAAGTGAGAAGTAAGAAGTGAGAACTAAGCCATCTCGTGCAAGCAACATTCAAGTGCCATATATATATATATATATATATATGAGAGATGGATTCAAATTATACTTTGTGTAATTTCACAAGAGTTATATATTTTTTAGACCATTAATTACTATTAGATCTAAGTTTCAAAAAACACTCATAGTAATGTCATTATTACTCCCAAGAAATTAGTGATTTAGGTATTAACTCTTCTTATTAAAAAAAAAAAAAAAAAAAAAACTACATCATTAACTCTCCACTCTCCTCCATGTCATCTTCTTCCTCTCATCCTCTCTCACATCTTTCTTCTTGCACTATGTAATTTTAGGCCATCACCATTGATTTCTTAACAGTATTTTGTCTTGAGGTACTGGAAAATTTTAGAAGTATATGGCCAAAGTCACAATTGTTTTAGAGAACGATTGTTGAGGTTAAGCATTTCTAAAACCCTCATGACAAATTTTATTCAAGGTACTACCAAAACTCAAATGGACAAAAAAAAAATTCTCATTTTTTCAGACCATATACTGTGGTTAAGTAATGGCAAAACAATACTCCCTCCTTAATAAATGAGTTCACAAAATGGTAATCATGTTTATTAAAACAAAATAAAGATAGCTTGTATTTACAATTTAATCTTGAGCATTTTCTGAATGGTGGAGGCCTAAAAGTTTAGTGCAAAAAAAAAAAAAAAAAAAGATGAGTGGAAGAAGATGATGATATGGGAGAGAAAAAAAAAAAAGTTCATGTGGTTCCCCCCCCCCCCCCCCCCTTTTAATAAGAAGAGTAAAGTTACCTATTTTTTGCACCGTAGATTTTTAAAAGATCTAACGCTTAAAAAAACCATCATTCAATGTTATAACTTAACACCTTTTTCTCTCACATTAAACACCATTTTCAACAACCTGCTTTCTAAATGATTCATCCTAAAAGAGAAATTAAATAGATATTTGATGATAACATTAAATTATTTGAAATAAAATTTATACAATTATACATACGATTAAAGTATTGAACACAAAAGTAATCTGCTTCTTTTTAAAAGTTTTCACATTGGAAATACAACAATAGTGAAAAATTATTATCTCTGCTCATGCTTTGGTCCTCCATATAATATAAAAATCTTTTCTTATAAAGGATAAACAAATCATTTGAAAATGAAACCGTACACCTCTTGTACTAGAATGATTTTTAATGCAATGATTTGCTTATAAAGGATATACTAGACGGTCTCTTAAATTAAAGTATGCAATGTGAGTTCCAGTTAGCTCAATCTTCACTTAAACCAAAAACTGATTGGTGTCTTAGTCTGATGATAAAAAGCTATCATCAGGAGTGGACGCCATAAGTTGAAACTTTCTAAAAAAAAAAAAATTAAGTATGCAATGATTTGCAATGTATGTATAGTATTATTCTAAGGTAAATTGATATTTTGAAAGCAATAATAAATAAGGAGAGAGAGAATGTTAGTATTAATTAGGTAATACTATTAATATGGTAGAAAGCAATAACATTTAATGATGTCTTTTTCAACCGTTAGATCTCTTAGAAATCTATGGTGTAAAAAATGTGTAACTTTAAGTAATATTACACCATTTAATATTATTTTAATTGGATGCGAATTTTGACAAATCAATTGTTAGATTACATTATCTTTCTATATTTTCAATGTTTACAAAGTTTCAAGGTAATCAAGATCAATAGCCATGTCATTAATCAATTGTTTAAATTCAAATTTTTGTAGTTTAAAATATTTCATAAAATATGAGTTTATGAATCGAATAATAAATAACGTCTGATCGGTATAAAACTTGACATACATGTTAAAAACATATAGAACATGTAGTCCAACAGTGAGATTTTCAAAATATGAATTCAATAACAACTAATTGGGTGGTGTAACACTACTTAGAGTTACACCATATATAACTTGAACCCAACCATATATGTGTGTGTGTATGCAAGTTCTGTAAATATAATTATTTTAGTAAAAGTTTTAGAAACGACTTGGTATTATGCACAGCACTCTACCTTATCATTACTGTTCGAATGTCAATTATTAATGTTAGATTTTTTTTTCTTACAAATTTCCTTATGCCACTAATACGATAGTTGATCGCATAAACTCAAAATATATAGGGATGCTTGAATTTAATATTTCAAAAATTTGTAAAACTATGGAAAACATTGTCATATCTATTATGTATTTTTAACAATGAGGGGGATTTAACAAAGGAGAAGAGGGCTATGCCAATGAGCCCAAGGCTCATGGCTATTATGTAATTTTATTTTATCTGACTTTAATTATGAGATTGACTCACAAAGTAGTAAATATGGTTTAACATGGAATGTAAACATTATTAATGATGTGTATTTTTTTTTTTTGAAACTTTATTAATGATGTGTATTAAAAACATTAACCACATCAATAATTTTAGAACATGTAATAATAATAATAAATAACTTTAAAAGAAAACATTAAGCTGTTTTTATTTTTGAGTGATACTATGTAGTGCAAATTTTACTACATAAATTTATTACAATTTGACCTATTAGCTAACAATCACCAAATAGTTCAAACATTCATTTATGGAAAATGTTGAAGTTATAAATTTTGCTACCTTAAATTTACAAATTGATACCATCGCACACCCTTGGTACAATAGTCATTCCAAAAGTATAAATGCTTGTGGGGTGTGGAGAGCAAAGGCCAAGGTTCAAGTCTCCAAGAAGGAGTTTCACACACATATACACTTAGATTAAGTTAGAATAGAATTTCTATCTTGTATAAAAAAAAATTTACAAATTGATGTGGCAAGAATACGATGGATATATTTCAAAAACATATTAAACAAATGTTTAAATTACTCTCTTTTTATGTAGTAGCACGTAGTTTGTAAGACTTTTTTTTTTTTTTAGAATACTAAGTATTTTAACACACACACTAAGAGAGTCAATTTCGTACCGAAGACTGTACCAGTTTGACCAATAGAACAATATATTTCAGTACCAATCAATACCGGTGTACCATTTCGGTTTACTGTTATTTTTTATATTTATAAATATATGTGTGTGTGTGTGTGTGTGTGTTATAATAAATATAAATGTTTACCATAAAATATTACCTCAATTCAAAACAAATTATTCATAATTTTAAACTTTAGCATCAATCAAAAGGAAAAAAACACAATATAAAAAATAGAAAGCTTAATTGTTCATTGCATACTAAGAAAACTAATAATACTAATAAGTTAATGCAAATAAGTTACCATTTTGCCCTTACAAAAATTCAATAATTACAAAACTAAAAATTTTATTAAAAAAAAAGCTTTTTTTTTTTTTTTTTTTTTTTTTTATGTATTGGTTGGAAATCAGCCAGTATGGCCGGTACGCCCGGTATTTAAACCAGTGCGAAACATTGGAATTTTGATACCAGTATACGTTTTGGTACGGTACATACCGATCGGTACCGACACAGCATCGACTACCTTGACACACACACACACACACAAGAAGAGTGAAGAAGATCTTAAAGAAACTAACAGTGATGTATTAAGTATTATGTAGTTCTTCTGGAAAAAAAATTGTGGTAGTTTTTGCATTTTTGTTTATTATATTGTTTAAATAGCACCAATTTTTTTTTGCCACATCAGCTTGTTAATTAATAAAAGGCTAAAGTGCAAACTACACTCTAAAGTTAAGGGTTTTTGGATTTTACACCTTAAAATTTTAGAATTTAAATTTTTTTCCTAAAATTATATTTGCTTGCATCAACAATCCATTCATCCATATTTTCCGTAAGTGCCACATAACTTTATCTCACAAGTTTAATTTATCTAATAAAATAATAATACGTCATCTTTTTATTATGTGATGTCATTTTTGTAGCCAAAAAGACTTTAAATGATTAACTTTCCTCATGATACTAATACAATGGTTGATCGCATAGACTCAAAATATATATGGATGCGTGAATTTAATATTTTAATATATAGGCTAGAAAAGGGCTAAAAAATCAAAATTGGCTCCCTATTTTTAATTTAAGTTTGATCAAGCAAAGGAGTTAAAAAAAAAAAAAAAAAAAAATTATAGTTTCAGAAACAATTATGTTCAGGGAGGCCCCAGCTCCTATGCTCTTATTCCCGATCAAATTGTAATCCTTCATCTTCTAAAAAAAATATGGTAATAACTAATGATTAAGAAAAAATAATCCTTTTTATTTTTTATTTTTGGCTGCATGCGGGAAGAAAATTATTCTTGAAACGCGAAAGGAATGTACAAAAAGTTTAAGGGACGTTTGGTTAGGAATCTTGCAACAATGCCATATTCAGTAAATGGCTTGCTCACTCTTCAGACATAGACCAGGGTCCTCTCTATCCGAGAGAGATAAAGAGCTCCAGTGTTTAGTTAAGTCTTCCACCTCTAGGGAAAGACAACCTGAAAACTCACATAGTGTTTCCCAAGCCCCGGAAAGAAAAACCACTAGCCTTGCAATAACAGTATTATCGCGAGGGACACACTCTCCTTCCAAGGAAGGGACGACAATGCCACGCCCTGTTAAAAGTTTCCAGAGAGAAAACTTCTCCCAGCGACGAGCAACCTCCTAAATCCTGCATACTCCTAGGGGAATTTAGGTTGGATAATACACATAATATCCAATTATAACTAAACCATTTAGGAATTCATATTTCTCCCTCTCAATTTTTTAATTTTTTTTTTCTCTGGTTCCGGTCCACATCTTTGTTGATTTGGAAAGAATGTGGCAACCTAAAAGCTTACAACATTAGATAAAGGATTGTAATTAATTGTGAGGAGGGATATAAGTACAACTATTTTTAGCGTTGTGACTTTTCATAGAAGAGTGTGTATGGAACTATACATTACTGTTCTACCCACCTACTTTCAAATAGCATCTTGCTAGAGGAAATAAATAAATAAATAAAAGATTATTCCAACCATCAACTTTCAAATACCACTCCTACATGTAATTTTGACGTTAATAGGACTACAATCCATATCAGGGACTAATACTAACGAGTGCTAACTTTTGAGTTCAATTTTTTTTAGGGTTTTTTTTTTTTTTTTTTTTTTTGGATAGGTATATAATAGAGAGGAAGAGATGAATTTCGGCCACAAAATGAGACAATATAAAAAATGTCATTATCATTAAATTATATTAAGTGTGACTACTAATTAAAGATTACAACATTAGTTATAGGGTTGCAATTGTGAGGAGGGACTTGACTATTCATATAGTTGTGACTTTGCATGGATCGGAGGAGTGTGTGTGTAACTATAAATTAGGCACTACGCATCATTATTTTAACCATCTATTTTCAAATACCATTCCTACGTTAACAGGACTACCATCGATATCAAGAACCAATGATAAAACTTTGAAACATTTGAAGTCAATTTTTATGGTTATTCAACTTCTTTCTAGGATGAAAGAAAGTATTATTAAGGGATTAATTGAAGCAAACGATAGTTCCCAGAATGGAGATTTAAATTTAAAAAATATGGGACAAAAATTTCATCGTCTTTATAAAAGTTCAAGACCTGCCCTGAAAAGGGATCAAGGAGATTCTATTTTTCATTACGAGGTCCGAAGCAAGGACAAAGAAGAGCTATGAAGTTCAAAAGAAAATCTATAAAGGCATAAAGCCAACTATTGGGTGAAGTACAAGGCACGGCTGCCATGAACAGCCTCGGAAGATCTAAAGCTTTCTAAGTTTCAATCGATACTTATATGGCATAGATATCTGCACCAAAGCACTTTGTATAGACTATAGCTAGACACCAATAATGCATGAATGGAAAATACGCTATTTTGTCCGGTCTTGTTAAAGTCAGTGATAGTCATTGATATCCTTGAGAATAATATTTAAGCTTCTACAGGATTCAGCTACAACTCAATTGCGTCATGACTTATAACTTCAAAGGCTTTTCTTTTTTCTTTTTTTCTGGTAGACTTCAAAGACTTTTAGTTAACTATACATGTTAAGACTACAGTAGTGTTGATGATCCTCAACTACTCACAATGGACGACCCTGCTCACCAAAATGTATACTAATGCAGGAAATAATGGGCACTCTATGTGGTGCAAAAGGGTCTGGCATATTAACATAACTCAAACCAAGAAGGAATACTTTAGAGGGGGTAAAGTGTCAAATCTAAAAAGGAGCTAAACACTTAAATTCAAGTCATTTCAACAAATCTCCACTTTAAAAATTAACATGTTTGATTCCTTAGATTTTGAGAGAAAGCGTACTAGCCAACTTAGGGAACTCATACTCCTTGGTTTGAGTAATGCATCATAGACCCTTCCACACAACAAAATGGAATCAGAACTTTCACTGTCACAACAAATTGGTATAAAATGTAAGGTTCGCTACTTAGACGTTTGGAGTTGTTCTCTTTGGGGAATTTCTTGATTATTTCGTAAATCTGGGTATTGTGGAGAAAGATATATTAAAATTAAAAATTTAAAAAAAAAAAAAAAAAAAAAAAAAAAACTTAGAGAAAATCAATAAATAGGCTTACAACACCGTATGTTATATTTGTCCAAGGATCATAAGTACTTTGTTGATCAAAAAAATATTCTTCTTTAGAAAATTGTGACTGCCAATATGCTTACAAAGGTACTAAGTGGGGCCAAGTTTGAACATTGGTTGGACTTGACTAATATGCTTCATGTTTCAGCACCTTTGAATGCATTTGACGCCTATTGGTGCATTTGGAAGTAGTACGGGATAATTTGTGCTTTGCTTTCTTTTTCTTTTTCTTGTTGTTAGGCTCTAATTTGGTTTTGATACTTAAGGCGTTTATGGATTGAGAGAAGTCTTGTCAAGATGGAGATGAGTTAAGGATTTGTATTTGGTAGCTCAATTCATTCCCAGGTAGAGAGAGGATTTGATAAACTTAGGTGTAAATTGATCCGCCAAATACAAATCTTTAACACATCTCCACCTTGGTGAGACTTCTCTCAAATCACAAATGCCTTAAGTTCCAAAAACAAATTAAAGCTTAACCAAAAAAGCAATAATGGTAAATTGATATTTCTTGTCCACTAAATAAGGTATTCTTTCTCCACCAAAAAATATGTATTAAAGTATTATAAATAGAAAAATACTACAAATTGTTTGTTTACTTTGGCCCAAGTATCCTCCCACATGAGGAGAAAATAAGACCCTTAGAAGAACACTGAGTTTGAGTGTTTGTCTATTGTTTGAGTAAGAGAGCACTATTGATTGTATTGGGCTTTCTAGTGCTTCTGAAATCTCTCTTAATTCCTAGTGAAATTTTCTCTTTGCTACATGGACGTATTGGGTGTTTGTTTTTGGAGACCCATTTACACAACAAACCAGTATCAGAGTTTTCATTATCACATCACTACATATATGGATGTCAATTTCAACATTTATATATATTACTCAATGCATAGAACAGAGTGGTTCTACATGAATCGTGGTAAAATTGTCATCTAGATTCTAAAGAGGAACGGGGAGGGGGCAGGATGAAATTTTGTCCCGTCCCACCTTAGTCATATTTTTTTTCATATCCCTATATATTTTATATACTTATAAAAAAAAATCAAAAACACCCTTACATAAATAAGTTAAGAATTTATGATAAATTACACTTTATCCCCTAAACTATGATTCATTTTACACTTATCTCCTTAAATTATGAGAATGCACATTTTACCCCTCTAAACTATATCCCATGTTATACTTACCCCCTAAACTATGAGAATGCATACTTACTTTCCTAAACTATTAACCATAGAATGGGATGCAAAGTGTTACATGAGTAATAGTTTAAATGTTACGTGAGTAATATTTTAAGAGGGTAAAGTATGTGTGTTATTGTAATTAATTTAGGGGGATAAGTGTAAAAGATGATATAGCTTAGAGGAAAAAGTGTAATTTCTCCAAAAATTTATTGAGGATTATTATTTGGTAAAGGTTTGGTTTGTGTTATTGAATTTATGTTTTATATTGTTCTTTTATCATCTATATTATTTTATTTTTATATATTTGTTAATATATTATTTTCCAAAATTATGTGTAGGGTGAGGCGTGGCAATGTGACCGTGTGAATGTGGCCTCATAGCAGGGGCGGAGCCAGGGGGGGTCGAGAGGGGGCACTTGCCCCCCCTGGCCCCACCCAAAAAACCTGTTAATATTTACTTAACTTACCTTGATGCATTTGAGGTAAAAAAAAAAATAGAACTATTACTAATGAAAAGTTAGAAAACTGTAAACAAACAATCAATGGCTTGCATGAGATGATTGGGAGCATAGCCCACTTTTGCCATCTTAAAATTTAAGCCCATCCTATATTAACAAAATCCAATTCTATTATTAAAAAAAAAAAAAAGAAAAAAAAAAGATACCTTGTATGCATGTCTAACTTATAACCCCATATTGTTTGATTTTCTACTCTCTTTCTTTGATAACTTTTTAAATGCATTTCTTGTATTGTAGTATAAATAAATGGTTAATAAATAGGATGGCTTTTCAAAAATAAGTTTGCATGTTAAGCTAAAATAAATAGACCTATAACATATAGCTTTACAAAAATAATAGAAATTTACATAAGTTGAACTTTATGTCTATCTAACAACTAAAAATCTTTAAATTTGTAAGTAGAGTTATAACTTTTTTATAATTAAAATTTTAAAAGGATTATTCATGTAAATAAATTTCTAAATAGATAAATATAATATAATGAATATTTTATTTTATTGGGAATTTTCTTGCATTTAAATATGGCTTAGCATACACATGAGTGAACTGTTATTTTGTAAATTGATCTCAAATACTATATGTATATGTTTGCTTGCATGTGTATAAATGTCCTTGTCAAATGTAATTTTTGCCCCCTCTCAAGTTAGATCCTAGCTCCGCCACTGCCTCATAGGACGGGTATGGGGTAAGGTAACTTTTCTACGGGTAGGGGTGAGAACCCATGATCCTGTTTCATCCTCCCCATTAAAATTCCTAATTGTAAATGTATATACCATGTGTGGATAACAACTCTGTTTAGAAAAGGTCGAAACAAGACAACTATACATAATTTGACAGTGACAATAAGTTGATAATTAAAAAGAAAACAAACCGACTCTAAGAAGGAAATTAGACTAGAAGTTTCAATCCTCCTTTAATTTGGTCTAGCAATGAATATATACTTTTATAAACTTGAAATTGGATCGCATAAGTTTGTAAATAAGTTCATATGATATCAAATTATTACATGTAGTTTATTAATCATATAATTGGTCCATTCGTAATAAAGATTCATAGATTTATAAAGAGGTAATAAAATTCAGTAATGGTTTTTTTTTTTTTTTTTTTTATCAGAATTCAGTCATGGTTTTAATATATATGAAAAGAGAATAAGTTAATCAAGTAACTTATGCACAAGTTCGAGTTTGTTCGACAATGAACTAAGCTTGAACATGTAAATATTGTTTGGTGATGAGCTCAAACTCAGCTCATATTTGAAATAAAATTAAATGAATAAGCCTGAACTTTTAATACTTAGCTCAACTTAGCTTATTTACAACTCTAGTATTTGGTTATACACGCAACAAATAGGTATCAAAACTTCTGCTATCTCAACTATAGCAATTGCTTTTACAGAGTACGTATCAAGAAGATCTTGAAAATAAATCGTAGACCACAATTTGATGGTGGTTGAAAGTGAGTTTCAAATTATTAGACTAATCTCTATTGTTCATCCATGGATTGTGTGTGTTGGAGGAGGTGGGTTGCATTTTTTTTATACTCCGGATTGTACATTTAGCCTCATCTTTGAGTTGCTAAGAAAGAGGTAACATGGGAAGTGGAATCAGATAAATTTGAAACGATTTCAAAGTCACTGCCATTGCCAAGTTCCTAATATTCAATACTGTGCAGTGTGCATCAAAGTTAAGAGGGGGTGGAGATATTCACCATGAAATTCACAGCAAAAAGAATTGTGAGAAGAGCAAGCTTGAAGCTGGGGTTAGAAATTTAAGGTGCATGCACTTGCACACAAACACAATACCATTATGCGAGACCACAAATGAACCAAATCATTTTATTGTAAGGAATTCTCTAGCGGTGGAGTTATGGTGGCAGGTGGCTGTTGCTCTGCATCACCTTGGGATTAGAGTGCTCAGCTGGGTTCTTTAGTTTTCCTTTCACAGACCTCTCAAACTAAGCCATCTTGCTGCAGATATGATGTATATGCTGGTTTTTAGTGTCTGGGAGCCTGGGAGAGCAATTTTTGTAGTTCACGTTTTAAGTATGGTTGCTACTAAGTTCACTCATCTCTCTGCTGTTAGTTTCTGCAGAGAAGAGTGCATGGCTTATTGACACACTGAGCTATGTTTAATACTAATGTGTATTGCTTTTTTACATCAATAAAGTTCTGCAATTTTAATTACCAAAAAAAAAAAATGTATAATACAGAATTGTAAAGAACAAACTCCCTTGAGAAATATATGGTAGTAGCACTTCAATGTAGTATGCAAATTTTGTGAATTTGCCTATGTGGTTGAATGCCCTGAAGCATTTAGTAGCCTTAGGCTGGAGGTGAAGTTTGTATATGCAATAGTCTTCTGCATACCAGTCATATCATACACACCATATTGTAATAAGTATAAACAATCAATCCCCAAGCTTGCTTGAAACTTTTCAATACGCGTTGGAACAGTATCCTTAATGGAAGGAGTCAATTTCGTGGAACAGATGCTCTCCATTTAATACTTCGATAGCAGCTTTATGTGACTGGGTGTACAATTTAGTTACACATCTATTGAGGCCCAAAAGGACTCTAAGAAAATTAGTTCAAAGGAATAAAGGGGCCACACCCATCTCACTCATTGACAAAAATCCAGCTAGGGATAGGGGATAAACGGAAAGGCCACGAGTGTTACAACAAACAGCCCATGCAGCTAGATTGTGAGTAACAAAAATTGCAGATCTTGAGATATAGCAAAAGTCCCAACCTGATAGTAAAGAGAGTTTATAATGGATGTCCAATGCCATATTTTTATCTCCCAGCTGGCTGCCTCAGGACTCTTACACTAATATTTTCTAGAGAAAGTTCATTATTATGGAAAACACATTTTGACAAATCAAAATTTAATTCAGTCAATTGAATATTTCAGTAAATTCAAGCTTTCATTTTCTAGTATACCAGTCGATCTATACTATTCAAAACTCCTGATAATGATCACCAATTGTTGAGGTGGCAAGATCTTCATGTGAATGAATATATATAGAATTTCAAGCTAATTTAAGTTCCAATTAATCGGTACCATTTATAAAGCTCTCTTATTTTAACATCGAAGTGCCTAATATGTCTGGAATTGGTTCACATGGGATGATGGAATGCAGGATGGTATACCACTCAGCGGAGTCCCATTCAGTCTTATGTTGGAAATGAAATTTCTTTTCTTTTCTTTTTTTAATTTAAGTAATAGAAAATGCAAAAGAAGGAATACCCTATGTTCACGACAATGAACTTAAAGCACCTTTAAAAAATACAAGCAAATCAATCAGAAAGATCCAAAAGAGTTGGAAATAAAAAACGAACCCCATGTCTGAGACCATTCAAAGAAGTATGAAGCATTAAAGACTTCAATTGATCAATAGATCTCACACTCTCCTAAAAAGTAAGACTGTTGAGCTCTTTCCATACTAACCACATCACGCACACCAACGTCCAAGTTCCATACATTCAAGGAATGTTTACCTAGCCAATTGTGCAAAGGAGGGATGCTGCCTTGTCGCAACACCCATTAAATCCCAAACATCTTAAAGATTTCACACCATGATGCATATGCAATCTCACAATAGATTAAAAGATGATCTAAATTTTCTCATTGCAACGACACATACAACACCAAATGACTAGCAATAAACCCCTCTTGATGAGATTATCAATTGTGAGAATCTTACTCCACGCAGCTGACTACAAAAAAAAAAAAAAAAAAAAAAAAAGGAGAAGACACCCTCTTGGGGACCTTAGCGCCAAATATTCTTCCATGGAAATGAATAAGCATCGGCTCCACGGATAGCATTATAAAAAGAGTGAACATCAAAATGACCACTCCCATTCAACCTCAGAGTCAACTTATCATCCCCCACCCCTCGAAGCAATTTTGTATAGATATACTTCATGGTTTACTGTTTTCCCCTTCATTCACGGTCAACTAATCATACAAACACAGGAATGGGATTCCAGTCTTGCATTACTTCGCAATTTCCACACAAATTAAACAGGCCCTAATTCTTCATATGAAATTTTTTAAGCATATATATAACTCCTCCCACATAGTAGAAGTTATAGTGGCAAAACAACAGAAACACAAGGGCAATTACATATATTAGTACTCAGATCATTATAATTAGAATTGTAGAGTGGAGACAAACCGACAAGATGGAAATTACCATGCCAAGGAAAATATAATGAATATATGTTAGAGAAGCATTTATAAAAATAAAAAGGAAGGGTGGTGGTAAGAGAAATGAAAAATGAAATTAGTCTAATTTCTGAAATATCATTATAAGTTATCTCGAAAAATATAAACATTCAAGGTATAAATTTTTTTTTCCTTTTTGGTTTCCATCGTGTATTCTCAAAACTTTCAAATAGAGACTAAATACTATTCGTGACGGGTGGGCCCTAGGGGGTAAATCGCTGGCTCAGAAAATTTTTTCAAAGTGCAGGTACCCAGACTTGAACAAAAGAGTACACACCCAGTCGAACCTTGAACAAGCACTTTGAGACCACACTCATTCAAGGTATAAACTTTTATAACAATATAATTTCTGAAATATCATTATATTTCTCTTGAAAAATATAAACATTCAAAATAAAAACTTTAATAACAATAGCCAAACTGCAAATTCACTTTTTCAGAACTCGGAAGCAAAATATTAGAATCGCACTCATTTATAGCCACATGTTCGAATTACTAGCAAAAGACTTAATATTGTGACACAAAAAACATCCTATTGATGTTGCTTCATCATACAAGAACCAGACTTCCAGAGACAGCTTCTTTCTGTCCTTCATATAGCAGCATATGATTTTATAATGTACATATATATTGGTGCAGAAACAATAGTAGTAGATAATGCCCAAGTTCTTTGAGAATACCAGTGAAGTTTCTTGACTTGGTCACCAACACGAAACTATGGATATAAAAATTGTGAAACCATCATCTTCACATGGGAAGGATTGAGCTCGAGCTTGAACTTGTGCAATGTCTGGATTTCCTACTAGACGAAAAAGACCTTTTCATTGAAACCGGCCCCTTCTGCAGAGAACGCCCAATTGAAGAACTTTTCATCAGTTTGTATATGCTTGAAGTTTCGCTATCCCTCTTAGCAACAAAACTTTTTCTTGAACTTTTTACGGGTACTAGTTGAGCCTTTGAACTTTCTTGGTCAGTAACAACATTAGCTACAGCAAGATAAATCATTGAGGCAGAAGAAGAATCCAGCGAAACCGACCTCCTCATTGGTTGCATTTCTTGTTCTACAACTCGTTGATTGTCAGCCAAATTACTTAGTACTCGAGAATGACAATTCCCACCGCTAGAATTATGCAAATTTTTCATTGATATTTCAGCACATCTACCATCCGCAATTGGTAAAGCACCAATATTAACATCACCAGCCTGACTTTCACTAGTCCCACCACTTCCAACGTGATTGCTTTCCACTCCACTATGGTTTTCAGCATTCTCTAACTGGGTTTCTTGGCTTGAACCCGGAGCACTCAAATTAGGCACAGCTGCGCTTACCTGAGAACCAGCACTGTCACTAACTATAGGTGCACGACACAATGGACAATTCTTGTGCGATCTTAACCATGTATCTATGCAAGGTACATGAAAAGCATGGCTGCACTTAGGCAAAAGTCTAAGACTTTCATCTTCTTCAAACTCACTCAAGCAAACAGAGCACTCCGTCCCATCTATCAACCCCTCATCTTTTCTATACTTACAAAGCGTGATAGAATCAATAATAGATTGTTGGAGACCAACGGTGTTGATGTACCATATGGGATGGTCAATCACAGGTCCATGATCTTCATCAAAAAAATCTTCTTGGGTATCAAAAAGTATTGGTTCATTTCTTCTCCTTATACGTCTATTCCTCCTCGAGTCGCAACTCCTCTTGATTGCAAACATGATCCCAACCAAAAGAACTCCACAAACCATACAAGCTGTGACAATCAAACTGATATCAAATAAATATTTTTGGCTATGACTGTAACTTTCAGGATCCGAAGAAGGCCGTGGTGGTTTTTGTTGTAACGTTGGTACTGGTGGTGGCCGCATCGGTGGTGGAGGATGCATATGGTCAGGATGCAGTTTTCTATGATGAAGCTTCATAACGAAAACAGAGCAAGAAACAGAAGATTGAATTAGAAACACATACCTCTTTGTGTTGTGTATGCAAGAAAAAAAAGAGAGAGACAAGAAGATATTGAAAACTGTCTTTTACCTATCAAAAAAAAAGAAAAAAAAGAAAACTGTCTTTTGCTTTCCACCGCAACTTGTGGTTTGAATTGACGTGTAATGAATGATTTTGGGTTTTTCCACGATGTGCTTTGTTGTGGGGACACATCGCTTTGAGTGAAAGACTAGGGCATTTACTCGGTAGCTTCGTATTTCTTTGTTTCACTGGAAGTCAATGCACATTTACAAGTCATTTCCGCGTTAACTTAATCCATCCATGGGGTTCCAAAGAAGCTTGTCCGATCTATACTCTAAAGGTTTTTTTTTTTTTTTTTTAATTTATTTAATATATTAAATTATTGATATAGACAATTTATTCATCCCTCAATATGAAGCACTATGCTAACGGGGGCTTGGCTCAATGGGTAAGAGTTGGATACTCTGTGCACCACACTTAAGTTTGAGTTTCGCTGCCCGCAGGAGTCTGTTGGTAGGCATCTTTGGTGAGGTTAAAATCCCACACAGATTTGGTTATCTACCTAGCACCCAACCCGGGATGTAATATAACCATATTTTCTTTGACCCCACCACACATAGTCCAAACGCGTTCAATGGGATAAAATGTTGGGGTGGGGAGTGAAACTTCTACCATATTTTCAAAATATTTTTTTATTAAATCATAATTGGTAAATTATTATTAGTTTTAATTTTTTTGGGTAGAAATATTAGTTTTAATTTAAACTTATTATTTAAATTTTTTTTACTTCTCAATAAAAGTCAATAACAATTTGTCATTTAGAATTTATTATCATAGTGTTATGAAAATTTTGTAAATATACAATTTCCCTTTCTTTTTAGTTATAGTATGATTAAACTTAGAGAAATACTATATCCATAATATTTTCACAATAAATTCTAAATGGCAAGTTGTTACTAGTTGTTATCGTTGGAGCAAAAAAGTAATCTCAGTAGAATGTTCAAGTTTGAACCAATAATAACTAATCACCTATAATTTGTTATGAAAATGTTACGGACCTATCACCTCTCTTAAACTTATGAGTATAAATAATAATTAACATTCAAGAAATTTATATTCCTATTTTGCTAATAAACTTAAAGGCTAAGGATCGAAGTATTTATTAGAAGATGAGATCGTGTATAAGGCTTTTCTTCCCCTTGTCTTTTTCAATTAATTAATTGATAATAAAAAAATCAAGAAATTTCAATTTCAACTAATTATGGGTACTCGTTATTGCACTAGCCCTTCGCCTGGCACAAAATGTTTAACTAAATCACCATATATGCTAAGTTTGGTCAATACTATATAAGAAATGATTGTAATGGTAAAGCAATTTTTTCCGTTGCAAGTAGGGTTGTCCAAAATTAAACTAACCAAAACAATTCATTCTACCCAACCCAATTTAAAGCCCGCTCGATCAAGCGAGAATAGTGGCCGGTAAGAGGCGTGTAGCTTGAAAATCTTATTATGATGGATCAAGTGGTGGGTCTAATGTCATATAAGAAGTAATACGTCTAAAACATTTTCAAAATACTTTCTCAATAAATCATAAGTGGTAAGTTTAAACTAATTCTAATTAGAACCCATCACTTAAATTAATTTTTTATTCCCCATTAACAATTAATAACAATTCGACAATTAGAATTTGTTATGATAGTATTGTGAAAATGTTGTAAAGATACCATTTCCCTTTCCTTTTAGTTATAGTTACAATTAAACTTATGAGTATAATTAATAATTAACATTCAAAAAATTTAAGTTCCTATTTTGTTAATAAACTTAAAGGGTCAGGATCAAAGTATTTATTAAAAGATGAGATTGAGACTCATGTTTAGGGCTTTTCTTCCACTTTTCTTTTTCAATTAATTAATTGATAATAACAATTCAAGAAATTTCAATTTCAACTAATAATGGGTAGTGGGTACTCATTATTGTACTAGCCCTTCGTCAAGGACACGATGTTTAACTAAATCACCATATATGCTAAGTTTGATCAATACTATATAAGAAATGTTTGTAATTGTAGAGAAATTTTTCCGTTTCAAGTAGGGTTGTCCAAAATTGAACTGGCCAGAACAATTTATTCTACCCAGCCCAATTTAAAACCCGCTTGATCTGACGAGAGTAGTGGTCAGCGACAAGTTTGCAGCTTGAAAATCTTATTCTGATGGGTCGAGTGGCGGGTCTAATGTCATGTAAGAAGTGATACGTTCACAATATTTTCAAAATACTTTTGCAATAAATCATAAGTGGTAAGTTCTTAGTAGTTCTAATTTGAATCCATCACTTAAATTACTTTTTTTTTTCCCAATAACAGTCAATAACAATTTGACAATTATAATTTGTTATGATAATATTGTGAAAATGTTGTAAGGATACCATTTCCCTTTCCTTTTAGTTGTAGATACAATTAAACTTATGAGTACAATTAATAATTAACATTCAAGAAATTTTAGTTCCTATTTTGTTAATAAACTTAAAGGCTAAGGATCAAAGTATTTCTCAGAAGATGAGATTGAGACTCCTGTATAAGGCTTTCCTTCCACTTATCTTTTTCAATTAATAAATTGATAAAAAAATTCAAGAAATTTCAATTTCAACTAATTATGGGTACTCATTATTGCACTAGCCCTTCTCCAGGCACACAATGTTTAACAAAATCACCATATATGCTCAGTTTGATCAATAGTAGATAAGAAATGTTTATAATGGTAGAGCAATTTTTCCATTGCAAGTAGGGTTGTCCAAAATTGAACCGGCCAAAACAATTCATTCTAGCCAACCCAATTTGAAACCCACTTGATCCAGTGAGAGTAGCGGATAGCAACAGGTTAGCAGCTTGAAAATCTTATTCTGATGGGTCTAGTGGTGGGTCTCACCTTCCAAGAATTGATCAACCCAATCCAACCAAGCCCTGCCATCTCCATTCATATCTTTGTTGTCTATGTTCAGATCTCTACCTAGATTGGTGGAGATCTCACGATCTCTGACAAAGATCCTCTAGAATCTCAATTGCCATTTGCCACTGCTTCTCCAGATTTCAACCAAAACCAACTCAACCCGTGGAAATCCAACTCTATCCAATCCGTTAATACTCTTTGGTTGATGGCAAGTCTAGGATTGGTTGGGTCCAAGTTGAGCCCAAATCCAACTCTACCTAACATGTGGACATTTTGTTGTAAGACCCAAGGCTATGACGCTATGACGGAAAACAGTATAGTGGAAATAGTTTTTCAAATGTATGTATAGTATATCAATAATAACCTTTCTAATCACATAAAGTAAATAAAGAATAAAAAAAATTATTTATTCCTTAGTTTTCATAATAATAATAATAATAATAATATATTTTTTTTGTTATTGTTATATCTATCTAGTGCCTAAATAATAACAGTGCTGGCAAAAGAAATAAGGCTTGACAGTCTAGTCGTTGAGCTTGATGCGCTGAGTGTTGTGCTTCTCATGACTAATAACAGTGCCAATTTGCTAATGGAACCTTTATTGGCTGATTGCAGGAACCTGCTAAGAGAAATACCCAAAAAACAAATTGTCCCAGCCTACCGAGAAGCTAATCAATGCACTGATACATTGGCAAAGTTGGGAGCAACTTCTTTGTCTTCTTTTACTGTGTTTTTGTGCCCACCGCCTGTGGTGGATAGTTTATACTTTATGATAAAGAGAATATGTGCTCTAACAGACTTGTTAATTCCTAAGTTTAATGCAATATCCATGGTTTACCAACAAAAAAAAAATAGTTGACTAAAGATAGGTTGAAGACCATGCACACATACACACACGCAAAAGGTTAGAGAGCCAAAAATCAAATAGCTCAATGGCATAGTACGGTACTTTCAACAATGACATCCCATATTCAAATTTCCCTTCCTCCACTTAAATGTGTATAAAATAAATAAATAAATAAAGGATAGGTGGAAGATATCAAATAGTTTTTTCTGGATCTTGGCACAAGTTTGTCAAATTTAATATATGAATTTTTTTTTTAAAATCAAATATCTTCTATAGTGTAGTTAATTTACATTTCAAATCTTATATATAATACATTTTCGTACTACTAAACATAATATAACATAATATATTTTTTAATTTTTTTTTTTTTTATTCAGCCTCTTAAAGATAAACTTCTAATTTTTCACAGTTTATATATTTATGGGTAAGACTTAAGTACAGTATTTAAGTGTTGTTTCTTAAATTCCTTTTTTTAAGATTTTGGCATGTGGATTTTTTTTCATAGGATGAAAGTGTATTTTTTAATTAAATAGTCACATAACTGAATCTTAAGAGAAAAACCTAAAAAATAGCACACAATATACTATAACTAAGTTTTGTCCAATATTTATATTTACAAAGGTATTAGCTTCTCTCTCTCCCTTCCAATCATATTTTCTACTGTCATTGATTACGGAGTTAAATAGTAAATACAGTTGACTGTTTCAGTCTTCGCCCACAATAATGAAACGAATGTATCTCACTCTCAAGTCTTCGGTAACACTTTCAAAAAAAAAAAAAAGTCTTTGGTAACGGTTGGAAAGTAGAGAAATTAGGCATAAAATAGTGAATGATGGTCCGTTAAAGCAACATGTTCAATGCTTAGTCTCAATTTTTATTAATGAGATAAATTGAATTTTCCAAAGAGAAATTGGGCAATGTCCCACTGAAAGCCCCATCTCAACGAAGGGAGCATTAACGCTTCAAACTGGCTTCTTGTCCATAGTCCTGGGCTCAACCCAAATATTCAGGCCCATTAGGCTTCTAAGAAACGTATTTTAAAATTAGATAAATTAGTGAAATTAGCTCATTATATATTATACCCGATTTTCAACAAATAAGCCTATATCCTAAAATTCTCAATATAATTGATACTCTATTTCTCACCCCACTGACTAATGGCATCAGGTATAGACATGGATATTCCTTTCTTAAGGAATGTTCCCCTCTTAAAATTATAATAAAAGACTTAAAAAAATAATTTTAATCTTAGTTAGGGCCCTAGCTAACATAATTAAAATAAATAAATAAATAAAACAACCAAGAAAAAATATGTCTAATTTAAATCATAAAACAAAAGGCAGGACGAAGGTCAAAAAAATATTGGGCAAATAACACTCCCCTCCCTTGAGGTTTGGGAAAATGACACTCACCCCCAAACTTAAAGGAAAAAAACATTTTCCCCCCTTTGACATTTATTTATCTAAACTCTATTAAATTGGCATTAAAAATGTTATGCACTAACGTACCCTTTGGTTAATAATGTATTCTCAAAATTGCCCTCAACTTGTTCTTAACTTATTCCATCAAAAGTCCATATTTTTAGCTGCTTTTCTAATTTAACGTTAGATGGTAAAGAATAAGATTTTTTGAGTTTGTTCACCAATCAATCAAATTGACTCTGAAAGTTTTTTATATTGATAAGTGACTTTGAAAATTTCAAACTCGTTTTTAAATAATAAAAGCTTGAAAGTTTCAGCAAATTGTTTTATTTCATAAATTTTGATCCAAAGTGTTAGAGAGAGAAGTGATTAAAAAATCTAAGAGGATCATCAAACTTTAAAAAATCAATTGGAAAGGTGTTATAAGAGACTAAAAAATCAACATAAGCAACATGTTTTATAATATGCTCTTTTCATTTTTTATTTTATTTTATTTTATGTAAATGCTCTTTTCACTAACCATGGTTAAACTTTGATAAAGAGAATCTTTAAAAAAAATTGGAATATTCCGTTACTAATATTAACAGAAGGGGGAGGAGTGTTTTTTTTTTTAATCTCAGGGGGGGGAGTGTTTTTTCCTTTCAAGTTTAGGGGTGAGTGTCATTTCTCTAAACCTCAAGGGAAGGGAGTGTTATTTGCCCAAAAATATTTAATTTTCGAAGCAATAATGTACAAGGAATATCTTCAATTTTTCTTTTCTTTTTTAATTTTCAATAAATAAATAAGTAAAAGAACCTAAAAGCATCCGTTTCTAATGTCAATTTTTTGAAAATCTAATACCCAAAAAGCATCCAATTAGAAGCATGTTTTCTTAAAAAATATTAAGTGCTCTAGAATATGGTGACATAATGCTTCCAAAGCACGTTGTCATAATATTTCTTTTTCTCACAATTATGATATATCACACTCTAAATTTAATTAATGAGATATATTATAAATGTGATAGAATGAAGCACCACATCATCATGTTCTAGTACCACCTAATAATTGCTCATACTTCCCTCATGTCAGCTATGACCATTGGCTTGGTGCAACATTGATTTCAATTTAAGGTTCTGATAAATGGGTAAGGAGATTTCTTTTCCTTCGGTTGAGGGTGGAACTTAGATGCTCATATAGTCATACGGCAGGTATTTTTCAGCTAGAAGATGAGAAGAAAGAATTGCAGCAAATGAAAATGTAAAAGAAGAATAACAGATCAACAATAAATTGGAAAAACTCAAAAGGCTAGAAAGAGAAAACTAGAGAGAGAACCAAAGAACCACCAACTTCTCAAAGTCCCGAAGCACCCAGAGCTAAGCCCCAAAAAAAAGTCCGAAGGTCAATTAATTAGCATTAAATGGAAGAGCCAAAAGGTCAGAAGAATATATATATATATATATATATATATTTTTTTTTTTTTTTTTTTGATACGCAAAAGAAGAATATTAGTACAATATAAAAGCTTAGCTCCAACTCTACATGTAGTTATTACTTTCAATCTACTTTGTGTGACGATTAAAATATCAGCTATATGTAATTGGACTTCGTTAACAGGTGCTGGCAAATTTCTGTTAATGAAATAGTTGTGGTTCATTTATAATTTATCACAAATTTTACTACATAAGAAATTGGCAAAATTTTACTTTTTAGCTGTGATTTATTACAATATAATTTAACTTTCTCTATTTAAACTGACACACATTTAATACTTATTCAGTTTTTTTCACATTTCTAAAAAAATGTGAATAATTTATTTTAAATTTTATCACATTAATATACTTTATATAATTTTTTAAATGCATTAATTGACTTATTTCAATAATATACACAAATTCTCTTATAAATTTAAGGATGTGTATGAGTTGGATTGGAGGATTTTTTCTACCCAACCCAATAAGATTGGGTTGACAAATTTTCAACCTAACCCGATTCACATGGGTCAGTAAGCTATGCATGCATATTTTATACCTAGGAAGAAATTAAGCTTTCATCAATTATTTAAATACCTTTTAAATAAATTTTTACAATTCATATAATAAGCTTGAATTATAATTGAAATTTCCATCAAAACTAATTCTCAAAGTACCAATATCAATCAAACTAAAAATATAAAATAAAGTTATATACATGGTGGATGAGTTGGAAAAACTATCAACCCGAAACCTGACACAACCCAAGCCTCAAAATAAAATTCCAACCCAAAAAACCTAACTTAAGGCATCGGGTTGAATTAGGTTTGGTCATTTTGTCGGATTGGTGTGTTTGATTTTTGATGCACACCCTTAGTCACAATCACATAGTGGGTTGGAGAAGCTAGCGCTAAACTGTCTTGAAACTAAACTTTGTCTTTAGTACAAATAGATAATATTCTATCAAGAACTTTGTAACTCAATTGATTGGCACCTCTATATTTCACAGAAGCCAAATTTAATGAAATTCTCACACCTAAATAAAAGCAAGAAAATATAAATTTAAGGGTTTTTTTTTTTTTTTTTTTTTTTTTTTGAGGTAGGTGGATAATGGAGAAAGGAAAGGGAAATTCTAACCATAAACATGATTTACGAAAAATGATGTCATAAAACCTAAGGATTAGTTAAACACAATTCTGAAGACCAGCACGATAATAGAGGAACAGACCTTGAAAACGGATGACAACGACCTTTATAATTACTCCTCTACTATAGATGCATGACATTTGGCCGCAACCAAGAAAGAGGATGGTTTTATTCATGTTGGTTGAGTCATTCTAAGCAGTGAGCACAAGATAACGACATCATTAATATAATAAATAATTTTCAAACATTTTAATAAGAATTTATTATCTGAAATAGAAATCTTACTCTAACTTAATTTAAGCATATATGTGTGAAGCTTCCTCCTGAAAATGTAAATTCTAGCTCTTACCTCCCTTCTAACCCCACAAAAACCTGTACTTGTAAAATGAATACCACACCAAAGATATGTATTGATAATGCCTTCTATTTTCAACTATCCTATAGATGTGACAAATTTTATTATATAAATTTTATAAATTGATGTGTCACTAATCACAAGGCCTGTCCACGGGTCGGTCCGGGTCGGGTTTGTGCCCAACTCGGAATTGACCCGATAAGTTCGAGTCTCTAATTTCTGGACCCGCCGCCGACCAGTGAACAGAATCGATTCAAGTGGTCAGATCTCCTCGAGATACCGGTTTGTCCTCAGTCGGAGTTGAAAAATTCGAAATTATGCCAAATTTCGCCGAAAACCACCAAGTTTGGTTGAGATTGGACCGAATCGCCGAGATCTGGCCGAATCTCAAAGAGATCAGACCGAATCTCAGCGAGATCTCGCCGGATCTCAGCAAGATCTCAATGGATGTCGAAGAGATAAGGCCGAATCTCGACTAATTGGACAAAATGACCGATGAAACACACCCATCGGTGGAGAAAAACTAATTTTCCAATGTACATACGGTCAAATCGGTTGAGATCTTGGTTTTTATGGTCAAACCCGTCATTCGACCCACCTTTATCAGGTTTTGGGGACAAAGACCCGCCGCCGACCATCACCGGCGTCGGGTCGGTTGGTTTTCGTGCTGGGTCGGATGGATTCCTTGGGTGGGTCGGGCTACAATTTTGTTTGGACAGGCCTACTAATCACATAAACGTTACTTAAAATTTTATTTATTAGTTGTTAAAGTGGTACTAATCATATCAGTATATTTGTATGTTAGTTTGTAAATTTCCTTTAGTAAAATGTATAGTAACTATAACTATAGGGATGAAGGGCCCAAGTCTGGGTATTGGACCATGGGCTGTGTCCGAGGACATTAAACAGTCTGAGGATAGGTAAATTCTATTGGAAGCCTACAAATTAAGGGTTCGTGGAAGAAGTCTAATCATAAGGAACTGGAAGTGTTGTCCAAGGAAAAATACCTTCTCGGCTAAGTAGAGTAGAGGTCATAGGTCCAACCTTACATCAAGAACCAAGCAACAGGTAATCATGTTGGCAAGGGTAAATGTCAAATAACGATAAGACAAAAGAGAGTTAGGAAATATCTGAGAAGAAAGCTGCTACCACCGCATTAAATGCTCTGCAGCTAACCCCCTGACCGCTTTAATGTGAAGGTGATACTTGAACAGTAATCTTCAGCCTTATAGCTACCCACAAAGACTTCAAGAAGGTGCTAATGGGATAAGTATCAAAGTCAGCAATCTAATCTACACGAGGAGAGTTGAGATGACGTAGGGAAGGGGAATATAAAGAAGAAAAACCCCATTGCAAGGGGATCAGGAGATAATTTGTAGAAAAATCACTATACATACAAGAACTGTAATTGTGGTTAAGTTTAAGAGAAATACATAAGAACAACTTTCCTCGAACTTTGCCGAGGGGGACTTTTCTTGCCCAAACTACTTGTTTATGCTTTCCAGTAACAACTAACCTATTGTGATTATTGTCCACCTCACTCATTGAAAGTTCAGTTTCAAGTCCACTCTCTACAAATTCATTGTTATGGCTCTTTAGACCATTGACCTTACTTTTGGGCTTTGGGAGAAAAAAGTGCCCTTACAATAACATTTTCTTTTTTGTTTAAGTTAAAACACGCTATCGCTAATAATACTTTTTAAAAAGAAAAAAATAAATAAAGAGAAAGAAAAAGAACATGCTAATTGTAAGGGCAGGTTTTGGATCCTAAGCCCAAAAGGTAAAAGGATTAAGGCTCAAAGAACCCAATATAAAGAATTTGTAAATAGTGGGCTAAAAACTAGGCTTCAATGAATTGGACAACGCTCACAATGAACTGAAGATGGTAAGAAAGCAAAGAAAAAACAAGTTCATTACAAAGAAATTTTTCCTCGGCAAAGTCCAAGGAGAATATTTCTTGAATATATTTCTCTTAGACTTGATTACAATTATCGTCCTTAGTGCTACAGTGTTTTTTACTACAAATTCCCTGATCCCCCTTGCAATGGGATTTTTCTTCTTTATATTACCCTCCTTTGCTCCATCGTAGTCCTCCATGCGTAGATCAACTGGATGGCTTTTACTCCTGTCCATCAACACCTTCATGAAGCTTTTAGGGGTAGTTGTAGGGCTGAACATCATTGTTCAGGTATCACCTCCACATTAATGCAGCCAGAGAGTTAGCTACAGAGCATTTAATGAAATGGTAGCAGCTTTCCCTTAGATATTTCTTACATTCCCCTTATCTTATTCCTTCCTGATGCTTATCCTTACAAGTAAAACTGCCCAGAACGTTGCTCTTGATGGTAGGTCAACCCTTCTGACCTCTGCACTGTTAAAGCCGAGGAGGCATTTCTCCTCGGATCACCTTCCTGAACCCTCATGACCAGTCCCCTTTCTCCATCCACTAACTTGCACTTCCATGCTAACGTTGACCTGTTCTCAAACCATCAAATGTCCTCAAATAGGACCCATGGTCCAATATACATTTTTGGGTCTATCATCCCTACACTAATAATATAAGCATTTATATCTTTTTGGTAGATATCATAAGGTTTAAAATCTATGATATTCACTTCATAATTATTATTCCTTATTATCAAACTAAGTCATCTATGATTTATTTTGGTGTAGGTAAGATTCAAAATCAGGTCCTATTTGAGAGTAAAAAGTTTTATCAATTGAGCTAATTAAAATGTAGAAATGTTTATATTAAGACAAATTTATATCAATTGAAATAAAATAACATTTTTAATTCTTCTTTTATTCTAGCTATCACCAAGAAAGAGAAATGAATTAAAAAATATTTTCCAACTTCTAAAATCTTGCAACCTGAGCAAAATAGAATCTTTTGAACAGCCCTTTTAACAGGCATGGATTTGGCTTCATCAATTTCAGTTGCGAACAAATTTCGCAAGCTTCTTACCAAATAAATCAATCAAAATACAAATATAAAACCACAAATTCTAATACCATATAAAATGTCATAACTTTATCACAATTATTTTATGTGACAAGCTATGATTGGCTACTTGTCGCTTTCACATAGACTTATCATTTTTTCTCTACCACTCATATTTTGCCATGTCACAATTGTGCATAAAATTGTGAAAATTTTTGTGATCCTAGACTTTTTGAGTGGTTTAATAGTTCACATCACTATTCACTAGTTCAACCATTGAATTAATAATTAATTCATTTAATATATAAAAAAAAAAAAATCAATTCAAGAATACATTAAGAACAAAGATAAACTATTAAAAAAAACAATTTAAACATAAATATGCAAGTATACAAAAGAATTAAACAAATAAAATATTATTTTTCCAATATATATTTTAATGTTTTTTTAATATAAAATAACTAAAAATAGGATGCATGAATTGATCTTTTGACTACTTATTTCAAATATAAAAGCAAAAAGATTAAAAAATCAAGTCAAAATACAAAATCAAAAGAAAGTACGGATATTTATTCAAAATAACTTAACAAATAAAATATTATTTTTCAAAATATCATTCAAATATAGAATTTAATGTTCTTTTAATATAAAAGGGGTAATTACACTCCCCTCTTTTAAGATTTGGAGAAATGATACTCCGCCCCAAACTTGAAGCAAAAAAAAATACTTTTCCCCTTTGACATCTAATTGACCAAAATTTTGATAAATTAATATAAAAAAATGTTGTGTACTTTTAAGGGCGTTTTCAAAAATTATCTTCCATTTCAAAAATTATATAAGGGTAGAATATTTTGTTACTAATATAAACAAAAGTTTGGAGGGTATTAATTTCTTAAAAATACAAGGGAGTGAAGTGTTTTTTCTTTTCAAATTTGGGGTAGAGTTTCATTTTTCCAAACCGGTCCATATAAAAATAACTAAAAATAGGATGCATGAATTGATCATTTGACTACTTGTTTCAATTATAAAAGCTAAATAAAATAGTCCATGCTCTGAATTTACCAACAGCCATTTCTTAACCAATAAGCCTTTGGATACAAGGTTTTCACAAGTTTTAGTCCAACCAGCCAAACACTTTCACATGAAACATTAACTCAGAAGTCAGAAGAAGTTGTCCTTTTTAGGAAGAGTACGAGCCTCGTTTTCATAGATTAGATGGGAAAATTAGAATCTTGGCACGGTGACAAAAAGTTGTAACGTTTGTTTGTCCAAGCACACAAGCAACGAATTTCCAAATCCCCGGTATTAATTTAAAGCAGCTTTTAACTCAGAATATTGAAATTTATATAGTATCCATGGCATACCAAACCATATGTGACCTGTTCTACCCCATTACTTCACGCCACGCTTATTTCCCGAATTTATTGCTCTAAAGTCTAACCCATTTACCCAACCACCGTTTCCACCACCAACCCTCCTCTTCCTTCTACGCTTCAAACACTTTTTGAGTCTTTCTTTCGTAAATTCTGAACAAAACCCATCAAGCTAATCAATCAGAATTGAACAAATATTGTATACATGAAATCATCACCTATGGCAGGGTGGGTATTGAACAACCAGAAGCTGAACTCCAAGGCTTCTGACGGGAATGAGATGATGATGATGATGATGGGTCTTGAGCAATCTCAAAAACCTGGCATTGACCTCATGCAGAATTGTGATCTGCCTCCGCCTATGAAGGTTTTTACAGGCTCAGATAAGACGGTCATGTCGTCCATGAATAGAATTTTTGGAGGCATGATGGCTAAAGAAGATGAGAACGAAGAGTTTAACGTGTATAGAAGTGGCGGTGAGAATGAGAAGTTGGAGCTTTTGAAGGCCTTGAGGTCATCACAAACGCGTGCAAGAGAGGCAGAAATGAAAGCAGCGAGTTTGGTTAATGAAAGGAACTGTCTTTCCGATGCTTTGCTAGAGGAGGCAATGAGATTGTTTGCTTATCGGCAATGGGTGAGATTGCTTGAGCTCCAAGTTTCAAAGTTGCAATCACAATGGCTACAGCAACAAAACCAAAACACTGGTTGTGGTTGTGGGGGATCAAAGGGTGCAGAAAAGTTGTTGAAAGAGGGGGATGGTGATGAGGATGGTGGAGGTGTGACATGGTTTTTAGCTTTGGCATTTTGCTTGGGATTTGTTGGTGTGGGCTTCGCATTCGGCTATGGATACTTGTTTTGAGATGGGTTTTTCTTTTTTCTTTTTTTAACATTTGTAAATGTTTTCATTTGTTCCTTCTTTGTCACAAGGGAGCTCAGCCTACATTGTGTATAGACAACTGGGACAGGAAATGGTTGTTAAATGTAGTATTGTATAAATGATTAAAAAAATAATTAAGGAACTTCTTTTGTGGTAATTTTCTATCTTGCAGCCACTACTGACGCTTAATTTAGATTACTCCCACCTTGATAAGAATCGGAACCAACCAAGAGTTAACTCAATTGGTTAACAACTTCCGGTGTTTCCAAATAAGACATTCAGGTTCAAATTCCCTCATTTTCTACAATTGAATTATAAAAAATAAATAAATAAATTTTGCAACCGCTTGTACCTCAGCCCGCAGGAGTAGGATTTGGGAAGTGCTGGATAAAAAAGAAAAGATTGGATAGAGAGAAAAACAAAGGCAGCCATTTTTAAACGCATGTACATAAGAATCGGCAGTAAATAGGAAGACTACTGCCGAGAGATGAAGGCATCCGCTGAACAGATGTACATAAGCAAGTCTGGGCAGCAACCTTTATCTGTAATACATGCGCGTATACAACTGATATATACATTTGGGCTATATACATTGATAACTTAAGCCTATAGATATAAGGTAATACTAATATGAACACAAATAGTTTAACTTCACATGAACCCATGTACGCTCCTCAAGTGGGAGTAGCAGTCATCACCGGTTCCAAAGAACTCCAAACAGGCCCAGCATACGTGCTTCCCACACCTACACTCAATGTGGTTGCATCCTTCAAGCTTCTCGATTGTAAACCCACATGAAGGACAGGTCTTCACATTTACTTTGTCCTTGCACCACACCTTCAAGGAAGAATCCGGATCTTCCTTGAACTCCCGGTACATCTCACATGACAGATACGGATGATACTCTACGTGGCACCTGGTACAAGTCTCTACATAACAAGCCCCACAGAAAAATGGCTCGCCACTGCTACCAGGATCTGCCACTCGGTAAACTGAAGGACAGTCTGGAGATGGGCAAAACCTGTACATGCCCCCACTCAATGCCACAAATCCACCCACGGAAGCCCTGAAGAGTTCTTCCAACTTCTCACTTGTCAAGAGAGACCTCAAATCAGTAAGCAAAATAGGAGCCCTGCAGCCCTCATACGCACAGCATATTGGGAAACTATCATGGTTCTTGATTGCAGACTCACACTGCTCTACCAGACACAACCGACAGAACAAATGCCCACAGCCTTCAAGCTGGTGACCTTCGTCAACCTCACACAAGCAAATGGCACAAGCAGTTTTATTGTCAAAACTTTCAGTCGAACCAATTCTCATCTGTGCAATCTCTTGAATGATCTCATCTACTTTTGGCTTTAATTCTTTGTTGCCATGAATTGAGATGATATGCCGTCGAGTATTGAGAGTAAACTCAGCCCCAGGTACCTTCTCTTTGAGACCATGGAGGTCTGGTCCAAACTTACACACCATTTCCTTCATTAAGTTGGGAGGCAAAACTCCACCTCGAAGATGGATCTCAAGTTGCTTGCTTTCATGAAGGGTCAAAAGGGATTCAATCAATTTCTTCTCTGCCAACGCAACCTTTTCTGGATAACCATACACCCTAACATTAAGGCTATGCCTGTCAAAGAAAATGAAGGTTCCTGTCTCTTGTTGTACTGAATACTTCAAATTGATTCCATCTCTGGAGAATAGATGCTGTAGTACAGTTGGGGTGAGGCTGTCATGGACTATGGTCTTCCCTCTCATAAGCTCTTCCACAGGTCTTCTCAGATCTGCCACAATTTTTGTAGCATTTGCAGATATCTTCACTCGATAGGAACCATTATAAGTCCTATCTAGAGTACACTCTGCACCTGCGAAAAAGACAACTCACAACTGTTAGCACAGTAATTGTGGAACTAGTATCCTAAATCTACATGATTTTTTTTAATGGAACCTACATAATTCTTCTGCAACAGGCTCATCACATCCTAAAAATTGGATCTTAAACAACAACAATGAAAAGATTCAAGCTGCTGCAGTACTGCATGGGGAATTCCCAAAAAGCATTATTACCCAAGTAGGAATGTCCTAATTATCAAAATTTGAAATCATAACACAATCGTACAAGGAACAGATATTGCACTTGATCTTAGCCAAAAGGCTGAGAAAGGTATCACAACCACACGAGGATAAATAAGATATAATCTTCTCCTTTATTCATTTCACCTAGTCATTCCAATTGAAATATGAAAGCCAATTAAAAGTTCCGAAAAGAATTCCCAGAAAGTATCATTACCCAAGTAGGAATGTCCTAATTATCAAAATTTGGAATCATGATACAAAATCACATAAGTAACAGATACCGCACTTGATCTTAGCCAAAAGGTCGAGAAAGGTATCAAAACCACATGAGGAAAAATAAGATATATACTCCTCCTTTATTCATTTCACCAAGTAATCCAGGTTGAACAATGAAAGCCAATTAAAAGTTCCGAAAAGAATTCCCAGAAAGTATCATTACCCAAGTAGGAATGTCCTAATTATCAAAATTTGGAATCATGATACAAAATCACATAAGTAACAGATACCGCACTTGATCTTAGCCAAAAGGTCGAGAAAGGTATCAAAACCACATGAGGAAAAATAAGATATATACTCCTCCTTTATTCATTTCACCAAGTAATCCAGGTTGAACAATGAAAGCCAATTAAAAGTTCTGAAAGGAATTCCCCAAAAGTATCATTACCCAAGTAGTCCTACTTAACAAAATTTGGAATCATTATACACAATCACATAACAGATACCGCACTTGATCCTTAGCCAAAAAGGCCGAGAAAGGTATCACAACCTCATAAGGAAAAAGAAAATGAACCCCTCCCTAATTCATTTCACCTAGTCATTCAGGTTAGACAATGAAAGCCATTTAAAATTTCCAGTAGCGTCAACAAAATTTGGAAACTACATGAAGCGAACTTATTTTACAGAATCTCACTAAAAATAACATAAGAAAAACTAGCACTTCCATCTTGCTCCTCAATATTGAGATAAAGAATGAAGGTGTTCATATATATATATATATATATTAAGAATTTCCTGTGGCACCCATACTCTTCAAGAAAATAAATAGTACCTCCAATTTGGTTTAGCATTAAGACAAACACCAGATAAAGTCCAGGGAATTAGCCCAATACTAAAAGAGTGAGATGGAGATGGTACCTCAAGAGACCAACTCAAGCTTAGCAGATATATAACCAGGAGAGGCTATCTCATGAGACCAGGCTCTCACAACATGTGAGACCCACACATGCTATGAGAGATAGGCCGCATGAAAACGTTCATAAGATAATTTCCCAATACCCAGAGCATCAACAGTACCAATACATAACAGCAGGCAAGGTATTCATCTTGCACACAATGCTTAATTGCGTCTACGTTAACACAATAATGATGTATAATTGCGATTGTTCCTATTAACAATTTTGGATGCACAGCAAACCTTTGTCCAATTAAGTACAATATCATGTGTGAATATTGGGTGTTCATGGATCAAGTTCAAATCAACTTGTCACCTGATCCGTTCCCATCAGGTTTGAAAATCTATAACAAATGCTGATTAACTGTACCCAACCAACACACCTGAACTCAAAGGACAAAAAGGGGTATGGATAAAGGTTTTCTGACCCATGAAAAAAGGTCAAAATCAACTAAAATGGCGGGTCAAGTCAGGTTGGCCCAGAGGTTGAGCAGGTTGACTCTTCTTTTGGGAAGGGAAAAACCCATTTTCTTCAACCATTTTTAGCTTTGTTTGTTTCATAGTTCTTCACTCTCAAATATTTATTTCTCGGGGTTCAAGTGATAGCCCAGCAGTAATGGCATCTTTTGTGGTGCCCCATATTTGTGGTTTGAAACACACCTCGCCCTCCCCACTATTTACCTATGACAAAAAATCTTTCTTTCCCAATTTCTTCACTTTACAATTCTCAATCTTTCTCCTTCTCTGAGTCTAGTGAGGATCAATCTTCCTCACCAGCATCACAATTTATCATCACCTCTTTGGTCTCACATTCTCAATTAGCAATTGTTGATAAGCCAATTTTCGACCTCTCTCTACTAGGAACGCCATAAACTTCTACAAATTACTTTGCTAAACATTGTCCTATGCAGTCCATACATGATCCTAACATGATTACGAATTATTAAACCATTTTTTTAATAACTCGATAGTTACAAAAAGAAAATATATCTAGTTTTTTTTTTTTTTTTTTTTTTTTTAATGTGACCAATTTGATATGAATGCTTTTTTTTGATAGGTAATAAAAACTTTATTAATAAGAAAAGTACAATGAGTTTACAATAGTAAACTCACTGTAAAAAGGCAGATACAAACAAATCAAAGGGAAAGGCTAACAGAATTAATGAAATCAAGCAAAGAAGTACAATGTGTAAAACCTCAAATACGAGACCACTCAAACAAAGTCCTAGTTAGTAAAAATCATGGGGTCTGTGGCATGTACATGGAGTGTCCATTAAAATTAATTTTTGAATTCTGACACAGTCCAGACACAATGGCCAAAAAAATTGAAAAAGAAAAAGTTTGGTGCCTTAAATCTATACTCCTTAAGGTCTTTGACAGCATGTTTAGAATAAGCGTTTTTTGGGTACTCTTGATCTGCACTCTGGCCACTCAGAAAGTCAAATGGGTGCTGCTCAAAGCCCATTGGCTCTCCCTCCAAGCTTCAGACTTTACTTACGAAGCGTAGAAAGGATGTGATCCACTAATTCCTACAACTTCATTGTCAATGGTAGGCAGCTACCTCCTCTGAGTTCCATTCGCTACTAGTCTCACTCCTATGGGATTATTTTCCCCCACCCCCCCCCCCCCCCCCCTCTTCTTTGCAAACCCAATTTTGGGTTTGAACTCAATGGCTGGCCCATAATATTGTGTCACTTCTCACATAGCCATCTAAATAGGAGATGCGACTGTGCATGTTTCTCATTGTCATGTAGGGACCAATTTTGGTTAGAGTGAAGTGCATAAGCCTCTTGGAGGCTAGGCTCAAAGCGCAAGCACACATTTGATTGAAGTAAAGCTCACACTTTTCAAATATAATATATAATAACATCTAATACAAAGATATATAACATATAATAATAAACAAGTTAATAAAAACAAATTAGCAATATATTTTGCCTATTAGCTACTTATCAATATATATTATATACACACACATATATTTTCCTATTAGCTAAAATGGATGGTACAATTGTACAAAGTTTGTGAGTTCAAATTTTACATAAGTAAATTCAATTTCTTAAAAATTTTATACAGTAAATTTGAAACAATTATGAATGGAACATATGATAATAATCCAGATATAGAAAGTTTAAATATAACAATTTTATATAATTATCTAGTGCTTTATAAAATATATATAGATGTGATAGCTATGATCAAAATTAAGAATAAGGTTAAATTAAAATATATCAAAAGGCAAAGACTGAAAAGCAAAAGAATAGAAAATTATCCTTGTTCATGTCTTTTGAGATGTAAAATAAATAAATAAAATTGTATAATGAAGCGCCTTAAGAACAGTGTTCATTTAATACATAGATGTCCATCTCATTTGTTTCAAGATTGAACCGTTAATTTTAGAGATTCATATATTCTTAGCAAACAAATTATTTTAAAAAAAAAAGGTGCCTAGGCATGCTCTTTGCTCCTTCAAAATGCACCAGATTAGTGTGCCTCAGGTGCACTTCATTAAACGAGCTTTGCTTCGGCCAAGTGATGCATTTAGACCTTGGGGCTTTGAGCTTTAAGCATGCCTAAGCTTACTTTTAACAACACTGATCTAAACATAACATTTTTAAAAAAAAATTTGATAAATAACATGATTTAAAATATGAAAAAAGCCAGACAAAAGCAATGGAACCTAAATTTTCATAGAGATTTTCTAACTTTATTAGGTGGATGTTAAATCAGTTAATGTCCACGTGAATGTATCAAAACATACGTACAGGCTTAAGTAGCATTCATTATATTGCTCCCTTTTGAAATGAATAATACAAATTTCTAATTCTAATTTAAAAGAACCAATATATTTTTCAATTAACTTTTAGATGTGTACTGTTTTCAAACATTTCAATGCTTTAACTTATCTCTATAAGCTAAAATAAACATAAATTGGGGGTTCAAATGCCTGCCACCAAAAACAACAATTTGCGGGTTCAAGTCAAGATATCAACTTCGCCCAACAAAATTTTGAGGGTAAGGCTGCATACCTATGTAGCACAAATACCAACATGACAGGAAACATAATACAACACAAGGCACAGCAACACAGCAATTTTCAAAAAATTAGGACACGACATGATAGGATACAAAAAAAATTAATTAATTAAAATATATGTTTAAAAAAATAACCATTAACAAATTTAAAAGAAATGACAAGATAGCAAAGAAGCACCATGATATCCATAAATAATTCAATTAAAAAATAACTAAAACAATATAATTCAATAATTTGGGTAATTAACATTGTAACAATACTCTTATTAATAAATAATAGTATTCTTTTTACAAATAAATAATAGTTTCCAACAATAATAATAAATAATAGTTTCTAAAAAAAAGTTAAGTTTTTTTTTTTTTTTTTTTTTTTTTTTTTTTTTTTTTAATGCAAAGAAAAAAAAAAGTTAAGGCTAAAACAATTAAAAAAACTAAAAACTAAAAGTAGTCCCATGGTTGGTAGTTGATACAGAGGGTTCTAGAAAGGTAAACAGCCATACATGTGGAAAACAGCCAAACACAGGCAATGGACAAGAGAGGCAAGATCAGCAGCAAAGTATCGAGATGGGGGCTGGCGAGGTGCGATGGGCTTGCTGAAGGGCGGAACCAGGATTTTTTTATTCACAATTCCAGAAAAAATAAAAGTACCACACACACATATAAGTCTTAAATTTTTATTCCAAAGTTAATCATAACTCAATTGTTTTTGGCTTGCCCATATTTTTCTAAGCTTCAAGAAAATAATACGACTCACAAATTAACTTTTACCTATAATAACACAAGATTTTTGTTATTAGAAAATTTTTAATCAGTGTAATTCTACTCAAAACACTAACAAAGATAAATGAACAATTAAGCATATTAAGGTCATTTCATTTTTCTTTCCCCTAAATTTCTCTTATTCCTTTGAACAACCAAGTAACATTTATTACTTATAGAAAGTAAATAAAAGTATTTAACAAAACTATACTACATTTACAAGAAGACATAAATAAATTAAAGAAAGAAATCATAAACCATAAGATAAACAAATAGAAATGAAAAAGGAAAGAACTGAAAAAGAATTTTGCATCTTCAAATAAGACCATTATGCTTAGGGATAGGGGATCCAAAGATGCCAAAGATGCCCATATCAAACGCAATCTGGAGTCACTAATTTGTCTGGATTTGAAGCCAAAAATTTTTAAGTTGAAACAAGAGTCAAAGGAGATATTTGGTGGAGAAGAAGAAAGAAATAATGGTTCGAACCAAGATGGCAGTGGCCTATGCTGATGCTGCCAATAATCTACAAGTGAGACTTGAAATAAAGCACCAAGATGGCAGTGGCCTATGCTGACGCTGCCAATAATCTACAAGTGAGACGTGAAATAAAGCACCGGGTAGCCAAAGGAGAAGGGGACTGCTGACTGGGTTTTGGGTAAAGCCTTTCAAAAAAGACAGTTGAGTTGTTGGAACTTGAAAAGGAAAGTAAGAGTTGTAAAAGGTTTGGGAAAAGAAAATAAAGCTTCCAAAAGAAGCCAATGCTAAAAGTCAAAGCTAAAAAATAAATAAGTGTCAAATTGGAGAGGGGAGAAAGACACAAAAATGTCATAGCCCCCCGCACGGGGGGGGGGGGGGGGGGGGGGGGGGGGGTGGTTCCAATTATTTTTTCTTGGGGGAGCCAGGTCTTTAAAAAAAGTTGGTGAGTCTTATATGTCTAAAAGATATATTTATATATAATATACCTAAAAATGTTAATTAATTCATTCTCATGGTTTTTCAAGAATTGTTATGCCATCATGTAATCTGCATCCTTCTTCTCAAAGTGAGATGCAAACACCCCACCCCCCCTTTTTTTCCTAAAAACCTTATCATGAGATACCAAATCCAAAAGAAAGGATTCAAACAAAGTGCATCTTGCTTCATAAATGTTTGACTTGACCGTGCTAATAATGATAATATGAACTAGCCAGTAAAAAGAACCTACATCACAACAGCCTCTAACATAAAAGAACAGGTGGTTAAATTTAACTAGCCTCTGAGCACACGCTCACGCGCGTGCTCAGAGGCTTTTCTATTTTTTATGTAAAGGTTAATAATAAAAGAGCCTCTGAGCACACTTTTTGGGGAGATTTAAATTTGTTGGGTAGAAGTTCGAAGTTGTTTGTGTGACTAAAATGTGGGTGTACGGCTGGTTTTTTTTTTTTTTTTTTTTAATCAATACAGCAGATGTGTATGTGTCTTTATAAAGAGAAGTGTGTTTGTTTTAATTTTAATTTTTTTTATAAATGGATAAAGCAATTTGAAAATCTTCATGAGAGTAATCCTGTTTTGTAAGCAACTTTTTAGAAAGAATTAAAGATGTATCTACTTATCAAAAAAAAAAAAAAAACGTGTATATATCTATTTAGTTTTTTTTTTTTAATATTTAGATTTGTTTTTGGATAAACTTGGGGTGTTTAACTTATTTTCTATTTTTAAAATAAATAAATAAATAAAAAAACAATAAACGTATAGTTACTTTGAAGTGGGTTAGTCGAAGAGTGTTCTTATTTTGTAAGCAATATTTTAGTGTAAATTAGACATGTATTTTTACCAAACCATCATTTAGTTTTGTTTCTACTTAAACCTAAGGGTGTAGGGGTATTTTGGAACCAAAAAAAAATCAGGTCCAAACAGGATAAGCCCCTTAAATAGTAGTATAGATAAGGAAAATAATCACAAAATTTGGTCAAAGAAAAAAAAATAAAAACCAAATAGAATCAAACCGAACATTAAAATGAGAAACAAGCACAAACAGAAGACAGCCCCAAAACTCACAAAAAACCAAAAGGAAAAACGAAATTTAAGAAAGACAAAAGTAACAGATAAACCTCCATATAAGAAAAAAGGAATATGCATAACTAGAATTACCCTTTAAATGCCTGAAGCTTGCAAGTAAAGAATCCAGTTGCTTCTGTATCACACAATAGACGGGCGCTGGGCATGACAAGGAGCTATGAAATAACTGTTGGCACTTTATCTTCTGCCAGGAAAGACAACCAGGCAACACTTTCCCTTCCAGTTGCTCTAAAGCTTTTGCCGCCTCCAAATGTAATCTTCCATCAAAAGTGATCGTAGCTTTCATGAAAGCATCCTTTGGTTCAGGTTGGAAGACCTGAACTCGGCAGCAGTTGGTGTGGGGGTTCCTTTTAGGCATAAAGGAAGAGATTTCTTTTGCGAGTCCTTCTTCACAAGTACTGCATGGTGGATTTTCTACAGCAACTCCTCTCACCAAGAAAAAATCCAGTATTCTCCTACTCGTAGCAGACCTCAATACTTCTAAAACTTCAGCTTCAGAGAGATCTTTATCAATTCCATATATCATAACACTATCCGGAGACTTGTTGCCAACTTCACAACGAACATACTTTCCTCCTATTGCCAGGTTAAAGAAATCATTAACCATAAATCGAACTTCATTTTCTGCACATTTAACAATAGCAAACCCTTTACTCATCCTGCGTGGCCAATAAACTTTAGCTCTAACAGCAGGAAATGAAAACATTTTATGGTCCCCTCCCAATGTTGGCTGTGAGGGAACAACCCTTAAGTAGCCGCTGAATTTATCTTCACATTGTTCAGCGGCTTTCATAGACGCATCAGGAGTAAGAAAAGTTATCCTGCCCCACTTCTCTTTCTCATTACTGTCCTGTCCATTGCCCGTAAACTTGTGGATGGCACAGATACTACCAAACTTTTCAAAATACATTATGAGCTCCTTATCATTAATGGCATCCAAATTTGAATGGTACACATCAACAGTCAAAGATCTCTTATCAAGCTCCAAATGTTTGATCTCAGCACCAGCCCCAAAAAGTGCTATAGATGGTGAGACACCAGTTCCATGATACAAGCATTTCTCCATGCATTCATTAAGCAACCATTTCCGTTCATACTCCAACACACCATTTACCGAACTAACAACCTTTTCCATGTCTTGTGAAGTGGCATATAACCGAATCTCATTCATGTCAACATTGACTTCAATGCCAATTTGTTCATTCATGCAGTCTGTTCGTATACGTGATATCAGACCCAGCAGATTATTATTGGACTTCCCACAAAATCTTTTAAGGAGAGTGCTACCAAAACCAGTCAACACCCTCACCTGCAACCTACGTCTTTCCATCTTAGATACATCAAACAGGGGGGGAGGGTCAAGGGCAGACAAAGATTCTAGGTCAACACCAGTAACACAGACCAGATATTGGTTAGAAATGGATAAGATTTCCCCAAAAACCACCCAACTAGGCTTCTGACTGAATATTAGCAACGAACTTGAGGGATGCAGCTGAACATGATGTCCAGTTAGTGCCACTTCATATCCAAGTCGATCATATCCAGAGTACACAGCTACATTTTCTGCAAGGGAAGAGAGTATTACCTTTTTCATAAAGTTATCATTCTCAGTAGACTTACAAGGATCCCATTTCCAAAGAGTTGGAGTGATAAATTGAAGTTCATTTTGGAGGCAAGCTTCTAATTCCTTGACCATGTCTTGGCATCTCCGCATGGATTTGGCATTGATGCTGTTTTCCCAACACCACTTGTTTCTCTCCTCCTGAGACTTAGCCTCCCATTCCTTGTAAACAGAAAGAAGAGTAAAGAGGTCACCATTGTGATGACAAAACTGAACCTTAAGGCAATCAGATTTTTGTTTGTCTTCATCATTACCAACTCTACAAAATATGCTACTGGCATTTGCCATTACAGCAGCAAGAACAACACCCTCTCGTGGCAGATGATGCTGTATGCAGCCAAGGATTAGTTTACCAAGCCGAGGCTCAACACCCAATTTAACCAAACGCTGGCCTTCGAGAGTTAATTGAAGAACACCACTATTCCATGTCACAGCTCCTAATTGAATAAGATTTCTAATGGCCATTTCAATAGCTTTAGCACTAGGTGCATCAACAAAATCAAATTCCTGTACATTCTTGATGCCTAAAGCAAGGATCCTAAGAACTGCTACTCCAAGATGAACTCTACGAATCTCAGGTTCATGGTTACGAGGCATAGATTCATAATCAGATTCTGAGTAGAGTCTATAACACCTTCCAGGTTCTGTTCTCCCAGCACGCCCAGCTCGTTGATCAGCGGAACTCTGGCTGATCCTGCAAACCTTGAGTACATTCATGCCACTACCAGGCTCAAATTTACTATCTTTAACCATGCCAGAATCAATTACATACTTGACCCCAGGAATCGTTAGCGATGTCTCCGCAACATTGGTAGCAAATATAACTTTTCTTTTTCCCAGGTAGTTTTGGAAAACACGAAATTGTTCTTCATAAGAAAGCTTCCCATGTAAAGGTAATGCAACCGCAGAGGGAGCAACAAACTTTTCACAGGCCCATTCTACTTCCATCTGAGAAGTCAAAAAGGCAAGAATTGTACCATCTTCCTCGGTTTTGGCAACCTCAGTTGCCTTCTTCACAACCTCAGACACATATGAAGCAACAAAATCAGAACCAGAAGTTCCTTCAGTTACACAAGGGACATATCTGACATCAACTGGAAAGTTTCTTCCCACCACATTAAAAATTCCACACTTAAAAAAATACTCTGAGAGCTGGTTTGCATCAGCAGTAGCTGACATTATAATAACCTGCAAATCACCCCTACGATACAATAAACCCTTGATCAATGCCAGAAGGAGATCAGTGTTCAAGCTCCTCTCATGGGCCTCATCAATTATGATACATGATATCCCAGATAAATTATTATCATTCATGTAATGCTGCAGTAAGCAGTGGTCTGTCATATATATTGCCTTGTAATCAAATTTCTGAGAAGATGAAAATGCAGGATAGCAGCCTATTGATTTATTTCCAGAACACCCACTACTTTCTTCTTTGACCCTATCCGCCAATGAGAGGGCAGCTATCTTGCGGGGCTGAGTACATACAACAGACTCTATAGCAGCAACTCCTGAATCCACAAGAAATTGAACCAACTGCGTACTCTTTCCTGAACCAGTCTCTCCTATCAAAACCATTATCTGTACGAATGGAGGCAATCATAAGAAAAGCCAAAAGCAGATAAAAAAAATATAAATAAATAAGTTAGACATCTAAAGATGGTTCAAGCTGTTTTTGAGTTAAAAACATGAAAATAAAAATTATAAAAAATAAAAAAGTGAAATATAAATATTTTTGAGGGGGGAGGGGGGGAATACCAAACCAGGCACACAGTAATATTAAATGATTCCACATTAAAGAAGCATTCTCCAGATTTTTTAACCTTCAATTACATGCTTTTTCTTTTCTTTTCTTTGGGGAGGAGGGAGAGATAAGTAATAAAATTATACTCTTTTAAAAAATGATAAAAGGGCAGAACCTTAGTACATGATAAGCGTACAATAGATATGCCCAAAAAAAATCTAAGAAAACCAACAAAGAGTAAGAAGTAAAACCCCCCTATCTCATCCAATTCAAAAGAAAACTCAGAAATAATAATCTCAATTTAACCAATGACACTTCAATTCCATCAAAAGTCCTTGCAATTCTATCTCTTCAAATGTAGTGCATCAAAAATAAAGGAATAGCATTCCACAAATCAAAATTTTGATGCTTTTTAAAGCCTTTCCAACACACCAGATATTACCTCACTGAATTAGGCATTACCCAAAAAATCCCACAAAAAGCAGAAGCTAATGTCCTGAGCTCCTGTACAATAGCAAAGTATCTCTTCAATTGCTTTCCACATGCAATAACAATCAACAATGATTTCTTGTGCTTTCTTAGGTTATCCACCCTTACAATTTTACCATCAGCCTCTGTCCAAGTGATAAGAGCTTCCTTCATCAGAACCTTTGCCTTCCGAATGGCTCGCTACGGAAAATCCTCCACTGATACTCATTGTAAAGCCCAATAATAAAAAATAATTTCAAAATTCAAATTTGTATACATTGTTCACTCATCTTATTCATTCCCCGCCAATTGACTCGTGCCACATATAGTTTGCCAAATATAAAAAATTTATCCAAAGATTGTTGCTCCCAATCATGCAATGCCCATGAGAATGTAGAACACTGATGAAGCAAATCATTAACTTCATGTATGTACTCCATGTTAGTTGCATGCATCATCATCTACTTTTAATTACAGCAGATTAGCTAAGAACATAGTTGTAGAACTGTACAAGTGCATGAATATTTTTTGATAAGTTAAATGTACAAGTGCATGAATGTCATGAATTACAATCTGTTCTCAATTGAACGATCCAGAATTGCAGTTTTACTTCTCCCTGTCCATGTTATTTTCATGGTGGGAACCTTATAAATGGAACCATTGCAAGCAACACACATCCACAATCAGTGAACACCTCTCAGAGTTGCCCTCATACACCCGATACTACTGCCCATTAAATCAGGATAAAAACATTTTGAATAGAAATTAACAATTAAAAATTGGCATGAAATAGCATTGGGTTTGATAGAAGCACACATCTAAGTTCCCCGACTCCTCTCGAGGTTGACTTGACTTTCTTTCTTTTTTTTTGAGGTTGAATTGACTACTTAATGTAATTTGTTTTTCTTTTTAATTCCAAAAAGTAATGAGCAACTAGAAATTGATTTATGTCTAGAAAGTGATGATCATCAATCCATGTTATGAGCAAGGAAGACATTTAAAGGGTAAATTTCTTCTTCGCCCTTCTCTTCTTTTAACCAAGTTTTCCATGGCCTTCCAACAGAGCTTTTTCGACAAATTTTCGTTACATTTTGTTAGACTTCCAAGTAATGGAAAGTTTACGTCACACTATGCTCTACAATTCCTTTTACCCCATACATGCATACAAACAAAAATATTATCATCCAATTCTCTTTCTCACCAATATCCCACAAAGTTCTAGTTTTGAATATCCCAATGAGCTCTAGCTCGAATGGCGCTTCCTCCCCTTCTAAGAACAAGGTGTAGTAGGAGAGATCGTAAGTTCAAGACCCACCCATATGCATGTGTGTAACTTACCAATCAAAAAAGTCCTAATTTTTAATATATCACCATCATCAATTTATTCTCTCCCTCCCACTAATATCCCTCGAAACACTTCAAAAATTTGAACTTGATCGTCTCCTTTCCTACCCTCTAACTAACACAACAAAATGCCTTCGAATTTGTTACAACAACAAGCCTTAGTCCCATAGTTCTTACCTACAACAAATAAATAAATAAACCAAAACCGCGATCTTTCGCATGTATTCTTCACAAATGGCTAATTAGTACCTCAAAATACAAAAAAAAAAAACAAAATTTTAAATAGAGGGCAAGAAAAAGTGCCTGTTGGAGATGAATTTGCTGAAGAATGTCCCTCCTGTAAGCATAGATAGGCAAACCATCCTCTAGTCGCCGACGCTCCCTCGAAATCAAGCAATAAATCCGGTTCCAATCGAAAGAAGCACCGAACTTCAACACTTGCACACCCTCCCCTTCGTCCTTGTTTCCTTCCAAATGAGCCTGAATACAATTCATTGCAGACTTGAACTCTCCCAAACGTTTCCCAATCAAGTCTCTCTCCGCACTCAGCCCCTTCTTCCTGTCACAGAGCTGTTGACAAACGCCAAGGTTGTTCGGCTTACCCAGCGAATACGACACGTCGTTGATCTCATCCACCGTACTCTGCAACTTCTTCCGCCACTTCCTCACTTCCTCGCCTTCCATCAGCCGATTCACGCGGTCGGCGAATAAGGCTCGGAGCCGGTCCTCGAGCTCTCCGGCGGCGGAATTGGCGTCCTGATGGTTGCGTGCGAGGCAAGGCACGTAGCAGTGAACGCCTTCGAATCGCGAATCCCAGAGATTGACCACGGCCTGAACGGCGTCGGCCTTTTCAAAGAAAAACAACCGGACTCCGCCTCCTCCGGATTGTAACGACGTGTGAGAGACCGGCGAGAGCTTGCATTGGGAGATAACGGAGTGGACATCGGAGCATCGAGGAGGGCCACGGCGATCGGCAAGGAGGTCGACGACGAATTTGCCTCGGGCTGGAGGGGCAGTGGGGCCAGGAGGACGATCGAGACGGTGGTTCGCCGGAAAACCGGGCCACCGGGGACGGTGAGGGTATTGAATAGGGCGGGAATTGGAGAGAGAAGCGTGAGGTCCACGCGGGGAGTGAGGCGGTGGGTGATGGTGTTGCCGTGAGGCGTGATAGGGAGGATAGGTTTTCTTCATTGCATAACCACAACGAGTCTGAAAGTCTGAGTCTGAGTCCGAGTCAGTGTGTATTTTTTTTTTTTTTTTAGTGAGAGAAAGAAAGAGAGAGAAAGAGAAGGTGACTGACGAGGAGTATTGCGTAGAAGAGAAGGTAAGTGGGTGATGACTGAGTGTGAATTTTGTGAAATACCGAAACGATTCACTATTCGCAATTTGTATTTGTTTGTAGTCCGTGCTTTTATTAGCTTTTTTGCTTTGCCTTTTGGATTTCTTTTTCTTTTTCTTTTTCTTTTCGGCTTTGAATTTGGGTTCGCTCACTGTTTTTTTATTATAAGGGAAATAGTGGCATTTATTAGACTTGATGGAGCAGTCGACGACTGTGTGAGGACACAATTTAGTGAGAATTGGAAAAGTCGACTGGGAGCAATACCCAACGCACTCTGGTTCTAGAATGTTACAAATACCAGCCTCTGTTTTTATTTTTTATTTTTTTAAGTTTTTATTATTTAATTACGTGTGTGTTTAGGATTTGCCTTTCTTTTTTCTTTCTTTTTTGCTTTTAGATTCAACTTTTTCTTTTTTTTAAAAAAAAATCTGAAGTTTTATCTTTTTTTAAATAATCTAAATTTTGAACTTTTTTTTTTTTTACATATAGAATTTAAAGTTTTATATATAAAATATATATGTATACACTAGCCTCTAAGTATCCACGTGCTCATAGGATTTTTTTTTTTTTTAGATAAAAATTAATAATTTACATATATTATAATTTAGAAATATTTTTTTTTATTTTTCAAACAAATAAAAATGATAAAATTTAGAAATAAGCAGTAATTTCTTTTTTGAATGTGAAGAGAAAAAAATTCTAAATTTTATGAGTTTTTTTTTTAATTCAAAATGAAATTTGTTATTTGACATTTATGACCATTTTTCTAAATGAGATTACCCTTCATTAATGACAGTATTTTTGAACCATATAAAAGTCATGTTGAAAGAGGGAATCCACTGATATATTTTATATATATAAGAAATGATATGTCCACAATATTTTCACAAATTTTTACAACAAATCTTAAATGGCAGGTTGTTACTGATTATTATTATTAAAGCAAAAAAGTAATATTAGTAGCCGTGTGATGCATCAAAAAAAAATGGAAAAAATATTTATTTTATATAAAATAGTATATATCTAATCAATAACGATTAATAACAAAAGGCTAAAATAGAGAGATTATTTTTAATTTAATTATAGTTTGGTTAGAGAATTGTCAAACTTAATTTAATAATTTGTTCAATCTATGTTGTTACAATGAATAGTATTTAGTGTTAGTATATTTTAAATTAAATATGTTGAAACTCAAAATAACTGAAGATGAATAAAGAGATGAGTTATAATAAAATTTGTTAAAGAAAGAGTTACTTGTATGTAAGTTAGATTAAATAAATTAAGAGAAGTTTTCTAAATTAATAAATAACGTGTAGGTTATGTGAAAGGTTGGAAGACTATATATATGGCTATGCTATGGACTAATTTCATATCAAGAGTGAATGAAGATAAATAGTTAAAGTAAAGAGTATTGTGTAAGAGAGTAAATTCAATAATATTCATAAATACTTGAGAGATTTCAAGCCAAAAAAAGGTGTTCTTCTGGTGGAGTTTTGGGCTTGAACATTTTTTGCAAAAACTGTTCTAGCCATATAACATTTGTTGGGCTGTTATATCCTAGGGGAGACAATTCAAAGAAGGTCTGCACTGGTTACAAAGATTATCCAACCAAGGGTTTGAATCTCCTTAAAGAGACTGAGTGTCACACTTTAGTCCAAATAGTTTTGTGTTCATCTCTTCAAATTAATAATATTCAACGCATTATTCAGTTTCTCTTTATGTTGTTTCCATTATTATTGTGTTTACACCAACATTTAGTTTTTAAACTAAAATACTTCTAAATTTTTTCAAAGAAAATCAAACATAATTTAATCATAATTTGTTCAATCTTTGTTTCTTCTTTCAATAGGACAATGAGCTTTTTATTTAGATTGAGCTAATATAGGTTACTATTATTCAAAATTATGAAAATTAAACTATACATACATTAGAATGATGATGTAAAAAAAAAAAATTTATGGGAACAAAGGACTAATTGTGATGCCCTGCGGACCAATTTATGATGTCCTCGACTCTCAATGGTTGGCTGATGCAGGCCATGACAAGTCAAAGAAGGTCAGTAATCGATTACAAAGATTAGCTAACCAAGGGTTTGAATCTCCTTAAAGAGAGTGAGTGTCGCACTTCAGTCCAAATAGTTTTGTGTTCATCTCTTCAAATTAATAATATTCAGTGCATTATTCAGTTTCTCTTTGTGTTGTTTTCATTATTATTGTGTTTGCACCAATATTTAGTTTTTAAACTAAAATACTTCTAAATTTTTTCAAAGAAAATCAAACATAATTTAGTCATAACTTGTTCAATCTTTGTTGCTTCTTTCAATAGGACAATGAGCTTTTTATTTAGATTAAGCTAATATAGGTTACTATTATTCAAAATTATGAAAATTAAACTATATATAAATTAGAATGATGATGTAAAAAAAAAAAATTATGGGAACAAAGGACTAATTATGATGCACCACGAACCAATTAGGCCTGCGCCCCATGCCACTAATTCTGAAGAGGACAATACCTGATTGGGGTTCGAGACTAAGTTTCCTCCCACAACTACCGTAATTATCAAATTTTATATTTAATGTTTCATATACAAACACAATCAAAATAAATATCTATTAATAACTATCATATTTCATATTTATACAAAATAAAAGAGTAAAAGAGAAAACCAATTTTTATAAATAAAATTATTTTTCTTTTAATTTTTATGTGCATTACACGAGTTGTTAACTAGTTTTATATATCATAGATTTCAACTATAACTTTGTTTGTTTGTTTGTTTGTTTTTTTTTTAAAGCTTTGTTTTATTTTAAAATTTAAACACAATTTTTTATAAATCATAATAATATATAATAGCATTTCTGAATTTTGTTTAAAGTATTGTTTGTCTTTCTACATTTTTAAGGAAACTATGATTTTAAAAAAAAAATGGTTTCTCTCTTCTTCTTTTTTAATAGAGACTTATAGTTTTAAGAAGAAAATTAAATCTAAAAAAAAAATACATTTTCAACAAAATAAACGGATCCCAAATGGACACTTACTATTTAATCTTTTTTTTAGAATTATTATGAAAATATTTTTCTCTTTAAATTATCTCACATTTAGTAAGTGTGCCTTTTGCATTGATTATTTTTGCCAGCCTATTTTACTATTCTATTTTTGCTACTATTCGTTGATTTTACTGTACTTTTTGGTATTACTAGTATTATGCCCGTGCAATGCACGGCTTAATAAAAAATATTTTGATAATATAATTAAATTTAATAACAAATAAAATTAAAAAAGAATTAATTCAAAATTTAAGATTAAAAAATAAATTTTACTCGTACACTTAAATGAAATTTAATTTTTATTTCTTATTTTGATATTTAAATCATTTGTTTTAGTGTTGAATTCATTCAAATGGTTATAAGTTATATCAACCCTAAACTGAATTAATAATAAATAAAAATATAACACTCTAACTTAATGTAACATTCTAACTTACTAATAAATAAATATAACACCCTAACTTAAAGTAATGTTTGTAATTATATTGTGTTTTAGCCTTTAAGAACACATATATTATTTTTTTTTATCATAAAAAAACTCAAATATTAATATTATACATGAAAAAAATAATGAATTCAATAATTGAAACGGTTGAAAACAAAATTAAGCCAAAACCTCAATTAAAAAAAAAAAAAAAAACAGAGTTAAGTAAAGATAAACTTACATAGAAATTTGGACGGATGGATTCTTTTGTATCCAATTTCATGTTTGACAACAAATTTTGCTTTTAATTAAAGAATATAGATTACATAGAGCAAAAAACCAAACAAAAGCCATAACAAATTAAATCCGTAATAAAATATTGATGTCAACAATAAATAATCATGTAATAAGAAATTAAAAAATACAAAAATATTGCTTGCTATATTGACTTCTAAAAAAAATATTAAAAGATGTGATCAAATATAGAATTTTAGCTTTTCTATAAAACTTGTTGATAAAAATCATATTATATGTAATAAAAAGGCAACAAATACATCAAATCTATTCAATTTGATGAAAGAAAAAAAAATTACCTGCAAGGTTGTAGGTAGGGCAGAGAGGAGAAAGGAAGAATATAGCAAATAATTGTAAAGTACGTAGTAGAAATAATAAAACACAAAAAAAAAAAACTGTGTGTATATATAGTGAGAATTTTAGGTTGTGAAGAAGATATGAATAAAAAGAAATAGTTTAGGTGAAATTCAAATACTTTTTTTTTGTTTTTTTACTTTATTATTAGAAAAAAGATGACATAAAATGCATATTTATCTACCAAAAAATAAATAAATAAACGTAGGAAAAAAGAAGAAGCAAATTTTATCTTCTTTTTTTTCGTTTTACGTTTTTTTTTTAAACGTAGGAAAAAAATTTCATAAATTCTTTCACTCTAACTACTCTACGTATACTCTAATTTGTTTTTTTGAAATTATAGATAAATTAATAATAAAAAGATTATATGAAGAATTTGGATTGTAATCAAATTAAAATTTTGATCAACTTATAAATTATAGGAGAAAAAGATAAGGACAAAAAATATATATCTATTTTTTGATTTTAAGGTTTGTTGATAACATTTTAGATAGACACAATCTTATAGTTGTAAATCAAATGTTACATTCTTTTATTACTTGATTTGTTATATTTATCCAAAAAATATGTATATATATCTATTCTTAAAATCTAAAAATTTACTAAAATTTCTGCAATTTGGTGAAGCCACGTGGCTCAACCACGGCGTCTAAGCTCAACTTTTATTATATATAATATGATAATATGATATGATATGATATGATTTATGAGTCTCACTGTATTATTTTAGTTAATTTTTATTTTTAATTATAATATTTTTAGCAAAAATATTTTAATTTTAGTAAAATAAATGAATAACCCTCAACGTTGCAATTTATTATGCCATCACGTGACATAAGTTCCATGTTTTGACGTTTTTGTCCCATATGTGTCTGTTTTTAAGACCTCAAAGTTTAAGGCCCCTTTTAAGTTTTAAAGCATCAAAAGCCTACCCGCGACCCCTAAGAAGAAAAAAACAAACAAACAAAAAGACAAACAGTGTTTGTTTGTTTGTTTGAGAGAAATGAACTCATAATTGGTTTGGGAGAGAAATGAACTCATAATGGGTTTGGGATGTTTGGTAACATATTTCTAGTAATGTTATTTGTATTTTTTAAAAATATGTATGGATAAAAAAATATATAAAAATATGTGAAATATTATTTAAAAATTAAAAATGTGTGTTTAAACACATGTACCAAACATCTTTTTATCTCCCATTTTAGATATGTATAATATTGGCATTATTCACCCAACCCAAGTTCTAGTATTGGTACTATTAGCTGAGGTGGTGGGGCTTTTAATAAACAACAAAGTGGCCTGAGTCATAACTCATAATCAATCAGAGCTTTTCACTATATTGGCCATTTGAATTGTCCTTCGCTTTCTTTTCTTTTTTTTTCTTTTTTCTTTTTTAACAGAGTATAAATGATAAAGCGTTAATCTTTTTTTAATTGATAGTTATAATAAAGGAGGAGGAGAAGATTCTTGACGATAAGCTGGTAATGCGTTAAATTCGTGTGTAACAATCTATTATAAAATGGGTTTAGTTTATCTCCGTCACATTTTTAACTATATGTTTTTTTGTTTTAAGGCAAAAGTGGAAGACGTCTCTCCTTGATGTGGGATTGAGCAAATCCGTGAGGGTGGCATTGGCCTTACGCCTATTCCCAAAACAGATAATACTTGATTGGGGAAAGATTCATTCCTCCCACAGTAGCATTACTCATTTGATAAAGGATAAAATGGAGGAATTTTTTTTTTATACTATTGTACCATAGGCGTTGATTAAAAAATTAATATATATGAATAATTGATCGAATTTCATAATTTGTTTCTCACCGGTTTTCCCCTCATCACTTTTCCTCCCATAATTGGAGACATGGAATTATTAAACCAAATTGCCTCACCTTTCCTTCCACTTTTTAATTATATTTTTTATTTACCAATGAAGAGAAAAATTGAATCTCTTTTTCTTTTTTACCTTTTTGCTTTTCTTTTACTTTTACTTTTGTCCCTGCCAAATGGATAATGAATTTATCCGGTGATAGGGATGGATTTTATTTATTTATTTTTATTATATACAAAATGTTCATGTGATAACTTATTTTTATTATTTTATTTTCTTATAAAATAAGTCAGACAAAAATATATTTATACTTTAAAAAAATGAAAACTATAAAAGTTGTACAGTTGTACATATTTTTCAAATAAGTTAAAAGAGTAAACCTTTTGATCTTCAAGCTTGGGATTGTTTTCAATTTGGTCATTTAAGTTTGAGATTTAAAAAAAATTTAATTCACTAAATTTTATTTTATTTTTAAAATGGGAATTTCATCTATCTTCATTACTAATTTGGCCTTTTAAGTGCCAAAGGCCGGGATTTAAATCTCCAAAAGGGAGCTTCACACACATATACATATAAATTAGGTTAAAGTAGAATTTCTATCTTGTAAAAAAAAAAAAAAAATTTAATAAGTCATATTAGCACATATTAGTAGCTTGTAATTGTATTAATGTTTGAACAAAACCAAAACCATGGCAATCTCTTCAGAGACTTTCACTCATCAAACAATACCATTACTAGCTTAGCTAGTGTCACTCTTTTTTTCCTTCTTGTCACACTTCCCCTCACTCAATCACATTTCTTATATCATATACTAGTCTCATCACACGCGCAAATTTGCGAGTGTGATGAGACTTTTTTTTTTTTTTTTTGGTTGGTCTAGTGTCATAATTTTCTCTTAATAAAAATATTGGGTTAGTTTAATTTGAAAACATAGATAATTAGGAGAATGTCCTATTTTGTAGACATTTTATGTAGAGTTTGAGATATATTTTTACCGAGTTGTCCTCAAGTTTTTTTCCTTCTTAATATATGTTTTAGGGGTATTTCTGAACCACATAAAAGTTTAGACCAAACCATACCATTACTAGCTTAGCTAGTGTCACTCTTTTTTTCCTTCTTGTCACACTTCCCCTCCCTTTATCAAATTTCTTATATCATATACTAGTCTCATCACATGTGCAAATTTGCGCATGTGATGAGGTTTTTTTTTTTTTTTTTTTTTTTTCTTTCTTTTTGTCTAGTGTCATAATTTTCTTTTAAAAAAAAATTTTATTGGATAAGTTTGTTTTGAAAACATGGATAAGTAGAAGAGTGTCATATTTTATAGATATTTTAAGTGGAGTTTGAGATATATTTTTACCAAGTTGTCTCAAGTTTTTTTCCAGTTAAACATAAATTTTAGGAGTATTTCTAAACCACATAAAAGTTCAGTCCAAAGAGAGGAATCATCTTATAAATAGTATATATAAATGATATATCAAACCCACCTCATCAAACTCCTCATTATGTAATCTCCAAGGACTCTTCTACATCTTCAATGACAGTAATGTTTGTTCGTTTAGATCCCTTAAACCAGATTGTTGAACATAATTAATAAACCAAGTAGATTATTAGGTTTATTATTCAAATCTAAGTTAAACAAGCATATATCATATCATACATAAAAGTGGAAAAATAAATACACACCACAATATAATGACCCAGGAAAATCGATGTAATGAACCGTATTAAGGTAAAAACATGGGGAGGATTTGACCTAACTATCCTCAAGGTAAAGTAAATCCACTATAAGAGAATTAAAGTTTTTATAATCAGATTTAACCCTAACTCTATTGGTACCTCATGTAGTAACTTACTGACATAGCCACGTGCAAGTTTCGAATCCACAGACTCCTTTTCTCCTTGAATTTATTGCAACACAAGCACCCATGTTTGTGACTTTGAGATCCCACGCAAAGGTTTTAAATCACCATCAGTAGTTGATCTTATGGCAGCAACTTCAGATCTACCAAATCTAATGGTATGAGAATGATTTCTGGCAGTGACTTTGATAGAGGAAGGCGCGATACAATTTATATCTCACAAGAGCACCTCCAAAGTCTCTACAAAACGTGCTTTAGGGTTTCCTTTATATACTATGTGAAATAGATCTGAAACCCTAATCACATAATGGGCCTATGGGCTGTTGGCCTTAATTAAAATTCTGTAAAATTTGATTTTCTACGATTTTCGATTGATTGGATCTAATTTTCAATCGGTCGGATTTCACAGAATTTGAACTCTCACTTCTGCAGCTCGAATGTTCTTGTATTTTAACTTGTAACACCTTGAGTATTGTCTAATCAAACCTATAGATCTAGAAATCTATATCTAGAAAAGTTTGTGCTCACGGTTTACCAATTGCTCTAAACTTTAGAACTTAACAAGTAATGTTTCACATGGTTTTCAATTCACATGACTACTAATAGATTCCTAGCTTGTTTGTCAATGCAATAAACTTCTACATGTTCTTAGTAAATTTCTCTAACCTTTTGTCTTATTGGTTTTTTTTTTTTTTGGTGTGTGTAACAAAAGCACATTTAATTTGAGGTTTTATGCTTGTTTGAGTTATGACTTATTTTTTTGGTTGAAAATTTGTGGAAATGCTTGTATAGAAGGGAGATTTTAAGTTTCAAGGTTTCATCCTTAAATAGGAGGTGGGATGATTCCCATGTGCAATGGAGGCATCATAATGAAAGAAGAAGATGGTGAAGGTGAAAAAGCACCAATTCACAACAACAAAAACAAAGAGTTTGAAAAGTGTGAGTTTTAATGATTGAATTTGAGATTTTAAAGCAAGAGAGTTAATTTTATATCGAAGGTCGTTTCAATTTGGCCGTGAGATTAAATGTTTCAGAATCAGTTAAACATGTGTACCATTTCAGGATACCACTATATATACCAACTAAAACACTTCAAAAACCTTTAGTGCAGGTCGATACAACCCATAAAGAAGTATCGATTCTGATTGAATGGCTTATATACCTTAGTCCGACCACTATTAATATAATATTGACCACCTTGCTTTGAAGGGAGGAATTTGTGAAATTGAGAATAGTGAATTTGTGTTGCTTGAAGAGAAGTTGCAAAAGAACGAGGTAGAAATATGAGGAAAGAAGTGAATAGGGGAGAAACACACACACACACATATATATATATATATATATATATATATAAAAAATCGGATTCGCTGAAAGATGCCCCCAATTGGAACCTGCATAAGAAGACAAGAGAACTCAGTACTCACCAAAAAGCATTATAAAAAAGAGTACCTTCTGTTCGGTGAATCTTACTATTCTACACACCAATCAAAGCCCTCCGTACAGCTCCATGCTAGTGCTACACAACTTTCACGTTGTTTATTTTAAGACTAAAAAATTTTTGGGTCGTACCCTGCTGCCCTAGTAGTACTACAATAAATCTTTCAATAAATATGCATAAACAATATTTTTCATATCTTTTTTAAAAAAAAAATTCACAACCTGATCTGTTATTGTTACATAATATTTTTCTTAAAATTATTGATTTAATTTGTAATATTTAGCATTAAATATAAAGGTAGTGTTAATTATGAATCAAGATAAATCATAAATTAAAAATTTTAATGACTTATAAGAAAAAAAAATTGTAAAGCGAAGAGTATTGTGTTAAGTAAAATCGATTAGTCTCTCCTATCCACCTAATTTATTTATAAATAATTGTCTTGAAAAGCTACCGATTGGAATTAAAATAATTTATTTTCATTTGATTTATTATTGAGTATTGACTAGACTCTTTTTTAATTATTATTATTATACATCTATTTGTCTGCCTCAAACGCAACGCAAGACTTACTATTGAAGCGTTTTTTTTTTTTTTAATAAAAAATTTATAAAAACTTAGTATTGAAGTTTTATCCTAGAAAACGTGGGGTCCATAGCAGTTGTAGATTCCATGACAAGCTAGCTAAAAGCCCAAAACCTTGGCTTACAAGGAAATAGTCACATCAATTCTGTCAAAGCCGAACAAACATTGATGCTATCTTTCATGCCGGATTGAGATCATTACGATATTGGACCTGATACGATAGCATGGTTAAGAATTAGGTTCAGCTATTTTTAATTTTTAAATAATATTATATATATTTTTATCTTCTTTCATTTACACATATTTTAAAAAGTATAAATAATATTACTTAAATTCTTCTACTAAACGAGTACTTAGAGTTAAGAACGTAGTTTTCAATTTAAATAAAAAAAAAAGGTTAAAAAGTAGTTGTGATAATTTTTTTTTTTGTGAGAAAAGAAAAGGGTAATTATATAGTGCAATTGCACTGATCCCAATCCCTATTCTACCATAAGCCATGTACTTTTTTTTTTCTTTTTTTCTTTTTGGGGATAAAAACCATACAATCAGCTTCTCTTCAATCCCTTTCTGTAAATCATTTATTATTAGAATCCAAATTACTTTTCTAATTTGGTTACAATAATTGCATAAGGATTTATAGGAGTAATTTTTACATAAATTTCATACACAGCTTTAAAACACATATAACATACAATGATATAAGCTTTAGATCATTCACACTTAGCTCATGTAAAAATATTTGTCTATTTTTAAAAAAGAACTTAAAAAAAAAAATTGCATACTCAGTTTTTAAAACACTTAACATCAGATTACTATTTTACACTATATATCATTAAAATATTTAATTTTCTTGATTTTTTAAAATTGTTTATTTTTCATTACATACAACCAATGACAGAGTTAGGATTTTAGTTTAGGGGGAGAAGATTAAAAAGAATAGTTATAGTTACATATTATGTGAATGAAACACATAGCTGAAATCGTGTTCATGATTTTCAATTATAATTGCAAAAAGGTCAAAACAAACCTTGGCTATAAATGACTTTGGTTACTTAAAACTAACAAAAGTTACAAAACAACTTTGAAAATGATGCGACTTTAAGCACATCTTAAAAGCTAGTAAGGATTTCCTCTCGACACTTTAAATTCAAAAGTTTAGAGAGCTAAGGGAGCTAGCGTGAAACTCCCCTGTTTCATGACTTTAAAACAAGGTGTATTTCTCAACTTTTGAACCTTTGCAGCAATACAACTTGTTGAGCCATAAAACCCATGGATTAGCTAGTTGAGATTCCCTCAAAAATATTGATTTTCAATTAATGTAAAACACCAGAAGTGTCGTAAGACTTCTAATAATAATTAGAAAAGAAAAAAAAAACTATCACGAGTCCATAATTAAGTTATTAGTTTTTTTTTTTTCCTTTCAAATAATATGTAAAACTTATCTTTTCTTATCAAAAGCAATTGTGATACTTATTTCTGACTCTTGGTTAAAAAGAGCAAACTAATTTAAAAATCTAGTCTTGGTGGGGGGGAAATAAGCGTTAGGCTGCTATATTAAAAGAGTTTGGGGGAAGGTTGGGGGGCATTTGCCCCCCCTCCCCTGGCTCTGCCCCTGACAACAACCACCATTCAGTCTCTTCCTTTGTCCTCGGGATATGTAAAGAATAAAAAACTATATGCAAAGTGTCAGAATAAGTTTACACATTTGTAACTTGACTAATGTGAGTGATTTTGAAAGTTAAATATGTAAAATTATATTGATACGTTTTTCTATTTTGCATTAACTAATGCAAATGTTCTTATCTATCATTATTACTTTTCTTTGGTAGCAGATGTTAACATTGTCCTTCAAAAAATGACAATGGGTAATTTCAAAGTTTGCAAAAGCTTTGCAATCTAATAGTGCTGAAAAATGACGAATGAATTATATATTTCTTTGATTAAAAAAAAAAAAATTACTTATTTATGTTTTTTTTTTATTTTATAATTAACGAAAATTTTATTAAAAAACTAAAAACAGCCAACCCGAGTACATTGAGAGTGTACTATAGGTGTATAAATCAATAACCAAGATTACAACGATCAAGTAAAATAGGAAGGGAGGAACAAGAAAAATGACAAAAGACCACACTCCAATCAAGGAGCGTGTGTAAAAAAAAAAGACTTAATCTCTAACATAAAGCGTTCACATTCCTTAAAGCTTCTAGCATTCCTTTCGGGCCAAATACACCATACTAAGTAATGAGGCACAATTCTCCACAACTCAATATTTCTATGTTGACCAAACTTACCCTACCAAGACTCAAACAACTCAATAACCTTCTGAGGCATAACCCAATGAATTCCGAACAAACAAAATACCAACGACCACAATTCACAAGCAATGAGGCAATGAAGAAGAAGATGATCCACTGACTCCCCACACTTCTTACACATATAGCACCAATCAAGAACTAGCACATGTCGCTTGTGAAGGTTATCTGTTGTTAAAATCTTACCTAAGGAAACAAACCATGAAAAGAAGGCTGCCCTTGGAGGAACCTTCGATTTCCAAATCATCTTCCAAGGGAAGGATAATGTGGTAGGAGGGTAGAAAGAAAGATAGAATCCTCTAACCTCAAAATCTCTATTCCTTGCTGGCTTCCAACACACCCTATCCGGACCCAATCCTCGTACCGTCGAAGAGTAAACCATATCCATAAATAGATTAAAGGATTCTTGTTCCCAATCTTGAGGAGGCCAACGAAATTTAGCATCCCAAATAATCCTCCCACCAGACCAACACATCACCTCCGCTACTGAAGAATCCTTAGTTCTACTAATACAATAAAGTTCCGGAAAAGCCTCTTGGAGAGTACGATCTCCACACCACAGATGCTTCCAAAACTTCACTCTAGTACCATCCCCTACATCATACAGAAGTAGTTTCGAAAAACTCATCCAACCACTCCTAATATGTCTCCACAAACTAACATCATAAGCACTAGTCACCTTTTTCGTGCACCAACCACCCCAATCATTCCCGTATTTCACCTCAATAACCTTGCTCCATAGAACATCGGTCTCCATGCCGTACCTCCATAACCATTTTCCTAACAAGACAGAATTAAAACTCCTCAATCGTCTAATACCCAACCTTCCAACCTGCAGCTGCTTACAGACCTGAGCCCGATTGACTAAGTGTAATTTAGAATCACCATTAATACCACTCCACAGAAAATCTTGTTGTAGCTTCTCCATATGATTTGCCACATTCCCAGGTAAAGGCAGAAGGGAAAGGAAGTATGTAGGTAAGGAGGAAAAAATACTTTTAATAAGAGTTACCTTACCCCCTTTGGATAGATATAACATCTTCCACCTTGCTAATCTCTTTTCCATCTTCTCCAAAATGGGGTTCCAAATTGACAACTCCTTAAATTTAGCTCCTAACGGAAGCCCCAAATATCTCAAAGGAAGAGAGGATTGCCTACAACCCAACATCCCCACCAGAACATCCATATTGTGCACCACCCCTATAGGAACCAACTCAGATTTCCCCAAGTTAATCCTTAGATCTGAGACCTCCTCAAATCTAGCTAGAATTGCTCTCAAACTAGCTATTTGCGAAGGATCAGCATCACAAAAAATAAGAGTGTCATCAGCAAATAAAAGATGAGACACCATCACCGAGTTGCCAACCATAATACCTACAGAGAAGCTTGAGAACTGACTAGTAGTAGTAGCCACATCCAACATACGACTCAAACCCTCCATAACAATATCAAATAACAACGGAGACAATGGGTCCCCTTGCCGAATCCCTCTAGAACTACCAAAAAAATCAGAAGGACTACCATTGATCAGAATGGAGAATTTAACAATAGAGATGCAACACATTATCCATTTTCTCCATTTTTATGAAAACCCACAGTGCTGAAGCATATACATTAAAAAACCCCAACTCACATGGTCATATGCCTTCTCCACATCCAACTTACACAACACTCTTGGAACACCTGACTTCAATCTACTATTAACACATTCTGAAGCAATTAAAAAAGAGTCCAATATCTGTCTACCTTTCACAAATGCATTATGAGAATCTGAAATAAGCCTATGTGCCACCCTTCTAAGACAATTGGTAAACACCTTAGAAATAATCTTATAAATCCCACCAACTAAGCTAATAGGCCGGAAATCCCTAATCTCCACAGCATCCACCTTTTTGGGAATAAGAGCAAGGAAAGAAGCATTAAGGCTCTTCTCAAACACAGCCTGAGTATGAAAATTCTGAAACACTGCCATAATTTCAGCCTTCAAAATACACCAACAAGACTGAAAGAACGCCATAGAAAATCCATCCGGGCCAGGAGCCTTATCACCCTTAAAATCACTAATCATCCTAAACACCTCTTCCTCATCAAATGGCCTATCTAGCCAAAGTGCATCTTCCTCCGAGATACAAGAGAACTCCACATCATCTAATAAAGGTCCATGAGCCACAGTTTCAGCATATAGCTGCCTATAAAAATGAGAAATACAACCAGCTATAGCCTCCGGATCTGAAGACAATTCACCATCCACCATAAGCCTATCAATGGAATTAAATCTTCTGTGAGAGTTAGCTATACGATGAAAGAATTTGGTATTCCTGTCTCCCTCTCTAATACAAAGGACTCTAGACTTCTGCCTCCAAGAGATTTCCTCCATCAAAGTAACTTTTTCTAATTCACCTCAAACTCTCTCCAACTTCAGCCTTTCCTCCTCCAATAAAGCTCGACTATCCTCAATCTTCTCTAAATCACTAAGCTCTTGCCATAATTTGCTCACCCGTTCTTCAACATTTCCAAAATCCTCTACATTCCATTTCTTCAAATCATTTTTCAAGAACTTCAATTTATTGGCCAAAACAAAACTCAGAGCTCCTTGGACATTATAAGATTCCCACCAAGATCGCACCCTCTCCACAAAACCCTCATCTTTAAGCCACATATTCTCAAATCTAAACAGCCTCCTACCTCTCTGAAAGGAACCACCCTCAAGAACAATCAGGAAGTGATCAGATAACAGCCTAGGCAAGCGTTGTTGAGAGACAGATGGAAACTTATCCTCCCAATCTGTAGAAAATAAGAATCTGTCCAGCCTAGCCTTCGAAGTAACTTCAGGAGTATTAGACCAAGTGAAAGATCTCCCTTGAAGCGGAATATCAATGAGGCCTTGCTCAGAAATAAAATTGGAAAACTCCCGCATAGCAGCAGTAAAAGAGGTAGAACCAGAACGTTCAGAAGGAAACCTTACCACATTAAAGTCACCACCCACACACCATGAAACATTCCACCAACTAATTAAACCAAATAATTCCTCCCATAAGAACCTTCTGTCTCTCACAGAATTAGGACCATAAATACCGGTAAATGCCCAGACAAACTGATCTGACACACTTGTAAATCTACAAGAAACCGAAAATCGCCCCATAGCTACCTCCTCTTTATTCACAACTTGTGTATCCCACATCAGTAGCACTCCTCCAGAAGCTCCACAAAAGCCTAGATAAGACCAATCAACATGTTGACCCCTCCACAAACTGCGAATCACAGCTCTAGTTATTAGCTCCATTTTAGTTTCTTGAAGACAAACAACATCTGGCCCCCATCTCCTGACCATATTTCGAACCCGAAGCCTTTTATCCCCATCATTCTGCCCTCTAACATTCCAAGAAATAATCTTCAAATTCATTTATAAACCACCACAGCCCTCTTCTTGCTTACATTCCTTGATTTCGTTGAACCAACCTCAACATTCATAGAGGTCAATAAATTTTTCAACTCCCGCTGACCTTTCTAACTCGACTTGTCGGGCTTCATATAATCATCTACTGCCTTAAGCTTTTTATTCTTTTTCCTGGCCTCTATATCTAGCAGCAAACTCGTAATCTGCTCCTTAAAACCTTCCAAAAAAGTGCCCACTGATTTTCTAAAAGCCTTAATCTGATTTGTTACCCATAGTGATAAATTATTACCATCATCTGACTCCTTACACCCACCCCCTAGCTTAGAACTACACTTCAACTCCAAAGGAACTTCTGTGGCCAAAGGTACCACAACTAAAGGCTTGCCACTACACTCCCCATATATCGACCTCTCATCAAAATCCCACATCTCCTCCTCTGCCTCATTAACAATAGACACAGAATCAACTAACCCATCACAGTCCTCTGCCCAGCTAACCATCTGACCGTCATTGATAAAAGAGTCAATACCTGTTACAGTCTCTACATCAGTGACTGAGCAATCCGACACACTCTCTGGAGATTGATATAAAGATAGCGGAATCACTATTTGTCGACCATCCCGCAATTGTAGCATCCACTCTTTGGAATTACCCGATGATTTGTCTAAATCACTAACCAGTTCCCTAATAGTGGGAGAAGAATTAAATACCACCTTACAATCAGAAGCCTCATGCACCGTCGCCCTTACCTCCGGACCCAATAACTCCTTATCCTCATCCTTCATCACCACCGGAGATGACTTCACCAGTTTTTCTAACGAGTCCCCTGAAGACACCTCCTTCGACTCTACCGGCTCCAACGAAGGATATATTGGAGCTACGGAAGCTGAACCCAGCTCGCATGCAGCTTAGGCCACTTTCGCTGCCAATATCGGCAAGGTGGTGGACTGGGTAAGGCAGTTCGAACTCACCTGGACGCTAGACCCACTCCTGCCAGGAACTTCTAGCGCCGATATGGAAGACATCGAGCCCAAGATGACCATCGGAGCCATCGCTGTCCTCTTTGGTGGTAGAGAATCAAACTCTGAGTTCGCAGGGAACACCGTAGCACTCGCACCATTCGAGATTGAGCTCTGGTTTGAGATGTCTAAGTCTATTTTACCATCCTCAACAATCAAGCCTGTAATACCTAGGCTGGGTTCATTTTAGGAATGCTTGGAGCAAGCCCCAGCCTAAAAAATAAAAGGGTTAGACAACAGTGGGCCTGAGCAACTCTTAACATTACCCAACCAAGGTGCATGGGCTTCAGCAGGCCCATTAACCAATCCCTTACTAACAACCTAGGCAGAAATGTCCTCACGTACCCCCCCTTTACAGCTTGCTTATCACCCCTGTAACTTTGCCAAGACACCCGCCTCTTACCAAATTCATTAACTTCCACAATCAAACCTTTCCTTAACCAGCTAGACCTCCTAAATTGACACTCCCTACCAGAATTAACTTCTTTCAAATTCAAATTATTCAATCTGAATTTATTTTGTTCCAAGATTTTCTCCTTAAACTTAGCATCTCCATTAATACCACGATGGCTCTCCTCCACTCCACCCACGGCAATCGGTATAACATTATCAGCCGGACCTTTAAAAGCCACCACTTGAATCCCAGCTTCGTCTCTCGGAGGCGGCGTTGTGTTCTCTACTACTCGAATCTTCTCTGTCTCTCTAATGGAGGGCTGATGCCCATGCTTCCTTACTTGCACAGACGTTTTTACCGTTTCAACAAAAGACCGAGAATGGTGAATCTCTGAACCCAACTTGGACTTGTACAGTAAAGCTTTTGGACCACCCAACGCATAATGAGAAGGTTCCAACATTCTCCTTAATTCAATTCCAAATGCCCTCCAACCTTGTTGTGCCTTGCCTGCAGGAATAATGATCGATTTTCTCATCCCGCCAAATTTTAACTCTGTTACAAACAAATATTGTCCAAACGAGTTAGAACCCCATTGCACTGTGTATGCGGTGTCTCCTTCCCTGAGCGTGAAGAAGAGTTTGTGGTTAACCCCAATCACTGTGTTTTCCAAGCTTTGCATTAACCAACGTGCTGCATTCCTACCCATAAAAACTGATTGCATGAAATACTTCCCCCGTTCAAAAATCTTAAGGGAGAAAAAGTTCCCACCTTCCTCCATCACCAATTGAAACAACTTCGATTCAATAAAAAAAACTGCGAAATCCACCCATAACGATCCAAAACAGAAATAAAAATTAACCAGGAACAATATTTCTGACTAATTTGAGGTAGCCGGGCCTCACTAAAGGATCAAATTGAAGATTTCCTAGACATTGCTTATTTATGTTTTTTATTCTATCGTGTAAAGCTATTTTGATATCAGCTTTGCATTAACAATAAAAAAAATGCTATACTTAAATTGATTATCACAGACAAATGGTTCATACTCCCGTTAATTTTTGCTAAGATAATTTTTTTTTTTTTTTTAAGACAGTTTTAACTTATGGAGTCTACTTTTGATAATAGCTCTTTATTATTAGAACAAGACACCAATAAGTTTTTGATGTAGCTAGGGATTGAACTCAAATTTCTTATTCAACCATAAAAAACTTTACTAGTAGAGCTAACTGGAACCTACTTACAAATAATTTGAGAACTAGAAAAAATGAGGGTGAAACCATAAGTGCAAAATTTCAAATCTACTCTAAAAGGAAGGAATATTATATTATCTACTGGCCACTTAAAAACGTCTCCAATAAATGCTATATGATGTGTAAATAACAGGCCATGCTTTTGTATTTATCAGGATCACTAAAAGAGAAGAAGTAAGCAAATAAAAAAAAAATGTGTATAAGAAAAGAAAAAGTCTGTATCTTTTAACCACATTTTTACAAGAAAAGATTAGAAGATACGCACCTAATGAAAATTTTAAGCAAGAACGCATTTCTTATCATGGTAATTGGAACTTTGTATCTAGCACTACAGGTCACGAGTGTGACATGTTCTCTACCACTAGAATAGAATCAATAGATAAACTAGAGTTGTCAACTTAAATCACACACCAGTAGACTGGACCTTCCTATGTCTCAGATGAACCACCCAGTGGTCTGTTATCGCTCAAATTGCCATTTTCTCCAATAATGCCATTCCCATTTATATGACCATTGTTTTCCAAACCATAGATATGCCCCATTTTCTCACGTTTGGTCTCCAAATACCTCTTGTTCTCCATAGTTATTGGTGTCAACAATGGGACCCTGCCTGCAATTGCTAAACCGTAACCTTTAAGACCAATGTACTTGGCAGGATTGTTTGTCATTAGCCTCATTGTCCGGACACCTATATCGCGAAGTATCTGCAATAAATTGGATTGAATATTCAGCTACTTAAGATGCACTGCCGACCAAAAGAAAAAGAAAAACAAGTGGTAGATAAAGGAAGGCCAAGAAGGAACACAGAAAGTCCATATATGCCGAGCATAACATCAACGTAAGTTGTGTAACTAATGAATAACCTAAAAAAAATGAAGGAGAATCATATTCCACCTAAAAGTTTTGATTATAAAAGCATGGTTGACTCCAAAGTCCAAATATTTAAATGAAAGGATGCATGGAAGAGAAACTACTTAACTGAGTGAAATCCTTATCTCATATAGGAAAGGAACTCTAGTGTTACAATAATAAAAAGAGAAAGAAACATGCGCATGCATCAATGCATACATATTTTAATTGTTTTATTAAAATATGGTCTCATCCAATATTTTAATACCCCAATATCCAATGATTAATATAAAAATGAAATGGTGGCAATTTTTTAGTGAAGTAAGCCACTGAATGGCCACAATCACCAATGAGATGGTTCATGAATGAGATCCATTCAGATAAGCAACACAAAGCACACACTGGAAATATGGGCATGAATGAGATCTAGTTAAGTGGTGAAGAGACACTTCTCAAAAAAATAAGTGTTGAAGAAACAATACCTGTGCACCAAGGCCATATTCCCGAGAATCAACGGGCAAGCCCAACTCCTCATTTGCTTCAACTGTATCACGCCCATCATCCTGAAGGTTGTAAGCACGAAGCTTGTGGCCAAGACCAATTCCTCTACCTTCATGTCCACGGAGATACACCAATACACCCCTACCTGTTGCCTCAATTTGCTTCATTGCTAGTGCTAACTGGTTTCCACAGTCACATCTGGCTGATCCAAATATGTCTCCAGTGAGACACTCGGAATGTACTCTCACAAGAATATCTTGCCCATCCCCAATCTCGCCCTGTATATATTAAAGACCTTTTATTACTCTTGGGAGTGAATGAAGGTGAAACAATGATTTTTCCCTCTCATTTGTAAGCCAAACTACAATTTCCCCTAGTTGTGAACTTGTGATTTTCATCCATGTATTGACTAGATCACAAAAAATAATAATAACAACATCCACAACCAAGCCTTAATCGCAGAATTTTGGAGGTGGTTACATATAAAAAGAAAATAAATAAAAAATGAAAGAAAAAGACGTATAGCTGAGTTTTTTATGGATAAATGTAGAATTTGAAAACAGAAGGGACACATGTTGAGTAGAGAATATCAGTCGACGGTAAAATAATGGCCAACCAAGCATCTAGGCAGAGCAGAAACAGTTTTTACCCTCAGTGGTGTAAAGAAGACAAAATACTGACACCAAAACCAAAGAAGATGCATAGTGTTTAGGAAAACATTAAACAAAAGACACGAACAATGTGATCCTAGTTTTTAATGAAGTTCTTATAACCAGTCTTGAAGCCCAAATTATATCAAGCTAGCCAGCAAATGAAAGCTAATACACCAAGAAGCCTTCAACCCCTCTAGCCAAGAAGTGATGGACAATCTCCTCATCTCCCAAGCTAAACAAAACCTGTTTAATTTGCATGGTGGTGGATGACAAAATCCTTGGAGAAATTCATATAAAAAGATGTCCAATTCAAATGCTACGTAACATGCAATTGGGTTTTTGTTTTAATCAATTCTGAATAGGTGAGAAAATGCCATTCAAGCCCAATGACTTACAAATTCACCAGACCACAACCTTGAAACTGCCGCTAAAAAACTATGTATCAGATAAACATAAAATAATATATTTGTTCAAAAGGTTTCTGCAATATGCTCAAGGAATAATGAATCCATGATGACATAAATCTTGATATACCATATTAAACTTCACCTTGAAACTATCCCAACTATTTATTCAAGTCCATTTTTTAACTGCCAAAATACACAATTCCAAGGGTCATGATACTGAAAAAAAGTATGCAGTCCTTCATTGCCTAGCATAGCCTGTAGAGTACCTTCTGAATTCAAATGTAAATAATGTAAAGGGAAAAGTACATACAAGTGAAGTGGCTCTATATCATTTTATATATTACTCCATCAATGTGAAAAGGAGCTGATGTATTTGGAGTAACTTTCCTCCAAACTGGTTTAAAGGAAAATTATGTCATTATCAAAACACTGCAATTTCCAACAAGCTAGTCCACGTTGTGATATAGAAGATGAACAAAGAGGTTGAAAAGAAAAATGCTTTACCACCCACTATTTACCAAACATCATCATCTACAAATTAATGATTGCTTCAAATTTCCATAATTCTTGCATCTTCTCTCTAATACATTCCAATCGGAAAAAAAATGAAAGTCATTAGTTTTCCCTACCGTTGTGCAATACCACTCTTAGGATTTAAACCAATAACAATAAAGCCAAAACTAAATCAACAAGGACATACATAAAGAACACAAGATTCATGTGGTTTAACAAATTGCCTACATTCATAAGCGACAAAAAGAAAGTTTCACTAAGAAAAAGAAGATTACAAAAGTGGTATAAAAGCTCTCTCAAGAAACCCAAAACCCAACTAAACCCAAGAAAAAATAAAGGAGATCACTATTGCTTTTGCAGGGGGAAAAAGGCCATTGCTCTATTAAACTATGTTAGGAACCTAGTGGTTCCTAATGAGATTGGATAGGAATTATAGGAGAATTAATGAGAATTGTAGGGAAATTGAATTAATTTGAGGTAGTCACCCTCCATAGAGAAAGAAAGAGATTAAGAGAGAGAGAGATGCATTAATGCACTAAGAAATTGGTTTATTCTTCAAGTAATATCTAATGTTGAATTACAATTATGTATTTATAGGAGACTAGCTCTAATCTCATTGGCCCACATGGCTTAAGATAATTGGCTAGTTAATTCAACATGTGCTCTATGAATTAAACCATGTGTTAAATGAGCTACATGTGCTCAAATCCTAACTAACTCATCCTAATCTCAACTAACTAACTAAAGGGATTACAACAATTGTTACAACAATTATTTCATATTCCTAACAAACTATTTTTCTTTGATTTGGTGTTTTATTCTATACCTAGAGTGTTTTATTCTGTACTTCAAAATAAGTAAAGAGTAGTTCAGGAATGTCAAATAATTATGTGCATTGATTTTGGAAAGCAAGCATCTACCATGGGGCATCTCAAAAAGGAAAGAAGGACAAATGTAACGGTATAAAGGAAGAATCTGGTAAGGCATTGTCATCAACATTATGAAATTCATTATATAAATGTTTCTCATGAATGGCTGAACCTAGACAAGACAACATGCATGTATAATACAAAGCTACAGAAAAGTCACTTCAATTACTAGTTCAACCAAAATCCAACTGATTGAAATAATTACTTTTAATTTCTTTGTAACATGAGAATGTTCCCTGTAATTGATGAAAATCATTAAAATTAAGGGAGAGGAAAGGCTGGGGGGGAAGAAAAGGCAAAAGAACATTCCACGTGGATAAAAGTTGACTCAACTAATGACCAAAAATAAATGAACTGCAATTTGAGTGTTACAATTCAAGAAGATTTCAAACTCACAAATGTTGGTATTTCCAACATAACCTAGCTAAGGCTATTCAAATATGAAGGGCAAGTCCTCAAAGAAAATCGGGCTTTTTTTCCTTTTATAAGTAAGATATTTTATTGAAGAAGAAGACTGCTTAATGTACATAATTAATAATAAACAAGAAAACTTAATGCATTACATATAAAGAAACATGTGAACGGGAGACTCGATGAACTGTACAATGGAATGAGTTTCACTAAGACCCAGTACACAAGACATTCAAATAATGATCTAATGAAAAGAGTCTTCAATTGCTCCTCTGAAGATTCCACATCTTTGAAAGTGCAATAATTCTGCTCCCTCCAAAATAACTACATTGGTATAAGAAGACCAAATTCTAAACAATAGAAAAGTGTTATCAAACCAATTCCTCCATCTAGTTAGAAGATCAATTACCCTTTTTGGCACCACCTAATGTACCCCAAAAACATGAAAAAATATAACTCCACCAAGCATGTGCAAGGTCACAACGTAGCAACAAATGATCTACAATCTCCCCATTGCAACTACACATACAAGATTGATCTACTAATGCAATTCCCTACTTTATGAGATCATCAATGGTCACTATCGTATCCCAAGCTGCTGTACACACAAAGAAGGCAACCACTTTGGAGCCTTGGCACAATAAATGCTTCTCAATCGCACTCATCAACATGGCATAGTAAGAACGAACATGAAGATTTCTATTAAAACTCATTTTCCACCTCATTCTATCAGAGATCTCTCTATTTGGCATATTGGAATACGTTCAAGCATAGATTCAACCAACTCCAACTCCCAATCATTAAAATCTCTATTAAACTTGAGATTCCAATAACTTAAATTCCCATCATTTCAACGATCCAAGAACAAAGAGTGATTGAAGCATCTTTGTCAGCTGTAATTGCGTGCAACTTTGAGTACAAGTCCTTTGTAAGGATCATGTTTCTATGTAATTGGCATATCATTCAACAAAACACACTTTATGTCAAAACTTAGTTTTGGCTACACTCTAATTTAGTTGGTGATTTGATTGTGCCTTAATCTGATTTGCACGTAATTTGACTAATTAAGCTACTTGGGTAATTGGATAAATTAACTGGGGTCAATCTATAATCCAACATCCTTCAAAGGTTGGTCCCCACACCACTTGTTTTGCCAAAAGCTCATTTGATTACCAAACCCTACCTCAAAATGGGCTTGCATATCTCACCCACCCTAATAATCTTTCCTAAGCTACAACCATAGGATCTTCTAATTTGCTTCATTATCCATCCTCCCCAATCCTCCTCATACTTCTCTTCTACAACCCATCTCCTTGACTGTATTACTTCCTCCCAAAAGCGCCATAGCCAATTACCCAATAGAGCTTGGTTAAAGATGCCTAACTTGTGCACCCAAAAACCCCCCATTGGCAATTAGGGAACACACTGTATTCCAATCCATTAAATGAATTTTAAACTCAACTCTAAAACCACTCCACAAGAAATCCCTCTATAACCTCTCCAACCTATCTGTCACATAAGTAGGTCTGGTAGACAAGAAAAGATAGTACGTTGGTAGACTTGAGACTTGAGAGTGTATTTTTCCAACCCAATAATCTCTGCTCCATTTTCTCTGAAATGAGGTTCCACACTGTTTTCACCTTGAATGACAATCCCAGAGGCATGCCTAATTAATTCATTGGCAAACTCCTAATCTTACAACCAAGGGTATCCATTAATTCAGAAAAAATTCCAACATTTCCTAGAAGGACCACTTCACTCTTACTCGGATTTACTCTTAAACATGTTGCAGCTTCAAAGCATGTCAACACCATCCTCATATAAAGGAGTTGATCCATATTTGCATCACAAAACAAAATCAAATCATCACCAACCAATAGGTGTGAGATCATAAAACCACTTTCTATTCCATTACCACATAGAAACCAAAGATGTAGCCCTCTTCATCTTCGTAGCATCCTACTCAGTACCTCCATAACCAAGATAAAGAGCAAATTTGAAAGATGATCACCTTGCCTTAACCCCTTCAAACTATTGAAGAAGCTTGTATGGGAACCATTCACCAACATTGAAAACCCATAGTAATGCATTAGTGAATCTGACGACTCCATTAATTACCAAACCCCATTCTCCTCAAGCAAATAAATAAGAGTATCGTGATTAACATGAGCATATATTTCTTCAATATCTACTTTACAAATCAAACCTAGAACACCACTTTTTATTTGGCTATCAAGAAACTCATTAGCAACAAGAACCATATCCAATATTTGTCTCCCACCCGCAAATGCAATTTGTGATTCAAATACTAGTTTCTCCAACATAGCTGTTTAGTCTGTTATCCAACAATTTGTAAACCTTCCCACCAAACTAATGGGTCAAATCCCTAATATTTATAGCATTATTCTTTTCAGGAATTAATGCAATGAAGAAGGAGTCAGTTTACACATTTTTCAAACATATAGGATTCATGGAATTCTTTGAAGAATGCCATAATATCAACTCGAACCACCCTCCAGTAATGTTGGAAGAAGGCCATAGTGAAACCATCCACTCCTAAAGCTTTATCACCCCTTAGCTTTTTTAGTGTCTGAACTACTTCCTCCCTATCGAACTCCCTTTCCCACAGCAATTTTTCATTCTCATCAACGATAGAAAATTTCAACTTGCCCTCTGTTGGTCTTCAGTGCCCCTTTTCCTGATATGCCTATGAGAATTAGCAAACCTGAGGAAGAAACTAGTGTTGTTATCACCTTCTTTTAGCCATAAGGCACTAGATTTATTCTTCCATGAAATTTCCTCCAACAAAGCATCCTTTATACTTCACTTTTCAACTACTCCTTCAGATTCATTCTTCATGTGACAGCCCAGTGCCACCTTCTTTCTCATCCAACATTAACAAATTATTCAGCAATGCCTTTTTCTTCATTCCCATATCCCCAAATTCCTGCTTATTCCACTTTTTCAATTCTTCTTTGAGAGCTTTTAGTTTCCTAGCTAAAAGGAAGACATAGAAGAGAGCAAATTTGGAAAGTAGAAGTTCAAAGCTTTCTTACAGGATTCAAAAGCTCCACGTGCACGAGAGAGAGAGAGAGAGAGAGAGAGAGAGAGAGAGAGAGAACTTCTGAAATCTGATCCTGATAAACATTCATCTCTGTTTCTATAACCTGAAATTGCCATAAACAAGCCTACTGAAGGCTTAACAAAACCTGAAAAGACCTTCAAAATTTCATCTTAATAAATCTCCACCACTGTTATCCATTATTTATATAGATAACCTTTTTGAACTGAACGCTTTGTAAAGCCCATATATATAAGTACAACCATTTTTAAACCTCATTGTAATAGAAAATAACCTTTTAAGTTCCAAATTCATCTAAAATCACCAAAAAAAGTTCAGACTTTTTGAAACAAGCACTTCCTAATCTTAGGGTCTGTGGTTCCTCCACACAGTTTTGACTCAATCCAGGAGCATCATATGTGGTTGCATCAATGTCGCATAGGACACTACCATCTAAACCACTCAAAGTGGCCTAATCAAGCAAAATATGCTACAAAGAGGCATTAAATGCCACATGGTACAACTTACAAGGGGTATTAAAAGGACACTTATAAGAAGTGAAACTTGTAGGCTTGTAGCAGAATACAGATTAAAAGAGTAAATGAAAATAAAGACAGATGGAAAGTGCCAACATTTTAGAAAGTCAACCATAGGAGTATGAATTAATGAAATAGGACGAATGGCAGAAACATTATGCATGACTCAAACCACAACTGCAAACGCCCTTTGATTGACAATTATCATATTAGGTTATTTTATATTGGCATTACATAATTTAGATAGTTTTAACAGTATATAATCTAATTATAAAGATTTGCTTACTTTAACCATCGCAATGTGCTCCATCCCATCCAGCAATGACCTATAACAGTAGGCTTTGAATGGCCCCCACATTGTGGGTATTGGCGCAACAGCAGCCTGCTCCACCAACTTATCTCTTTTCCTCCTATACCTGCCAATTGTAACCAATAGTTGGTATGAGAAGAGATAATCCTTTATAATAGTTTAAGTAACAAGAATAAAAAACAATTTGTAAATGAAAAATTCCACCAAGAACCATGAAAAGAAGCCAGCTTTTTTTTTTTTTTTACTTTTAGACATTTCTGAAGAGGCAGACTTTATCAATTGATAGAATAGTTTTACATATTTTTCCTCAAGCATTGGAAGAAGTGTTTATTTGGCAACTACAATTAATACACTTTCTAGGAAAAACGTGAAAATTTGCTGAAATACCTGATTAAATCAGCAATGGAAATAATTTTCAAGTTTTCTGCCTCTGCAAACTGGCGAAGCTTTGGTAATCTAGCCATCGAACCATCATCATCCACAATCTCACATAACACAGCAACAGGATCAAACCCAGCCAAAATAGAAAGATCAACAGAAGCTTCTGTGTGTCCAGCTCTTTTCAAGACCCCTCCCTCCCTGTACTTGAGAGGAAAAATATGGCCTGGGCGATTGAAATCTTCAGGTTTAGAATGTCTTGATGCAAGAGCCAATATTGTGGCTGCCCTATCGCGAGCTGAGACACCAGTTGTTGTACCGTATTTTGCATCCTATGATTTTCAAAACAATTGAAGTCAGACATATAAATCAACATTAATCATAGAAAGCAAGCAATTTAAAGATGGAAAAAGTTTAACTCCAAATAGGTTTGGAGCAAAATTCCTCCAACCACTATATGGCGGTTGAAAAGACCATTCACATGTACTTTTAGGCACATGACCTTTTTAATGAGTCATGTGACTAGTTTAAACTATACGCGGGGATGGTCTTATGAATTGCCACATGGTTGGAGGAGATTCCTCCAAATTGATTGGGAAAAAAAAACTTTTTCTTTTAAAGATATATCCAAGGTGATACTAATAATAATTAGAATCTTACATATTAAACCTATTCTGGATGGTAAAGCAAAAGAAAAATTACTTGAACAAATTAGAATAAACATTACATCATCACTATCAATATCAAACAAAGATTGGGATCAGGATGGCCATCTCTTTTTGCAAATTCAGCCTCCATTATTCCAAGTATCCAGTCAAATCATACGAATAATATTCCTTCATGTATGTAGACATTGCTGTCTTTATTCCATATATTTTTAGGGGTACTAAAATTCGTTGGACACCCAGAATTTAAGCATTTAGGAAGTATGCATGCATAATCACATATAATACATGGACCACTAGGTCTAGGAACAGGATCAGGTCACCTTTATTGTGGCCACCTAATTGAACATCAAAATTCACAACATGCCCACATGTTCTGACTGGCGGTATAGTTGCAAATTTTGATCAATATTAAATACTCACATCCTTCATCTAAAAACCTACTAATGAGTCTGCTAAAGACAGCTCAACCAAAGTTCCAACAATTAATTGAGTTTCAGGCATATTTCTCCAAATTGACCATTACAATTATATTTTGCATCAATGCAACAATAACCATAGAAATGAAGTGGTTGTTATTTGCTCAAACATTTCAACCATGTAATTGATGCTTCAGTGAATTTTTTCACCGATTTTAAAATTATTGTCTTCTGATTATATCTCGTCATCTACTCTATTTTAAACAATGTGAAAAACAGTATATCTTTTCTTAGCTACATTTATGTTTCATCTCTTGTCCAAGAAAACAAACTACAATAGCATTTCAAGTCTACAAACACATTCACAATGATTTCATACCACTGACACAGTAAATGCAGTAGAAAGCTTCTCTTCATTCTCCTTCTGCGTCACCATCAATGGAAGTTGCAACCTCTCCAAGTCCTCCCCTTTCATGCTCACACACACAATGCCAGTTCCATGCTTGACAATAAACGCCATAGCCTCCGGTGTCACTTTTGATGCTGCCATTATAAGATCTCCCTCGTTTTCTCTATCTTCATCGTCCACAACAATTACCATCTGCAACAATTAAACCCACATTAATAACCCTCTTATCTTATTATCCTATCCCAAACAAAACAAACACAATTATCTAGCCAGTAAGCCAAAGCCCACCAAAAACAAACCTTGCCTTTCCTAATATCCTCAATAGCGTCCAAAATAGAGGCAAACCCATCTGTGGGACGGTCCAGATCATACTCATCATTGTGAAAGAAACCACTAGTTGCTGGTTTGATCTCTGCTGATAGTGTTCCAAAACCAATTTCATCACTCTGTATTTCAATCCCACCCAACTCTTTATTCACAAAATTGTCATGCCCTCCAGGTATTACTGAAGCTCTAATCACTCTACTATCACCCTTGAAACTCAAGCTCAATCTTTTTGTAACATTTGCCAAATCAAAATCAAAAGGGTACCCATTTGCAATAAACGGTTTTGCACTACAATACACACCACTCTGCCCTCTGAAATTGACAAACAAAAGAGAAAAGAAAAAAGCAGCTATAAATCACATCACAAACCCAAAACAAAGCATTTTATACTCTTATTTCGTATAAGAACAATGAAAAATTAAGAATTCATGTTTTTGTGATATGGGAATTGTAAAAGAAAGCTCACTGTAAACGGGAAGGAAGCAGCGGAGAGAAATCGTAGAGGTTGATCGAAGCCATTCCGGGAGAGTTGGGAGCTTCTGAGGTCTGAGGCTTTTGAATGTGTTAGTGTTTGTGTCTGTATCAAAGATAACGTTTTTGGCAAAACGGAATGGACAAAGCCCGCGAAAGAAAGAAATGAATAAAGAAATGGTAGAGAGGGAGGGAGAGAGAGAAAGAGAGAGAGAGAGATTTGGACATAATCAAGCTCTCTGTGTATATTATGAGGGAGGGAGGGGCTGCTTGATAGGATTAGAACAATCACGAACACCAAGAAATGGGGAATAGGGGCAATGAAAATATGAGTTTTTTTTTTTTTTTTAAATATATATATATTATTAGAAGTGAAAATTTAATTATTTTTTATTTATTTTTTTGAAAAAAAAGTGAAAATATGAGTTAAGCTTGAGTTCATCGTTCTTAGTGAGTTCTAATTCGTTCAATTAGTAAAAAATTTGATAGTTAAATAAAAAAATTGAGGTTCAATTACTGTCTACGCCTAAAAACCGATTAATGTCTTAATTTGATGATAAAAAACTTTTATTAGAAGTTGATGTTAAAAGTTGAAACTCTCTAAAAAAAAATTTTAAGTTTATCATAAGTTTGTTTAATGTGTTGGGTGTTTTTTTTTTTGGGGGGGGGGGGGGGGGGGGAGGGGGGAGGGGGACAATTACGCGTGTTATGATTTAATATCTTAGCAATTAGACATTGGTAATTCGAGGAGTTAAGTTGGGAACTCATGTTAATGGGTCACTCTTTTAACGGCTACCATTGTGTTTTTCAAGCCTAAGCAATCAAATAACATGATAAGTGTTCAAATAACATATAAGTGCTTTTTCCATTATAAGATAAAAGGAGAGAAAAAAAATTTTTAAAATTTATCTTGTATTTTATCGTGGATTGCTTTTGCTATAAAAAAGAAGGGTTGTGGTAAAAAGCAGGTGCCCGTTAACAACAATTTTTTTTGAAATTTTATTTTTCGTCTTTTTTACTACTTTATCTTATTTTTTATGTTTTATAAGTACTGCTTAATGTTTTTTTTTTTATATACCTTTTTCCTGACATTTTTTTTTTTGTCTTTTTTGCACCCTAGGTGCTTGTTAACATTTCTCAAAAAAGAAATATAAAGTTTTTTAATAACAGAGGGAAGTCTAGTCTACTGAAACATTCTGCCGTGGTATTCAGTTACAGTGTGGTGTGACTTGTGATATTCGACCATAGTTTTCAGTTACAGTTTGCTATTGTGATATTATGTCATAGTATTTTGTCGTAGTGGAAGGCATTTAGCAGTGTCAGACACAATAAAAATGTTTGCTGCATTACCAGAGTCATCCCACAGCATTATGTGGGACATTCTGCAGCGTATAAGCCTGTGAGCAATTATTCTCACAGGTCCACATAGATGAAATTTGTAGTAAAACATTCAAGTTAGTGTGACCATAAACTTAGTTCGCATAAGCTTCTGCTATAAAGCTCCAAAAATGTTAAAATATTGTAGATAATAATAAGATACAAGCCAGAGTTTGTTTGGATTGGAGATGGTGAGATTTAGTGTATGCATGCTTGGTAAAAGGTATTTTAGAAGTTAAGTGACTTAGATTTAGAAGGGGAAATTGTGAATGATACTAGATTATCTTGATGTTTCATGAGTGCCTTCCTCTTTGATTCTCCTTTTGTAATGGGTGTGGTTTGATTTATGCATAATAGAGATGCCTTTGGTTTGCTAGTAGACCATGTCTTTCTACAGTTCAAGAGGCTTTATATTGGGTAGAGGGTTGTAGCAAACTTAGCTTACTTGAGAAATTATAAGGTGAAAGTAATACTTGGCTTTAACTATAAAATGAATATGCTTTCTTGAAAATTCAAAGATCAGGTGAGAAAATTTAATGTAGTGGGTGACAGCTTGCATTGATATAGACAATTAAGAGAAAATAATCAAAAAATTGCCATGCATGCAATAGAATGAAGTTAAACCATTGGTTTATATGTTCCAAGCTGACGCAGTAGCCAAAAGAATAACTATGCATTATGCCACTTACCAAAAATCACTCCCCTATCTACCAAATCGCTTCTCTCCTATTGCGAACTAAATATGTTTCATGAGTTAGAATAATTAGATTTTAGCTTACTGGGCATGGTGCCCTTGTTTGCAAGTAGTGGTATAATATGGTCTATGTTGTCTACCGAATGGGGTCTATTGAATCATGGTATATTTGTATATATGTACATGTATAGACATATAATATTATATAAACTTAAATTGAGTCTCATTCTTACGAATTTGTTCGTAAAAACATTATTATATTTGAATTTAATGAATGAATTTACAAGTAATTTTGCATAATCTACTTAAGGGGTCTATTGGGTCATGGATATGGTTGATAAATATCATTATCTAACTCTAGCATGGCAAAACTTCCTTAATTTCTTAATTATACTTGACCAAGTTCACAGATTGGATAGATGATTATCCCACCATGAGCTTTAAGCTTGTAGACATCATCCCTTCTTCCCACAAATGATGATCATTAGACTTTTAGCCAAACAGGTATGATTATGACGTGCTCGGTCAAACAAACACTTCAAATTCTATCTCTATTTAATCCATTCTCTAATCACATCCTTAAAGGCTTAGCTTCACACTTCCCATCCCTCTGGGCCTTATTACTTCTGTAGAAGCATCGAATCCAAACTTTTGATCCCTCCTACCATGGACTTCCGGACTTATCACTTATGGTGACATTTGAATGGTGTGCATTGCACATTATACTCTTGAGGAAAAGCAAAAAGAGAAGAAAATTAAAATTTCTTTTGGCAGTGTAAAGTGGAATTAAAATCCATGTGTTTGATAATGATGAAAAGGAACAATATACTTTCAAAATGTTGATCCTCTTGAATGGATAGGGAAAATATTTATGTACAATAGTCAGAATAATATATAGTATGAAAGAAAAGAACTATGTATATATTATATACATACGCGCTGTGATTCTCAAAAAAAAAAAAATATATATATATATATATATATATACATACCCGCTGCATCCAACAAAGAAAAGAATTATGTCATTTACTAGAAAATTGGAGAAATCTCAAAAAAAATATATCAAAATATAAACAATTAACAAGTTATAATAACAATCTTTCTCAAAATAAAAGTTATAATAACATTATTTATTTTAATAATTCAATAGTTATAATGATAGAGAGAAAATTTGAACTTCAGATATTTTTGTTAGAAACACTAATAAGTGTTAATTGAGCTACAAGTAATAACAGTCTTGTCCCAGTTTATGACATATACTTTAAGGTATTGACTTTTTTTTTTTTTTTTTTTCTGAGAAACTATAAGGTCTTGAATTTGATAAAAACAATTAAATGAGGAAATAAAAACTTAAAATATAGATTTTTGAAAATAACAGAAAAATAATTTTGAAAATCAAATTATGAAGAGAAATTTGAAAAAGAAAACTTTATTAAAATATGAATAATTGTTTGTTTTCTTGTATGTCTATCTAGTTTCAGAATTAGGAATTTTTGTTTGGATGAGCCAAATTATTATATTGATGATACATTAGTCAATACATATTTAAGTAATGCACACACAAACAAAATACAAGTCTTTCATTTTCTATCACTAAAGCAAGTCATAATTACTCATAAATAAATTACATGCATAATTATCAAATTTTTTTTTTTTTGAGAAGAGCATAATTATCAACTTTGATACACACACACACACAAACACACATATATATATATATATATATATTTGAAGATAATATAACATCTTCAATTAAAATTATGCTTGACGTTAATCTTCCACTAAATAAAATTCCATTATCATTTACTTAATTAACTGATTTTTTTTTTGGAGAAACCTTAATTAACTGATTGTGAAAACTGAACTGTGAGAGGTGAGAATTCTCAAAAAAAAAAAAAAAAAAAAAAAAAAAAAAAAAAAAAAAAAAAAAAAAAATCTATGAGAGGTGAGAAAGGTGGTGTTTGGGCCAAATCTTATTCTTCGGGGGCCCAATAAATAAATATTTGAAAAACTTCAAATTTTGGAGGGGCCATGAGCATCACTCCAGCCCAGCCTAGGCTTATTTAATTATAGGTACTTGAAACCAGAAAGCTCAAAAAGCAAGTAACGTTTTTTTTTTGGTTGATAATTTAAGCAAGTAACATTCTTAAATTGCCTCAAACCTTTAAAGTATACTAGAAATTTTGAATTTGATCCTAAAAACACCTTAAAATAGATTTTAAAAGACTTAAAATTTATAATTCCGGAATGTGAACATTACATGAAAATCATTTTAAAGAAATAACCAAAATTAATCCCTATACTGCATCCTGCATCATTTATTTATAAAGAATTATTATTCATTTGGAGTTTTATTCAAGTTTTTGTATGCAGAACGTGTTGAATTTTCACATATGCAAGTATTAATGAATGCAAACATTTGAAGATATGTGTAACATATCTTCTTTCTTATTGAAGATAAGGCCGTGGGGTTCTTATGGCTCTTAGCTAAACCTTCACACTGGCAGCAATCATTTCAGTCTTTCAGAGTACATTGGATTCTAAGAACAAAAGTTTTGCTTGGAAATGCAGTGGCAAACCCTTTGGAGAAGTTGCTTTCAAGTTATTTGATAGCTTGGTGGGGGGCCTCTTCATCTGCTCCTAACATCTGTCAGTAAAAAAGCCAAGTCAGGTTAGATGGGAAAGACCTCCTTTTCACTTTATATTAAAAGTGAAATTGCCCTTTTCACTTTATATTAAAAGTGAAATTGCTAATTAGAATTAAACTTCAACTAAAATTTTATATATACTTGACAATTTTAGTCATCTAAAAGAATGTATACTACAAGTTAAATTAGATATCTATTATTTATAAAATACTTTATTTGCCCCTGGAGCTGTATTTATGTGTTTTTTTTTTCCCAATGAATATATTATATATAGTATATAATATGTATAAAAAAAATCATTTATATTTTATTTTGGTCTCTCAAAAATAAATTCCTAATTTCTTAACATGCAATATAACCATCAAATTATACAAAAATACAACTTATGCTTTTTGTGTGCCTTGTACAAATTGTAATTTGGAGGAAATGCGTGTTCTTCTGCGTTAAGCTGCACCTGATTGAAGGCGTTTTGCTTGAGTCACTTCAACTGTTTCTTTCTTTCATGTCTATTTTGATACGCTTGGCATTGAATTCTTCCCCAAGGCATGCTTTTGGTAACACAAATGGGTGAGAATTATGTATCATCAAGGTAAGAAAATTAGATCCCATAAAAAACTAAAAAAGGTAGGTCAAAATTAGAAATGTGGTACTGTGATAAAAGTAAAACCGCTGCACCTAGCCATGCTGTTAATGACACCAGTGGGTCTGATCAATATAGAAAACCAAGCATGCTATTCTCTTTTTGATGAAACCAAGCATGCTATTCTAAAGCTAGGTAAAGGTTCAGATATTATTCAAGTGAGAAATATATTCATTGCATCTATTTGAGTATATTCCAAGTCCAATAGTCATAATCGAATTGCTTTCTGAACAATGCTTGAAAATACGTCTTTCAGGTTGTCTCCTTTTTCTTGGTGTGTTTTCTTTTTATGCAGCTATTGTCATGACTATTGCAAATCTTGAAGACCAAGAATTAGCAATAGAAGTTAAAGGCAAGGGTTTTCCTGAGGTTTGTAGTCTTTTTTGTTTTTGTTCAAAAAAAAATTATGAGTGCTTGTAGTCCTTTAGTTTTCTTCTTGTTCCCTCTTAGTTCAAAGAGATATTGTTATGAAAAAAAAAAAGTTAAAACGTCAAAGCACAAAGGGTAACATCATTGCAAATTTGTACGTAAAAAAAATAGTTTGTTGAACGCATGCACACATGATCAAACACCAGAGTATAATTGGTTGTTTTTCTTAGTTCTTATATTTATCCTTGACTCATTGCTTGTAAATTCCCCTATAGAAGAATAATTCCACAACAGAAAATTTTAATATAGTGCGGATGATAGTAGTTCACTACAAGAAAAAATGTTTATTGCAACAAAAAAAACTGTTGCAATAACATTAGAGTTATTACAATAGTTGATACAGGATGTTGCAATAAAATTTGGAGTAATAGGTTTGTGGAATAAAATTTTTTGTTGCAATAAACTCCAAATATTTTAATAACAACTTTGATGCAATGATTGATATATATATATATATATATAGTTACAATAAACAATTTACTATTTTGAATATCTTGTAGGTATAGACTATTACTTCACAAAACTTATTGCAATAAATTGCAAATAATTTGCCAAAATAAGTCGAATTAAATTATTGCAATAATATCTTCATTGTAATAGATAATTACTTCATTTTGTCATTGCGATAGACTTTGAAATAATTTATACCAAATTATTGCAACGATATATTTGTTGCTAACTTCATTGCAATAAGCTATTAATTCAAATTTTCATTGCAATATATTATAAAAATAATTGGTATTAATTTATTGCAAGGATTCCTTTATTTTAAGTTATAGCAACAATTTTTTTTTTTAAATATTAAAGCTTCTATTGCAATTGAAAATTGTAAGTTATTGCAACTTATTATTGTTGATGCAATAATTTAATATTTTAAAGTTATTATTACAATCATTTTAACTTGTAGATACGATATTTTATTTAAAACTACTATATATATTTGGTTATATTAACTTTTGATGTAATAGACTTTTTTTTATGCAGTGGTTCTACTATTTCGATCATTGCGTGTGATTCATGTAGTGCAAAAGGCTAGCAGATGATTTGTTGTGATTCTAGTTTTAGAAACGACCAATTAATCTTGTACTGGTGTCTTGCATGAAATAGACAATGAAAGAAACAAATATAGTACTTACATAAATATATATATATATATATATATATAGTGATCATAGAAAAAGTAAGGAATTATTCGGTCTTTACTATATTTGGAATATGGGCCAAGAGAAATGATGTTGCCGGTGGCAGGAGGTATAGATAGTTTCTGCAGGTTAAAGGTGCTAGAAATAGAAGGTGAAGTATATGAAGTAAGAAGAATTGATTTTAGTTAGGTTCATTTGGATTTACATTTAGTACACAAGTTATAATCTATTATGAATGCGATTTGATAATGGTAAAAATTAATAAGAAATAGGTATTATATATATACACACACAAATATATATAGCTAGCTAAAAATAAAAAGAAGTTTAATTTCTTTAAACTACCTTTGCAAATGTTATTATAGCATTCACATTGGATTACTCAAAACACTATTTCAATCTTTTTAATCAATTTGATATTGATAGTTACCATTCTTGTGGATGGAGTGCCCTTTTAACCCAAAGGTGAGGGACAAGTTGAGACGGACCAATAGTTACCTCTCCCACCAACGGGTTCCATCATATCCCTAAGATAGACCATAAATAAATAATACATCCATATTTTTTTACTGCGGTCCTTCTCCAAAAACATTATTTGGGAACAGTTTATTTAATTTTTTACTAAAATTTTTTTATTGAAAGTGTGTTAAAATATATTTGTAAAAGGTATAAAAATAAAAATAAAAACAAAAAAATCGATAAAAAATAAGAAAAGTGGGGTTTTTTAAAAACTATACATAAAAGCAAAATTGACACTTGAATATTGTAGTTTAGCCCTTTTTTTTCTTTTTAAAAAAAAAAAAATTGAAATGGCTCATTCTCTCTGAACCCCTAGTACTCCCTCACCTCACTGAACTCATCATCTCTCACACCTTAACAAACAAACTTGAAACTTACTTACAAATCCTTTATAGTCCTTGTTGGTAAAGAACTTCATAGCCCAAACACCTTTAGCCACAAAATCAACGCCACGCTGATTTTCTTCTCCTTGAGCTTGGCCACCACTTCGTCTAAGGAAGATGGGGTTTAATACCACGCTGATTATTATTATGTTGAAGAGTAATAAATGTCTTATTGTATTAAATTGTATTAAACTATTTTACAATGAATTAAACGGAGCCTAGCAATATAATAATAAATTGGCTTAAAGCTTGTTGGAATTGTATTCTACCAACTTAATCAAGTAAAGATTAGCCAATAATGGATTTTAATTCAACTCAAATGAAATATTTTTCATTGATGAGAGCCTAAGGGGCTGTTTGGATTTTCAGTTTCCATCACCCATAATTCTGTTTCCATCTCCCATAACTCAAAATTGGTGAGTCTCACGGCTAAGTAGTTTATTTGGATGTGTTTTCAATTTTTGTTTCCATCACTCAATTCTCTAATTTTTGGATTATGAGTTATGGAAATTGAAAACACATTTTAGGTGTTTTCAAGTTATGGAAACTATGATGACATTTTTATAAATACACACATTTGAGAGACCCACAGCATGTAAGTAGTCAAATCCGGTCTTCTTCTTCTTTTTTCTTTTTTTTTTTTCTTTTTCCTTTCATGTTGGGTGGTCTTCTTCTTCTTTTTCTTTTTCCTTTTTTCCTTTCATGCTAGTCTTCTTCATCTTTTCTTTTTCCTTTTTTTTTTTAAATTTTTTTATGAGTCTGAGCTTGGTTTCTCTATTCTTCTCTTCTTCTTTTTTTTCTTCTTCTTTTCTTTCCTTTTCACATTAGGTTTCTAGGTTTGGTTTCTTTTTTTTTTCTTTTTCTTTTTTATTCCTTTTCACTGGGTTCAGTGAGTTTGGGTATTGAGGGTTGAAGGAAAAAAAAGAAAAAGAAAAGTAAAAGCTACACCAAGTCAATCTGTGGGTCCCACAAAAAGTAAAATTTTTTGAGTTATCGAAATTGGAAACAAGTGTCAAACATGCCACCTTAGGAAGTTGTGGTATTTTCAATGATAAGTGATGAGTTATAGAGTGATGAGTGATCAGTGATAAGTAATGAGTAATGAGTAATGAGTAATGGTTTTTTAAAAACCAAACAACCCCTAAGCCTTTGTTTAGCAGTCTGGGGCCATGTATTGTCATCTAAGGACTACAGGTATTAAAGTTCATCTTTATTTAAAATAGATTTATTTTATGGTTAAAATTAAATATTATAACTTTAAAAGTGTATCCAGTATTACATGCATGTGTCACTCTATACACTATAAAATCTAAGAATTTTTTTTTAATAGATAAAATATAAATTCAACTTATGTCGTCCGCTCCATGATAAACGTTCTTTACTAATTGAACTAACTAAAACTCACAAATTCAAAAAAAAAAAAAAAAAAAACTTAACTACAAAATAATTTCACTTCATATATTTTAATAAAATTGAGGGAATCTTGTTCTGAATTATGTATAGTTTTTTATTCCCATATTTTTTTTTTCTTTTGGTATCCTAGGTAATGAGTAAGCCACTAAACTTCTTTTTGATTGGTTTTTTTTTTTTTTGAAAATTACACTTTTTCACCATAAATTATACTCCATTTTATAATTACCCCTTGAACCACAAGAATGCATGATCAGCCCTTAAACTAAAACCAGTGTAACACTTTATCCTCTCCTATCACTTTCTCAATTAATTCTAACAAAATGTAGCATCAAAAAATCAATTTATCATCTATTGTATGTTTTGGAGGGAGGGGTAAATCGGCATTTTAATGCTAAATTCTGTTAGGCTTAATCCCAAAACAAATGGCAGTGAGTTAAGTACAAAAAAATTATAACTTTGGTGGTCAATCGTGCATTTCAATAGTTCAGGGGGCAAAGTGTAATTTTTTTTTCTTTTAATTTAATTTTGGCTAAAATACAAATTATATCCTCTAAGTTTAGCTGAAATTCATTTCAGACCTATAACTTTACTTTTATTTAATTAAGTCCTCTAAATTTCAAAATTATTCAATTCAGACCTTGCATCTAATTTTGTTAAAAAAATTTGTTGTTAACAAAAATGAGGAATTATGTTTCTTTTTCAGAAATTATTTTTATTAATTTTATATAATTTTTTTCATAAATTTTTTTTACTAGTTAATTGCAAAGAAAAAATTTTAATGGAATTGAGCATAAAATTTGAATTGAATAAATTTTAAACTTAGTAAACTTAATTAAACAAAAGTAAAATTAGATGACTAAAATGAATTTTAGCCGGATATAAAGGTTGCAGCTTTCATTTTAGCCTATAATTATTTAATTGGTTATATAAAGTGGAATGGTTTGCTTTTTTTTTTTTTTTTTTTTTTTCTTTTACTTTTGAAAAATGTAGAATTTTTTGGGTTGCTTGTATTCTTACTATCTTGTATATACTATATACGTGATATCATATATCTAGGAGTATTCATTAGTCCTACCAAACGTTCTATATATTATATTGAACGAGATGACAGGAAAGTCTTGAGTTCTATACTTTTCAAATTAGCTTTTAGACACCACTCAAAAAATTAGAAAAGAAAGCGAAAAGAGAAAAGCTGCCTACCATTAGGGCATCCACAGTCCATACTTTACATAACCCCACCCACCCTATCATATTTTATTTATCTTCCTTTCTCGCTTTTTTATTTGTTTCTCTTTCTTCTTTCTTTCTTTGTTTTGTACCCATCATGTTGGATTTTTATGCACACCAGCTCTCATAGGCCCCATGAGCTAAAGCCCAAAACAAAAAGACCTCTCTCTTTTCTACGTCTAAAAAGCATATGGGGAACTCATTGAAACCATTTCTGTCTGTTCCTCTTCGCTTTTGAAGCAATTAACTCAACCTTGACCATCCATTCTATTGTTCTGGAAATACAAATAGGCCTAGCTCTCAATATAAAACCATGTGTGGCATTTCCAATTCCATCTGCTTGATTGATACATTTTTGTGGGATTCAGATTTTGGTAAATGGTGTAATCGCTTTTGCCTCTTAACTCTATTCCTCTCCTTTCAATTTCCATAATTGGGTTAGAATATCAAGGAGTACACTATGCACATAATACATGCATGCATATATGTCTATAAAATTCACAAATCCCTTGTTGCCTTACCACTTGGCCACGCCCCATTTTTCCCCTACTAAAGTTTGCTACTTTAATGACCATTTGACATATTGTTTTAAAGCAACACCTTTTCAAATTATAACTTTTTAGTCCATTTTTGAAGAAAGATGAGAAAAAAAAAAAAAAAAAAAAAAAAAAACAAACAAACAAACAAAACAAAACTGTATCAAACAGGCACTAAATTCCATTGGTTTTGGAAAAAATATTACAAGCTCATGGTTTTCATAAGAGGATTAGGTGCTAGTTGCTCATTCTGGTTACGATCTTAATGTTGTACTGGGGCCCTACTATAGCTGGCTTATGGCCCAGCTAGAGATTTCTTAGACTTTATTAGTTATTACCAACAAGCTTTTGATTTTTTTATATTTTTTATTTTGGCCAGATGAGAAAATTGACTGGGGGTATTAGTAAGCTACAAAGGAAATTCGTGATAAGCGGCGTATTTGTCTTCTTGTCAAGCTTGATTTTTGCCCTATCTTTTAAAACGAATTAAGTTAGTTCATGTGTTCCACAGTGGAACACATCAGTATCATGTCAAAATGTCTTTTGGGGGTTTTGCAGTCTTACTCTTATGGAAGTTTCTTGTCCTTCAACTTGTGCAAGAAAGTGCAAACTAAGTTGTACTAAAGCTCAATCTAGTTTTTAGGCAGTTTAGCTAGGGAGAAGTGGGAATAAGCTCTTACAAGTTACAACACCAGCAAGCAAGTTTTGGTCATTGATAAGTGCCATGGACATAGATAGACTTTTTTTTTTTTTTTGATTTGGTCATAGAGAGACTTGATCATTATGTGTACTGTACTACTGTGTAGGAGTTCTTGCTTTTGGTGGCTTTTTTCAAGGAGTTATCATTACCAAAATCAACAAGTTACAGTGCTTTTGAATTTGAAGTTGCGCTTATCATTTGGTAGGAGAAAAAAAACCAGAAATTGTGACCTAGAAGCTTTTCATACAAGTCAGTTTTCCAATTAATTAATACATCCATAATCAATCCCCAAGCAAGTTATTCATAAAATATATACAAAGTCCTTCCCATACCCCAATTCATTATTTGGTTGCACATCCTGTACCACTCAAAAAATCCTACCAAGAAAACCATAGCACACTTCACATAACAAACCTCTAAATTATAGTAATAAGTTTAGTGACACAAGAATTTTACATCTTTTTTTTTTTCGAAACAACTGAGATAATGTCATAATTGATGCATGATAAAAATAACATTAGCAATGGACTTATGGACCTATGTTAAAGTGATGACTAGTTAGCCTAACAAGTTGTGAAAGAAATTAATTTTGAAAGGACAATGTTTCTCTTCTCTACCTTTCTAGGATGCAAAGCAATTGAATTGTGAACTTCTGTATGAGGATTCGAAGAATATCCCACATGCTCACAACACAGCCAGACAATGGGGACTGGATCACTGAAAACTTGAGAAGCCAACCATAAAATTTTTCACAACTTCTTGCCAAAACTGTGACGCGGTAGAATATGATTAGTAAAAAAAAAAAATAGTAAGTTTATGTGTAAGTGATGGTTAACTACTCACAGTTTGCCAAACAAATATGTAACAAATAAGTTGGGGAATAATTTGTGGTCATAAACCTTCTCATATTCCACGTGCTCACAACTCAGCCAGATCCAGACAATGAGGCCTGGAAACTTGAGAAGCCAACCATAGTTGTTCCTGTTGTTAATCAGAGATGTAAGGGTCCCTCCCCATTACTAATGCATGTGTATTGTCACATAGAATGGTGGGCTCTGATTCTATGATGAACATACTACAGCTAAACCCGCGTGTGCTTTGCCTATCCCAGGTTGGGAACTGCTTTGAAAGGCCTTGTATTGTGTAGGAACCATATTGATAGATTGTTTTCTTGTGTAAATTGACCACACAAGAGCTGCATATGACAAAAACTCTTTAACTTATTATGCACCACAAGCTTTTTGGACAAGAAATTGGTCGGTCTGATCTACTTTTTTGTTGATAATTTTAGTGGGTTTCTCCTCTTAGCCATGTAGAAGGAAACTAGTCCAATTCCTGAAAGAGAGACTAGCATTGAATTTATATTCGTAGTTATCTGTTACCTCATCCTAAATAGCTCAACCCATCTAGATTCCAAACATGTTGATATCAAGGCATGTATGATATCTATTGTCTATGTTATATAAGGGAAGGACATTAATTCTTCCACTGCTAATCTACCCAACAAGAATTTACTACAGCAGATATAAATAAAGGAATTACATGGCCATATCAAACAAGCACCTGATAAATTGAACTTTCTTAGAGCTTTTGTTAACTTTTAGAGGTTTAACTTATTCTCTTTTTCTTGGGCCAGTATAGAGGTTTTACGGCTTTGTTTTGAACAAGACCAAACATGTTTTAGGATTGGAAATGGCCCATTTTTTGGTGGGCCACAATGCCAGATTCTAAAAAGAAGGAGAGTTTCCTTCCTTCCTTCCTTCACTTTTTCTATCCATCTAATCAAAATGAATGGGAACTCTGAACTCTCTCTCCACAAATTCCTCATTCAGTCAGGCATTAAAAAAAAAAAAAAAAATAGGACACATACCAAAATAAGCTAACTAACATTCTTTTGATTTTTAATAGATTTGCTATTTTTTGTTTTTAAATCTACTCCATTTTCACATGAAACAAGGTGCAAGGAGACAAATTAAATTGCTTACAATTATTGTAATTTGAATAATTTGGTTTGGATGTGCAGTGACTTTTAATATTTGATGCCAAGCAAAAAATCCATTAAGGATAGATAAATTATTCCAACAATTGAAATATGTTGCTCAACTTCCAAATGTTAAACTAAGCAAATGTTTATTAATTTGTAATTATGATTCTTAATTTTTACAACTGTACAAACTCGTTTACTAATCGAAGTTAAATTTTTATTAATATTCAATGAGTGGTCATTGTTTGATCAAGTGAATATGACCTTTCATTTAATTTTAAGTCTCTGCCTGATATATGTGTGAGTGTGGACACAAATCCAAGTACAATATAGGTATTAAAAAAAATCCATAGGATGCAATGCACACATTTTCAGAGTAACCTATCAGTATCCTGTCACAATAGTAGATATTTTGCTTTGTAGGTGCCTTATCGGAATTGATAGTTAGGGTCAAAATGATTATGTGTTCGTAAACTACTCCTTTCCAAAGTCTTGTTTAATTGTAATGGAGTTGCTAAAGCTTAGTGTTTAAGATAGTGTTTGAAGATTTACACTAAAAACACTAGTAACCACTTAGAAGTTGTTGAATCGATTGCCTCAACTGTAGCTCGATCAATCGAGTTCATTAAAGTTTGATTGGTACCTTGGCTCTAGTTGATTGATCAAGCCTCAAGTAAACTAATTTCTCAATTTGTGGTCCATATGACCAAAGACATGGGGATCCATACACTAGGGTTCTAGAACATATATAATTCATAATAGGTTGTCATAAACATAAGGAGAATACTCTATGAAGAAGAGATTTTGTTACCATGTCTATGAAGAAGAGAACATATATAATAATTATGTGTTTTGCTCATGGTATTATTTGTTACTATAACAACTCATCATGAGTTCCTATAACAAATAACTCATTGTGTTATTTGTTACCTTAGAACCTTTCAAAAGGCTAAATTATAAATTTTTTTTTTTTGGTAAATAGTTTGTTTGTTGTGTAAAATGGTTTTGCAACTTTTGCTTGGCTAAATTATAATAACTGGTTAGCAATTCGTGTGTGTATACATACACGAGTTACTAACCAATTATTAAAATATTTTCTAAGTTTATATTCTATTCGATCTTTTTTATTACTCCTTATGTCTCTCCACCGACATAATATTTATGCATATAATAAAATTATCTAAACCCCCAAAATGATATGCTCAAATAAACTATCTCTTTTATATATATATATATATACACCAAAATAGAATGTTTATATATATACAAATTTTGTACCAAAAAGTATGAATATATTGAAGTGGTTACTTAAATGTAATTGACAACTTTGAAATGTTTTTATGATTGGATTATATAATTATACTTAAGACCAATACTTGATGAAAGGTAAAATTATTGTACACTTATCACAAATTAATACTTAAATATATTGTGAAATGAGTAATTCTAATACCACATAAAAACGAAATCATAATTGCAATTAATTGTAATTTGTGATTGGTTGTCTGTTACTTTTATATCAACCCAGTACTTTTTTTCTAATATCAACCTACTATATTTTATTTATTACTTGTAATCCAACATGTAGACAATCATAATAAAAATTGAGTTTTTTATTTGATCTTAAGAATTTTGTTGTGAAATTTTTCGTGGATTAAGGTGAATTGTGGGTATTGCACCGAAATATCTTGCGTACGAAAATATTAATCACCGATAGATCGCACCGAGCACCGCGGAGTATTGGCATGTAGGCGATGATACGCTGACGCCATCCAAATCTTCCTGAGCCGAAATGGAGCCGAGCCTTATAAGCCGAGCCTTCAACAGAATCATTACACGATCTTCTGCCTTTTTTTTACTTTTAAAATAATAATAATAATAATAAGTAATTTGAAGAAGGAAAATACATGAGCCTTGAGAGTGTTTGTGCGTAAAGACACGGGACAATGTTGAAATTTACGAAGTCGTCGGCAAATTTTGTGGGACGATACTCACGAAAGAATTTAATATTAATTAAATTAAGAAAGAATTGAGTAAATTGAAAATTTAATAAATAAAAGTTTAATGATCATTTTAGTGTGTGTTTGCTTGCTCTTTTATACTACTGCTATTTAAAGAGATTTTTCTTTTTGGATTGGTTTTTTTTTTGTTCCAATTTAATATAGAGATGAAAAAAATATTTTTTTTATTCTAATAATAGATCTCTATATCACAAAATACCTAGGGGTGTGACAAACGCATAACACTAATCATATCTCTAGGTATTTTTTTCATCACACCCTTAGATATTTTGTAATTAAAAAATGTAGTAATTTCAAATTATAATGCATTAAAATTATTAACATTTACAAAAAAAATAGAAGAACGTCTGAGCACATGCGTGAGCACGTGCTCCATGACTAGTATTTGTTTAAGTATTAGCTAATTTGCCAATACATTCTTAAAAAAATAAAAAATAAAAGATTTTGTCAAGAATTTTGTAATTCACTTTAGTGTCTCGAACAAAGAAGTTCAGAGTTTAAATTATTTTTCTCTAACTATTGAATTATTGTTAAAAAATTACTAATTTATTTTTTGAGTTGTTTTATGGACACAATAAATTTTTATAATAAACTAAGGTATCAACTCACCGTAGATCATAATAAATGAATATATATATATATATATATTATACTCAAACTCACTATAACTCAAAGCAAGGTTAGTGTGAAAATGTTGAAAGATTTTGTTGTGTCCCTAAAATTTATCTTGTTTCATAGAATTGAGCACCAATACTAGGTGCAATATTTTTGAATGGTTAGAAATCAAATTTTAATAAATTAACTTTTAATCTTAGCTATTAGATTACAAAAAAGTTAAAAGGGTGAAAAGAGTAAAGAGCTAAAAAGTTGAAATTTTTGTAAGTGATTTAGAGGTATTGTACCAAGTCCAAATCAGAATTTTGAAGTGCATCTTAGCCAAATTATTTGTTTAAAGTCATTTTTCTCCCTCTAAATAAATAAGTTATTAAAACATAAGTGTAGTGGAGTGGTATTAGCCTTAAATGATATTGGGCCTTCCAAGGGGATCAACCAAGTTCCTACTAAAAAATAAGATCTTGAGCCCAATAAGTTGAGGTCCAATCATGGAGGACAATCTTATGCTCGTTTATTGAAGTCTAGGGCTATCCAAGCAACCCTAAGACCCGGCCAAACCAACCAAACCGACAGGACCTGACCTGTCACAGCCAAATCTGACACCTCCGGTGGTCGGTGAAGGTTCCTATTCTTTGAAACTCGACTTCGGTGGGTTGAGTGGCAAGTTTCGGTCTCTAAAACCTGAGCCACTCAATCCGACCGACAAATGCTAAAAAAATGCCAAAATTTCCTAGATCCAACGACTTTCTGGTGTTCCTTAGCTCTTATCCAGCCACCCTTGGTCTTCCTTTGCTTAGATTCGATGGTATTTGCTCAGATTCACTCAAATTCGGCCAAGATCTACTCTTCTCCTTCGTTAGATTTCCTTAAATCCGGCGATATATGGTTAGATCTGACTCAGATCAGCGTAGATAGGCTCACATTAGCGATCTGGCTATTCTTACTAAGATCGGTGAAGATAGACTCCGATTTACTCGAATCTGGCGCCTTCAACTCAAATCAGCGAAGATAGAACTTCTCCTCCGTTTGCCATCGCTCACCATCGGACTCGCCCGACCCGACTATTCGCCCCCCTGAGCCAGGACACCTGACCTGTGGTGGTCGGCGGTCGGTTGTAGGTGTGTTTTTGTTCTACCCGATCTGAGCAGGTCGAGTTTGGGTTAGGTACAAACTCGACTTATGGACACCCCTACCGAAGTCAGTTAGAAGCAGCCCCACATATAAAGTTACCGAGGACCTCAACACCTTTGGAACATTCGGGGAAGATCATAAGGTCATGCAAAAACGTATGAGAATCCAGAGGAAAGTTTCTTGACAAAGTAACAGTAGCTTCCACATTAATTAGACCCATATACCTAGCATAGTCACATTTATTACTGAATGAATAGCCAAAACAATACTTTAAGTCCTAAAAGTCCATCTTATTCATAAGAAAGAGAGAGGAGGTGTCCGATGGGACAAATATCTTACCAACTATATGATGACAGCATGTTCTAGGAAAAAAGGCGAGACAGGAATATAAAGAGAAGCTAAACATGCCTTATTAGGGGACTAGAAACTTTAGAAAGAGAAAATGAGAATATGAATAGAGAGTGAATGTATGCTTGTTCTAAGGCATCATAAAAAAGAGATAAGAGGTGTCCGATGGGACAAGTATCTCACCAGCTGCATGATGACAGCATGTTCTAGGAAAGAGGGCGAGACGAGAGTATAAAGAAAAGCTGAACGTGCCTTATTAGGGGGGTAGAAACTTTAGAGAGACAAAGAGAGAATGTGAATAGAGAGTGAATGTATTCTTGTTCTAAGGTATTGTTTTCCCATCTTTGTGTTCTTAATCCATATTTTTAGCGTATCATTCTTGTTAAAATCTCTCATTGTCGATTCATTATTGCCCATCCAATACAAATTAGCTGTGACGTCTTAAAATTGTTTTTGACTCCCACAATAAATATTGTCAAACACATATTGTGTATTTACTTAAGCTTATAAATTTATAAGTTGATTTATTTAGTCTAACTTATTTGTTTAAAGCCATTTTTCTTCCTTACATTTAAACAACTAAGCTATCAAAGTATAATTCTTGCCAAACACATTAGTACATATATTTTTCAAAGATTTTTTTTTTTTTGTATTTTTACCCAATTTATATATTTTAAACCATCAGAGAGAACATTCAAACTTTTGTAATAGCTTTTCTACGTGTATATATATATATATATATATATAGCCATAAATATGATATTTCTCAGAAGGAACAATCTATAGTTTTTTTTTTGTGTTTTTTTTTTTCAAGATGAAAAAAAAAAAAAAAAAAAAAAAAAAAAAAAACCAGCATGTAATGGTAGAACTACAAACCTTTTTTTTAGCCAAGTTAGATATATATATATATATATATAAAATCTCAAGTAAAAAGATTAAAAAAAAAATTGACTCAAAATAAATAATTTATTTCATGGATTAAATTTAGCTCAAAAAAGTTGTGTACTATGTTCTTTCAGAATACTAAAATTATTTATAATTGATTTGGACCAAAAGTTTCTAGTAACATCTATGTATTTAGGTTTATAGCTTTGAGATTTTCTAGGCAATCAACATCTAGAGTTTTAGGATTTGGGATAGAGGATTGAACATCAGCTTCTAAAATTATATAAATGAGTTATATAGCCAATTTTTTATTTTCTTTTAAAAGTGTGAAGTGCATATTATGTTTATGTGCACAAAGACAAAATCAAACAATTCAAGTATAAATTTTTCCTTATTTCAATACCTTAATAAAACAATAATCCAATTTGCTATTATCAAATATAAAAATAATATGTAAGTATATAAAAATAACTCAATTACTCAAGTCACTATTATCAAATTTAAATGGACAAAAAGAAACAAGTAAATAGCAAGCAACTATCAAATATAACTAAAGAATATATGATAAACATTAAAAGTTTATTGACTAATATTTATTCTATACCTAGCTTTCAAAAAAACAATAATATTGTGTGTGTGATCTGATTCAGATGCAAAGCAAGATCCAATCACTAATCATTGATCGAGCGGAAATTAAAGACTTCCAAATGAACCTATGACAATTGTGAAATGTTGAGTAAAGCTGCGGAGATCCAAGGCATGATGAGTTCAACGATGATACGACAACTCAGTGATTGAGTGCGAGTTTGGGATGGTAGCATGGAGGCTAAAGCATGGTGAGACTAGTGATGGTATATATATAATTATATACTCATATATTTTTTAATTGATTTTGGGAATTTTTCAAAAAAAATTTTGTATTTATTTTTAATGGCCCAGATGATTTTTTTTTTTTTTTTTTGGGTGTGTGTTCTTTGTACAATTTAAAGGGTTTTCTTGATTAATTAAAAAATTTAAGGAAATCCCAAAAAGTTTTTTTTTTTTTTTGAAAAGATTCCCAAAAGAATTTTAAAAGGGAACTTAATGAAATTTTATTTTTAGAACAAGTTAGAAAAACTAAAAGACAATTTAAGCCTTAATTAAATGATATTAATTTTTTTCTCAAAATCCCAAGGGGTCGGTAAATAAATTTGTATGCTACCCTAAATGGGAAATATTAAAGTCGGGCAATAGTCCCCCGCGCCCCGGCCCCCCCTTAGCCTTGTCACTATGGTTATATCCTTGAATTTCATTTTCACCCCCTCTTCTTTTGACATAAATAAAATTTTAAAATTAATACACGGGAAATTAACTATTAGGACAAAAGTAAGTAATTACCCTCAACAAAATGTCAAAATACATAAAAGTGGGACTAGTCTCGTATGTACAACAAGAATCAAAGTGGGTGCCATCCAATTCAACTAGCTTGTCCATAAATTGATTAAGTTCCCAATAAATTTTCAAAACAATAAACGGTTTTGTTTTCTTTTCTAGTTGGGGGAAGGAGATAAATGGTTCTGATAGTAATGGATATCATACCTCATATATATCATCTAATTACGGAAGAACACTTCACAAAATGTCAAAATACTTAAACGAGGGACAAGTTTCATATCTACAACAAAAATACACGAGGTGCCATCCAAATAGCGACAACCTTTCACTATAGTTAAAGTCCTCGCAGACACGTAGCCAAAAAAATTATGTAACACAATTGACACATCTTAGTTCTTAGTATTTTCAATAGAAATTGTTTTTAAAGAATAAATACCTTAAACTTTCATTAAAAAACCTTAGCCATAATTGGCTAGTGTTGAAAACCCCATTATATTATGGGGATTTATAAAAAAAATAGACAGTAGCTAGGTAAAACCCAAGCTTATTTGGCTCAGTAATAAGTAAATACAAACTTTTACCGTAGTATATTTTCAAGTATATACCCCTTTATTTTTTTTTTCCACTGAATTGAAAAAGGTCTCCAACGTGAAATAGTATATCATGTTTCAGGTATATATGCCATCTCTCTCACAGCAGCTGGGTCCCACACAGCTGTGGGACCTAGTTGCTGTGAGAGAGATGATATATACACCCGAAACATAATATAATTTTTCCTCCAACTTGGACTTATAGAGTACACGCTGCATGATGACAATGGGTAATATTATGTGTATCACTTGTTAAATTATTAATTGTTTTAAAAACCTTAAACCATCAAGATATAGTAAATTTAATAATTTAACTACACAATTCTAATACTACCAGGCCTTGTTGGGCTATCGCTTGAATTGAGTTCTAAGTGAAGCAATTTGAAAGCTTCTACCATCAATACCCTTTATTTATAAAAAGTAATACTATAAAGACCACAACTTTTGTCACAATTTTGTTATAACTTATACACATGATGAGTAATAAGTAGTAAAAATATAGACTTACATAAAATCATCATTTTTACTTTAACACTCATAACTTATTTACATGGCAGATAATGAGCAGTAGAGATATAAACTTACATAAAATCATTATTTTTATTCTAACACTCATAACTTGCCACATCAAAAGCAGAGACAAAATGGTAACAAAAGAGGTGCTTTAGCATTTTCGGCCTGTAAAACCGAAAAAGATATTTCTCACGAAACGGTCGAAAACCGGAGAGCCACCGGATGTAGCCGGTAGACAGAAAGTTGCATTTGGATTGAATTTTGGGTTCATTTCATTTGTAATTTGCTAACTGCAGTGTACCTAACCCCAGTAAGATTTTAACCACATATCTGACCAAAGTTGGTTTATTTAAGAGAGAGAAAGTTTGAGGCCAGCTGGGTTATGAACTGGTTCACTGATCTGCCCATTCTCACTCCAACTCGCTCTCTCTCTCTCAGTCTCTCTACCTCTCTCTCACACTCTCGCTCTCTCTCGCTCTGCGGTTTTCCATCGTAGAGGAACAGTTAGACTATGCTAGTCTGCAAAAATATGGCTCCTAAGTTGATTGAGTAATGATGTAGAGAGAGAAAGAGTGGAGTGAGGGAGTGTATTAGTTGATCACTTTTATTTGTCTCTGTGGGTTGGGTTGTGTTTTGGCTTGATTTTTAGAGTTTTTTGCTTGCCTGTTTGGGTTTTGTTTTTGTGTTTTGTGGGGTTTTGCTTTCTTTTCTTGATGGGTTCGGAGGGGGGAGAAGAAGTATTGAAACTAGAGAAAGATGGGAAAGCCCAGAGAGAGAAGTGGCTGAACAATTGTAAACAGCTTTGTTCAATTCGGTCAGGTCCTAATCAGGGGGGTTCTTTCTCATTGGCTTCCCTTGAGTGAAACCTTGGTATTAAGCACCCCTTGAGCTCTTAAAGATCCAACTGAAAATATTTATAAAAAAAAAAAAAAAAAAAGACTAAAAAAAAGAAGAAAAGGGTCCTGATCTCATAAGATCTGTATAAAATTCTTTTTCTTTTTCAGTCATGAAGAGACTTGGCAGCTCAGACTCCTTGGGTGCTTTGATGTCCATCTGCCCAACTACAGGTTTATTAACAAACAATTCATTGACTCCTTTCAATGTTGTATTTCTAAGATTCAGACATACCCATTAATTTTCAAGCACTTTTTTGTGCTTCAAATTCAATTGTTGTATCTATGTAGTCTTTTTCCTGTTTTGGAACTTTCCATACTTCATTGCTGTATTTTTTTTTTTCCTTTCTGGGTCTTACATGGTTTGTGCTGGGGACAAAAGAATTAACCTTTAATTGTCTCTTTGTTTTTTCTTTGATGTAGACGAACATAGTCCAAGAACCAACCATGTTTATAGCAGGGAATTCCAGTCCATGTTGGATGGCTTAGATGAAGAAGGTTGTGTTGAAGAATCTGGCCACATAGCCGAGAAGAAACGTCGATTAAGCGTGGAACAAGTCAAGGCCTTGGAGAAGAATTTCGAGGTCGAAAACAAGCTCGAACCCGAGAGAAAAGTGAAACTAGCTCAAGAACTTGGTTTGCAACCTAGACAGGTGGCAGTCTGGTTTCAAAACCGACGGGCCCGTTGGAAAACCAAGCAATTGGAAAGAGACTACGGAGTTCTCAAAAACAGTTATGAAGCTCTCAAGCTCAGCTGCGACAATCTCCAACATGACAATGAAGCTCTGCTCAAAGAGGTACACCATAAAATAAAATCTACGGTTTTTGAATTCTCTAGCTAGTAAATGCGTCAAGTTCATTATGTTTCCCGTGAATAGCATATTCCAATTACTTTATATTTATATTATTCAAAAGGTACTTTCATAAGGTATGTTGTCGGTGATATATGTATCAAAATTTTGAATGGTTTTTGCTTTTGTTGCTTCAGATAAAGGAGTTGAAAGCAAAGCTCCATGAAGAAAACACAGAAAGCATTAATCTTTCAGTGAAGGAAGAGATAGTGGTGGCCGAATCCGATAACAAAGCGATGGAACAGAGCAAACCAGCTCCTGATTCTCCTCCTCTACCTGCATCTGACTCCAAAGACTTGAACTTTAAGTGTTTCAACCACAACAATGGAGTTGGGGGAGCCACACTCTTCAGAGTGGACTTCAAAGACGGCTCGTCAGACAGTGACTCGAGCGCGATCTTGAACGAGGATAACAGTCCCAACGCAGCGATTTCTTCATCTGGGGTCCTTCAAAATCAGCTCTTGATGTCCCCCTCTCAGGCGGCCTCGAGTTCTTCTCTCAAATTCAATTCCTCGTCGCCAATGGGCTGCTTTCAGTTCCAGAAAACGTACCAGCCACAGTTTGTGAAAATGGAGGAGCACAATTTCTTTAGCGGAGAGGAGGCATGTAACTTCTTCTCGGATGAGCAACCTCCGACACTTCAGTGGTACTGTTCTGAGCAGTGGAACTAAATTGAAAAAAGCAAAGCAAAGTAGCAAAAAAAAAATAACCCATGTTCAGATATTGTGGAAAAATAATAAGAAAGCGAAAAAAAAAAGTGATGTATCTAGCTAAGAGCTCCAAGAATATTGTAAAGTTGAAAGTGGGGTTGAGTAATTTTTAGCTTTGGTCTAATATGTTTCCCACCGTGCAAAGTGAAAGTTGGAGAGCTGGGGTAGTGGTTGAAGGAAGCTTAAGATTGAGAAAAGCAAAACGGTGGATTTAGCAAAGAAAATGGTAAAAATGGAGTTGGAGCAGTACAAGCAGAGGGGGAGAGACAGAGAGAAGGGTTCACGTGGGGTTTGGTTGGTGAAAGATGACGCCTATGGGTTCTCTCTCTCTCTCTCTCTCTGAGTAAGAGTGAATATGATTAGATCGTAATTGAAGTCTCTGCTGTAAAAAAAAAAAAAAAAGAACCTTGGAATCCTTGGGAAGCAATTTCCTGTAATGGAGAAATAATCATTGACTCGCTTTTCTTGCCTTCTTTATTTTTCTTCTTTTTCACTTTCTTTCTCGGTTTCTACTCCATGCCTTTTTCTTTTCATTTTATTGTCAATTAAGGATGCGTTAATATCACTACCATGGCTTCCTAAATTTGGTAAATTGTCCATTAAGAACACCATCCTTATTTGTTCCTTGTACTTAATTAAAATACGAATGGGTAATAACCAGTGATTCACACTTAGAAATCTTGACCTGAGAGCAAAATCGCGCGTGTATTTTGTGTTCAGAAGTGTGTGAAATAAACACTACTAAAAATGTAGTAATTAGTAAGTGTGAATGAATTCACAAATGGATGAGCTTATGCTTATTGTCATTTATTTGGTTTTAAGAAAATAAACTATAGTATAAACTACGGTTGGACACATGGCCAGCATGCTGCCCAATTTTTGCTCAGGCCTATTGATGAATAAGTTAAGTTTGTGTCCAGTTTTAGACACGTGTCTGAATCTCATCACGTCGACACAAGCTGTGTCCTTGCGCCTGCATTTAAACGAGATGAGAGATCAAAACAATAGTAAGGATTGAGCGATTGCCTAATTGGTCTTCTACAGTACTTATATTGTTCATGAGAGCAAAACTTGTGCTTTGGAAAGCAAATGCTTCTTATCGTTCTTCAAAACAAGAAAGAAAGAGGCTGAATGGAATGCAAGTACTTTGTGAACTGCCAGCTGAAGGACGTGTAAATCGACAGGCGTAGAGAAATCTTTGATAAATTTCTGCTCCCCGTAGTGCTTCTGAAAAAATGTAATGATGCAGAGAAGGACAAAAGTGCATAGGAAGCCCAAACTTTCAATGCATTTTAATCTTTTTCTATTTTGTTGTTTTTTTTAATATAAAAAATAGATATGATATAATCCTTTTGCCAATTACTCTTTCTTATCATACCGAGCATTGAATAGATTTGGTGATGGTGGAATTCAATCGGAGAAATTCAACTTCCTTGTTTAAATGAATTTAAATCTATGATATACGTCAAGGCACTAATTAATTTTTTGTAGATAAGATTGGAAATTATGAACTCATTTCTTTTATTACTATTATTATTATTATTTTTTATTTTGATAGTTAAAAAAAAAAAAAAATTGAACCTTAAATATTTTTGTTAAAAACAACAAAATATATCAACTAATTAAATTATAAGACTCTTGATCACATTCTTTACTATGCAATAAGAAATTTTACTAATTGAGCTAATATATTTTGTTGAGGTTGGTTATAAGATTAATAATAATAATGATGATGATGATGATAATAATAAGTTAATAACATCCTAAAGTCTTAATGTAGGGCATTACAAGGACTAAACTAGTCATTATTACCATCGTCATTAGCCATATGACCATCATATATTGTTTTTTTTTTTTTTTGTAATAATTAAAAGTCATAGGTAGAATATAAAAAATATTTTACTAGAATCAATAAAATTAAACAAGAAAATACACACCGGGTGAGTGTTGCATATGGGAGCTCCCCACGCCTTAAGAAAATATACAGGAAATATTGGAAATTTGGAAGCAATAAAACAATATTTTTATTTTAAAAAGGATTATAATAGATACTCGAAAGTCAAAAAAATAGTTCTAGGTTTCTTAAAATTTTGGTAACATGGTTTTAATTAGAATAATAGTTTACAAAATCTAAGGGGTGTTTGGTACACCATTTCAAAAAAAAAAAAAAAACATGTTTTTAAACAACATTATATGTATTTCTACATATTTTTCACCCACACGTATTTCTACACATGTTTTCAAACAACAAAACACATGTTTTTAAATGCATGTATCACACACCCCCTAAACTTCTTGAAACGTTTCCAATTACATATCCACTTAGGGTTCGTTTGAATAAAACTTATTTTGCTGAAATTGAAAACTGAAAACACTGTAGCAAAATAATTTTTAAATGTGTAAATAGTATCATGGGACTCATTTTTAATGAAAAAGTGGTTGAAAAGTTAAGTTTGTAAGACTCGTGAACAGTGCACGGGTGCACTATTCAAGGAAGAATAGTCAAAAGTTGCGGCTGTTGTTCATGAAAAATACATAAACAGTAGCTAGTGCATGAAGCTCCTAAAACGCGTGCCAAAAAAAAAAAAAAAGAGTAAAACGCAAAGGTGGATGCAGAATAACTGTATCCAAACGGATACTTAGAGTAAATTATCTTAACTACTTTAATGAAATTAATGTATATATATTAAACTACATGTCTACATGTCATAAATACATGGTAAGATACGTAACGTTTACATTTACCCATAGGGTGGAAGCATCATATAAAACAACAAAGTTTATAACATTATAATATCTGATTTGGTAAATAATAAATAATAAATAATAAAAATAAACTTGGAAGGAAAAGGTAAGAACTAAAAGGGAATTCATTCCTAATTAGTAATTATGATTGTAATTCATGAAAAGATAATGTAAAATGATTTCAGTGGTAATGCCAATTCGGGTTTTGATTTTTATCTTCTTCAATAATAAGTTTTCTCACATCAAAGCGATCTATGCCGTTTATGCATAATACACGGATCCCATCCCTGTAAATTTGTAACACAGAATGACAAAATGTTGTTTGAACACTTCTATAAAATAAAATTAAAAAAAAAAAAAAAAAAGGTTTGAAGAAAAAATTATGCCGGCCTTGCTTGTTAATTTCATCCTCACTCTTAAAGGTTATATTTGGATACTTAAATAAGATTTGGTTTTAAATTTTAAAGTAATTAATTTGAAATGTTTTAATTCAAAATCTATAAATTTTAAAATTCCTTATTTGGAAGCATTTTAATATTTTATACTTAAGTTGATGATTTGAAATTATAAAATTTAAAATATATTGAAGTGCATCTTAAGGTTTAAAATTCTTGACATTTTTCAAACTATCCAAACAATGAAATTGAATTTTAATCATCCAAATTCAAATCCACATACCTGAATACTGTCATCCAAACATACAAAAAAGGAATGCAAGTTTAAAAAAATATGAAAAAATCAAATCTCTCAAGTTTTTTTTTCTTTTTTTTTTTAAATGGAAATATTACTGGATGAAACCCATAAAAAGGAAGTGCCATCACTTTAAATGGACTTCTCATTTTTTGGTAACAATGATCTATTATTAGGATGTTGAGCAAGCAAACAAGTAAAACATTATAGTCTACTGAAAAATACATGGCACGTATATAGCCTTCACTTGACTCTTGCACTTATCAAGTCGTTTTCGCCTAGCTAGTTTCACATGTATTTATGGATTTATCAAAGAGGCATTCTAGAAAGTATGACTAAATGATTCTCAAAAAAAAAAAAAAAGAAGAAGAAGAAAGTATGACTAAATTTCAATTCACACCAAAGTTTTGGGTAAATTTAATTTTGCTACCTAAACTTCTAAAATTTAGATAAAATCTAACATTTGATTGAATTTTGAATCTTGTCCTTTTGTTTGTCCATGCTTGCTAATGATGTTATTTTCTAGTGTTGTCTAAACTTACAACGATGGAATTTAGCCCAATAGGGGGTTACTTTTGGACCAACCATCAAATTCCCTTTTATTTTGGACTTAGTTCAAATGACCAATAACAAGAAAATTAAAGTATATGTGGCAAAATAGAGTATAACTGGTGTAGGATTGCAATTTTGTAAGATCCTATGATTCAGCTTGTGATCTCATCCAATCTTGGTACGCTCTAGATAGTATGATGCTAGATCATAGGATCTTAGATCTTTATACAGTTATTTATTTATTTATTGGTATTTGAAATTGAGAAAAGTGGTTATTTTAAACACAGAAAAATAAAATAAAATGAATATATAAATAATATATTTAGTATGATATGCGTGTCTTGAAAAGTGGTTAACTAAAATAGTTGAAAAAAGTATGAGCTTATACTAAAAGAAGGGAAAAAAATTTATAAAATCTGATGCTAATGCATTAAAGACAATTGGTTTAATATTGACAGGTCAGGTTAATGAGTCTTAATGTGTTGTTTTGTTTTTTAATATGGGAAAAGTTAACAAATGCTCCAGGAGATTATTTTAGGAAATATTTTTAGAAAAATTTTATTAAAAAAAAAAAGAAAATATTTTATTGACTTTTTAGATTTTCCATAAGAATTGTTTCAAAACTTTTTAAAAATAATTTAATACAATTACTTTAAGAATAGCTGTTGAACCCTTTTAATATTTGGCATTGATATTATTATTGGTTTAAATGAACACAACACACAGATTTGCATATTTACCGATTAGGGGTTAAATGAAAAATTCTGGTAACATAACTATTTGCACAACTTTGTGCATAACTCGCCCATGTGGTGAGTTGTGGTTGGTGAAGGGGTGACCCACCATCACCCCTCCACCAACTTCAACTCACCATGTGAGTGAGTTGTGTACAAAATTGTGCAAATAATTGTGTTACCAGAACTACTCGAAGTTAAATTCTTTCCAAACCAATTAAACACCTCAACACCCCTAAAAAAAAAAAAAACACCTCAACATTTCTCATCAATTAAATAATTATAAAGATCTTTTAAAACAATTTTTAAATGTATACCAACTAAAGTGATTTCATTAAATATAATTAAAATTTTAAAATAAAAAAAAATATTATAAAAAAAAAAAGTTGAGAATCAAATATGCAAAAGTTAAAATGTTTCTAGCAACATGAAAATTAACAATGGTCTTTATTTTTTGTTTTTTTTCACTTCTTTCCTCCTTTTTTAAAAGCAAAATGGAAATAAATGGTACTTGATCACTTTAGCCAAATCAAATGCCAAAAAGGAAAAGACAAAAGATGATTAAAGGGCTCCTAAAAAGATGTGCGACATGATTGGATCCCAAATATACGTGTCTGTTGGGAGCCGCAGCTTTTTGTTGTCCGTAACATCCTTAACTTTTTGTGTTAAAGTTAGAGCACAAATCACCTTAAACAAAATTCAATTTTTTCTTATTTTAAATACGGTCGTGTCTTACGAAATTGTTTTATGTTAAATTTTTTCCTTTTTGTTAAATTTTTGATTTTTTTGTCCAATTTTATAAGGCGTAGAACTAGTTGAGCTAATTTTTAAAATTTCACTTGCTTGTTAATATATTTTTTTTAAATAAGAAATTTTAACTGAAAAAGTTTTTTGTCTATAAATAATAGATTTGTAATTTGAGTTTATTTATATAAAACATTAATTAATATGTTAACTTAATAATAAAGAGTAATTATCATTTAGCAGATGCCGTAAATTAATTCTATTGTATTTTTAAAATGAATAACTAAAAAAGAAAAAAAAATAAAGGTTAATAAATGTCTTAAGAATATTGATTTAGAAAATTTTTAAAATTTTTTGGATAACTTACAAATGTCACCCCTAGAGTTTGGGGGTATTTAGATTTTATACCCTAAAATTTCAGAAATCTGAATTTTTTACCCTTTAAAATTTGAGAGTGTTTAAATTTTACACTATAATATTTTAGAATTTAAATTTACCCCATAAATTTAAAAGTGTTTGAATTTTACATCCTCAAATTCTAAACCTTTAAGATGTAAAATCTAAATACTTTCAAACTTTAAAAATAAAAACCGTCCATAGCAAATTAAATGAGCCATAAAAGAAACCCTCCATAGCAAATTAGCAATAGAATGAGTGCCAGGCACGTGGTGTCCTAGGCCAATACCTAATTCATTCCCCCCCCCCCCCCCCCAATAAAAGCAAATCGTCTTTTTCTTTATTTTGCTTCCATTCTCAAATCTGTTATGACAACTTTTTAAATTTGTGATAAATTTTTTTTCAAAAATGATATACAATTGTGTGTTCTTAAGACAAATATTAGTAAAATCTAATATATATATATATATATTCTTTATTGTGTGTACAGGTTTTTGAGTAATGACCGGAAAACCCGCATCACTCTGAGGGTAAAAACTTTAAGGGTAAAAACCCTCCATAGCAAATTAAATGAGCCATAAAAGGAACACTCCATGGCAAATTAGCAAAAGTATGAGTGCCAGGCACGTAGTGTCCTAGGCCTATACCCAATTCATTCCTCAAGCAAATCGTCTTTGTCTTTATTTTACTCCCATTCTCAAATCTATTATGACAGCTTTTTCAATTCATAATAAATTTATTTTTAAAAATTATGTATTATTGTATATTAGGGCACATGTTAATAAAATCTAATATATATATATATATATTCTTTATTGTGAGTACGGGTTTTTGGGTAATGACCGGAAAACCCGCATCACTCTGATATCATTGGCAGAGTTTCACATGGCACTGCCGAGAGAGGTCTTCCTTACCATGGAATCTGATATTCTGCTGATTTTGCTTTTGTGATTGTTCGTACGTGTGCACTGCACTTATTAATTTTACACGTGTACGGTGATGGGACACGTAAAAAGTTCATGTAAAGTGGACTACCTGATGATGGCTTCATCACCCATTGAATGTATATGTATCTATGACTGAGGCATGCAAGTTGATACAATATGGTTTTGTTGGGAAACTTTTTAATTTCATTAATTGTCTTTTGGATTAGGAAAACGTTTGTCATGCGTGTTTGGTGAGAATACTACTGTAGTGCTAATTTGCTTAATTTTAGTATAACGAAGTCCTCTCCATTCTTTTGTTTGATAAGATCTATGAGAGCACCCTATCTATCCATCTTTGTTTTTTACTTCTTTTTTTCCTCGTCTTTTTGATTCTTTGTCCTCATTCTCTCCTTGGAAATTAAGGGAGGAGAGGTGCTGATGCAATAGAAACTACTTGCAATATATATTATGAATACTTGCAATCCAATTGGTAACTCATGAGTGTTTCAAATTTCAAGCTAGCTGAAATTTTAAATTATTTTGAGCTTTTTATGGAAACTTTTTAAATTATTGTCGTTTGTTATTATTGTCGTTTTTGGCTGCATCTTTTAAAAAATTCAAGCTCTCCTAGACTAATAATAGTTTGAGAGGTTAAGAGTTTTGTAACTTAACTGGTTAATATCTTTTGTTGTTTTTTATGGAGATATTTATAGTTCATGTTGGAGGATCACAATTTGACTTCCTACAACCACTCTAAAAACAGGTTCGTGTAGCATGATGTCGAATGTTATATAAGATTTGAGTGTTTTTTTCATCATCAATTGATTTTGAGGTGGAAGGGCACAACTCACGGCCCGACAGTTCAAATCTCCCCTCTCATAATTATTGAATTAAAAAAAATTGATAGAAGAAGATAAATAAAACCATCTACTTAGCACTCTATATTGGTTAAGCTCTTGTAATTAGATTTAGAATAGTTAAGAGCAATCAAACAAATACATAAAAGAATTTCATTGATGAAACAAATAGGATCTCAAATACCCAATGAAAACAATTTGTGAATTAACATTATTAAGGGCAAAGAATCAAATTTTAATTCAAGATGGTAAGTTGGTAATCAGGTTCAAATATATTCAAAGGCTTATGTAAAGAGCAAAGCTCAGATTCAATGCCACCCAAACAGTGTGTGAGGAAAAAAATATACCATACACCGGGCATATATTTCCTCTCATAAGTCCCATTAAAAAGTGAGATCCATCCATTGGGAGAGAAGAAAAGCAAATACATGATACAGTACTTCTTGTGTGTGAGACATTAAAATTGAGTGAAGCCTTAGCCGAGTGAGAACTATTTAAAAACATGGACAGCAAGCAGATCTTTTTGTTCTTATTAAAACTGTGTTTTAAAAGCGTGGATGTTTAGCTGTGTGGGCACTGTAGGCTTTGGAAAAATAGAGGAGATTCCAATTTTGCTTTTGCTCCCATTTCTCCCTGCCTATTTTACACCCTATGGATTATAGCTGTGGTACCACCCAAAACCCCCCCAAAAAAAAAGCGTGGTCCCCTACATTGTTGTGGGTCCCATTACAAAACTTTCGCTTTTTTATTTGTTGAGGGGGTATTGGTAGAGCCATGTGATGTGGGTCCCATGATGCATCAAACACGTCATTGTCATCGTGGTCACAATCAGTTAGAAGAAAAATGCAAGAAAGCAGGAAGATAGGGCTAAGATTAATGCCCCTATACACACACAGGAGGCCCGCCCAGTCCTTCTCTATTAGGCTATTTAGCTCCTCCCATTGGTGACAGCTCATATACTGCTAAAGTTGTCACTGTAGATTCTAGAAAAAACCTTTTTCTCTACCACAATTAACCTATTACGTACTGCCACCTCACACATTGGAGTTTACCTACTCTTGTTTGTCATGCAGTAATAAAAGAGTGAATCTAAGGTTAACATTATTTTTTTTCAAGAATGGTTATAATTATAGAATTATTTATGAAAAAAAAAAAAAAACTTTTGGACCACTTTTTTATATTTTTCAAAAAAAGTGGTATTCAAATTTTTTAAAAATAATTTATTAACAAAGTATAAGAAATTATAAAATTTTTAAATAATTTTGAATATATTAACAAAATAATCTCTCTCTGTCTCTCTCTCTCTCTCTCTCAAGCTACTTAAACCCACTCTCCAATTTCTTATGCATAGAAATATCATCTAGACTAGAGCGTCGGTGGTGTGTATATATATTTATTTGAGAACTTAAAAAAGTAATTAAAATTTTTGTTTTTAAAAAAATTACATTTATTGTACATAATTTAAGAGAGATAGCAAATTAAACACTATAAGTTTAAAAGAAAAAACAATTAAATTCTATAATTTTAAAACAAACATATTAGATATTAAGTCTTCAAAAAAACAACAAATTAAACATTAATCTAGTTAAGTAAAAAAAAAAAAACATTGCGTTTGTGGTTTTGAGGCTCAAAGTTTAACTTATAATTGTTTAAAAATCTCAAGTTTTAATTTGTTACTTTCGAAATTATAAGTTTTTATTTGTTACTTTTGAAACTATATGATTTAATTTATTACCCTCACTATATTATATGGTTTAAAATGTAATTTATGATCTATTTGTTATGTTATTGATTGGGTATTAATCACATCTATTAGTTGAGAAGTCAATTAGTCATCTTCATGTAATAAAATTGGTAGATTTTTTTTAGTATACTTCGAATTGATATCTTTAATTTAATATTACTGAAAAATTAAGAAAGTCATGGAATAATTTATTTTTTTAAAACCATATCTTTCAGTAAATTATTATTTCGTACTAATAAATAAGAATATTTAGTGGTTACGTTTCCTCAACACGATTGCTTATAAGAATGATTGTATACATAATACCAGGTGTAGAGGAACTAGGCCAGAATTTAAGATATTGAGACAGAGAATCTCTTTGTTTCCTCTTTTTCCCACTTCAGGTGCTTCACGTTGCCTTATTTTAAATTATTTTCTCTCTGCCCCCACTATATTTCTCCTTGAAAAAATTCCTACTTTTGCTAATCCCAAACATTTTTTCTCATAAAACTATTCTTAACATTCATACCACTTTCTATTATAAATTTCTGATATTTCTAGGCAGCTTACACATAGGGTGGCATGTTCCACTTTGATATTGCAACAAATACTTTAGCTTCTTTATTCATAACTAAAGCACCCCAGGTTTTGGTCTTTTGCTTTTGGTATTGCTATACCTTTTTCTTCTTTTTCTAAATTTTCTTTTGGATCTTGCAATGCATGCGAATAACCCCTGTATGCAAGAAAAGTAAAATTATGATTGGTCCAAAAATACTCATCCCAAAAAATAAAATTCACTAACCCATATTTGTGGATGCCAAAAGAAGTAAAATAAAACTCGGGTGGGAAAATGGTGTCTTGAAATTTTGAGCATCTTTCTTGAGAATATAATCTTTGACAAGAGTTTGATTTCTTAGCTAGCTAAGGGGGTTATAATCTTGTTGGAGATTAGTGGGAAATAACACTTAGAACACAAACAAATGCGACATATTTTTTTTATGAACAAAAAAAATATGTAATGAACAAAAAAAAATGTCTCATGCGTGTGACATTGACCTGGCCCACTTAAACCTGCATAATTCATGGCGTGGGGTACTCTTGAGTGTGTTAAGGTTATTCATGTTATGGCACAACATTTTTGCGAAGCACACGACTCAAACCAAACATCTTCTAGACTCGCAAATGTAACCCAGTCTAGACTCCTACTAACGCACCAAGCCCAGGGGTTAATTTTTTTTAAAAAAAATTTCTCATCCCGAATTTGATTGAAGAATAGCACAGGAGTTTATGTCTTTTTGGAGGATTCTAATACTATTTTATAGGATGAAGGGTACACGGGAAAAGTAGGATTTGTTGCAAGAATTATATTCAGCTAATTAATGTAATGACAGCACTAAAACAGTCAAGACTCAAGACCCCACAAATATGCGGTAAGCAAAGAAAATTCTGCAGTATATGCTGCCAAAAGAAACATTATGAGATGGGTCTCATGACTCTCGTCCTCTCCTTATCTAAAGTATATTTTAGAAATATTACACAAACTATGTTAAAGAAAAAAAAAATTCCATATATCTCACCAATATAGCAAGCCTCAAATTTTTTTACTTTTTTTAATTCAATTGTTACAAACAAGCAGAAAAGAGAATATTTGAACTTTAATTCTCCTCATTAAGATGATGAGGCAAAAACACTAAATTACAAAACTCTTAGCAAGTTTCAATATTATTTTTCAGTTTTTCCAAAATTTATCATTTATGAATAACTAATTAAGGACTCGCTATGATAAAAAATTAGGTGATGCATGTTTTGGTGATTTGGTGAGGATGGCTTTCTTTACCTCTTAGTTTTAACACCTAACATCATTGAAAGAGAGAAAGATGTGAGTTAGCAGTTATCTCAAATGATAATGTTTTTTATTGTCGGATAAATGAACCTGGATAGAATTTCATTCTACACGAAAAAGAAATCAAATAGTTCTTGTATTTCATATTGTTATCCAAAGTTGTATTGGGTATCCTACGAATATGATATATGCAATTAATAGTATTTCACTATTTTCATATTGTTATTTCAAGTTGTATTGGGTATCCTATGATATGCTCTAGAGCCATAGGTAACATATACCTGGTTACCTTTTAATGCCATTATCGGTCTACGTATATATATTTATATGTAACTTTTCTTGTTTGGATCAAAGCTTCTAGATCAAATGATTGCTTGCAATCGTCACAATCCAATTCCGAACACAAGAGAACGGCGGTCCATTAATCTATAATTTTTTTTTTTGGAGAATTCATTAATCTATAATTAATTTCATGATTTTAAACTTGATTTTTTTTAATCGATTATGAGATTGAGAATCATGTTTAGCAATTATTTTATATGTAGAGAGAGATTAGGAGTATCAAATAGGGTTGTATTAAAAAAGTTCTAATTAATTAAGCTCCATCACGTATGTAGGAGTTGGAGTCTAGATTATTTTTAAAATGTTCAACATGCTAATTATGTAAATTTGGCCGACCATTAATTGGTGATTTCCCCAGAAGTTTTCCAAATCAACTTTTATTTAATTGCATTAGGATTAACGTTTTCTCTTTGTTTAACTGCTTAATTGTTTTCTCTTCTAAAAAAAAAAAATGCTGCTAAATTGTTTTCATGTTTTAAGGTTCTTGTGATAAATAAGAGTTTCTCGACTCATAAGGCCCAAACCATTTAGCCAATTCCTTTGATATTTTAATTTTTGAAAGTTGTAAATTTTTGGGACAAAATGGGCTTTTGCCCTTTTTAGGCAAATTAATTAGCCCTATACCCCTTTTCCCAAACGAAATAGGGAAATGCCCCTCTTTTGAAAATCAAGTTTCTTAAAATCGATTTAAGTCCTATAGCAACGTTTTTAAGGAGCTTATAGTGACGTTTTTTGGACCTATAGTGACGTTTTGTAACTCGATTTATATGAAATCAAGTTATAGGTAAAAAAAAATTAAAAAAATTGCCTATAACTCGATTTAATGGAAGTCAAGTTAAAAAACGTCACTATAGGTCTTGAAAACATCCCTATAGGTCCTTAAAAACGCCGCTATAGGGCTCCAGATTTTTTTTTTTTTTTTTTATAACTTGATTTTGAGAAAATCTAGTTTTAAAAGAGGGGCATTTTCTTATTTAGTTTGAGAAGGGAGATATTTTCCTATTTAATTTGCCCAAAAAAGGCAGAAGCACATTTTGTCCAAATTTTTGTCACCATTTTAAGCTTGAAGCAGTGCTACGTGCACGTGGCTTAATCTGCTCTTTTCATCATTCAATGTCAAACTACTGTTCTTTACTTTCATATTCATGAATAAAAAATGTATCTAAATTTTAAATGCCGACAGTAATGAATTCTTTCCTTTTTTTTTTTGTTTTGCTTGAAAACTCTTAGTACAATAGTATTATTGTTTCAAGAAGTTTATATGGTTTGACCGAATCATTTTTGAAAAAGAATTTTTAGGGCTAATCCTAAACCAATCCTTCTATCAATACGATATATAAATTTTCATTTTAAGTGATTTCAATAGTTTAAATATGTTGCCAAGAGCCTTGTAAAGGGAATAAGTTCCTCTTGTAAAGTTACTCGATTCCTTCTACTTTATTAAAAGAATAAGAATTTAAATTCATCCTCCTTCGTTATTAGAAGTTATAACTTATAACTATATAGTTTAAAAAAAAATCAAATATGTTTTCAAAAAATTGGGAAGTCATATTATTCTACTCTTTCTCCTAAAGATACTTTAGAAACCCCATAAATTAATAGTTTGATGAATTACCTAAGATTTTCCAATTTTCGTTGCCTCAAATCAATGAACCTACCATCCAGTATTCATGTTCAAGCTGTGTGTTTAGTAGGTTGTAACCGGGGAAAATGATAATGTAAAGGAAAGTTGTACAGTTGTACTAGTGTCTACATCAATGTGCTACATTTTGTCTCGCACAGGTACAGCCTTCAAAAGTGTGTGTGCTCAAAGCTTACGAGATCATTAATAATTCTATATAGAACAATTAAACAATAATCATGCACATTATATTGGTTTGCTAAAGAGAGATCATCCTTTATAGGAGGACTCAGTACTAAGTATAAATATCTCAGGCTATATCAAGACTCAAACACTAAACAAATAATATTATGATCATTCGAGTGAAGCAACCAATTGAACTCAAAATAGAATATAAAAGGATTAACTTTTTCGTCGCTAAGCTTTTAAATTTCGGATATGCTTTCACTCTAATTACGTTTATTCCTATCCGTCTATACATATCTTGGGCCAGAAATAATTCAATAACAACTAGGGCGCTAAACTTGATGATGCGAAGCTTTGGTCCTGTGGGCACGGTGTGCTTTATACAAAGTCACCATGTGAGAGGCTGGTGGATCAGAGAGTCAATTTGGTCCCAAAGACTGTTTCGGTCGGGTAAGGGAACGAAATATATTGGTACCAGTTGACAATGTTTTAAAACTCGAACTGTTTATTGAACCGTAAAAGGGAAAGGTTCAAGGTTTTTGAAGTCCAACCGGGGTCAAACCGAGGTCGAACCGTGATGATGTCATAATTAATTCAATAATTAATTAAAACCTAAATATAGATATTAAATTTATAAAACTAGCAAAATTGACTAATATATCTATATATGTGAGGGAAATTTAATGATTTTCCTCTCAAAAAAAAAAAAAGAAGAAGGAAATTTAATGATTTTCAAGCATATATTTAATAATTAAATAAGAAAGTTAATAAAATAAAATAATAATCATGAAAACATTAAAATTTATGATTAATTTTTGAAGTAAAGTTGAATATTTTTGAAGGATTTTAATTATAATTTTTTTTAATATATTCCTTGTAAGAGATGAATAATTTAATTAAGTAGAATAGAATTGTGTTAAATTTTTTTTTTTTTTTTTTAAATTGCGTTAAGTTTACTTCAAGTGTTTTTTTGGTTATTATTGAGCATCAACTTGTAAGCTTGGTTGAGTGGTTAGGCTCTACCTGCATATCTGACCGTGCTTGGGTTCTAATCCTGGTAAGCGCATTTTCAAATTTTTTCTTATTTAAGAGGCATGCTTGAACTGGGCGGTCCAACCCCGGTTCAAGGGGTTCACGGAATTACCTATGATGTCCGGTTCTTGAAGCTTAAAAAACCAAATTTCAATTCGGTTCTCGGTTAACCCGGTCGGACCGCCCAGTCCAGTCCAGGTTTAAAAACCTTGCCAGTTGATACTGATTTACCGTTTTGGTTTTACTGCTATATATATATATATATTTGTATTATTTATGTAAGTATAAATTTATTAATTTTTATATTTATCAACATAAAATTTAATATTCATATATTTTATAAGCATACATATTAACTTAAGTACATTAACCAATATATTAGATTAAATAAAATGTTTTTTAATAATTTTTTTTCAACTTTTTATTTTTTTTATTATATTGGTCGAAACGCCAATACCGACCGATACAAGCCAATACAGGTGGTATGTTTTGGAGGAATACTGGTACTGGTTTAAAGGCCAATACAGTATGATCTTCCGATAGAGTCAGTACCAGTACAATATTGACTTCCTTACTAGTGGAACTAACTCTAGTTATTAAAAAAAAATGTAAAACCGAATTACATGGCATTCACTCATTAGTTTATTACATAGCTAGATGACTTGATATAACTTCCAAAACATAATATGTTTAGAATTTTAAACCATATTTTTAAGATTTTATGTTATTCTACAAGTTGCATTTTTATTTTGGGCAAATTATAATTTTTCACCATAAACTGTCACTCCAATTATACTAACATCTTGAATGGTTGAACCGTTGAAACACACAATTAACCATCCGAAGCTAAAATTTTGTTTTAATGTCTCTCATGATGTTTGTTTTGGTGTTAATTCTAACAGTATTTGACATAGAAATGCCAATTTACCCTTATTTTGGCTATTGAGTCCCTTCATTGAACCACAACAAATGCCAATTTACCCTTTTTTTTGGCTATTGTGTTTTTAGCCATAACTACTTGAAAGAGGAGATGAAGATTAGTTCAATCTACATTGCAAATCCATTGCTGAACCATATTTCTAAGTCTCAATCTGTGTCGATCCATGTCGCCAATAAATGATCCACATTGTGCCTAGATCACTCGAGCACCACTCATTAGTTTCTTCTACTACATGTAAATGAAAGTGAATAGGCCACTGGGACATACGTTAATTAAAATTAAAAATGTGTATATTTTTCTAATAATTTCTTAAAATTAAAAAATAGTCGAATGTATACGTGAAAATTTAAACTTAACTGCAATTACTAGACATAATTAGACAAAAATACTAACATTGAACATAAATAAAAGTTGACGAATGAAATTGAAAAAAAAAAAGAAATGTTATGGACAAAATTGGAAATAGACTAAACATAGATGACCTAGCTTGTAATTTAGCCTTCCATAAAAAAAATTGTAATCTAGTATAATAATAATAAAAAGAAGAAAAAAACTACATTTGTACAAGAAATTGGAAAATGGAATCTCGTGTTTCTCATGTAACTCACGTCAACCGCTGGGATAGCAAAGAAATCAACGGTCAATTGTGAGCCCCAGAGTGCGTGGCAGCACATACAACGTTTGATAGCGACAGTGTGGTCGATGGATTCGGAAAGTTGAGTGAGACGTCGCCGTTCAAAGACAAAACTAATGAGAGTGACTGACACAGTTTCGATATTTAATCAATTTATAATTAATTAATTCGTTTTTTTTTTTTGGTTGGTAAAAGTAATTAATTCGTTGTTATCATTTTCTTTATGTATGTTGTTGGCGTGTGAAGTACGTAGGTTACACCGTCAAGGTCAATTTCTTTGACCTGTTACAGCAAGCATCTTTTTATTTATTTTTTGGGTGGTACCCTACCAGCATATGACTATTGACTAGAGGAGTTGTTGGGACCATTTTTACCCTTGGACATGTGCACATCTCAGCTTTACTAGTACTTATAAACTAGCAAAAGAATATGGAGATAATTGATTTATAGCTTCTTTTTTTTTTTAATAGGGTATTAAATATGTTATTCGACTAAAAATACACACATATATATATATATACACATATATATTTATCAATTATCACATATTGGGTTGAAAGAAAAAAAATTTCGAAAAAAATCACCCTAATTGATTACCATACCTATGAGGCTATGAGCCTATCTCAATCATTTAAGGGTTAGGTCAATCTGATATGACTTTTAATTTTTTTTCACTTGTTAAAAAAAAATAATATAAAAACTTAGCCGCTATTTAGTATAGGAATTTAAACACATATTTTTAGTTTTTAAACAACATTATACGTATTTTCACATACTTTTTTACTCACGCGTATTTTTAAAAAATATAAATAACATTACTAGAACAACATTTCCAAACAGCCCTTTAATGTTTTTGTCTTTCATTCAGTACAAATAAGAGGAAAAAATAAACAAAAACATCAAAAAAAATTTATATTAAATAATACATAAAATCTTAGATTTATACGGTACAAGTTTTTTTTTTGAGAAAGTATACGATACAAGTTAAATAATACATAACTACTTGAAGTTATACGGTTCAAACGTGTCCACTGATCTCATTATCATCAAAAAATAACATAAAAACTAAAAGTCTAAAACTAGACGTGGACCATATAACGTTATCGATCTCTTTAGGTGCATTTGTTGCAAGTAAAAAAAAAAATAAAGGTAGAAAAAGTATATGGAAGGTTAATGGTTTAATTCTGTATGTGTAACTTCTTTTTTCCCACTATGTAAAAATCTGAAGGTAAATCGTTATATGTAGATTATACCTAGTTTATATTTTTCACGTAACATTTTATTCAGAAATTGAACTAAATACAAAGAAAACATAATCAACATGTATAGGCAAATGTTACTTCGGTTTAAAATAATCTAATCGTATGATAGTAAAAATGAAAATATTGGACTTCTTTTTAAGACTTCTTATTTTTATTGCTTTGTTTTGTTTTGTTAAAGTCTTTATTTGCTCAGAAAAAGGATATAAAATTACAAACCAGTACAAGAAATTTGAAGTCCCTACCCAAAGTAACTCAAGCCACTTTGGAGTAGTTGCCCTTTTTGTAACTATCTAGCTTGAGCAAGACTAACCTCGCTTGACACTCGATCGAGGGGGCTCACAATATCTTGATATATACTGGCATTCTATTTTCTGATTAATTTGTACACTCTGTTTGCTGATCACACTGTTGTTTACAATGTAGTCTCACTCAAGCAGGCTTAGCCTTGCTTGATAGAGCCACTTAATCCTCTTTTACATTTACACATATTGTAACCTACACTTAATCCTCTTTTTTATTTTTTTTAATTTTTTTTATGAAAGAAATGGTAAGAATGGGCGACCGGGCTTTCCTACCTGGGTGTTTATTGTAGCCTACAGTGAAACCTTTTTTTTATATGCCTATACTATACATACAACACACACTATGTCAATAATCACAAAAATGAACCATGAGAATTGATTTGGACTTATTTTGTCACATGAGATCAAAAATTAAAGATGTCATTATCACGTCAACTTTGAGGCTCTAAATATTGGGTGAAACTTTTGTCATGTATCTTTTTGTATCAGACACACTACATGTTCAATGCAAAAAAAACACTAAACACAAGCCTATCTCCAAATATTAAACCACAACATTTTTGTAGCGGTACATCTTAGAAAGTGGGGCAATTTCTTTTCTTCTTCGTGGTTGCAGAGACAATATATAACTCTTGTTTATTTCCATTGAGTTTGACTCCTACCAATCTTTAAAGGCATAAACGCCAACTCTTCTTTGTACCTACTCCTAATTCAAGGGGCTTGTGGAATCCACGGGTTTTGACAAATTCTAAGAGTATGCCCAATGCCCATCCGCCCCCAACTTCAAAGTACCTCCATTTCTTAATTCTTCCTAATCCCAACCACTTTTAGAGTTTTAGTCCCTTCGAAGTTTTGACTTTTGCATATCTAGATCTTAAATTTTAGAGTACAAAATGTTTGTATTATAGTTGAATCAAATTAGAATTCACACATCACAATCTATTGGGTTAACCTCATGCGTACGAAACAAAGTATAATAAATTACGTTAATTAGTCTTCTTTTCATATTTTGAATATGTTGCTTATTTTGTGAAAATCGTACCCTCACTATATATATAAAGGAGCCGATAAAATGACAAAAAAAATTAAGATAAAATTGTTTTGTACCACCGTCCACCACTGCAGGAGTTTGCTACATAAAGTAACCTGGGATAATTTCCCATTTTATCTCTTTCCAATTTTGTAATGTTTTATGTTGGTGCAAAGTTGAATTGTTTACACAATTTAATATTAATTTTTTTTTTAAAAAGAATGATTCCACAATGGCTGTATAAAATAAATCATGAAAAATTAACTATGAATAAAGGGTTTTTTTTAATAATTTAAAAAAAAAAAAAATTTAAACTCAATACATTCTTTGAGAAGAATGACCCTATCCCTATATTCAAGAAAAAATGGAGGAAATTATTGGCTGGGGCTTAGTCTAAAACATGCGTCACTTGCATCGTTTGCTTGACGTTTGAGAGTGGATATTTATTTTACACTCAACCACCGAGGCTACAGGGGGAATAAGAGGATAGGATGCTCTTCACATTTATACAATGAGTCAATTATTAAAAGAACAATATAATCATCAATGATAAATACGTGGGAATAGTATAGGGTATTAGGTATGGTACTGCTATTTAATTGCGTAGACTTTCTGACTCCAACTGAATTGCCTATTTTGAACACCAATAACTGTACGTTATATAAATTTTCCCATTCTACTTTGATCTTAATGAAAGAAAGAGTACAAATCTGAAATCACATATTTAATTAATTCTCATATGCAGAACCCATTTAATGTTATATAACTTATAATAATATTACTTATCATATGCATCTAATGAAAATATTAAACAATTATATTTTCTTTCTTTCTTTTTTATTCATATATAGGTAAGTTACATCGTTTCTTACATTTATCCATGTATATGTTATGACATAATATTGGATATATATACCTTGAAATTTATAATATTTTTTAATCATTAATGAAATTTATTTACATTAATAAATAAAAAAAACCCTAATCCATGCTTAGGGATTAGGGTAGAGGTGGAGCCTTCTCCATTTCATGTCAAAATGGAGAGGATCCCTCAACGTCATGAACTGGGCTCAATTATAGCATACAATTCAGAAATGGACCATGTGGTGTACGGGTGCCAAAACCATTGAAAGTTTTCTACTAACTTCCACATCAGGAAGTCTTAGAAGTTATGGTTCTCTCACGCTGTCATATCCTTTATAAGTTGAACCACATATATCACAGAGAAGGGAAAATGCTTATATAGCCATGAAACACAAACAGGAAAAATAAGAAGCTCTTGTTTTAGTCTAACCTCTACTTTGTACATTCATATATATTGTTTTGTCTTTCATGCGTTCTTTCCAGTAGAGCTTACTACGTACAATAATTAATACTGTAATTGAAACATAGACTATGAAGTTTAAAGTCAAGCCACAGAATTAATTAACAGTAGGCAAAAATCATTTGCTTGTGATTAGTCTAAACTAGAAATCAAATCAACAAGCAGCTAGGGCTAGGGTTGAGGAAAAAATTGAGAGAGTCAAAGGTTATGCTAAATCAATTTTGAATACAGTATATATATATATATATATATTTTATAGAAAATAAAACCCTCCTGGTTTGGGGTTATTGATGTACTTCCAAAATGAAACCAGCGGAGGCTCTTCTTTTTTTCTTTTTTTTTAAGGCTCTTTATTCATTAAAATATGTGGGATTCGTGGCCTATCACTTTCATATTTTTTTATTATAAATTTTTAATTCAATTTGGTATGTGTCCTATATCCATAGTGGGGTCATGGCATTGAAAATCTATACACAGAAAAGTTAAAATAATCACGCAACATTGGAGAAAATTGATAAGCAAAAGAATAAAGAAAGAATCACTTAGGTCTCCATCCATGCTATCAAACATCAACTTAATTAGCCCTGTTCTTCATTTGAGAGAAACAAATAAATAAGCCACCAACTTAGCTATGTGCTTAATCAGACTCGGCTAAGCGGCTGCTTAAGCTTTTTTCAATCATTAAAAAAAAAAAAAAAAAATTTCAATACTTCAAAGCTGTATAAGTTAGACCGTATAAGTTAGACCATAACGGCATATGTAACTCCAAGCATCCACCTGGGCCTAAAACAAGAAATAAACAACTTAATAGAGTGGTAAGTTTCAGAGAAAATTACACTTTACTCTTTAAAGTATACGTATTTTTACATTTATCCACTAAATTATGATAATCCACACTTCTTCTTTTAAATTATACCATATTTTATATTTAACTCCCTAAATTATGAGAATGCAAATTTTACCCTTCCAAAACTATACCCTCTTTTACATTTATCTTTCATAAACTATGAGAACTATGAGTATACACATTTAATTTTCTAAACAATTACCCATGGAATGAGATGCAAAGTGTTACATGGGAAATAGTTTAGGGATAAATTTGCATTCTCATAATTTATAGAATAAATATTGTGGGGCCCCAAATATTTGGTAACTCCAGCCCACTTCACATCAGGTCCAAAATCCACACCAAAGAGAGAGAGAGAGAGAGAGAGAGAGAGAGAGAGAGAGAGAGCATAATCCGAAGATAAACGAACGAGGCCCAAGTCGTTTAGGGACCTCACCGAGGAGGCCCATGCCCTCAGCAGACTGACGTCTAACGAAAGGGGCTGTCACTCACTCATTAAATGCATGCCACCAACATTCTGATCACATCAATGATGAATTGACCAGCCAACAGTGATACCTTGGTTGCTTCAACTAACAGAAAGCCTCCAAAGGCGGCTGATGGGACAAGCACTCAAGTATAGGCTTGGATGATCAATAAGTGGATGGCAGAGATCAACTAAACAAAACTATATAATAGATAGCATCCCTGCCAAAATGGAGGGGGGGGGAATCTTTGAAGTGTCCAAGGACAACCTCTGTATATGCCAGTTCTAAGTAAACAGATCCTCGGACTAGGCCGAGAACCAAAATTCTTCATGAACGTTTAGCCGAGGTCATTGTTGTTACCCTCACAAATACTTAGTCCAATTCCTTGGTTATTACTTCTATGGATTTCACGCCAATCATTGTTTGCTTTGCTGATACTTAGTCCTTTTACCCATACTCTACAAATCTCATTGTTTAGGTCCAATTTAATTTGAATCCTTACAATTGGCACCGTCTGTGGGAAGGACTAACAAGTGCGATAGTTGGTGTGAAAAGGTTAAGAACCACACTTCTAAAAAAAAAAAAAAAAAAAACAAGAAAAACAATACAGCGTGTAGCAACAACATTCACTCAGAAGGCAACAATCGCAAGAAACAAAAAGATGCAAAAAGATGCAAAAAATAAAAGAGAAGAAGTGGATCTACTTCTTTATTAATATATGAAGAGAAAGTTACATCTTACAATTGATGCCCATGCAGGCTTATTCTAAAGCTAACTACAGAGAAAGACACCTAGCAAGGCTGGTTGAGGAGCAAGAAAAGAGGAAATGGAGGAAGGAAGATAACGTTGAGGGGAAGGAGTCGCGGCACAGGACGGTTCCCCCTCTCAGTTTCGCCTGGTTTCCCTCCCAAACCCATCACTGCCAGCTTGAAGGGGCTGACGGATCCAGGTCAGGGGGAAGGAGGTTACGTTCTTTCTGGATCCTCCTCCAAAGGGTAAGGAGGGGTCCACCTCTGGTTAGGTTGAAAAGAAGAAAGATCTTCAGCTTTCTCCTACCCCAACTCCAGCATGACGTCCAGGGTAGGGGTGCCATATTTGGCTCCTGAAGGGGGCTAGGCTTCCTCGTAACCGCCCTTTCCAAGGGCCAACTCATTTTGTGGGGCGCAAACCGCTATTTTTGCAGAGCCTATGAACTGCGTGTTGGTGAATGTGTTTGTGAGGTTTGATGAAAAGAATTGTCCCAGGAAGGCCTTTTATAGAAGGCGAAAATTGGTGAAAGCCAACCGGCACAAAATCCCAGGGAGAGATTTCCAGAGGCATTAACTCCACATAATTTCTAAGGGGCTTATCCACCGCTGGATCCTCGCAAATCTCCAAGGATATTAATGAGGAGGTGCCTCATTAACGAGGAAGCACCGAAACGTCAAAGCGCGTTACTCGAACAATCCAAGGGACGCCTCGTAATCAAAAGAGGCACGCCAAACGAAGAGACTAGAACAGAGCAGGGTCCCCTCCTCGGCAGAGAAAATCAAAGAACTAAGTACTTGACAGAACCAAGGCCTTGCATGGTCCTCGGACTCAAGCGTCTGGGGAAACCAGTTACTTCAAACTAAAAATTAAGAGTTAGACAGAACCTAGGCATTGCATGGTCCTCAGACCCAAGCCTCTGGGAAAACTAACTACTTATAGAAAAAAGTTACTTAAAAATCAAAGAACTAGGTACTGGACAGAACCAAGACCTTGCATGGTCCTCGGACTCAAGCCTCTGGGGAAACCAGCTACTTCAGACTGAAAACTAAGAGTTAGACAGAACCTAGGCATTGCATGATCCTCGGACCTAAGCCTCTGGGGAAATTAACTACTTATAGAAAAAAATTACTTAAAAATCAAAGAACTAGGTACTGGACAGAACCAAGACCTTGCATGGTCTTCGGACTCAAGCCTCTTGGGAAACCAGTTACTTCAGACTGAAAACTGAGAGTTAGACAGAACCTAGGCATTGCATGGTCCTCGGACCCAAGCCTCTGGGAAAACTAACTACTTATAGAAAAAAGTTACTTAAAAATCAAAGAACTAGGTACTGAACAGAACCAAGGCATTGCATGGTCCTCGGACTCAAGCCTCTGGGGAAACCAGCTACTTCAAACTGAAAACTAAGAGTTAGACAGAACCTAGGCATTACATGGTCCTCGGACCCAAGTCTCTGGGGAAACTAACTACTTATAGAAAAAAGTTACTTAAAAATCAAAGAACTAGATACTGGACAGAACCAAGGCCTTGCATGGTTCTCGGACTCAAGCCTCTGGGGAAATCAGCTATTTCAAACTGAAAACTAAGAGTTAGACAGAATCTAGGCATTGCATGGTCCTTGGACCCAAGTCTCTGAGGAAACTAACTACTTATAGAAAAAAGTTACTTAAAAATCAAAGAACTAGATACTGGACAGAACCAAGGCCTTGCATGGTCCTCGGACTCAAGCCTCTTGGGAAACCAGCTATTTCAGACTAAAAACTAAGAGTTAGACAGAACCTAGGCATTGCATGGTCCTCGGACCTAAGCATCTGGGGAAACTAACTACTTATAAAAAAAAGTTACTTAAAAATCAAAGAACTAGGTACTGGACAGAACCAAGGCCTTGCATGGTCCTCGGACTCAAGCCTCTGGGGAAACCAGCTACTTCAGACTGCAAACTAAGAGTTAGACAAAACCTAGGCATTGCATGGTCCTCGAACCCTAGTCATTTGGGAAACTAGTCACTATAGGACGATCCATGCACCGGGCATAACTAGGGTTTTGTACTACCCGTAGGCCCAAACCTATGGCAGAGCCAAACCCTTTTGTGCTAGGTAATGAGCCCTGCTGGGAGCAAAAACCAAGTAAAGCTGAACGCTAAAGCACAGCAACTTAAACCTATTCATCCTAGAAGAACTAGCAAGGAACTCAGGTTAAAGAGTATAGACTCGAAAGAGCAGAAGACTTACAGAAGTAAGGAAAAACTCCTCGGGCGAGCCCTTTGTGCTAAAGAAAGTTGCAGGGGCAGTTGAAAAGATTGTGACACTGATAGAAAGACAGGGTCCGACAGGCCAGCACGATAGACCCGGGAAACGTCAAAATCCTCCTCCCCGCCCAAAGGGTCGAACAGCAAAATTTTGAGGGGCTATTGTGAGGCCCCAAATATTTGGTAACTCCGGCCCACTCCACATTAAGCCTAAAGTCCACGCCAAAAAGAGAGAGAGAGAGAGAGAGAGAGAGCATAATCCGAGGATAAACGGACGAGGCCCAAGTCGTTTAGGGACCTCGCCGAGGAGGCCCATGCCCTCGGCAGACCGACGTCTAACGAAAGAGGCTGTCACTCACTCATTAAATGCAGGCCACCATCATTCTGATCACATCAATGATGAATTGACCAATCAACAGTGATACCTTGGTTGCTTCAACTAACAGAAAACCTGCAAAGGTGGCTGATGGGACAAGCACTCAAGTATAGGCTTGGATGATCAATAAGTGGACGGCAAAAATCAACTAAACAAAACTATATAATAGATAGCATCCCTGCCAAAATGGAGGGGGGGGGGGAATCTTCGAAGTGTCCAAGGACAACCCCTGTATATGCCAGTTCTAAGTAAACAGATCCTCGGACCAGGCCGAGAACCAAAATTCTACATGAACGTTTAGCCGAGGTCATTGTTGTTACCCTCACAAATACTTAGTCCAATTCCTTGGTTATTACTTCTATGGATTTCACGCCAATCATTGTTTGCTTTGCTGATACTTAGTCCTTCTATCCATACTCTACAAATCTCATTGTTTAGGTCCAATTTAATTTGAGTCATTACAATTGGCGCCGTCTGTGGGAATGACTAACAAGTGCGGTGGTTGGTGTGAAAAGGTTAAGAACCACACTTCTAAAAAAAAAAAAAAAAACAATACAGCGTGTAGCAACAACATTCACTCAGAAGGCAACAATCGCAAGAAACAAAAAGATGCGAAAAGATGCGAAAAATAAAAGAGAAGAAGTGGATCTACTTCTTTATTAATATATGAAGAGAAAGTTACATCTTACAATTGATGCCCATGCAGGCTTGTTCTAAAGCTAACTACAGAGAAAGACACCTAGCAAGGCTGGTTGAGGAGCAAGAGAAGAGGAAATGGAGGAAGGAAGGCAACGTTGAGGGGGAAGGAGTCACGGCACAAGATGGTTCCCCCTCTCAGTTTCGCCTGGTTTCCCTCCCAAACCCATCACTGCCAGCTTGAAGGAGCTAACGGATCCAGGTTTGGGAGAAGGAGGTTACGTTCTTTCTGGATCCTCCTCCAAAGGGTAAGGAGGGGTCCACCTCTGGTTAGGTTGAAAAGAAGAAAGATCTTCAGCCTTTTCCTACCCTAACCCCAGCATGACGTCCAGGGTAGGGGTGTCATATTTGGCTCCTGAAGGGGGCTAGGCTTTCTCGTAACCGCCCTTTCCAAGGGCCAACTCATTTTGTGGGGTGCAAACCGCTATTTTTGCAGAGCCTATGAACTGCGTGTTGGTGAATGTGTTTGTGAGGTTTGATGAAAAGAGTCGTCCCAGGAAAGCCTTTTATAGAAGGCGAAAATTGGTGAAAGCCAACCGGCACAAAATCCCAGGGAGAGATTTCCGGAGGCATTAACTCCGCATAATTTCCAAGGGGCTTATCCACCGCTGGATCCTCGCAAATCCCCAAGGATATTAATGAGGAGGCGCCTCATTAACGAGAAAGCACCGAAGCGTCAAAGCGCGTTACTCGAACAATCCAAGAGACGCCTCGTAATCAAAAGAGGTACGCCAAACGAAGAAACTAGAACAGAGCAGGGTTCCCTCCTCGGCGGAGAAAATCAAATGGGTTATAGATCAAAGAGAAAATCAGGAGCATAAGTTCATTTCCAATTTCCAAATTAATTCAGGATTTCCTACACAATCTTTAAAACGTCTCAACAGCTTGGGAACTCAGTTATAGATCATGCAAATGGGTTATTTCTTATATAGGATAATTGGATCATTTGGTTAGGAAGTTAGTTAAGCTTTTTTTTTTATAATTTGATAGTTTATAATGAGAAATGGGGGATTTAATTCCTGAATATTTTTATTAGAAATATCAGAAGATGCCAACTAAGCACGTGCTAAAATTAACTAGGATCTAATTAGCTAGCCAATAATTAAGAATTGAAAATAATATTCCAATAGAAATCAATCATGATCTTTTATAAGAGTTGCTAGTAATTTCTCAATTCAATTAATGAGAAATGTTGTGTTTGTATTTTTTTAACCCTCTCTCTCTCTCCATAATCTACTTAACCAATAAACACTCAAACCTTAGACTAGTTTTTGTTTCTCAAAAAAGAAAGAAAAAAAACATTAGACTAGTTTTCAAATTTCCCGTATGTATTTCCCTATACACCTAAACGAGATATTTCCCTTTACACCTATACACTAAACTCCTAAGCACAACTACTCACCATCCAATGAAAATTGCATCCCTTCTTTTGTTACTTGTGGAAATAAATGACACTTATCAATTACATAGAAGACTTGAAGCAACTCTTCATTCAAGTAAAAGATATGAACGTGATTATCAAGAAGAGACTACTCACTTTGTGGGTTGGTCATTGGTTGAAATTACTACTCCGTTTTGGTTATTATATGAGGAAAATTATTGTGTACTCCCGGAGTACCATAAATGCGTACTCCCTCATCTCACATAAATGGTGGGTCCCACTAATTAAATTCATGATAGGACCCACCATTCATGTGAGAGGGCGGAGTACACATTTATGGTATTTCGGGAGTACCTAATAATTTTCCATTATATGATGTCTTCTCATTAAAAGTTGGACACTCGTTAATCAACACATTCATTCAATGTCAAGATCACTTTTTCTCTTTTATCCTAAGAATAGGATTGGTTTGCTTGTCAAGATTGTGATTTCTCATGGATGGCGTATAAGAGATTTATGGATGACGCGTAGGTGAAAGAAAAAGTTTATAGACAAGGGGAGCTTAGTAATACTTGTCCATAGCGCAGAGAGGTCTTGAAATTCACAAAGAGACAATGACTCACATAGTAATAGTAAATACGAGATTGTTGGATATACATATATCCATTGAGTTTGTTGGGTATCATTCCAACATAGACTACAAAGTATAAACACGGCATGGCTTCGTTATAAACTTTAAAGTCCCTAACTGATGATGCAGCTGTACCATTCCACTTAAGTCTTATTCAGCATGAGTTATAATCGTGTGCCTCTCTAGTCTATCAATTATTTCTGTTAATTTCTGAATTTGTACAAGTAGATACACTTATAACCCTAAAAATAATGAAGAAGAAAAGTTATGCTAATAACAGATTTAGCCTCTGCTCTGGGTGCATATAAATAGAGTCCATCTCCTGTAATCATTACGATACCATTCAATAAAACTGATTAGCATTTTCTCGCTCATTTTCTATGGAATTAGTCCCAAAATTTTCAAAATAACCTCTATATATTATATCAACTTCTCAATTAAAGTCTCTACAAAGTGTTATCTTTCCAACCATACTTTTAAAAAAAAAGATATGAGTTGAAGATCCCAACTTAGCGCAAAAAAAAAAAAGTATCTTAACCACATTATAAATAAAAAATAAAAAGTTAAATTGCAAATTACACCCCTAAAGTTTGGGGGTGTTTGAGTTTTATATCCTAAAATTTTAGAGTTTTTATCCATTGAAATTTGGATGTCTAAAATATGAAACTTTAGGGTAAAAAATCCAAACACCCCTAAACTTTAGGAAATAAAATCCAAACACTTATAAATTTTAAGAAATAGAATCCAAATTCTGAAACGTTAGAAAGGATGGCAATGGGGCGGGGCGGGACGGGCCAGGGCGGGTCCGAAGGATGGGGTCTTTGCCCCTGCCCCGCATGGTTTTGTCTTACCCCATCCTTGCCCCATCCCACATGATGAGGAAAATTTTCTTACCCCATCCCTGCCTCTTGGGGCCTCGCGAAGCCTGCCCCATCACGTAAAACTCTACTTCTTGTTAATTTGTCCACAACTATTACAATTGTTTTTAATTAGACTTGTTTTGTTAATAAAAATATACTTGAAATTATAAATAAATTCATCTCATCAAATCAAACTAATTTTTAGCAAAAATTGGATAATATTATTAAAGTGTTTAAGAAGACTAAGGCTGTCCACGGGTCGGTTCGGGTCGGGTTTGTGCCCAACCCGGAATCGACTCAACCAAGTCAGGTTACCAACATTCAGACCCGCCGCCGACCGGTCAGAGAGTCGGGTCGGATCTGACGGTTCTTCGCCGGAAGTGGTAGGGTCTCAGTCGGGGTTGGATTGACCAAAACTCGCCGAACCTAGTCGAAAATTAGGCAAATCTGGCCGAAATCTGACAAATTTGGCCTAAAACTGGCCTTGTATGGCGAGATCTTTCCGGATCTCGAAGAGATTTCGCTTGACCTCTACAGAATCACGCCGGATCTAGCGATATCCAATTGAGAAATCGTATATACAGGGGGGATCAGCGGCCTCGTTTGTAGTAGAATCGGTCGGATCGGTTGAAATTGGGTTTAGACGCAAGGACCTGCCAACCGATCCACCGGAATCGGGTTGGATACCTCAGAAACTGTCACCGACCCGTCACAGGAGTCGAATCGGTCGGTTTTCGAATCGGGTCGATCGAACATTCGGGTGGGTCGGGTACATAGTTGAACTTGGACAGGCCTAAAGAATACAATATCACAACAAAAATAAATATCTCATAATACAAAATCAATAATTCAATAGTATATAAATTTGTTTATAATAAAGAAAAAAGAAAATGTTAAAATTGGTACCTTATTTCCAACCTTGCTATAGAAAAAAAAGAGACAAAAAACATTGTTGGGTAGAATAAAATAAGCTGATAAAATGTTTGTTTAAATAATAGGGTTTTAGGGTATAAAAAATTTACAATTTAACTCTTATTAATGCGAGGCGGGGCAGGACAGAAATGGGGTGGGTTGGGTCTAAAATGTCTAAATCTATCCCTGCTCCGCCCTATAGTGCGGGCCTAAAATCTCACCCCATCTTTGGCCCATCACCTTTGTGAGTTAGGGAAAACCCACGTGGAGTGAAGCGGGGTGAGGCAAAATTGTCATCCCAACGTTAAATGTAAAATTCAAATACCCCTCTAATTTCAGGGTGTAAAATTCATACATCCTAAACTTTAAGGGTGTAATTTGCAATTTATAATATATATATATATATATTCTTTACAAATTTCTATCTTTAGCGGTAGCATACTCACTTTTTCCTTATTTAATAAAAAATAAAAGCTAATGGCCACAAATATAAGAAATTAAGAATACGACCCCTCAAGTTTTCCAAAAATGTTTTTTAGGCAAGTAACCCAATTACAAAATCACGCATGGGGTGCCTCACTCACTGCCTCTATAAAAAGACAATTCACTAAAACAATTGTTTCCTTCTTTTTTTAGTTAGAAACCCACCAGCTTCCATGCAAGTCGTTATACATGCTTTTCCAAAACCGATTCATATGATATGAAAGTGAATTTAATATAAAGCAATACAATTTTTTTACTTGTCAGGCTAAAATTTGTAGCAATGCCTAAAAAATATATCAGTTTTTGTACTTTCTCTTTCGCAGTCCACATCACTCTGTATTTTCCGGAATAATCTGATTTGATTTTTAATAATGATATGTTTGTATACTTCTTATTTATATATATATATATATATATATATTGTGGTCTAATATTTTAGTTAACAATTCTATGTGGTTACTGGGTCAATTTATTTCTTTATAATGCAGAAGTTTCCAGGATTGAGCATGACAATTATGTGGAATTATTAATCAGCTTGGGTCATAACATTTTTGTCACTTATATTGCAAAGTTGAAATTAAATCATATTGTCCTATTGTGGTATAGCCTATCTTCACCGACTCGAATTCAATTTACTAATTAGGGTTATTAATTTGTAAGTATATTGGCCCCATATATGGTGAGATTCATGTAAGCAATGCATCAGAAAAATTTTTTTCTTTCTTTTTTGTCTTTTTATTCTTGGGGGCCTGGAGGGGTGGGGATGCTTTCATATTATATATAAATGAAAATTATGCATTTTGTTTTTTTATTCATTGTGTCATCAATACTTTGAAAACTTATTATTATGACATTGCCCCATCTTTTTTTAGTGAAAATTTGTTTTTATTTTTTAAGGACAGAGAAATTACTAACCTCGGATAACCAAAAACCAGCTTGTTCAGGTAGAATTGAAAATATTTTCCTGCATTGCATCGTTATCTAAAGCCTATAAGTATTGGCTTTTATTAACTGGTGGTTTGAAGCACATATTGAGATGCATTTGATACAATAGTATTATATAAAAATTATTATACATTCTCAACAAATGAAAGACAAATTATATATGTTAAAATATTAAAAACAAAAGTATAGATGAACAAAATAAATTTGTGTATGCAAATAAATGAACTATTGATAAGTGTGTTTTCCTTTATAAGATGTATGTTACAACTTATAATTGAACATTTATTAATTTTTAATTTATGACGGAACTCTAAAGTATTTTCAATGTCAACAACACTAATAGAATGATACTAGAATATTATAAATTTTACCATATAAATCTTACAAATTGATATATTATCAATCATGAAAGTAATTCAAACACTCATTTATTATCTTAAGATCAATCATATTTATTATTACATCAAGTTGTAAATGTTATGCTATAAAATTTATAGTAAGTCTAACATTTTTAACATTTATTTATAGTATTGTTTAAGTGCCTAACTTTGAAATTTTTTCTTTAGTCTCAGGAAGAATTTTGAGGAACTTTGACTTCCTTCCTTAAGAAAGTACCCATGAACCCAAACACCTATATTGAGTCAGCTTTAGCAAAGAGACTCAAAATATGTTTAGCAATAATAGTGATGTGGGATGCTTAAGTGACAAAAAACAAAACATATCAATTTTCAGAAAATAAGAAACAAAATACATTTATTTTTGAAAATTATTTCGAATTTACTAGGGTTCCTTAACGTGATAATTATCTGTAATTCACTAGAGAAAGAAATAAACAGTCTGAATTATCTTCATCTAAAAACTAAATTTCCTTTAGAGTTTACAATGCGTTTAAATAGTAAAAAGAAAATCTAGGGCGATTAGAAAAATGTACAAAATCCTAATTTGACTAAATAACACCTAAAATTAAGGGAATAATAACTCTAATCCTGAAAATCTAAAAAATTACAAAAATTAATTTGGAAATTTTGCCCAACATCAAATAACATTATTCTAGTATTTAATTATTTTAAGTCCCAACCTCTTCAGTCTTAGCATCTAAACTATTTTTGCTTTATGAAAAGTTTGAAAGAAACCACTCCACAAGAAGGCATTGAAAACCTTCTTAATATTCCGTAGTCCCTCTAACGGTGAGAATGGATATACTTGTCCAATAACTTTGGGTCGAAACAATATATATTGGATAGTTAAAGTCTACCAGTAAAAGATAAAAATTTAGCAATCCAATACTTGATTCTACAAGTAATTTTGTTGAATAACCCTTTATATTCCTTCTATCAGAGATAGGTCAACACATTTTGATCCTAAGGCTAAAATCTGGCTTTTCTTATAATTTATTTTTTGTGAAAATTATTAGTTTCTTCCAATATCTTAATAGTAGTCTTTGTTGAACACTTCTTTATGTTTTTGATAATTTTAGCCTTAATTAAATTGATTTCTTTGTACTAATAGTACGATGATCATGCCAAAATCATGAAATATTAACCATGTTATTTGATGAAGCGTAAACTCGTCAGTAGAGTTTGTCAAATGGAAGTAATCCTCAGCCCTCAAGGGTGGTTACCGGTGTGGTGCCTGCCAAAATGATTCCAATGCCAAAATCAGTATAAGTAACTCTCTTGAGAGTAAAACAATGTAATCGAACAGAAATGAAAAAAATCTCTTTGTGTTTCAGTGTGTATGTACCTTGTTCTTGGCAATGTGTGGACTTTATATATGTTCTCATGGTCTCTAGCCGTTGGAGTAGTTATAGAGGTCTTAATGCTCCTCTTGGTAACGTTTGACGCCGTGTAATGTGGCATCAATGTCCTCCAACGGTTCATACAGTTGGCCCTGTAACCGCTTTGGGTTTGATCGGCTGCATTGAATGGCCTGGCTATCTTCGTCAGTAATGTGGATCATTACTTCGCCTGGCCAGAGGCTGAATACGTCTATATTAATGGGATCGTCCGTATGAGGTGGGCTCATCAGTCCCGTCAGTTGCCCCCTGATTCTTTGTTCGTCACTTTAATGACGATCATAGAATGTGAAGGGTTATTGATTGTAAGTGGCGTTTAGGGTTTCGCTCCGTATTAAGTGCGAAGTGGTAGCGCTTCACAAATCATGGCATACGTGGCACGTGTTAACTGGTGGAGTTAATGCTCCAATTGGTGGGGCTATTGGGCTTCTAGCTGGTTTTTCAGTTTCCCAAAGCCTTGGTTTTTAAACTTTTCCTTTTCACTTCTTTCAAAATTCTTCAATCATTGTTCTGATCATTCCCTCCGACGACCTCAGTCTACAACTTCTCTTCAAACTAGCGAATGACGTAGCAGTGCTCCCTCTGTTGCTTACTTTTTTAAGGTACGCCCATTCTCTTTTTATTTCTGTGCTATTCCTCTTCGCCTCGTTATAACTTTGCCTCTGATCTTTTTTTTTTTTCTTTTTTCTTTTTTGCTTGTTCTAAATTTCTTGGGGGTTTAGTTTATTGTTGTGTCTTTTCCTTGGTTTTCATGGTTCATAGCTCTGAGGTTAGGACAGTTTGCACATCAATTTCATTCCTCTTTCCTCGCTTAGGAGGGTCTTTAGGGGTTCCCTCTCATATTGAGGACTTTGTCTTTGAGGGTAACTATTTGAGTGTTGCATTGGCTGATTTGTTGCCTTTGCTTCGTCAGTCACTAGATTGGTTTGTAAAAGAGGTTAGAGAGTGAGTAGATATGTCTGAGGTTAGGTCGAGCGAGCTTGAAACTGGGTTACCGTCCAATGGCAGCCCAGCGGAGGGAGATACCACCGTCTCTAGCCCTCGAGAGGTTAGAGCTTTTTATGCTCTAGAGGAGGAGTGTGGGCTAGACGCTGACACACTAGGGAGGTTTAAGGATAGATTCCAATTTTCGAATCGGGTTAGGGTTCGTCTACCCAACGAAGAGGACCGGGCACGTCATTTCTTCCCAGGCGAGGTATGCTTTTATGAAGCTGCCTTCACCTGTGGATTGAGGCTTCCCGTCCATCCTTTCTTAATGGAGTTGTTAGACCATTTTGGTATTGCTCCTGGGCAGCTTATGCCTAATTCGTGGAGGATCTTGGTCAGCTGTATAGGTATATGGCTGACTGCTAATGACGGAGATATGCTCAGAGTTGATGAGCTTGTTTATTTGTATCGCTTAAAAGCGTCAAAAAAGCTCGGGTATTATGAACTGGTGCCTTGGGAGAGAAGGACTAGGATTGTCAAAAAGTTACCCTCGTCGTTCAGGTATTGGAAGTCCAAATTTTTCTTTGTGTTTGGGGACGATTTTGAGACTCCTTCAGGCGAGATTTGGGGTGATCTCCCGAGGTTGCATCGTCGGTGGGGAACCCCGACCTTAGGTGCGTCAATACTCCTTTTTTTTATTTATTAAGTTTCGTCGTGCTTGCCTTTATCGCCATTGACATTCTTACTTCATTCTTTTTCACAGTTAAGAGGCGGCCGAAATTGAAGAGCAGGTATAAAGATCGAGTAGAGAAAGCGATTGAGTACGCGCAGACAATTGAGAGTTGGGACGACCTTGTGGACCCGAGGACTCTAGCCTTTTACTGTCTTGGTCTAGAGCCTTCTAGTTTCGTCCTGCGAAATCTTGACATTGAGGGGAAAAAAAGTTAGTATTGAGGTCGTTAATGCTCACACATTATTATTTTTTTTTTAACAAGTGTTTCCTTCTTGTAGAGATGACGACCAAATTCAACAAAGGTATGTACGCTAAGATGAGGTCCAAGAAGGATGAGCCTCTATCGAGTTTGGGGAAAAAGGCAGTGCATGTTACTGGAAAGGGTGGCTCCGTCCCTCCAACTTCTTCCGTTAGCCCAATCGTATCGGGAGCCTAGGTGACGAGGACCGCTTCTCCCACGACTTCTGTGGAAGAAATTGAGGGTACTTCGACCTCCAAAAGGCCGAGGTTGTCCGAGAAAGAGAAAGAGAGAAGCGACCCTCGTCCGTCCACGGTTTGGAGTGACGAAAGGCTAGTAGTGGACCGGGCTCGCGAGGTCGTGACGGCTGCAGATCTGAAGGTCCTATCCGATGTCCCTTTCACTGACGTGGCTGCTCGACACGTCCACAAGCTTGTACAGGTATGCTTGCTTGGTTTTTTTTTTTTTTTTTTTTTTTTTTTTTTTTTTTTTTTTTAACTCTGGAACTTTTTTCTAGGTTTTAGGAGAGAGTCTTCACATTACTTCAGAGTATCTCACGCAAGAGGCTAGGGTGGCGTCTCTTACGTCCAGGATGGAAACTCTGGAGGCGGAGAACTCTACTTTGAAGAAGAATCTTATTGAATCCATGGGTGAGGCAGCGTCATTGAAGGAGAAGGTGAAGAAGTTGAGTGACGATCTTAAGGCTGAGCGTCAGCTAACTTTGGCAAAAGATGAGCAGCTTCTGGTAGCCAAAGAGAGTCTCAAAACTATTGCTGCAAGGTCCGTAGAGGCTTTCCAGACTACGGACGAGTATCAGATAGTCCTATTCAGCTGGTACTTTAAAGGTTTTGAGCTCTTGAGAAGGTACCTCGTCAAGCATCCTACCGGTGTGGATATGGAGACGTTGGACTTGGAAGAGGTGGATCAAGAAATGGCTGCAGACGAGGCTACTCAATCTTCTGCTACTGAGCCTAACGCTCCTGTGGATGCTCCCGTCACTAACGGTCCTGCTGAGGATGATCCTGCTGACGATGGTGCTGCCTGAACCTAATACTTGACAAAAATTTCTTTCTTTTTGGGATGCCCTATATGTTTTGGGCAGTTTTGTAAATCTACTTTCAGAACAATTTTATTTATTTTGGGAACAACATTTTTAGCCCAGTGTTTATGGGCTTTTAGTTGTAAAGACAATGGTGATTTGCTAGTTCATTTCAAGCTTAAATTTAATTTAACTCTTTGGTACTTACTTGCATTCGTAATTGCACGTTCTTTAGTCTGATATATGCTTGTCATATCTCCCATAACTGGCATCTGGGTGGTACTTTATATTCATTTAGGAGTTTTTTAGTCGTCAATAACTTACATCCGTCAGGGCGGAATTTTGTTACTTAGCCATTTTTAGCCTTTTGTGACTTACACCTTTTCAGAGATATTTCCTTCGTCAGTAACGTACATCCGTCAAGGCGGAATCTTGTTACTTAGCCACTTTTGGCTTTTAGTGGACTTATTCGTCAGTAACTTACATCCGTCTAGGCGGAATCTTGTTACCTAACCATTTTTGGCTTTTAGTAGATTTTTTCGTCAGTAACTTACATCCATCTAGGCGGAATCTTGTTACTTAGCCATTTTTTGGCTTTTGATGGATTTTTTCGTCAATAACTTATATCCGTCTAGGCGGAATCTTGTTACTTAGCCATTTTTGGCTTTGTGAATTTCTTCTTGGTCAGGCCTGTTTGCGCACAAATATTAGCTGAATAATTCATTTATTGACTTTCAATGACGAATATATCTTTCTATTACATCTACTGATGGTATTTTTTCAAATGCTCAATGTTCCATGGTCTTGGAAGCCTTCGCCCGTCTAGGGTCTCTAGGTGGTAGCTGCCCTGTCTGAAGTAGTGGATGACTCGATATGGTCCTTCCCACATGGGGTTGAGTTTTCCTTGAGTAGGATCTTTGGTCGCCTGGGTTACTTTGCGTAGGACGAGGTCCCCTATACTGAGTCGTCTGAGTTTCACCCTTTTGTTGAAATAGTCCGTCATCTTTTTTTGATAGTCTGTCATTCTATTGTAGGCTTCGTCTCTGATTTCGTCTAGACAATCCAAGTTGAGTTGTAGACGATCATCATTGGCCTCCTCGTTCAACATTTCCCGCCTAATGTTGGTTACTCCTACTTCAACCGAGATCACTGCTTCAGTCCCGTACATGAGCCTGAAGGAGGTCTCTCCCGTTGGGGTTCTTGCTGTTGTTCTGTAGACCCACAAGACATTGGGCAGTTCTTCTGGCCAGGCCCCTTTCGCATCGTCCAATTTGGTCTTTATGATCTTGAGCAGCGTGCGGTTCGTCACCTCCGTCTGTCAGTTCGCCTGTGGATAGCCTAGTGATGAGAACTGGTTCTTAATACCCAGGCTCGAACAGAAGTCTTTGAAGCCTTGGCAGTCGAGTTGTCGTCCGTTATCTGATATGATCGTCTTCGGAATCCCGAACCTGCAAACTATATTCCTCCACACGAAACTTTGGATCTTTGCTTCGGTGATAGTAGCCAGTGGCTCTGCTTCAACCCATTTTGTAAAGTAATCAATAGCAACTAGTAAGAATTTTACCTGGCCTTTGCCTTGGGGTAGCGGGCCAACGATGTCAATTCCCCATTGTGCGAATGGCCACGGGGACGTTATCGTCGTCACTATTTCTGCTGGAAGTCGTTGGACATTCCCAAACTGTTGGCACTTGTCACATCTCTTGACGAACTCCGATGCATTCACCTGCATAGTTGGCCAGAAATAACCTGTTCGCATAATCTTGCTCACCAAGGATTTAAGACCTGCATGATCCCCACAAATTCCTTCGTGGACCTCTCTCAGGATGTACTCGGCCTCTCCTTCGTTAACGCACTTCAGGTAGGGCATGAAGAAACCTCTCTTATATAAGGTATCATTGAGAATTGTGAATCTGGCAGATCTCTTCTTGATCTTCCTGGCTTCATCTGCATTCTGAAGGAGGTGCCCATCCTGGAAGAAGGACAAACTAGGCCTCATCCAGCCACTTGTGCTCTGGACTGCAAATGTTGTTGAAACTTCTTCTATGCTGGGGTTTTTCTGTACTTCCATTATTAGGTCTGCATTCGATTCTGTTTCTTCTGATGAGGCTATTTTTGAGACTTCGTCTGCGGCCATATTCTGGCTTCTAAGAATCTGGAGGAACTCCACTTCTTCGAACTCTTGAGTCAAGTGCTTCCTCAGCCTGATGTATTTCTGCATTTTTTCTTCTTTTGCTTCGTATTCTCCCTTGATTTGTCCAATTACTAGCTTTGAGTCATTCTAGACTAGCAGGTTCCTGGCCCCCAACCCTTTTCCGAGCCTTAAACCCGTCAGAATTCCTTCGTACTTGGCCTCGTTATTGGTTGTCGGGAATTTCAGCCGAACTCCATATCTTAGTATTTCTCCGTCAGGAGTGGTTATGACGACCCCTACTCCCCCTCTTTTTTGGGCTGACGAGCCATCGGTCTGTATCACCCATGTTTTGTTCTTGTTGGCGAGGCTTGGTTCGTCTGGATGGGTGAACTCGGCGATGAAGTTTGCCAAAACTTGTGCTTTAATGGCTGTCCTGGGATGGTATTCAATGTCAAATTGGCTAAGTTCGATCGCCCATGAGGCCATCCTCCCAGCTGCTTCGGGTTTGCTCATAGATTTCTTGATGGGTTGGTCCGTCATCACTAAGATTGGATTTGCCTGAAAATATTGTCTGAGCTTGCATGAGGCTACTATCAATGCAAACGTGATTTTTTCGATCTATGTATACTTGGATTCAGCTCCTTAGAAAGCTTGGCTGACCTAATAAACTGGGAGCTGTTTCCTGTCTTCTTCCAGGATTAAGGCTACACTGACGGCTGTAGATGATACTGCTAAGTAAAGATACAAGTTTTCACCTTCTTTGGACGGGCTTAGAAGTGGTGGATTGCTAAGATAGCATTTGAGCTCTTGGAAAGCCGCTTCACATTCGTCGATCCATTCAAAAGCCTGTTTCAAAGTCTTAAAGAAGGGTAAGCATTTGTCTGTCGCTCTAGAGACGAACCTATTGAAGGCTGCAATCCGACCCGTGAGCTTCTGGACCTCCTTGACGGTCTTGGGTGATGCCATATTGATTATGGCTTGCACCTTCTCAGGATTTGCTTCTATTCCTCTCTGGGACATTATGAATCCCAGGAATTTTTCTGAGGCAACACCAAAAACACACTTACCAAGATTCAGCTTCATTTGATATTGCTTGAGGGTAGCGAATGTCTCCTTAAGGTCGTCCAGATGCACAAGCTCTTCCTTGCTCTTGACGAGCATATCGTCCACATACACCTCCATATTCCTGCCTATCTGTTTGACGAACATTTTATTTACCAACCTCTGATAAGTTGCTCCTGCGTTCTTCAGTCTAAACGACATTACTTTATAGCAATAGAGCCCTTGATTGGCAATGAAGGCCGTTTCTCTTGATCCTTGTCAGCCATTCTTATTAGATTGTATCCTGAGAATGCATCCATGAACGTCAACAGCTTGTGTCCAGCTGTAGAGTCTACGAGCTGGTCTATTCTTGGAAGAGGAAATCTGTCCTTCAGGCAGGCCTTGTTCAGGTCCGTGAAGTCCACGCACATTCTCCACTGCCCATTTGCTTTCTTTACCAGAACGACGTTTACGAGCCAGTCTGGATAGTATACCTCCCTGATGAAGCCTGCAGTTAAGAGCTTGTTCACTTCGTCAATGATTGCTTGGTCTCTCTCGAGTGTAAAGGCCCTTCGTCTCTGCTTGATGGGCTTCTTCTCTGGGTCTACATTCAACCTGTGTTGGATGACTTCTGGAGATATGCCTAGCATGTCGTCGTGACTCCAGGCAAAGACGTCTAAGTTCTCCTTAAGAAACTGAATGAGCTTCATTCTCATCTCGGGGCTTAGGGTCGTCCCTATCTTGGTTGTTTTTGTTGCTTCCCCTTCGATCAGCTCCACTATTTCCAGTGCTTCCACCTTTTCCTTCTCTTTTTCTTCTATTATCCGCGTATAGTTCTCCTTAGCTGCCAAGACGGCCTGGTAGCATTCCTGGGCTAGAACTTGGTCTCCTTTAACTTTGCCAACACTGTTTTCCGTTGGAAATTTTACCTTCAGGCAGTAGGTGGATGTGGACGCCTTCCACTTGTTGAGTGCTGGCCTTCCAATGATGACATTATAGGATGAGGGACAATCTACCACCAAGAAGTCTAGCTAACGTGTCAACTGCTTTGAGTATGTCCCCACAGTTACTGTCAACGTCACTATGCCTTTGGGATATACCCTGTCACCGTTAAAACTGACGAGGAGGGAATCAAAAGGACGTAGTCTTCTTGGATCCAGTTTCAATTGCTGGAATGCAGGAAAGTAGATGATATCAGTAGAGCTACCGTTGTCCGCGAGGATCCTTTTGGTGTTAAACCCTACTATGGTGAGCATTACGACCAAAAGGTCATTGCGAGGCTGTTTCACTCCTCTAGCATCATTCTCGTTGAAGATCATATCTTGATCAATTCGTCTGTATTTCGACAGGGGTGTCATGTGGATGCTATTCACCTGTCGCTGATGTGTTTTTTTAAGCGATTTGAATGAACCTCCTATGATAGGCCCCCCCGAGATCGTCTGTATCTCCCCGATCACGTTTTGAGGAGGTTGGGATTGACGACCTTCGCTCTTGGACGAAGACTCATGCTGGCCTTTGTTTTCGTCTTGGAATTTATTGTACTCTCCCTTCTTTACAAACTTCTGCAACTTCCCTTTTCGTATCAACTCTTCTATTTGCTCTTTGAGATCCCGACAATCTTCAGTTTAATGGCCATGATCTTTGTGAAATCGACAATACTTATTCCTGTCGCGGACGTTAGGAGACAAGTGCAATGGTCGCGACCATTTGAGGTAGTGCTCGTCTTTAATCTGCGTTAAAATTTTGTCAACAGGCATAACAAGAGGAGTAAACTTTACCGTTCGTGGATTTTTATCATCTTTCCTCTTGACTTCGTCATTGGTCCGATGATCCGGGTGGTCACGCTTTTGCCCTCTACGGTCGTCTTCTCTTCTTCCTTTGTCCCCTGGTCTTTCTCCATCCCTGATAACGGCTAACGCATCCTCAGCGTTCATGTACTTCTGCGCTTTAAGGAGCATCTCGGCCATCATCTTCGGGGGGTTCTTCGCGAGTGATGTAACGAGCTCCCTAGACCTCAGCCTCGCCTTGAAGGTCGTCAGCTACGCATTATCATCAGCTTCGTCTACTTCCAGTGTCTCCCAAGTGAAGCATTTCACATACGACCTCAAGGTTTCCTTCTCTCCCTGCCCTGATGGTAAGCAAGTGGTCCACGGTCCTCTTTGGTTGTTGTCCTCCAATGAAATGACGCAGGAAGGCGTTGCTCAACTGCTCGAAGGTGTTGATGGACGATGTTGGAAACTTCGTGAACCACTCCCAGGCAGCTCCCTTGAGTGTAGTTGGGAAGGAACGACACAATATTTCATCTGGGGGCTGCTGGAGTCCTATGGTCGTTTTAAAGGTGTTTAGATGATCTTAAGGATCCTTCAGCCCATCGAAGGGTTTGAGTTGACGTAACCGGAATTTCGACGGCATTGGACAGTCGAGGACTGCTGTGGTGAACGGGAAATCCGTTGCCCTGACCATTCGATCCACACTCCGCTCTGTTTTCTCCTTGATAGCGTTCCTAAGTTCGTCCATTTCCCTCCTCATCTCCCTCAGCAGGTTTGAGTTCTACTCGGTTGGAGTGGTGGGCCTTCGAGGGTCACTTCTTCTATGGCTATCTCCTTCTTCTTCCTGATTTCCCTTGGACCGATTCTCCTCCTGCTGAAGCCGCAGCTTCATTTCCTGGTTTTGCCTAGTCAATTCTTCGACTGTGGCTGCAAGAGCCTGAACTTGTTGAGCTAGGGCTACAGAATCTTGATTGGACTCCATCTGAGAAGAATAGTTGATCGGAAACTACTTTTTCGAGATTGAACACGAAAATGTCGTCCCCACAGACGGCGCCAAACTGATGAAGCGTAAGCTCGTCAGTAGAGTTCGTCAAATGGAAGTAATCCTCAGCCCTCAAGGGTGGTCATTGGTGTGGTGCCTGCCACAATGCCTCCGATGCCAAAGTCAGTATAAGTAACTCTCTTGAGAGTAAAACAATGTAATCGAACTGAAATGAAAGAAATCTCTTTGTGTTTCAGTGTGTATGTACCTTGTTCTTGGCAATGTGTGGGCTTTGTATATGTTCTCATGGTCTCTAGCCGTTGGAGTAGTTATGGAGGTCTTAATGCTCCTCTTGGTAACGTTTGGGGCTGTGTAATGTGGCATCAATGTCCTCCAACAGTTCATACAGTTGGCCATGTAACCCCTCTGGGTTTGATTGGCTGCATTGAATGGCCTGGCTATCTTCGTCAGTAATGTGGATCATTACTTCGCCTGGCCTGAGGCTGAATACGTCTATATTAATGGGATCGTCCGTATGAGGTGGGCTCGTCAGTCTCGTCATTATTGACATGTTAAATTCATTTCAATCAAAACATGGCCACATTGCTTTGAGAATTTTTCATATGTGTGGAGCATTTTAAATATAAAATAAAAATTTTGTTAGAAACTCATATATTTTAAATGATGTCGTTTTTGTCATATATATCAATTCATCTTCAAATATATTCATTTCAAATCTTATTGGTTGGCAATAATAAGGCCCTATATAGGACCAACTCAACACATTTTAGTGCCTTCTCTTTATTTGTTAAATATTAATTGAATAACATTTATGTTTTGATATTTTTTTTTTCTTTTTAAAATATATTTTCTTGCTTTTTTAGATGCAAAATTATTATTAATTATGTTTTTGTGCTCAAGGTCTACTAAGATTTTTTTTTTCAATTTGTAATATCGCTAATTCACTTTATTTTTCTTATGACATAGTTAATCTTAAATAAGATGTCATCAATTTTAATTTTGAATAACATTTTTTTTGTATGCGCAAATATAAAACGTATTGTTATTTAAAAGTGATACATGTTTTATAAAAAGAATCTAAGTTTTTCTCATAATTTAATATGTTAATTTGACTATTTTCATCTATTTATAAAACAGATGAAAATAAATGTAAACAATAAGCTTCTGAATAAATTGTTTAAAAATATCATGTTTAAGATGATCATTGTATTGTTGGCCAATAAATGGGGGTTTTTTTTTTTTTTAGGTGAGAGGTCTTATTTTTTTTTTTAATTCTTTTTTTTTTTTTTTTTTTGCAATACTACAAGACAAATAAATATATAACATATCTCTTTTAGAAAGCTTTCTTCCTTGCCCAAATAACCTAATGGTTGAGGCATCCCTGACTTGATCCATACTAACTCAACAAAAAAGTAGAGTAAAATTTGTCAAAAATTGATGCAATTTCTATCTAACCATACTTTACTTCTCCTCCCCACCTCTCAATCCAAACAAGCCCCATGGCTCCTTATTAAATTTAATTTCAAACAAAGTGCTCGGACAACAAAGCTAGGTGCCTAAAGCATAGCTCATAATCATAGCACCGGATCCTAGGTTAATACTTTTTTCTCTTTTCTCGACGCACTTCATACGGACTCAAAGATTAAAAACAATTAAATACTTATTAGTGAACCACTTTTTTTTGGGGTAATGATACAATGAACCACTAATGAATATTTAAATGTTTTTATCCTTCGTTTGGCTGTAGTCAAGATTCTGAATTTGATGCCACCCTCATGTTGAGATACAAGAGACAAGGATAAAAGCATTAATTAATTAATAATTATATTAATGATGTCGAACCTTGCACCATTTTTTACTCCTTGGCTTTGAATTGATTTTTTGTTCCCGTGGCAAGAAGCAACCCCTGATACACTCCTGGTTCTTATTTTATAGCCTTTGAAAATGAGCCTTACCTGAAGCGGTCTTAGCACCACTGTCATCATCCTATAAATTATGGTTTTTTACTTGATATTCTACAATTGCAGAATAAAGGGGAATTGTATCAAACATCTCTCTCTCTCTCTTAATATATTATAATTGAATAATATTAAGGAATGTATTTTTCTCAATAGTCTGATGTAACTTACTATAATTAAAACAACGTCACTTTTAACTAACTTCACATCTTACAATACTTATATTATGTGCCAAACACAACAACCTATATTAACTGTTGTGGAGAATAAATGTTATGTTTGTAAACTTATTAATTATATGGAATTTATAGCGCAAAACTCAATAGAATTCAAAACTACAAACATATTGAGAACTTGAGCTTTGTGCCTTAGCATACCCATAAAATCAATTGTCATTTTTTTCTTATTGCTAATGTGGTGGATAGGATTCTTACAACACTTGACTAATCCCTCCGGTGAATAGAAACCCTATTTCACGCACCCAATAATTACAAAAGAAATTTATTTTAGGATAATCTTATGGTATATTTAGAAACCACTTAACCAATCTCTTGAAATTATATTGGTTGTCGTTAGTTTGATTGAAAATACAAATCACTAGTCCAACCTCTTGAAATTAAATCAATTATTATTTGTTTTATTGGAAATACTTATATTCATGCTATAAGCACCAAGGAATCTGTTTATAATTAGAAGTTTGCCACTTGATAAATTCATGGCATTTATTGTTCATGCAGTGTCTCCAATTAAATGTGTTAATCAATTTAATTGAAGGCAATCTTGAATCTGTCCATTTACCAAACTAAGCATGTGAACCATCTCTAACCTGTTGGTGAATTTTCTGACATTTTTTTTTTATATTTTAAAAAATAAAAAAATAAAGAAGAAGCACATTTGGTGAAATGTTTTCAAATATTACTATAATACATTAAATTAAAGTGTTGCCCAAGAAAAAACATAACACAACTTATTGTTTAAAATATGTTTATGTAATACACGCATATTACGCTTCCAAATCTTTTTAGGGAGCACAAAATCTTTTGTTTTGTCTTAAAAATAATATTAAACCATTTCCTTTGCCGTTTGAAGGTATATGACATCTCAACGTTTTGTACCAAGCTTCTAGGTTTATTCTCCAGAATATTTTCCTACATATACACCATGTGAAAACCAAATTTGAAACACATATATTTCATTATAATAAACAGCTCAGTGATGATATAAATATTAAAGGATTCGTTAATTTGTGGACCTAAATTAGGTTCTACTTTCATCGTATTTGTAAAGAGAAGGGAGAGAATAGTAAGTAATCAAATCTACTATAAATATTTTTTTATCAATGGTTTGTTTGGGAACTGCTTATTTTGCTGAAACTAAAATTTTTTTACTGAAAATAATGTAGATAAAGATAAAAGTTAGTTGAAATAGTACAGTTAGACCCATGAATAGTATCAAAAAGTGCAGTGAGGCCATGAATAGTAGCAAAAATAAACTAAATAGTAAAATAATTTTCATTTTTCATTTCAATCCAAACAGAGGCTAAGATGGAAGATATTTAGATCATAAACAATTCATAATAAAAAAAAAAAATCATAAACAATTTTATATAAGTACAAAAAAAATTCACACTGAATCTACTATAAATATTATAAAATCAAAGTTTGAGAGAAAATTCACATAGAATTTTTCCATGTAGTACGTAGTTTTATGCCACATTTCATTCTCTCTTAAAAGTTAAAACTAATACATGTACATTTAGGATTTAGCGCACAAAAATAAAAAATAAAAATAAAAAACTTGTATTTTTTCTACAGAAATTTAAGGTATATACTACTACTTTTAGTTTTTCATTGGACAAAATTCTTTCCCGGATCTCTTTCTCTCTCTTTCTTTAAAAAACAATTTGACACATTTGAATTTAGAGTGTTACATTTGGCACATTTGAATTTAGTTAATTAATTCATGACAAAATTTTAAGTAATGCGAAGTACACACTGTGCTTTTGCCCTGTGACTTTATATAACTTTACATATTGGCTTACTATTAAATATAACTATATAAGAGCTCAAAAAGCTTTAGACACCCTCAACAAATTGAAAATATTGCTAAATTATAGGGAACAAAAATTGTATTTTTGTTTTTATTCTTTAAACAGGAAAAAAGGAAAATTGCCCAATGTGAAAAATTAAACAATAACTTTTTTTAATTAATTTTAAAACCCACATTTATAAGTAATAATAGTTTTTCCACTTGATTCATATTTGTTAAAACACACTATGAAACAACCTATCTGACAAAAAAAAAATTCTCAAACCAGCTCAAACTCTTTCCTTCCTAAACCTCCAAGCATTTTATGCCTAGGAAGACGCCAATAAAGTTACAAGACTCTTGGCATTCTCTCTCTACTATATTCTATCTCTTTCTCTATTATCCATAGGACAAATCTAACCGTTAAACAACATATTCTTTACACTCTTAATACATATGTCAAATTTTATGTCAATCGGATATTATTTATTATAAAATCTATAAACTTATATTTTATGTATAATTTTAAACTACAAAAATTTGCAATTTAAATAATTTATTGATGACATAACTATTGATCTTTAATTTTTTATAAATTTTGCAAATATGTAGGATATAAAAAGAAGATATAATCAAATTGTGGACTTGTCAAAATTCATTTCTAATAAAAAAAAAAATATTGAATAAAGTTGTAGTTTTAGGTTACAAATAATTTTGTAACTAAACTTTATCTTTGTTCATAATGCCCACTCTCTCTTCTGTAGTTATGTATTCTGCTTTCTCTCAAAGTTTGTCTTTGACATGGAGAAAAGGGTTTTTTTTTTTTTTTTTTGGGTGCAATTAACGCCAATAAAAATTTCCCTATCTAGTTGTTCCATTAACTGTTGAGCACTTTGAGTCTTTTTTTTAACTTTGCTAGTTTCCACGGCTCTAGAGGAATAACATGGCATTTTTTAAAGGAAAATGTTAACGAGTGCTCTTAAGGTACTGATTAATAATACATTTAAAGAAAGTTTTTATGGGAAATGAAAAAAAAAGTAATTAATATTTTGACAGTTTTTTTCATTTCCCATAAAAATGATATCAAAATATTCCTAAAATGAATTATTAATGAGTGCCCTAAGGGCACTCGTTAACATGACCCTTTTTTAAAAGACATGCTAATTTTTTTAATTATTAAAAAATTAAATATAAGCATAAATGGATCCGAACCCGTTTTATTTTGTGGAAGAAATGTTAAGGACACAACTTTCGTCATAACTCACCACATGATGAGTTGTGAATGGTGCAAAAAAGGAAGTGGTTACATGTGGATCCATACTTTCACCATTCACAATTTGTCACGTAACAAGTTGCGATAAAAATTGTGTAGAAGTTTTTTTTTTTTTTTTTTTTTTAAAGAAGGAATTGTGTAAGAAGTTAATAGTCTAGTATTGCTCAACCAGCCCCATTTAATTAAGTCATGGTTGATTGGTTGGTCACAAATCACAATGGATAAATTCTTGGATTTGGCAGAGCTTCCTCGCGTTGGGCCAGGCATGGGCTTGCCGCTAAACATGGATCACATCTAGAATACAGTGGGACCTACGGAGAGAGAGAATCCCATAGGTGGAACCTATCCGTGGGGCCCACACTGAAGAAATTAAGTATAAATGGGCCCAGTGTGGGTAACAAGTACTCTTATTGGGCCACCAGCGATGCTAATAGGTAATAGCTATCTGCATGCTTATTAGGACCGCAAGTGAGTTTGATTTTTCACTAATAAAAGTTTTTGTTTTTGTTTTTGGTTCAGAGTCTCTAAAAATTTACCAAAATTATTATAAATTTCCTTTAGATTACATGAACGGATATAGATAATTTCAAAGTACAATAATTGAAAAAAAAAAAATCTCATGATTTTGCCGATCCCCATGGTTAGAAATCATTGGAGGCTTGGAGCAGCAATGTCTCCTCACTATACTCCTTTTGCTAGTAAAATCAACCTGCGAAGACACCACATTATGACCTTAGATTTAACAAGTAACAAATGTGAAAAGTCTCGATCAATGTCTTTAAAATCATCTAGCTGCACTTGCACTGTGAATGACTTGAACTTTGTCAAAGTCACACGTACACAACCCTTAGAGGATAAGATTGTGTCATCTCAAATCCACTCTAGTGTTAGACCTTTCTCAATAATTCTCATTGAATGCCACCATTATTACTAGGTAATCAAGATGTTTTTGAATTTGGAGATTGCGTAATGGTCTTGATTCTTGAACCTGTCTGCAAATTAAGGATATATGGTTTAAGTTAAGCATAAGATTATTGCTCTTTTTAATTTCTATTTTTCATTGAATTTGATGTATTAACTCTAGAAAGACTATCCCATCAAAAAAAAAAATAACTCTAGAAAGACTAGAATAAGATGTAAGGAGGAGAGGAGAGTAACAGCGTTAGGAATTAGGATGAGAAGGGAGTAGGAACTGATAGGAATAAGGGGAGAAATAGAGGAGAATTAAATAATGTAGAAGTAAAAAGTCAAAATTAAAAATGATATCATTTCTTTTTTCTTTTTTCGTTTTTTTGGGCTAAATTACCATTTTGTTCTTAATGTTTATCCAATGTGTCAAAATGATCCCTAACATTTCAAATGTGTCAATTTAATTTTTAACATTTTGATATTGTGTCAAAATAATCTATGCTATTAAGTGATAGATAAAAAAATGTTAATGTAACCAACGGTAATTATAAAAAAAATTAGTTGTATGCAACATAGCTTCCACGTGTGCTGCCATGTGGCATGAATTTAAAATAAAATCAAAAAGGGTAAAAAAATAATTATTCATTCTACATAGCAACACACGAGGAAGCCATTTTGTATAAAAATAAATTTTTATTATAACCATTAGTTACATAAGCTCTTTCCATTCATTATTTAATGGCATGAACTATTTTGATACAATATCAAAAGATTAGAGACTAAACTAACAAATTTAAAATGATAAGGACCATTTTGACACACAAGGCAAACGTTAGGAATCAAAATGATAATTTACCATCTTTTATATAAATCTCTCCTCTCCCACGGAGTGTTGTTTTATCTTCATCCCCTAAACTCATACACTTAAATCTAAACCAATGGTCCAATAACACAACAAAGTTTGTGAACATAGGCTAGAATGCAATCTTTCAAAATAAAACAAAGCAATTTTTTATGAGTTTTGTGAACACAATTTATTGATGTATTACTAAAAGTAATTTTTATAAATCAAGAATCTTGTAACTTAACTGACACGTCTTTATGTTTTCAACAAAGACATCCAAAATTTAAATCTCTCTCACCTCCAACTATTAGTGTATCAAAAAAATAATCAACAAAAGTTAAGCTCATATAAAAGGGGGAAAAAACAAGTATAAATGAGATAAATAATAATAAATTAAAAAAATAATAATAATAATAATAATAATAAGAATAAGAGTCGGTACGGCACTGATCATTCAAATCAATCTATTAAGACTATAATGGTAAGGATTGTAGCGAGTGGCGTAGAGATGCTGCCACTAAAAAACACTACAAAAACATATGATCAAAAGCCCTTCACCACCTTGAAACGCAAAACACCAACACCAACCAACACGGGAACACCTTCAAGAAGCTCTTATGTCAGACAATTCGAAAAGTTTAATCAAATCAGGAAAAAAATCCCAACCACCCTCAAATAATTCAGGAAATGTCTAAAGCAAGTAATAAAAACACAAAATTTTCCACACAAAAAAAAAAAAAAAAAAAAAAAATCCAAGTCCAACGCTTTTTTTGATTCAATCCAATCATCAAAACATTAACAAAAGTGCTGGGTGGTCCATTAATTGTCACACTCCATTGGAAGATATTGTACCCATCAACTGGACCATATTAGAATTGAAACTTTTATATATTTGGATTGACTTCGGAGGACGGGAATGCTTAGGATGCCATTAAGACTGTAATGGACTAAGTCAAGCATGTATTGTATTGAATGTTTAAACTTGGATTGACAAGGTTAATAGGGTGTTTAAGCTCAATTCAAACTTGTCTCGACTTATAACGTTCAAACTCGAGGGTTTTAAAAATTCAAATACCTCGAGCGATTGATGACTGGCTTCATTAGTCAACCCGCCAAGCTGATCACAAGCTTAAATCAAGCCCAAGCTCAATCGTGCAAATAAGTTTTGTTCTTTTTTATATATTTTTATTTTATAAATCTAGTTAATGGAAAAAAAAAAAATTAAATGAGAAGGCAACTTTTTAAAATTATAAATGTAAAAGTAATAATTTCAACAAAAATATAGGGTTGTAATTTTTTTTTTTTTTTAGAGAGTTTCAACTTATAGCGTCTGCTTTTGATGATAGCTCTTTATTATCAAATCAAAACACTAATAAGTTTTTGGTGTAGACGGGAATTGAACTCCAAATCTCTTATACAACCATCAGAGATTTTATCAGTTGAGTTAAAACTGGAACCCACAAAATATATGGGTTGTAACTGAGTTAAGCTTAGCCACATGCTTGGATATTTGTAGATTTCTCTCAAACCCATAACAAGCATTATTAATGAGCTTAAGTCAAGCCCAAATTCAACTTTTTCTATTCTTTTCTTTTCTTTTTTTTATAATTAAAACTTCTTTATCCTTGAGCCTTATATTCACAAATTGCAAGCTTATTCTTATTCATAAACAAAATAATTTACTGAAGCTCAATTAACTTTAAACAATCAATCATTAAACTAGCTTATTATCAGGTCAAGTTTAAATTGTTCATGGTATAAACAGAGAAAGAAGGAAGCTAATTAGCTTTATGAGAGAGAGAGAGAGAGAGAGGACACTCATTAGATTTGTGATTATGAGAGCAAAAGGTTTAAAACCGATACTTTCGCCTTCTAATCATAGCCACATCCTATAACCGCCATCTTACACCACTATAGAACCCACCACAACTCAAAGCCTCATTAAAAATTCTAAAAGAGTTGTTATTCAAAGCCTTCCATGAGTGGAAAGAAATGAAGGAAATCAATACATGAGTAAAAGAGTAGATATGAATGAATGAGAAAAAATATATATTATAAAAAGAACAGAGAATAAAAAGACAATTTTAACCTTTGTTTAGAGTTATTAAGAGTGATTAGTTGAGTTATAAAAATTATATTTAAAATAAAATCACGAGTAAGCAAGAACCAAATAAAGCTACATAGCTATAAAATATAATTAACTCAAAAAGTTAACATATTAATCAAATTGGGTAAGTAATATGGTGATTTAAATTGCACAAAGGTAGCATCAGTCATATATGCATAATCAACATCACCATATTTGCACACTTAAAAAATATTGATTTGGTATGATCAATATAGACTAAATATTTACCATCTAAAAAAAAAAATATAGACTAATATTTATAAGAAATCTTTGATTTTATATATATATATATATATAATTTTTTTTACAAAGAACCCCACGTTGGGCTCACATGGGTTGGTGGGAAAGAAGACCCACACCCACAACGTATAATGTCACATCAAAACAAAAACAAAACAATGGGTCCATGATGGAAAAAAGAGAATAGTACTGCCTTTTGTAGCCATTCAATGGGCTTTGTAGTTGCATTTCTCTCTATCTCGTCTGGACTCGGAGACTCGTGTTCCTTTCCTTTCCATCACTCTCACTCTCGCTCGTAAATGTAGTGTGTACGTGACGTTTTTTTCTCTTTGGTTTTCAGACTGTGGAAAGAAAGGTAAAGTGAATGTGAAAGAGATGAAAAATTAATAAAGATTGTACAGTGACTGTGTATACGGAATGGGGATCAATGGGACCCACCACCACATCTTCTTTCTCTACTGTTCCTCTGTCACTCTATCACCAGTGGCGAAGCTAGGGCCTAGGGGGACCAAGTTAGGATAAAATCTCAAAAAAAATCAATGAAATTATGTTGTCACTCCAGACTTTCTCAAATGACATTACTCATCTGACGTAAAAATTATTTTTATAATCTTATTTTACTATTTAATTTATTTTTTATTATTATTTATAGTCTTAATGTACTATTTCAACTAACTTTTCAAACACACCTATGATTCACCCCATCTTCTTTCTCTCCTGTCACTCTATCACCAGTGACGAAGCTAAGGCCTAGGGCCTAGGGGGACCAAGTTAGGATAAAATCTCAAAAAGAAAATCAATGAAATTATGTGGTCACTCTAGACTTTCTCAAATGACATTACTCATTTGTCGAAAAAATTATTTTTATAAACTTATTTTATTATTTAGTTTATTTTTTTTATTATTTATAGTTTTATTGTACTATTTTAACTAATTTTTACTTTTATTTACAATATTTTCAACAAAAATTTTTTTAGCAAAATAAACAGATTTCAAACGGACCCTTAAAGTGTACCTGGAAAGTGATGAAACTCACCACTTATTAGAAGTTTTAAACTTATTTTTGCTACTATGCATGAGTCTTATTGTACTTTTTTGTATTATTTAGCTAGCTTTTATCTTTTTTTACAGTACTTCCAGTAACATGTTTACAATTTCAACTAAATAAATTGTTTTTAAACGAACCCTTAACCTATTGCCCCTGTGATTCCATAAAAACCCATGTTCTATATTACAAATCCCTAATTAGCAATATCATGAAGAAGAAGAAAAAATTCCTAATTTTTCTTACAATTATTTATGTACATCACCAACATGCCACTCCGCCATTAGTCACCACATCATCTTCTTGCCTTAAGCGGCTTTCGACAATGGTTGCTACCTTACAAAGCTTCTAGTTGGGTGATCCTCTCCCTTGTGGCCAACCTGTCACCCTACCATGCATGATGTTGTTCGCACCAATTTCTAAACCACTCGACTGAATTGGCGACTACTAGTATCTCTCTCTTTGTGATGTATCCTAAGGTTTACTGAGAGAATGATTAATATTGATTAAAAAAAATCTAGGACCACAATATTTTGCGCCACAACTCTAATGTGGTAGACATTAAGTGGTGCGAAAAAAGTGGTGGGTTTATCTAAAAGTAAAAAGCAATTAATCACAGTTTGCCACATATAATATTTGTGAAAAATTGTGTAGTAAATGTTGTGTTCTTAAAAAAAAAAAACTAATATTGAATAAACAAAAAAAAAAAACAAAACAAACAAAGAATGGTAGTATTGAATATTTTTATGTTGTTTTTTTAATGTTGATTATCTTTATGTTTACATAATATTATAATAAATTATTTTAAAGAAATGTTAGAAAATATTATATAATAGTGTTGTTACTTTTTTATTTTATTTTTTTAATTTGATGGTTGGGGACGAGGGATTTGATATTTAGATGTTTCCGTTAAAAACACGAGGAGGTGTCAACTAATTGAGTTACAAGATTTTTGACTAATAGTGTTATTACTTGAATCTTGATTACTAAAATATTATAGGTCTGATCCTAAATGTAAGAACAATCCCTAGGGTTTGGGCCAGCTACAAAAACACCTCAAGAATTTCAATTTTCCTTAAAATTCCCTAAGGTTTCTATATCTGCCTAATTGATCCTTATAACTAACTTTTGTTAACTTTTATGAATAAAAAAATCACATTACCATCATATGACTAGTGACGCCAATCAATTGAAGAGTTTTTTTTTTTTTTTTTAATGTGACAATGAGATAATCACATAATTATTCTTTTCTTAAGAACTAACAAAAGTTAACCCGTATAAGACTATAAGTAATAAAATAAAATCAATGAAAATTTGATAACCAAATTGAAAATTAACATGATCAAAATATAGAAACCAAAAAGTGTTTTTACCTTATTTCTTTCTTTAAGAATTATGTTATATTTTGTCAGGAACAGATAACGATATCGTAACTGCATTAGTTTAATAAATATTTTAAAAAAAAATTATGAAAAAAAATTCTACGTAATTTTCTTACGATTTTTTTATATTTTTCATTAAAATTGTATTAAAAATATCTCAAAATAATTCCTAAACAAATATCCTGAAGTTAAATCTGAAAACTTAAATTTGGAGTTAGATTTAAATTTTAAATCAAATACAACATTGTCACGACCCAAATCCATAGAATATAGATTCAGATGCATGACTAACTTGCTAAACTTATATAACTTACTAAACATAATTGATCTAAATAAATTAGAACTCCAAAGAAACAAGTATGATTAAAAACCTCTTATAAAAATCTAAATTCCACAAATTAAAAATAATCTTCACTATATAAAACATAAATTACAAAATAAAGATAACTGAAATTCTATAAATCTTTAAGTAATAATGAAGTTGTCTATAACTTTCACGATCTACTTTGCACTTTACAAAGCGATTCAAAAATTCTATATTTTATTGATTTGAAAATTTTAAAATCCTGGATTTGATAAAAATCCTTAGTCTTTTTAAAACCATCGAACAGGATTTTTAGATTTTAATCCTCGAATCCAAATTCAAAAGCATCGGTCAATCGGTCCAATTTAGTTAGGCCTCAAAAAATTGAATGATTCTAGCACTGACCGTCAAAATGGGAGTGGGACCCATCAAAGTCTGGGTTGCTTTTTTCTCCCGTCACCCATGTTTGACTCTTTGGCCACTCATCTTCCTCTGCCTGCCAAGGGAAGGTGAGGATGTGTCATACATATCCACATATTGACAGTCTGACATATACACACGGACACTCTACTTTTCTCTCTCTATCTTTCACACACTTTCACACTCTTTTTCTTTCTTTGCACAGATCCCTAGAAGCATCTGAAGCTCTGCCCTGGAGTTTTGTGACCAGTATTCTTTTTTCTTTTTTTAAATTTTATTTGGACCAGTGTTTTATAGAATAGACCAAAAATGCTTGTTTGGATTATGGGGTTCCGTTCATAAAAAAAAAAAAAAAAAAAGATTATGGGGTTCAGGCACCAACTTGCATTTTATTTAACCCATTTCCATTTCCATTTCGGACGTGGCTCGAGCCGGTGAGCCATGACACACTAGAGTCTAGCGTAGTGTTATGAATCTTTTTACATGTCACAAACTATTAAATTAACTTATTTTTGTAAGAAGTTAATTTTTATTTATAGATTTGGTTAAAGATAAAACAAAAGAAAGATGATTCAAGTAAAACGTTGGAAGCTTTTTCATTCTAGACAAATTATTATACTCATTATTTTTCATAATAAATTGCGTTTGAGGTATTCTCTATAATGCTTAGTTTTTTGGTTTAAATCTCAGTATTTTTTATTTGATAAAAGGAGACTTTAACAATTAAGCTAAAATAGTTCAATTAGTAAAATTTCTTATGACTGAATAAAAGACTTGAAGTTCAATTTTTGTTTACACTAAAAATTTATTGATATCTCAGTTTGATGATAAAAAAATAGTTAATCTAATTGAAACTATTAAGAGTTTTTTTTTTTTTAATTAAATGGTAAAATCTTTTTACAATCAAATTTATCAAATCTGATCTTCTGGGTATATTTTTTATAATCGAAACTAATGTCTCGTGGGAGCCTTTTCGAGATTTATGACCTTGCCTATGACCCTTACCAACAAGTCACGTTAGATATTAGTGACTATGTCTACAGTCTTTGACCAACCTTATGGCCGAAAAAAGTTTAACCACCCGAACTAGCAAGCAATACTTTTGCAACACTCATTAAATATTTGAGAGACTCAGAGACACCAACCATTGAATTGCTTTTCTGAACTCCAATTCCATAATGATGACATAAACCCCATCCATTTACTATAGACTTTAACGCAGAATATAAACACAATATAGACAAGTCCTTACCACAAACATAAACATAGATAGGATATCTAGATAACTTCTTTTTTCCACAAGGATAGGGGACTGTTATCGTTGAGAGATAATGACCATAATAGAATAGTAATAGCAGAGAAATCAATCTTCTTTATGACTGTAATAATGATGGACAAGGAATATTGTAAATCTGAGACGTCATTGGGCTTGGACTATCTTGTTTAATAAGTACATAGGACTTGCATCTCTTTTTTCCTGAGTGCGGTAAGTCACGTAGAATCATAGATTAAGACCAAAGTTGTCCATTTCATTAGGTCACTGACATTGGAGTTGGACCTTAATATAAATCCCTATTACACTCTCTTAACACATATAGAACGCTCTTTCAAATTTCAATAGAAAATTGGCACCGAATCAGACGTAATATTATAGAGACTCTTCAGGGTGGGGGTGCCACACTTTGTTGATGGCTTCGGTGATAGGACAACCTATCTAACTCATTAATGGACAGATGAGACAACACAGAAACACCACATTAAACTTCTTACTCCTATCTTGTAGAAAAAAAAAATCTTAATCCTATCAAATTGCTTCTTCATTTTATATGAACTCATTATGCATAAATTAAAACAGACCATATTAATAATTACAAAAAAAATAGTTTATAAACATTTTTTTTCCCGCAATATGAGAAGAGAGCAAAATAAATTGATTTTACTTTACAATACTACATGGTAGATAAATTTTATAGGGAACTTAGCCTAACATCTTATTCTAAGAAGATAACAATTAAACTAAATTGATTTCATCACTGTACAATGATAATATTTATAGAGAATCTAGCCTAACTCTATCATGATCCTAGTATGATTAGGTTACTTTGTCCTGAAAATACAGACTTACAAAAGTCTTTGGATTAACAAGACCTTGACCCAATGAACCCTAATACATCTAACTTATAGAATGGAGTCATGTCGTGGCTTTCCACCACACATTTGAGGAATTCTTTTGCTAGCAAATCACAGTTTTAGTCTTTTAGATAACTATGATTATCTGGCTTAAGATATATATGTACTATATCGCTAGTGGGAGCGAAGACTTCGTTTGACTCACTTTTTGATCACTCTGTATAATAGTAGTTCATGCAAAGTTAAGATCATACCACCTACCTCCCAAAATGCATGAATTTGTGCTCATTCTTTCATTTGAGTAAAGTACCTTTTGAAATATATGGTAACCTATTATATAGTAGTACATGGTAGGGGTAGGGGTAATAATACAACCAAAAGAATTGAACAGTGACAAACAAAAAATAGGACCCTTGGCCTTTGCTCAGAAAGCACACGTATATAATGGTCCATTTTTGTGTACTGTTTCTTGTCAGAGAACCTCTCCACAGTATTTAGTTTACCGAGAATCTTTACAAGAAAATGTTTGCATGGATTATCAACATGATATTGACACATTAGATATTTCAGACTTTTTTTTTTTTTTTTTTTTTTGAGGAAGAACTTAATTAAGGAGGGTGGAGCAAGCTAAAAACCACAACCACAGAATAATGGAAGAAACAACTTTGGTCCTAGTAAATGACCAAACGAGACAATATTACACCATGAAACCACACAAAACCCACCAGTAAAACACACGGCAAAAAGAGAAAAAAAAGAAAAAAGAAAGAAAGAAGGTAAACGAATTTACTAATACACTTACTTTTGCTATGTGATTTTCTATATCTTTCTTTGCTACAAGCCTTTTCCTTTAGTTTTATATAGCTAATTTTGTTTATAGATAGCTTTTTCAAATCTTACATTTTAAAGTATAAATATATACTTTAATCTACTTTCTTAAAAAAAAAATTAAAATAAACTAGTGAAAAGCAGTCACGATCATATCATTTTCACACAAACAACGCCGGACCTAAAAAGAGATTGGAGATACTTTTGAAATTTTTTTACTAATATATAATATATACGGATAAACTTGTTGAGTGATTGAGAGATTGTACAAAGAAAATGAAAAGATTTTACATGATTAATACTGTTTAACGGCTTATGTCCACAACGGAAAGCTCTTGTCCTTAATAGCTACATGTTACTATTAAGCTTTTGTATTACGATGACCCAATATACGATTTATATATTAGAGAATACTAGACTGATCCTAGGCTAACTCTATACTAACTCAAGGTTAGTTTGTTTAACAAGTACTTGGGTCATAATATCTCTAACATATACCAGTTATAAGTTTTGATTCAAAAAACTAATTCTTAGCCCACCTCCCAAATTGAAAATCAGTCCCCAAAAATTCAAAAACTAAAGTGGCCACCTAGCTAATATATATGACTAAGGACCCCTACCAAAACAAAAATAGAAATAATTTTTTACTAGGAAAAAAAATCCTTTATTTTTACTTTAAGAATACGTCATCTCAGAAAAAATGAAAATGGCTTATGCATTGTAACAATGTGTTTAGGAAATTTTGGTAGTTGGCTTATTCATGCATAACCCTTAGCTATGATCCTCTCAAGAGGCACATGAATATTTCTAGAATTTATGGCATTTGTTTGTGAATATATATAAGTTTAATCCGCAAGAATTCATAAATCATGAAAAAATACCGTTTGAATGGATATTCATCATTATTAACATAATATAGCTTAAGATATGGACTTAAAGAAATTATTAAATAATTTTAAATAGTGCCAATGGATTGTAAGGACTAAAAAATAGCAATAGCTTACCAATTTGTTTATAGGGTGGTTGTACTTATATTTATTCTTCTAATTTTTATTGTAACTACGGAATGAATATTTCCAATGATGAATATTATTAAAATAAGGTTCCACAACAATACGAAAGATAATATTCTACTATACTCTTTGATTTTGTAAATCAAAAAGGAAATTGTTATGAAATTTAGTACATAATTAATCATAAATGATTTTTATAATGCAAAACGTTGAGTTCCATTTTAATATACCATAAATTATTAGGTTTAATGTACTAAAAATAACGTGTCGTATTTTTTTTTATATATAAATATTTTGTTAATATATGCACACTAGTTTTAGTTTTTATGTGTTAATTTAGTTTTGAATTTTATCATATATTTTATTCTTGAATTATCAAATTGTTTCACCTTTTGGCCCCCTAAAGAAAAATCCATGATTCCATCTCTGCATACAAAATTCAACTAAACTCATATTGCTAGTAGTCCTACTTACTATCAATTCTTTATAAGTTTATTCTCGGCACTATTCTACGAACATTGCTTACTAATAATAAAAGCTGTTTCAAGAATGACTCATTGCATAGATCTATGTAAAATAAACAAACAAACAAAAATTCAAAATGAAAATGTATTAATGGGTTTTTAGTTAAGTAAAAGCTGTTTTAGTTGAGTTCGAATATTAGTTTCTTGACTCTTTGGTAAGAACAATTATAAAAAATAAATATATCATAGTTCATAGGTTGCGAACTTGCCATAGATAAATTTTTAGGATATAATGGTAGTATTTTTATTTTATTTGTCTTTGTAACAATATTTTTCAAGATTCTAACTCTTTGGAGCCCAAAGCATTCCAAGCAGGCTAATTACCTTCAATATTTGTGGGCCCAGCAAAAACCACATGTTGTGGAACATAAAGTAAACTAGGCCCATTTTACTGTTTATTGAGCCCAGTCATGCAAATGCTCTCTCAACCAGCACGAATAATTTCATGGTCGAAAATTTTTAAAACAGCATTGGAATTTTGGTGAATCATATAATAAAGTGTAAACAACATATGTAATAGCAATCTATCCCAACCCGTTCATCTTTTTTTTTTGAGGAAGAAAAAATAGGGGTCTTTATGGTTATATTACACCCCTGGGCAGAATGCCAGGTGACAGTCAAAGTCAGCGGATGATCTCGCCGGCCAGACAATCTTACACACTTGTGCGAGAGTCACCCCCACTAAGGATGCTCACCAACGGACTCCTGCTGGTAGCGGGATTCGAACCTAGGTGTGTTGCACGAAGCGTCCAAACCTTACCAGCTGAGCCAAGCCCCCGTTAGCCGTTCATCTTTGAACATATATTCTTTGATTTTTTTTTTCTCCGTCCAGATTTAGGCCGTTCCATTTTAGTAATAATTTTCATATGCTTTAAAATAACTATCAAAGTTCTTTATAAATCAACCTGTTCATCTTTGAACATATATTCTTTTCTTTCTTTTTTTTTTCTCTGTCTAGATTTAGGCTGTTACATTTTAGTAATAATTTTTATATGATTTAAAATTAGTGAATAACTGTCAAAGTTCTTTATAAATTAACTTACATTTCGTTATACTTTCAAGTTTCACCGAAGACGTTCATAGTTTAAATTTCTCGATTCCTAACAATTAAATTATCAAAAAAGTAATACTCCGTAATAATAATAGTGACAAACCCTAATATCTCATGCCCATTAACTGGCCCAAAAATAACCCAATAAATAAAATAAAACAAAAAACCAATCTTCCTTCCACTTCTAGTCACTCCCAAATTCCTAACCTGTTAATTTCTCTCTCTTTTTGTTTACCTCTTGCTTTTGCTGTGCACAGGTCTCTTTCATGTTAGGGTTTTATTTCTGTCTGCTTTTCTCATTTATTAAATTTTCTCATTTTTATTGTGATTTTTGAATAGGTGAGGTTCTCAGCTTCTGCAAGAATCACTAGCGTCTCTATCTCTCTAAACAGGTAATAACTATGTTTTGCACTCTGCTCGTTCAGTTAATTACATTTTCAACTATAATTATTGTGTGGGTACTATGCCACTATGGGTCTGTTTGAGATCCGCTTATTTTGCTGAAATTGAAATTTTTTTGCTGAAAATATTTTAGATAAATGTAAAAGTTAACTGAAACAGTACAGTGAGACCCATGAATAGTAGCAAAAATAACATAATAATAAAATAAGTTGACAAAAATAATCTTGCCAAACAAACACTATGTATGTTTAATTGTCCAAAAATGTTTTCTTTGTATGCACAAATGTGGGCACTTTTTGGTTTTTTTTTTTGAAAAAAAAAAGAGCTATTTAAAATTAGTAAATAACAGTTAAAGTTCTGTATAAATTAACTTACATCTCTTTGTACTGTCAAGTTTCAACTAAAATGTTTATAGTTTCAAATTATAAAATAAATTAAAAAAAAAAACCCTTAGTGACTAACCCAATTATCTCAGGCCCAATAACTGGCCCAAAAATATTAACCCAATAAATAAAGCTCACTGGCGTTTCAAACGTCGTCGGCCCAGCTGCTCCAAAAAAAAAAAAAAAAAAAAATTCTTGACACCTGGCAAATTTCCGACCGTCGATCGGCCCAACTGGGTTAAAAGCCCTAAATCTGTCTCACACGATCAGTCTCTACTGTCACTCTCGTTCTCTCCTCAGTCCTGCGAGCTCAGCCTCTGACCGGAGCTCCTCCTTCCCCTTCTCGCCGGTAAGTCTCTCAAACTCTCATTCTCTCCCCTGGGTTTTTCATAAAATATTGCATCATAGAATAAGTCTTGAAACGACAACCGTACTTTCCATCTTGTATATGGAGGAAGTGTAATTTGCATATTTTCAATAACCATGTGGGATGGCTTGATTGCTTGGGGTATTGCCTCCATCTTAGATTAGTATGAGGTTTTATAGCAAGTTCCCTTCAAATTTCTGTCATAGTACCCACTTTTCAGGGTTATGTACAATGTGTATTCTTGATATATTAATCTGTATACAGTTCCATAATTCCATTAGTTCTGGTTTTGGTACATAATGTATAGTACTTCAATTGTTTCCCTCCTTTCAGGGTGAAAACAGAAATGCCACTGGGGTTGATATTAGGCTTAGGAAGGGCATTTCGAAGAAAGCGGCCATCATCCCTTGACATTCTCTCTTCAAAGAGGGCGCCGCGAGATTACTACAAGGGGAAGAACTGCAAACCAACTGGATTCCATACCCGCAAAGGTACGTGTGCCCATTTATAGCCCTGCATATACAGTAATTTGATTGTGGGTTTATCGTTTCATTGAGCATTTCTTTGTTTGTTGAACATTTAGCCTTTTATCCCAACATATAAGTATTGTGCTGCAAAAATTCATTTGTTACTATCCGTATCATGTGTGCTGAAATAGTGCAAAGTAGAAAGAACGCTTATGCTGCGTTAAGTACTTCGTTTGCTTCTTTTGTAATGCATTTGGAATGTTGATGCAGGTGGATATGTTGTGGTGAACGAAAAGCTGCCTAATTATGTAGTCCCAGATTTGACTGACTTCAAGGTACTCATTTTTTGTAAACTTTAAAGGCTATTTGTATATATTTGAATGTTGTGAGTCTTCAAAGGGGAAGGTTCCTTTGCAGCTTCACATTGTACAGAATGCTTATTGACATGGAAGCTTTTTGAGGCCTCGTTTTATTGTTGCTCAAGAAATCCCAACATTTATGTTGCTTTGCTTCCATTTCTAACGTTTTTAAATGGTAAATTCACTCATGTTGTCCCTCCCTTTTGGTGCAGCTAAAGCCTTATGTCTCACAGTGCCCAAGAGAAGTTAAAACTGCAGAGGCAACTGATGCGGCAAAATAAAGCCAACATTTCCACTTCTAATACTCTGGAGATTTTTGTGCCGAAACGACTTTGAGTATTTTTGAGAACAAATAATATCAAATTTGGATTTTACTTCCCAAATTAGTAGATTATTAGCCTAATGAGTACTTTCGCCTCTTGTTTCATAATTTTAACAGTTGTCACTCTAGAATGAAATTGATGCAATGTGAAAAATTTGGTTGGATGAAAGTACATCACTTGCTTGCCTCCCTTATTCCCCTCTTCATTAACTATGAATGGAAGGAATACTATTTAATGTCAAAATATTCCAACCTAGACTGAATTACACAATATATGGGTTTTCCTTGTGATTCTGATTTTTATTTTATGATAATTCAATAGTTGGGGGTTCTTTTTACATTTGAATAAAACATACTTATTTGTCCAAAAAAAGAAAAAAAATAGTTGATGGTAGGGGGGGATTTGAACCTTTCTTGTCTCTGTTGGAAGTTGGAAATACCAAAAAATGCCAATTAGTTGAGCTACAAGGCTCTTGGCTCCTTGTGTTTTTGAAATTACAAGTGTCATCTTAGCTTTAATAGATGCTAAGTAAGTGCTCTCATAATATCTTAGCGATGTTGGTTTTTATATACAAGGATCATTGAATGAGGACCAATTCAGGTTCTCAAGACTGCATCTAATGTGCCAAATTCTGTAGATACTTCTATATGCTCATTAGGCACCGATGTTGGTGAAGAATTTTTGCTACAAGCTATTGCAAATGAAGTTTATCTATGTCGTGGGTGCAGTCTGGAAATTGAAATATTTTTGGGATGTCTTTCAGTGAATATGGGAAATCGGCTAATCTACCAAGAATTATGGTTCTGTGCTTTTCAAAATGATGTCTACAGAGACGGAAAATATGGACTTCTGTATAAAAAGGGGCCAGTAAATATTTATGTTAAGCTAAAAGATCACACTAATCTTTGTAACTAAAGGGTTCATTTCTCCCTTCAACAGAGGAGGTTTATATCCAATCCGGTACAGATGAAGATTTATTGAAGTAGGATTCTTTTAAGGTGTGAAAAAGCAAAATTGAGGTCGAGGTTGTTAGACCCAGACCGGACTGACTGGTCCAACCCGGGTAACCTTGAACTGGATGAGAATTCGGTGGTGAGGGCTGGAACCTGGGTTCCAGCAAGCCTCACCAATAGGCTATATGCTCCTTTGCTGTGTCATTCTTGGATGAGAGATTTTATTTATTTTTGGTTTAGATTATAGTTTATCAATTTATCATATTATTTGATAATTTTACTAGAGGTTCAAGAATTATGGTTTTTACATGAATATAAAATTTATTAATTTATGTTGAAAATGATTTTATTTTAGACATTTTTTTATTTGAAAGATTACTACTAAACACAAATTTTTTACACTTGTTTATGCTTTTATTATTTTCTATCCTCATAAAAATGGAGAAAATTCTTTTGAAAGTTGTTTAATATTTTTTAGACATTTTTTTAGTAAAATTTTGTTAACGTTTGTCATTTTAATACATTTATTTGTCATTTATTTTATTATTGTTAAATTAATTATGACGCCATGATTGAGATAGGCTAAGAGCACATGCTATCAGTCTTTTTATAAATTCAAGCTTGAGTTCACAACAGAACTGGATTTCATATTTCTTTGCTATCCGTTCAAAAAGGTTTTTTTTTTTTTTTTTGGGTGTGTATGTGTGTGAATATGTTAATGAGATGGAATATCATAGGTTTCAAGTTTTTTGGAAATTCTATTAGAGCTGAAAATACACGTTGTTGCAAAGAAAGCTACACATTGTTTTGCAGTATTTGATTGTTCTTATTCAATTAGTTGATTAGTTAGATAGCTTGCCACTTGTCAGCCTCTTATTGGGCCTAGCTTGTTAATGGCGTCAGTTACTTCGTTAACACTGTATAACGACCTGAAGAATTTATTAAGCGGTTGAAGCCTGTCAATCTCGTTCATTATCATATTAATTAATTTATATGCTTTATATAATAAAATTTGTAATGCTTTTAGCATTTTTTTAAATTGTATGATAATAAATGGTTTAAAAAATAAAAAAGGGTTGTGGTTTATTTTTCTCACCTCCAAAAACGTCTTCAAAATATTAAACCAATATAAACTCAACCCAATCGAAAACCTGTTTGGGGAAAAAAATTGTTTTGAGGCTTGAATTTTGTAAACCAATATCTTACACAATAAATTGTCAATATTAACCGTGTTATTTAATTCTTTTTAATAAATTTTATGCTTGAACCATGTTATTTTATTCTTTATACGAAAATTTTTCTTTGGTTAGTATCAATTCATCAAATTATTTATTTAATTCATCAAATTAACCCTGGTTAGTTAGTATTAAATAAATTTATATTAATTTATATTCAAATAAAAAATGTCTCATTTAAATTTATTACACCTTAGGCTCCAACTACATCAAACCGGCCCTGAGACAAACTTCAAAGAAAAGGATTATTCTATGCCAACCCTCAAGTGTGTTTGCAACCATCAAACGAACCATTGAGGAGTACGTATCTTTATGTTAAGAGATTGTGACATTCATCAGTGTTCTCCTACAGTGTTAGCCTTTACGCCATGGATCTGTTATCCATAGGTAGATTTCTACAATGGTACAATGATAATGAAGGATTTTGTTTTGAAGGGGTCATAAAGATTATTGGGGGTTGTAAACTACTAAAAAGGCTTGCGAGGATCTATGGAAGCAACTGGGAAACAATGGTCTTTTTTCTATAACATTTAGTTAACTATGTTAACGCCAATCTTGACTCTATAGTTTAATTTAGGTTAATATGTAAAACCCACACTCTATATTTCACTAAAATTTATTTCAATTCTCTAGCTTTGTTTTCGTTCATTTCAGTCTTCTAACTTTTAAGTTTATTCCATTAAGGTTTTTTATTAACTTTTGTTATATGTTGTGGTTAATTTTTTAAATTTTTCTTCAAATTTTTTAAATTAAAAAAAATCCAATTAATGATTGAAAAAAAATTTTCAAAAATTATTTTTTTCCAAAAAAATTTAACACAAGTTAACGAAAATGTCTTAATTGAATATATCTGAAACGTAAAGAACTAAAATTAACGAAAACAAAGTTAGAAGGCCTTAATTGAATAAATCTGAAACTTAGAGGACTGAAATAAATGAAAGCAAAATTAGAAACCCTTAATTGAATAAATCTGAAATTTAGAGGATCAAAATGAACAAAAACAAAGTTAGAGGATTGAAATGAATTCTGAAGAAATTTAGATGGTGAGTTTTGTAGCCTTTAATTTTATTATCTTTCAAAAGTCAGGATTTTATTTAGTACTTTTAAAATTATAGATTTTAATTTAGATATTTAAATTACCCTTTAGTTTAGAATTTTTTTAAAAAAATTTATCTTCTTTCTTTTTTTTTAATAATTTTTAATTTTGTGGCTATTTAAATGAAAAAAGTATATCTTCTTTAAAGTGTATACATTCCGTCTCTTACAAGTTACAACACATAGGAGTTGGAACTTACACACTTACAAGTCTCATGTGTTGTGAGAGAGCTTACTATATACACCCGAAATAGAATATCCTTCTTCCTTAAATATACTAATCGCAAGTATCTTATATGCCTAGCTTATACAAGAATTTGTACTCGTATGTATAAGGTTGAACCATCAAACTTACGTGCATTACTTCTCTTCTTTTCTCCTCAGTGTCTTATTAACATACGGAACAGAAAAGTTGTGCACAGAATGAGAGGTAAAGCTTGAGTACAGTGCAAACCAAACCTGAAAATGAGGATTCAGAGTGCCCCACCCATGGATCTACGTTGATTGGTCGTGTATTTAGTCGACACCCCCACGTGCACGTACTTATCGAACCTCGTCCTACCGAGTACTTTCCACTATTATTTACATTTTATTACACAAATCAAGGGTCCCACTATCCATCTCCTCGCTATCCAAGAGTACACGAAAACATAAAAATTGGGTCACCGTCACTTCTATTTTCTAACAAATTTACTTTTTTTTTGGTTGGGAAGACTAGCAAATTTACTTAAGAGGCAAAAAGTGCCCCCACCAATTTTTTACCCCACCGTCACTCTTCTATATTGTAACAAATTTAAGAAAACTTAGGTAGGTTTACTCCTTTCAATTGTATTTACTTTCTAGCAATATAGTTCTATTGAATAAAGAAATTAAAAAAAAATATATTTTAAAATACAATTAAAGTTAATATTATGATTAATTTATCAATTTTATGATTTTATCACATGATTAAACTCAAAAAAAAAAAAAATCACATGATTTTGATAAATCACAACATTTTAAACTATTATATTAAAAAATTCATTTTTTAACTAAATTAAGAAATTATATTACTATAATTAATATAACATCATTTTTATATAAAGTTATTACTCATATATATATTTTTTACTTTACACTTGTGTGAAATTGTATCACTGCATTTTTTTTTTCTTTAACTTTTTTCTATATCCAAAGTTCCCAACTTTACCCAAAAAGAAAAAGAAACCTTTTTCTATCTACGTGACTCGAGACCCATAGACGTTCTTTCCACGTACACTGCCGCCCCCCACACCCCCCCCCCCCCCCCAACTCACCCCACCCAACGTTTTCAATAAGAGAAATGCTATGTCTACAACATTTCTACAACATTTTTACAACATTTCCTAAGTGGCAGGTTGTTATTGGTTATTATTGTTGGGGCAAAAAAGTAATCTTAGTGTTAGTTTCAAATTTGAACCAATAACAACTAACCACCTGTGATTTGTTGTAAAAATGTTGTAAAATTGTTGTAGACGTAGCATCTCTCTTTCAATAAATGCAGTGGGTCCCGCATTTTAGTAGTCGGCACTTCCTCAATTTGCATCCTAGCCGTCCATTAAGCTAACAGTTAAACTTTTCACAGTGCATTTTTTTTTTTTTTGGGAGAAGAGTTCAAAGAGCAAGCTATAGAACTGGAGGTTTGAGTCACTGGGCTGTGACCATATATGCACACACCTCCTCAATTCCTATTAATAAGTATATCAAATGTAAACACACTATTTTTACATAAAATTGGACGCCTTTCTTGATTTTGTATATGGGGTCCACCTTTAAGTACAGCTAACGGATACCTCACCCCTACACAGAATATAAGATTTAGTTTTTGATATTTTAATGTAATTTTTGGATATATATATATTTTTTGAATATCGTTTTATTTTGTTTTGTTTTTTTTTTCTTTTTAATTTAGAGAATTTTTAAAAGTATTTCAGTCAATATTGGATGCTTGTATCATTATATGGTAGAGTTTTAGCTAGAATAAGAATATGTTAAATAATATTTTTTAGTGATGTTCTCCTTGTTTAGTCTATTACTTTTGTATTTAACACGAATTGGGGTTTTCTTTTTTCTGAGTTTTCTTCCTCTAGGCAAGCATAGACTCATGTAGAGGTGCTCGCGGTGCAATACGATTTTAGGCTATTTTTAGCACCGCACTTTACAGTGTAATTTAGCCAAAATTATAACCACATCGCACTTCATTTTTATAGTCACATGTGTGGTGCGGTTTAGAGTTTATCCAAAACCATAACCGCACCGCACTTCATTTTAGTGATCACATGTGCAGTGCAGCGTATAAGATACGATTTGAAGCCGGTATATTTTTCAAATTTTAGGCTTTTCCTACTCAACCAAAAACTAATTTTTCCTTTTATTTTGGGCCAAGGTTTAAACTATTGACCTAATTTTTATTTATTTTAGGTTGGCTTTCCTAATCAATACTTGCTAGGGTTATTAAGAGATTTTGGGTTCAATCTTCACCTATAACAAAAACCAATTGGTATCTTGATCTGATGATAAAAAAACTATCATCAGGAATGAATGCTATAAGTTGAAACTCTCTAAAAAAAAAAAAATTCTTTTGAAAATTAGGATTATTAAATTATTAATAATATATTTAATAAAAAAAATATATTAATATATAGTGAGAGTACAGTGCAGTGCGATTATGTCATTTTGCAAGCGGTTTGGTAAACACCCCTAGACCCATGTATGCCTCCCTTTTTCTTCCCAAATTTAGTATTTTATAATAAATTCATAAAACTTGCCTTCCTAAAATTTCAATTTATGTTCATAGGATAAAAAATGGTTGGTTAGTATATAACTTGTAACCATTTTCTAAATAAAATATATTTAATGTAAAACATTTTCAGAAATTTTAAAAGGAAAACTTTTTTAGTGTTTTATGCAGCTAAAATCCTTTAATAAAAAAATTAATTAAAAAAAAAAGAAATTAGTAGAACATTAAGGGTTGTAAACAAAGGAAAAAGAGATTTAGCATTCAAGCAAAATTACTCTTTTCTTTTTATTCTAAGTTAATTTTAGAGAGTATTATTCTCTTTTTTTGCTTTCTAGGTTAAAGGTATTTACCTTATATTATGTTTGAATGGAGGGGGAAGAGAAGTGAGCAGAAAGAAGGAGATAGGAGGTGTATATGGTATTTTTGTTACATGTAACATCGCAATTACAATGTGTCCCATTGGTGGATGGAGTCCACACATTATGAACCTACAACATGTAGAGAAAACAAAATATACTTTTTCGATCTGGAGTGGTCAAATACCCATCAAAACCCCTCATTTCAATTCTCCCAAATTGGAGATTTTAGAGGGTTTCATTTATATTATAATTTTTTAAATTACCAATTTTGACTTTAATTTTTTATATATTATAATTTTATAATTACAACAGGAAATTAAGGATTTGGACTCAGGATGTTTTCGTTGAAAACACCAGGAAGTGTCAACCATTTGAGTTATAAACCTCTTGGCACCAATTATGCTTTTATGATATCAGTCTATATTTATATCTTTAAATTAAATAAAATTAGGTATAATTGTAAATTTATTTAATGTCTTATTATTTTCTTTCTTTTCTATTGTAATTTTTAAAACATTCAAATTAATGTGAGGGATATCTAATTCCCACCTCTACGTATTTTTTTTTTAAATAATAATTTGATATTTGGGGAATGAGAAATTTAAATCCTAAATGTCTCCATTGAAAACAACAGAAAATATCGGTTGAGTTGTAAGGCTTTTGGCACCTCTACGTAATTTTTTAAACATTGAAAAAAAAGAGAAAGAGAATTGATAACCATTTTTATCCCATTTCCTCTGCTTCCCTAAAACTTCGTATTCTCTTCTTTCTCCAAACTTCAAATACACCCTTACCTTGCCTACTAAAGCTAATCTAACTCGAAGAAAAATTTTGTATGATTGCTTGAGAGAGATCATGACTCATTGCTCAAATATTTCCTTAGTGGATGTAGTAGACCAAATAGTAAAAAGACAAAATGACCTAGAGATTGCAATATTCTTCGCAACCAACTATATGATTTGGAGTAAGCAAAATGAAGCTCATTACATCACTCCACGTCCTAATCCCCCTTCCCATGCTTTAGAGTTATTAGAAGCTAATTATGGAAGCCTCCCTTTTGTGGGAATGTCTTGCTATTTTTGGAAGCTAATTATGGAAGCCTCTCCCTTTTGTAGGAATGTCTTGCTATTTTTGGAAGCTAATTATGGAAGCCTCTCCCTTTTGTAGGAATGTCTTGCTATTTTTTTAGGCAAATTTTAATGTAAGTTTGCATATAGACGCTGTGTTTGTTTGTTAGGGAAGAAAAAGTTCTGTAGTTGTTCTAGTTCTATCCTTGTTGGTCTAATTATGTTGTTTCACTTGGTTTTGGCTGAAATCCCAATTGTAACGTGTTTTTGCTCCTATTGCAAGACTGGTTCCTTTCTTTGTATAAAATTTTGCCCTTTATTCTCAATAATAATAATATTACTATTATTAATTTATTAGATCTGTTCTATTTCTACCTCAAAAAAGAAAAAAAAAAAAAAGAAAAAGAAAAAAGAAGAAGACTATTCTACTTATTTTGGCTGCGCAAGTAACACGTGTAGCCGTGTAGGACCCGTGTGATGTTTCTTAGTTTTACGTTTATCACACCGGCTGTCACGCAAGAATGATCTATAGTATACCAAGGAAACTTCGTGGAAAACACGTTATTTGTATGCCTTTATGTCTCGCACGGACACACACACCCATATATATAGTATTTATGCAAACCATAAGCGAAAGCAAAGAAAGTTGAACAGTCTATAAAAAAAACAAAAAAAAAAACCGGAAGTTAAAGAATTTCTGCTCTCAATATCTATCGGATTTGCACGCAAATGGGTTGGTCTGAATCACAACGAGGTTGCAAGAAGCACCCAGATGAGAAGCAACTACCTGGGGTTTGTCCCTCTTGTCTAAGAGAAAGGTTGTCACAAATTCAAGGTCATTCAATAAACAAGAAAACATATGGTGGTGTTGCTGATTCTTATTCTTCATCACCATCTTCTGTTGCTTCTTCTTCGACCTTTGTGTCTCCAGTTTATCGTCGACATCATCGCAGGCTTTCGGAAATGTCTGGTTCTATTGCTTTTACGCTGAGTGTTAGTCAAGGCTTGAAGAAGAGCAAATCAATAGCTTTTGTTTCGAGGAATCGTGCAGAGGAGGTTGCGGGTAGTTTGAAGAAGAAAGGAGGGTTTTGGACGAAGCTGCTTAAGTCCACAGGGAAGAGGACCAAAGAGGCTTTCATGCAGCCAAGAATTGGAAGCCAAAGGTTGGAGTAATAGTGGGAGGGATTGTTCTAATTGTCACAAATGCTTTACGAAAATAAATTTGTATATACTTTGTTTTTTTTGGGTTTTGGTTTCACTGTCTTTTAATGGAAGACTGCTATTTTTTCTCTTTCTTAAACATGTTAGTTTTTCTTTAGAGATAGTTTTAACTTTCATATGATTGCTTTTTTTACCGTCAAGCTAATATACCAATTGATTTCGGTATAAAGAGGGGTAGAGATGTTTGGTTTAAGAGGGGATTGATTCCTATATCTGGTTAATTTTTTTACTAAGTGAGTTAATTGAAAAGGCTAAATTTGATTAAATTTCTGATATGCACTAGGCCTATAACAAGTGGAATTAAGAGATGCTTCTCTCTCTATTTTGGATTTTTTTTTATTTATTTAAAGTTTTCCTGGTCGAAGTGATAGAGATTTGTGGGGTTTCTCGCAACGTGGTTTGGTTTGAACTCTAGTTCCATAACGTTGAATGTTGACTTTTGAGTACTTTGATTCGCATTCTTGTAAAACGCATGTAGAATTTTCCTTTTCATATTTACAAAAGAAATATAAAATCTTAGACTTTCAAAAGCCGTGTTTGATCGTGTAACCTTCTTTCCTCCACGCAAGTACGCAACTTATTCCCCTCAATTGGCAACTATTTCGATTGGATGTTATATACCGCCGTCTGAGTCAGCAGCAGTGAAGAGTTATTGCAATCAAACAAAGTCATGCCTCGTGTGCATTTTTTTAAGGGGTTTTTCAGTATTTGAGTACCGGTCATGTTATTACACGAAGGAATTGGTTAGGCGTTGGTAAGAGTAGGTTCCGATAGTTTATTTATGTCTATATAAAAAAAAAGGTCATGCCAACGAGTGCACGACACTCGTTAATAATCTATTTTAAAAAAGTTTTGATACTACTTTTATGAGAAATGAAAAAAGTTGTCAAAATATTAATTACTTTTTTTTTTTCATTTTCCATAAAAATTTTCTTTAAATAGATTATTAACCAGTGCCCTAAGGGCACACGTTAGCATTTTCTATATAAAAATATGATTTTCAATAACTTGTTCAATTCTTATCTACACAAAAAATGATTGATGTCTTAGTCTGATGATAAAAAGTTATTATCAAATGGGAACGTCATAGGTTGAAACTCTCTTTTAAAAAAAAAAAAAAACTAATGATTTTACCTGTTTTGGTTTCTTTATACCAAGCATGTCACATTGCACATTCCAGTATAGAAGAAACCAAAATAATTTTCTCAAAAAAAAAAAAAAAAAAAAAAACCAAAATTAGTATGCATTTTCAAATTACTTGAATTTTAAATAATTAAAAATAAAATCATATTTAAAATGTATCTTGTTTACTAGTTATAAACTTACTTGAGATATTCCTTTGTACTGGTTTATTGAGATGTAGACACATGACAAGTGTTTGATACATGTTCAAGTCCTAATAAGTCTAACACATAGATGCACTCGATCCAATTCTTTCCCTACTAACTATTATAATATCAATTAAAGACGTTATTACATCTTTGTGATGCCTGTTCACATTCACACCTAAAATTGTTCATGATGATCAACTGTACTAACTTTATTGCACGGCACCTAAGTTAATTCAAGAGAAAAAATGTTCAATTTCAATATTTAACATCTTGCAAGAAACCTTTGTTTTTTTTTTTTTTTTTTTTTTTTTTTTTTTTGTGGGGGATAACTAGAAAGTTGGGGTAAGGAAATTTTTACCTGAACATCTCCTTTAAATACATCAAGAGGTGCCAGGTTTTTTCATCAAATCTATCCAGATTTTTTTGCGATCAACTCTTTCTTTTAGCCTTTTAGCTTGCTTGCTTATGTAAATTGAAACCCCACTTTTACAGGGTACAACCATACTTTAACCAACTTTTAGCAAATAATAAATCAACAAAAAAAAAAAATTTGCAACCATACATTAACCGAATAAGTATTAAGTAATCAACAAGAAGTTGCATCCAAATGCACGGGCTTCTCTTTTCTTGAAGGACAGCTGACAAAACAGCAGCCGCACTGCAAATTCACCCAATTCAGAAACCAATCGCTATAAATATATCACCCTGAGAATTTTGAAAGGAATCAAGGACACAAAAAGTGTACTATCAAAATGTCATCTTCGATTTCTGAAAATTCAAATGTTACAACTTTCCAGTATTCCCCAGTAGGGGAAGTAAATGCACAAAGCTATATTACTGTTACAATTCAAATTATAAAAATTTCCAACTGTTCTTTCTTTTACACGTCATGCTTATGAAACATATCCTGCTTTCACTTTCCTATTGCCTTCGAGTCCTTCAACTAGCACTAGCTGCAGATAAATGTATGTAGCTTTTAGTATAACAGTCCTCTCAGATTTCAGTTATATTGGAGGGATTCAACTGCCAAAAAAATCCGTAAGCACCACAGAATCAGCCAAACCCAAGACCTGTACATCCTCCTGGTATGCTCTCCCAATTCTAAAACAAGTGGCATTCATTTCTTCAGACAGATTATGGATATTATGTACTGGGGCCTGAATTCTTGACCACAATCTCATGTTCGTCCTCATCACCAGAACTCCTATGGTCAGTAGACGGCCGTTTCAATCTCTGGAATATCTCGTCAAGAGACTCAGATGAGGAATCACGAGAGACAAGTTTAGTTTCCTGAGTTTGGCGCAAGGGAATAAATTTTTTGGCCCCTATGTTCGTCTTGAAACTTTGAAAACCTGTCTTCATGGATTTCCAAGTTGAGGCCAATCCAGAAGAAGGCCCACCTGTAATATTACCAGAGTGCAAGTTGCCTGCATCAAGCAACGAGACCTTAGCCGACGCAATGTTGTTCCCTACTGGCTCTATATTGGAAGATCCTTTTTGTCTACTCTGTTCTCTTATAGCAGCATACTTGTTGCTGATGACTTCTTTGCTTGAGCTATATCTACGAGCCTCTTCCTTCAAAGATTTTGAAGGAATTTCATGCATACCATCATGGGTTAAGCCAGTTGTAGCCTTCATTTCAACAGTGGTTCTATCCTGAGCATTTTTACTTTTAAGTAAGAAAAGGAATTACAACCAAAATTTTAAGTTTTAGATGAATGAAAATGAACATTCTCAAATGAGATAAACGTCGGTGAAAGAGATTTTTCCTCCTCTATCCAAGTGTAAATAGCATGAGAGAAGTACATAAAAACCAGAGAGAGAGAGAGAGCAAGTTATAGGGACCTCGTTTTCCATAAACAATATCCAAACATATGGTACACCAGATATTTCCAAGTGACACACACACACACACAGAAAAACATATTATACAATAACGTGAAAAAAGAAAGCTTCCATTGTTTAGAATGTATTTACATACTGTGCTATTGCTGCCGGACTCGACATCTGTACCGTTGAAATTCCTTGCCAATGGAATAACATGTTCACCAACTTTGCGCCCTTGTTCAAGCCAAGTACGTTCTGAGAAAAAAAGGTCAACTTACTAGGTATGCACATACATATCCACATGGTTATACATTTAGGCATAAAATTCAATCTAGTTCAGAGCAAGTGGAAGAAAGTACTGTATGCATATTGATAACAAGTCATGGTATGCTTACCTTTTTGTAGGATAATTAATCCAGATGGATCAAATCCATCCATATCATCTGCCTCAGTTTGAAATCTAAACCTCTTCCAGCTCCCAAAAAAATTAATTACACGGTCAAAGAAATTGCTAGCAACCAAGAGGGTGTATATCACCATGATAAGTGGATAGATTCTGTTAAACTCATCTCCAAATAAAGGAACAGCTTTGTCGATGGTCCCCATTCGCTGTAGTCAGAATTCCATAATACGCCAAGAGAAATGAATCAATCATTAAATATGGAGAAGTGTAGTAGAAATTCTCATGCACAACCTCTAATGGTTGGTAGTCTGTTGGTCCACCACCCAAAATACTGATTACATCCAAAAAAACTAAAAGGGGAAGCAAATAAATAAATGACATGAAATCCTAACCCAGAAACTGGCTGAAAAGATAACATTTTGAACCACATAAAATATTAACAGGAAGCACTCTGAAGATTCATGGAAAACCAAAGAAAGTTAAGAACATAATATTTTTTTTCTTTTGAAGGGGAATCCATTAGTAAACACTACTTTGCAGAGCTTTTCCAAACATGTACAGAATGTTCCCTAAGAGCCTCCCCAAAGTATCCAAAATTTAGTGTACAGAAGTCCAAGTCAAAATTGGATCCCCACTGAGAACACCCCATAACTGCAAACTGGAAAGAGAATGACTCCATGGGAAAATTATAAAGACTAAGATGAATGTCTCATATCAAACATCTAGGATAAAACTTTTTATTTTCCCTTTTATAATATATATATATATATATATATATGCTGATTGTTATTTTAATTTACTGCAGATGAATGATTCCCATAAACAAATACACATCATGTTTAAAACAAAAGAAAAGGGCACTGTATATGTTTTCTCGCACAAAACATTACAATTCAATCAGATTGAGAAAAAGAGAAGATAAACTAATATGTAAAATTTAAAAACACAAAAAACAAAAACAAAAATCTTGAGTATCTTATATTTTGCCACCTGGTTTTCTAATCTTTGCATCAGGTGGGACAACCCACATATATCATTTTCTTTATTTTTTTTTTGATAAATATATATCATTTTCTTTATTAACTTTCCGCTTAGGCTAGATATACATTTTTAAAACTGACAACAAAGTGACGGAGAATTACCTTTTCAAATATAGTATCGTCATCAAGACTAATGAGATTGAGATAGTTGTACGAAATTGGAGGAGCATACCGAGCAACCATCCTGGCAGAAATAATGAAATGGGATATTAAGTAAATTTTAACAAAAGAGGAATAAAGCTTAGTTCAATTTGCGATGATCGAGATATGAGGAAGAACTTACGAGCATATCATAAGCAAGTTAACTGAGCTTGTTTGCCTTGGTGTCAATGAGTAAAACATAAACATTCCAACTTTGAACAAGGAATAATATGTGCATATGCACATATACATCAGAGGAACAAAGGCAAAGACCTGGGGAAAATTTGAATCAATCAATTTATAATTGCTCTTTATTGGTAACATTTGAACCTAAAATCTACACCAGCCCTTAACCACTTGAGTCAAAGCCCAAGGGTAAATCAACCAATATATAACCACCAGCAGTAAGCAAGACAAATAAAGGAAGAGGCACGTCATACATAACTATGACATAATGCACAAAATAATGACATGTGATAAAATAATGAACAAGCACAAAAGTAGAGACAGAACAAATAACCAGAGGTTTACATTTTTGCAACTTAACATCAATAATAGAAAATGTTGTAACACTCGGAGTAAATAGAATAAAAAATAAAAAAAGTGAGCAATGCAGTGCAATGGAAATGTGAGAATTTATTTATGGGAAAATCAGTTGTGAAGAAGAGAGTGAATGAGCGAGCAAGAAAAACTGACTATCAGAATTGCCGAATTATCACATTCTGAAATGGAGAATGCAAAATAAATGCCAACTGAGATGGCACTAGATTTTAAGGTAACACTTTATTATTTCAAAAGGGGGGGAGGGGGGGGGGGACTAACTGAAATTTTTAGCAGAAATTAAAAGAGTCAGACCAAGTATGAGGGAAGATTTTATGGTAGAACTAACATTTTTTAGTAGATAATATAATGAAACAAAGCACAAAGCTCCCACCCACTCGACTTTCAGATCATCTCTAAACCTTTAAAATCAATTATGAGTCACGTACAACTTATTTAGTCCATGACTCACTGGATAGTTTAAAGAGTACTGGTCCATCCATGAAATGGAGGCAAGGAAAGGAAATCGAACAGAAATTATTAATGTGCCTCATTCATTTTGCATTTACGGTCGTTCAATTTCTTGTAATAAACAGTCAAGCAATCAAAAACTGAAAGCAAGTGCGTACAATGAACATTTATACAGACCAATGATCCAAGCATCCACATATATACAAACTAATACAGACCAAATCAACACGTAGGTAACTTTGATAGGTATTCTTAAGAAATTAAGATTCCAAAACGGAGCTGGAGATAATCACTTTTAGAAGTGTTCTCTCCTAAAAGATGAAAGAAGTGATCTCCAACAGAAAAAATGCAACTTGTCTAGATGAAACAAAAACTTGAATCTATTAAAATATTATAATTTACCTGCACAAGAACTTCTTGGTTTTTAACTGAATTTACAAGGATTGAAAAGAGAGATAGATCCACTCGACTAGATAGTAAAGTTGCCTCTGCTAATAGAATTGCAGCTGACATGATACCAAGTATGATAGCCAACAGTTTCTCAAGTTGCTTTCTGAGGATGCATCGCCATAAAAATTCTGCAAAATGAACCACCATTTATTGTAGACTTAGAGACCACCCCAACAACAACAAATAAGTTATTTATTCTAGACAATAAGCTACTAAATATTAGAACAAACCCAACTCATATGGTCAAACTAAGGCAGAAATGATAAATAAAGTAAGAAAGTTATTCAGCACAATTCAGAAAGGCCAAATATGCCCCAAAATAAGAGCATGACAATAAGGAACTTGAAGTAATTTGTGTAACTAGAATGTAAAGAACATGAAATATAAAGTATAAACCAAAACTTAAACCTCTAGGAGTCAACACCAAGGTTTGCTGGAGTTGACACCAGACCATTGAAATAATAATAAGAAAAACTTTATTATCAATCAAATTCTGTCATACAAAAATTTTCTTGCAAAAAAAGAACTTAAACTCCTAATCCAAATGGGAAAAGAAAATAATAAATTACATAAAAATGAAATCCTAATAACACAGAGATTCGCTTAGGTCCTTAGGCCCAATAGACAGCAGACTCCTTATGTTTTTGTGTCCGCATCAGTGTGTGTGCACGCAGAAAAATAAATATTCAGGTCAAGACTGTGCAGTTCAACTTTAAAAAACCAGCAAACTAGCAGAACATAGAGAATTGTTTTTGTACCATTATTTTCACATTAGCAAAAGGTAGTTTAAAAGTAAATAAATAGATCCTCGGTTTAAACAATGCTCATAAAAAGTAGACAAAAGAACCAGAGTTCATGCACATTTGTAAAATTTAAGGGAAAAACCAATCAATATAGAATGCTTACCTGCTGTATCAATGAGAGACCCTATTTTGCCAGTTCGAGCAGGTTTAAGGCTAGAAACATACTTCCTAAAATGAGAGATAATCAATGTTTAAGTTCATGAACAAACAAGCTGGAACATAAACTCAAATAAATCAAATAAGAAAAGAAAAGAGTAATTTGGAACAGACCATCCAGTTGAAGAACGACGTTCGTAATTTTTTACTGTATCCTCCAGTTCAAGGGCCTCCATGACATATGACATATACTCACTGAAAAATTAACAATTAAATAAGACAAAATAGAGGCTAACCACCAAAGTATTCACACAGCCAAAGGAGATTTTTTTTTTGATAAGTAATTACTGCTTCATTGTATAAAGACAAAAGTTACAGAAGGGACCAGAGTACACAGGCATTGTGCTAAGGGCCAGCAGAAAGCAAAATTATAAAGCAAGAAAATTACAATTATCGAGCAGATCAGCCAAAGAATTAAAAGTAAAAACACCCGAAGCATTTGTCCACTTGAATGAAGTCCGGAAGGATAGCAGCTCCAAATCATGAATCAAAAAAGTGAAGGCGTAGAATATTTTGCTTGAACCATGAGGACTTTCTCTTCTTTTTTTTCTTCCAAAAACTAAATTCATTAGAGAATGCCAAGCAAGTGTAAAAGAGAGTATATCTGAAGTGCACAAAAAAGACGACCTTTAATGGTAGAAATTAATATATATATACACACTAATAATTAAGAAAATCAGACACAAGAATGATGTCTTTAAGTTATATCCTGATCATCAAACCTCTTCAAAAACATTGTTCTTCCTCTACACCATAAGCACCAAATCAATCACATAAATTTTTTTATTTATTTAGTTTAGGTATGATTTAGGAGTGATGAGGACCATTTTATGACATGACTGTAGCGTAAAAATTATTCCTTTCTTTGGTTAAGAATAACTTGCTCTAGGGACCCTGGTCCCTAACGAAAACATTTTTTATATTTAAGTTTTGACTGCAAGGGGAGGGAAAGGGAACATGTGACAGAGAATCAAACATAGTTTTAGGTTGTGTAAAAGATGGCACTGCACCCCTTCTCTCCCCCCCACCACCCCCCTACCGCCCCCAAAAAAAAGAAGAAGGGAGGTATGGGGGGAATTGGAAAAGTTCACAATCTAATTTATTTGTTTGAGCAACTTAGAATGTCCACAGAAATTATTGGAATAATGGAGGATGGGTAGAAAATCTAAAAAGAATGTACAACCTATGGAGATAAGAAGTGGTTCCTTATCTTTTCTCTCGTGCTTTGGGTAAAGACGCTTGGATTTCTGAGTTGATTACTATTACATCAAACGGTGGTAGTAGTTGGAATATTCAATTCCATCGGGCTCCTGATGATTGGGAGGTGGAGAGAGTGGATGCTTCTTACGAGCATATTTATTCCAAAATGCCAAAGGGTGAGGGGGTTGATAGTTTGTTTTGGAATTTAACCCCGAATGGTGTTTTGGATGTGCGCTTGTTCTATAATTTCTTATCTACTCCTCCTACCATTCCTTTCCCTTGGAAGTGTATTTGGAGTGTTAAGGTACCTAGAAGAGTTTCAGCTCGGAATAGTATTCTTACTATTGATAACCTTGTAAAAAGGAACCTGTCTTTGGTTAATCGGTGTTGTTTGTGCCGCTGTGATAGAGAAACAGTGGATCATCTTTTACTTCATTTTAAGTTTGCACATGCCTTATGGAGTGAAGTTTTTTTTATGTTTGGTATATAGTGGTTGATGCCAAGGATGGTTGTTTCTCTTCTTTGCGCATAAGAGAATTATTTGGGGATACACTCTTCTTCGGTCTGGAATATGGTGCCAGCCTGTTTGATGTGACTAATTAGGAGGGAACAAAATACCCGCACTTTTGAGGATGTTGAGAAATCTGTTGATCTTTTGAAGTCTTTGCTAGTTGGGACATTGTTTGGGTGGTCTCGTATTTGGGGTTTTATGCAATGTATTTCTCTATTTGATTTCCTGCATTCTGTTTCTGTTTCTCTGTGATTTTTTTGTATTTGTTTCAAGTATAGTCTATTCATCATCGTGAACATGATGTACTTTTTTATTAATGAAAGTATCTATTACCTATCAAAAAAAAAAAAAAAAAGTGGTTCCTGATTCCTTTTAACAGATAATCCAAAGCCATTACTAGAGGGTGATGTCATAAGTGGTGAGAAAATGTAAAGCAATAGATGGATAACCTTTTGTGTGAGTTTTGTTGTTGTGGGGGAGAGAGGGGGGAGGCAGGCATAGATTTTAAGGAAATTTCTTCATTGAGAAAAAATAGAATATTCAACTAATCAATCAGTTTACCTTTTGTAACGGTAATACTCCTCTCGAGCTTGTCGAAGGTGACGCCTAAGTGTTGCCATTGATTTTTCATCTGTATCATAGTCCATATCGTTTTCCCCTAATTGGCCACCTTGTGGTTTGAAGGCTGGATCTTCCTTAAACTGGAAATTGAAAATTCATCTTTAAAATAGTACAAAGAAAAACCTTGTTGATCCAAGTGAAGGCTTCAAAAAAAAATATTTCAAGGAAAAAAAAAAGCATAAAAATACCATTTTAGTTAACATATTATCGATAACATCCATATAGGGCCTCAAAGGATCCCGCTTTGACATCTGATTGGATGTTGCCTGAGCAACCTATCAAAGCAAACCATAAATTCAAAAGGTAAAATAAAATGATGAGGAAAAAAAAATGAGGACCTAAGAAATGTATAATAAATTAGTTAGAATAAAGCAATCATGTTCACTGCACACAAAGCAACAATTAGCTTTCCATCCTTAGCAGAAAAAAAATATATCAAATCCAAGTGTCTTATTATCTTTGAAAATATGAGACAATATGATTTCAAGCTCTTAATATCATCCTAGTTGGCAAAATGTTTAGGTAATTGACCAAATTCTGGGCAATAGACTAGAGTTGAGTTAGAAAAATGAAAAATCATCATATTACAAGAAGTCGTTCAAGAGAAATGAAAGAATGAAGCATCAAACATGATGTGTTGGTCTCGCAATTCTTCTTCAACTAATTTTTTGCGTAGTAATATAACAACCTGTTTCAAACCTACAGGATAAGTACATACTGTCCATAGTTTATGGAACTTATAGAAAAACTGATTGGGAGGATTTCAAGAAATGGTTCAACTTCAAATGGACTCTGGATTATAAAAGCTGGTTATTGCCAACAACAATGTCCCAAGGTAAACCTTGAAACCAAAGTCAAACTGCAGAGTTGGAAACCTTGTCTACAGATCTAACTGAGTGCACATGATCATAATACAAAGGGAAAATTTTAGAATTGATATGAACATTAAAAGTTTGTGGATTATGCACCTGATTATTAATTATTATAAGGGATCAAAAAACTATTAGTAACTGCATCCTTATCATGGTTGGGTTGCTTAACCAAGCCTTGCTTGGAAAGTGATTATTGTGTTTTAGGAAGGAATGTAACAGGTTAGGGCGTCAAGTTATAGCAACCAAATATGGTGTGGCTGGGGGGGTGGGGGGGTGCGCCTGTTGCACTAGAGGTGTTAGAGGGACTCATTGGGTGCAGGACGCGGAAGAATATTAGGGCAGGTGCAAAGAGTTTCTTCAGACAAGTGGTGTATGCTATAGGAGAGGGTCATTGTATTCGTTTCTGGCACGATCCCCGGAGTGGGCATATTTCTCTATAGGACCTCTTTCTAGATCTATTTGCTTGCTCTGTGTCTAAAGAAGCTTAAATTTTTGACTTGGTTATTTCGACATTAGAAGGGGGAAGTAGGAGCTGGAATTTACAATGTCGTTGAGCTTTTCATAACTGGGAGTTGGAGGGTGTATTTGTTTTTAAAGCTTTTTTATTCCAATATGCCAAGGGTTGAGGGAGATGATAACCTGGCTTGACAATTAACTCAAACTAGCGTTTTTGATGTGCGCTCTTATTATAATTCTGTGTCTAGTACTCTTACCGCTTCTTTCCCTACCCTTGGAAGAGCATTTGATGCATAAAGGTGCCTAAAAGGTCTTTCTTTTTATGGACACCAGCTTGGGGTGACTGGTGAGATCCTTAGCATTGATAATCTTGCTAAGAGAGGTCTGCCCCTCGTTAATTGGTGTTGCTTGTGTCATTGTGACAGAGAAACTGTGGATCATCTTTTGCTGCTCATGCTTTATGGAGTGAAGTTTTTCTGATGTTTGAGATCTAGTGGGTGATGCCAAAGACGGTTGCTTCTCTTCTATTTGCATGGAGGAATTTGGTTGGTGAAACACTTTTCAAATATTTGGAATATGGCTCCAACTTGTCTGTGGTCAATTTGGTGGGAACGCAAAACCCATACTTTTGAAGATAACAAGACCTTTAGATCTCTTAAAGTGTCTACTAATTGGGACCTGGTTTTAGTGGTCTCATATCAGGGGTTTTGCGCAATGTGTTTCCATTTATGATTTTCTACAATCTGTTATTTTTTTCTTCTAGAGTTATCTGTAATTGCTTCAAGTACTGAGTGTTCATCATCGTGAACACAATGTGCTTTTTCTTTTTTTCAATAAAACTTCTATCAACTATAAAAATAACTAAATAAAGAATTGGGAGCAAGAGAAAAGGAAGAAGAGAAGAAAAAAGACAAGAAGAGATAACACGACTGTTCTTAGAGGGAAAAAACAAAAGACTTACCACAATAGCATTTGAAAGTTCTTGATGAGCATCATCAAGCTTAACAGCCATTTTCGCGATTTTATGAGAGAGAACCTTTTGACGGGTGGTCCAGTCTGCATTTTTCCAAATGCTTTTTGGAATTTCACTCAAGCCAAAGCCAAGAAGAAATGCACCTGTAACAAGTCCAAAAGTATTTGAGCAGCCCATGGCTAAACCCAGAACACCACTACTCCTGTTAACAAAGGCATCAAGCAGCAACAAATGAGAACATAGCTTAGCTGCACCACAGAGAAATAATTTTAAAAATATATATATTAAAAAAAAGAAAAAAAATATATAGTAACCATGTAAGCTAGCTTGACACAGCCATACTTGACAAGTATTAAAAACAAGAGGGGTGGGGGTATAAACAATTAACTGGGCAAAAACTATTAACTTTTTAATGAATTATTAGTATTGAGATGGCTTATTATAACCACACACGTTTCATGTATATAAAGATTTTGGGCAAACACCAAATTTAATGCGCAAAATTGAGTACTCAAATATAACATTCTTCTTCCAAAAAAAAAAAAAGTAGGCAGTGTTAGGGTAAGGGGAGCATCACTTTCAAAACTTTATACTTGGCTTTCATGAAAGTGTCTATGAATTCTCACATTCCACCTTTGTCCCCCCCACCCCCAAACCCAAAATCCAACTAATTATCCAAGACTAAATAAACCAGGCCATCTCTGTCAACTAATCAAGTGTACAAGTTAGGGTACAAATCCTTTAAAGAATGGTTTCTACCCTTACTACTGAGCCATCCCTGACATCGAAGTTCACATGTTGGATGGAGCAATCCCAACCCACTTTGATACTACATCATAAGCTACACCCATAAGTCCCTCTATTTGGTTTTGAATTCCAGCCACTCCCTTCCACCCTAGACTTCGTAGCAATCACCTGTCACCATAAGGGTGTTTCTTCATTCCCAAAGTGCCATAACCCTTTCCCCAACAAGGATTGATTATAGCTCCCTAACTTCTTAACTCCCAAGCTACCTTCAACAATCGGTGAACAAACAATATCCCATGCCACCAAAGAGAATTTGAAATCCTCTTCCAAGACAGTAAGACACCCAACAAAAAAATGATCTCTCTAGCCTTTTTGCTACATACATGGGAATAGTAAATAAAAAGAGATAATATGTTGGTAAACTTGAATGCGTATTCTTCAACAACGCTATCCTCCCTCCCTTTGACAAATATAACTTCTTCCAGCCAAACAATCTACATTCCATTTTCTCTAAGATAGGATTTGACAAACATTGTGCCTTAAAGGATGCCCCCAAAGTTATTCCAAGGTAAGTCATCGCCAAGCTCCCAATTTTACAACATAGTATATTTGCTAGTTAAACCATGTTACCCACATTACCAACCGGTACCACTTTACTCTTTCCTAGGTTAACTTTCAGACTTGTAATGGCTTCAAAGCAAGTTCACACTATTCAAAGCAAGTTCACACTATTCCAATTGAGAGGTTAATATAACATAGAGGGACACCACTTAAGCCAAAAGCTCAAGACTATAGGTATGGGCCCAATTATGTCATATTAACCGCTCATTCTTCTCATTAGCATCCAATGTGGGATTTCACTACTTAACCAACCACGCTACTCACAAGTGAATATTTCAACAAATCTCCCCCTTCACGTGCGAGTCTTCCACCAAATCACTTCTAGCACTTAAATTAGTCGCCCCCTTGAGCGGAAGCCTTTTTCTTTATAATTCAAGTGTCATGCATCACCATTACAATAGTGTGCCCTTTACTCAACCATAGGTGGGGTGAACATGGAAGTCTTCCTTGCACAACTATAGGAGTCACCAACACGCACCTAGCAGAACCTTTACTCAACCATGGGAGTCTTCCTCATTCTACTTGGTGGAATCTACTAGCAAACACTTGCCCTAGAACCATCAGCTCTGATATCACTTGTTAGGGAGAGAACCTCCCCCAATTGAGAGGTTAATATAACACATAGGGAAATCACTTAACCCAAAAACTTAAGTCTATCAGCGTCCAATTATGTTACATTAACTCTCATTAGTATCCAATGTGGGACTACGCTACTTAATCAACCACGCCACTCACACATGAATATTCCAACAGAATTTGTTCAGTATTCACATCACAAAATCAAATGGTTTCATCAAAAAATTAAATAAGGGAGAAAATTAGCCCCTCAGTTGGAGCATGCCCTACCTGGAACCAAGTAATAAACCCCCCCTCCCCTCCTTATTTTTCTTCAACATCCTATTTAACACCTCCATAACCAGTACAAAGAGCACTAGGGATAGTAGGTCACCCTTACTTAACCCCTGAGAACTACTAAAGAAGTCAAAAAGGGAATTGTTTACCATAACTGAGAAATGGACAGAAGGTATATATATGCATGAATCCAATTCCTCCACTTCTCACCGAACTCCATTCTACCCAATGGATAAAGTATCACATCCCAATTAACATGAGCATAAGCTTTTTCGATATCAAACTTATAAATCACCCATTAGCAATAAGAACCAAGTCTAGAATTTTTTGACCTCTACAAAAGCATTCTACAACTTAGAGATTGTTTATGTTTATGTTTACTAAACATTGTTTTCATTCTATTTGCCAACACCTTTACCAACTGTTTATACACACTACCCAACAAGCTAATAGGCTGAAAGTCCCTAATATTAGTGGTATTAAACTTTTTAGGAATTCAGGCAATAAAAGAAACACTAAGGGATTTTCAAACTCAGGCTCTAGGTCCAACTAATAGCAAGCTCCATCCATAAGACCATTGAGTCTTTTTGCATATACATTCATAGGTTTGCATAATTGGAGGCCTATATCTTGTGTCTACGCCAAACAACAATCTCTTAAATGCCATAATTTTAGCTTCCATTAATAGATTAGGCAAAATCCAACTTCAACTAATAGCCTCACCTACTTCAAAAAAATTGGAGATCTCTCCCTCCCCCAACATACCAAGACACGTTGGATCCATGCTTCTATGTGTGTTCTCTCTTCTAAAGAATCTTCCAGATGCATGTATTTTACAATGTCAAATCCATCAACTTTCTTAGGTCAAATTAACATTCTTTAATCTCTTTGTTCTTTTCTAAAGAATTTTCAACATGCAAATATGCATTATTTCAAATTTACAAATTACAAGTCACCATGCTTATGACCAAGATATTTTTGTACAAAAAGGCTATAACAAAGTCAAAAAACAAGTTCCTTTATGATGTAGAAACATTTCAACTTGATACAAGAATTTGGTTTAATGACCCCCTATGAGCTCTAGGCACCTAAAAGGCAAACCTAAGATCATATGAAAAGAAACTATAATCCATATGGAATAAAAATCAACTAAAAGAGAGTGAGAAAGTGAGAAACAGACCTCTCCTTACGCATCAGAATGAGGAGAATAAGTCCAAAGAGGCCAATAGATCCCACAACTATGTAAAAGATGAAGTTAGCATGTAGGCTAGTCTTCAATCTTTCTTTCACAGTGAAGTCTCCAGCGTCTTCAAAACCCTGAATAAGGGGCACCACAGCCCTGCTTAGAGATAAAATAACTTAAATATATGAGGAAACACAGAACAGTTAAAACTAATTAGAAATCTCTACAGTGAGTTTGACCAGCTTATGCAGCAAAAGGTTAACAAATGGACAAGTAATAATATATTGCACAACTATGACACTTAAAAAACCATAGCCATCTGTATTTATGAAACACATTAAGGAACCAAAAGGGAGTACTTCAAAAATATGCAAACGTGCATATTCATCTAGCTTGCCCAGTTTAGGTGTGGCACGCTTTGCTTTAAGTAGGTTAAAACTTCATTAAGCAGATGAAAATATAAGAATTAATACTACTAGGAATGACACCATATAATATATACACACACGCATACAAGAAAAATGCAAATAGAAAACCATGGAATGAGCATGTCAGTCACTTTCAGCATAGTGACCAAGTTATGTATAAGAAAGTCTGTGTTTGCACAGCATACCAAGTAAGTAAAAACGTACTCCAATATGACCAACTCCAAAAGAAAGAAATCCCTCCATTCTGGTTATTATGCATGGTCTGCACATGTAAGAAGCAGCAACATTAATCAAACCAAACCAATCATTGCGCGTGTGCACAAACTCGTGCACATACAGATGCTTCAACAAATCATTAGTCCATTTAAAAACCACTCGAAAAATATATGCAAAAACAACTTCGGATGATCTCAACAGCCAGCTTCAAATCAAAAGAGACATTCCTATATACAAGAGAAATAAAATTTTAAACATATATGAAGTTCTATATTTTTAGGATATGGCTAAAGACTCATGCAAAATACTATAAGATTGTAAAAGGACTTATATCAAGTTACGATTTAGGGAGAACTAACAACAGCACTCCTTCTTTAGCTGGTTGAAATGTTAAAATGTAGAGAAGTGCTACTATATACACAACATATTCACAAACGCTTCCACGACAAATCTTAGGTGACAAGTTGTTATTAGTTCTAATTTGAATCCACTACTGAAATTATGTTATTGCTCACCAGTAACGGCCAGTAACAATCTGCCACTTCAAATTTGTTATGAAAGTGTTGTGAAGATGGTGTGTTTATAGCATTTCTCTAAATTGTACACATATTCAGCTACAAAAGAAAAGTAAAAAAAAAAAATGCATTGAATTATGCTCAGGCTAGACCAGGCCAAAGCCAATCTTCACAAAAAATTGAACCCTAAATCACACTCACACACCAAAACCGAACCCTAATTGCCAGAGTCAATGAATAAAAACAAAAAAACAGCAACAAAACCAATGCACAATATTCAATCGCTCCGATCGAGTTTCGTCTAATCCAGAGATGAATTTACGAATAACGAGTAAATCAAGTAATAAATGGAAGAAATGAAACGAGAAAGAAAGAAAGGAAAGGAAAGGAAATGGTAGTGGTAGTAGGTACCGCCCAGATGTCAGCGGGGACGAGGACGATGATGGAGAGAGAGCAGAACCAGGTGTATCCGACTGTGAAGAGCACGTATCGAGGGGACTCTGGTCCCGCGAAGTACCTCAGCGTGAAAATCACCATGCCTACCGTAAGAGGCAGCGAGATCATATAGAACACCCACATCTCTCTCTCTCTCTCTCTCTCTCTCTGCAACTTTCTCTGGTTTTAGAGATTCGAAATTCGGTGAGTGGAAGGAAATACTGAAAAAGTAAAGAGAATCCGAGGGAAGCGATCGCTGCGATTTGGAGCTAAAGAGAGGAGTTTGTGTCTGTGCAAGCCCGGCCTGCTTGCGTTACGTGTACAGGGGGATCAGTTTTTCTTTTTTTTCTTTTTTACTCAACTGTAGTGTTCTATAAGGTTCGCGCGATATGCGCTGATGTGTGCATTCAGCAGCAGCGAGAGCTGAGTAACGTTTATTTATTTATTTTTTTTAAATAATAGTAATAAATAGAAAATATATATTTTTAGTAAATTACATTACTTAAAAGTGAAATGGTAATTAGTTCAAATTTGAATTTATCATTAAGATTATTTTTTAACCAAATAATAATAATCAATAACAATCTGTTACTTAAAATTTATTGTGAAAATATTATAGACATAACATTTCTCTACTTAAGGTTCATTTGAGATCCGCTTATTTTGTTAAAACTGAAAACTTTTTGCTAAAAATATTGTAGATAAAAGTAAAAGTTAGCTGAAATAGTACTGTGGGACCCATGAATAGTATCAAAAAAGTACAGTGGGACTCATGAATAGTAATAAAAATAAGTTGAATAGTAACAAAAATAAGTTGGCAAAAATAATTTTTTTTAAACATACACTTAAAAGTGTAGCCATTGCCTAGGTAGCATGCACGCATGCATGCCACGACCTTGGTTGCATGCTCACGCGGGGCTACCATGGTCTAGGTAGCATGCCATGATCTTAGTTGTGTGCCCTAAAAAATGACATTGTATGTGCTTTTATTGGTCAATGCAAGCATAAGTATGAATATTGTTGTAATTCTAGAATCTAAGGGTCGTTTAGTAACGTTATTCTAGTAACGTTGTTTATATTTTTTAAAAATATATGTAAAAAAAAATGTTTAAAAATACATATAATATTATTTAAAAACTGAAAAGTATTGCCCAAATAACCCTATCAATCAGCCCTAATGTTGCACTAGTAGGGTGAGACTATAGCTTTGGGAGAGATTAAAACGCATTTCTATCATAAATACATCAACGGTCACTTCTGTCATAGGGATCCAAATCCCAACTACTTCAACAGTCATATCTATCAGTGCAGTATTTAGATCCAACAAAATATATAAAGATTAAAACGCATAAACAACTACACAAGATCCAAAGATTAAGGGTCCGTTTGGATACAACTGAAAACTGAAAACTGAAAACTGAAACACTGTAGCAAAATAATATTTAAATGTGTAAATAGTACCGTGGGACCCATTTTTAATAAAAAAAATTGCTGAAAAGTGAAAATTGTGGGTCCATGAACAGTAAAAATTGTGGGAAAATGTCACATGTTGCGACTACTGTTCAATGAACAGTAACCGCAACAGTGATGAACAGTGCAAAAATGTTGGGAAAGCTGAAAAGTAAAAAAAAAAAAAAAAAAAAAAAACAGTTTGCAAAACGCAAACGCGTCTGGGAAGCGCAAAACGCGCTTCCCAAACGCACACTAAAACACAAAAACCCACAACTACGGCGAATCTAAAAATCAAAACATATTCAAAATCTCAATTACCTTTACGATCTGATCCATAACATAGAGGGTTAAGCTAGGTTGGAGTTCTCAATACGGGGGCATCTGAACCTCGATGGCATCATTGCTAATATGAAAGAGATAGTTTTAAAGAAAAAGAGAAAACAATACATGAAATCCGGGAATGAGGAGGAAGTAGAGAGTTTTGTTTAATCTCTACACAAAATAGTGTGTTTTAAGAATTTTGTTAGAATTTTGAAATGGGAACCAACAGCCACATTGGCTGATGAGCGATATCTTCAAAATCTTCAATTGCCAACTTGTGCATTATTGACAACACATAGGAGGGATACAATTGGATCAGCTCCAATTGAGTTTGTCAATTCCAATAGAAATGTATAAAGTCATACCTAATGTACTGTGCCTAATAAGATGCAGGATCGGCTCAATAAATAATGCAATTAATACAATCGTCTAAGACTCCCAAATAAAAGAAGGCCCCCACCTGTAAAAAAAAATTATATATATAATATATTTATCTATATATATTAATTAAATTTTTTTTAAGTACTTCTATTGGTCAATAAAATGCATTAAAAAGACCTCATTGTATCCTAAAATGCGAAAGATTAAAAAAAAAAAAAAACAAAAATAGTCAAATTTAAGCTAACAAAATTAAATTTAGGCTGGACAGCATGTTTTTTATGCAGTTGCGCACTGCACAGGCTGCATAGTTGCGCACTATACACTACACAGGTTATATAGGCTATATAGCCTAGTAGCCCATAGTCATAGGACAACATGTTTTCTTACTTTATCAATTATTATAAATTATCATAACAGTTAATAATTTGATGTGTATCATATCAACTCATTTGTATTATAGTGATACTAATTTATTGAACCATATAATAGATTAATTTTTATTTGAAAAAGAAAGATTAAGTGAATTAGTTATATTATCAATTGAAAATGAAATGTTAGAGGAAATTAAATACAAAAACTTAATTAGTAATTTTGCATCTCAAAAAGCAAGAAAAATAGATTTTAAATAAAAAAAATTCAATATATATTATTTGATTAATATTTAGATATAAAAAAGACCCCATTTAAAATTTTTGCCTAAGGCCCCCAAAGTTGTTGAGTCGGCCTTGAGAAGATGTATATATGTTGTTCTTTATAATTTTACAGGTGTCATAATTTAATTTTAATATTTTTAATTGTGATAACTTAATCCTCATATTTTATTAGTTTGACAATTGAAACTTTATGAACCACTCCTAAAATGTTTCTGATCAACAATAATTTTGACATTAATACGCACAAAAAGTGAGCATTGCAGTGTGTAGTTGATCTTATAATAATCTTATAAATGTCCTTATTTGCTTCTTAATATTATATTTTTAATAATTTTATCTTTAAGGGAATTTCTTAATTTCAAAACCATATTTCCTAGTAGTATTTCCATTTATTTATCTAAACAATTTTACTGCTTCTTAATAGCCCTACATTCAGTGCCAAATTTATTCATTTTAGGATCATACAATACACTTGATGCACTTATCCAATTCATTTATCATGTTCTTATTATATGATTCACATTATCTTTAGTATCTCTACTCTTAGAATTAATAAAAGACTCGATTTTTACGTTTTTTTTTTTTTTTTTTTTTTTTTTTTTGAGAAAGTCTCGATTTTTACTTTGTTACTAATATATATACCATTCAAAAATTAACAACGTGAGTATTGTAGGGTCCATCCAAAGTCCAAACATTGATAGGGGTAGACTTTACCTCATTAGAGATAAAGATGAATAGCTGCAAAGAGGGACGGTGATTTGATCAAACTATCAACAGAAGTTTTTATTGAACAATTCATATATATATATATATATATCGTTTTTATTGAACAATTCATATATATATATATATATCATTCTCAGTGATAAATTCACACCTAGATTTGCATTTTTAGTGCATTACAAGTTATACGGTAACCCACTTAACGCAATCAAACACGTTGTGTACTTTTGCCGCATGATTTTTATTTATTTATTTATTGAAGGAGCATGATTAATTAAGTAAAGCAATATTTCGATGACAACAGCACACTTTATAATTACACAATTAAAATGTAATTGTCCAATAATAGACCATTTGCGTGCAAAACATCCACAATGCTACATTTTCATTGAAAATGTATAGTATTGTTTTTCCATTTAAAAGTATTTACTCAACGATAAGAAATGGTCCTCTTTTTTTTGTTGCTGAATAAGAAATGGTCCTCTTTACTTCTTTGGATTGAGGATTTGGATATAGAAAACGACGTATAGGTTCATTGTTCCATGGCATATACTATGTACCATCCATACTCATTCCCTCTGGAATTTCTCTTGGGAATTTGACCCATATTCTTTGCTTGGGCCTTCTCGTTCAAGCTGATTCCAGCTCCTAGGTCCAAAGGCCTGTGTTTAGATCTCTCTTTTTCTTTTTTTTGCCTTGTTAATGGGCTACAACTATACCATGAGATTTGCCATCGCAAAAAGAAGACGAAACTCAAATCCTTCAAAGGCCTCAAGATGGTGTTTTGTTGGGGCTTTTAGAATCTAAACCCACGGGAGATCGAACCAATGGGCTGGGCTAGAATTAGTGTCCAGTCTTACTCTGACGGTAGAACTTTTGTATGAGAAGTGAAACCCAATATTTAAATAAATCACACACAACCGGATTGAGATCCGGTACAATTCAACCATGCAATTAACCTCATTCTCTCTCTTAACATATTTTTACTGTGCTTACTTCTTTTTTTTTCAATAGTGGAAATTTAAAATTATAAAAATTTATTTATTTATTTATTTTTTTTTTGAAGAGGAAAACATCCTCAAATATCATTAGATAGAATTAGAGTCAAAGTACAAAAATTTAAATTTCAGTCATTTATAGATTATAGTAATTACATAAGATGCATTACCCTAATTATTTCTTGAGGTCTCAATCCCACCGAACCTAACCAAAAACTATCATAATAACTAAATAAATAAAGGGTCCCTCGATTTTCATTTTCCCGAATTACTTAATTGAAAAGATATACTAATTATTTATCCAAAATACACGTTTGTATCACGTCAATCAAAGCCACGAACATCACAATGAATGGACACCATCACATCATCATCATCATTCCCTCGACAGCAATCACATCTTTCTTTTTTTTTTGGATACGACAGCAATCACATCTTACTACAGAAATGTATAGATGTCATCTTAAATGAAAATGCAAAGAGGGTGAACAAAATAAAAGCAAACAAAAAAGGTGCACAAGCTTTGCGTGGCTTTGGGAAGTCACCGATTTTACGCGCATTAAATAAAAACACTGTCCCTAACAAATGATAAATAATGCACTTAAACAGTGAGATCAGGGGCAAAAGCCATTGAAAATCCAAAGTCTATTAGACATACATCTGTGTCCACGAGGTGGATTCATTTACTAGGAAGAATATTACTAATTCCTCTTAAATTGCCTGCCAAGTTTTGCCTGGATGTCCTAAAGACGCATTGAGTTGAAAATTCTGCTAGAGGAGCTAGAAGGCATGGACCCACAATATGTTATTCCCGACTAATGGTACGGGTACTTAGCCCATCGGCGGGGCAATACTTAGGTAGCTCATAAAGTGGGCCGGATCCACGGTGGGGTTCACCCACTTCGTGAAAGTTCAGAACATTACTCTGGGGCTGCCTAAACTTTTTCCTATCACTAAATGCTTGAATCTAACATCAATTGTGAAAAATGATCACAATTGGTCACAACAAAATTCCATCTAAAACATGCAAGTTCGAAATATTGGTGGAATGTATCAGATATTTTCTATTAGGTTAAATACTTTGGTTAAATTTTTTAATTATGATGCATTTGACTAGCTAACATTTTCAACCTAAAGGGGTTGATTTAATGGTTTAGACAATTTAGATGCTTCATGTGATCTAATAAGAGTTAAGCCCTAGGTTCAAGTCTTCTAATTAATACACCTTGGGATCACCCAAGAGATTCCTTCATATAATTACATGATGTGTGAGGGATTGATGACTACACTTCTCCCCCTCTCCATCATCGATAGCTTCTGTGGTGTATGGAATTGCCTCTCTCACGTGCTTTTTGTAGTTTCACACATGTCCATATGAATGGTAATCAAGTAGCCCATTTGTTAACAAAACATGTTTAAAATATTGAGCAATATGTTACTTGGATTGAATAAAACCTTTGTTTCTTAGAACATACTTTCTCAAATGATGTAATTTCTTTTCGTTCAAGTTAATGTAGTTCCAATTTCCTATAACAAAAAATACTCTAAGAGTCTAGGGTACCCGCATTGGGAAAAAAGGACTAAAATTTTCAACATTTAAAAGTATTTTTTTTCCTCATTGCATAATTATTAATATAAGGACTAGATTTGAGTTCTTAGCTCAAAGGTTGATGGACTTAGGCCAAAAAAGTCCAAAACAATGAATTTGTAGAGAATGAGTTGGAAAAACTGGATTTTAATGAATCAGATAAGCACTAAAGTGGATTCAGATCACAAGAGAATGAAAATAGACAAACTTGTACTAAAGAAAATCGTCCTTAACATAGTCTGAGGAGATCAATTCTTATATATTTATCTCAAATTTGATTACAAAGTCAGTTTTTGATGCTACAGTGTTTTTCTCTTAATTTCTCGATCCCCTTTTCCCATTGCTTCCTCCTTTTATACTATCTTCCTCTTTCATCTCTACCCTCCATGTGCAAGCCGGATTGTTGGTCTTGATACTTGTCCCATCAGCACATTTCTAAAATCTTTGTATAGTAGTTGTAAGGCTGAAAGCCATTGTTCAGATATCACCTCCACATAAATGCGGCCAAAAAGTTAGATACAGAGCATTTAATGCGATGGTAACAACTTTCTCCTTAGATATTTATGAGCTCCCATCTCTCTTGTATGTTTGTACTGCACATCCCTATCAATGAAATTTCCTAAAAGGTCACTTTGAATGATAAGATATATATTTGATCGGCGCTTCGTTGATCCGAGGAGTAGATATTCCTTCTTGAACAACCTTCCTAAACCTTTCCAATTGCAACTTACCCATGGGACTCTGAGATTAACACCCTTACTAATATTTACTCGTCCTCAGACTAATCAACGTCCTCGGACCAAGCCCAAGGCCCAATATATAATTTTGGGCCCTTATCCCTACAATTAATATAAGATCAAAAGGATAGTTTATATATATGTCACTTATTGTGACATGTTAAAAGTGAATAAGAAGAGAAATGCTATAAACAATAAATATATATATATATATATATATTTCACAATAGTTAAGATTGCAAATTTTTATTGGTTCTTATTTAGGTCAATCACTAATATCATTTTTTTTCCTACTACTAGTAATCTATCACATCAACAAGTGTCAAATTTTTTGTGTCTATAGACTTTCTCGAATAAGAATATATACTCATAATTAATGTTTAAGTTATCTTAAATGTTAAAATATTTTATTCTTCACTTATAATGTGTGGGGAAGAGTGGAATCAAACTCAAGCTCTTTACATGAGAAAAATAGGATAACGTTACTAAATCACGAGCCTCCTAATGAATGTCATTCATTTTTAAATGATTTAAGGTTAATCTCTTTCATTTTACTCTTTATAAGAAATGTTATGTTCACAATATCTTTAAAACAATTTCACAACAAATATTAAATGACAAATTATTACTAGTAGATTCAAAAATAATTTTACTAGTCTACCTAAATTAGAACTAGTAATAACTTACAAAATCTAATATATTGTAAAAATGTTGTGAACATTAAATTATCCTTTACTTGGGAATACTTCTTAGTGATGCAGCAAATATGATAAAAGTGGAATTTTATATATATATATATATATATATATTATATAAGATAAAAATTTTATTTTAGTTTAATCTAAGTATATATATGTGTAAAATTTCATCTTAAAGACTAGAACCTTGGCCTTTGCGCCCTACACCCAACCAACACTTATATTTTTTGAAGTGACTATCGTGCCAAGAATGCGCACTGTAGGATTATATATTTACTATTTAGTGATGCATTGAATTTGATAAATGAATTATATATTTGGATATCTTTTTATAGAAAATTGAACCATGCCCAATCATAGCAAGAGAGCTAAGGTAAGAACTCAAAACAGTCAACCAATAAGGGATAGCTTTGATAACACATGTCATGTATTTTAGAGGTTACCAAAAGTGATTCTTAGGTCAAAGCCTGTCGTCTTTAAAGATTAATAGAATTGCAACTTGCAAACTCAGAGAGAAGGCCCGCCGACAAATTCAACGGTTTCATTGGAACGCGAGAGCCCCGTGAAACAAACGGCAGCTTTCGAAAACCTAACTTACATAAAGGGATAAGGGTTCTTGAAGTTCAGCCTACATAATGATGCCCTTGTTGAATTCACGCGCACTAAAAATAGCACTAAGAACAAATGGTGCCCTACAATGCAGTTTTATTGTGCCATTTCTTAACCATGTTGTCTCCGAAATACAAGAGTCTCATATGATGATAATGCCTATTTCATAATCCTGTAACTTGCAAATCTATGTCAGTGTCCCATGTTAGACACCACCTGAGTGCATAGGATGGGCCACAAGTGACAAGACCCATACCCATATTGAAACTCCAATGCACACTGTCCACTCGAGGAAACTGTCAAAGTTTGAAGCTTTTCTTTCTTTTTCATCCTGTTCATCATTAGGTTACTCTCTTTTTTTGCCTTTCGCTTTTGATCAACTTCATTGCTTCTTTGACCCTCAAATGGGAACGCTTTAGAAGATTCTCATACGAGACTGAGAAAGCTTCGCACTTCCTTTGGTTGCCATTGGATTCTTGTTGTTGCTTTTTCATGACATGGATCATTATACCTTTAACATCTTTTCCAAAGCTTACTCAAATGGCACAAAACTATTTTTGCCATTGATGGCCGTCACGCCACACGCACGTGGCAGCGAATACAAGAATTGGCTTGCACATGACATGACCATTACAAGAAAGTGAGATCACAGTATCTTTACTAAAGACACACATGAAATAATTATTAGGTGCCAAAACCTAGTTAAAGATAATCAGTGTTCTCTAGGGTTTGGCTCCTGACAGAACTATGGGATTGTTGATTCACGTTACCAAACTAAGCACTTTCAATAAGACATGGAGATAAATAATAAAAAAATGAGCACAAATGTAGCATTTACATTAATGGAGCATTGTTACTGCTCGTGTAACTTATTTTGATCTTGATGCTATTGTTATATATAGGTTGTAATATATTTGTTAATCATAGTTTAGAAGTGTAAGATCCAACGAGACAAAATATAATGATCATATTTAAAAGTTAGCTTAAGCAAGTCTCGAGAGTGAAGTGTCACGAGAGTCGAGTGATGTTTTAGTTCAATGATCGCTTGAGTGAATGTTATATGAAGGACTTTACCAAAAAAAAAAAAAAGAATGTTATATGAAGGTTGATCGAACTTTCTATTTAAGGTATTTAAAGATTCTCTCAATGGTTTTGATCGAACCAAGCAATTCACTTGAGCAAAGTATTGAGCGAAATCATTTGAATTTTTAGAATTGTTTAGAATCATGCAAAAAATGCTTAAGAGTAAAAATTACTATTACTAACAATGCTTAGTAACTATTTTAGTTGTATTTTGAAGGTTATGACTTTTCACTCTCTATTAATTATTGTTTCATATCCAACTGTGAATCCAAACATATCATAATTATTATTTGTAGAATTCGGTATTTAGAGTGTGGGCAATTATTGTCTTACATATAGAATTTTTTTTTTTGGAGAAAGTACATATAGAAATTAAATGGCTCTCAAAGTCAATATTTTATTATTATTAACTTGTAACCCCATGCATATACATGAACACACTTAAAGATAGGGGTGTCAATTCGAGTTAGCGTGTCGAGTTCGTGTCGTGTCAGGGTAGGGTTATTTGACTAAATGGCTCAACCCTAACCCGATCCATTTAATAATCATGTCATGATCCTTCAACCCTAACCCGACTTATTAATAAGGCGAGTTAACCTGACCCAACCCATTTGACTCGCTTAATAAACGAGTCGTGTTGGGTTGACACAAATATAACACAACCCATTTCAACCTGTATAATATTAAATATAACATCCATCTAAAAATAATTTTTTTTACATCCCAAAAACAGTGCATACACTTCAAGTCTTCAACCTACATTCAAAATAATATAGTTTAACAAAAATATAACATTCATCTAGAAATAAGTTCTTTATGTAAGGACATATGTGTTTCACTTGTTAGGAACATATGTCATTCTTTGATGTAATTGGCTAATCCTTTGACAAAATGTACTTTACTTATAATTGGGTAGTTCTAGGTATTTTTAAGACTTCAAGAAATAAGATTTCAAGATCAAGTATTGAAATCAACAAGTCTGTCCAAGAAACAAGCGAAGAAGTGCAAGTTCATTAAAACTCGACAGCTATCTCGACAGCTAGCATGTGTCGAGGTTTAGAGAGCTGTTCAAGCTCGTAAGCTTGACATCTGCTCGACAGCTTCTCGACACCTCATATCTGTCAAGATTTAAGAAAAACAGATTTCCTTGTTGTGTTTTCTTGGGATCCAAAAATATGTCTTTGAGCTTTCTTTTCTCCTAACCCTAGATATATAAAATGATTGTTTTAAGGGTTGTAAAAGAGTTCATAAGTTGCACAAGTATTGAGTAAACTCTGTTTAAGCAAATTGTTACCGGAGACAAAGTTTCACCCTAATTCATCTCTTCTGAAGAAGTTGCTGTATATGTGCACCTTTGAATTTTGTGACCAAGCATCTTCTTGATCTTCATCGTGTGAATGAACTGAAAAACTTTGCAGCCAACCATCTTCTCTAGTTGGTGTTTGAAGTCGCGTACTGGGATCCGCGCAATTGGTTAGTCACGTACTTGGGAGCCGTGCATCAAAAGGGAAAATTGTCACTACAGAACAAGTCCAATTGGGTATTGGGGTAAAGGTTCAACTGTAGGTTGGTAAGGAACTTGGGATTCCTTTACTTGTAACCGCTTGTTGTGATAAAAGTGGAGTTTCGGGAGTGGTGACCTGAAAATCACCTGGTGGGGTTTTTACCGTTAGGTTTTTCCCATTCGTAAACAAATCACCGTGTTATTTATTTACCGCTGCATAATTAGTTTATTGATGATTTGTTTGTACTGCCACGTGTTTGCATGATTAATTTGATTAATTAATAACTTGGTTAATTAATCAATTGATTTAATCACAATGGGTCAATACGTTTTTGGCCTATCACTTTACATTCCAAAACAAGTGCATACTCTTCAACCCAAATTCAAAATAACATAGTTTAACAAAATAAAATAACATAGTTTAACAAAAATATAATATTCTTAGAACTCACCAAATGTTAAGTATTAATATTAAAAGAATTTGAGCAAATAGTAGGTTAATCCTGACTATGACTACGATTATCATTCATAGATTCTAGTTTATAAACTATCTCAATAAACCCACTTGCAAGATATGCAGACGATGTCCAACACTAATACAAACACCAAAAACAACACACGGCACAATACAAAAACTACAATTGTGGCTTTAATCAATAATTATTATATCTCATATATTAATAACAGCACATGGGTTCAAAGTATATAGAACAAAAACATTATGCAAAAAAAAATACTACAGAATTTTGAAACACCAATAAAACTGTTTTCTTTAATTCTAAAACTCATTTAACACATTAGAGAGAGACAGAGCAATAACCGGTTTGAGACTTTGAATTTGAGAATTAGGCATGAGACTATAAGATAGTAGAGTGAGTAGTACGGCTGAAATAAATTAAAAAAAAATTATAAAAAAGTTTAGAGATTTCGGGTTTGAAGGGTTTAGAGATCTAGGGTTTATAAAGTTTTAATTTCCAGTTATATCCCTTATAAGTTTTTATAATTACTCACTTTTCTTTTTAAATTTAAAATATATGTTGGATATAAAAGGTATTTGACAAATCTAAAATAAAATAAATATTTATTTGTTATACGAGTTAAACGGGTTGTGTTAAGTGAGTCATTTCGAGTTGACACAAATAAATTGACGTGTCAAGCGTGTCTATTGCGGATTATGCGGGTTGACCCGCTTATGACACGTTTCTTATCGTGTCACTTTCGGGTTGACCTATTTATGACCCAAATCTATTAAGGTCCAACCTTAATCCGCAAAAACCCGTGTCGAATTCGTGTTGTGTTCGCGGGTTGGGTCGAACATTGACACACCTACTTAAAGATATACAATAAGATGCATAATATAATTTATATATATATGTAATTTAAATACTATTGATAGTCATTTTTATATTTTGTTAACTCTTTAAAAAATTTTGTAAGGATATTATTAGGTATAAAATATAAATTGTCCATGGTTTTTTTTTTTTTTAATTATTGTGAAGCACTTTTTTTTTTACGATTCATTTATTCTTGACTCTTTGATTTTTGTACTTAATAACTCATTTGGATGAATATTTATGATGTGATCCCATATTTTGATTCTAAAATTAAGAAATAAAACTCTTTAAGAATAAATAATAGACGATATATGGCGCAAAATTGGAACTCTAATTTGGAATTCTAATTTGAGTTTTTCTCAACTTCACTTATTATTATATATATATAGATATATAGATTCTTCTTCTTATTTCACTCTTTTTCCTAACAACTATTAGATTTTTTTTTTTTTTTTGAATAAAACTATTAGATTGTTTTTGGTGTATATGTATCATGGCATTTATGCATAATCAAAACTCAACTTCATATTTGGATGTAAATATTGTCTTAATTAAAGCTAATATTTTGTGATTCTTATTCTTGTTTTTACTCGTTTTTCTAGTAGCTAGCTATTAGATTTTTTTTCAGTGCAACATGTATCATGACTTTTATATGTAATAAAATCTCAACCTGGATTTTAGTTATTCCAACAGGTAAAATATTTTGTTGTCAAATAAGTGACTTGAGATCGAATCTTGTTAATAATAATAATAAAGAATTATTAGTGTATATATTGAAGTAATGAGAAAAAGTAATAATCATGAAACGAATGTCATAATTAAGTTCAAATTTTATTATAAATAAAAAAACTCATGTTCTTTTTTCCTATTTAATTCGACAGGATGCACTCTTAATGATTTCGTGATTGGACAAGGGTTTTCAATGTAGATGGTCACTTCTAAGTTCTAACTAATATAAGGTTTAACTTTAAAAAATAAACCTCGACTTTAATTTGTGGGGTTAACTTTCATTTAATTGTTCAGGGAACAATATTACTAATTTGGTGATTAATTGGACAAGTTTTTTTTTAATTAATGTAGATGGTCAATTCTGACTAATATCAGGCCTTCTTTTTATAATTTTTTTTGAATTTTTATGGATGCAAAGGACAGTTATATGTGTTTAAGTTTGTAACCTGGATTAATAGTTGTGAGATAGCCAGATAGGAGATCATAACTTCCAATAGAATATCAATGAGTAATAATCCAACACTAGAAGTTTGTAAATGCTAAAATTAAAACCCCTGGAAATTTCTTAACCCTTTTACTATTTCGCAAGGATTAATGCCAATTAGCCCAGGTAGAAATTGTTACAATAGATAAAGCCTAATTACTATATCAAAGAAAAAGTGCTAATTTACATTTTCCATGTTCCTAATAGTTCATTCTTTGGTTAATAAATGGTTTACTTTGGATATTCTGAGACAATATAATACGGTCATCTTGTTTCATTCTGTAATCATTATTCAACCAAAAGTCCAAACCAATTGTAATACCCCTAATACACATCAAGGAGATAGAGTTGATAAAAGGAATTGGGAGATGAGAAACAGGTAATCTACCATGAATCATTGTTAAGCTTGTTACCCAACAAAAAAAAAAAAAAAAAATTGTTTAGCTAGGAGTGCAAATAGTTAAAATCGAAGTTTGAGTATCATTTTTACATTAAACTCTTCCAATTAATGAAAAGCATTGCTATGTTGCATGACAGGACCTGTCCCAGGAAAAGGATGCAATATTAATAAGTCGGAAAAGCGTGTACCTACTAAAGCAAAAGAAAATGACATCCATTGAAATTTGGAAAAGGAGATAGAGCCATGCTGGGAGCCTTAAAATAAAGATGAACTTTATCTTTGGAGTTTGGACTTTAGGCTTTGCATATTGCTATGAATACAGTATATGTTGCTATTCCAAAGAAAAATTATTCCAATGAAGACAATTAAAATCCAACTACTCCATTAATTTGTCCAACCAAGGGCTATTCCTTAACTTGTTGCGTGCAGTGAGCCATTGACACAGATTTTTGGCAAAGAAAAATTGCATAACTTCTGAAGATAAAAATTCTCTACAGAAGATTAACCTATTATTTTTTTATTAAGTCTTTTATCAGAGATAAATTTATAGTCCACTTGATATAAACACAAGAATTAATACAACAAAGTGGTTGGATCTATAATCCACTTTACATAAACACAAAGAGTTTTTCATAATTGACCTTTGTGAATTTTTCACATGATATTTGCTTGCTGGTACCTAGTACAATAGTTGTAAACAATTCTAACGCAACAAATTGTTGGGTTGGAACTGTTTACAACTATTGCAACAATTGCAATTCTAACCCAATAATTTGTGCTGCTGGGTTATTCTCAGACCCTCCCAAATCTCATCGGGTCAGGTCTGTGGGTCGGGTTCCTGCTCAGCCCTACCAACAATTGCAACATATGCCTTTTAATTTTAAAAGAATATATTCTCCAAATATTCATTTTCCAATCATCCCCAAAAAAAAAAAAAAAAAATTCAATCAATTATATAAGAGGAACTTATTCCATTGATTACAACAGGAAGAAGTGAATTATTTTGTGGGAGACAACAATTGTGGTTTGTTTGAATTTTAGGGTGGGAGTAAGTGACACCTTCATGCCTGTCAACTTCATTTTAAGGCTTTTTTAGCCTTTAAGAGGGTCAACCCAACAAGGGCCATTTCACTATTTCAGTAAAGTGTGTCATTTTGTTCTAAGGCTTATTTTTGTTTGGTTGCATTCGCATTAGAATATCCATAAGAAAAACCCTTGGTCGTTGAGCATCTTTTACCAAATTTCTTATGTGGGTCTTTTGGCATGCAAAGTCAAAATCGATCTTTTCTTTCTTATTTTCATGATCAAAGTTTTTTTTTCTTCTCAAAATCACCAATCAGGTAAAAACTACTTCCTGCGTTACTGTTTAATACGAATTAATATATCACATAAATGCACGAGACAGGACTACTCTTATGTGAATATTAATCAGTCCTGCATGATCACATGCCGAAATGATTAAAGGACAAATCAAAATGGGACACAGAATTTCTGACTTTTTGTTTACCTGAACCAATCCATTACTTACAGGTACGTAAGATTTGAAAACTCATCTGGTTCAGTCACTGGTGCAAAACATGCATGTGAATGTGATGCATATATCAATTTTTGATGCACACTTTAATACTAACAACTAATTTTAAATTAAAAAGGCTAACGTGATAAAATTCCAATATCATCTTTACACTAATTTAATTTAAACCATATGGTAAGTGTTTCTGTACCTTTTTTGGCAATACTGAGGAGAGAATGATGCCCAGCAAATCACATGGCAATAACCAAACTTAGACACAGTACAAGCTAGGATGACCCTGAATGTTAAAATTTGTACCAACTAATTAACTTATACTTAATACAAATTTACTAGCTTGGGATAATTAAGCAATAATTTTCTAGTTTGGTGGCATACTTTGCCCTCCTTTATTAAAGGAACCAACGAGCTTATAAGCTAATTGCTGCTTCAGAACATAGAAACATCACATTAACATGTAAAGTCAATTTCAGGAACCATACTACTATTGTGAAAAGAATTAATCAGTATGCCTCTTCTGGTCCTCTATTATAGGGTAGTCTTAGGTATATTATTTGTGTTTTATTAGTCAATACAAAAATGCATTTGAATTTAATTAGAAAATTTAATGTACAACAATTAAGAAATTGTATATATTTAGCGCTCCATTTGTTTCACAGTAAAATATTTGCTAGGCATGTAAACATATTTTCAATAGTTTAACCAAATTTTACAATTAAAATAAAAAACCAATAAAAATGCTGAAAAAAATTTACAAACAAAAGGAGTGTAAGTTAATTTTGTCCATAATAATAATAAACAAATAAATAAGTGATGACCAAATTTTTAGCCAAAACCAAAGTCAATTTTTTTCTTCCTATGTTAATTATAATTTTGCATTATGTGGATTGTGGTGTAATCAATGGGAGACTAGCCTGTTCGATAAATAATTTAAATAAAATTTTGATAAGTAATAGATTAATTGAAAGTATTATTAGATGGCAAGAGTGTGAAATAGTAATGTATTCTATAGCTACTAAGTGGCTGGCAGGGGCTACCAATGTTGGAAACTATTAGAGACATAATAAATTGAGATGGGTTCAAGTTACACCTGGTATAACTCCACAGAAGTTACACATTTTTTAAGCCATTGATTTCCATAAGATCAAACGGTTAAAAACAAAACACTATTATCCATTACATCTATAAAATATTTAGCAAATTAATAGCATACTCATTATCTCTTTCCTTATTAAATGCTCCTGCATTTTTCTCTATCCTTATTAAGTCATTCATTGCAATTTCTTTTTCTATGCAATTCCTTCTACTATTTCCTTAGTTTTTTTCGAAGAGTAGATGGCTGTTGTAGGGTGAGAAGTAAAGCAAACCAGATCAACCCCATACTTTTTGCTGTTAATTGTCTTCAAACAGCTTGCACTGGCGACATCATAAAGGCGAATGGATTCGTCATCACTAGCTGTTACTAGATAACTTGAAGTCTTATGAAAATCCATCGAACTAATTCTACCATTATAGTCTCTCAAAGCCATGCCGACTTCCATGCTTAGAATAATCTCTTCATTCAGCTCCAATGAAACCTTGTCTTCTTTTTCAGATTGAGAGCCACCCATGATTTGAATAAAACCTCATCCCTTTTTTACAAAATGTTCAAGCACAATTGAATGAAAAGGCATCAGAAATTGGAAATTAGCCCAGCTCTCTGTGTGTGTGGAGATTAGTCGTATCTAATTGACTAAGTGCCATTGCAATGAAATCTAAAAATAACTTAAAAGTTAAAAACAAAACATGGGATCTTTAGGATAAATCTGTAGGGTAAAAATAACGTTTAAAGAATTAATGAACCCGCCCTCTAAACCGAGAAAAAAAAAAAAAAAAAAAACACATACAAATCCTATAGCTCCACCAACCATTTCCATGGTTTTGATAATTAAGAAATATCAAATTACATTGTTTTGATCTTATGGAATAACAACTCAACTTTTCAAAGAAAAGTTTCAAAATCAAAAACGTAATTGTCTATGCTACAATTACTTGAGCCCTATTAAGGATTCTACTAATATTAATCATCATACTAGTTTGAGTTTAAATACAAGAGATAGAGATAAGGACATATCCGGCAGCCACACCAAATACAAGTCCTAACTCTGGAGAAGTCTATCCTTAGTGATATTGTTTGCAAATCAACGAACATTTAAAAAAGATTAAAAAAATTGAGTAAGTAAAATTGGAACACGAGATACAAAGTACCTAAACTAAAAATAAATAGAAGTTCTTTTCAAGAAATTTTCGGTCTTGTTGTAGTTGTCTGATGCTATTTGTAGCTTCTGCTATGAATATTTTTGCTTGAACATTTTGTTAAAAAGGATGAGGAAAGTGATAGGTTTTATTTAGTGGAGAAAAAAACTTACTAAAATAAGAAAAGCATAGAAAGATGAAGATGGTAGAAACGTACTAGTAATTGCATAAAAAAAGGAATTACAAAGAAAATTGAAAAAATTAATAAGGAGAGAGAAAAAGAGACACAAAAAGCATTTAATAAGGAGAGAGATAATGTGTATGCTATTAATTTAGTAAATATTTAATGATATAATAATGGATAACAGTGTTTTCTTTTTAACCGTTCGATCTTTTGGGAATCTACAGCTTAAAAATTGTGTAACTTTATAAGAATTACACTAGGTGTAACTTGAACTCATTTCTAATAAATTATAATCCACGTGATGATTAAGCACATCATGGACAATTTTTAATACGCTTATCTGAATAAAATTGTGTTTAATAATTGCATACTGATTTAGCATAAAATACTTCATATAATTAAGTACCTACTGAATAATAAATGTTTTGCAACTTTTGAAGCTAGCTTTTTAATATTTTATTCATATAAACACAATGTTCTGAATAGAATAATAGGATTATATGTTCAATATTTATATATATACTGCAACTTTTTTTTAGCAGAAATTTTTTTTTTTTAATTTTTTATTCTGGCTGGCTATATCTAGTTATTGAATCATGACTGTAGTTAGAGGTTGATGCGAAATTCTTTAAATCATAATCACATGATTGTGATGCATTTGCCAGATGGGATTTATAGGGATTTGATTTGATTTTTTTTTTTTTCATGTGGTTTTATTATTTTGGAGTTTACTTTTGTTTTTTTTTTCCTGTTTGCCTTGTTGTCAAACTTGTCATTACTTGTGGACTTTCTGGCATCGTTTCGTGGTACCGTTCAAGTATTCTCTCCTCCTGGTATTGGTTGAAGGACAGCGTGAAGTATGAATCAAATTCTTTATTGTTGGTAGTTTGTGCGAAACAACGACAGTTCCTACTTTAGAATGCTCAAAAGAATTAAAGGGTTTGAGAATTAAATGTGGCAGAGAATAATCTTACATATATATAGCTTGTTTGAATGGAATTGATGTCCTATGCTTCGGTTTTATGGTATTGGAAATTAATTTTCTCAAGCACTTATTAATGGGTTCTAAAATTTTATGAAGAAATTATATAGCCAAACTTAATTTGGTGAATATGTAGTTATGAACATCCCAATCAAAATGTTGTTTTCTTTATCTTTTCTTTTTTTTTACTTTTTTTCTTGTAGATGGACTTTTTTTTTTCCTTCTTTGAGAAAAAATGATGCATGGATGGACTTAGAAAGCCAATTTATTTATAAGTGTATTTTGCATCATTTCGCACGTTAAAGCATGATAAACGAGAAGCCAATCACAATACCACGAATCTTAATTAAGTCTACCATTGCACTCATTGACCATGATTGCATTAAGTTATTTAATGCTGAATATGGTTAAAGTCTCACTAAGTTGTTTAAATAATGGAAATCGTGAGGTCTCAAGTTTGAAATCCCAAAGCACTGCACTCCTAATGGACTAGCAAGTTTATATATATCAAAAACTATATTAATAATAATAAATAAAAAGAAAAAGTAAAGAAAATTTAGACCTAGATTCGTTGTTCTCATTGAACAACAATAATGGTCCTCGTACATCAGAAATTACAGATACCAATTTTCTTAGATTCCCTTCATTAGTCAAACTATTTTTCGTTTTGTTGAGACTTGAGAGTATTATAGTTTTGACTGTAATTTTCTTGTGCGCCTAATACAGGGTTTAAAAAGTAAAAACCCTTGTCTTTAATTATGAATTTGTAATCTTCTCAGAAACTTCATTGATTGATTAATTACAACTTCTCCAAGAACCTCGTAATTGTACAAGCTTAAACTAAACATTCATCTTCTTCTCGGAAGCCTCCTTGAATTGATTGATTACAACTTCTTAATTGTACAAGTAATTTGTGTTAGCACTAGGTGTTTCTCTTACTTGCAACAAGTAATTAAGAAGGGTACATACATAAAATTTTGATCTTATTTAAGAAATTACAAGCTAGAAGTTGCATTATAATAAGCTCTTTTTTTTTCCCCAATGCAACAATTGACTGCATGATGTATTTTATTGAACTTCTCACCATCATCTAATTAACTTTTGAGCAAAATTTAGGTACTGTTCTTTAGGTTCCCTTTTTAATAAGATTCTGTCATGTAGATATTTTCTTATGGGATATAAGTGTATTTTTTAGTTAAGTAGTCACATGACTAAATCTTAAGAGAAGAACCTCGAGAACAATACCTAAAATATGTATTTAAGTTTTTTCCTTAACTTTTAGTGTGACATTATCTTTTGAGAATGTGTCCCGTAGAAGGAGGACCACGTGAGTTTTAGAGCATTTTAGCGAAAACTAATCTCTGTCTTTCTTGTGTTTGTTTCTGTAGGGTTTAGACCCCTTAAACCACAAATAAATTGTGTAGCCTAGATTAATTAGCCAAGTTTTTACTTAGTCAAATTAAGCAATTCTAGGTTAAAGCAATCAAATAATCATATCAAAAATATAATGCAGCGGAAAAACAAATAACACAAAGATATGATCACCCAGGAAACCACAAGGAAAAACCTGGGGAGGATTTTACCCACCGATCCTCAAGGCAAAACGGAATCCACTAAGAAAGAATTGAAGTTCTTACAAAAGGACTTACAAGCTCCCCGCTTGACTTCCTAATACTACCCACTAGTAAAACTTCCTGACACGACCACGCGCAGGCTCCGAGTCCACGGACTACTTCTTTCTTTGTCTTCCTTCAATCAGGTACAAGCTCCCCGCTTGTTTATCTTTAAGCTTCAGTGGCAGCAACCAAGTTGATCATCAAGATGTAGAAGAATCTCAATCTTGAAAACCCTAAACTTTGTGTAAAGGAAAGCTCCTCTAGATCTCACAAGAGATTTACACAAAACCGCAATGTATGAGCAACAATATAACTTGTGCGACTCTAAAAACATGGCTAGGGTTTTGCCTTATATACTTAGGGCAAAAACAGAAAACCCTAAAATGTTTTAAAAGAGTTTGGGCTGAGTTGGAATTCTGCAGAAAAACGCATCTGGGCCGATTTTCGATCGATCGAGAATTACCTTCGATCGATCGAGCCAGGCCGAGAAGCCCCAATGCTTCTGCAGTCTCTCGATTCCAACTTTACAATATTAAACCAACTTTGAGCAAGCCTAAACAAGACTAAATACATTGTTTTGATCATGGTTTGCCAACATTACAAATTAGAGTTCTAAATACATAAAATCCTAAAACCTTAGAACCTAACAAACTCCCCCTTTGGCAATCCGTGACAAAACACAAATTAAAAGTTCAAAGTTTACAATTGAAAAGCCCATTACAAAATAATGCTCATAAACAAAAGTTCAACCTAACTACTATCCATCGGTTGCAAGTGTAGACAGCAGCTTTGTTGAATCAACCTGTATATTCCTGAAATACTCAACAAACACATAAACGCATGTGTGGCAGAAAATAGTATATAAACAGGTATAATATTCTTGTAAGATTCACACAACACAAAATAAAGATATATATCAATGAATCAACTCATAAATATAAATCAATAAGCAGTGAATCATGAGACAACAAGAATCAAATAAGAAAAATGTATATCAATATATCAATCAATGTTACTCCCCCTGACATGAATATCCCCAAAAATGATATACAAAGTGAAGCACCTAGATACAATTTAATAAACTCCACAAAACAATATCTCATGCTAAAAAATATCTCCTCCTAACTACAAAATATCTCCTCAAAAAGTCAAAACTCCTCTACGAGTCAAAAATATCCACTCCCCCTTTTTGTGACGGAATGCCAAAGGGCAATCAAGAGTCGCCATCAAAAGGTGGTGGTGAAGGTGAATGAAGTCGCGCCAAATCTGCCCGCAAAGCTCGAATCTCATCGAACAAATCCATCAAAATCTGACCATGAGCCGCCTGGACGGTCATGACAGTCTCCAAAGTACGACGAACATCGAAGTCGGCCGAAGGAGGTGGAGGAACAGCAGCATCAGCAACATCACCAACTGGATCAGGAATATCCTCACCAGCAAGACCTGTAGAAGATGAAGGAGGAGGAGGAGCGCTAGAAGAGGGATCAGATCTAGGGTGTTTAGAACCAGCTCGAAGATGAGCGGCCCTCTGTCTAAGAAAAGACGCACCTATAGAACCTATAACATGAACAGGCTCAGAAGCAAGGAAATCCTCTAAACCTAGATACAGTAAAATCCTATGAATAAAAATAGGATGAACAAAAGCATGAGCAGTAGATGAACTCCTATAAACTTCGTTCAAAGAACGAAGAAAAAGATGAGGAAAACTAATAGGAGTATCAGTAATAAGAGCGTACAGAAAAACACACCTCTCAAGAGGAATGGTGTGCAGATGAGAAATGGGCCAGAGTGAGTGACAGGCTATTCTAGAGAAAAGATTGGTAGTCTCAGGAAGCTCAGCGGTGGTGATCCTAGGATCAGAACCCCACTGGATAGATGACCCAGTGATGTAAGACATGACATCACTCAACTCTGGTGACTCATCATAGGGATAGACAGGATGCTGTACCAAAGGTACCTCAAGGGCATCAGCCACTACCTGAGGAGTAATGGAGTACTCTACGCCTCGTATCCAACTCCTAACTAGGGTGTTGGAATCATAGATGCGGATTGAGATGTTCGAAAAGAACTCTCTAATCAAGGTAACCGAAGGAGGAGGGTCAGACACAGCAAACAAAGGAAGCCAACCCCTACGCTCAAAATTTGCCCTAATGGCAGGATCAAGCTCATCAAAAGAGACAGAACGCTCAGCCCAAATCTTCCTCTTATGGTTTAAAGTCTCGTAAAGCTCTTGGTTTTTCTCACTAGGGAATCTCTCACTATCAAAAGAAGGAGGGGGTGGAGAAGGAGAGGGAATAGTCCTACGTGCTCTAGTCTTCCTAAGCATGGTGCTAAGGGAAGGACAGAGGCACAAAGAGAAAAAAACAAAAAGAACAAAAATACAACCAAGGGCAGACTGCAAGTTAGCACAAAAAAAATATAGAATAAAATTCTATATGATGCATGAACATTAACAATGTTATGATGCATGAACTAATGCAGTAACCAGGATCAAATTAAGTTCAAATTCACAAAATTGGCTTAAACATAGAGTTTCTTAACAAAAACCCTAAAAATTTGAGAACCACTTGAAAATTTTTGTACCAAATTGATGAATTAATCATTACACACCATTGAAAACAGTTTATAATAACCAATTACATCAATTAGACAAGCCAATTTCATCAATTAAACTCAATTTCACAAAAAGCCCAAATTCGGATCAATTTTAAACCCTAGAAATTTCAATTTTCCACAAAACATAAAATTGATCAAATTAAACAATCAAGAACATGTCTATAGGGTGTCCCCATCAAAACCCATTGATCAATTGCAAACAATTTGGTCTGAAACAACACAAATCCCAAAAAGAAAAGTTCCGAAAATTACTCCCTCAAATGCATGAAAAATGCATGTAAATGTGAAAATAAATTGAAAAGGAAGGGCAAAATAGACATACCGGCTTGAGGAAAGGGATTCTTTGCAAAAAATTCTGGAGAAAACGACAAAAAATTGGATCTTTTGGTCTATGCCTTGTCGGAGAGAGAAAATGAAGTTTGAAAAAGTTTTGAATAACTTTGAAAAAGTCAGATTTCCTCTTTTAAAAAAGCCTCTCCACGACATTCGATCGATCGAAAATTACATTCGATCGATCGAATGTGACAGTCATTTTAGCACATTCTGAGGCACTTTTTCGATTGATCGAAGAATACATTCGATCGATCGAAATGGGCAGAAACTCTCAAAAATTTTGGAAAAAACACAGTTTTGAAAAATGCAAGTCCAATTTTTTTTTTTTTTAAAAAACACCTCCTCAAAACATTTGATCAATGAAAACAAAATGCATGAGTATGAAGTGAAATGCTTTTTCAAAAACCCTAATTTTCAAGCCCATTTTCATCAAAGACAAGTTCCAATTATCCTCCAATCAATTTTCTCAAGCAACAAAATATGTTGTGCACAAATCCCAAGATATTTTCAGACTTGGTTGGTCAAACCAAAAACACACACACTAGCATGTACAATGTTTAACAAAGAGTAACTTGTGAAGTGTGTGAAACTAGCAGAAAACTTGAGATACATGTGAGGTGATATGTGAATAGTAATCAAACACAAAGTTTACACAATTCATCACATAGAATTTAAAAGAGACTATCACCTAAAGAGTTACATCCTATAACTCCCACATCTCCTAGAACAAAAGCTTGCAATCATGTAAGTTTCTTTCATTTTTGCCTCTTATTTATATATGAATTGGCATTCAGCCTAATAGTACACACCGGTTTGAATTAAGTGAATTGGCATCAAGCCTAATAGTACACACCAGTTTTAATTTTAAATGAGGCTACACCTTAAGTTCTTTTTGTGCATGTGCTACACTTTCTTGAGCACAAAATCTTATGATATGCACTAAGGTGTTCATGATTGGCTAGTGAACAGTGGTGAGATGGTTATTTATGCCTTTCTCAAAAGGATCAAGTCCGACAGTCAAATAACATGTGACTTCAAGATCAAGACAAAGTGATTAAGAACCACACACATCTTTCCCACACAACATGCACTACAAAGTTTCAACTAGTCAAATGCAGTAAATAAGCTCATCCAAGTTAAACAAGGTACACAAGACATGACATGTGTAAACAGATTGACCAACATTGTTTTCCAAAATCAAGAAAAATAGTGTTCAACAAAGATTTTGCTTTCTCCCTTTTTTTTTTCTTTTTTTTTTTATTAAAAGAGAAAACAAATAAATCCTAGAATGAAATGCATGTATGTAATGCAATGCAAGTCCTAGAACAAAAGAAAAACACAAAAACCAAATAACAATGGTCACAACAGAATAGAGCAATGAAGCACAAGGACCATGTCAGAAAGACTCAGTTAGTTCGAGTCTTTTGCATCCAAAACTTTTTAGATGCACCCCGAGTATTGGAGTTCTTATTCACATTAGAGTGATTCCCAACTCCAGAATTGGAATAAAGGTTTAACGCCTTTACCAATTCACCAATTAGTGCCATAGGATCTTGTGCTTGAGGCACAGGCACTTTTGGTCTTTTTGCTCTCTTATCAGCTTGAAACTTGTAACAGTTAAGACGGATATGTCCAGACTTACCACAATAATGACAAACCCAAGCAGGTTTACCATGCATCTTGTCCTTGGATTTGGTAGGCTCCTTAGGTTTGGATTCCCTTAAGTCTACCCTAATCTTTTTAGGTGGTGAAACTTCTACAGGTTTAACTATCTCACTCACAGGGAGTTTTGCAGTTTCACTCACAACCTCACTCACAGAAGGTACAAAAGAAGAAGCAGGAACAAAGACAGTGGAATGGGGTGTAGAATCAAAGATGCTTTCAACATATCCTATCCCACATTTATCAGAAGAACACTTTTGAACATTCAACATGTGATCAAGTTTAGAACTAGCAGATCTAGCAACAGATAAATCATGTTCCAAAGTTCTAACTTTATCAAGCAACAGCATGTTTTCAGTTTTAACATTATTCAAAAGCTCATTAGCATCAAACAATTTGACAAGCAAGTTCTTCTTTTCAAGCTCAAGAGCATCAATTTTCTTCAGGCCTAGATCAACTTTCATAGCATCCTTTGCAGCAATTTTGCAAAGTTTGTTGTAGGCCTCTTGAAGATCTGCATCTTCAGAGAGTTCCCCATCAGCAGGGTTCTCCTCAGCAGATATGCTTTCATCGACTACAGCAGTAGCAGTGAAAGCAATGAAGTTTCCATCTTCGTCACAACTGGACTCATCATCGGAAACCTCATTATCACTAAGGGTTACAACCATAACTTTACCCTTATTTCTCAAGAAAGTAGGACATTCAGATTTGACATGACCATACCTTTGACAACCAAAACACTGAGGACCCAAAGAGTTATTAGAAGATTGACCTACTTGTTCTCTAGGTTTTTCAAAATTGTTAACCTTAGTGGGATCATTCTTCCTAAAGTTTCTAGGTTCAGCAGTGTTGGTATTCCTTGCCTTCCTATTTGTGTTTCTAAGGAAATTTCTAAAGTTCTTGGCAAGGTAAGCTATCTCTGTGGGAGAAAGCTCATCATCAAATCCACCAGCTTCAACATCATCAACAGACTTAAGAGCCATTGATTTGGATTTGGCAGTCTTGGGTAGGTCAGACTCATAGGACTGAAGAGATCCTACAAGCTCATCCACAGGGATGGAGTCAACATCCTTACTTTCAGTAATGGCTGTCACTTTGGGTCTAAAGTCTTCAGTTAAGGATCTAAGTATCTTCCTAACAATCTTAGGTTGATCATAAACTTCACCCAAATTATAAGCATAATTAACAATATCATTAAGTTTAGCATAAAACTCATCAAAGGTTTCATCATCAGTCATTCTAATGCTTTCAAACCTAGAAGTTAATTGCTGCAATTTGTTTATTTTAACAGCCTTTGTGCCCTCATGCACAGTTTGGAGGATTTTCCAAGCAGTATAAGCAACCTCAACATTAGAGATTCTCTTAAATTCCTCCATTGAAACAGCATTAAAAATGACATTCATAGTTTTGCTATTAAATGCAGCTGCTTCTTTCTGAGAAGTTTGCCACTCACTCACAGGAGTAGTGGGCTTCTCCCAACCATATTCAACAGAGTTCCAAACTCTCTCATCAATGGATTTCAAGAATGCTTTCATCCTTACTTTCCAGTAGGCATAATTGTTCCCATCAAAGTGAGGAGGAACAAACAGAAAGTGTCCATGCTCCATGACAACCGGGGTCAAGGATCAACTCAGAGATGAAAATCTCAAACAAAAGAGCAACCTGCTCTGATACCACTTGTAGGGTTTAGACCCCTTAAACCACAAATAAATTGTGTAGCCTAGATTAATTAGCCAAGTTTTTACTTAGTCAAATTAAGCAATTCTAGGTTAAAGCAATCAAATAATCATATCAAAAATATAATGCAGCGGAAAAATAAATAACACAGAGATATGATCACCCAGGAAACCACACGGAAAAACCTGGGGAGGATTTTACCCACCGATCCTCAAGGCAAAACGGAATCCACTAAGAAAGAATTGAAGTTCTTACAAAAGGACTTACAAGCTCCCCGCTTGACTTCCTAATGCTATCCACCAGTAAAACTTCCTAACACGACCACGCGCAGGCTCCGAGTCCACGGACTACTTCTTTCTTTGTCTTCCTTCAATCAGGTACAAGCTCCCCGCTTGTTTATCTTTAAGTTTCAGTGGCAGTAACCAAGTTGATCATCAAGATGTAGAAGAATCTCAATCTTGAAAACCCTAAGTTTTGTGTAAAGGAAAGCTCCTCTAGATCTCACAAGAGATTTACACAAAACCGCAATGTATGAGCAACAATACAACTTGTGCGACTCTAAAAACGTGACTAGGGTTTTGCCTTATATACCTAGGGCAAAAATAGAAAACCCTAAAACGTTTTAAAAGAGTTTGGGCTGAGTTGGAATTCTGCAGAAAAACACATCTGGGCCGATTTTCGATCGATCGAGAATTACCTTCGATCGATCGAGCCAGGCCGAGAAGCCCCAATGCTTCTGCAGTCTCTCGATTCCAACTTTACAATATTAAACTAACTTTGAGCAAGCCTAAACAAGACTAAATACATTGTTTTGATCATGGTTTGCCAACATTACAAATTAAAGTTCTAAATACATAAAATCCTAAGACCTTAGAACCTAACAGTTTCGTTTCAATTTCAAATGCTATTGATCACTAGTGAAGTTTCATCTTCAAATTAACTCAAATATAACTTATTTGTATCCCCCCCACCCCCCTAATGTCTTCTTTTTATATGACAATTTAAAAAGTAGATCGTACTACCTCAGATATTTCATCTTTGTTGGTTACAAAGATTGTTTTGCTCCTAACACTTCTAATTAGACAGTATGTTCAAAATTTTAGGTTCATCAAAAAACTGGTCATTACCAAGTTCTATTTGATCAATTGATGTCATGACGATTGATGGTTTTTCCTTTTACTAATTTTTAAAATTATTTTGTAGTGAGGAATAATTAGCCATTAGAACTATTTTTGAAGGTGAAAATAACTTATAAGATGGAATATGAAAATGATTGTTTTGCTCCTAACACTTCTAATTAGACGGTATGTTCAAAATTTTAGGTTCATCAAAAAATTGGTCATTACCAAGTTCTATTTGATCAATTGATGTCATGACGATTGATGGTTTTTCCTTTTACTAATTTTTAAAATTATTTTGTAGTGAGGAATAATTAGCCATTAGAACAATTTTTGAAGGTGAAAATAACTTATAAGATGGAATATGAAAATGAAAATTGTTCAATTTGAGGTTTGGGAGGTGGGGGGGGGGGGGGGATGATTTTCCAAGATATAAAAATAACATTTTTGCCCAACTTCTAAAATTGGAATGGTTGATTGAAATTTTTGTTTGTTTGAACGATATACCTTGTTGATTATGTTGTTAATTGGGTGCTCATTTTACAATAAGACATAATTCTTATAAATATATATATTTTTTAAAAATTGTTTAGTATCTTTTGAGATGAAATAAAGAGCACAAGGAAATAGTTTTTTATTGTGTGTGTGTGTATATATATATATACACACACTAAAAACTATTTCTTTTAGGGGTGTTCGTGGTGCGGTGTAATTTTGGGTCATTTTTAGCATTGCATTTTGCGGTGCGGTTTAGCTAAAACCATAACTGCACTGCACTTTATTTTTGCAGTCACATGTGTGGTACGGTTTAAAGTTTAGCCAAAACCATAACCGTGTCACACCTCATTTTTGCGGTCACATATGCAGTATGGTGTATAAGATGCAGTTTGAATGATTTGAAGTTGGTATATTTTTCAAATTTTGGGCTTTTTCTACTCAACCCAAAACTAATTTTTTCCTTTGTTTTGGTCAAAGTTTTAAACTATTAAGCAAGTTTTAAACTATTAAACTAGTTTTTCTTTATTTTGGGTTGGCTTTCCTAATCAATACTTGCTAGGATTATTAAACTTTTTTTTTTTTTTGAAAACTAGGGTTATTAAACTATAAATAATATATTTAATATTAAAAATAATTAAATATATTAATATATAGAAAATGTGCGGTGCGGTACAGTGCGGTTTGTGCGGTTTTCTTATTATAAAATTGCAAATTGCATTGCACCATGCGATGCGGTGCGGTGCGGTGCGGTGCAATATTATTTGTCATGCGGTGCGGTTATGCCATTTTGCGGGCAGTTTTGGTGCGGTTTTTGCAGTTTGTGCGGTTTGGTGAACACCCCGAATTTCTTCTATATTATTTATTTAGTCACTAAATATTTTAGAAGATTCACATATGCATAAATAATTTTAAAAGCTCAAAGAAACAATATTCTGATAACTTTATTTTTATTTTATATATAGGTTATACATATCCATTACTTTTTTTTTTCTTTGATAAGCATATCCATTACTTTTGGTTGATGTACAAAGCGCACAACTGGTTTAAGAAAATAGGGCAAAATTTAGGAAACATTTCTTTAGGTAAAGACATTAGGTTTACAAATTAAATTCAAATACATGAACGGACTGACCAGTTCTTCTAAAAAAAGAAAAAGAAAAAAAAAACACTTATCAAAGGAAATATATATATATATATATATCCCAAACAATTAAATACAATAAATATATAAAGAATAAATTTTCAAAATACTAATCATACCCTTAACTTGTGTGTATAATTAGAATAGGGTTATTTATTTATTTATTTTGAGGGAAAACCATAATAAACTCTATTAATTAAAGGTCACTTTGTACAATAAAAAACTAAAAAGAGAGGTATTCTTTTTACCAAATAATGGACTCATCGTTCTTTTTTGTAGCATTAGAAAGAGCTAGACCAACCCTATTACACTATAAAGCTACACTAACAAAGGAAATATAATACAAATTTTCACAAATACAATTAATATCCTCCAAAAAACCCATGCAACTTTCACGTGCAAATCCTACATGAATTCAAGAGATCAACCAATTCTCCGAAAGTTCTCTTCATGATGACATTAGCAAAATGATTCGCCTAATAGAATAATTAAGCTTTTCTCATAATTGAAGCTGGTGAATGTTCAATTTTATAACAAGGAAGATTTATTCTTTATATATTTATTGCTAAAAGGCAAATAATTTTTTTTTTAAACATAAAGGAAGTAGATTATAAATTAATAAATAATGGGGAAAAATTCATCGAAAAAGGGAAATTATGCATTTGGTATCATAATTTTATTAGCTCATTTTGGTGCAGTATTGGATGATTTGAGGATTTAGCTCCTTATAAAAGAGAGTAGATAATGTTATTAATCTACAAAACTCTTACAAATAAAAGAATATTATGTTTGTTATTGAAAAAAAATTATTTTCTCCTCCAAGTCTTCAATCTATTACGTTGCTATTGCTAAATAAAATCGTTTATTTATATTATTTTTTAAAAAAAGTTACATGATTCATTACATAAGTAGTGTGACTTTTCTTTAAAAAAAAAAAAAAAAAAAACGTGTGACTTAAAATAGGTATAATCCATATGATTAAGCTTATCAATCATCATATAATTGGTTGGATAAACATTTCTTAAAACTGTTTTGGAAGTAAATTTATTCCATTAAAAAAGCTAAACGGAATAACAAGAAGAGCCGAAAACAACTGCATTTCAAATTGGGACCAAGAATTTTAGGATTTGAATTTTAACTGATTTATCTAAAGAAAAAAAAAAAAAAAAAACCCTTTAATCCAATGTACAAAACCGAGACTCTGACCGTTGGATCAACCAGATCTCAAACGCATCCAACGGTGTAAAACCCAGAAATACGTACTACCTGTTCCACAGCAACCAAAATCCATAACACTCTTATGTCTTATCTGTCATCGCGACAGGAAAATATTGCCACCGCATTATCATCATCATCATCATATCATCCAAAATCTCATGCCACTCCCACTTCCCATTCCAATCTCTCACGCCGCCACTGTAATTTCAGAAACAAAAACAATTTAAAAAAAAAAAAAAAAAACAAAAACAAAAAAAGTAAAAGTAATGACGCGACCTTTAACACCATCACCTTATAAAAGTCCATCTCTATCTTTCTCTTTCTCTCTCTTTTTCTCGTTTTCCCGATGACCGCGAAACGAAACGATTCCGGTTCGAATTTCTAAGAGAAAGAAGAAGAAGAAGAAAAACGTTTTTCCTGTAATGGGAGAGAAGAACGCCGTCGTTTTGCGAACGTTCAGGGCGTTGGTGGAAGGCGCGGACCGAAAGTTCGCGAGGGTTCGAGACGTTCCGGCGTACGGTCACGTGACGAGCCAGCAGTACTTCCACAAGGTCTTCAAGGCGTACACCAGGCTCTGGAAGTACCAGCAGGATCACCGGTCGGAGCTCGTCGACTCCGGTCTCCACCGCTGGGAAATCGGCGAGATCGCCAGCCGGATCGGCCAGCTCTATTTCGGCCAGTACATGCGGACCAGCGAGGCCAGGTTTCTCGTCGAGGCTTACGTGTTCTACGAGGCGATTCTCAATAGGCGCTACTTCGAAGGATCCAAAGGCTTGGGTAAAGATCTCGGGGTTAGGTTCAAGGAACTGAGGTTTTACGCGAGGTTCTTGCTCGTTTCGTTGATTTTGAACCGGACCGAGATGGTTAAGGGCCTCACGGACTTGTTCAAGGCTCTCGTCGATGAGAGCAAAGCTTGTTTCCGGGTAATTTTTTCTCGCGGAATTGGTTTTTGTTTACTCGCATTTCGGCTTTTGTTTGGTTACTGAGATAATTGAGAAAGTTGTTTTGAGTTTCCTTATTGTTTAATTAAATTTAATTGATACACATCGAATTTTTGGACTTAAATATAGCTAAAAATTGAGCATGGCCACGTTAATTTCATATACTTTCCGTTTGAGATCTTTGAAGAAATGTATTGTTTGTAATTTGAATTCCAGGGCACAGAGAAAAAATTTTTTTTTTCTAGCTGAATTTTCAAGGGTTTTATCTATTTCTGCAAGAACTTCCGATTGGGTTTTCGTTTATGCAATCTGGAATTTACTAATATGCAAATATGTATTATTGATTTGAAATTTTATATATGTTCCAGATCAGAGGTTCCTGAAAGTATATATTTTTTTGAAATTTAATTGTCAAGGAGTAAGCTTCAAGGTTTTGAAATGGGTATTTGTTTATATAATGTGGTGGTTCCATTATTGGACCAAATGTGGTTGAATGGTGAATTTTATAGTTATATGTATGCATAGCTGTTCTGTCCAGATTGACTTGCTTGGTTGACAGGGTGACTAATCGATGCAGATGGGGTAATGGGTAGAGTGAGAGAGAAGTAAGGAATCATGAAAAAAACAAAAAGTAAAGAGAAAGTCTCAACTCTTTTCGCAAGACTCTGGGTGTCACTAATTTGTTGGTTCTTATATGGCAATATAAAACAAATGGTCAGATTCTGTTTCATGGAAAAATCAGCACTCGAATTAGAAATATTTTTATTTGTAGGACTTGAAAACCTGAAAGGCCAAAGAAACTTAAAATGCTGTGGGCTTAAGGGTTTTTTTAGTTATTTTTATTTTTATTTTTTTCCTTTTTCTCTGAAGAGCAATGGAGCACCTACATCAAGAAATTTTGAGCATAAATATCAGTGGTAGTCTAAACTATGAATGCTTAGTTGGCCTGACTGTCTCCTTTAGCATTTATATAATTGAAGAGTTGAACTAAGTGTTTACTTGGTCTGATCAATGTTAGAACTTAGAAATTGTGAGGAGAGATCTCTAGTGCTAATCTAATGTTGTGTCGCCTGAATTGCAAATTGAATGAATGAGCGAAAGTAGAACTGTAAGATTATTTTACTAAATACCAGTGACCTTCTTAGTGGCTACTTATTGACAGGTTTTCATAAATCAAGCTATTAAATTTATTTACTGAAAGTTAAATGAAACTTTGACAATGTAAAATGTGGTATCTATAAGAATCAGAAATATCAGTTTAAGCTGTGTTTTTTAAATGTCCAGTTCCCGTTAAGTTATTTGCATGATTATTAGCGTGGGCCTCATTAATTCCTTCTCAATTTGACTGGTTTTTATTTAAAACCTTTATTTGAATTTTTGCTATGCCATTGACTTAAACGATAGTAGTATACTAACATGATTTAGGACATCTATACTATCTCTTGTCAGGAAACGAACTTTAAAGAATGGAGGCAAGTGGTGCAAGAAATTGTCCGCTTTATGAAAGTTGATACAGCGTTTATGAACGTCAGGCCTTTGCGTTATTGTGCCATGTTTGATTCCCATCAAGCTTCTCTTCCATATGTGGCTCGCTTCCATGCAAAGAAAGTTCTAAAGTTTCGAGATGCACTGCTGACAAGCTACCACCGGAATGAGGTGAATAACCTTTTCATGTTTAAATGTATCATTCTTGATTTTAGATCAGCTGGGACAAAAATCATTAATTAAACCCTGCATAAAGGAAAATTTTGACATTATGTATTGTCACTTTCAGGTCAAATTTGCAGAACTTACTTTGGACACTTTTAGAATGTTGCAATGTTTGGAGTGGGAGCCAAGTGGGTCTTTCTATCAAAAGCAGCCAGTTGAATCAAATGGGAACTGCGTTTCAACTGATCATTCTGGAGCTTCTGGATTGATTGATATAAATTTGGCTGCGGACATGACTGATCCAACCTTACCACCAAATCCAAGGAAAGCTATTCTCTATCGTCCACCTGTAACACATTTGATAGCGGTGAGTTTTAAAGCCATTACTTAATTGTCTATACTGTGGTCACCTGCTTGGTTTCTTGTAGTCAACTGAGTTGTAGTTTATTTTTTGGAATCAGAAGAGAATTCGTAAATAAGTTCATAATCTCTATCTGTAGGTGGTCCATTTGCTTGCATATGTAGGCTCTTTAGTAACTAAGCTCATTTGGAGATCATATCTTTCCTTGGAGGAATGCAAATGATAATGTGATTTCACCCCCCTTTAGACATATAATATAGATGGTGTGCCCTATAATGCAATATTTGTCGTCGCATTTTTTTCTTTGCTGTGAAGAAATCTTGGATGTGGTTGTCTTTTACATTTTCTTGTAAAAAGCAGATGCTATCTAATGCAAAATTTTTTTGTATTAATACTTCATATTATCAGTATTTAAGACTAAATAGCTTGGCAATGTCTTAATCCAAACTTCACAGCACTGGCTTATGTAGCATCTGTAGCCAGTTTTACTGCATGATTTGTGAATACATGTACTTTTTATACAGTACATATTTTCTTTATTTATCTCATGGCTTTTTCATTATTGAGGCTGTTTTTTAACTTTGTGGCACATGGGCAGGTTATGGCTACAATTTGTGAGGAGCTCCCTCCAGATGGTGTTATGCTAGTATATCTATCAGCCTCAGGTTTATATCACTTATATATTTCTGGAATAATAATTAACTACTCCGCTTTTGTCATCCTAAATTAGTGACCTCAATGATCAATCATGCAGGGAATGCTGGTCATAGTAATGTTAGTCAGATGGAAGGATATCAGAAATCTTCAAAATACAAAGTTTCTTCTCAGTTCTCACAAGAGCAGAGTAGCTCTATGTCTGAATCTAGTTCTAATGATAGGGGAGAGTCAACTGGCTATTATGATAGTTATCTGTGGTTTGGTTCAAGAGGAAACAGTGGTAGGTACCCATACTGAATCCATGCTCGGTCCTGTTTTTATTAGGAGCATTTATGCTTAGAAACTTGTTAATTATTACCTAGTTTCGATGCCATTTATATTTGGGAGCAGTCCCCAAACTATTTGTTTGTTCTAACACATCTTTTGTTGTATTTCTCAGTTTCAAATAATCTTTACCCTGGTGATATAATTCCTTTTACCCGAAGACCTCTTTTCTTGATTATTGATAGTGACAACAGCCATGCATTCAAGGCAGGTTTGTCAAAACTTTTGTATGACTTGATAGGCTATTCTAGAGTGGTATTTCTGTTCTAAATCAGATTTTGCCGCTTTAAAAAACATATGTTTTATGGTTACTGTCACGTCTAAACTGCTAATTTGATATTCGAGTTAAGTTTTGACATGTTATTAATGGAATTCAGATATTAGCAAAGGAGGATCTTAATGTAACAATAACTTCATCATGGCATTTGTAGAGCCCTTTTCACTAAAGGATGTGTTTGGGGATAAGCTTTAAGGAACAAGTACTTGCAATGCTACTAGAATGTTTATAATATTTCACTCATGGATCATATCTTCTAGGATTACAATATTTACCCCTAAATTCAATGTATGCAAGATTAATCATAACGTACATATGTTTTTGAAGCATTATTTGGTCCTTTTGATGATTTAGATATATGTTTTGCATTGCAAGATTTACTGTTTATGATTGTATTTGGTTATCATCTGTGTCAAGTTGCTTACATGTGAATGACAAATGATTTGCAGGTTTTACATGGTGCAGAGAGGGGAGAGGCAGCTGCTCTACTCCTTTCGCCTATGCGGCCAGCATTCAAGAATTTATCTGATGTTGATATATCAAAAAATGGAAGTCAGTTTACCTTTTTCTTGACCGCTCCCCTACCAGCATTTTGCCAAATGGTTGGCCTCCACTCTTCTGATATTAATGCTGTAAGTTAATTACAATACTTTTTTGAATTCTTTTAAGTTGATTAATTCTGGTTATTCCAATATGTTCATGAGGTTATATTTTTAGGATGTTTACAATGATGCTGAAAACATACTATCCACTGCGTTCTCTGAGTGGGAGGTAATACTTTGTACATCAACCAGCGTGAATATAGTTTGGGCACAAGTTTTAAATGATCCGTTTATTAGGCGGCTAATTCTAAGGTACTTGTCTTTCATTTTAAGCATACTGTCATTTTTTTAATGGTAATTATTGTTTATGCCAAATATGAATATGAATGACCTTGATTGGTCTATTGAAGATCTAGAGCCTGACCTCATTGTTTTGAGAGCTTTCAGCTTTGTTGTTGTAGTTATTGTTCAAGCCTAGCATTGGTCCAATTGGTCTGACAAGAGGACCTAACTGAATTTGAGCTCTAATTGTTGATGGGGCATCCCATATTGAAAAGAAAACAATGACAAATGTCTTCTTTTTTGAATCTTGTTATTTATTGTTTTAGATAATTAGTGAATGGTCATTTGATGTTGGTTTTCTCCACAGATTCATATTCTGCCGATCAGTGCTTTCATTCTTCTGCCTTCCAGAAGATAGTGATCAATATGTGCCCGTTTGCCTACCCCATCTACCTAGTTCTATCTTACCAAAATCTGAAGTTGTGCAGTCTTCTGTCCTCCGGCTTGCAAAGCACTTCAACGTTGCTGACTGTTTTCACTTCAATGACAAGTAATCAGGACCAAAGACGTCAAAACAAGCTTGTAAAGTTATGTTACCGCCCTTGGGCATTAATAGTTTCTGCAATTTAATGGGACACTGAGAATTAGAATCATACCAGGGGCTTTTCAAGGGAGTTCAGGGGGTTATAATTGGTTAGTGAGGCTTCAGCTGCCAATTTGGGGATTATATGTCCGAGCGTGGTTGCTTCCGCTTGTTTTATTGCCTGTGTGCAACCCGCAGCTTCATCAGTCTGGTGGTTTGCTGATATTGGTTGGATGGGTGTTTGATTATTTTTAGGGTGTGCTTGAGCATTGCGGGTTAATTGATAGAGTTTCCATTTTAGTGCTAATTGTTTATACCATTGTAAAAGAAAATCAGGTAGTCAAAATGATATAAATTCCACCTTTTTTTTTTTTTTTTTTTTGAAGTTGTTACAAATTTTCTGGAAGAAGTTGCTGACAAGGATGTTAACTTATCTAATAATATATTAAATTATTAAAGAGTAGCTTCTTCAGAATTTGAGCTACTTTTGTATCCCATTTTATGGGCATGGCTTTCATCTTCTTATAATTCTTGATTTATTAATGGGCTCAACTAAATTGGTGTAGCCGCGTTGAAGTGTCTTATTCAGACAAAAACGTTTCAGTTCCAAAAAAAATAATTCCCACAACAAGAGGACCATAATTTTTGTTATAACTTGCTCAAAATGACAAGTTATGAATAGTAGAGTTGTTGACCTATTATTTTTACTCAACCCTCACAACTTGTCAGGTAAGCAAATTGTGGTCCTAACATTTTCTTTATGCAGAGGTCAAAGAAATGATTCGAAGAAATGATCCAAATAAGATGCATCGAGCCCAAGCAATGTGATCTATTAATAAAGTATTCAATTATTCTTGATTTCACTATCTACGTCTCTCTCCTTCTCTTTTGGGACATTTTATCCTTTCATTTCTAACCGCAAACTCGTGTGGTTTAGATTTTTAACTTGATTATTGTATTTTCTCTTTTTTGTAAAAAAAGTTACGGACTCATATGTCATGGGACATATTGCAACTAAAATCAATGCCATCAACACTCTGAGACTGAGAAAGTAAGAAACCGATCCTAATTTAAGCCCACCCCGGTTCTTAAAACAATTAAAAGCTAGAGCAGCCAATGACCAACTATGAATCACATCGTCCCTCTTGTTAATTGCAACTTGGAAAAAGGGGAGCCATTCTCATTGTGTTGCCCAAATATATGTGCTCTTCTAGTTTCCAACTATAAAGCCTGTCATATGCCCAACTAAATTTTGAGGAGTATAGAAGTGTCATTAGTGAAGCTTCCAAAAAAAAGTAAATATACGATTTTCGCACTTAAGAAGTATAAAATGGAAATAATTTTTAGGGGTGTAGATTTTTAAAATGACAAAAATTGTCTTTTTTTTTTTTTTTTTTTTTAAAATGAATGAGAATATTCATTGAAACTGAAAACTTTTTGTTGAAAGAACTATAGATAAAGCTAAAAACTAGCTGAAATAATATAGTGGGATTCATGAATAGTACAAAAAAGTGCATTGGGACCTATGAATTGTAACAAAAATAAACTGAATAGTAACAAAAATAAGCTAAATAGTAAAAATAAAATGCTGTATTTTTCAGCTAATGCCAAATGCAACCAACAGTACATGATAATATGATGGAAAATGCTAGAACCACAACTTGCTCATATGGCAAATTGTGACAAAAATTGTGACCCTAACGTTACTCTAATACGATCACTTTTAACAAAGCTGGAGCAGGAGCACCATCACACACCTTTCCACACTCATTTTTATAGGGAAAAAACAATCAAAACAAACTCGATTTAAGAATATTTGGTAAGATGGTCCCATGTACGGCACAAATTTTCCTCATAGTCGTTGAAGGAAAATATGATCAAAGCCCATTTCCGGAGTTGTTGTGCAATGTCAACTTGGTGGGGGGCCAAATTTAAACTCGGGCCAATCCATGTAACTCATACAAGGCAAAAGTAAAACCCACTCTCTGCTCAGTTGGTTGGTCGAATAAAAACCTCATAACATGGCTTATTCGACATGAATAGAAAGTCAAAACTGTTGGCTTATTCGACATGATACTTTGACAATCAAACTAGTGGTTAAACTGTCGATAGTGTTTAGTTTAACTGACTTTCGTTTATGTTTCTAGCAGAGATTTCCAAGGTAAATTCTCCACTCTCCCAACTATCTAATAAGCTACTAGCCGCTGCAAAGAAGTGGTTAAACTTAGTCACATATGTTTTTGAAAAGCAAAGTTATGACAATATTTTTCTATTGTTTTTAATTTCTAATTTTTTTTTCTTAAACTATTTTGACATGTGATAATAACATCATATGCTATATTAGCTTTATCACACGCATTTTGTGTTAGCAAGAAGGTTTTTTTTTTTTTTTTTTTTTTTTTTTTTTTTTTTTTAGTGTGATAATTTTTCACTCATTATAAATTAAGGTTTACATGTTCTTCTTCAAAAAATTGCACATTTAAAATTACAAATACGGCCAGAAGTGTCATAAGACTAACTATAAAAAAGAACATTAAAACAATATTGAAATCATAAGTCATGTAACTTATTTAAATAATATATATAGATAGTTTATAATTTTTAACGTAATGGATTATAAAAGATATTTTCAAATAATTTTAGAGCTAAATTTTATTCATTTTAGAATTTCAAGTGACTCGCTAATTATTAAGATAGTTTTGATAATATTTGTAATTTTTTTTTTTTTTTTTTTTTGTCTTTTACATTAAAATTTGAAGTAATGTGTGCATCACGTGTATATTACTAGTTCACAAAGACATAACATTGCTGGAGTAGAAATTGACTACAAGCCGCCAATAGGTTATCGAGTTGTCAATCTCAATGCTCTAGGTTTATATAAAGACCTTTCGATTTCTGTCCAATCTTCTCCCGTTAAAAATCCATGCTTGAACATATCTATATACCTATATATATAATAATAGGTAAAGCAGAGAGAGTGTGAAATTGTAATTTCAAATTAGAATTCTAATTGTGTGCCACGTGTACACGCCAATTAGAACTCTAATTGTGTGCCACGTTTACACACCAATATATATACAATAATAGGTAAAGCAGAGAGAGTGTGAAATTGTAATTCCAAATTAGAACTCTAATTGTGTGCCACGTGTATACGCCAATTAGAACTCTAATTGTGTGCCACGTTTATACACCAATTTCAGTCAATTAACATTGTGCTTTTTTTTTTTTGGTGAATAAAACATCTTACTCTACATACCCGTGTATATTCAGGTTCACCTCCTCTTCTCAAAACTCAAAATCCTTCATCTCCTTCAATTTACAGCTCCCCTTCTAAAAATCCGCGTTTTAAATGTAAGTCCAAGCAACTCATTTATGTTATTAATGGTCCTTTATGTGGGATCACCGCGCAAGGTCTCGAACAGTTTTGTAATTAGCTTAGCTACTGTATATGCATTCAATTCTGTGGACTTTCCTTGCATTGAATTCTGTGGACTTTCCTATAAATGCTTTGTTGTACGTATGTATTTGCATTTGGAATCTCAAGCAATTATGAATAAGGTCACATTGAGCACAACTGGCTCCAGCTTGTGCTCAATTTGGCCATACATACTCTTTATTACTGTAATTAATTGCAAGAAGACATATAGAAGAATACTTGCGCAGGTATTCGCGTATAATTCTTAATTAGAGTTCTAATTTTGTGCTATGTGTATAGAATTTGAAATTAAAGTTGAATTTTACATTATGTGGCTAAATGTATGTAGGTTTATTTTCATTAAAATCACTTCTATGTATCGGGTCAAGTGAGTTACTATACTAATTAAGTTTTTTCTTGATTTTGCAGTCAAACGTGAAAACTAAAGAGATTAATATCGGTGATAAGAACTTAGTTTGAGTACATTGCATAATTTCCAAAAATATAGCAAAGCCAGAGTTTGCATCTTTGTTATAAATTGCTTACAAAGTTTGCATCTTTACATTTGCATTGAGTTTCGGATTAAAGTGCTTTCTTCTTGGTTCTGACACTGAGTTTTGTTTGCTATTCATTTACAAAGTTTGCATCTTTACATTTGTTATAAATTGCTAATATGTGATTAGATGCACATTATGCCTAAAATTCACTATCTTTATATTTGGTTTTTTGTTCAGATTTGGCACCTATAACAATGAAGAAAGCACTGATGTGGACCGATGGATGATACTTTTTGCAGGCTGCAAAGGAACTTAGTGATCAATGAAATCTCACGCGAATTGGAGAGGACCCGGTTGTGGATGTCTGGATGGCAAATATGAGTTACTATGTTTTTAAAATTTTCAGTGAAGGTAAAGGCTATGAACAATGTAAATTTTCTGGAGAAAGATTTATTATTCTATATTTACGCAAGTTTTGTCGCCTCCTTGGAGTGGATCACTCCACCCTGTCTTTCTACTAGAATTTTTTATTCAGATTGTTACAATTTAATCCGAAATTTTATTTGAATTTTCCTATTATTGTTACTATCATATATTATCATTCCAATTATTCAATTAGAATCTGAAATTGGAGTCCAATTTTACTATACACGTGTATAATCTAATTATTTATAATTTTGCTGTCATGTGCAGAAGCCAATGAGATGAAATTAATAACACATTAAACACTCATGCTTTGGGAATTGGTAGTACCAATCTAAATCCATTGGACCTACTTCGTGATAATACAACTATGAAGGATGTATAAAAACATGCACAAACCCATCTCTCTATAAAAAGAGATTTGAGAGAATTTCTTTTATCAGCCATGAAACTTCAGAGGTTTTTTCTTCACACAAATGCCCATCATGTTACAAAATGACACATCGTAAAACTACAAAATGAGTACAACTATGAGGGTTTTTTTCTTTTTTTTTTTAATTTAAAAATTTTTAAGCTGCAAAAATTTCAATCACCAATAGAGATTAAAGATTCAAAAGTGTGAATGGATCTTTTGGATAAACATTGTCACCAAGGTTTATCTTTCTGTGTAAAATATATATACTACTAAGTTTTGTTAATGAAAATTTCTGGTTAATAATATGAATTTAGACTTAATTGAGCCTTTTAAACATAAATAAACTTATGATTAATAATATATCTAGTACTATTTCATTCACAACAATTTTATAAAAAAATCTTTGGTGACAGTTTATTATTGATTTTAATATGGGCTTACTATTGACATTATTTTTTTACTTACCAGTATTAGCTTATAGCATAAGATTTGTTGAGAAAATATTATGAATGTAACATTTTTCTTTATTTACACATGACTAGAAAAACATGCATGTTACATGATGTTTAATTTTGATAATCGATATTATTATTAGTTTTACATAAGTGTTAATTAGGTTATTGCGATCTATTCAAAATTAACTTATAAATATTAGGCTTGTGGAAAAAAAATGTTCATATTTTCTTTAAAATCTATTAGACATATTGTGAGTTTGGAGCCGCGTCCATGTCTATGTGTTTACGGTTTCAGGTTTTTTTTTTAGCACGTGAACGGTAAAATCATATAAATTTACTGTGCAGGGACAAAATGCACTATTCACAGGTCCCACGATATTATTCACACATTTAAAAATGATTTTACTACAGTGTTTTCAGTTTTCAGTTTCAACAAAAATGAGTTGTATCCAAATGGACCTATAATCATATTATTATATGCATATAGTTTTTTTTAGCATTTTGATCAATAATTTTGAAATGCTATTATCACCTTGTGCATATTATATGATTAAATTTCATTAGGCTTTAACAAAAAGTACGATTTGTTATAAACCTAATTCTTGAAAGGTTAATTGTTTATATCATAAGTCATGGATCAAAGTAATACAATTTTTTTTTTTTTTTGAGAAAAATGATCAAACAAATACTTATTTCAAAGATGCAGGGTGATATTAAAAAAAAAGAAAAGAAAAAAGAAAGAAAGAAAAAGAATTGCATGCTGCAATGTTTTTTATTTTAATATTTTTAAAACCACTCTAAAGTGGCTAGCCAAAATTGGAAGCTTAAGAGCATTTGATTGGCCATTCGATTAGTTCAACTAAGACTAGGCTATCCTAATTACCTTACTATCTCAACAAATAAATAAAAAAGGCTATCCTAGCCAACAAAGGGGTTAAGTGTATTGGGCAAGCTTGCAAATAGAAGGGCGGCACATGTTAACCGTTTGATTTGTTTGTGAATAATAATTAAAATAATGAAAATATAGAGAGTCATATACAATTGGAAGTGAAAATTGAATTAATAAAAGGGTAAAACTAATATAAAATTATCGCATTTGATTAAAAAAAAAAAAACACGAAGATACAATTAAAATACATTGTGTATTTTCTTTTTTTGGGTTTATTTGGATAGATTGTTGCCAAACTTTGTGATTTTTCAAATTTGTGTCGTGAAAATTTGCAAATCATGTGATTATGAAAAAGTATTGAGAAGTTACTTTTTCTAAAATGTGAAAATCTACTATTTAAGAATGCAGATTTGACTAAAACACTTCATAAGACTTTTATAGAATAAGAAAAAAAAATTACATTAACCATTTTTTTTTTAAAGTTATAGGAAGACAACCACATTAACCATTAAATCACAAATATGGTTATTTTCTTTTTTCAAATACAAGATAAAAATAGTAAAAACTAGATTTTTGGATTTAATTTTATCCTTTTGGACTGGCCCTTTGTAAATGCTTCAAAGAGAATCCTAACTCCTACGCACTAGGAGTACAAAAGAGGTAAAATTATCCTTTTTAACAATCGCCCATTTTCACGTGAGAGAGATTTAAATATTGACGTCCATTACTACCGTCTAAATATCTATCACCTCCCAATTTAATAAATTCTTGAAAAAAACAAAAAGTTATTGCAAAATAAATTTTAAAAATTAAAAATTTCTAGCAAGGCCAGGGCCCGGAGGTGCTTCCTGAAATTCCAAACAATCAAAGGGCTAATTAGCAAAATGTAAGCCACGTAGGACCACGTATCAAAAACGCATTAACCTTCCTAATTAAACTCCCAATTAAACCGCAACTAATACCAAATTGATAAAAAAGTTTTAAGTTGCTTCCACCAATAGGAAACGAATATTAACATCTCACGATCCGCGTCATCACCCCAAAACAGCATCCTCACCGTCCAAACGGGTCGAGAAAACACAACTTGTGGTGCTATCTGCCGTCCGATATTGAACAGAGAAAACACACGGATACTAAATTCCAACCGTCCGATCATAAACTCACACGCTATATATATTTCCCAACCTCTGGACATTTCAAATCTTTGGTTGTTTCGTAGAGAAAAAGAGAGAGAGAGAAAGCGAAACGCAGAGAGCCGAAGAGAAAGAGAGGGAAGCTAAGAGAGGTAATTATTAATTTATATTTGTTTTCAATTTTTGAATTTAGGGTTTTAAGTTCTGTGTTTAATTTGAATAGAAATCGAAGGCAAATTTCTTTAGGTTCTGATTCTTTTTACGTTTCTTTTTTGTTTCGCGGTTATTATATTTAAATTCTAGGGTTTTGAAATAGTTTGATTTTGAAAGGTATAGGGCTTTTGTTGATTCTTTAATCTGTTGGTGTTTATGAGGTTTTAATCTTGTTGGATTCTTGTTTGATTTGCTCTGATTGTTTTTTACGTTTCTTTTTTGTTTCGCGGTTATTATATTTGAATTCTAGGGTTTTGAAATAGTTTGATTTTGAAAGGTATAGGGCTTTTGTTGATTCTTTCTTTAATCTGTTGGTGTTTATGAGGTTTTAATCTTGTTGGATTCTTGTTTGATTTGCATAATTTTTGAGATCTGATTTGCTTTTAGATTCTGTTTGTTTGCCATGAAAATATTCGATAAAGTTTCGTAGATCTGTTTTCTTTGGCTATTTCACTCAATTAGGGATTTGTAAGGACTAAATTCTGACCGAAACAAAGAAAATATTATACTGCTTTGTGAGAACTCAGAACGCATGGAATTTATAGGAACTTTCTTTCCCTTTTTTCTTGGCTACCAAATGGAGAGAGAGAGACATTCAATTCAAAATTGTGGTTTTGATTGTGAATTTTTTTTTTCTTGGTTTGAATTGCACAGATGGCCCGTACTAAGCAAACTGCTCGTAAGTCCACTGGAGGAAAGGCTCCCAGGAAGCAACTCGCTACCAAGGTGTGTAATTTTTTGCTTTTGAAATTAACTTTCTTGCTCTTTCTCTGTGATTATTGGTAATCTGAATTGTAATGTCGTCTTTTTTTTTTTGATTCACAGGCTGCCCGTAAGTCTGCACCCACCACCGGTGGTGTCAAGAAGCCCCATCGTTACCGCCCTGGTACTGTTGCTCTTCGGTGAGTCTCTTAGTTCATCTCTTATGTATAAGAAATTTGCTTTCTTTGTTGTGATATTTTGTTTGCCTAATATGTGTTTATCAAAATGTCACAGTGAAATCCGTAAGTACCAGAAGAGTACTGAGCTCCTGATCAGGAAGCTGCCCTTCCAGAGGCTTGTTCGTGAAATTGCTCAGGACTTCAAGGTAATGTCTTCATCTAGTTGTGTTGTTGTTTGTGTTGATATGCTATTTTGGTTTTGGGTTCTAACTTCGTAGTTTGTTTTGTGCTTTTGCAGACTGATCTGCGTTTCCAGAGTCACGCTGTGTTGGCTCTTCAGGAGGCTGCTGAGGCTTACCTTGTAGGTCTGTTTGAGGACACTAACCTGTGTGCCATCCATGCCAAGCGTGTTACCATTATGCCCAAGGATATCCAGCTGGCTAGGAGGATCAGGGGTGAGCGTGCTTAAGCTCAAGCCATATGAATGAAAAATTGTGGAGGGGAAGAAATTGTGGCTGCGCACGGTGGACCGAATTGAATATGATGGGTTTTTTTTTTTGGAAAGGGTGGTGTCTTCTGAAATCTTATCTGTTAGGTAGCAGCTAGGTAGTCTAGAAGAAGTATTTTGAGTTTTTTTTTAGTTGGATATATGGAATTGTTTAACAGGCGAATAGACTTTTATATGTTAATCAATGCCTGGGTTTGGTGGTGTGCTGTTATGGGTTGTTTTGTTTAATGGGAATGGTGGAATCTTAAAGGGGTGTCCTGTCAATTTTATTTTTTGTTTTTGTGGATGTGTGCGGTCACATTGATGGTGTTGTTGAACAAACTTATATTTCATCTAATCGTAGTTTAGTTTGTTAATTCTTATGATTTGGTATTTGCTTTGGTTTCATTTGTGTACTTTTTATATCGTGGATGAAAATTAAGATCACAATCTTCTGTTATGCAACGAATGATGAGGGTACATGGTTGATTATTATCATTATTATTTTGTTGGATGGTCCGAGTGTTTCCGCTTGTACTTTGTACTCATCTGCGAGCAGTGTTGGGAGTCAACTAGTGGTCTTCTCTACTGCATGGCCTTTGTGAGTAATGGCGGTACTGCTGTTTCGGGCAGCTATTTGGATTATTATTATGTGATCGTACTCTTGACTTGACAATGCATATCTAACCGTAAATGTGCCTAGCGGTAAGATATTCCTAGCGGTAAATGTGGTAGGTGTTTGCACCCTTCTAAAGATGGTTGTGCTTGTGCTTGTGGACAAGCACGCTTCTAAAGGTGGAAAACAAGTGGAAGTCTTTTTTGTTTGGCTTCGTAACGGTTGGTGATCGTGGGTGGAGATATTGGTCTTTGTCACGATGTGGACAGATAAATGGAGGGTGTAAGAGTAGATAGAAGTGGCTGCGCAATTGTGGCATAGGTTGTCCGATTGAATGTAATTGCTGTTTTAAGGAATCCCTCCAGATCTGACGTAACTTAGGTCCGTTACCCCTAAAAATTACTCCCCGTTTACACACACAAGGTGGTGGACATCGGCTAGGCCGAATTTGTGTAGGTTTGGGCCTGCCTCTGTGTTAACAAATGTGCCGTCCCTTGAGTTAAAAACAATGAGTCATTGTGTCTAGGGTCAAATTTTTCACTTAATTTTTTGTCTGTGATTATATGGGGACACACACGGCACATACTTTTTTGGGCCTGCCTTTTACGTTAACAAATATGCCGTCCCTTGAGTTAAAAACAAGTTGTGTCAAAGGTCAAAATTTTCACTTAATTTTTTGTCTGTGATTATATAGGGACACACAGCAAATACTTGTTTTTTTTTACAGAGAATTCACCTCCAACTTTTATTACTTAATCTCAAGTACAAAGAAAATCCTTTTACAAGCTTGGAGAAATATATAGAATTTTTTCTAAGGCAAGTACACTGTTGTTGACACCTCCAAAAGCCTTAGGGTCATATACATAGAAATAACTGCTATGGCATTTTGCCTCTTGTGGTCTGACTTAGAACACTTTTAATTGATGCTGTCTTGGTCTGCTCTCTATGTTTTCTATCCCTACAGAGTAGGCTTGATCATTTGAAAAGCTAGAAACTGCTAGGTAACTCTCCAATAACTGCTGCTACACATTAGCACATTCACAGCCCATGCCTCAGCAGGTCATGGGGCTTTTGCCCATCACACAGCAGTCCACACAGCATGTTTCCCACATTTTGAGAGGCTTGGCCCATGCCCAAGTCTTTCCCCATTAGCAATATAGCCTACACAGCATGTTTATATACAGCACACCAAGTAATTGCCATCAGTCCACTAGCATTTGTCCATGCATCAGCCAGCACCCACTAGCCCAATGCCTTGCACATAGCATTTGATCATCATAGCAGCCCAGCCATGCCTTGCACTCAAGCCACTCATGCCATGCACCACCAAATAGGGTCAGCACCACTTGTTGCTGCCTGTCATTAAAACCAACTCTGCCCACCATTGCCCTCCTTTGCCATGGCCTTAGAGCATCATGTCGAGCAAGGTGCCTCCACATGCTACCCCTTCATCCTACTTATCGGTCTAACTTGAGTGGGGAGATTGGGCATGTCTCCCTCAAAGAGCCCTTAGGAGCATTATTAATTTGGCATGAGGAGCCATGAGTGTGTTGAGAAAACATGAAGCCAAGTGACTGGCCCAATACTGCCCAAGCACCCACATTTCTCATACCATCATCAGCAACAAGTAAAGCTCCTAACACATTGGTACATTTGTTGAGTTTATATTTATATTTTTTATGACATGACAACTGCGTTTTAATTAAAAAAATTACTAACCCATAGCAATAGGCCATTGGTCTGTTTGTTGAGTGGTAAGTTCTACTTAGTTTATTTGGTAAAATGTCTTAACTATTTATAAACAAATGAGTGTTTTTTTTTTTTTTTTTTTTTTTTTTTTTTTGAGAATTTAAAATAGGGGCCTTTATGGCTATATTACACCCTCGGGCAGGGAGCTAGCGGAAGACCCACCCAGCTGAAGGGTAGCCAACGGCTGTGTGAGAGTCACCTCTTTTGAGTACACCCCTCACTAAGTATGCCCACCAACGGACTCCTACGGACAGTGGGACTCGAACCTAGGTGTGTTGCACGAAGCGCCCGAGCCTTACCCACTCAACCAAGCCCCCGTTGGTAACTAATGAGTGTTAAGGTGGTATATTTTTTTAGAATATGAGAGCTATGTTTTAATTTAAAAAATTACTAAGTGGTAATCCTAACACATATGGTATGTGCTCAAAACAAACTCAATTCAAACCTAATCCACTCAAAATTCATAACAACGAGATTGAGCTCATCTAATTGAGCTATTGACTCATGGCATTTATCTAAATAGTCTTTATAATTCCTAAAACTTAATTCCCAAAATTGTTAAAATGAAACAATGCCTAACTTTTCAAAAAATATAGAAAGCCTAAAATATTGTTGATTAGCATACGGTAATGTAGCCTTACAAATTTGTAAAAGAAAGTGCTGTATTGTAGCATTTTCCTCCTTCATTCATCTTTTTCCAAGTTCCAACTTGGAAGTTCCCACTTATGCCTGTCCCCCGCTTTCCCAACCGTATCCCAGACAGCATGCCGAAAATTCAAATTCCTAACCTGAACCTGAAGAACTCCCACTCGTCCTCATCCAATTCCCGATGTATAGGGGGCCTAAACCTAAAGCCCACTTACCGTGCCACGTCCTCCTTCCACTCGTTAAACTCTTAAAACTTCTCTCAACCAATGATGTATACGCTTGCAAGGTTGAATTAACCCGCCAATTGTTTGATTAAATGCCAACAAAAGACATACTGTATTTGGCTATATGGGTGTCTTGAAGCGTAGTAGAAGAGGTTGTTTCAGTTTTGATGCCTGTGAGGAATGTGGTGTCTTCGAATTCCCTGCTATTGCTATGGTAGACTCTTATGTTGTTGTTGCGATTACCTAGTCATTTTTCTATATTAGACTGATGGGTTTGCTTCAGTTTTTACTGCATGTTCTACTCTTGCATCCCTCAAATAAGGAAGACAAATTCTTGTTCTTCTTATCAAAAATGGTTTTGAATTAAACTAAATGCCTCTGCATGTAATGATTTGAGTACCATGTACAGATAATGTGGTGAATGCTTGATTCTTCTGAGTTAGCTTTTAGTCAAATTCACAGTCCTGACCTTGTTTCTTCCAACACCATTACTTTTTTTGCGTTTGCACAGCATGGCCTCTATGAGAAAGGCTCTGAGTTTTGAACCAAATGTCAAGGTGAATGTAAGTATGAATTTGTTTGACTAAATGGTCAATGGCTATGGTATTATGCTTGCCTTGCCTTGCCTTGCCTGGTTGATTTATATTGAGTCGGGCAGGTCAGCTGGTGAAGGCCATATGATGCAGAATCAGGTGTCTGGGGTTGTCTTCTAGTAGCCTGCTGTGTCTATTCAAATGTGGAATTAAATCAATTTTCAGTAGCTAAGTAAGGTTATATGGAAAATCATACAGATAGTTTTAACTTTTAACAAAAGATTTGTTTTTTTTTTTTCATTCAAAACACATGTTTTGTCAGGATAATCTAGTCTATGTTTTGGCTTTGTAGAAGTGTTAATATAATATAGAAACAATCTTGAGAGTGTATTGATATATTTGTGACATGATGTTAGTGGATCTCTTTCTGGTACTATGCTAAAAAAAGACAGAAAAACAATACTGCATCTTAAAGAACATTATTGGTTGGATCGTTAGAATGCCTTGTTATTAAAGAATGAGTCATGTTAACGGATGCCCTTAGAGCATCCGTATCAGATGTGCTAAATGCCAAATATTTGGCACATTTGGCACACCAAACACCAAAAAACACCTCACAGCAGATGTTTTATATGTGCCAAATTTTTACCATATGTGTCCATACCGTTGCAAAATTTGCAACGGTACGAACACAAATGCCAAACCGAAAAAATAATATTTTATTCGACTTTTCTCTCTCCTCTCACTCTCTTCTCAGAATCTGGCTCTCTCTCCTAAGTTCCTAACCTGTGTTCTTCCTCTTCTCACAATCGGACGCGAGCAAGGCGGCGGCGGCCAAGAGAGGAGGTGAGGCAGCTGTGACTTCGTCGAAATCGGCGGCAGTGGCGTTGGATTCGCAGAACGGAGCGGAGAAGTTAGCGAATGGGGTTAAGGCACTTTTGATTTCTGATCTCTCTCTTTAGCTTGATTTGTTGGGTTGTGGTGGTGGCGGTTCATGAGCTTGTGGTGGCTGTTGAAATCGACAATGATGGCATTCTAGTGGTTGAGATCAGTAATGGACGGCTACTGCTCCTCTTCCCTTTCTTCTATTGTTTTTTTTAAATTTCATTTGCTATGGCCGAAAATCTCACTCTTTCTTATTGTGTTTGGTTATTGGTTGATTTAGGTTTCAGTTTGTGCGATGGGTGGGTTTCGGTTTGTGTCGTGTGTGGTGGCTTGTGTTTCAGTTTATGCAGTGGGTGATTTTGGTTTGTGCCGTGTGTGGTGGCTTGCATTTCGGTTTGTGCCGTGTGTGGTGGCTTGTGTTTCAGTTTGTGTGGCTTTTGTGGGTTTCGATTTGTGTCGTGTATGGGTTTTGGTTTGTGTAGTGAGTGGACTTCAATTTTTCTGGGATGTGCAGTGGGTGGTGGTTGTGGCTAATTCGGCGGAGCTGTGGCCGTGGCTAGTTCGACGAGGCTGTGATTGGGTTGGATAATTCGGTGGTTGTGCCGTTGATGTTGTTGCTGTTGTTGATGATAACTGGGAAGGGGATAATATATTATTTTAATGTGTAGTAAATATTATTTTAATGTATAAAATTGAATGATAAAACATCTGATAAATGGGATGTTGTAAAATGATGTGGTAAAATAATAAAGTAGGCTTTTAGTGTGGCAAAATAATATAATTTTTGCAATATCTGATAAGGATGCTCTTAGGACAATTATTAATAAACCATAATATGAAAGTTTAACACCACTTTCAAGGAAAATATAATAACATTTATTATTTTGTCATTCTTCCAATAAAATGTTTCTAAAAATACTTCATAAACCAATGTCTTTAAGGCATTGGTTAACATTTCCCTTAAAAAATATCATGAATAGATGACATTGGCAATACCACTTGAATATTGCATGCTTCGTTAAGCCATCTGGAAACCTCTTGCATTGGATACTTCCTGATTAAAAATTTGTTAGTCATACAGCTTCTTTGATTTGAATTAGATTTTGTCAATTATGTTGTAAATTCTATGGTGGTATTTTCTCCAGTGTGGATCCATGAGTTCACATTTTTACAAAGAGGTCTTCAAGGTTCAAAATTCAGCGTGTTATATTTATTCATTTCTTGGCAGCCCCTCGGAAAAGTTAAAACTATTATTAATTAGGCAGGTTGAGTAGAGGATTTGTTTAGCCTTACAACATGCGTCTCCTTGAGGCTTAATTATTAGAGAAAAAGCAGGCATGATTTTTATATTAACTTTTTTTAGCTAATTTGCTACTTGTTTATGAGCCTATGAATGCATTGAAAACTTTATATTATTTTATTTTGGTTGACAAAATAAAATTCAACTTTCAGAAGAAGAAATTTCCAGTACGCCAAAAGTATACAAGAGAGACCTCCCTTTGCGTAAGTTGAACCTTCAAACCTTCCCAATAGATTCCGGTGGAGTTTATTATAATGATTTTTATCACCGGGTGAACTTTTAGAGGGCTAATCCCTACATAGTTTTTGCTTCATTGGGCAATATTTGTAGACAATTGTGTTTGTGTACTCACTATTCACCTACTGACGAAAGTATATTGGAGATATTGGTAAAAAAGAATTTAAAAAAAAAATGGAAGAGGGTGCAGGAAATAAACTGTGTATTCATCTACGACAAAAGAAGAAGAAATTTAAAAGCTTATAGGAGAAATTGGTAAAATATATTCTCTTTAAAATTTGGTAAAAGCTAGAAAAACAATAAATCACAAAAAATTCACAATTTATAGCTATCAATGCTATATGAGATCTCAATCGGTAATTATAATTGAATAGAGATTTAAGATTCAAATCCACGTACACAAAAAAAGCTGTGAAATTTTTTGTGTGTATTAGCAAATAAGTCTTAAGGTGATCCAAACCCAAGTATACCACTATCCATTTTTGTGTATTGGACAATTTTTTATTAAAAAAGTTTAGAAACAAAAAAATTAATAAATAATTTGACACCTAATGATGTAGTAGATTGTTAATGGTAGTTAAAAAAAGTGATATCACACGTATGAAAACTAATAAAAGCTCACAAACTCAACTAATGTGCGAAAAATGTTGCCAAATTTTTTTGTGTCCGTAACATTACTCTTTACTTAGTAGTTATTGGAACTGTCTCCGAAACGACCCAATCAGCGGTTAGAAAGAGAAACAAAACAACGGTAGGAATTCGCACAATTTTGTCAACGTTCAGAATATGGAAGTTTTGGTCCAAAGTTGGCCAAACAAGAAACTACTACTATGTCTATATCTATCTCTATGTCCGAATTCAAACACCAAAAGCTCCCAACCACCTCTCACTTTTTCACTTTTGCCGCTACGTTAAACTTTGGAGCCATTGGTTTCATTAATGGAAAATCCGCCAACTTCGGACTTTTCTTCCTAACCATTATTCACTCGTCTCTCTTTTAATCCATTCCTCCCAAAAAAGCACTCCAAATTATAGTTTTTCTCGTCTACTTTTTTTTATTGGTTTCAATATTTTCAATAAACAAATATAAATACAAAAAAAACAACCACCACCAAGTTCATTACGTTGCCTTAACCTTTAGTGCTTTGTTTCCTTCTACTCTGTATTCTCTCGTACGTTCTATGACAATTCATATGCTTTCTTTTATAAGGATATTGTAATCCTTTTCTTAGTTTTTCCGTTCATGCTTAGTTCATTTTTTTGTCCTTTTACCTTTGTTGGGTTCAATTCAATTTCAACGCTTTTGTTGTTTATTTGAATATCTCAATCTCTTATTTCATGCATTTCTTGGTTTTTAGATCTGGGGTCTTTTGTGCTTGCTTAAGAAGAAAGGAAAAAAAAGTTCCTTTATTGGATGTATAGGAGCGAGGATAAGACCATCCCTGCATCACAATATTGACAAGGGAGCCCTATAAGAGTGGAAATTAATCCTTCGAGTCTCTGCGGCAGGAAGGCCTTGAATTTGCCAATATATCTAAGGTATTGATTTATTTATTTATTTTGGATTTCTATCTCATTTAAAGTAGGATTTTATTGAATCTTGTATCAATATGATTATTGATTTTTTGGATTTTGATTTATTGAACGCTTCTCCGAGATTTTCTTTGATAAACAATGAATTTGAATTGTCAGACAAAAAAAAAAAAAAAAAGATTTACCTTGATTTTGATCATACATGATTGGTAAATTTTATGTTAATTTTTGGTAGAAAAGGACTATAGAAGTTTCAAGATGCAGCAGCATATGGGACAGCTAGAGGAGGGGCTGAAGATGAGGAAGGGGCAATTATATGACATTGAAAAAGAGAGGGATCAAGCACTTGATGAGCTGAAAGAGATGAAAAAGGTGGCTGAGGAGGCCAACATGAAGCTTAGTGATGCATTGTCTACAAATAAGGTGGCACTTATACAAATGGAGCTGAATTCAGTAAAAGACTCATTGTCGATTGTGAGTCAAGAATTAAGCAACAAAGACAAGAATTTCGAGTCTTTGAAAGTTGAACTCGAGAAGGCAAAACAGTTGGAGCTCAATCGGGCAGAGAGAGACCCCTCATCAGATAAGTTCAAAGGGGAAGTAGGGATTCTGAAAACCTCTGAGGCTAACACAAAAGCCTTATTGTCCGAAAGTAAGATCAGAATTCAGGAATTGGAGGCAGAAATAAAGAAAGGAAAGGAAATGGAAAGAAAAACATTTGATTCGATGCTGGCACAGACAGAACAACTCGAGCAAAACAAGATTTTGCTTGAAGAGTCAAAGCTTGAGATTGCTTCTCTCCGTGAGCAGGTGGAGAAATTGAAGGGTTCATACGGGCAAAGCAATGCATCCCAAAGTTGCTTGGAGGAAAACCTTTTGTTAAAAAAAGCATTGGAGAATCTCAACTCTGAGGTTCTATTAGCAAACGAAAATTTGGCTCATGCACAGGAGGGTGAGAGGCTTGCTACCTCAAAGGTCAAGTGTCTCATGGAGGAAATGGAGTCGCTTAAAAATGAATTGATGCTGGCAACTGAGGCAGAAGAGAATGGCAAGACGGCAATGGATGATTTGGCAGTAGTACTAAAAGAAGTGGCAACAGAAGCTCACGAGGTGAAGGAGAAACTTAGTGTAACACAAGCAGAGCTGGAGTACACAAAAGTGGAGGCAGAGCATTTGAAGGTGCTGTTAAAGATCATGGAAGACAGGCATAAAGAAGTTTTAGATGAATCAAGGAAAGAGGCTGATCTATATAAAAATACTGCAGAGAGGTTGAGATTAGAAGCTGAAGATTCACTCTTGGCATGGAATGGGAAAGAAACTGGCTTTGTTGAATGTATCAAAAGAGCTGAAGAGGAGAGGTTTGCTGCGCAAGAAGAGAACAGTAGACTGCTTGAATTTCTTACAGAAGCCAAGAACATGGTTACAGCATCAAAGGAAGAAAATCAGAAGTTGCGTGATATACTTAAACAGGCCTTAAACGAAGCTAATGTTGCAAAAGAAGCCGCAGGGATTGCTCAGGTTGAAAATTCACAACTCAAGGATAGCCTGGCCGAAAAGGAGAACACCTTGAATTACCTTACTCGAGCGACTGAGAACCTTAGGATTAATGAAGCTGCTACTTTTGGGAACATCAAAGCGATGAACCGGTTGCTTTCTGAGACATCAAAAACAGAGTTAAAGAGAGACGATAAGGATAAATCATTGAGAAAGGAGTCAAAGAAAGAAGATAAGGAGCTGGGAAGGAGTTTCAGGACTCAAAATTCAATAGATAAAGAACGTATTGATGGCAACATAAGCAAAACTACTAGTTTTAATCTCAAGGAGATGAAACTTCACAATAAACAGAAGGATGTGAATGAGGGCCCTGAAAATGATGAGGCATTTAGGGGTTCAATATTTGAAGTTGTAACTTCACCAGATTTAGCAGCCCATCACAGGATAAAGTCATCTTCTGTATCCATAGATGATGGACAAAAAGTACAATTTGAAGATTTTTATCATCTAGATGCAACCCATTTTGATGATTTTGACAATGATAGAAACTCAAGAAAGAAGAAAGCATTACTACGGCGATTTGGAGATCTTATACGAAGAAAAAGTCCCCCCCAAACCGAAACCATCAATTGAATAGACACTTTGGGAGTACACAAATTTTTCTTACCACATCAGTTTTGATTCTTGTTGTAGATTAGTCATCTAGATTATTTATACAAAAAAAAAAAAAAAAGGGAACTTGCCTCAGGAAATTTATGAGGTGAACGCGCTCCCCAATCATCTATAGTTATGTACAGTCAATTCATCATTTATACAGGGAGAGTGAATATTAGTAATTAATCTTCTTTATGTTGCTTCACTTTTTTTATTTATTATTTACCAAGTCATTCTCCACGGCCACCCAAAACTCAATGCACTTGTAGTTCTCTCAAAATATGAATTATAATCTTAGTTGGTCACATTCGATTAGCTAAGCAGGCAGATTTTTTGTCAATGACTCTTGTCCCTTTACTGCGTCCTTTTAGAAGGCAAAGATTAATAAAGAACAACATTCTCAACTCTCCATCAGTCTTGAGAGACTAGAGTCGGGGTTGTTTCCAAAGCTTTGCCATTCGTCGTATGGAGAGACGAGCTTTGCTAGTTGCTACTCATGTCAAGAGTGTTGGTCATGAAGTCTAGCTGCGTGTCTTGGAAGGGGCTAACTCAAAATCAATTAGCAACTACCATTTGCCTTTAACATTTCACAAAGGGGTAAATTTAGAGCGATGTGATCAGGAAGAGAGTAGGAGAGTTATACTTATGCTGCCAAACATGGAGGACTCGTTTGGAAAATGTCTCTTACACATATCTAAACACAGATTATTTTTTGATCTGAAATTGTGATTTGAAGTCATGATTTCAGTTAAAAAACTAAAATCTATGTATTTTGTGTATAATAGAGAAGTGTGTAATTGACATTGCCCATTTTTAGTGGCGAAGTAAATGTTGTCATTTTTGGTAGATAAAAATTTTAGTTTATTTTTCCATTTACTTTTATAGATGCTCAAAAGAACGTTATTTTTGGCAAGTTGTTATGAGTTGTTATTAGTATGGTAGAAAAATAATTTTAATAATAAGTTAAAATTAAAACCAATAACAATTAACTACCTACAATTAAAGTTTGAGCGTAAGTAGGTATTAACAATGATGGACAAGAATTTAAGATTGAGGGTACTTGGGCCGAAAATTAGAATTATAGGCTCCGAATGACTTGTACGTGAATCACTTATGGGTATATTGAAAAATTCTCCTAGCCCACTCGCAGTCTTTTCCATGAGTCCAAAGATGAATAATGAAACAACCCACCCTCCAGAGTCCAGACCGGGTTTGAAACACATGGACGTAAGAGTGGGAAAAAAAAAGAGGGTTATTTGAGCTGTAGCTCGGCGATATTGGGCTTTTTTTTTTTTTTTTTTTTTTTTTTTTATGGCATCCGCTTCTAATAATAGTTATTTATTATCAAATCAAGATACTAATAAACTTTTAGTGAAGGTAGGAATTGAATTTTAGATCTCATATTCAACTATCATAAACTTTACTAGTTGAGCTAACTGAAACTCATTAGGCCTTCTATTTTTGCCTATCACTGACTCATGCAACTAAAAAAAGAAAAAGAAAAGTCTACAATATTATTTTGGTCGGAACAGGAGTACTACATGCAGTTTGATCAATCTAGCTGATTTTTCTCAAAAAAAAGAAAGAAAAAAAACATGATTAATCTAGCTGAATGACTGATTATGGCCTTCTTTATGATTCATTTTTTTTCTCGTTACCATTCAAAAATTTTAAATAAAACAAAAATCCTTTAAGTGAGCGAATAATATTTAATTTTTCACCAAGTGCATTATGCAAAGCAAAAACAATGAGCACAAGCAAAAACAAAGTAATTCTTTGAGAGAATTCTAGAAGCATTAATTCTTTAACTGACGTATCAAAAAAAAAAAAAAATTCTTTAACTGAATTTCTATCTTATATAAATATCAATGAGGAAGATACAAAGTTTATGTAGATGACAGTAGAGCCTTGGCGCCTAATCTAACCACGTAACAAACTCTTAACCTGACCAATACAGTGCTAACACGTGTAATGCCTTATAACAGATTTTGTCACTATACTGTTATCCTAAACTACACACATTTTAGTAGTAGTCTTAGATCTTTTCTTTACGATGCTACATGTAGATTTTTTTTCTTCACTTGCAACAGCTTGACTATCTTCACCTGGCTTTATCAGCTATCTGGTCATTAGTGGGTGGGAATGAAATGAACAACCAAATCCTTGTTGATGACCTTTTCTCTGATGAAATGGTAATCCACTTCAATATGTTTTGTTCTGGCATGAAAAACAGGATTGAATGCTAATGCCAGTGCTGATATGTTGTCACACCAGAGATGAGGAGTATCCAAATAAATATAAAAAATTGATTAGTGTTTTGGTTTGATGATACACCAAAAGTCATAAGTTGAAAAAATATATATATATATATATATATTGTAAGGACTCAAATTAAATTGGACCTAAACAATAAAATTTGTAGAACGTAGGTAGAAGGGCTAAGTACCAGCAAAGCAAACAATGATCGGCGTGAGATTCATAGAAATAATAATAAAGAAATTTGACTAAGTGTTTGTGAGGATAATAAAGATGACTTCGGCTAAATGTTCATGAAGAAATTTTGTTCTCGGCCTAGTCCGAGGATCTAGTCCGAGGATCTCTTTACTTAGAACTGACATATACAAGAGTTGTCCTTGGACACCCTGAAGATCCCTTTTTCATTTCTTCTCCCATCCAGTCTTCCCCTTTGGCGCAGGTGTTATCTATTATATAGTCTTGTTTAGTTGATTTCTGCCGTCCACTTAATGATCATCCAAGCTTATACTTGAGTGCTTGTTCCATCAGCCGCCTTTGCAGGCTTTCTGTTAGTTGAAGCAACTAAGACATCATTGTTGGCTGGTCAATTCACCATTGATGTGACCAGAGTGTTGGTGGCGTGCATTCAATGAGTGAGTGACAGCTCCTTTCCTTCAACGTCGGCCTGCCGAGGACATGGGCCTCCTCAGCGAGGTCCCTAGACGACTTGGACCTCGTCCACTTGTCCTCGGATCCTGCCCTCTCCTCGGCGTGGACCTTGGGCCCGATGTGGAGTGGGCCAGGGTTGCTAAATATTGTGGAGCCCCACACACACACACACACACACACATATATATATATGTATGTATGGTTTGGGTTCAAGTTACACCTGGTGTAACCCTAAGCAATATTATACCACCCAATAACTTGTTATAGAATTCATATTTTAAAAATCTCACCGTTGAACTATATGTTTTATATGTTTTTAACATTCTTACCAATTTTCATGTCAATTGGATGTTATTTACTATTTAATCCATAAACTCATCTTTTATACATTATTTTAAACTACAAAAATTTGAATTTAAATAATTTATTGATGACATGGCTATTAATTTTTTATCACCATGAAAATTTGCAAGTATGGAGAATATACGAAGATATTGCAATCTACGGTGGATTTGTCAAAATTCTCATTCAATTAAAAAAAATTGAGTGATGTAATATTGCATAGAGTTACACAAGGTATAACTTGAACCCAACCCCCTATATATATATATATATATAGAATTTGAAAACTAGGAAAATTTTTTGATGATCCAACCCGAAAGGGACATCCCCTTTATAGAGAAAATAAAACACTATTTAAACAGTGAATAGTAAATAGTAAAATTGATTTTTTAACTATTCATCGTAGGTCAGCAAAATTGTCAACATGTGCTATCTAGTACATATATATATATATATATGTATTGGACAGCACATGCTGACAATTTTATATATATATATATATATATAGAATTTGAAAACTAGGAAAATTTTGTGATGATCCAACTTGATAAGGACATCTCCTTTATAGGCAAAATAAAATAGTATTTAAATAATGAATAGTAAATGGTAAAATTGACTTTTTAACTATTTATCGTAGGTCAGCAAGATTGTCAGCATGTGCTGTCCAGAGGGAATCATATATATATATATATATACACACACACAAACACACACTCATTGGTGTGACTTTGTATTTATGGTAAAAATACAATTTACAAATGTTGGTTAAAATTTCCTAACGTCTTTGAATTACACAACTTTCTGCTTCTCTACTCAAACACTAAACGCTCTAGAGAGTCTAGTCTTCAAAACTTTTCGAAACCAATTTGAATTTCTCACCAAACCCCAGAAATTTAACAGAAAAGAAACGTTTCAAGTTTTAACTATGTCCAAAACTCCAAATCAAAGCAAAGCCAAACTATCCAACAGATCCAATCAGAGTTCTCATTTCTCACCAAATCACAACAATTTAAAAACCATTCATTAAAAACCACGCCTCTTCGATGCCAATCCAATACCAATGGCGGGTCCGCGACATTGACCAAAAAGAATAAAAAAAATGAGAGGATGGGCACCAAAATGATGCTGCTATAATCTCATTGAAGTGGTGACCGGTGAAGCCTTTTAGTCAATATGGGTATTTGCACGGTAAAGTAAAAGGGGAAAAAAATTACAAGTTAAGCTCAATAAACACATTTGACCAAAAGAAATTAAGTAACGTAGCGCTTATCTATTTATTCTACGCTAGTTTGGGTGGCACATGCAATACACGTGCTGTTCTTTTGAGCAAAAAATATTAAGAAAGAAATTTTATTTGAAGAAGAATAAAATCATGTACTTAAACCTCTATTTTCAACCGCGATGGAAAACTTTCACCTCAATAGTTGAGGAAAATATTACGATAACAACAAAATGTCACGACATTTTCACAATACAATACATTTGTTTTTAGTTTTGCTAGATCTCAGCTTGATATTTTATTATTTTATTTTATTTTAGTTTGACCCTTAAAGAATTAATAAATGTGTCACAACATTTTCACAATATTTCTATGTTTACATTATACTTGTAAGGGCAAGATTAAGTTCCTCAACCTAAAGAGTTAAAGGATTTCGGCCCAAAGAGCCTAATACAATGAATTTGTAGAGAATGGTTTTGAAAACTAGGCTCGAATGAGTTATGCAGCAATTATAGTTGACCTAGATGAAAAGAAAACAGAGATAAAATAGTTTAATTCAAAGAGAAACGTCTTCAGCTCAATCCGAGGAGATCAGTTTTAGAATATATTTCTTTTTAATATGGTTACAAGTCTAATTCTTGTTCTTACGGTATTTTTCTCTCTTAATTCCGATCCGATTCTCTTAAGGTGTCCTTTCTCTTTTATACTCTCTTCTTATTTCATCTTTACCTTCCACGTGTAGACTAGGTTATTGGTGTGATCCTTGTCCCATCAGCACCTTCCTGAAATCTTTGGGAGTAATTGTAAGGCTGAAAATCACTGTTCAGGTATCACTTTCTCATTAATGCAGCTAGAGAGTTAGCTACAGAGCATTCAATGCGGTGGTAGTAGCTTTCTCTTAGATATTTCACAGTTCCCTTTTGTCTTGTACCTTCATGATATGTATTGTTATCAATAGAACTTCTTGGAATGTTGCCCTGGATGGCAGACCACACCTTTGGATCTCTGCTGTGCTCCTCGGACTACCTTTTTGGACTCTTATGACCGAACCCTCTTTCTTCATTCACTAACGCGGACTTCCATGACAGCACTTAACCATCCTCGGACTACTAGCCATCCTCAGACCGGGCCCCCGGCCCAACATATATTATTGGGCCTATCATCTCTACAGTACTTAAATACACAAAAATTAGCAAATGTTGTACACATTTGCAAAATTTGTACAATATTTATCATTTTTTTTTTCTTTTGCAAATGTGTATAATATTTGCCATTTTTTATTTGTGTGTCTATTGCAAATGTGTATAATATTTACCATTTTTTTTTTTTTTTTTGTGTTTCTACATTCTACAATGTAAGCTTATATTTTAAGTACAAAATTAACATATAAAATTCATTAAAAAAGAAAGTAAAACAAAAACAAGCTTAAACCAATTGGCATACTTGAAGAAAAAACCAAACTATCATACTTGAAGAAAAAAGAAAGAAAAGAAAAAGAGCTGCTCGCCAATTCTCTTTATTTTAAGACTTTTAGGTAATAGTGCTAATAAATAATAAGTGTTACGTTACAACATTTCTATAATACTTTTATAACAAATTTTTAGTGGTAAGTTATTAATGATTCGAATTTGAATCTACCATTAAAATTATTTTTTCCCCACTAATAATAGTCAATAATAACTTATTACTTAGAATTTATTGTGAAAATGTTGTCACCATAACATTTTTTAATATTAAAAATTTTTCTTTCTTACTCAAACTCATAGTTTTCGCTTGTTACAAAAGACAAAAAAGTTGAACAAACCAAAATCACTGTACATAGAGCATTGGCTCTTTTTTTTTTTTTTTTTTGGAGAAACCAGACCCGAGGGAAAATATTATTGCAAGATGGGGAAGAAAAAAATTACGAGTCACGAGTGACTAAAGGAGCTATATCAGTAGGTGATGTACCAATCCACACTTGTAGCTCGTCACCAAAGACAGCTTTTTTGGCTAAGAAATGTGCAACGGTATTGCCTATACATTTAACATGAGAAAAATTACAAGAAAGGAAACCGGTAGCTAACATAAGGACATCTTGAATTACATGACCATACTCTGGATTCATAGACTGGATTCATAGACTCTCTAGCAACAATTGTCTTTATTATAACCTCAACGTCACCTTCCACAAAGCACTCTAGGATACCGAGCTCTTAGCGAAGAGAAAAGCCCTTCTACAAGCTAGAGATTTAATGAGGGAAGAGGAACTCTTTTTGACATAGCACCGATTACACGGCCTGAGAAGTCTCAGATAACAATCCAAGCCCAGCAGCAACCCAAGGGTTGAAGGAAGCTCTATCGAAATTCACTTTAACACTCGGGTGTATGGGAGGGATCCATCTAATAGCTTGATCATTTGGCATGGGATGGTTGAGTGTCGGACCTTGGGCTCTAGAAAATCTTGAAGGAGAAGTCTTGCTTTTTGCCTAATTCTGCTGAGCTCAACAACAACATCACCCACTCTAGTTGAGTTTCTTCTGTTCCAGATCATCCAAAAAATTACAACAAGAAGGTTTACATCTAAACAATGCCTCATGTCTAGCCCCATTACCCACAGATCAGCAAAAGTACAAAAATGGTACCTGAGTAATTTCTACAACATTCCATTGGGCCCCATATGACAAACAGAGAAGCACATGACCAAAGAGCATGCACTATATCTTCACTAGTAGATTTACATCCCCAACACATAATAGAACTAACCACATTTCTCCACCCCAAATTACAGAGAGTTGGAAGGGCATTATGCGTAGCTCTCCAAATCATATGTTTAACTTTTGGAGGGACTTGAGATTCCAAATGCCATTCCACATTGATTGGGTTCTACCATGGGTTGAACATCCTGGGTTTAATCTTCTATCAACATCAGACAATAGCTTATACGCACTGCGTGTGGAGTAAACACCTTTTGTACTAGGGAACCACACCTCCTTATCTAGGATAGCTTGACAACTAACGGCGATACCGATGATCGTATGGGCTTCCTAGGGAAGAAATTTAGCCTCGATTACTGACACCTTCCAGGAATGGGATGCTTCATCAATTAGGTCGCGTAATCTAGCATCTAGAGGTAGGTTTAGTGTAGGAGACACAACCTTAGCACCTGACAATTTTGGGAGCCACTTGTCCTTTCTTATATTTATCCTCTAATCATTCCCAACTCTCTACGCTACCCCCAACTCGATAACATGCCTGGCTTGACAGAGACTCTTCCAAGCAAATGACCCTTTGTTTGAGCTCTCACATTCCAAAACAGAGCAATTTGTGAAGAATTTTGGTTTAAAAACCTTATACATAAGTGAATTCTCATTTGTCTTCAATCTCCAAACTTGAGGTGGTGGATGCTATCCTATTAGTTCTAAACTCGGGTACTATACCCGAAAACCTTAACCATACTTTCTTAACTCTCATTCCTAAAAAACAGAGTCCTCGCAAAGTCACTGATTTCAAACTCATTAGTTTAAGCAATGTACTGTATAAGCTTATTGCAAAAGTGCTTACAAACAGGTTGAACCCTTCTTCCCCAATTAATTTCTAAAACTCAGAGTGCATTCATGTTAGAAATGTTGATCACGGATAATATCCTCATTACTCACGAGATGCTCCACCATTTAAAGACAAAGAGGACGCAGAAGACGGGATTTATGGCTTTAAAGCTTGAAAATAGGCTTCAGTAGCAGATTTATTAGCCTCGTCTTAGCTTGTGTTCGATTAGTGACCTATTCCATCATACTTAATGGTCAACCCCATGGTTTGGTCATTCCAGAATGGGGTCTCCATCAAGGTGATCCACTCTTACCCTACCTTTTTCTTTTGGTTACTGAAGGCCTACATGCCCTCTTTAAGAAAGCTGAAATGGAGGGGGAGTTAAATGGTGTATCTCTTTGTGCTACCGGCCCACATGTGTCTTATCTGTTATTCCCGGACGATAGGCTAGTCTTCTGTAGGGCATCTATCTTTGATTGTGTAAAGATTCAATCATTGCTGTATCTCTATGAGCAAGCCTCGGGGCAGAACATCAATAGGGGGAAGACTAATATTTTTTTCAGCTCAAATACCACAGTTCAGACTCAAGAAGCTATAAAGACTTTTCTAGGTGTCCCTGCAATCCAGCAATATGAACAGTATCTAGGCCTCCTATCCTTGGTGGGTAGGGGAAAAAAGAAATCTTTCAGCATTATAAAAGAGAGAATATGGAAAAAACTTAAAGGGTGGAATGAGAAGTTATTGTCCCAAGCTGGACGTAAGATTCTAATAAAGGCAGTGATTTAGAAAATTCCCGCCTACGCTATGTGTGTGTGTGTGTGTCTATATACATATATATATATACTGAAACCTTTGACTTTTTATTGACCTCTCTAGAGCTTGCCACATCATTATCATATTTTTTTAATTAAAATTATTTTTGTTTAGTCCAAACTTAACAAGGAGTGAAATTATATCTCTCTAACAAGTCTAACTTAAACTTAAACTCATCATTATCATTTTTTTAAATAAAATTATTTTTGTTTAGTCCGAACTTAACAAGGAGTGAAACTCTATCTATCTAACATGTCTAACTTAAACTCAAACTTATCATTATCATTTTTTTAAAACAAAATTATTTTTGTTTAGTCCAAACTTAACAAGGAGTAGTGAAACTCTATCTCTTTAACAAGTCCAACTTAAACTCAAACTCAAACGTTGATAATTTACCTCCAAATTTGCGAGGTTAATCATGAATACTATAAAAGTAGTGCAAACTCCAATATGTGTATATATATATATATATATTTTTTTTTTTTTAAAGCCAGGTAGAGGTATAAGCACTTCTTCAGTTATTTTCTTCTCCTCAACTTTGTTAAAAAAAAAAAAATTATGGTTTTTCATGTATTTTTTAAAAAGTAATTTTTGTACAAGATAAAAAAGCTTGCAATAATTGAAATTTAAGGTTGCTGCTAGTGCATATGTCTTTACTTCACCTCATGATATGAAAGTATGTTAATTTCTTGGGTAGAAAGCTTATATACAATATATTAAGAGGAGGTATGACTTTTATTTTTTCAACGTGAGCTCCTGCTCAATATTTTTTAGCATGGGCCACATGCTGATAAGGTTCGTTTAAAGTTTAGACCCATTAAAATTTAAAACTTATTGCTTTATGGGTTCGTGTACTTTTTCTTTTTCTTATATTTCTCATTTGAATAGTCATATATTTTTTGAATTGTTTCGATAATTTATTCTTTAATTATATATCTTTTTTGGCATTTTGAAAGTTTTAATATCTGAATTTGTGTAGTCACACACACACACACACACACACACACAATATATATATATATATATTATCCATGGATTATTCTTTTGAATGTAACCCATCTTTCTCTTATATTTCTCTATTGTTTAGTTATGTATATTTTGTTCTGTTTCAATAATTTCTAAGCAGTCAATCATCTAGTTTTTTAATATTTTTGGTCTTTCCGAAGTTTTAATATTTGAATTTTTCAGTTATTTTTTTATAGTATATTGCACGTTCAAGCAATTACTTCTTCATCAAATTGTACCATAAATTAAAGTCATACAATAATAAATCATGCAATGATATAGTTTCTTAATTAATTTAAGATTTTATAAAATTATTTTAGTCTACCTTACAAATAGGTAGGTTCCTGTGCATAGCACGGATTAGAGACTAGTTAAATATATTGTTAAAGAGAGTGATCTTATGATGTAGGTTAATGTGCATTTAATGATGTTTTCATATTTAAAAAAAAAAAAAAAAAAAAAAACTCAAATTATGCATAAATATGAAGAAAAAACCATATACAACCGCAATAAATTTATGTATGTAAATCAATAAGTATTTTTACTTTCAAAAAAATGTGCACTGTCACTCAGAAGTGATCAATGTTATATTTTTTTTCTTTCTTTTTCTCTCAATGGACCCCCACTTTGTCCTCTTCTCTTTTTTATTTTTTTTTTCTTTCTCTGAATAAAATAGTATTCTTTTCATTACTTAAAAAAAAAAAAAAAAAAAACAATACATACGCACATCAAACGCAAAATTATATATATATATATATATATTTTTTTTTTTTTTGCATATTATAAGATATGTTATTTGAAACATGATAACAAACATATTTTTTGTATTATGAGCACTTTAAACGTGTTTTCATATAATTTTGAACAACAATACTTGAACACAACTACCAAATTGGACCTTACTTGTTAACAATACCCATTAAGTATAACTCTAACCTGTTCATTCATGGATTATATAAGTTGTATATAGTTTAAATGCACTAATCTCATATTCCATTTTATTCTTTGACAAGAGTTCATTACATTTGAAACTAAAACCGTTGGCTTTGCCATAGCCCATAGGTTCTTCTACATTGTCTCCGCCCATAGGCCATAGCTGCTTGTAATTAATTGAACACAAATCATTACTTTTGAAACTAAAACCTTTGGCTTTGCTGCTTGTAATTAATTGGCTGCATCCGTGGGCGTAGTTGAGTTTGATTGGGACGGGTGCAACGCTGGTGTAATTACCCATCTCCATTCACAAAATATTTTTATCACTTTTACTTTTTAACATTTTTCATTTTTTTTATTCAACCGATAAGATTGAAAGTAACTTTTTTTTTTTTTTTTTTTTCAATTCTCAATTTCATCAATTGAAAGCTATTGCACTTTTTCGATCTCAATCCTCGAGCATATCTTTCTTTCTTTCTTTCTGATGATGCCGAAAAAAAAATCATCAGTGAGCCACAGGGCACTCGTACATTCTAAACAGCACCTACACAGCAAAAAAGGAAAAAACCTTGCAGAGAGCATCGGTGTGGTGTCGGCCAAATACCTTCCGAAGGTCAAGTTAGAACTTCTTTCAACTCTAGAGTGCTAGAGAGGGGTTAATTATGCGTACCTCGATGTGTGAGGGAATTGGGGTTTTTATAGTAGTAGAGGGTTGACCTCTTTTTCTAAGAGTAGAAGTCTTTTCCTTATAGGATTCCTCGTGAGCGCGGATCACGGAATCCTTTCCTTATAGGACTCTAACACTAAGCGTAGAATACAAGTAATTTCCTTATTAAACATGCGTGGTGGCCAAGCCATGGGTTCATCCCAACCCGTCGACCTTAGGGCCGTCAGCTATCTTTATCCTCTTCAGCTATGTCGGCGTCAGCTCCTTATTACGTTCAATGGATGACCCAAGAGTGCCGTAGTACTGTCCGTCAGCCTTGGAACCTTCAGTCTTCTTTAGTGGTCTATTCTCGTCAGCTTAGACTATGGAAACTGACGGGTTGAAGCCTAGGTTTATTTGGCGTATCAGTTGCCCCCAACTCCATATCTCCGTCAGTCATAACTGACGGGCTATGGAGTTATAGCTTTTTTGTTGCTGATTTTCATTCAAGTCAGGAGAGAGAAAATGATGCACCTGGTATTAAATGTTTCGAACACGTGGTGTACCCTTATTGGCTCCGCTTCTGGACGAGGACGTCGCTTCGTCTTCCGTGCCATTCTCCCTTATATATATAATCCGCCCCTCTTCATTTGTGCTACTTTCATCTTTGCTGATTCTGGAGAGAAGACTCGTCGCTTTATTCCGTCAACCTTTTCGTGCCGTCAACTACGTTCCTGCCGTCGCTTTTTGACCATCAACTACTTTGAGAGACTTGTAAGTTCTTTATCTCTTTTTTGTGTATTATTTCAATTGATTCCTCTGAAGTGAGGCCGTCATCTTAGGTACTTAGAATAAATCCGTCACTTGTAGGTAGTCAGATGTCAAGTGACGCGTCAAGTGGTCAATCGTCGGTCTGCGATGGAACGGGCTACGATGAGGTATTTGGTTCAGGGTCTGAGTCTGGGAGCTTGTCCTATTCGTTAAAGAAGGAAACATCCGCCTAAACCCCTAACGAGAAAATAGAGAGTCATGGAGATGAAGGTCAGGAGTAAGTAGTAGATGATGAGGGCGAAGTTGAGGGGGACGGAGGAAGGGATAGCGACGGGGACGAGGGTGACGAGGAATCCTGTGAAGGAACCTCAGGAAGTCCTGGAGAGAGTCGTCCTTTCATCCTTCCCGAGGATTGGGCCGTCAATAAGTTTTTACCAACGATGAGTGATAAGGTTTTTAAAGAATTGAGTGTCCGTTTTCAAATCCCAGATCACATTCCTATTCGTCTTCCCCGAGAAGATGAAAAGTGCTACACGGGGAGAACCGCAGACGTAGGTATGTATGATGCTATGTTTGCTACGGGGCTGAGGTTACCCCTGACAGCCTTGCGCCGTTAGCTTGCTGATTTCCTTAGGGTATCCATTAGTCAGATTGCCCCCAACTCATGGAGAATTTTTATTGGTGCTGAGGTCTTGTGGGGTCGTCTGAGTGGAGGACATCGTCAGCTTTCTCTTAATGAGTTCTTTTACTGTTATAGACCCCAGCACCTAGCTTCCTCTAAAGGGATATACCACTTCTCTGTCAGGGAGAAGGAGTTAAGATTAGTATTGGAGATGCCTGATTCAAACAGAAATTGGAAAGGCAGATACTCTTTTGTTAAAGGTACAGACTGGGTATGCCGTCAGGAAGAATGGGCGAGCATGCCTCGAGGTTATTTTGATAATACCTGGGGATATGTCAGGGATTCAAGTTCTAGCCGTCAGCCTTTGTACCCGTCAGTTTACTATTTGTATTTGCTTACCTGCATTAACATTGTTTACTTGTTTTCCCTTTCTCAGCTAACACTCGTCCTCTTATAACCGACGAGCAAAGAGATTTCATCCGTCGGGTTATAGAAATCCCATTGGAAGAGAGGTCGTGTCGTGACTTGATTACACTTGACACTCTTCACGCCTACTGTGGGGGGCCAGAACCGACGCCTGAAGCTCTCAAATTAGAAGAATTTTCTCATCGCCGTGAGTAATCTATCCTTATGACTACGTCACTTTACTTTTTTGCCGTCAGTTTATTTTTAACCATACTTATCTTGCACCTTCGCAGAAATGGAGTCAGCCAAGTAACGAATTAGGGTTGCTGTGGCTCGCCAAAAGGAGGAGCAGAAGTCAAAGGGGGAGTTGGCATCTTCGTCAGCTCCCAAGACCATCGCCAAAGGCACGACAAAAAGAAAAGCTGACGGGAAGGACAGTCGTCAGTAAAAAAAGATGGTCATCACCCCGGAGAAAAAGCCCCGAGAGAAGCCAACTCCTGCCTCAAGCCATGGGGCAGGGAAGGGGTTGATGACTTCTTCTGGTCCCGTCCTGGAGGGACCCCAATGCCTCTTGACGCACAAGGACTTTGCTGTCGAGTCGGTGGAATCGCTTATAAAGCCGACGGACATCAATCCTTATGAGCTGTTGGATATGGAGGAATTGGGGTCGTCAGCTTTGTTTGACCTTACACGGGTAAGTTGTCTTCTCTAGTTGTTTTTTTCTTTCTTTTCTTCCTGTTTGGTGACTGACGGTTGTATTCTTCACTAGGCCCTGGTCCGTGTAAAGGTGCTCTAGGACCGTTGCGTGGCCAAGGAAGGTGTCGTCACACGCATCAGTAAACACAATAAAAACATGCTAAATCAGCAAGCTCAATATAAGGAGGCCATGTGCTTACTGAATGTGGATCTGCAAGGGACGAGGCAGAAGTTAGAGGAGGCCGTCAGTCAAAAGGAGAAATTGGCACAGGAACTGACGACCCTTCGTAACCAGGTAGAGCAGGCTAAGGCCGACGCGGTGCAGAAGTTCAAGGAGTCTGATTCCTTCGTTGATTCTTGTGGTGCCTACTATGGAATAGGATTTGATGATTGCCTTAAGCAGGTCGCGTCAGCCTTCCCTGAGTTGGACCTTTCAGGAATCACCTTGGATGACGCCGTGCCAATGACCCCTGTTAGCGATGCTGTCAATATTGAAGGTGGCGGACTCGAAGATGCACCTTCCAGTGGTGGTGACAGGGTTGTTTTGGCTCAGCCTGCTGTAAACATTGCCATACCTTCTTCCAACCCTTCCGTGGAGATCTTGGATGCTGATGACCCTCCTATTCAGAAGAAATATTCTCTAAGTGATGCTCATTTTTTCAGCAATAGTTTTACTTTTTCTTTTTGTAATAGATGTATTCCATTCCATCTGTAAACAATATCTTTAAGTGCCCCCTTGGTTTTTTGGGGGTTCCTATTCGTACTTAGTTTATTTCTGCTTATAATACTCGTCGTTTTCTGATCATATTTGTACGGCTATTTTGGTTTTGCGCCTCTTTTTTATGGCTATCTCCCAGTCGTAGTTTGAGTTCGTCAACCTACTTATAGTTTTATGTTAGCAACGCCGTTTGACATAGCAACGCCGTCAGCCAAAGCGGAACCATTGGCTTAATTGATCCGTCAGTTTTTATTAGACTGTCAATTTGTAGCTTAGGTCGTTCATTAGGCCGTCAGTTTGTACGGCTTTGTCCATCTCGCGGACTTGGTCAATTTTCAATTTTTTGGACCGTTAGTTGTACAGCTTTGTCCCCCTTGTGGACTGAGTCAATTTTTAGTCTTTTTGACCATCAGTTTGTAGTTTAGGCCTTTAGACCGTCAGCTTTTATGGGTCTTTTATTAGACCGTCAGCTTTAGAGGTCTTTTATTAGACCGTCAGCTTTATAGCTGAGTTTTATTCTTAGGTCTTTTATTAGACCGTCAGCTTTATAGGTCTTTTATTAGACTGTCAGCTTTATAGCTGAGTTTTACTTAGGTCTTCAATTAAACCGTCAGCTTTATAGGTCTTTTATTAGACCGTCAGCTTTATGGCTTTGTCCGTCTTGCAGACTTTGGCCAATTTTCTTGTCGATTCACTTTTTGTGAATGCGAAGTTGAAAGTAGAAATAGTAGTTCTGAATAAACTCCTCTTATTACCATGCATCTATAAAAAGTAGTCTAAAAAACAAAACCTGCCTATTTGGGCTTATTGTAGCAAAAACCAAAGTAAAAAAGACTGCCCTTTGGGCTTATTGTAACATAACTAATAAATCTGAAGAGTAGGCTATGAATAGAAAAGAAAAAAAAAGGGGAGGGGCTTGTTCTTTACGTCACCATCTCTACTGGTAGTATCTTTGAAGGTGTTCGGCATTCCAAGGATGTGGCAACTTCCGTCCGTCTAGAGTCTCCAGATGGTAGGCGCCTTTCCTCTGCCACGTCGTGACTCAGTAAGGTCCTTCCCAGTTCAGGTCGAGCTTTCCTTGGGTTGGGTCTCTTGCTACGCCCATGACTTTTCTCAGAACAAGGTCTCCAATCTGGAAGTTTCTGTGTTTGACCCAGGAGTTGTAGTGCTTGGCCATGCGGTCCTGATACCGCGCAAGCCTTTGCTCTGCTGCTACCCTAACTTCGTCCATTAAATCAAGCTGCAGACGTATGGCCTCGTCATTCTTCTACTCATCATGGTTGTGCATCCTGTAGCTTGTGAGACCGACTTCGGCTGGGATGACCGCTTCGATTCCTTATATTAATCAGAATGGCGTTTCTCTTGTCGGTGTCCTTGCCGTAGTCCTGTAGGCCCAAAGTATGCTTGGTAACTCTTCTGCCCATATGCCTTTTGCCCCCTCGAGCCGAGTCTTGATGATCTTTAGCAAGGATCGATTCGTGACTTCTACCTGTCCATTGGCTTGAGGGTGGGCGGGGGAGGAGTAGTGGTTTCGTATCCCTAATTGCGAGTAGAAGTCTCGGAAGGAGTCGTTGTCGAATTGCTTCCCGTTGTCCGAGACAAAGACTCTTGGGATGCTGAATCTGCATATGACAGATCGCCAGACGAAACTTCGTACGTTCCTCTCCGTGATAGTAGCCAAGGCTTCAGCTTCCACCCACTTTGTAAAATAGTCGATACCTACTACCAGAAACTTCAGCTGTCGTATTGCCATAGGGAATGGTCCCATGATGTCCAATCCCCATTGAGCGAACGGCCATGGTGCTGCCATTGGGGTAAGTTCTTCGGGCGGCTGTCTAATGATATTGCTGAACCTTTGGCATTTGTCGCAGGCTTTTACATAAGCCTCGGCATCCTTCTGCATGGTTGGCCAAAAGTACCCCGTTCGTACTAGCTTGTGCACTAATGATCTCGACCCTGAGTGGTTTCCACAGATTCCCTCGTGTACTTCTCTCATAACGTAGTCTGCTTCTTCTGGACCTAAGCATCTTAGGTATGGGTGGGAGAAGCCTCTTTTGTACAAGACGTCCTTTATCAGAATGAACCTTGCCGCTTGGACCTTCAGCTTTCTTGTAGCTTCCTTTCCGTCTGGTAATACGCTGTTCTTCAAATAAGAGACTAACGGCGTGGTCCAATCGTTTTTGGAACCAAGCTCCTGCACATCAACCGAATTTATAAGTGGAAAGAGTTGAACAAAGGAAAGTGCGTTACCAAGGGTGGCCGTATGTTCGGCTGAAGCGACTTTGGCTAGGCGGTCAGCTTGCTTGTTTTCTCCCCGAGGTATCTGTATAATTTCTGCCTTCAGCTCGTTCACCCTCATCTTTGCTTGGTCCAGATACTTCTTCATTCTTTCGCCTTTACACTCATAATCCCCGTTCATCTGGTTGGTCACGACTTGAGAGTCGCAGTAAATGACCACGTTTTTTGCTCCTGCGGCCCTAGCGAGATCAAGACCTACTATTAAAGCTTCGTACTCTGCCTTATTGTTAGTGGTGGGGAACTTAAGGCGAACTATACATTCGACCGTGTCTCCTTCAGGCGACTGTAGTACGATGCTTGCTCCCCCAGCCTGTCTGTTGGAGGATCCATCTATGTGTATGCTCCATAGAGGAGACTCTTCTGCCACGCCGTCCTCGCCATTTGTGAATTCAGCTATGAAATCTGCGACGACCTGCCCTTTAATGGTGGTTCGTGGGCGATATTGGACGTCAAACTCGCTCAATTCTATGGCCCACAGTGCCAGTCTTCCAGCGGCTTCAAGGTTGCTCATTGCCCGTCGTAAAGGCTTGTCAGTCAGGACGACTATTGTGTGGACCTGAAAATATGGTTTGAGTTTGCGTGCTGCTGTAACTAGCGCGAAGGCGAGTTTCTCCATTGGCGGATATCTTTCTTCGGCCCCGCGAAGCGCCCGGCTGGTGTAGTACATAGGCCTCTGCACTTTCTCTTCTTCTCTGATCAGGGCGGAGTTGACGGCTGCTGGGGAGACGGCAAGATAGAGAAACAGCTCCTCACCTGGTTGCGAGGGACTTAGCAATGGTGGGGAGGAGAGATATGTTTTTAGTTCTTCAAATGCCTGTTGGCACTCAGTAGTCCACTCGAAAGATCTCTTCAATGTGCGAAAGAAAGGTAGGCATTTGTCTGTTGCCCTTGAAACAAACCTATTCAGGGCTACTATCTTGCCATTGAGGCTTTGCACCTCCTTCACATTCTTTGGTGGTGCCATTTCCATTATAGTCCGGATTTTGTCTGGGTTGGCCTCGATGCCCCTTTGTGACACCATAAACCCCAGGAATTTTCCTGCCGTCACCCCGAAGGTGCATTTTCCTGGATTCAGCTTCATGTTGTAAGATCGGAGAGTGTCAAATGTCTCCCTAAGGTCTTCCAAGTGATCTTCCTCCTTTCGACTTTTTACTAACATGTCATCTACGTAGACCTGGACATTTCTTCCTATCTGTTGCGCGAACATCTTGTTCATAAGCCTTTGATATGTCGCGCCCGCATTTTTTAAACCAAATGGCATTACCTTGTAACAAAGGAGGCCTTGGCTGGTTACGAACGAAGTTTTCTCTTGGTTGGCTTCATGCATCCTGATTTGGTTATAACCGGAGAAAGCGTCCATGAAACTTAGCAGCTGGTGTTGCACTATAGAGACTACTAGGGTGTCGACCCTCGGAAGGGGATAGCTGTCTTTGGGGCACGCTTTGTTTAGGTCGGTGAAGTCTACGCACATCCTCCACTTCCCGTTCGCTTTCTTTACCATTACTACATTTGTCAGCCAGTCGGAGTAGTAGACTTCCTCAATAAAATTCGCCTCTTCTAACTTACGGACTTCCTCGGCTATGGCCTGGTCTCATTTTGGGGCAAACACCCGCTTCTTCTGCCGAACGGGTGGGAAGGAAGGCGACACATTCAGCCTATGCACCATGACTGAAGGGTCTACACCTGGCATGTCTTCGTGACTCCAGGCGAACACGTCTTGATTCTCTTTGAGGAAGGTTGTAAGGGTTTGTTGGATTGCGGGACTTGCGAAAGTCCTGATCCTTGTTGTTCGGTCAAGTCTAGAGTCGTCAAGGGGTATTTCTTCAAGTTTTTCAACGGGCTCCATCGTGCTCCGATATTCTTCTATGCTCATGGTCTGGAGTTGATCATCCATTTCCATCATGGCCACGTAGCATTCTCGTGCGGCCATCTGATTTTCGCGTAGCTCTCCCACCTTGTACTCGGTAGGGAATTTGATCATTAGATGATAGGTTGAGGTTGCTGCCTTCCATGAATTGAGGGTGGGCCGTCCTAAGATAGCATTGTAGGCCGAAGAACAGTCTACCACGAGGAACGTTACATCCTTCGTGATCTATTGGGGATAGTCGCCTGCTGTTACGAACAACGTGATCGCGCCTAGGGGAAATACTCTTGTTCCTCCAAAACCGACGAGCAGGGAGTCCGTCGAGATCTATCGTTCTCTATCAATTCTCATTTGCTGGAATGCTGGGTAGTATAGGATGTCTGTCGAGCTCCCATTGTCGACCAGCACCCGGTGCAAGTTATAGTCCCTTACTCTCAGGCTGACAACGAGCGCATCGTCGTGTGGATGGTGAAGACGTCCCGCATCCTCTTTTGAGAAACCGATGGTAGGGCCTTCTCTTCGTGCTATTTTCGGCGCTGAGCCCATCAGTTGGACGTTCTGGACTGTCCTGAGGTATGTCTTCCGAGCCTTCTTGGATGACCCGGTAGTCGTTCCTCTTATAATCATCCTTATGTCGCTGATAGGAGGTTTCCGACAGTCATTGTCCCATCGGGGGGGTTGCTCTTGAGGCTGCGGATCCGTTCTTTCTTTGCTCACAAACTTCTGAAATTTCCCTTGTCTTGTGAGGGCCTTAATTTGCTATTTTAAGTCATAGCAATCGGCCGTGTCGTGACCATGGTCTCGGTGGAAGCAGCAATATTTGTCTCTGGAACGCTTGCTAGAATCTCCCTTCAGCTTTCCAGGAAAGGTCAATTAAGGCCCTGATCTATCGAGGTGGTTAGCGGGGTGAAACTTGTGAATCTTCCCCCCGGGGGCCTAGGACGCCTTTCATCCCTTCGATCTCCTGTTCTCGGCTTTTTCCGCCCTTGGTCTTGTCATGAATCTTCCTGTCGCTCTCTCTTTCTTGGCTTGTCATCCCGGGCCAGCAATGCATCTTCCGCATTCATGTACTTCGTGGCCCTGTAAAGGACCTCCGTCATGGTTTTCGGGTCATTTTTGTATATAGAAAACAAAAATTTACCCTTTCGCAACCCATTTGTGAAGGCTGCTACGAGTATCTTATCGTTGGCCTCATCGATTGAAAGTGCTTCCTCATTGAAGCAGGTTATGTAGGATTTCAGCGTCTCGTCCTCTCTCTGTCTGATGCTCATTAGGCACGCCGTTGACTTCTTGTACCTATGCCCCCCGATAAAGTGAGATGTGAATTGGGCGCTTAACTCCTTGAAAGTGCTGATGGAATTTGGTGTCAACCGACTAAACCAAATTCTTGTGGCTCCCTTTAGCGTGGTAGGGAAAGCCCTGCACATTATTTCATCTGCGACCCCTTGAAGGTGCATCAAGGTTTTGAACGTCTCTAGGTGATCTAGAGGATCTTTTATTCCATCATAACTGTCGATCTGTGGCATTCGAAACTTATGTGGCAGGGGGAAGAAGTTCACGGCCGTAGTGAAAGGCGAATCAGTGCGGTTGACTAAATCGTCAAGGTCACTGGAAACTCGCCCCTTGAGTGCGTTCATCATAACCTCCATTTGTTCTCTCATCGCTTGTATCTCTGCGACAATGTGTGGTGGAATCGCATCCGTGAGGGACAACATGCTCAAGTTCTGCCTCTCTGGTCTGCTTGGGGCATGGCTGCCTTCAGGTTTCTCCTGGTTTTTTCTTGTAGCGCTGGTCTCTTCTTAGTCTTCTTGTTGGTCATTCGGTACTACATTCTTCTGGCACAGCTGTTCTTCCAAGTCGAGGTTTTGTTTAGTGAGGCACTCCATGGCGGCAGCAAGAGTTCGAACTTGTCTCTCGAGGGCAGTCGTGGGTGGATCCTCTCCTTGAACGTCGTTGGTGGTTGCCATCGAGCGAGTGAGTACCATGCAACCCTTTAGTCCGAGAAACAATAATATGGCTTATAAATCTCAACTAATCGACGATCCCCACAGACGGCACCAACTGATGATGCCGAAAAAAAAATCACCAGTGAGCTACAGGGCACTCGCACACTCTAAACAACACCTGCACAGCAAAAAAAGGAAAAACCTTGCAGAGAGCATCGGTGTGGTGTCGGAAAAATACCCTCCGAAGGTCAAGTTAGAACTTCTTTCAACTCTAGAGTGCTAGAGAGGGGTTAATTATACGTATCTCGATGTGTGAGGGAATTAGGGTTTTTATAGTAGTAGAGAGTTGACCTCTTTTTCTAGGAGTAGAAGTCTTTTCCTTATAGGATTTCTCATGAGCGCGGATCACGAAATCCTTTCCTTATAGGACTCTAACACTAAGCGTGGAATACAAGTAATTTTCTTATTAAACATGCGTGGTGGCCAAGCCATGGGTTCATCCCAACCCGTCGGCCTTAGGGCCGTCAGCTATCTTTATCCTCTTCAGTTATGTCGGCGTCAGCTCCTTATTACGTTCAATGGATGACCCAAGAGTGTCGTAGTACTGTCCGTTAGCCTTGGAACCTTCAGTCTTCTTTAGTGGTCTATTCCCGTCAACTTAGACTATGGAAACTGACGGGTTGAAGCCTAGTTTTATTTGGCGTATCACTTTCTTTTTCTTTTTTTTTAGTCCCAACAATTGAGCACTTATTAGTTATTAGATAACATGAACACCATTGTATTACTATAATACCATCCCCTTTTCATAATTGAAACTTCTGATATAATCTTTAGGATGTGTTTTTTTTAAGTAAAATAGAGTGGATGGAAAATTTTAAAAAGAAAAGAAGAAGGAAAACTTGTTTGGTGGGTGTTTGGTTGGAGGGAGGGAAGGGAAGAAAACTGGTGGAGCTCAGGTATTTTCTCTTCGGACTTACCAAAATGTTTTCTCTCTAAAATGGAGAGAAAACTGAGTAGGAGAAATTTGATAGATAAATGACAAAAAGCACATGGGCTTGTCCAATCAGTTTTTTTTTTTTTTTGGGTTTGGACGTTGCTTGTTAGTACCTTTTTTTTTTTTTTTTTTTTTCTTTTTGATTTCCGACAAACTTCGTTGCTCTTCTTTCTTTCTTTCTTTTTCTTTTTGTCTTTTTTTTCTTTTTGATTTCCTGGGCAAGCTTCGTTGCACTTCTTTTTTCTTTTTTTCTCTTTTGCTTTCTTTTGTGATTTTTTGTTTTTGTTTTTTCTTTAGACGTGATTTTTTTTTCTAGATATGATTTTTATTTTCTAATAAATTTGAGTGATTGCCTTTTTTGTCACCTTTTTTTTTTAATAGGGCATCATTTGTTAACAAGGATATACGAGTAAATTTATACAAACACATTTTTTTCATCTCTCAACTTTTCTACTCCCAACCAAACAAAAAGGAGAAAAATTAAAATATTTTCTATCCTCTCACTTTTCCACTCTCCTATCATTTTTTATTCTCCCACTTTTCTACTTCTCTAACCAAACAATCCTTAGCTAAACAGATAAAGTAAAATATAACAATTTTATGCAATTCTTGTTTGGATTAGGTTTGGTTTATATATAATAATATATATATATATATATTAGTATAAAAATTAGCATATGTTAAGCACATATAGAACATGTAGCTTTTTTTGTGGTATAACATTAAGCCCATGGAAACTTCCGCCCACTTGATCATCATTTCGTAATTAAATATTCAAAACTAATTTGAGTGTTTAGTTAACAGACAATCCACCAAATTCCACATTCCAATCATGTCTTGATTGGAAGTTTTTAACCACAAAGACCTATCAAAGAAATTATCAACAATTTTTGAGGTTATTACCTTGCGGTCATATCAGATGAGAATGAGAATCAATCTCTCGTTTGGTACACCCCATAAATCATCACTAACAAATAATCTCAAGTCTTTAAGTCTTTTACTTCTTAGACACTCTGCCCCCACAAATAGCATTATCCGCACGTATCTGTAAAAGCATAGCACATGGTTCTTGTGCATCCAACGGTTCTATAAATAATACGTACGGTCCAAAAACTTGCAAACGTGGCACGCGTAAACCTGGTCCTCTCCACACTTCACCGACCTTTTCATACAATTACAGTGCTCCACCTTGCCACACACAAAAGGTTTTTCTAACACTTTGGCCTACAAATTCGGTCACCATTGTTTCTTTGTTCCACACTGCCACTTTCAAAAAGTTCACAACCTTCACAACCTTATAGCTTTTTTTTTACACTTACACACAGAGAGTTTTGTGTCACCGGTGATGGAGTACTTAGCATCTTCTCAGGACGGGCACGATCAGGAGAGCAACAACGAGCGGCTGGATATGATTCAGAACATGGATCCAACGGCGGGCACGAGCTTGTTGTCCCTTCCCATGGAGGCTTTTTTGAAAGCAGCGATCTCTCTTAAAGACCAGGTGAGTAATGACAGTCACGCGCTCGTTATTAGGAACTCGGCTGATAATAGTGTTCGAGTAAATTGAGGTTTTGGTGCTTCTTAACAATTTTCTAGGTGGTGCAAATGACGTGGATAGGACAACATGGTATGGATTCGGGTATGGGTGCGAGTATGGACCCGACGGTGTATACGGGTCTGCTTGGGACAGCTTTTACCTGCTTCCGCTCCTACGAGGCCACCGGTAGCCAGCAGGACTTACTGTTGACCGCCGAGATTGTTGACACGTGTGCCGTCGTCTCACGTGCCTCCACTAGGTAATTTATGTATATTTAGTTTTTACTTTGTGGATCATATTTCTATGTCGTCAGTTTAGGAAAGTGTCAATCATTTTCGGTATTTACTATGGTAAGGTGTGTGTAAACTTCATGGAAACCGACATGCGTGTGAGGAAAATTTTTAGTAAATCTTGGAGTATAGAAAATTGTGTTTTTTCTTTACACATTCATGACGGACTTTACTGTAAATTTAGCGAGTGGACTTCACTATGAATATGAGAGAAAAACATTATTCTCTTCGGGACTACCTTAAGAATTATTCGAATATGAGGCTCGGTTAATGTTGTCCAAGATTTTTTTTTTCTGCACAAAAATGAGTATATATAGATGTGTGTGTGTCTCGATTTAGGTTGGATATATATATGTGCAGGAACATCAATAACTCTAATTCAAAACAGGGTTTTATGTTCATTGTGGAGGATCCCACATTTCAGTTTTTGAGGTTTGAAAAAAAAAAACCTATTCACGAAAAAATAAAAGAAATATCTTAGACAAATTCAGGTGCTTCTCAATTCATTCTAATATTAGCAAAAATGTCGGTCTGCATGCTTGAGATATTTCAATTTAACTAGACTAGAACTATAAAGTTTAATGAGAAATTTTAACCATTTTTTTTTTTGAATCATTATCATCAAAAAATGTGTCTGGTATTACTATTCTTTTACACACATAAAAGTTAAAATCTAAAAAGATATTTTCTTTTGGATTTTATGAACGAATGTCCGGATGGGATAATTTAAAATCAATGAGACAAAATTACCTTCGTTTCATGTATGAGATGCCATATTCCATTTAATGTGCGTTCTAAAAAGAATTATTCTGTCAATAGGCATATGACAATTGATACTTAAGCTAAGTGCACAAAGAATATTCTACTTCTACAGTTCTACTACCAATAAAACAAGTTTAACCCGTGCAAGTGGCTCAAATGGTAGGCTATGGGGACTTGCATTCAAGTGTGAGAGTTTGAACTTGATCAACGGTTTTGGAACATTTCCAAAATATCATATGCTTGATGTTGCAAGCTCCCTAAAGAGGAGTGCTAATATTTGAAGGGTCTAGTTAGCAAGTATCTTTAGGACATTTGTTATTAAATTGTTTGAGGAAAGTTTTAATGGGAAATATAAAAATTATTTTAAAAATAACTTGTATTTTTTTTTCTTTTTCTATAAAAATTTTTAAAAAATAATTTTTAAACAAATGCCCTAAAGCATTAGTTAATAAAATTCATATTTGAAAGACAAAAGATATTTCAGTCAACAGTAAAGATATTTGCTATTTGTCGATTGTCTTTATAATTGGGCATTATATGATATTTGCTATTTGCCGATTGTTTTTATAATTGAGCATTATATTATAATTGGGCATTATATGATGATCTTGTCTTTTGGTCTTTATAATTGGGCATTATATGATGATCTTGTCTTTTGGTAAAGGGCAAGGATTTACTGTTGCACCCAGTCCTGCATAATGTGTGAATGTGTGTGAGAGAGAGAGGGGTGAATGTTTAGAGAGAGGAGTGAGAAACACTAGCTGGACAAGTGTCATTTTAACATATTACCACATCCATCTCTATGCAGAACTTGCTGCAACCAAGGTTGCAGCAAATCATTGCCCTTAAAAAGGAATACACAAAACATGAAGAGAGATAATAAGTCTGATACAACTTAGCTCAGCTTTGTCAAAAGCTAGTAGATTTTCCACCACGGGGCGGTGGTTTATTGAATGATAAAAAAACGGATAGCTAGAGCTGGTTCCACTGATTTGCATTGCCGAACAAGATTTTTCTTTGTGTGGGGTAAATATATATTTTTTGTTGTTGATATCAATGGACAGGCATGTGACATTTTTGTGTGGAAGAGGTGGAGTTTATGCTCTTGGTGCTGTGGTCGCTAACTACCGAGGGGACCATCAAAGACGTGACCTGTTTTTAAGTCTCTTTCTTGAGGTATCAACAAATCTTCAATTTTCTTCTCTAACAAACAAAGTCGTTGATGTATTGAAATTTTTTTTTCCCAATCACATCGGGTTTCATATCTTGGAAAATATTTTTTGGGGCCATTAATGGTTCATTGTCATGTTATCTTCTATACTGCCAAACATAGCGTGTACTACCATAATTATCAGGACAAAGACAAACGCATATTTTCATATCTTGTTTTAATAGTAGAAAAAGGTTCAACATGTCTTGGAAATTAAATTTTCGTTTGAACCTATATAGGTTGTCACGAATCCTTGTCCTATTACATTCTCTTCTTCCACGTCTAGCTAAGTACCTCCAAATATATCTTGGTTTATCGGTTGCATATCATGTTTACTTGCCCAAAAAATAAAGGTTTTCTAGTATAAAAAGTGAATAAAAATCTTTTGTTTCATTTTTAATATTCCACTGCTATATGTCATATATCATTTATCCAATTGTTGTGTTTTACTTTATGTTTCACCCATCACAATTTTTCATGTATTAAATTTTATTTTATTTTCATTTTAAACTTTAGTTATTTTACAAGGAAAGAAAACAAAATGTGTGGCAAATTGTGCTTAAAGAAACAAAAAGTAAAATACAAAAAGTGGAATAGATAATTTCTACTCCTAGATACACTATCACAATATATTCTAACATAAGAGATTTATTCATACCATGATTGATGATTTGAAATTAACTTACGAAATTGATAGCACCTTTAGTTTCAAGTGGAATTTATTCCTTGGTTCTTTAAATGTGGACCTGCAACTTATCTTTTATTGTTTATGGAGGTAGATCGTATTCGAATCCCTTTAGGTGTGGACAAAACCAAGGCCCATGTGGAGAATATCTTACGGTGAACCCATTCAAAAAAGACTTTTGAATAGTAAAAGATAGCCACAGTGCACTGTTCAGCTATTTTTAAGCATGACAAATCTTGGGTCTCACCCATGAAAATGGTGTCATTTAGCCTAAGGGCCATTCAGGCAATATTGGAAATTCATGTTATGCTTAGTAGATACATACTTGCCACTTGAACCAACAGAATACCATGGAAGGGAACCTATATGCCCCAAAATGCAGGTATTGTGAGATATCTAGGCACATGATGTTTATACTTTAGTAATGCTATACAAATGGAAATCTTTTACAGACTCCTGGATTAGTGAGGGTCACAAAAAATGCTTGTTATAACTACAGAGATTTTAACACAAAGACACACCACAAAACAAAAACTACAGAGATTTTGATGCTAGTTTGTTGAAATTTGGGGTTTGTGGAAGTACATTTTTACAACCAAAGAGGAAAAGAAAAAAAACATGGACACAAGACCACGAAATGTTTAATGTGGTTAGGCTAACTTCATGCCTATATACAGGATAACTATACAGGATAACGCGAACCAAAATTCATTATTAATAATTTAAATTACAATCACAATACACCCTCAAAAAAAAAAATTTATAATCACATTAATAACTACCACAAACCAAACTCACACTCTTATAAATAATACTGATAACCTTCCCTAACACAAACTAACCCAAATTTCAATACACACATGACAAACTCTAAACACTAATTTACAAACTTAACACTCTCATGGTCCCAAAAATCCAATATATTGAGTGGTCTTTTACTAAAAATAAAAATAAAAACCCAATTCTCAACTCTCTTACACGTGTATTATTCACCTCAAAATAACTATCAAACCATTTTTCAAAGAATTTCATTCATGTTCTGTTAAAAGTCTTCTCCAATCCCTGTATAGGAGGACTTCTTAGGCCAAAACTGCTGAACTCTTTATAATGTACTACAAGTTTACTTGTTCATTGGTGCACAAGGATTACGATATTAAGAGTGATAAGTTCTTTAAGCAAATCTTTATTTTGACTTAAATTTCATCAAGCAAATATTCTTCTTCTTCTTCTTCTTCTTCCATTTCTTTTCTTGGCAATAACTCCACCTTAATCAAAGTAAGCTTTCATTCTCGAACAAAATGATAATTGTTCCATAATCAAATAAAACTTATACACACATCTATCTCAAACCAATTTCATACCTACAACAAACATCACCTTTAAACTAAGATCAACCTTGGACTTTCTGTAACATTAGATGTCTAATACTAGTTTGTTGTGACAATAAAAGTTTTGGCGCCAATTTGTTGGAATTTGGGACTTGCGAAAATGCATTTATACAAATTAGAAATAAAAACATTCCCACAAAACAAGTCGACTTTAACAAACAAGAATCATAACGGGGACTTACCATTTCAGACTAGGTGATACTTCTTACAAAACCCTAAGTGCCATGAGTCTAAATCTTTATATACATGTACAAGTAGAAATTTTTTTAGCTTTATATCAAAGGATGTTTCATTAATTGTAAGATATTTGCTTAATTGTTATGAGGCAGTTAATGTCATGTCCACGAAAAGCAACAAGCATGTCTAAAAATTGTCTGCTTAATCATGTACAGGTAGCACAAGAGAGAGCTCTCCCTATTGGACCTGAAGAGGGTGGTTTTGGAATGTCATATGATCTTCTTTATGGGCGAGCCGGATTTTTATGGGCTGCTTTGTTCCTAAACAATCATCTTGGAGAGGAAACAGTACCTAGTAATCTTCTCATGCCTGTTGTTGATGCTGTGTTAGCTGGGGGCAGGGCAGGGGCATCCGATAACACAGCCTGCCCATTGATGTACAGATGGCATGGAACGAGGTACTGGGGCGCAGCCAATGGCCTAGCCGGAATCTTGCAAGTGCTACTTCACTTCCCTCTCTCCAATGAAGATGCTGAGGATGTTAAAGGGACTTTGAGGTACATGATGAGTAAGAGGTTCCCTCATAGTGGAAATTACCCTTCAAGTGAAGGAAACCCAAGGGACAAGTTGGTGCAATGGTCTCATGGTGCAACCGGCATGGCCCTTACCTTGTGCAAGGCATCCAAGGTTAGTAAAGCTCAGAACAATTGCATTGTGTAATCAGTGGATAGTAACACTTACAAGAATATTTGACATAGATGCAAATGTATGGAGATCTAAACAGTATTACCATTATAATTATTTTTCTAATGATGCAAATGTTCTGGTTATTTTAGTTATCCCAAAAACTTAAGTTATTAGGAAATGTTGAATTTTATCATTTAATTATAATTCTAAAACTCCGGTTTAATACGTTACTTTAATTCTATGATAAATTACAAAGTATCTAAAAATCAGAAGCAATTAAAAATTGTGAATTTAATTAATTAACTATTTCTCTAACAAATGTTTTTGTCTTTTAATCAGGTGTTTGGAGGAGATAGAGAATTTCGTGATGCTGCAATAGAGGCAGGAGAAGTGGTATGGAAAAATGGGTTGGTGAAGAAGGTGGGACTTGCAGATGGTGTGGCTGGGAATGCCTACGCGTTCCTATCCCTCTATCGTCTCACGGGAGAGAGTATATATGAGGAGAGAGCAAAGGCATTTGCAAGCTTCTTGTATCATAATGCAATGAACCTTGTGACAGATGGGCATGCTAGTGGGGCTGGCCATGCCTCCTCTCTTTTCCAAGGACTCGCTGGAACTGCTTGCCTCTGGTTTGATCTGCTTGCTCCTGAAAAATCTAGGTTCCCAGGATATGAACTGTAGGTGAAAATGAGGAGAGTCAAAACCAAATTCTCCTTATGAGATTCAAAGTAGGACCCTAACACACATATATGAATGCGTATGATTTGCAAAATGCTCTAATATGATGATGAGAAATTATTCCGTGTGTGTATATATATATATATGTATGAGGTATAACGATAAGTCTCTTTCCCCCTTATATAAAGGTGAGTCTTATCTATGAGATTTATGGATGGAACACATCCTCACGTGAGAAGAATTTCAATGTGAGTACAAGGTTAGGATGTCCGTGAAGTGGGCAATCTTGCAATGTATATTATTGAGTTAGGCCTTAATTTATATAATCTTGTATATTATCCCAACTTGTGAGAAAGAGTGCTTATATTAAGGATTAATTATTCTATTTCCTAACATTTGTTCTGTGCTAATTAAGTCATTAACATTTTAAATGTATCAGTTTAGGCTCTAACATTTTGATGTTATGTCAAAATAGTTCGTCATAAAATAATGGATAGAAAATACAGATGTGGTTAGTGGTCAAAATATATATATATATATATATAATTTTTTTTTTTTTTAATGTCAACTTGGGTTTTGTGTGGAAGAAAATTTTTGGGGAAAAAAAACTCTAATTACTTCTTTATTTACTTCTTTATTTTGTGCCAAAGCTGGTCCACTAATGGGCCGTAGCTTCTGTTTTCCTTTACTTCCACTCTTATTGGGCTTATTTTTATCTTTTACCCCTACCAAGCCTGTTCCAGTCCAGCCCATTCTAAATTCCACTTTATTGTTCACGCCTCCTACCTTGGTATCCATCAACTTTCCATTCAGATCCCGTGTTTGATTTTCCCAGACATAATCATCCTCCATAGTTGCAATATCTATTGGATTGCAGCTGCTCGCAATCTGACTTAGGCTGTGTTTGTTTTGGTTTGACTTAGGCTGTGTTTGTTTTGGTTTCAAATCACTTTCGGAAATACTTTTTTGTAAACGCGGGTGTTTGCGCATGGAAAATAAATTTTCCGGAGAATATTTTCAGTTGACCGTGTGTTTTAATGGCTTTGACTCGGAAATTGGTTTCAGTCAAAATTTTCACTTCAAACCATTTCCGGACTCACGCGCAGAGAGAGAGAGAGAGAGAGCCCATCGCAGACCCATGAGCCTTTGACTTTGCCGGCGACCTAGAGCCTTTGCGCCATGAACCCACGAACCGATCTTCAACTTTGCCGGCGAACCCAGAGCCTAGATCACGCCACGAACCCAGAGCCTTCGACCCAGAGCTAGAGCCTTCGACCCACGAGCCTTCGACTTCTCCGGCAACCCAGAGCCTTTGACTTCGCCAGAAACCCACAAACCGATCTCTCTCTCTCTCTGATTTTGATTTCTGTGTGATTTTGATTTTTGTTGTTGTTGTGGTGGTGTGGGTGGTGGTGTTTTGGTGGTTTTCCTGTTGTGTGGTGGTGGGTTTTGTGTGGGTGGTGGTGGAAAATAGCATTTTCAAAATGTTACCAAACATATGAAAATATTTTCTAGAACAATTTTCATAATGCAACCAAATACTTGAAAATATTTTCCTTTCTCGAAAATAGCATTTCCGGAAAATATTTATTTTTCGAAAAATATTTTACATTGAACCAAACACAGCCTTATTGGAATTTTGGGATCAGCAGCCTTTGAATTCGATAACGTAGGATCATTAAGGATATTGTCATCGATGTCCTTTAAAATTTCCTCAAAATCCGGGATACGCTTCCTTGAATCACATGTTTCAAAATTATGCCTTCGTACGTCACCCATCGGCTCTCCCCCTCCATCATTCATCTCCATCAGCGTTGCTATCAACGAGTCAGATTCCCCTATTCCAAATCCTAGGATCGTCATCTCAATTCGAACTGGGACTTCTGTCGCCACCTTGTCAGTTTGCGCCACCTTAGAGATACGTGGTTGTGGCTTTATCCTCCCTGATTGATCATATCCCTGTACCTCCATGACTGTCTTCTTCACATGGTTGAATTGAGGAGCTCTAATCCAGGATCCAAACTGCTGTTCCTCAATCCGTAGCAAACCTCTACTGCTCAGCCATAAATCACAGTCTTTACCATCATGCGAGAATAGCCCACACCAGTTGCATATGTTAGGTTAATGCTCATAAATAAACGCTGCCCAACCTTCACCCTAATGATCCTATGATATTCTCCTACCTCTGCACAACGGCTTCGTGATATCAACCTTGACTCTCACCCTCATGAAGTTTCCACCTTTCATTTCTCCAACATCCTTTGGCTGACTAACCGGTCCAATTGTTTCTCCGATATTGAGCGCCACTTCCATCGTTAATAGCTGAAAAGGGAAATTGTGAATCTAAACCCAAAAAGTGGCTAACTTGAAAGCTAATTGTTGGATTGGTACCGCCCCGTTATACGCTATAGAGCCACTAGATGCCTATCAAACGCCCATGGTTACCCTTGTATGACTTTCTCCGCATTCACTTCCATCTTAAAAGCAATCAGTAGAACGTTATCTTTGCCATCACATACCTCAAAGTTCCCCCTAGTTCGCTAATTTGGTTGGAAAGTCTTAGCCACCACCTCAACATTTACATTTCGACGAGTGAAAAATTTTGTGGCCAAAATAGCACCCACCTTCTTTTTATCCCTCGTGAGATCCACCTTCGACCCCTCAACCTCTGTCAACGAGAGACTCTTCCATCTTGAAGTCAGGTCCTCCATTCTAAGGCACTTGACCACCAAAGCACCTAGCACCAAACAGACAGAAAAAAGAAATAGAACAGTGCCTTACTATTAGCGTAGAAAAAAAAAAAAAAAAAAAAAAAAAACAAAACAAAACAAAACAAAACCCTACTAGTAACGTAGTTACTAGAAGGACCTCATCATCCTTTGCAAAGGGAAGGGAAACACATTGCTACAATGGAGAGAGTGTAGGCACTACCCCCTACCGAGAACATCCCAAAACTTTCGTGGCAAATAGTTGAGTCATAATGAACACTCACATAGCAAAGCCAAAAACACAAAATGCTAAATGCAGCTAAACAAAACCCATCTTTACTCAAAGCTGGTTTTTAGTATACAGTCTTTCTTATCGTTAAGAATTAGCGTGATCAGAGCTTCTTGTATCAATGCAAATATGATCACAAAGCTAGCTGACCATGTGAGTGGAGATGGGTTTGGGCTTAGGTTTGAAGTTTGGGTTTGGCCTATGAAGCTCATGCCTTCACAAAAATTAGCAAGTCATTTGTGATCTATAGGTAACTCACATTAAGAGTTCGCTTGGGATTCGTTTATTTTGCCAAAATTGAAAACTTTTTATTGAAAGTATTGTAGATAAAGGTAAAATAAGCTGAATAGTAAAATAAGTTGATAAAAATAATCTTTGCCAAACAAACACTAAGGGTGTGTTTGTTTGGAGGTGAAATAAGGTGGATGGAAAACCTTAGAAAGAAAATAGGAAGGAAAACTTTTTTGGAATGTGTTTGGTTGGATGGAGATGAAGAAAAATAAATGATGGGGCTTAGATGTTTTCTCCCTGGCTCACCAAAAAATTCTCTCTCCAAAATGGAGAGAAAACAATAGAGAAAATGTCTGGGCAAAAAACTCCCTCTGCTAACGTGTTAGGTACTATTCACCGTCTCTTTTTTTTTTTTTCCTGCTTCATTTCCGTTTTGTGATATTCTTTTTATATGTTTTGTCTTTTCTTTTTTTTTTTTAATTACGTGTCACCTGTTTCTTTTTTCTTTTTCTTTTTTTTTAATTTCCTTCCTTAGTTTTTTTTGTCCTTTTTTTTTTTTAATTTCCTTCTTTATCTTTTTTTCGTCCTTCTCTGTACACTTTTGGTTCTTTTATTTTTTTGTTCATCTGTATTTTTTTCTTATTTGTTATTATTATTTTTTCTATTAGGGGCATAAAAGTAAATTTATACATGTTACATTTTTCTATCCCTTAACTTTTCTACTCAAAAACCAAACTCCATTAGGGAAAACTAAAAACTTTTTTATCCTCTCACTTTTTTATCTTCTCTCCATTTTCTATCCTCCCATTTTTCCACCCCTCCAACCAAACAGACCCTAAGTTTGGTGCTACTTGCAAGCCACTTTGAACCCCCCACAATTTATCTTGCCGCTCAATTTTTCTACAATAACTTGAATAGCAGCTCATCTCCTAATGCAAGAGACCAAAAAATAAGTCGAGGTAGTCTTACTTCTGCTATGGAGGAGGCCACACATCTATCTATGTCACGATATCGATAAAGAATAAACAACAAAAGTCTTATTTTAGTCTTCCTTGTTGACAATGAAACAATTGGAGTCAATTGTGCGAGTGTAAAAGGGAGAAAGATCTAAAAGACCTCAAAGTGATATTTTTTGAACTTGCAATTCAAATGCTATAATGTGAGTACTACTTGAAATTACAGGGTCATAGACATCAAAATTTTATGATGTATTGATAGCCGTTTAATTGATCATGATTAAATACTTGTGGTCAAATTAGTTTGTATTTGATGATGTGTCAATAGTGGACAATCAACAAATGAAATCAAGCCACATTTCAATTTTTTGAGTTACCAAGACTCACATATAAATGACACGAGTCCAAGCCACGTGGTAGAATTAAATGAAGAAAGCCATGTGGCAACATCAAAAGAAAAAACTCACATGGAAAGTTCTTATTAAATGAAAGAACAAATTAAATTCAAATTTAAATGTGTAATTAACTCTCAATAAATGTTGAGAGAATATTCCAAATCAAGTGCTATTTGAGTTGCCTATAAATAAAGGCTTTCAAATGTGAAAAAAGGGAGAAATTTCGCTCTGTTTGTTTCGATATAAAATATTTTCAATAAAATATTTTCCCATTTTCAAGTGTTTGATTGCATGTAAAATATAGTCAAAGTTGTAAAATATTTTCCTTTGACTAAAACTTTATGCGTAAAAACTTGTAAAATATTTTACTTAAAAAAACAAGTGTAAAACATTTTACAAAAATCTAACAACCTCATACTCGACTCTCTCCCCCTTTCTCATAGTTTACTCATCCTCTCTCACACCTGCCCAAACCAACAACAACACCCACTAGCATGCCAGTCTTTACCTCCACTCCGCCAGCACCCATTCGTTGCTCTTCACCTCCATCCTGGTGGCAGCACCATCAAATCTCGACCTATTTTTTTGGCGGAGACATCACCGTGAGAGGCCCAAGGTGAGCCTTATCATCGTCGTTTCGTTGCTCGTTGCTCAGATCTGTTCAAATCTAGAAATGCTACCGCTAAGATCTCTGATCTGGAATCGCTGAAAGTGGACATTTTGCTAACATTGCTAGCACCAAAGACCTTGTGGACATTGGCAAACTTGTGGGGATCATTAGATGGAAAGTAAGGAGCAAAAATGCAATCTTTGGTGCATTGGCGCCTCAGTAAACATTAAAAAATTTATGGAAAATACAAGAAAAATTGGGGAAATTTTTTTTGGAATGGTCTGCATTGTTCAATGTTTGAAAAGTTCGAATTTAGCTTTGGTGTTTTTAATGCATAAATGTTTTAAACTTCGATTAGTTTTTTGTCAAATCAGCTCTATGAGTGCACAAATGTTTGTCTGTTTGGATGCACAGATACCGAAGATTAGAATTTATAGACATTTTATCTATCTGTGCATTCATTGAGACTGGTTTTAGAATTGTAGTGGAAGTTTCCATGGAATCAGTTGAGACCTTACTGGCATTGGTAAAGTCTTAATTTTTGGCTATTTTACATTATTAGTAAGATTCATTTTAAAATGATGGCGTCCACTTTATATGGTTAATTTTGGGAATATGAGAGCAAGAGCTATGAGAAGCCATCAAACCTCCATTTTGGTGGCACCACCATCAGATCTTAGCTTGTTTTTTCGCTCCTTCATGATTTAGGTTTCTGGGATGGCTTGGGGGTTGCGGTGGGTGGCTAGGTGGGTTTGTGGGTAGTGGTGGCTGGGTGGGCTGCAGTGGCTGGCTAGCTTTTGTTGATTTTTTCTCTTCAATTTGTGATTTAGGTGGCTAGTTGTGACTATGTTGATTGGGTTGTGGTGGTTGGTGGTTGTTGGTTTGTATTTGCATTTTTTAGTATTGAGGTCAATCCAAATACTTGAAAATTTTTTCCTGAAAATGTTTACATGTAAAATATTTTACATTTGAAAATATTTTACATCGAAACAAACAGAGAGAGAAAAAAACCCTACTGACATTTTGCCAAAATAGAAAGTCATCTCTAAGTCCAAAAGAGCACTCTTGCTCCCTTAAAAATCAATCTCATTCCCACTTCTTCAAATCAAAGTAAGGATTTTCCTTCAAATTAAATCGAGATCAAACCAACAGCCCTCAATTTCAAATCAAAACTCAAATACATCCAATCACACATCCATCTTGGAGATATTAAAATACGATTCAAGATCAAGCTTCATAGCCCTTCGGATCGTAAATTTCTTTGGAGATCGAATCAGAGGAGTTTTATTATATTCTTTTATTGTAAAGAGTCATATAAAGAATTGTACTCAAATATATACAAATCGATATAAATCGATAATTTGTTACACTATTTTGTGATAGTGTGATTTATCTTTTAAGAATCTTATGTGTACAACAGCGTCAATCATTGTGAGTCTAATCTCTATCTTTGGCAACTAACCTGAAGACTGATTCAATTATTATTGAGATTGATTCCAATATTTGTTAGGATGCTCTAATTGATCCTAGTCAACCCCCTCCTTGGAGAATTAGGCCCATTCTTTATGATATGCAAAGCACGTTGTATGTCTCCTCTAATCTATATGCTTTGTGAGTTTCTAGGTGGGTTAATTTGGCTGTCCACACTCTAGTTAGATGGTCTCTTAATTGTAAAGTTTTGGCTCTTTTGATTTGGGTAGTTGTCCCCTGTTTTGTTTCTATTATCAAGGATGATGCTGCTGGTTGTTCATTGTAAAAAAAATCATTACAAATCTGTAACAGCATGTTTTTTCCTATATGAATAGTGAGAATATCAAAAACTTCATTTTCTAGGATTTATATTTAAAAACAATTCATTTAGAATATGAGTATATGACATTCTTGTTCAACTTTAGTTGCTTTAACAACAATTTTAAAAATAATAATCAAAACACACAAGTAAATTTAATAATTCACGCAATAGAAAACTAAAAAAAATGACAATAACTATTCAATTAAGTTAGTGAGAATAATTAAATATTTTTTATTTCATTCAAATAATATATTTTTATACTAAAATATATCAATCATATTAAAATTCACATTTTCTCTTTTAATTTTTAGTGACATGTAAATATGTAATATAACTAATTTCCAAATATAATATTACCTAATAAGTACCTATACATGAAATAAATAGATAATTTTTTTACAAAATATTTTCATTTAAACTTATAAGTACTCGATAATCTCGTGGCACATTGTCTACTATTATTAATTGGGCTTGCTCTCTTGTGTAACAATCATTTGTTAGTTTCTTTATGGGATATTATTAATATATTATTACCGAGTCTCTAGCTTAATTGATATTCAATTTTTCTTGATTCGAATACAATAAAGTTTGATTCTCACAAAAAATTAAAGGAAAATGCTAACGAGTACCTTTAGGACACTAGTTAATAATTCATTTAAAGAAAGTTTTTATGAGAAATGAAAAAAAAAAATAATTAATATTTTTACAACTTTTTTCATTTTTAATAAAAGTGGTATCAAAACTTTTTTAAAATTGATTATTAATAAGTACCCTAAGTACACTTGTTAGATGATCCAAAATTAAAAGATAACAAAACAATAACGTTTTCACCCGACGCAAGTGAGGATTGATCCCTCTCCAAAAAAATAAGGTAAGAATTGATTGGTCATTAGCTTATTGCACCTTAAAATTTGATTTTGACCCTTTGGATTTAGTTATAACTTATATGTGCGATTTGATGGCCTTGTTTGGATTGTAGCATTAATGTTAGGCCAGGTGCTTTACATTGTTTGAGCTTTGAACTATAGTGCTTGTTGTGCCATCCTAATGGATTTACTATAAATAAAAAAATAAAATAAAATAGCACTATAGTTCAAAGCACAAACAATGTAAAACACCTGGCCTAACATTAATGCTAGAATCCAAATCAGGCCATCAAATCGCATATATGACTAAATCCAAAGGGTCAAAATCAAATTTTGAGGTTTAATAACTAATAACCAGTCAATCAATTCAATCCTTAATATTTTTTTTTTCCAGAGGCAACGTAAGGCATGAAGAAGCAAATTGATAAGGAGCCCAAGTCAAGGCTAATTGAATACTATAAAAGTAGATCATAAGCTACTTGCAAGAAAAGATCGTCAAATTAAATTTGAAAAGTCTTAGGTTTGGGATGACATATTAATTGGTACACGATAAAAATCATATTACTAAGGAAATATGTAAAAGTGATTTACCAATGATAACTTTTCACTCTTATAAATTGTAAAAATAATATGATTCTTACCACCTTATGGTTATTATAATTATTTTTTAAGACAAAGAAGTAGTGTTCTAACTTTTGGTCCGACTATTCTACTCCTAGCTAATGAGACACGTCGAAAAATCCTATAGACAAGTAGTATAGTGTATTAAACCTAAAACATTTAAGTTTACGTCATGCTCTATAGTAATGAACTCATCACCCCGATACTCTGTTCCTTGTGGTTATTATTATTATTATTTGAAATTTTACAATCATGTAACCAATTTTTTTTTTTTTGAGATATTTTCAACCTATGACGTTCGCTTCTGATAATAACTTTTTATTATCAAATCAAGACAACAATCGATTTTTAATATAAACGAGGATTGAATCTGAAATCTTTTATTCAACTATCATAAACTTTACCGGTTAAATTAATTGGAACCCAAATCATATGACCAATATTTTTTTTTTTGGTCATGCTAATGAGTGTTTTTAGAGCATTGGTTAATAATTTATTTTAGAAAAATTTTTACACAACTTTTATGAGAAATAAAAAAAGTTATTAAAATATTAATTATTTTTTTCTTTTCAATAAAAATTTTATTTAAATAAATTATTAACCAATGTCTTAAAGATATTTGTTAATATTTTTTTTTTAAAAAAATTTAAATTTATGACATCGGCTTTTAATAATAGCTATTTCATAATAAAATAAAATTAAGATCACAATTCATTTTTAGAACCGGCGAAAATGGACTTTCATCTCTTATTCAAGTAATTATGAAGATTTGTACATTTATTACCGACGGTATGCAGAGAAAGACATCTGTTGCCTTGTTGGTCGTCCTGGTCCACAACGCGTGATAACTACATCATCTATAATTACGCACGCTTCGGAGAATGAATGAAAATGCAGTCCCCCCTGTCCCAATAATAGTGGGGCCCACTATGGAATTGCCAACGAAGGCTCTGTGTCCTCCCTTCTCCACCGTCCATGTCACTTTTTATCTTCCTCGTAATTCGCAAACCCCGTGTTAACTTGTCCAGTAGTGCCAGGGACACTACTCTAACTTTTCTATTGTTCACATAATAAAAAATGTTGTAGACCACTTTTTAAGTCAATAATAATTCCCCATCATCACTGAGAGTATGTATGAAAATAAATACTCGCCCTAGCACCAGTGACGGAGCCACACTTGGACTAGGGGGGGCAATGGCCCCCCCTAAATTTTTTTAAAAAAATATTATTGTTATTATATATATATATATATGTGTGTACTAATTTTAGCAATTTTATTCTATAAAATTACATTTTGTTTCCATTTAACAATATCATTGATTCTTTTAAGAGTAATGTTATACTCACAAACTTTTTTATAACATTTTTACAAACTGTTATGGTAGCAAATTCTTATTGGTTCGCATACGGGCACACCACTCACATCATTTTTTTACTTACCAGTAATCACTTATCATATCAGTAATTTATAAAAAACTTGTAGTTCTAGCATTTTCCTCATTTTAATGACCATAAAAAAAAAATCATAAATCTAAAATCTAAAATCTAAAACAAAATATACAAGCCTAAAAAAAATAACTCAACAAAAAAAATTATAAGTAAAACTAAAAATTAACTAATTTTATCCAAAATAAATAACCTTGCCTTTTAAAAAATTCTAAACAAAAATAATTTTGTTCTTACCCACCAAAAAAATAAAAAAAAAATCTTAGCAGCTAAGTAAGAGAATCAGAGGTTGAAACTGCCACACACAACCAATAGTAAAACCGCCCCCCCTAACTCAAAGTTCTGGCTCCGTCCCTGCCTAGCACTAACCTCTATAATAAGCAATTAAATAACCCAAAAAAAAAAATTCTTGATTTTCTTCAAATATATATATATATATATATATAGAGAGAGAGAGAGAGAGAGAGAGAGCAATTAAAAACAAAACAAAATTTTACTTCTTGATTTTCAATGAAACTTTTGAATGGATTTATCAACGATTCTCATAAACATGAGATATATTTCCCTTTTTCAAAAAACAATTTTTAGATTTCTTTTAAAGAAATGTTATGTCCATAACAATTTCACAACAAATCTTAATTGGTAAATTATTATGAGTTTTATTGGTTGGATAAAAAAGTAATTTCAGTGATAAGTTCAAATTAGAACCAATAACAACTAATCATCTATAATTTGTTGTGAAATATTGTAAAAATGTTGTAAACATAATACCTCTCTTTTTTTATATATATTTTAAATATTTAGTATCAAATACGTGGTATTTAAAGAAAAGGTTTAAATATATTTTTCTTCTTTTAAGATTGTCAATTTTAAATTAGTCTTGAATTTTAATAATATATAGTTTTCACTCTCCAACATTAAATCTTACCGTTAACTCACCAAAAATTTCATTTTAACTAAAAATTTACATTATTATAATAATCAATGAAATACATTATAAATTTTGAAAGTCGAGTCATTGATTTAAAAGTAACCATACACTAAGAGAGTTTAAAGTGTATTTTAACTTAAAAGTGTTCAATGACTATTTATTTGGAGTAAGTTTTGAAAGTTGAGTGATCGATTTAAAAATACTTGTCTTACATCTTGTTGAAAAATGAAGAAAAATTAAATGGGAAAAAAGCTTCTTCCAATATATTTGATCTTTTATTAAATATATTTTAAATAATCAAAATATACATAAATATTAAAACAAAAGTATAAATCTATGTAAACAATCTATCTCACAATTCCGCATAACATCAACAACAATTTTTATTTTATTTTGGTATATAAAGATAATTTTATTAAAAAAAAAAAATAGAAACGGGACTAGGGAATGGGAAGATACCCATCAATATCAACCAGGACCAATAAAAGATAGAATTGATGAGTTGAGTAACTCGAGTCAAGTAATACAAAAAGAAGCCCAATAAGAAGAAATTTACATCATGAAAAAAAAACAAAAACCTAAAGCATGGAATGTTTGAAATTAGCGCTCGAATGGCCTACTTTGAGCAAGAGAAGTGGTTATTTATGGCATCAACACACCAATAGTAACTTATCTGCTCACCGAAGAAAACAAAACGAAAACGAAAAAAAAAAAAAAAAAAAAAAAAGATTTTTCTCCTGAATAAATGGTAAAAAATATATTCTAAAATATAATATATATGTGACATTACCCCTTTAACTACATTTTCTTTTTTGGGAGGAGGAGGAAATTACATAAAACACTTATAATTTTTCAAAAAAATATGGAACTCTTGAAATTTTGAATATAACAATTAAATTTTTTTGTGATATTGTTTTATGTATAAACCATTAAATATTTATAATGAAAACGAATTGTAAGTTGGTCATCTGATAAAATGCATCCATCTTATTTTCAAAAATATCTCAGTGGAGTTTTTTTTTTTTTTTTTTTTTTTTTTTTTGAGAATCACAGTGGAGTTTATATCACACTCAAAAATCACAATGGGTTAGATGGTAATACAATAATTAGAAATTGCAATCAAAATCTTAGTGAAATCCTCAATTAAATGAGCAATGTTACATAGAAAAAATATTTAACAACATTTTTTACACTTACTGATGTGACAAGCTTGTATTGATTCTCATTTGAACTTATCACTAACGTCACTTTTAAAACTATGACGGTCTTTAATAGTATTTTCTTTTGTTGAAAGGAAATTAGATTTATAAAACTAAGACATACAAAGTCTAGGGTACATAATACACTAAGCATTAGCTAATAATTGGTACAAAATGCAAGAAGGGGATACGATTATAAAAAAATAAAAATAAAAAACAAATTGCTACTAAGGTTTCTTTGGCTAAAAGATTCAGACAATGATTCCTTTAATAAGTCATATTAACATGTATCAAAATTTGATGCGTGTATATACATTTTCTCTAATGATTCAGACAATGATTCCTTTAATAAGTCATTAGTGTTTGAGGTGGAAATCAAAAAGATTTTGTATATTCTTCGTTTTAAAAATAATAATAATAATCTATACTATTTAAAGGGGTTCTCCTATTTTGATTCCTCAATTTTGATGCCTAAAATATCTTCATCATACTCACTTACAAGTTTTCAACTAATAGGGATAAATATGTAAATTAAAATAGTAAGGTTAAACATATAAAACTACTAATTTAAAAAGTCCTAAATTTTAGATAGATTTGAAAAAAATTACCTACAAAATGGGAACACTCCCACTAATGACTGACTCACTTATTCTAACACGCGTTTCTAATATTTTATATAAAAATAAAAATTAAAACACCTCACGTTCAGTATTAAAAACAAAAAAAACAAAAAACAAAAAACAACAAAAACCAACTAAGATAGATATACAATTTTTACTCCTATAAAACTCATTCTATTTTAACTCCCATAGATATAGATATACACGTTTGAAATAAGCATGTGTTTTCTATATAAACTCAAAGTACTCTTTTTTTGTGTGTGTTTTAATACTTATCCCATCTCATGCAGATAAAAAAACCTTATTCATCATTCTCAGAAAAATAAACACTTATTCTTATCCAAATAAACTTTGGAACCATTATCAAAATCAAACTTTATTCTTATCCAAATAAACTTTGGAACCATTATCAAAATCAAACTTATCAACTAAAGCAACCGTTACAGTAAGTAAAAACAAAACCCGAAATTTTAAACCTCCACCAATCCTTGGACGCTTCATCCGCTTCCTCTGTTTCATACCACAAACATATATGGACTCCACGTTCTCCTCCCAAACTGCAACTGAATATAAATACCCGGTTATGAGTTGTTTGTCATTCTCTCCTTTTTATCATAGTGAGGAACTTGCAAGGTAAAGTTCATTATTTTGCCTCTTGGACATTCATGAGTATTCAGGTTTACTTTATTCACAACTTTGTTGGATTGCATAAAGGCCAAATTAATTGAATCCGGATGAGGAGCTATTAATCGACAGGATGACTTCCAGGGAAATTTGAGGTGGTTATCATTTATGTAATTAAAAATTAACTATGTAAAACAAAAACCCTACTTATGTCTGTATCTATCTATCAATATGTCTAATATTTATATTCTACTTAACAAACAACTTTTACCTAATATGTTCCTTATTAATTGTTAAATTAATAAAAAATTTAATGTTATATATGAGAAGAGATTCTTTTAGCAGCTAAGTTAAGAGATGTGATAAAATTTTACAACTCTTTGATTAACGAATTTGTATTGAATAACAATTATAATGGATATAAATTATTAATCTTTATAAAAAAAAAAAAAGAAAACTAAAAGAGTCATTAAACACGCGTGGTAATGCCAAACGCTGCCAGTATAAATTATTGATAATAAGATAAATACATAAACTACTCAAAAAAAAAAAAAAAAAAAAGATAAATACATAATTACCAAAAGAGTCGTTGTGGACACGTTGCACTCTTTTCTAGCGATTGACAAGTGGTAATGCCAAACGCTGAAGTGTACGAATCAACCACGTTCGGTCACAACTCAAAAAACTTCGTTGAGTTCTGCTTGAAATTATGACCTCTAAGATTATGCCACTTGCAATCCCTGCTTCTTCTTGTGTGTCTCTCTCTGTCCCTCCCGAAGATTTTATTACTATTTGAAAGTCCACTGGGGGGCTCTCTAGCTCTGGCCCAATAAACATTTTGCATTGGTAGCCTTGAAAACCATAGAAATGCTCGAAGCAAACCGATAGAGAGAGAGAGAGAGACAGAGATTGTTCTATATATTGTATAGGTATTGGTAATCTTTGGTCTTTATACTTTGAGAAGCAAAGAGCAAATAATGGAGCGCTATGAGATACTGAAAGATATTGGGTCAGGGAACTTTGGGGTGGCAAGGTTGGTAAGGGATAAATGGAGTGGTGAGCTCTACGCTGTCAAGTATATTGAAAGAGGCCCAAAGGTGCTCTCTATGCAGCTTCATTTCTTACTTCTCTTTGATTTTTTGCCTTAAAGAACTAACCTTTTATGGACAACTTTTCTATGATCCTACCTTGGTTGTGTTTATTTATTCACTTTTCCATCTGAGTTGTGTGTGTTTTTCTTTTTCACTTTTTTTCTAGTGGGTTTTGGTTTTACGGGTTAATTGGCATTTCTTATATTTTTGGTCATGGACAGATTGATGAACATGTGCAGAGGGAGATAGTGAATCACAGGTCCTTGAAGCATCCTAATATAATAAGATTTAAGGAGGTATAGTGCTGTTTTACCAAGCTTTATAATTGCCATTTGCGATTATGCCTTATAGTTAATGAAAAGAGGTCTTTAAGGATTATTTATTATTCTTCCCAACTCGAAAGAACTTCAAAATATCAGACTTCTTTGTGCTCTTAATAGAATATGCTATGCCATTCCACTTGTTTTAAGAACTCTTCCTTTTTCTTTTTCTTTTTTTTTTTCAATGTTTATGCTCTTCAATTTTGATTCAATTGTATTTGAAATGGAATAACATCCTCTCTATTAAATTTTGGTTTTCTGTTTCAAAATAAGAGAGTCCTTAGTATTCATTTATGTGCCTTGCAAATGAGAAGTTTCTTGAATTTTTTTTACCCAGTTTGAAATTGCAGTTTCTTCTCTTCATGAGGGATGCCTTCATAGAATTTTTTTTCTTTTAATTTTCATAGGTTGAATTATTTGAATGAATCGGATTCCAGTTTTCCAATTATCAATTTGGATAGGTCTTTGATATTGCGCTTGCTTATAAGTAAAGTCAAAAATCAAAATGTTCTAATCCAACAAGATTAGGACAAGAGAAGAGAGTTTGGAATCCAAGTTGCTATTACGTAGTAAAGTTTTTCATTTTTATTTCTTCTATCATATTGGCAATGGAACAGAACTATAGACTACAGAGTTTACAGTCTTTTTTCTTTTGTGTGGAGAATCTACGGAGTACAGAGTCAAATAGTATTTCTAATGCCTTTTTTGATAAATAAAGTCATATAAAAACTAGTCAAAAGAGTAATATAATCTTTTTTTAAGTAATATAATTACAACGTTTGGACGTTGGAGATAGGCTTGGGGTACAAATAAATTCTTAAAAATTGAGGTTACAAATGCTTGGAGATATGGTTGTGAAGCCATGCGTGTAAAATGGTACACCTTTGAATCTAGCGTGTGGACGTCACACATGTTTATAATGAAATTTAATAAATTTTATAGTTCAAGATAAGTACTAAGTAGCATGAGAATAGATTTTATAAATAAAATATTACCGCATCATGCTAATGAGTGCCTTAGGACATTAGTTAACAATCAATTTTAGGAAAGTTTTGACACCACTTTTATTGAAAATGAAAAAAAAAACTGTCAAAATATTAATTTTTTTTTCCCATAAAAAACTTTTTTTAAAATGATTATTAACCAATGTCCTAAGTACTAAGTAACATGAGAATAGATTTTATAAATAAAATACTACCACATCATGCTAACGAGTACCTTAGGACATTGGTTAACAATTCATTTTAGGGAAGTTTTGACACCACTTTTATGGAAAATGAAAAAAAACTGTTAAAATATTAATTACTTTTTTTTTTTCTTATAAAAACTTTCTTTAAAAGAATTATTAACCAATGCCCTAAGAGAATTCGTTAGCATTTCCCTTCGTGTATTACCATCGATTTACAATCTATGAGGGAGAAAGAAAAATCAAGAAAGAAAGAAGACGGGCATATAAAATAATACTTATCAAAGTGGTTGAAAATGTGAGGAAATTTCAAATGCTTTTGTCTTGTTCACAAGGAGAAATTATCAAATTAATAGTAGATCTTTCTGTATTTGATTAAATGACTGAATTTCAAATCCTCTGTTTTTCTTAGGACATTCCTCTGCTTATTTCTGGCTCTTGCTTTTGTTGCTAATATGTAGTCTACAAAGGGATTTAGCATATTGAGAACAAAGGGGCATTTTTTTTGTAGGTGTGTCTAACACCAACTCATCTAGCCATAGTCATGGAATATGCTGCTGGAGGAGAACTATTTGAAAGAATATGCAATGCCGGTAGATTCACCGAGGATGAGGTAAATTAAAATAGATAAGAGTCATCTATCGTTATAAAATGTATACTAAATATGGTAATAAATCCTGTGTTAATGGTTAACACTAGGTAGGTATGGTACATATTTAAAATATTAAAAAAAAAGTGTATAGTTAAATTCTCCTATGCATATAATGTTAATATTCAGGGCATTCCATTCGTCCTTTTTTTTAGATAGTTTCAACCTATGGCGCTTATGTCTTTGGTATTAACTATTCTGGTATGCGTTTATGTGTAAAAGCAAATAAAACAGATGACTGGCATGCTTTTGACCTCTTGGGCTAGAAAGGCCTATTATTGCAAACATATCGGTTGCAGATTTTATTTTAATCAATTTGACAACAAATGATGTTTCTGATGGCTAACAAATTAATTGGTTTTTTTTCAATAGGAAAATAATTTTTTAATTTTGGCTTTGTGCATGATGACTGGCATGCTTTTGACCTCTTGGGCTAGAAAGGCCTATTATTGCAAACATATCGGTTGCAGATTTTATTTTAATCAATTTGACAACAAATGATGCTTCTGATGGCTAACAAATTAATTGGTTTTTTCTCAATAGGAAAATAATTTTTTAATTTTGGCTTTGTGCATGGTATCTATAAAATTTGTTCTTCTTAATTTAATTTTCTTTTATGTTTGTATCAGGCCAGATATTTCTTTCAACAGCTTATTTCGGGAGTTAGTTACTGCCATTCCATGGTATCATTCTAAATTATAAATTGGATAATGTCTATAATATTTTAAATCTAGGACCTTCAACCTTGCACCTCTTGCTGAATTGAAGATAAATCTTATTTTGATTTCTTTTAATTTTTCCAGCAAATTTGCCATAGGGATCTGAAGCTGGAAAACACACTTCTAGATGGAAGCTCAGCCCCACGTCTCAAAATATGTGACTTTGGCTATTCCAAGGCAGTGAACTTAGCAATTGTTCATTGTTCAATAATTAGTACAGCTAATTAAATTAAAATACTAATGATTTTACCTCATTTTACAGTCATCTGTGTTACATTCCCAGCCCAAATCTACAGTAGGCACACCAGCTTATATTGCACCAGAGGTCTTGTCAAAAAAAGAATATGACGGAAAAGTAAATTTTATTCCTTTTTTCTTCTAGAATTTTTTGTCATTATCACTTTATTACCAACTTTGATCACTTAATATGTGTGGCCTTATTTTACTCCTTGAAAATTATGTAGATTGCAGATGTTTGGTCTTGTGGGGTTACCTTATATGTGATGCTGGTTGGGGCTTATCCCTTCGAAGATCCAGAGGATCCAAAAAATTTTAGAAAAACACTTCAGGTTAGCTATGATACCAATTTCATTTGACCACTTTTCAATGTGTTTATTGTGGTTAAGTAAAATATGCTAATTGTTTATGGCAGAGGATTCTTCGTGTCCACTATTCAATTCCAGACTATGTTCGAATTTCGTTGGAATGTAAACATCTTTTATCTCGGATTTTTGTAGCTAACCCCGAAAAGGTATTAAAACTTACACATTTTGGCTCAAAAATAAATTTTCGTGTCCTTTTTAATTTTTCCGATTTTTGTTCATTTGAGTTGCATTTTGTTTAGAGAATTACCATCCCAGAAATTATGAAGCATCCCTGGCTCTTAAAGAACTTGCCAGTAGAGTTCATGGATGAAAATGAAGGTAGTTGGCAAAATGATAAAGAAAATGATTCATCCCAAAGCATCGAAGAATTACTGTCCATAGTTCAAGAGGCTAGAAAACCAGCTGAGGGGCCCAAATTTGGTGGTAGTTTTGTTGGGGGCAGCTTGGAATTGGATCTTGATGATCTAGAAGCAGATTGTGACATGGATGATATAGAGACAAGTGGGGATTTTGTCTGTGCATTGTGAGTACTGTTACTTTGTATGTGTAGCTTCGCCGGCCAAGTTCTCAGAAAAGCGTTTGTGGTAAGGTCCTCTTTAAATGTTCAAAGGGAATCAAGTCGGTGATGTTGATTGCCCTTTTATGGACGTTTGCTCTCTTGGTTTGTGTGTGAAAAGCATCAGGGCATTCATGTTATATCTAAGTTGTGTTTAGCAGAACATGTGTATTTTACTCTTTTCTTTTTATGAGAGTTCTAGTTTACGTGTGATGAATTATAATTTGATGGGAAAAAAAAAAGAAAAGAAAACTGTGTTGGGAAAAATCCTTTATTTGAATGGAAAATGATAAAATAATAAATATATAGTATCCCGATATACTTTGATGGTTAAATAAGATCAAGAGTTCAATCATTGCCTACACCAAAACCAAAAATCGATTGATATTTTAATTTGATGATGAATAACGTAATCATCAAAAGATGACACCATAGATTGAAATTTTATCCAAAAAATAACATAGATTCCACTATCATAAAATTGTGTTGACAAATAATATTAAATCAATTTATTAAGAGAATAACATGTTATTATACTGTCATGATTAAACTATGGAGTTAGTTATAAATCATAGTAAAAAAAATACCCCCTTTCACATCTTAATCAACATATCCTTTTTACTAATATTATTTTTAATTTTCCCCTACCTCTTTTTGTACTTTTTGGCTTGAATTGAATTAAATCACTCTTCTTCATTGATTGCTCTCATTTACATGTAACCAAACAATTTCAAACAACTCTTCCTCATCTTTTGATCATCAACATAATCTAAAGTATAATTTATAAAGAAGATAGCACCAAGATATCTGAGTGTCATTGTATCAGCATGATCCAAATAGCATAAGACCACGGAAATCGATAAAATATGGATATTATAAGTCATATAATATATATATTTTTTAATGTTATCAAGGTAGGTATACTTCTGATTAATGCTCATAAAATAATCAAAGTCTAAAACGTCAGCCGCCTGCTTAGAGAATGTTGATTGGCTGCGTAAGATTAAATTTGCACCGACGACACAGAAATGGATCGGAAAGTGCTACAAACTTTATTATAAAATTCAACAAACTAATATGATAATGAATCCAATTGGTATCACTTCAACATTTTTCCTCAAAAAAAAAAAAAAAAATCTATCACTTCAACATATAATAAATAAATACTTGAACTATTTTTTTTGTTACACCTCACTTTATAAAGCCTATACAATAAAATTTACAATCCTTAGCACTATTCAAAGTCTCAAATGAAACTGCCATATTTGGGAAATAGAGGTAGAAGTACAACACGTCTAGTGGGCAAGACTCAAGAGTGGGTTTTTTTTTTTGGAAAACAAACACTAATTAGGGATAAATAAATTTTATTTGAATAAATTATATTACTGTTTACACTACTTGCCACCCTAACCCATGTTTCACTTTGCATCATACCATCAATTGGGCTATCAACTTAGATAGAAAAACATGTCACGTATACTCATGTGACCTTTGTAAAAGTGGCATCACATGAAAAAACCAAATTGTCTATCTTCAATCCCTTAAAACAAAGTCGTTTAACATATATAACCCTTATAGTGCTACGTAACCTTTGTTTTAAGGGATTAAAATGGATAATTCAATCTTTTAATGAGGTGCCACATATGTAGAGGTCATGTAAGTCACATGTGATATGTTTTTTAATTCAAGTTAAAAATCTAATTATCAGTATGGTGCAAAATGAAACACATGTTATAGTTTACACCGATAATCAAGTATTATATTAGGATGATAAGTGTAAATGGAGGTATAATTTAGTTGGTAACGATTAATTTTTCTCATCTTTTTTAAAATAGCTTTTAAAAAAAATTATACATAGAAACAAGAAGATAACATCATCGGATTTTGTTTCTTTCGAGGACTTGCAAAAGAACGGCTAGACAGCAGAATATGGAGTCATGGACAATGGTATTGTTTATGTTCACTCTCCACACCAATATAATGCATAATGCATGCACATATTTTTGTGGCCATAATTGCGATGCATTATCTGGTTTGCATTTCTATGTGAACCCTAACCAGTAAACGTGTAGATATAGGTATGTCTTGAGTCTTCTTAGATATTTGGGCCATTTTAAATAATGACCTAAATATGGGGCATATCTTATCCCCTATCTCCTTTATAGGACGTATTGGTTGGGTTATTTATAAGATATTCACAACCCCCACCCCCTTTTTTTATTAAAAAAATAATAATAATAAATTCAAATGCCATGGTTTATGAAGTTGGTAGTGGCTGAGGATGATATTTTGAGTTTTTATTTCTTACGTCCACTTTTGAGTAGTTTTTTTTAGAAAGAGTACGTGAATATTATTAAGTAATAAGAAAGTCAGCGTGATACGCTGCAAGGGTTTAGAATGGAACATTCTCCATCCAAACAGAAAAACCAATGATATGACGTGCTTATCTAGCTAAGTTGTGAACTATAGAATTGTCATTTCTACCTACATGCAAATAATTGATACAAGTAAAAAGGTTGGCTGCTTCTTGGACATCTCTAATTAGAAGACCAAAGGGTGCAAGAGAGGGTGAGCCATCCAGTAGAGCTTTTATCACCGTTTCTGAATCTCCTTCAAGGATAACCTTTGAGAAGCCTAACTCAAGGGAGAATTCAAGTGCTCTTGTTGTTGCCAATGTTTCCAATTCCACCACCGTTTGAGGGAGTGAAATTTTTTGGGATAAAGAGGCCATAACCATTCCATGACAATTGCGGATGATAACCCCTATACCTGCTTTTTCTTCTCCTTTAAAGACGGCGCCATCAAAATTGACCTTGTAATAATCCTCAACAGGTGGAGACCATTTGGACAGTGGTTAAGGTGGAGTTGGTTGTTTCCTTGGCTGAGCAGCTCGGAAATAAGATATCCTTAGTACTACTGTATAGTTGTTCTAATCATTGTATTCTTTATTAATTTAGTTATCCAAAGCCACCCAAATGGGTAAATGAGTTTTATGTACTCAGCTCAATTATGCCCACCTTAAACCCACTCATTTGACACTCCTAATTTAGTAGCTCTTATCTTAACTCTACACACTCATTAGATTTTCAAATTAGCAGCATTGAACACATATAGATTTTATGTATTGCACCTTATTCAACATATTACAATCATATATTAATATTGCCTAGGAACCTTTGAGCAAGATGGAATCTTATCCCCTCCTTTGTAATTTCTATTTATATAAGATAATTTAATAATGACCAATGAGAATAGTGATTTAAATCAAGGACGTTTCTATTGGGAATACTAAAATGTGCTAATTGAATTATAAAACTCTTGATTGCAATCACATATTATTAGTATGCATATACAAAATTTAATTTTCATTATAAATTATTTTAATATGCAAGAATATTACATTTTTTTTGGATAAGTAAGAAATCGTATATTATATAATTAAACTTGAGCACCAAAAGTTATAGTTTTGCCAAGTGGTTCTTTTCTCTTTGTAGCTGCACTCTCATTAATTATTAAATTAGTTTAGTTAATTTATAATTATCATTGCAGACTTAAAATGTAATTTTTCTTAAAGATTTTACAAGTAGAACAATCATTAAAAAAAATCGTCATTCTTCTTTTCATGTCTTATAATTTAATAACTTGTAATGATACATCAATAACATTTTCATGTGATAAGTTGTTACTAATTTTAATCTTGGCCCACTATTGAAATTACTTTTTTGCCCACTAAAAACAACCAATAATGACCTTTCACCTAAAATTTATTGTGAAAATATTATAAACATAACATTTTTCTTTAATAATTATGATTTGATTTCATAATTATCCAATCACAAGAATGAATCATATTAAAATGGAAAGTTCTCATTTGTTGGTTAATAATAAGATCAAGGGTTATGCCTGTTCCAATCTGTTTCTTGGTCTTTTAAACTTCTTTCTTAGAATATGAAATTTAAATTTGATTTTATTTGATATTATTGCCATGAAAAATTTTAAACTATTGGAGCTATTGGTTTGATTCATCATAATTATTTTTCTTCATTTAACATTTGAGATTTGGTTTTAGTAGGCTAAGCTATTGATTCAACCTGAATTAATGGGCTCCTTGCTATCTATATCTATATTATCTATAAGAGGATTTCCCTTTTTTAATTGGACTTTTTTTGTGGTTCGAAAATATTCTCATTAATGAAAAGTAACTTCTCTTAATAGATAGGGTCATAAATGTCAAATAATAAATTTCATTTTGAATTCAAAAAGAGAACTCTTAAAATTTTGGATTTTTTTTCCCTTTAAGTTCATCTTTTTATTCCCTAAAATTTAGCATTTTTTATTCATTTCTCATCCAAATAAAAGTAAAACACACCCCATTTAAAAAATATAAAAAATATAAAACTAAAATTTAGCATTCTTTCCCCTCACGTTTCATCTTATTTTTCCTACCCAAACTTTTTTTCTATATCACTACACCACTTTTAAACATACGTTCAAAAAAGAAATTATAGTTACTTCTTATCTCTAAAGTTTATTATTTTTATTTGTTTGAAAAATAAAAAAATATATTTGCAAATTATAATAGATGCAGCACCAGCATCCGGGGATGCAAAAAAAGTATCTATTTTATATTTTTAAAACATACTTTATTTATTTTACCAACTCATTTTATAACTCACACAACATCTAATTTTTATTTTTACATACAACTCATTAAAATAATATAAACAACTCATTTCTCTCTCTTCTTTCTCATCTTTTTCTTCCCTTTTTTCCTCTCTTCTTCCCTCTCCATCAAATCTACACTGCTAGCTAGGGAGAAAGTGAATAAAATAAGTATATTTATATTTACATCTCAGCTACAGTAGGTTTACAACCTTACTGTAGCTGGGGGGAAAAAGTTTTGGATATACCAACCCGGATGTTGGTGGTTTTGGAATGAGGAGCTAAAATAGCAACTTGGGGGGGGTGTTTTTACACCCCCAATGCTAATGCTGTTATTTCTATTATTTTTTGAGTCTGGACTAGCGAATTGGGCAAAATCAGTGAAAACCAGCTCTATATATCCACCCAAAAGAATTTAATAGGCCTAGAGGCCCAAAATAAAACATTCCAATCTTATTCGGTCCATGACAACATGTATTTTTTGAGCTACATGACAGCATGTATTAAAAGGCCCAATAGGGAACCCAAAATGGGATAGTGATATGGTACAGACAGTCCTACTACACTTAAATACTGTACCCCAATCGAATCAAATCAGCGGCATGTAATTCACTCACACAGGTTACTGTTATTAACTTCATAACACCGAAGACTTCCTTACTCTCATATATAAAATGCTTCCCAAAGCCACAACCAAAAACCCTAAATCGCTACGAAGAGCCCCAGCGGAGCAAGGAAGAGCCAGGAGCGGCATTTTCTCGTCGCGGCTGTAGCGTAGCGATCGCGTTCATCGAAAATGAAGGTTTGGATCTATCAAATCTATCAAACTCTCTCTCTGAAACCCTAACTTCCTTCGATTCTTACGTATCCACTTTTGCTTTTCGTTTCGTTTCAGTTCAACATCGCAAACCCCACTACTGGGTGCCAGAAGAAGCTCGAAATCGACGACGATGCCAAACTGTACCTCCCTCTCTCTCTCTCTCTCTCTCTCTGCGATTAATTTATTTGGATCCAATTGTATTCAATAGGGTTGTGAATGATAGTAAAGATTTGTTTGTGATTAACCGGTATATGTCTTTGCAATGAATAGAGTTTTGTGTTTAATAATAATTTATTGGCATTGCAATGCATTATTAGCCATTTTGTGTATGATAATAATCAAGGTTAAAATTTGTGTGTAATGAATAATCTGGCATCTGCATTAATGATTTGCATTGTGAGTTTTGATTGCTATCTTTCTTTGTTGTTGGCTTAATGCCCATAGAAAAAAGGTCTACAATGTATGATAGAAAAATTTGTAGAATTTAAACAGTTTTGCCTAAAAAATGATTATAATCGTGTTCATTTTGCATTTAGTTGCTTATTCTTTCTTTATGTATCTCGAGGATGAAGGAAGAGAGCGGATGGTGGTTGTTGCGTGTGAAAAAATCAAGAAAAATTAATATTTTAATGAAATGTAGTGTAAAATAGATAATTTGACTTTTGTTTTGAAAAAGTGAGTATCTAAAATAGAAAAGTAGGTTCTTATGCTAAAATATGCAGGAATTTTTGTACAAGCTGATGTGAATTCTCTTACACTTTTATGTTTAGAAATGTCGTGTACTGTTGTTGTTGTTAATTGTTATCTTAGGTTCCCTATCTGGGAAAACTTAGATACATTTCCTTGGGTGCCATAACTTACTGCATTGACTAATGCACTGTAGACAGTCTTAACTTTCTCAAGGATGATTAAAATTCGACCATGTGAGTTATTGGTTAAGCAAAATGGTTAAAGTTAATCCGGGGACCTTGGGTACTTAAGTTTTGCCAATGTATTCATATGTTTGTATGTTTCCTTGTCCGCCTAGTTCTATGTTTGTTTTGTGGCCACAGATGTGTGTTTTTTAAAGCGCAACTTTTTTATGCTGTTCTCTTCTTCTTTTTTTTCATTAGCAAATTTTATGTTGCAATTGAGAAGTAACCGAAATTCCAATCTTAAACTACAATTACAGCCGGGCATTTTGGGACAAGAGGATCTCACAAGAAGTCAATGGAGATGCACTGGGTGAGGTATGGTTGTTTGTAGTTTTCTTTTTAACCTTTTGCTATTTTTACTTCTTAAGTTGTGCTGCATTAAAAATTTTCCTTTTTTTTTTTGCAGGAATTCAGGGGTTATGTGTTTAAAATAATGGGAGGCTGTGACAAGCAGGGTTTTCCAATGAAGCAGGGAGTGTTGACTCCTGGCCGTGTTCGTCTCTTGCTCCACAGAGGTTTGTTTGTTGTGTATTATTTGTGTACTTTTTTGCTTTTGTGAGGAAATAACTTGGTGTGCATTTCCAGCAAACGTTTGGATTTGTTTTGTTGTCATTGTCACTAATTGGTGCAGAGTTTGTTTGAACAGGAACCCCTTGCTTCCGCGGTCATGGCCGCAGGAATGGAGAGAGGAGAAGGAAGTCTGTCCGTGGATGCATTGTTAGCCCAGACCTCTCAGTTTTGAACTTGGTTATTGTGAAGAAAGGTGATAATGACCTTCCTGGACTCACTGATGTTGAGAAGCCAAGAATGAGAGGTCCAAAGAGGGCATCAAAGATCAGGAAGCTGTTCAACCTCTCCAAGGACGATGATGTTAGGAAGTACGTCAACACATACCGCAGAAACTTCACATCCAAGACTGGTGAGTTTGCTGATCAGTTTATTAATTACTATCCTAGTCAACTGTGAACAATTAGCATTCATAATTTCATTCATTATAAAAATGTGTGTATTTTATCTTCACAGGAAAGAATTGCAGCAAAGCTCCCAAGATTCAGAGGCTGGTGACTCCTCTGACTTTACAAAGGAAGCGAGCAAGGATTGCAGACAAGAAGAAGAGAGTTGCAAAGTCCAAGTCGGCTGCAGCAGAGTACCAGAAGCTTCTTGCCACTAGGATGAAGGAGCAGCGTGAACGCCGTAGTGAGAGCTTGGCAAAGAGGAGATCCAAGCTCTCTGGAGCTTCTAAGCCATCTGGGACTGCTTAGGTTCTCTATGGTGTTTATTTGATATTTTTTTCACTGAATTAAACATGTCTGGATCATAGATAGGGAAAGGTAATTTTGATTTGTTCTCTTGATTCTTGGCCTTCATTTGGATGCTCTGTTGCACTGGATGTGTTACGTTTGAGTTTTAATTGCTTATTTAATGTTGCGGATCTAGTTTTCATTTAATGTGAGAATTCTAAACCTTGACTTTCAAACCATTTTGCTCATGGCAATCGGTTAAAAATGAAATACTTTGTCAAAGTTATTTGGTTAAACCCTTGTGTTCTGATGCTCAGTGGAATCGGTACTTGACCAATGTTAATCTTGGTTCCGAAATGCTGTATGTGACACGGAACTCTCATATCTAGTTGACCTGGGTTGCATAGAAGTTTTGAATTGGCATTCTAGGTACTTCCAAAAAAAAAAATCTCACGATAGGTAAAATAATTGGGTTTAGTTTTGGGAAGGGATGAATCTTGTAGGTGTGGTTATTGGAAAAGGGAGGTATTAAGGCCTTGCTGGGGAGTTCATAAGGGAATAGAATGGAATGAAATAGAATCATCATAAAGGAATAGAAATGAATGGAATGGAATGAAATGTATTTAAAGAAGGAAAAGGAATAGAAAAGAATGGAATGGAATGGAATTAAGTAACCTTGATTGGATGATTTAAAATAAATGAATAAAAATGAATGAAAATGAATGGAATGTAAGTAATTTTATTTGGGAGTAACATGAAAAGAATAGAATAGAATTATTTTATGACAATATTATTATTAAACTCTTATTTTAAAATAAAGAGTTGAATATATAGAGGCATTTTGGGACTTTTTAGTAAAAAAATCATTAAATTTAATTTTATTTCTTCCCGTTCTTTCCAATTTCGGGGGGAATGAAAATTTGAGATTTTAAGTGAATAGAGAGAAATGAGGGTTCTCTCATACTCATTCTATTTCCTCTCATTTAGGCACTGTTTGAGAGTTCATAAGAAAATAGAATGGAATGAGATGGTCATAAGGGAATGGAAATGAATGGAATGGAATGAAATGAAATGTATTTAAGTAAGGGAAAGAAATGGAAAAGAATGGAATGAAATTAAGTAATCTTGATTGGATGTTTTAAAATAAAAGAATAGAAAGGAATGAAAATTAATGGAATGTAAGTAATCCTGTTTGAGAGCAATATGGAGAGAATGGAATGGAATCATTTTATGACAATATTACTATTAGACCCTTATTTTAAAATAAATGGTTAAATATATAGGGGTATTTTAGGAGTTTTAGTAAAAAAATTATTAAATCTAATTTCATTTCCTCCCATTCCTCCCAATTTTTGGGAAATGAAAATTTGAGATTTTAAGGAAATAGAGAGAAATAAATGTTCCCTCCAACCCATTTCATTCCCTCTCACTTAAACTCTCAAACAAGGGAATGATCATTCCCTCCATTAAAACTCTCAAATAAGGAAAGAGAAGAATATTCTAAAATTATTCTTTTCATTCATTTTCATTCCATTCCATTCCATTCCATTCCATTCCCTCCTCCCAAGCGAGGCCTAAATGTACTATAAAAGGGAAGGAATTTGAAAATTTTTGTAGGGTGGAAGTTTCAAATTTAAGGTAGTATAGTTTTTTCTTTGGCAAGGTGGTTGGTGGGGTTATGCTCGTCTCCCTCCTTGGCTCCGCCATTGGGAGGAGGAAAAATGTAATGTGTTCTCTCCTCTTTATCTCTCTCATCATAGTTTTAAAACCGGACCAGTTAAATAGGAACTGGAGTGTTGGACCCTAAGCCAACAACTGGTAAAAATTGAGAACTTTTTGAGTTCTTTGATTGTGCTAGTTTTTGAAATTATGTCTTTTATACCGGTATTAATTTTAGACCAAATACAAAACTCACATTCTAAATTTTATAATTTTTCATTTTACTATTATAAGTTTGGGTTTTTTTATTTTAGTTATTTTAAGTTTTATTCTTTCCCAATTAAGTCATTTTTGGCCTTAATTAATATTCATTTATTTATTTCTTAATTTTAGTAAAAACGTTTAAAAAAAAAAAAAAAAAAAAAACAGAATTCCAATTAGAGGAATACGTCGTCCCACCCACACCTGAATAACAATTCAAACCCATCTTTGAAACCTCATATACCCATCGCCTATCCTTTTCCCATTGCAATACCCATCAACCATAGAGCTCCAAGAAACCACATCTCTTTCCATCATATCCTTAAAAACTCGACCCACCATGATGCGAGGCTTGACTAGTGCTGGGTCCATGCCTGTCGGCCTCCGAAGCTAGGTGCTGTGAGGTGAGTTTTGGGTATGGTGGGTTACAGTTAGGTTTTTATTTTTTATTATATATATATATATACATATATTTTTTTTTAAATAGACCACCTTGCAACGATGAAGGTTTTTTAAGGATTAGGCTACTTTTGATTTGAGTACCCATTAAGGAAAGTTTTGTATTTTTTATTTGATTTTATGTGATTTTGGTGAGATTCATTGCTTCAATATTGCAATCAGCTGTTGTTATTCACGTATGGCACGTGTGGGTCTAATAGGATTTCTGTTTGTTTGTTTGTTTTTATTTTTTTTTAATTACGTTTTTTTCTAAAATTAAGAAAAAAAGAAAAAAAAATATTAACTAAGGTCTAAAACAGTGCCGTTTTGGTAAATTAACAACAAAAACTAACATCACATTAACGGATGACTTAATTGAGAAGGAATGAAATTTAGATAACTGAAATGACAAAATCCAAATTTATAGGATTGAAATGAAAAATGTTAAAAGTTAAAGGAAGAATTTTGTATTTTAGCCTTAATTTTATGGGGTTTTTTTTTACAAATTCATTTTTAGAATACATTACCCATTCATAATGTTACACACACAAAATACTAGGATGATAAAAATTAATAATTATATTATCTATAAAATGTTTAAATTTAAATTTAACATTATATACAAAATATTAATTTATGGATCATCAAATAATAAACAACATTCGATTAACATAAAATTGTTGTACAAGTTTATTAAGAGCATAAATAATATATAATTTAATAGTGATATTTTCAAAATTATCCAATAAAAAGTGAGAAGAATTCACATCACATTAGGCTTAACTTAATTCTAACCCCTCTCTCTCTCTCTCTCTCTCTCTCTCTCTCTCAACAAAAATGTTAATTAAAGTTTGGTTTCTAGGATGATAGTTGAATTGTGCAAACAAATAACTTTTTTTTTTAACACAATCTAATACCGACAAAAAAAAATACATAATTTTTGCCCTAATTTTTTATTTAACAAACAATGAGTGGTAGATAAAAAATAATAAATTTATATAAAAATAACAAATAATCTGTTACAATCTAAATAGTTGTGACTTTTTTCTTTGCTACTAAAATTACTCTTTTTTACAACTTTATTGAAATTATAATTTGTGAACGATGGATCATGGATTCCACGTATACTCAACGTTAACTTTCTCTTTATTTGCCAGCCATTAACATCCTGACACTCCAACAAGCTAACAAGTACTGGTCATGAACTTATTGTCATGATAAATGTCCAAAAGGTGCTTTACATGGTCCCATATGTTCATGCATCTCATTTATATGCCTCTAGAATCCTGGCATATATATCAGCATCTGATTTTGATAGACAAGCAAGCAAACAGAAACAGAACTGCAACGTCCAGTCTTGGCGCACTAAGGTCGTGTAAAATTATTCACCGCTCAATTCCATCAATTTTTTTTATTCTTTTTTTTTTTCTCCAAAGAATATACATATTTCCATTATATGTTAATATTCTTTACAATTGTTTCAGGTGCAATAAGTATCATGTTTACTTAACATCAGAAATGAAACTTTCAAAGGGTTCTAAAAATAAAATAACATTTTAGAGGATTTTATCTTTCTATTTATAATATAAATTGGCACTAGGTCTTATTAATCTAAATAGGAATATCGTATATTTATAGAGTAATTAAATTAATATTAATTACAACCACGTTCAAATATAAAACCTTATATCGAGCATTAGGTTTATTGTAACATAAATAAATAAAATAGTAGTCACTCAAGTGTTAATTTTGCTTCCACACTCTATTTTTCTTTTGTCTATCACCCAACTCCAATTCTACCATTTCTTTAGAAAACAAATGAGAGAGTTCCAATAATGTTAGTTAATCAAGCTCTATAAAAAAAGTTTTACAAAAATTAAAAAGAAGGTAAGGGATAAAAAGAGAATTAAGAAGAGCAAAAAACCCTTCAATGAACAACTTGAACCTGTCAATTTCATTCATTCAGTTGCTTCCAATATATTGCAACCAAAACTATCCATAATATTACAAAGAAAGACAAGTAACCTCACTTAAATATCTTCTACATTTATTGTCTTCAATAATCAGACTATGACCTCTTCCACTCATGATAGCCCCCCAAAGTCAAACTCTTGATGCCTCGGTTATTAACTACCCTGCAATTCCTTCTTATCTCCCCTCGTTGGTTACTTTGCAAGTCACCCAACTTTAGCATTCCATTCACAAGGGCTTTGAAAAACTCACTTTGGTCTTTGCTAAACAACTTCACAAAGCTTCTAGTCTGCGTGAATGTGTAAAGTGTTTGATCAGAATTGAGAAACCCTCTCCCTGCAACCAAGTCCTTGAAGTATTGATTATCAAACACACGGGGTGTTGCATCAAGGTTTCCTGTGACATTTTGGTCTACATTAGTGGGGCAGAGCTTATTTAGCTTTTCTCTATACATTGGTTCAATGGCAGGGTCAGGTCGGCCAGTCCCAGATTGGTTATAAAGTCGAAACATGATGGAAAAACAACGTGCTTTGCCAATGGAGTGAGTCCCAGAAAGAGCTACAAGGTCTTCGACGGAGAGATTGAATTTGTTAAAGAGGTTGATGAGGTAACTTGCATTGGATCTTGGACTTGGCATGATTTCATCTGATTCTTCTAGCTTGGGAGTTAAGCTGTCCAATCTTCCTAGCCTCACCTTCCAATCAGGCCCTCCAGTCTGCTTAAAGGCAACAATATTATACAATCACATTCTATTCTGAAACTTTTGGAAAAGGAATGGGCATCTTTGCCTCTAAACTATTTACTTTTTATTTGGTGCCAAAATTAGTCCGACATAGCAAATAGGCTTAATCAAGTGTTGCGTATAACCTTTTGCACATATCTTATTGAGGTTTTTATGCTATTCAAAATTGACATTTTCTAGATAAATTCCAAAAACTGTTTATACTACTATAAAGGAAAGACTAGGTTTTGATTGGAGATAAATGAATTTGATTAATGACACTTTAATATTATAATAAATAAATATTTAAATAATATTATACAATCACATTCTGTGTCGACACTTTTGCAAAGGAAATGACGTCTTTGCCTTCAAATTATTTACTTTTTATTTGATTCCAAAATTAGTCCAACCTAGCAAATAGGCTTAATCAAGTGCTGCGTACGACCTTTTGCACATATGTTATTGAGGGTTTTATGCCATTCAAAATTGACACTTCCTAAATAAACTGCAAAAATTGTTTATACTACTATAAAGAAAATAGTCAAAAGACTAGGTTTTGATTGAACATAATAAAATTGATTAGTGACACTTTAATAATATAATAAATAAATATTTAAATAATATTTTTATAATAATTTATTTATTTTAATTTGTTAGTTATAAAAAAATATTTACACTCTAGATGTCTCTGAATGTCCGTTCGAAACACCATAATTTCATGAGGTACCAAACTTGTTAAGATACAAGACTTTTGATAAATTATTTTTGACTTTTAACAAATTATTATTTTTTATATAATTGATAATACGTTTGTAAAATATATATATATATATATATAAAATAAAATTCATAGTATGCTCTCCTTTTAACTCATCATCAGTTCCCCCAAAAAAAGAAAAAAAAACACACTTATTATCAATTCATCACACACAACCACCTGTGTGCATATATATATATATATATATATATATAATAAAATAAAATTCATAGTATGCTCTCCTTTTTACTCATCCTCAGTTCCCCAAAAAAAGAAAAAAAACACACTTATTATCAGTTCATCACACACAACCATTTGTGTGCATATATATATATATATATATATATATAAAAGTCATGGTATGCTCTCCTTTTAACTCATCATCAGTTCCCCCCAAAAAAAGAAAAAAAAAAAAACACACTTTCTTTTTTATAAATAAATAAAAAAAAAAAAAAAAAAAACACTTATTATCCGTTCATCACACACAACCACTTGTGTGCCACATCATCGAGCTAAAATAATATAAAGTACATTCGCCTTTAGACTGTTCTTATTCTTATTGTGTCGTCTTTCGGATATGGCTAAATGATGTAGGTGAATATTTATAAGGCTAGCATGGGTACCTTTTTTTTTGAGACTGACTAGCATGGGTACCTAGTTGATAAAAGTTTTGACAAAAAGGCCCTATATGGCTGAGAGTTCAGCGACAAACTCAGTGGCTTAAGCCTAAAGATCCTCAATTATATTAACTTACCCAAGTTCATATGCTAATACGTATTTAAAGATAAAAGCTTAGAAGCGAGTTTGAAGAATAAATACCAGGACAACAGCATCTCTTGAGGCCATGATTATAATATCTGCGCATGAAACAAGTCCAGGACAAACCTTCTCTAAAGCCTCCTTGATTTCATCGATGACTTCGAAGGACCTTAACGAATTTATATTCGCCAGGGCTTGTTTTTCTCCAGGAACAGTTGGTGTATCATCCAGCAACACAGAAGCATCACAACCCTTTCAATTAATTAATATTGAACTAATTGTTAGCGTATATATCTGGATTTCACAAGTCAATATGAAGAAATATTGACACCCTTAAAAGGAAAATTAATGAAATTAAAAGATAGGAAACATGAATAGTGTCAAAAGAGAAGTTTTGTAAGTTACATTAACAAGGCAATCATGGAATTGAAGGCGCATGACGGAGGCGACGCTCCGGGGTTCTCTAATCAAGGCTTTGGTCATGACATGTCGGACGATGAATTCGGCATTTGGGCATGTTTGCAAGTAAAAATCTGGCCGGAGTTGGGCTGCTGCGGCCACGGTTATGTGTAAGAGAAAGAGCTGGAAGAAAGGAGACATAATTTGTGCACTAGTAGGTGGGTCTGAAAAATGGTCCAACTTGGTTAATTTTGTGGGCATTTACATAGCCTCTTGAATCGTTGAATGCATTTATAGTTAGTTTATGGGTCCCTCCACTTTGTTGTATTATGATATTATTATCCGATCTCTCTTCCTTTCTATTTATTTATTTACTTTTTTTAAGAAACATTTCCCTCGTTAATTTATCAGCAGGATGACTGAGACCTTTTCTTTTTCTTTTTCTTTTTTTAGTAATACTATAGAGATAAATTATTTTATAATATATTTATAAATTATTGACGTACTAAAATCTTACTAATTTTAATATAGGCATATTATTATCATATTTTTACTTACAATAACTATTTAAAAAATGTTAAAACCAAATCAACAGTTTGTAAAAATATTATAAAATAGTTTATGTCTAAAACATTCTTCTTCCTTTTTTGGCTTGTGCATTAATGGAGTCCAAATTTAGAAGGGAAGTCACAGATATTCTTGGCAACGATATACCAATTCATAAATTTTTTGAATTTGGCACATCAAATATCAAAAATAAATTAGTGCATACTACGGTAATGTTCTTTTTGGAAAAAATAGCATGGAGTAAATAAGAAATTGATATTTTCTATATTCACTAAAAGATGTTATTAAAAGTGGTAAAAATCATGAGTCCCATATAGAAAAGGAAATAGATAATATATGAGTTTATATGTTCATGAGTTAAACATTAGGTTGGCCTTTTGCATATGTGAACTAAGCCTACTTGTTCAAATAATAATATTTTATTATTTTAATTTTTGAGTCAGTTACAACTTTTCAGAAAACTCTCCCAATGAGAATATTTTTGTGCATTTCATTTTGTGTCAGAATGAGAAAGAGACATTGAGTAATTCGCAAAGCACGACCTTGTGTGCTTCGTTTTCATACTGTAGATCACTTTATCCTAGGAGGTAAACGTCCGTGAGTCTCAAAGCACTACAGTGATTGTGTAAGGGGCTAGCATGGAGTGAATAAGAAATTGATATTTTTTATATTCACTTAAAGATGTTATTAAAAGTGGTAAAAATCATGAGTCCTATATAGGAAAGGAAATAGATAATATATGAGTTTATATATTCATGAGTTAGACATTGAATTGGCCTTTGGCATATGTGAACTAGGCCTACTTGTTCAAATAATAATATTTTATTATTTTAATTTTTGAGTCAGTTACAACTTTTCAGAAAACTCTCCCAATGAGAATATTTTTGTGCATTTCATTTTGTGTCAAAAAATGAGAAAGAGACATTGAGTAATTCGCAAAACACGATCTTGTGTGCTTCGTTTTCGTATTGTAGATCATTTTATCCTAGGAAGTAGACGTCTGTGAGTTTCAAAGCACTACAGTGATTGTGTGAGGAGCAAAATCTACTTTAAAGAGAATGTGTCAAATACAAAAATTGATCTGAATTGTTCATTCTTCATACATTTGGTCTGTGAGTTTTTAATTATTTACAGATTTCTTTTTATATACAGTATTTGTTTATTACTTTTGCTTACCACATTTATTTGTGTTATTATTTATTTTTAAATCTGTGTATTGTTCATTTTACTTTATTACAAAAGTAAATTATTGAAATATAACTAACAGTTTTAAAGCAGATTTTATATATATTAATTTATTTTTATAATTTACGGTAAAATGAATTTTGTGTCGGTTGAAAAACACTAAATTGGCAACTGTATACCCCTGCGCAGAACTTGGAAATACCGACTTAGTGTTTATCCTCTATCGTGAATATCCATTAAAGCAGATTTTATATATTTTAATTTATTTTTATGATTTACGGTAAAAGGAATTTTGTGTCGGTTGAAAAAAACTAAATCGGCAACTGTATACCCCTGCGCAGAACTGGGAAATACTGAGTTAGTGTTTATCCTCAATCGTGAATATCTATGTACTGGTTTATTTTATAATGTTAAATTGTGAACTTTGATTTCTTGAAAACGTTGATTTTCGTGCTGCAGAATTTGCTTTATACATACTGTTTGTCAGTTGATCTTTCTTTCTTTTTCGATTATTATATTATTTGGAGAATGTTAACCAGCACCAGCCGGTGCTGGTTAAGGACTGAAAAGACAAAAATATATATATATATATCAGAAAAAGTCAAAATAATTCTGAATAATACTGATAAAACTGAAAAAATTGACATGTGTAGCAAAAAAAACAAAAATTAAGGACTGAAAAGACAAAAAAAAAAAAAATAATATCAGAAAAAGTCAAAATAATTCTGAATAATACTGATAAAACTGAAAAAATTGACATGTGTAGCAAAAAAAACAAAAATTATGTCAGACAAAATAAAAAATATTTGTGGTTAACGGGTACATGCGGTGCCCGTTACCCCCAACTCATATTATTTTAATAGAACTTTTTTGTGTTATTTGAATCTTTTGTTTGACTGGGTAATAGTCTATATATTTGCTGGTTTATGCGTATTTTGTCTGCATTGTTTGGTTTTGAAACTTGAATTGTGAAACTTGAATTTTTGTTTGGCTGGGGATTGGTTTCATTTGTTCAATCGATGTACGAATTGTGTCTGCAATCCGGTATTTTAAATATTTGTTGGATATAATATTATATATTATATATTATATATGCTTATGTGATTCACGTGGCTCTTCAAGATCTTTTCCTGTGTTATTGCCTAGTCTACAAAAGTGATGGTCAGTTGTTGATTTGTTTTTAGTGCATATTCATCCGCTCTTGAATTTTGATTGTATTTCTTTGGTATCTGTGTAGAATACTTTTCTATTAATTATTCAAAAAAAGGCAATGCCTTTACAGTGCTATTTTACTTTATTGAGACACTCTGTCTTTTTTAGTAGCTACAGTGTTTATTTCGTACTGTAATTATAGTAACTACAATTTTTTTTATTTTTTTTTTATTTTTTAAGTCTTCCGTTTATATTTCTTTTCTTATATATATATTATTATATTGATGTAATAAATTTTATAATATTTTTATAATTATTAAGATGTTAATTCTTTATAAATCAAAATAAAATAATAAAATAAAAAATTGTGATCAACCATAACTAAAAATAAATATTTTGTGAAAATATTGTGACACTTATTAGATAAATATGTAAAAATTACGATACTTTTAATTTGTTCAACGCGTATTTTTTTTCTTTCCAGTCATCCATTTATGTTCTTTTTTCTACTAATTATATAGAAAGAGGCCGTGACTCTATGGTGTAGTGAGCCAATTTTTTTTTTTTCCTAAGTTTTGAATAGTTACTAGAGTGCTCCTTTGATTCGTTCAAGTAGCACAGTAACTACAGTAGCTATAGCTTTTTTTTTTAGTCATCCGTTTATATTTTTTTTTCCTTTTAAATATTTATAAGAATTTGTATTTTTATTTTATTTTATACAAAGTAGAAATTTTATTCTAGTCTAATCTATGTGTATATGCTTCTACAGTTCACATTTGGTTTATAAAGCCTTTATCTTTATCTTTTTTTTTTTTTTTTTTTCAAGTTTTGAACAATTGCTACAATGTCACTTTGATTTGTTCAAATGGCACGGTAGCTACAGTTTTTTTTTTTTTTTTTTCTTTCCATTCTTCCACTCTTCCGTTTGTACTTTTTTTTTTCTTTTAAATATTTATAAGAACCCGCATATATATCGTTATACTAACATGACAAATTTCACAATATTTTCACAATTATTAAGGTATTAATTTCTTATAAGTCATAATAAAATATAAAACTGTTACCAACTACAATTAAAAGTAAATGTTTTGTGAAAATATTGTGATACTTGTTAGGTAAATATATAAAAGCTACCGTACTTTTGGTTTGTTCAATATGAATTGTTCATTGCCTTTCTTTTTTTTTTTTTTTTAGTCATCAATTTGTGCTCTTTTTTCTATATATAAAAAAAGCGAATAGACTCATGAATAGTGTTATGAACAGTATTTTTGATTTAGTAACTTGCCTTTTTTCCTTTTTTTTTTTTTCTTCAAGTTCACCAACTTGGTTTGAGTTTTTTTTTTTTTTTTTTTTTTTAAAGGATCTTTATATGTTTATTTTGTACTTGTAATGTAAGTTTACATTATATATACACAAAAAGTAGCAAATATTATATACATTTAATAAGCTTATGAACATTATTTTTAGTTTAGTGAGATGCATTTTTCTATTTTTTTATTTCTTCAAGTTCACTAACTGGGTTTGAGAATTTTTTTTTTTCTTTCAAAGAATCTTTATATGTTTACTTTCTACTTGTAATGTAAGCTTATATTGTATACACACAAAAAATAACAAATATTATATACGTTTGAAAAAAAACAAATTGTTCAAATTCTGCAACTTTTGGAACTTTTGTGGGCATTTACATAGCCTCTTGAATAGTTGAATGCATTTATATTTAGTTTATGGGTCCCTCCACTTTGTTGTATTATGATATTATCCGATCTCTCTTCCTTTCTATTTATTTATTTACTTTTTTTAAGAAACTTTTCCCTCGTTAATTTATCAGCAGGATGACTGAGACCTTTCCTTTTTTTTTTTTTTTTTAGTAATGCTATAGAGATAAATTATTTTATAACATATTTATAAATTATTAATGTAGTAAAACCTTACTAATTTTAATATGGGTATATTATTATCATATTTTTACTTACAATAACTATTTAAAAAATGTTAAATCCAAATCAGTAGTTTGTAAAAATGTTATAAAATAGTTTGTGTCTGAAGCATTCTTCTTCTTTTTTTGGCTAATGGATTAATGGAGTCCAAATTTAGAAGGGAAGTCACAGATATTCTTGGCATCGGTATACCAATTCATAAATTTTTTGAATTTGGCACACTAAATATCAAAAATAAATTGGCGCATACTACGGTAATGTTCTTCTTGAAAAAAATAGCATGGAGTGAATAAGAAATTGATATTTTCTATATTCACTTAAAGATGTTATTAATAGTGGTAAAAATCATGAATCCCATATAGGAAAGGAAATAGATAATATATGAATTTATACGTTCATGAGTTAGATATTGGGTTGGCCTTTGGCATATGTGAACTGGGTCTACTTGTTCAAATAATAATATTTTATTATTTTAATTTTTTAGTCAGTTACAACTTTTCAGAAAACTCTCCCAATGAGAATATTTTTGTGCATTTCATTTTGTGTCAAAGAATGAGAAAGAGACATTGAGTAGTTGTGCTTCGTTTTCATACTGTAGATCATTTTATCGTAAGAGGTAGACGTCCGTGAGTCTCAAAGTACTATAGTAATTGTGTGAGGGGTGAAATCTACTTTAAAGAAAATGTGTCAAACACAAAACTTGATCTGAATTGTTCATCTTTCATGTATTTTGTCTTTCAGTTTTTAATTATTTACAGATTTCTCTTTATATATAATATTTTTTATTACTTTTGCCTATCATATTTATTTATGTTATTATTTATTTTTAGATTGATGTATTATTCTTTTTACTTTATTAAAAAGTAAATTATTGAAATATATCTCACCGAAGCAGATTTTATATATTTTAATTTATTTTTATGATTTACGGTAAAAAGAATTTTGTGTCGGTTGAAAAACACTAAATCGGCAACTGTTTACCCCTGCGCAGAACTTGGAAATACTGAGTCAGTGTTTATCCCCTATCGTGAATATCCATGCACTGGTTTATTTTATAATGTTAAATTGTGTACTTTGATTTCTTGAAAACGTTGATTTTCGTGCTGCAGAATTTGCTTTATACATACTGTTTGTCAGTTGATCTTTCTTTCTTTTTCGATTATTATATTATTTTAATAGGACTTTTTTGTGTTACTTGAATCTTTGTTTGACTGGGTAATGGTCTATATATTTGCTGGTTTGTGCGTATCTTGTCCGCATTGTTTGGTTTTGAAGTATAGTTAGCTTATAATATATTATATTACGATATTTGTGAAACTTGAATTATTCTTTGGCTGGGGAATTGGTTTCATTTGTTCAATCGATGTACGAATTGTGTCTGCAATCCGGTATTTTAAATATTTGTTGGATACAATATTATATATTATATATTATATATGTTTATGACCTTAGTAATTCACGTGGCTCTAGAATATCTTTTTCTGTGTTATTGTCTAGCCTACAAAAGTGATTGTCAGTTGTTGATTTGTTTTTAGTGCATATTCATCTTCTCTTGAATTTTGACTGTATTTCTTTGATACCTGTGTAGAATACTTTTCTATTAATTATACAAAAAAAAGGCAATGCCTTTACCGTGCTATTTTGGTTTATTGGGACACTCTGTCTTTTTTAAGTAGCTACAGTATTATTTGGTACTGTAATTATAGTAACAACAAATTTTTTTTTTAAAATTTTTTAAGCCTTCCATTTGTACTTTTTTTTTTTATTATATATATTGTGATATTGATACAACAAATTTCACAATATTTTTACAATTAATAAGATGTCAATTTTTTATAAGTTAAAATAAAATATGAAACTGTGACCAACCATAACTAAAAATAAATATTTTATAATAATATAGTGACACTTATTAGGTAAATATATAAAAGTTAAGATACTTTTGATTTGTTCAATGTGTACTTCTTTCTTTCTTTTCTTTTCTTTTCTTTTCTTTTCTTTTTTTTTTTTTTTTTTTTTTTTTTAGTCATCCATTTATGCTCTTTTTTTTTACTAATTATAGATTTGTTCAATGTGCACTTTTTTTTTTTTCAGTCATCCATTTATGCTCTTTTTTTTACTAATTATGTAAAAAGAGGCCGACTCTACAGTGCCCATTTTGGTGCAGTGAACCATTTTTTCCTTAAGTTTTGAACAGTTGTTATAGTGTCCCTTTGATTTGTTCAAGTGTAGCACAGTAGCTATAGTAGCTACAGCTTTTTTTTTTTTTTTTTTAATCTTCCGTTTATACTTTTTTTTCCTTTTAAATATTTATAAGAACTCGCATATTTTTATTTTATTTTATACAAAATAGAAATTTTACTCTAGTTTAATCTATGTGTATATACTCCTACAGTACACATTTGGTTTATTGAGCCTTTATCTGTTTTTTTTTTTTTTTTGCGGAAATACTATTTTCGTTCCTACATTTTCACATGATTCCCACTTTGGTCCTTAACTTTTTTTTTCACCGATTTTAGTCCCTATTCTGGAAAACGCGTCTCGTTTTTGTCTCCACCGTTACATCAGAGACGGAAATTGCATAGCTGGCAAATGGAATAAATTAAAAATATTAAAATAATACCCACAAGTGCCACGTCATTTTTTAAAAACAAAAAATTAATTTGTAAATTTTAACTAAATGAAAAAAAAAAAAGGAAAAAACTGAAATAAAAATAAAAACTAAGAAAATTCAAAACCCAAAAATAAAAACAGATCTTCCTTCAACCAAACACAAACCCAGCAACTGACATTTGTTCCATCTTCAGAAACCCAAATCCAAGCACAACCCCAAATCCAAGCTAAGGCTAAGAGTCCATCGCTGGCGAGAATGGCAACGGCTTCGCCGAATGCCTTGTGGTTGGTGGGCTTTCCACGGCAGAGATGAGCGTTGTCCATGCAAGGGAGTTCGTCTTGGATGAGAGTCGCGTCGTGGATCATCTCGATGGCACAAGCGACGGGCATGGCCATGGATTCAATGTCGCTGACGAGCTCGCAAGAAGTGATGCAGAAGAATAGGTAGACTCACTTGCCACCGGGAATGAGGGAATAGCGCATGGCCTCGTGGAGCTCGCGAGGTTCTTTGTATTTGAGTGAAATAGCAACGTCCAGAGCTTCGTTGATGGATTTGATTTTCTGGGTCATGTAGGTTTAGAGACTGAAAGCTGGTTTTAACTGTGATTCTTGTTGTTTTTGTTGTTGTTTTTTGAGAGTGTTGACAGAGTCAAAGAGAGATGAGAAGGGTTGAGATTTAAATTTGGGTTTGTGTTTGGATTTGGGCTTTTTTGGGTTTTCTAAAGATGGATTGCTGGGTTTATGTTTGTATTCTTTCTGATGTTTGGGTTTGTGTTTGCTGTTTTTGTGTTTGGTTGACAAGAAAAATCAGTTGCTGGGTTTGTGTTTGGTTGACAAGGAAGATCTGTTGGTCGGTGGTGGTGGTTTTGTGATCTGGGTTTGATTGTGGTAGTGGTGGTGGTGGTTTTGGGATCTGGGTTTGATTATAGGTTTATGGGTTTGTTGGAGATTGGTTTGTTTACTGAGTTTGTGGGTTTGATTTGCTGAAGATTTGGGTTTGAGTTCTTGGGTTGTTGGGTTTGAGTTCTTGATTTGCTGGAGATTTGAGTTCTTGGTTTCTTCATTCTTCCTGTTAGCATTTAATTTAATTTTTTCTTCTTGTTTTCATTTATGTCCTAGTGATTTGGGTTTGAGTTTTTGGGCTGCTGGGTTTGTGATTTTGTGATGGATTTGAGTTATTGGATGCTGAGTTTGATTTGGGAAGAATACGAAGAACAAGTTGTAAAATGAAGAACAAGTTGAAAAACACTAAGAACATTAAGAAATTTTTTTTAATTAAAATTTTTTATTAAATTAAATTTAAGGTTTTTTTTTAATTTAATTTATTTTTTAAAATTTTCTGACATGGCTTTTAAAAAAAATTAAAATGCTGATGTGGCATTAAAAAAAAGTCAAATAATATTTTTTAATAATATTTTAATTGTCACCTAGGACTTTGTCGTTAGGGCACTAACAGTAGAGACAAAAACGAGACGCGTTTTCCAAAATAGGGACTAAAATCGGTGAAAAAAAAGTTAGGGACCAAAGTGGGAATCGTGTGAAAATGTAGGGACGAAAATGGTATTTTCACCTTTTTTTTTAAGTTTTGAACAATTGCTACAGTGCCACTTTGGTTTGCTCAAGTGGCACGATAGCTATAGTTTTTTTTTTTTTTTTTCTTTCCAATCTTCCACTCTTCCGTTTGTACTTTTTTTTTTCTTTTAAATATTTATAAGAACCGGCATATATATTGTTATACTGACACGACAAATTTCACAATATTTTCACAATAATTAAGGTATCAATTTCTTATAAAAGTCATAATAAAATATAAAACTGTGACCAACCACAATTAAAATTAAACGTTTTGTGAAAATATTGTGATACTTGTTAGGTGAATGTATAAAAGCTACCGTACTTTTGGTTTGTTCAATATGAATTGTTCATCGCCTTTTTTTTTTTTAGTTATCAATTTGTGCTCTTTTTTCTGTATATAAAAAGAGCGAATAGACTCATGAATAGTGTAAGGTCCAAATTTGATGGGTCAAGCACAAACTTTGCAAACTGTGAGCCCAATGAACCCCGAACAATAAATTTATAGAGAATGGGTTAAACAGTTGGGTTGGATATGGATTTAGCAATGATTCAAATAGGCAAGTAAGGATAAAACGATGTTCAGACTAGTATTGAGTAAAAATTCTCTTGAATCCGAAGAGGCTTAATATTTATAGAACAAATGAATACAATTTTTCTCCGCCCCTCATTTCAGAGACCTACTTTCTTTATATATCCTCCTCCTTCCTCATCTTCACCGTACACTTGTTCTTTATCCAAGCATTCACTTAAGTACATGTCACATCAGGTGTTTGCTTTAGTCTGCTGTGAGTGGTAGTAACTGAGGTTGAACTGTTCAGATATCTTCTTCACATAAATACGGCCAGGAAAGTTGCTGCAGTGCATTAAATGCAGTGATAACAGCTTTTCCTTTAAGATATTTTATATTATTCTCATCCCTAGGTATGCCCAGAGTTCGCTCTTTACCGTGGAATCAGCTGGGTAGGTTGCTCAGGTCTTTAGTATATTTGCTTGATCAAGTTCTCTAATGATCCGATGAGGGGGACCTCTTCGGACCAACAGAATTGTCTTCGAACGTATCCCATCATTCCTTTTCAAGTGCATTTCCACCAAACGGACTCAGCCTGATCATTTTTACCTCTTCGGACAAACAGTGATATTCAAATTGGGCCCCAGGCCCAATACGTAGCGCTAGGCTTTCACACTCACAAATAGTGTTATGAATAGTATTTTTGATTTAGTGACTTGCCTTTTTCCCCCTTTTTTTTTCTTCAAGTTCACCAACTTGGTTTGAGCTTCTTCTTTTCTTTTCTTTTTTTTCTTTTTTTTTTTTAATTTTAATTTTAAATTTAAAGGATCTTTATATGTTTACTTTGTACTTGTAATGTAAGTTTACATTATATATACACAAAAAGTAGCAAATATTATATACATTTAATAAGCTTATGAACAATATTTTTAGTTTAGTGAGTTGCCTTTTTCCTTTTTTTTTTTTTTTTATTTCTTCAAGTTCACCAACTGGGTTTAAGATTTTTTTTTTCTTTTCTTTTAAAGGATCTTTATATGTTCACTTTCTACTTGTAATGTAAGCTTATATTGTATACACACAAAAAGTAGCAAATATTATATACATTTGCAAAAAAAAAAAAAAATTGTTCAAATTTTGCAAATGTGTACAACATTTGCCAATTTTTATGTGTTTCCAATATAAATTTATATTGTAAGTGCAATGTATATTTCTATATATAAAAAGAGTGAATGAGAAAAGTTACAATAATTTCGTTACAGTAGTTTTGGTTTGTTCAACTTTCACTATTTTGTTGGCCCTTTTTTTTTTTTTTTTTTTTTTTTTTTGTGGTGAATGCATAAAGTTGTAGTATATTTGCTATTTTTTTTTCCAATTCACGTTGTTTAACATTATAATAAAATATTAACATCACAAATCGGTACAATATTTTCACAATTGTTGAGATGTTAATTCATTATTGGCCAAAATAAAATAATAAAATATCATACTAGAACAAGTTACAACTAAAAATAAAAATATTGTGAAAAAGAAGTGCTATATCCATAATAATTTTTACAACACTTTCATAACAAATCAAATATGGTAAATTGTTATTGGTTCTAATTTAAACTTATCAATGAAACTACTTTTTTACCTATTAATAACAACTTGTAGTAACCTACTACTTATGATTTGTTGTGAAAATGTCATGGAAATAAATTTTTTTTTTGTGAAAAATGTTAAAACATCTTGATGTCTTTATAATATTTTCAAAACTGCTGAGGTGTCAATTCTTTACAAGATAAAATAAAATATAACAAAATGATAAAGGTATTACAAAAATGTTGCGTCATTCTGTTGTGTTTTTAAAATTTTTTTGTTAATTTAACCAACTTTGTTGAGCCAAAATTCACTATTCCACATACAATTTTTTTAAGTTGACTTTTTGTATATTTTTTCTTTACAAACTATTTTAAGTAAAAACATATAGTTTTACACACAAAAACTTAGGGAAAAAACATTTTTCATCCTTTATGTTTGGGGTAGTTTAAAATTCTTTTTTAAACTTTAAAATCAAGCAATTTTTCCTTTAATATTTTGGAAATGAGCAAATATATCATATTGTTATTCTTTCAGTTAAACCCTAATGAAAGCTTATGATTCTTAAAATATTTTATTGTGTAATGTCTAAATTACTCCCGCTAAATTTTAACATCCTAAAAATTTTCTTTATGTATTTTGAGTTTTAAATGATAGAAATTCTTAGAAAATTAGAATGATGATATTAGGTGTTTTATTTGTTATATAAAAAACATTGATTCTCTGGGTTTAAATTTTCAAAACTTATAATTTATCTAATGAAAAATTTGATGATATATGCCTTTTGTTATCTTTTTATTTATTTTTTATTTAAAATTTCTTAGCAAAACTCAGTTGTTTATTGTTGGAAGATGATGAAATTCATTATCATTCTTAGAAGTTTTTAGAGAGTAGATATATTGTCTTTAGCAAGTAAGCACTAAAAAACTAATATAGTTAAATAAATATTTATATGTTAAATAGTTACCATAATTTTGTGGTTGATCAAAATTCTTATGCAAATGAGATTAACTTTTTACAACATAATTATCAAAATTCTTAAAATTAATGTCTCTTTTGATTAATGTAAATCTCTATATACTTTAAAAATCAAATGATTCATATATTTGTTTTGTGATACAAACAAAATCTAAAATTGACCTTAATTACTTTTTTTTTTTTTCCACGGCAAGCACGTGCTGCCCTAATTAGTACTATCAAAATATCCTTTGTATATTCTGACATTACACTAAGACTAGATGACTTGTTATATTTATATGATTTGTGCTTTAAAGTGATAATTGAATGCAGTATTGTGTCTATATATATATATATATATATATTGGTTGTTGTGTAATATAAAAAATAGTGCTTCAGTTGGATTTTGAGAATTCAATTTGATGGAGTTTTATTTTGACAGAAATGTCGAATGAAATTGTGCCTGTTGCTACACCTATTACTGTTCTTGTTAATCATGGAGAAAAGCCAAAGAAATTCAATGGTACTGAGTTTAAGAGATGGCAAGAAAAAATGATGTTCTATCTCACAACACTGAATTTGGCAAAATTCTTGTATGAGAATGCTCCATAACTCAAGGAAAATGAGATAGATAGGCAAGTGGTTGTTGCTGTGGAAGCATGGAGACATGCTGACTTTCGGTGCAAAAACTATATTCTGAATGGATTGGATAACACATTTTATAGTATGTATAGTTCAATCAAGACAGCAAAAGAATTGTGGGATTCCTTGGATAAGTAATACAAGACAGAAGATGCTGGAACTAAAAAGTTCATTCTGGGCAAACATCTAGATTACAAAATGGTGGATTCCAAAACTGTGCTTAATCAAGTGCAAAAGCTAGAGGTAATTGTAAGGGTTTAGACCCCTTTAAACCACAAATAAATTGCGTAGCCTAGATTAATTAGCCAAGTTTTTACTTAGTCAAATTAAGCAATTCTAGGTTAAAACAATCACAAAATCATATCATGCATGTAAAACATATAAAGCAGCGGAAAATAAATAACACAGTGATATGATCACCCAGGAAACCACACGGAAAAACCTGGGGAGGATTTTACCCACCGATCCTCAAGGCAAAACGGAATCCACTAAGAAAGAATTGAAGTTCTTACAAAAGGACTTACAAGCTCCCCGCTTGACTTCCTAATACTACCCACCAGTAAAACTTCCTGACACGACCACGCGCAGGCTCCGAGTCCACGGACTACTTCTTTCTTTGTCTTCCTTCAATCAGGTACAAGCTCCCCGCTTGTTTATCTTTAAGCGTCAGTGGCAGCAACCAAGTTGATCATCAAGATGTAGAAGAATCTTAATCTTGAAAACCCTAAGTTATGTGTAAAGGAAAGCTCCTCTAGATCTCACAAGAGATTTACACAAAACCGCAATGTATGAGCAACAATACAACTTGTGCAACTCTAAAAACGTGGCTAGGGTTTTGCCTTATATACCTAGGGCAAAAACAGAAAACCCTAAACGTTTAAAAGAGTTTGGGCTGAATTGGAATTCTGCAGAAAAACACATCTGGGCCGACTTTCGATCGATCGAGGATTACCTTCGATCGATCGAGCCAGGCCGAGAAGCCCCAATGCTTCTGCAGTCTCTCGATTCCAACTTTACAATATTAAACCAACTTTGAGCAAGCCTAAACAAGACTAAATACATTGTTTTGATCATGGTTTGCCAACATTACAAATTAGAGTTCTAAATACATAAAATCCTAAGACCTTAGAACCTAACAGTAATCTTACATGAAATACATGCTAAGAGTATGTCTGTAAGTGAATCATTTCAAGTGGCTACTATCACTGAGAAATGCCTCCATCTTGGAAAGATTTCAAAAATTGCCTGAAGCATAAGCACAAGGAGATGCGGCTAGATTACTTGATTGTAAGATTGAGAATTGAAGAAGACAATTGTTCTTTAGAAAAAGACATAGGGAATCACTACATGGAATCTAAAGCAAACATTGTGGAGCATAATAAAAGTAAGAGGAAGTACTATGGTGAAAGTTCGAGTCAAGGAAGTAGTGGGGATAACTTTACAAAGTTCAACGGAAAATGCTGTGTGTGTGGCAAGATGGGGCATTATGCTAAGGACTGCCATAAGCGTAAAGATCAAGGGACCAAGAAAGGCTTTCAAGCCAACATTATTGAAGTGGAAAATTATTCTAAAGATGTGGATGATATAGACCTTTTTGCAGTGATTTCTGAAGTGAACTTGGTAGGAGAAGATACCAAGGAATGGTGCATGGATATTGGGTCTACTCACCATGTATGTTTAGATCAGAATTGGCTTTCTTCATATCATCCTATGGGCATGGAGAAGAAATATCCATGGGGAATTCCTCAACCTCTAAGGTTGTAGGAAAAGGAAAGGTAATATTGAATATGACTTCTGGCAAGAAACTTACTTTGAATGATGTGCTGCATGTGCCAAATATTCATAAGAATCTTGTTTCTTGCTCACTGTTGAGTAAGAATGGTTCAAATTGGTCATTGAATCTGACAATTTTGTACTCACAAGGAATGGCATGTATGTGGGAAAGGGTTATATGAGCAATGGGCTATACAAAATTAATATTGAGTAAATCTGGATTATTGCAAGTGTAGATTTGGTTTGTAATAATTTAAGTGTGATATTGTAGTTGTGTGATATAGAGATGACTTATATTATATATATATATATATTCAGCCAGTTTGTAGTTTACGTACCTTTGTATTGTAAAAGCATATATATAATCTTCAGTTGACTTATATGTGTGTTTGATGTAATATATCTAGAATTATTTATTACTTTTCAGCTTCTCTTTATTTGTGTATATGATTCTTTCAACTTTTCCTCTTTTTTTTTTTTTTTTTGGATGAACAGAAATTTTATTAACAACACAAAGAACAAAGTCTAAACAGCAACTGCAATATTAAGATGCTCTGAATTAATTACATCCATAAAAGGGCTAGGAGCATAACCTTGACCAAAACATCCAGACAAATTTTTCCCAAGGCACCAGAAAGCTAATACATGGGCTGCTTTGTTTGATTCTCTCGAACTCCACCTAAAAATAAATTGATGGCCACGGAATGCCCCTGAAAGAGTGTCGGCAGTTATGGTTGATATTCTCCAAGGCACGGCATCAGTGGGGGCTTTAAGAGCTTCAATACATGCTTTGGCATGGCTCTCAACCACTACATTCTCAAACCCACGATTAACAGCTACACAAGTCGCCAAATTAATGGCTTCAGCCTCTGCTTGGAGAGGGAGGCTGGTTTCCACCTATTTAGGCAGGGAGAAAATCAGTTCCCCTCTCTAATCTCTCGCCACAATGGCAATAATGAATAGTCCAGCCCCACTGCCACATTGCAATTTATCTTTATAGCTCCTTGCTTAGGCCTGTTCCAATAATAAACAAATGGTCTAGACGATACTAGTGGGACATCAGTGAGCACAACAAGGTATTCATCAAATTTTTTTAAGATTATTTGTAGTTCTTTATTTGGGGGAAATCTTAATTCCTTTGTGAACAACTTGATTTCTAGCAAACCAAAGTTGCTTCAACACCTAAGCCCCAAATAAAAGGAACTCCTCCTTGTCAGAAGAGCCACGGAAAGAAACTTGGGGTGATTTCCTCTTAATTGACTGCTTTTTGGAGAAAGTAGTTTGGCATATTATAGAAGGAAAAAGAGTTCACATGGCCTAGATATATACAGTGAGAGGATAGAGTAGTTAGATCTTTAAATACGCCTAAGTTAGCCGTGTGAACTTGTAATATAAATATAAGCTAGTATATTATTTTAACATTTATGGACGTGCTGAATTGGGTTGGCCATTATTTGTATTCACTGTTTTATGAAATTGTTTCTTTGCAATAACTATTTGTTGACTCAATGTTATATTATGCGTTTAATGAACATATGTTATTATGATCATTGATAACATTGAATGGAATTGAAATGGTTCTGCAAAACGGTGATATGTGGAGCGAATGGTGCAATCCTTTTGGACAAAACAAAGGAGGAATGAAAGAAAATTTGTAAGACACTATGAATTATGGAAAGGTCAAATAACTTTTTTATAATTCTTTAAATGTGGGGGTGTCTTCTTAAAAAGAAGGTGGCTAATTTAAAGAGGTTTTGATTGAGATACAAAACAATGACATGAGAAATATGCTACCTATTTTTAAATGTGTAATTACCAATTAAGTGTCTTGGTAGTACACATTGTTATGGTAGGTCTTGACATATTACCATGAGGCAGTTGCTCTCAAATGGAAGTTGTTCCGAATTATAAAACGGATCCGTAATCAGTTGTTTGAGTGGAGAGCAAGTAAACTGCTCATCAAGGGGAACGGGGTTAAAGCCTATGACATAAAATTCTTCGGGATGGCAACCTAACCTAGCTGACGGAAGATCCCAAGATCTAGGTTCAAAGGGACAACCAAATCGTGGAGACTAGTTTTATCACTATGGAGATAACATCCCCCTCCCATTCCTATGATGAAATAGTGATGCCTACAAGTGATGTTCAGGGTAAGCTTTGCTTTTAATGATCCTTATCTCTTGGAAAACCAAGTGGGGTATAGCAAGATACTCTTAATAAGAGTCACTTATATGAGTGTGAAGTAAGCCGCTTCCATGAGAGTTTTATGGTTGAATTCTCTAAAGCACTTCATGAATTTACCAGGATATGTTCAGGGCTAAAATGAACACAACTATAAGAACGAAATATGTCCAAAAAAGAACTGTGTGAATTCTATTGTCTTGGTATACACAAACGGCTGAATAGTTCAAGACATCACGTTTACTAATTAGCCACAAGCTACTTCTCCCGCTACAGTAACTTTTCTTCTACTCTTTTTGTGTCTGCATCATCATTTGCATTGTGTTTATCAATTTCTATTCATGTGGGCGATTGTTGGAAAAAATAGTATGGAGTGAATAAGAAATTGATATTTTCTATGTTCACTTGAAGATGTTATTAAAAGTGGTAAAAATCCTGAGTCCCACTATTAGGAATGCTATAAGAATATGGATAATAATTGTTGTATTGAGATTTAGTTAGTTAGTTAATTACAATTCTAAGCATGTTAATCACATTTGGCACATGTTGGAATTATTAATGCACACGAGAATATTAGAACCAATAGGATGAGGCCATGTGGGCCAATAAGATTAGAGCTAGTTTCCTATAAATATATGATTGTAATCCAATATGAGATATCAATTGAAGAATAAATCAATTTCTTAATGCATTAGTACATCTCTCTTTCTCTCTCTCTCTCTCTCAATCTCTTTCTTCCTCTATAGAAGGTGACTACCTCGAATTAACTCAATTTCCCTCCAGTTCCCATCAATTCCCTTATAATTCCTATCAATCCCCATTAGGAACCATCAGGTTCCTAACAATTGGTATTAGAGCCGTCGATCTTGATACGAGTGAATATGACTGGCAAGAAATCTTTAAAATGTGAATGAAGTTTCAAAGAATTTTAAGGCTTTGTACGAATCTCACAATGACATTTTAGAGAATGTCAAGGCCTTTGATGAATCTAACATGGCCATGAAGGAAGAGCTCTCAAGATTGCAAGAGGGTCTTGAAAACATAACGGAAGAGGAGTTACAATCTCTTGATTCAGTGAAACTCATCTATTGTTGCAAGCCGGGATGTTGATTTTTGTGTCAAAGTGGATGAAGATATACATGTACATGCTGCCCTTGAAGTTAAGTCGAAAGAACCAACAAAGAAGGTGATGATGATCTTCCAAGAACCCATTCTTGATGCACCAATGGAGGCTTCCATTCAAGAGTCTATGATTCAAGAATTGGCAATCCAAGTGTCGGTGATCCAAAAATCCAAGATACAAGCTTCAAGAATTTTAATGGTTCTAGAATCAAATGAGGTCTTGAGGATATAAGAACATTTCAAGGTTCAAAGAACCAATGAGACCTTGAAGATTGAAGAGCCATTGAAGGCTCAAGAATTTGAGCAAAGTATGAAAATCTATGAAGAAAAAACCTTCATGTGCACAAGACTGCTTGTCAAAGAGAAATGCATTAATATGGTGATTAAAATGTCACTACGGTATTGGTTCATTGGAAGATCTCCTTTGATGAAGATGCTATTTCACAACAACACCTTGTGGGCAAGGTGTTTTCAATGGGAGGGAAATGTTAGAAATGCTATAAGAATATGGATAATAATTGTTGTATTGAGATTTAGTTAGTTAGTTAGTTACAATTCCAAGCATGTTAATCACATTTGGCACATGTTGGAATTATTAATGCACATGGAGAATAATAGAACCAATAGGATGAGGCCATGTAGGCCAATGAAATTAGAGTTAGTCTCCTATAAATACATGATTGTAATCCAATATGAGATATCAATTGAAGAATAAACAAATTTTTTAGTGCATTAGTGCATCTCTCTCTCTCTCTCTTTCTCTCTCAATCTCTTTCTTTCTCTATGGAGGATGACTACCTCAAATTAAGTCAATTTTCCTCCAATTCCCTTATAATTCCCATCAATCCCCATTAGGAACCATTGGGTTCCTAACACCTACAGAGGAAATGAAAGAAATAATATGAGTTTATATGCTCATGAGTTGGACATTGGAGTGGGCTTTGGCATATGTGGACTGAGCTTATTTGTCCAAATAATAATATTTTATTATTTTAATTTTTGAGTCAGTTAGTTTATGCATAGCAGTTATTACCGAAACAAAGTGCCTATTTGGTAACGTATAATTTTTCATAATCTCTCATTCATGAAAACAACTTTTCATAAAACTCTCCCAATGAGAATATTTTTGTGCATTTTATTTTGTGTCAAAGAGAGAAAGAGACATTGAGTAGTTTGCAGAGCACGACCTTATGTGCTTCGTTTTCGTGTTGTAGATCATTTTATTCTGGAAGGCAGACGTCCGTGAGTCTCAAGGCACTATAGTGATTGTGTGAGAGGAGAAATATGTTTTAAGGAGATTGTGTTAAACACAAGACTTAATTTGGATTGTTCATTCTTCACGCAATTGGTTTGTGAGTTTTTAATTATTTGCAGATTTCTCTTTATATATATACAGTATTTGTTTATTGCTTTTGCCTATCACATTTATTTGTGTTATTATTTATCCTTAGATTTGTGTATTGTTTCTTTTATTTTACCACAAAAAGTAAATTGTTGAGATATAGCCAACTGTTCTACTTTCAGAAAGACAAAAATTTAAATGTACTAAAATTTATGTATTAATTGCTGCCACGGTTGACTGTCATTGTGACACTCTTTTCTTTCTCTTGCCTTTTATTCTTTTAAGATCACTGATGGCGAAGAAGACGCTATTAGACCATGCCTTGCAACCCTGAGAATCTTGCTTGGCATTCAAATTTTTCCCGCATGCAGCTGAGGAAGAACCAAACTCTTGAGAAGTTATTCATGCTCTGTGTGATGATATTTTTTAGTATAAGTGGTTGAATATATTAATTGCATGTTTAGATTGATGACCGTTATCAGTTGATTTACATGGGAGATTCTAAATGGAATTAGGTTTGATTCCAATTATTTTATTTCTCGTTTGTGTGCGTCTTTGTATCATCAACATCTATGTCTATAAAGTATAAAGTATAAACAAGGAAATGAATGTGTGCATCTATTTAACCAAAAGAAAGAAGTACCGATTCTTCATGGATACATTTGCTCTTCTCCATGTATCATGTATGTGCTTAGATTTTATTTTATATCTATAGAAACTGTTCAGTATGATATACCATGTGTGAAAATCAGAATAAATTTTTGCCATATTTTATAATCTCATGATAATTTACGTTTAAAAACAGAGAACTACATTAAGGAAAATTATCATCTCCAGCTGCAAGGGCAGAAACTGAAAAAGGCAAAGTTATAATTGTGCCTCCTTTATTCCCATAATTTTGGATACATTACTTAGAGTGATTTAATTCAAGCTGTAGGAGTGAAAATTAAGGTGCTGAGGTAGTTGTAGTGAAAAACAACATGAAAAACAGGAGGGTGACAGAGAGTATTAGCTTTAGATAAGCTGCAATGGTGGAAATAAAAACAAGTGCTCGACCGCAGTTAGTTGATAAGGATCCATGGAAAACATCACAATTTTATTGGAACAAATTGAAATTATAACTAAGTTGGGCTTGGAGAAACTGAACACATTGAGTTTTACATGATTAAGTTTTTTGATATAAATTTTCAGGCCTGCAATATATTGGTCTGACTAGATTTATGGCCGTTGTTTATTGATAAGTTAGTCTGATGGTTGCTTCGTCGTTGTTGTTATTGCTGCTACTGCTGTTGTTCTTGTCATCTTATTATTTGAGCAAATAAAATGCTATCACAAGCTTATACTGTTTCTATATGAGCTTTCTCCTCTCCTTTTTCCTTTCTCTTCTGTCCTCCACTTTTCTCTCTCTGTCTTCTAATAATTATAATCTGAAATTACGATTTCTGTGTTCTTCTGCTCCTAGTTATAAAAGTGATTCATTATTTCTGGGATATCAAAATGGAAAAAATATAGTTCTTCTATGCTGTCCGTTGTTTAATAGAATTTTAGCACTGACTAAAAAATGAAAAATGTCAGCAAGTCTTAAAAAAGATGAAGTATGGATGATATCTATACTTTAAGTATGCTTCTTGTCTATGTTGTTTCTCTTTGCTATCACAATGGGAGTTGTTTTTTCCAAATTTATACTGTTATCAATTTAGAAGTGACTTAATTGATTTTATTTTTTTCACTAAGAGCAATTATATTGTCAAAAGATAAGAGACTATACAAAAAAAGAACTTTTGATCTCAAGGATTCTGCACTTGCTCTCACTTTCTTGCAATTTTATTGGTTTTCAGATTTGTCCTGATAGGGGGCCAGTGTAGAATATGTACAATATGGGCAAGCTGTCCATAATGCTATTGTCGGATTTGAATCACTTAAAATAATTATCAGTTGTTTATCAAATTTTTTATATGCCTATCATCATTCTGATGTATAAATTTCCAAGGTTCCACAAGTTCTTAAAGTTAGAAAATGAAATTGGAAACATCACAAGACAGGAGGCTGTCAGCATGGTACGTCAATGTTTCATACTGTTTGGGGGAAAAAAAAGACATACAAAAGAAAACAGAAAATGAGAGAGAAAAAAAAAAACCTAAATTGCAACGTAGGTGTTTGAAAGAGAAGATTTTGGTGGTTTTGAAAGAGACCAGATCAACACAACCCATAAATTCCACAATGGAGCTTACTTTGCTTTATTTTCCTAACAACCAAACTAGGCTTATTGAAAAAAATGACAAGGAGAGAAGCAAAAAAAGTATTGGGCAGTGGTAGTTAGTGATGTTAACATCGTGGTGTAAGGAAATGGCAGCCAAACAGTAGTGATTATGAACAGGGAAATCCGAGAGAGAGAGAGAGAGAGAGAGTTTCTATAATTTAAAAATATGATCGATTTGATAAAATTGGACAAGTTCACTAGCCAGTTCAATCTGGTTCATTCCAGTTTAACTGACAAAACACTTAAAGGGAGAACTGGGTTATAAACAAGAATTCGTACACATCTCAACTCGTTGAACCGATCAGTTTGATCTCTGTTTAAAACAAGTAAACAACGGAATTGAACCATAAGGAACACAATTGAACCTAGTCAACTTTGTTCCTATAAGCTTATAAAGATTATAAAATGTCACTTGCTAGTTCCAATAAATCTTCTATTTTTCAAATACATATATGAAGTATTTAATTCAAGTTAGTAGCCAATGCATAAAGTTTCCACTTTTTCCAAGGTATCGCAATCAAGTGCACTTATGCGCATAGCTGCATAGGCCTTTTGGAGTTTAGGTGCAAAGCACATATATTTCAAATATAATATATTTTTTTATTATAGAATTTTAACTTATAGCGTCTACTTTTAATAATTAAACCCTAAGGGCAAGGTCTTTTATTTAAACATAAAAAACTTTACTAATTAAGCTAACTGAAACCACTCAAATATAATATTTAATAACCTATAATAGAAAAGACATTTTTTGTTGCACAAACCTATTAGCTCAAATAAAGGACTGTTGGCAACGGGGCTTGAACCTAGGTAGGTTAGGTGAAGTGTCCGAGTCTTACCAATTGAATCATCTCTCGTTGGCAATTAAAAAATAAATAAATAAATCTTGTATCGTCTAAAAATATATTTTTTAAAAAAATTAAAAAGATGGTAAGGGATAAAAAGAGAATTAAGAAGAGCAAAAACGCCTCAACGAACAATTTCAACCTGTCAATCTCACTTCAATTGTTTCCAATATATTCCAGCTGAAACCATCCACATTATTACGAGGAAAGACAAGTAACCTTTCACTTAAAATATCTTTTATAACATCTTCTCTATCTATTGCCCTCAATAATCAAACTATGACCTCCTCCACTCACAATACTCCCACGAAGTCAAACTCTTGATGTCTCGGTTATTAACGTTTATTAACTACCCTGCAATTCCTTCTTATCTCCCCTCGTTGGTTACTTTGCAAGTCACCCAACTTTAGCATTCCATTCACAACGGCTTTGAAAAACACACTTTGGTCTTTGCTAAACCACTTCACAAAGCTTCTAGTCTGCGTGAATGTGTAAAGTGTTTGATCAGAATTGAGAAACCCTCTCCCTGCAACCAAGTCCTTGAAGTATTGATTATCAAACACACGGGGTGTTGCATCAAGGTCTCCTGTGACATTTTGGTCTACATTAGTGGGGCAGAGCTTGTTTAGCTTTTCTCTATACTTTGGTTCAATGGCAGGGTCAGGTCGGCCAGTCCCAGATTGGTTATAAAGTCGAAACATGATGGAAAAACAACGTGCTTGGCCAATAGAGTGAGTCCCAGAAAGAGCTACAAGGTCTTTGACAGAGAGATTGAACTTCTTAAAGAGGTCGATGAGGTAACTTGCATTAGATCTTGGGCTTGGCATGATTTCATTTGATTCTTCTAGCCAGGGGGATAAGCTGTCCAATCTTCCTAGCTTCACCTTCCAATCAGGTCCTCCAGTCTGGTTTAAGGCAACATAATTATGCAATCACATGCCATTTAGAAATTTTTGCAAAAGGAATGGCATCTTTGCCTTGAAACTATTTACTTTTTATTTGGTGCCAATTTAATCAGGTGTCGTGTACGACTTTCTGCGCGTATCATATGACGGTTTTACGCTATTCAAAATTGACACTTTCTATATAAAAGTGCAAAAATTGTTAATACTAGTATAAAGGAAAGACAAGGTTTTGGCTGGTGATAATGATTTTGATTAGTGACACTAACAATATGATAAATAAATAGTTAAATAATATTTTTATAATTTCTTTTTAATTTTAATTTGTTAGTTATAAGAGGGGATTTGAATTTTAGATGTCCTCGATTCTCCTTTTAGAAATGTTATGACTCCATGAGATGTTATCCTATTAACACATCATCAATTCCGCTCAAAAAATAAGGGTTTGGCTTATGTCTAATAATTTTTTAAAAAGAATTTCTTTTTGTTTTAATGAGAAACTACTACATCACCCATTAACTAAATGACAAAATTTATATATAGTAATTTAGGTGTTGTTTTTTAGGTTCTCCACTTAAGATTCTGTCACGTGGCTACTTAACTTAAAAAATACACTTATTTATGAAAAAAAAATCACATGACAGAATTTTAAGAGATGAACCTAAAGAACAGCACTTAAGTATTATACCTAAGTCTTACTCTTAACTAAATAAAAGGTAGGATTAAAATCCACTACCACTTGTCATTATATATTTAAAATAAAATGACATATCCAGTTAAAAGAGTACTGAAGGTAAGTCACACAAAAAAAAAAAAAAACACACTTATCATTAGTTCATCACACTTCATAGAGTCTGTTTGAAAACAAATTAGTGAAGTGTGTCTGTTTGAAAACAAATTATACTAAAAATATGCTAAAAAATACTTGTATTTTAAAAAAGAGTAATTTTGGTGCCACACCATTGTGGCTAATGTTGTGGCCAATGGTGTAGCACCAAAATTTTTATTTAAAAAAAGTAAAAAAAAAAATGCAAAAAAATAAAAACTAAAAAGTAGTACGTAAATATTAAATTTTAAAATTTAAAACCGTTGCCAAATTCACTCACAACCACTTGTGTGCCCCTCATCAAGCTAAAAATAATATAAAGTACATTCGCCTTTACAGTATTCATATTCTTTCTTCTTTTCTTTTTTTTGATAGGACATTTCTTATTCTTATTATGTCGTCTTTTGGATGGGACAAAATGATGTAGGTGAATAGTATAAGGCTAGCCAGTAGCACGGGTACCTAGTTGATAAAAGTTTTGACAAACAGGCCCTATAAGGCTGAGAGTTCAGCGACAAACCTCAGTGGCTAATGCCTAAAGATCCTCAAACCTCAATTAACCTTATGCAAGTTCATATACTAATACGTATTTAAAGATAAAAGCTTAGAAGCGAGTTTGAAGAATATATACCAGTGCAACAGCATCTCTTGCGGCCATGATTACAATATCTGCGCATGAAACACGTCCAGGACAAACCTTCTCTAAAGCCTCCTTGATTTCATCGATGACTTCGAAGGACCTTAACGAATTTATATTCGACAGGGCTTGTTTTTCTCCAGGAACAGTTGGTGTATCATCCAGCAACACAGAAGCATCACAACCCTTTTAATCAATTAATATTGAACTAGTTGTTAGCATACATATCTGGATTTCACAAGTCAATACATGAAGGAATATTGACATCCTCAAAAGGAAAAAAAATAAATGAAATTAACAAATAGGAAACATAAATAGTGTCAAAAGAGAAGTTTTGTAAGTTACATTAACAAAGCAATCATGGAACTGAAGGCGCATGACGGAGGCGACGCTCCGGGGTTCTCTGATCAAGGCTTTCTTCATGAGATTTCGGACGATGGATTCGGCATTTGGGCATGTTGGCAAGTAAAGATCTGGCTGGAGTTGGGCTGCTGCGGCAATGGTTATGTGCAAGAGAAAGAGCAGGAAGAGAGAAGACATATTTTCTGCACTTGTAGGTGGGTCTGTAAAATGGTCCAACTTGGTGAATTTGATGGGCATTTAATTTATATAGCCTCCTTGAATAGTTGAATGCATTTATAAATGGTTAATGGGTCCCTCCACTTTTTTTTTTTTTTTTAATCTTTTACTTTATTTCCATATATAATTGTATTGAATTTTTTTTTTCTATTTCTGCTTTTTGCATGGGTGTCAATTTATTATTATTTTTTTTTTTTTTGAGAAATGTCAATTTATTACTTGGTTTTGTTATAGAAGAGGGGGGCAACAAAAGCCAATTGGGTGAGAGTTTGAGAAGGATAGCTAACTGAGAGAGTGAGGTAACTGCGGCGTATGGTGGGGTGATGATCCAGTGCGTCAACCATTGCGATTTATGACAGACACTCGTGATGCTCTGCGAGTAACTATGTCGAGAAATGTGATATTTTCAATATTTTCTTAATATTTTCACAATAAATTTTAAGTGGTAAGATATTATTGATTCTAATTTGAATCTATAGTTGAAATTGTATTTTTGCCCTTTAGTAAGGGCCAATAAACAACCTTTCATTTAAAATTTAATGTGAAAATATTATGCAAATTGCATCCCTCTATGTTGTATTATCTGATCTTTCTCATTAAGTTATCTACAGGCTGGTTGAGCCCATCTCTGTTTTGGTAAGTAGATTAATGGAGTCCAAATTTAGAAGGGAAGTCAGGTCAGTAAGTCACAGATATTCCGCGCATAGACCAACCTGTGTGACACTTTATACAAGAAACTTAATAGACATACAATATGTAGCACCCAAAAAAAAAGAAAAAAGAAAGAAAGTAGTTGAAAAAGTTCAATGTCTTCATTAGTGTAATTGATATACCATTAATATGTCTCCATTATTGTAATTGATATATCATTAATATGTCTTCATTAATCATTATTGTAATTGATATACCATTAAGATGTGGTTAAGTCTAAAATTTAATATTTAAAATTTAAAATTTATTACATCTCTTCATATCTACTCTTTAATTAGTTCATTATAATAAAACAATTCTATATAGTAAACAGTAAATATGTAACTTCTTAAAAATTAATAAAACAACTTCTAAATGATTTGGAGGGCCAGGATTTAAGTCTCTAAGAGAGAGTTTCACACATTATGCTAGAGTAGAATTTCTATATTGTATTAAAAAAAAATCTAATGCCCATATATAAATCCAACCAAATTGGGAGTTTATTAAGATGTTATTAATTGTGGTAGAATGTATTAAATTTTAAGAAAATGTTGATGTGTTAATTTCTTATTGGATGGCGTAAAACATGAGTTTTACACTCTATCCTTACCAAATTTGAACTCTTAAAAATAATCACAATTATACACATATATGAGTTCAAATTATATCTAGTCTTAGAGTTATAACTTGCACATTTTTTAAGCTATAAATTTCTAAGTATATAATGGTTTCTTGTGTGTGTGTGTGTGTCTATATATATATATATATATATAATTTAGAATCTAATCGATGTGTATTCTTCAGTTTTTGCACTCAAAAATTCACTTGCCACAAAAATTTAAAAATTAGATAAGACACGTGATGCAAAATTGAACTCCAATTGAAATCTAATTGGATTTATACTTTTCGATTTTTGCACTTAATAATTCACTTGACACAAAAATTTAAAAATTACATGGGACACATGTAGGGTCACGAATTGTTGGTCCAGGCCTAAAATTTTGTTTGGACTCTGGTTTAATGAACCCAAGACAATGAATTTGTAGAGAGTGGGCCTAAGAGCTAGGTTTTAATGATTCATGTTAACGGCTAGGTAAGAATTCGATGATAACCAAAAGTGGGCAACACATAAAGCTTAATGAAATAGCTATCCGAGGAGACTGGATGGGGTTCAATACTGTAATTATGAACTTTCATACAACCCTTAGTACTACAGTATTTCTCTATATATTTTTTCCTCTCTTCCTCTGATCCCCTATTATGGGAGATCTTTTACAATTATGTAGGTCCTTCCTGGCCATCCTAATCTTACATTTGTTACCCATCTAGATCTTCACTTGAGTACCTGTCTCATTAGGTATCTTCTTTTATTATTTGTAAGTGGTGGTAGCTGAATATTGTACTGTTCAGGGGTCTTCTCCCTATAAATGCGGCAAGAAAAGTTGCTACAGTGCATTTAATGCGGTAGTAGTAGCTTTTCTTTGAGATATTTTCATATTTCTATTTCCTTGGTACGTGCCTGAATTTCATCCTTATCGTTGTAATTTCCTAAACGGTTACCTAAATCATCCAAGCACTTGCTTAAACGACATTCATCCTGGTCCGAGAAGGCCAACCTCCTTGGACCATATTCTTCCCTCCTTTCCTTGCATAATCCCCTATTTCGGGGCCTCTACTAATTATTTATTGATCCTCGGATGTATCCACGAACAGGGTCCAAGGCCCAGTATACAAGTTTGGGCTCTTACCGCCACAATAGCCCTTAAAAATTTTAATTTTTCCCTCGCATCCGAGGAGAAAAAATGGGATTTTGACTTGCTTTCGAAGTGGGGGTTATAGATGTAAAAGTACCTGAGTTCGCGCGTGTGGGAGTGTAGTTTTAGGCGTTTTATTATTGCCATTGACATTTCAGCATTCACGAAGCGCCATTATTCCCACCCACTTTTCACCTTCTATATAAAGTCCTTGGGGAATTAATTTTTTGTTTATCTTGCAAATTCTTAGGCATTCCAGCGATCTTCAGCGCTTCACACACAAAGCATCCTAAGTTATTAGGCCTCCTTTAGTCATTTTTCCAGTAATCTTCGTGATTTTTTCTTGAATACCTTCAGGGGTTGTAGCACATCTTGGTTTGTGTAAGTTTCAACTTACTTGAACCCTTCCTTTCTCCTCGGCCAATCTTCTCGACCCATAAATTTTCATTATTTCAATCGTTGATTTTAGTCACTCCCCTTTAGTCTATAAAATATGGGTAGGTTTGAGCACTTAGTGGACTCCCCTGCCAAGATAGAGGCATTCAAGGCGAAATATCACATACCTTAGGGGGGTTAACCTTCATTATTGCACTACAGAAGGAATAAGAACTGACAGGGAGGAGGGAGAGGTTGTTATCCCCATGATAGCTTTTATAAGGGGGGGAATGACCCTCCCAATGGGTACTGTGAATAGAGATTACCTTTTTAACCATAGGTTATGCCCCCACCAATGCGCACCCAACCTATTTAGGATTTTGGGTAGTGTTGATGCTCTGAATGAGCACTTGGGTCTGCGGCTCACATGGCACAATGTGTTGCACATGTACGAGTGCCATTCCCAAAAAAGCGTCGGGTACTATCTCAAATCCCGCTCGGACGTGGTAAGGATAATTTCATGCCTACTCAGGTCAAATAAGGGCATGAAAGATGATTATCTTATAGCTTCAGGAGCGCGGCACGATGGCGTTCACTGTCCCGTCCGAGCGGGGAAGCCAGGTGGGATACCCTAGGATTAGGTTCCCTAGCAATAGACTTGAATTCGATCCTTCAACCCTGTCTTGTTTCCTTTCTTTTTAGTCTTTTAAGATTATGGCTTTCAATTGTTTAACCGACTTTTCCCTCGGTTGTGTTTGCAAATAGAAGGCACGTAGCCCCCAAGTTAAGCTTGACCAACGTTTAGGCTCTTAACTACCTGTTGCGATCTGAGATCTTTGTTAGCGCAGACAGGCAATTAAGGGTTGTACACCTAATATTGGACTTTAAGCCTATCTCAGACGCATTTTTGGACGTCGACAACGCCATAAGAGCAGGAGATCGTCGGATACATCGAATTGACGTGTCTCAACCCAATTTTTTGGCACCAAACGATCTTCTGCTAGTACCATTTCCGATCCCAGCAGGTGTTCCCTTGGTCGTCCCAGCCATTCAAATTTCTCCAGAAGTCCCAATGGTCAGAGAAAAGGTCGCTTCCTCAACCTCCTCATTAGACAAAGAGATCGATAATTTCCGCTTCGTAGCAGAAGAAACCGAAGCGGGGCAAGAAATCTCGGGCGCCAAGGAGGAGTCTAATAGGCATTCAGCAATTCAAGCCCCAGTTATCGTTGTTGCCGTCCCAAACAACACTTCAGAGGAAGAAGAAGAAGAGATGGTGTTGGACACAGGGAATAAAAGTCTGAGAGAGCTAATGAAGGGCAGAAATAAGGCACCGGTAACCAAAGAGGCCATCAAGGTGCAGCCCTCGGCGAACCTTCCATCGCCTCCCTCGCTTCCAAAGGATCTCGGGCTAAAGCTGATTCAAGATCTAAAAAAGAAAAGGTCGAGCAAAGTATTGGAGGAAGGCGAGTTGGGTCCTTCAGAAGGAAATAAGCAACAAAAAGTGTCCAAGAATAAACGAGGTCGGAGGTCCTCGTCTGTGGAAAGCCGCGAAGATACCCACGTGGCTGATGTGCGCCGGCCACTGCACATATGGTCCCCCAAATTAGAGGTAGATAGTGCTCTTGTTGCCTAGGACGCTTCAATTCGAAGCTACCAAGGAAGGCAGGCGGGTCTTATCGCTGAAGCCTTAGAGCAGCCACTTCTTTTACCAAAAGATATGGATACTTACAGGCGCTTCAGTCGGCCAAAGCTTTTCCTGTCCCTCAAGAGGGATTTGGCCATGATAAGTTACTCGATAAAGCTTTTTAATAGTTAATCATTTTTATCTTCTCTTCTTTCTTTCATGGAGTTTTCATGTTCTCACCGTGCAGCTTGTCCAACAAGTTTATGTGGTTGAGGAGTGGGTCCATGATGCCCAAAACAAAACGAAAATAAAGGCAGAATCTCGTGCTGAGGTTGAGAAGACCTTGGATAAGCTGAAAGAGGATTACGCCAAGCAGTCTGAGCATCTGAAGGAGACGATCAAGGCCAAGAACAGCGTTGATGCAGGCCTCAAGACAGTGGAGAGGCAGACCGAAAACCAACACAAACAGTTGTGCACAACTTAAATCAATCTGGCCACTAAAAGGCAACTGGTGAAGGATCTTTGTGCTGAGCTTCAAAGGATTAAGGATGCATTTCAACTGGCCAAGGAGGCGGCCGAGGTGGAAAAGCAAGCGGCATACAAACTTGGGGTAGAGGAGACTTAAGCAAGATTAACAGAGGAGCTCTCTTCGGTGTGCAGAGAATACTGCAAGATATCTTGGGGAAAGGCCCTTGATGCTGCTGGAGTTATTGTTGACTCTGACTTGAGGTGACCTGAGAGCGTCTATTATGATCCTGAAATTCGCGAGCTCCCAGGTCCTAACTCTTCTCCTTCTAAGTAAGCTCCGTCGGGATCCAAACAGATTGCGGCCCAAACCCTTCCTCCTGCTCCTCCTGACGTCCCTAAAGCTCTCTCTGAATCTAAGGATCAAGCCTCAGAAGCTGTTGGCTCCCAGCCCAGTCAGATTGTTAACCACTTGGGGACCAAAATGAAGGCTTAGATGATAGATTTTTTATTTATTTTTTTGAATAGTTGTAAAATACTCTTTTTTTAGTTAATGGAAGTAACTTTTGTCTCCTTTCGTTTTCTCCGTTTCTTTTTATCAACACCAATACCTTGTTAATGGCGCTGATAATTTAACTAGATATTAGCAAGAATTTAGGTTATATAATACTTGGTACGTTACTTCAACTGGGTTCCATTTAAACACTTAAGCAAAATGTCGTGGAGTGCTAACTAACTCAAATCACCTAGTCCGAGGACTACTGGCATGATAGAGTTTAAGTTTAAACACTTAGGAAAAATATCGTGGAGTGCTAACTAACTCAAATCATCTGGTCCGAGGACTACAGGCATGATAGAGTTTAAGTTTAAACACTTAGGAAAAACGTCGTGGAGTGCTAACTAACTCAAATTATCTGGTCCGAGGACTACAGGCATGATAGAGTTTAAGTTTAAACACTTAGAAAAAATGTCGTGGAGTGCTAACTAACTCAAATTATCTGATCCGAGGACTACAGGCATGATAGAGTTTAAGTTTAAACACTTGGAAAAAATGTCATGGAGTGCTAACTAACTCAAATCATCTGGTCTAAGGACTACATGCATGATAGAGTTTAAGTTTAAACACTTAGGAAAAATGTCATGGAGTAAAATACGAAGGTTCTACACAATATATATTGATTAATAGTAATATCTTTTCAGATTATTTACATTCCATGGCCGTGGTATCACATGCCCATCCAGGTCTTTTAGAAAGTAGGCTCCAATGCCAGCTCCTGCAGTAATGTGGTGCGGTCCTTCCTAGTTAGGTTCTAGTTTTCCGCATGCTAGGTTCTTTGCAATACCCAAAACTTTTCTCAATACCAAATCACTAGGGGCCGGCGGTCTCAACTTCACATTAGCATCATAACCCTGTTTGAGATTGTGTTGATAGTATGCCAACTGGACCATGGCATTCTCCCTTTTTTCTTCAATCAGGTCTAAGCTTTTCTCTAGTAGATCATTGTTCTCGTTCGGATTGAATAGGCTAGTCCTTAAGGTTGGGAGACTAGTTTCTAAAGGAATGACAGCCTCAACACCATAAGTCATTGAGAATGGGGTTTCCTCAGTAGACCTACGAGGAGTGGTCCGATACGTCCAAAGGACATGTGGCAGTTCTTCCACCCATTTGCCCTTTGCGTCGTCTAGTCTCTTCTTTAGTCCATTCACTATGACCTTATTGACAGCCTCCGCTTGTCCATTTCCTTGGGGGTAGGCAAGGGTAGAGTATCTGTTGGTAATTCCTAGCTCACTGCAGTATCTTCTGAACGCCTTACTGTCAAACTGTAGGCCATTGTCCGAGATGAGGGTGTTTGGGATCCCAAATCGCGTAACAATGTTCTTCCAGACAAATCTCTTGGCGTCAACATCTCTAATGTTTACTAAGGGCTCAGCCTCCACCTATTTGGTAAAGTAGTCTGAGCCAACCAACAGATACCTTTTGTTTCCTGTTGCTTTGGGGAGAGGACCCACGATGTCCAAGCCCCATTGTGCGAATGGCCATGGGCTAGACAGTGGATTAAGGACCCCCGCTGGTTGGTGTATATTTGGTGCAAACCGCTGGCACTGATTGCATTTTTTCACATATTCTTAAGCTTCTCTTTGCATGTTCGGCCATCAATATCCTTTAGTAATAGCACGGTGTGCCAGGGATCTACCACTAGTATGACTACCACAGACTCCCTTGTGGAGCTCTTTAAGGAGCATCTCAGTTGCCTCAGGGTGCACGCATAACAAGTATGGCCCTGAGAAAGACTGTTTGTATAATTTCTGGTCCTCGGATAGCCAGAACTGTGCAGCCTTCCTTCGTATCTTGTCAGCCTCGGACTTTTCTTCAGGCAATGTGTCTTCTCTCAAGAATAGCATCATCGGGTCCATCTAACTGGGTCCTGCTCTTGCCTGATAAACTTGAACTGCTTCTCCTCGTGGCTCTGTAGGTCTGCATAAATATTCCACAAGAATTACCCGAGGAAGGCATTTATCCGAAGAGGTAGCAAGGGTGGCTAGGGAATCAGCATGAGAGTTACTATTTCTGGAGATGTGCAAAAAACTGAAAGACTCGAACTTCGATTGCAGATGTTTGACCTGCCTTAAATATTTCTGCATTCTTTCATCTTTCGCCTCGAATTCTCCACTCACTTGGCTGACCACCAACCTTGAATCCGAGAACACTTTTATTACCTTTCCTCCCATCTTTCTGACCATAGCCATACCCATCAGCAGAGCTTCGTATTCAGCTTCGTTATTCGTTGCCCCAAAATTTAACCTCAACGACTTCTCAATGGTAACCTTCTCCGAGGACATAAGCACTAGCCCCACACCAGAGCCCTTATGGTTTGTTGCACCATCGACGTATACTTCCCAAGGTGAAGGACCTTGCTGGGATATCAAGCCGACCAATTTTCCATCCATGCTGTGCGTTGGTGTTATTTCCTCTTCAGAAGGCTCTGTGAATTAGGCCACCAGGTCTGCCAAGGCCTAGCCTTTGACCGATGTGCGAGGCATATATTTAATATCAAAGGCCCCTAGAATTGTCCCACATTTGGCGATCATCCCTATGTAGTCAGCATACCTAAGTATTAGTTTAAGTGGGAGTTGTGTGAGGACCACGACTGTATGTGTTTGGAAATACTAGGGCAGCTTCCTTGTACCGTACACCACGGCCAAGATGGCTTTCTCCAAAGGTAAATACTGCACATCGGCCTCATGTAACAACCTGCTCACGTAATAAACCGGTCGTTACACGCCATTGTCAACTCGTATCAACACCAGACTCACAGCGTGAAGGGCCACGACAATATAGGCAAAAAGGACTTCATCTTTCTCGAGACTGGATATAACGAGAGGCCAAGAGAGGTAGTCTTTAAGCTGCTGGAAAGCAGAGGCGCATTCCTTAGTCCACTCGAATCCTTTCCATTTATTCAACAGCTAGAAGAAATGTTGGCATCTGTCTGCCGATCGAGAAATGAAATGATTCAAAGCTGCAGTCATTTCGGTCAATCTCTGAACTTCCTTTAGGTTCCGAGGAGGCTGCAAGTTGTTGATTGCTTTGATCTAGTTGGGATTTACCTTAATTCCCCTATGGGTGACCATGTAGCCCAGAAATTTGCTCGACCCCACACCAAATGAGCACTTGGAAGCGTTTAAGCGCAACTTGTGTCTCCTGAGAACTTCAAAAACATTTTTGAGATCCTCAATATGGTCAAGTATGACCTTGCTTTTCACCACCATGTCATCGATATAAACTTCTACGCTCTTGCCCAGCTGAGGCTCAAACATCCTTATCATCATTCTTTGGTAGGTAGCTCCTACATTCTTCAGACCGAATGACATCACCTTATAGTGGTAGTTCCCGTTGGGGGTAACAAAAGCGATTTTTTCCTGATCATCCAAGGCTAGTGGTATTTGATGATACCCTTGAAAAGCGTCTAGAAAACTCATCTATGGGTGGCCAACGGTAGCATTGACCAGTTGGTAAATTTTGGGCATAGGGAATGGATCTTTTGGACACGCTTTATTTAAATCTGTGAAGTCTACACACACTCGCCATTTTTCACTTTTCTTCTTCACCATTACGGTGTTAGCCAGCCATTCAGGATAAAACACTTCCTTAATTGTCTCGACTCTTTTGAGTTCCACCACCTCTTCCCTGACAGCGTTTGCGTGTTCCCTAGATGGGCGTTGAAGCGATTGCTTTTTAGGAATGATAGTTGGGTTAACGTTCAGGTGATGGCAAATGAACTCTGGGCTCACTCCTGGGGCCTCAATGGAGTCCCATACAAATACGTCAATGTTGGTTTTGAGGAATTCCATTAGCTCTTCCTTCTCTTGTGGAGGCAGTAGGGATCCGACTTGAAAGAATCTGTCTAGATTGTCGTCGATAACGACCCTTGTTAAGCTTTCACATTCAGCTCCCTCAGCTAGGTCTTCGACATTCAACGTCGCGGATTTTAACTGTTATAAGTCTTTTAAAACACTATAGGTTGAGGACTCAGCTTCAGGTTTATGCCGGATCGTTGCCACCAAACATTGTCTGGCCATCAATTGGTCTCCCAGAATTTCCTTAACCTGTCCTTCAGACAGATACTTAACCTTCTGGTGAAGAGTGGAAGAAACAACCCCAAGCGTATAGAGCCAAGGTCGGGCTACAATTGCGGTGTAAGGCGAGTAAACGTCTGCCACTATAAAATCTACTTCTACTATTTCTGGGCCAGTTTGCACAGGCAGCCTGATTTGACCTCTCGGGATGACCACCTTCCCATCGAAACTGACCAAGGGAGAACTATAGGGCGTCAGATCTTCAGGTGCCAAGTTCAGACCCTTATAAAGGTTTGGGTACATTATCTCTGCACCACTACCTTGGTTCACCATCACTCTCTTCACGTCATACCCCCCCTATCCTAAGGGTGATCACTAAAGTATCATCATGGGGTTGGATGGTTCCGATTTTGTCTTCGTCCGAGAAGCCTAACACAGGTTGAACTTCCACTTTGGCTCTCTGTTAATGCCTTCGGAGGGTAGCCAAGCAACAGATAATATTCTGGACCAGCAAGACCCAGTTCTACCTGGTGCAGCAAAGATAACGTTTATCGTGCCCAGGAGAGGTCTTGAGAAATCATCCCTCTGGGTTCCTGTGTTTGTTTGGCTCCCCTGACCATGGGTATGGTGCAAAAACTGTTTTAATTTGCCCTCGCCAACTAGTTGGTTCAAGTAGTCCCACAGACTCCTACAATCCTCCGTGGTATGTCCATAATCCTGGTGATATTAGCAATAAAGGGTTGTGGTTGCGCCTTTCAAGATTTTCTACCATTTTATTTGGCCTCTTGAAAAATGGCTCATTTTTTATCTTCTCTACGACTTGATGTACCGATTCTCGGAACACGACGTTAATTGTGTGAAGGTTTGTCGACCCTGGTGGTCCGACCCAATCCCTCCGTGGCCTGTTGTTTCCATGACGATCCGACCTGATCCCTCATCTCTTGAGGGATAACCTTATCATTTCCCTTACCTTGTTACTGGTCTTCCTCGACTCTTTTATACTTGTCAATCCTGTCCATCAACTGGCGCATACTAGTAATAGGCTTGCCCATTAGTGACTTTCTCAGGCCGTGTTTAGTCGGAAGGCCGAGCTTAAAAGAGCTGATGGCTACTTCATCAAAACCACCCTCCATTTCGTTGAACATCTCCCAATACCTATCTGAATATGATTTCAGTGTTTCACCCTTTCGCATGCTTACGGACAGTAGGGATGCCAATTACTGAGGAATCCTACAGCACGTGACAAAACGGGAACCGAACGCCTGAGTGAGCTCTTGGAAAGAACTTATAGAGTTCGTTTTTAGGCTATCGACCTACCTCATTGTGACTTATCCAAAACTGGATGGGAAAACTTTACACATTAAGGCTTCGTCTCTAGAATGAACAGCCATCCTCTGGTTGAAATGACTCACGTGTTCAACAGGGTCTGTTCAACCGTTATAGATGGTGAACATTGGCTGGTGAAAATGTCATGGGAGCCTTGCGTTTTTTATGTTACTTGTGAAAGGCAACCTAGATGTTTGTTTCAGGGCCCTACTCATAGCGTCATAGCCTATGCCTTGACGTGATGGGCTCCGCATTTGCTATTGACGATGATGCTCTTCTTCATAGGTGAAGGATTCGGTGGGTGGGGTTCGAGACTTCCGCCTGTAATCAGTGTCTCTTTCGTCATCAGAAAAAAAGTTCGAATCCTTAGAAGCTTTTCTCTTCCTTGCATGACGTAATTCTCTTTTTAACCAATCAATCTCTAGCTGCATGTTCTTGTTGTCATTGTCATGGGAGATATGGTCCTCCCTCTGAGGTCGACTCCGGTCAGTGTGGGTGCTGTGTACACTTCCTTCGCGGTCACCTCTCCGCTCAAGGTTCAGGAATGGGTCACCGCGCTTAGAGCCCCTCGATTCCGCTTGCCGTTGACCTAGTTCAGCCATAGCTGTTATACTTAGTGTCACTCAAGCTCTTTCCACAGACGGCGCCAATTGTAGATTCACGAATTGTTGGTCCAGGCCCAAAATTTTGTTTGGACTATGGTTTAGTGAACTTAAGATAATGAATTTGTAAAGAGTGAGCCTAAGAGCTAGGTTTTAATGATTCATGTTAACGGCTATGTAAGAATTCGATGATTACCAAAAGTGGGCAGCACATAAAGCTTAACGAAATAACTATCTGAGGAAACTAGATGGGGTTCAATACCGTAATTATGAACTTTCATACAACCCTTAGTACTACAGTATTTCTCTCTATATTTCTTCCTTTCTTCCTTTGATTCCCTATTATGGGAGATCTTTTACAATTATATAGGTTCTTCCCGGCTATCATGATCTTACACTTGTTACCCATCTAGATCCTCACTTGAGTATTTGTCCCATCAGGTATCTTCTTTGTTATTTGTAAGTGGTGGTAGCTGAAAATTGTACTGTTCAGGAGTCTTCTCCCCATAAATGCGGCCAAAAAAGTTGCTGCAGTGCATTTAATGCTCTGGTAGCAGTTTTTCTTTGAGATATTTCCATATTTTTATCTCCTTGGTATATGCTTGAAGTTCATCCTTATCGTTGTAACTTCCTGAACGGTTACCTAAATCATTCAAGCACTTGCTTGAGCGACATTAATCCTAGTCCAAGAAGGCCAACCTCTTTGGACCATATTCTTCCCTCCTTTCCTTGCGTGATCCCCTATTCCGGGGCCTCTACTAATTATTTATTGATCCTTGGACGTATCCACGAACAGGACCCAAGGCCCAGTATACAAGTTTAAACTCTTACCCCCACAATATAATGCAAAATTGAACTCCAATTTAGAATCTAATTGAACTTTCTCTAAGTTTTAGCTTTAATTATATATGTAAAGATTTCTAACGAAGACATTCACATTTGGAATCTCTGTATATAAAATATGTATTCACGTAGAACTTTTCGATGTGGACATAGATTTTTATGTCAAACCATGTTAATTTTTGGTTCCGCTATGTATTTTATTTTTTTTATTTTAATGCATTCTCCACCCGAATAACAATTCTCATGTATCAATATAACTAGTTATTTACTTGTGCTTCGAATGTCTTATATATTATAACATAAAAAATTTCTTTTATTAGTATTTTGTGTAAGACTTTTTTATTTTGTGGTTGAATTTGATTATAAGTTTGTGTGTGTCTATATATATATAAAAGTTGTAAAGATCAAAATTTATCTTGCATCATGCATGAAATTATTTTAGTGCATTTGAGGACCATGTCATTAATGTCTGTTAATTCTTCCAGTCAATAGTATAATGTCATGTGTGCAAATTAATTGAGTTAAATATTATTTTATTTGTCTATATATATATATATATATATAAAAGTTGTTGTGGGGCAACAAGTACCAACCACCCTGGCCCACTCTATATCCGGCCCAAGGCCCGTGCCGAGGACAACAGGGAAAAAACCCAAGACGTCCAAAGGCCTCGCCGAGGATTCCCCCATCCTTGGCACACCAACGATTGATAAAGGGAAAATATCCCTCATCCCTTAAACATATCCCACCGACATTCTGACCGCTTTAATGGTGATGTGACCAGCGGACCCGGGTGCCTTGATCACTCCAACTAAAAGAAATCCTGCAAAGACGGCTTAGAACTAACATAAAGCCTACAAAATCAGATGATGGGACAAACCTTTATTCACAGTGACCGAATAACCGACAGATGGATAGCTGAGATTAACTAAAACAATACTATATAACCTAGAGGATTCCCAACATATAAGGGGGGGGGATGAGTCAAAAAAGGAGGGAGAGAATGTCTATCAACTCTAAGAAAAATCAATCCTCAGCCTGAGCCGAGGACAAATATGTTTCGTAAACACATAACCAAAATAATGATCATTCCCTACAAAAACACTTACCCAAATTTCTTTGAGAAGATTCCTATGAATTTTATGTCATCTATTACCTGTTACAAGCTTCATATTAACCATTGTTTACTTCGATATTGCCAAGCCCTTTTTACCCATACTCTACAAGTTTTTATTGTTAAGGGTCCATTACAAATTGAGTCCTTACAGTTGTAAATATCAAAATTTATCTTGCATCATGCATGAAATTATTTTAGTGCATTTGAGGACCATGTCATTAATGTCTGTTAATTCTTCCAGTCAATAGTATAATGTCATGTGTGCAAATTAATTGAGTTAAATATTATTTTATTTGTCTATATATATATAAAAGTTGTAAATATCAAAATTTATCTTGCATCATGCATGAAATTATTTTAGTGCATTTGAGGACCATGTCATTAATGTCTGTTAATTCTTCCAGTCAATAGTATAATGTTATGTGTGCAAATTAATTGAGTTAAATATTATTTTATTGCATTTGAGGACAATGTCATTAATGTCTGGTATTTCTTCCACTCAATAGTATAATGTCATGTGTGCAAGTTAATTGAGCTAGATGTTAGTCACAATCTAGATCCTTCATCACCTCAATCAAATTAGGTACCATTTTCATCAAATTTGGCAGTTTTCTTGCTATATTGGGTAGCATCTTTATCAACCATTCTTCTTCATCTTTTCGTCTTTCAAATTTTTTATTTTAATGGTTTCAAGCCATTAGGATCCATCCACAGCACCCCTCATGCATGTTATGGGCATAGTTGTCAAAACGTGAATCGTATCGTAAATCAATTTGTAATTTTTTAGTATCGTGTATCGTAAGATACACAAACACTTGATAAAAATTATAAAAAATGATAGATTTACATATATAAAAGGTATATTCACTGCAAATTTAAAATATGTTCAACTAATGACTAATTTATTCATCACTTATGTAGTAATATTTAAGAAGCTAACTAAATAAATCAAACAAAATTGTGTTTATAACATACACGTTCTAATTGCTTAAATTCAAAAGTGCTAATATATTACAAATGACAAAAAAATAATAATTTATTTTCATCATACTGCCTAATCAACCCCATATAAGTTAATGTTATCATCACGTTTATCATTTTGCAAACTTCTTTTTTTATTAAAATTTTCTTCATCATCATTAACATTTACAATCTTTTCTTGTTCTTTTTATTTTGATAATTAAAAAAAAAAAAAAAAAAAAAAAAAGTCTTCTTGGCATTCTAGTTTCTTGGATATATAACAATAATGGCAAAAATAAAAAATAATTATATTGTCAATTAATATCTATTTATAGTATAGAAAATAAATGCGTAAATATCAAAGTGAAGTGTAAGTGCATACTGCGTAGTTCAAATTTCATAGGAGAAAGAGAGGAAAAAAAATTATAAATATGTTATTTTATTAGGCTAAATTAAGTAACCTAATGATTTTGTGTTAAAAAAAGTTTAACAACTTGTTAGATTCAAATAAAAATACAAATTTTAACAAAAAACTTATGTTAAAGCATTTGTCTATGTATCGTACAAAATGTACATTTTTATGATATGATACGATTCATACGATACACACAATGTATCGTACAATTCACGAGCACTTAAGATACGTCGATATGACACAAAACTTTTTACACACGATACATATCGCGTATCATACGATACGTACTGACAACTATGGTTATGGGTACTTTTGTTTATAAATGTAATTTTCTTGTTTTAAATTGATTTGATTTTTCTTAATGTGTTGTATGAGAATTTCTCGAGGTTGTTACTTGAAGCATTTAGTTTATTATTAATTTTTTTTTTTTTTTTAAGCAAACAAAGCAATGAGACTCCAGATGCATGTTTACACAAAATGTAGTATTATGATTATTATTATTATATAGAAATATCGAGAAAGTAACGTCTAATATAAAACATACGACAGTTCTCTAAATAACATACGACAGTTCTCAAATAAAGAAAGTAACGTCTAATATAAAACATTATGGGTTTTAAATTTAATATTATAATATATTTCATTGGAAATATTATTACAATTAAATCAATTGGTAATAGTGGTGATTGATTTTTTAGAATGTTAATGAGTATTATTTTGTGTGCTTATAATTAACATCCGATCTTTTTTTAGGCAGACTAATATTTATTACTCTGTGTTTTTTCTTTTTTGGTTTTTCTAAGCTTATGATTAAACATGGAAGAAAAATCTAATTAGATGTATATTCTTTTAGTTGGCCTTTTTAATGCAAGAATATAGTTGGCTTTCATATGTTGTAATTTTCTCACTGTTGTTTTGTTTTTCAGTTTCCTTTTGTAACTATAAAAGCATTGATTTGTTTAGTTCTTAATTTTAATTAGAAAAATGATTATTAATCTAAAACCTCAGTTTTTCCATAATGAAAACTCCTTTACCAGTTAATTGATATAAACAAAAGAAAATCAAGAAGTGATCGAGCGAGCTAAAATCCAAAGAGAGTGAGAGAGAGAATTTTAGAGAGTTATCCAATTATAGTATTTTTTGAAGAATAATAATTTAAAGAGAGAGATTATCTGCATATACAACATTGAAACAACATCATTTGTGACTTATAAGAAGTTTGAAGACCGATGAATTAGGTAGATTGACCCAACCATCCGTTATCATTCGCTCTTGATGATAACTCTTTATCATTAGACAAAAATATCAATCAGTTTTTGATGTAGGCGGGGATTGAATCCTAGATCTCTTATTCAACCATCAGAGATTTTACCAGTTGAGTGTTATTTGTGACATTTCCTAAAATGAATCTTAAGTTTTATTTTAATGTTACAGCTCATACCAAAACTTATGAATATGTTTAGTTATTCTATTACAACACATTTTATTCTCAGTAATATTCTCTTATAAAAAAAAAAATCTCAGTAATAAATATTACAATTCTTGTTGTAATTCTCATTAGGGGTGTCAATTCGGGTTAACGTGTCGGGTTCGTGTCGTGTCGAGGTAGGGGTATTACACTAAATGGCTCAACCCTAACCTGACCCATTTAATAATCATGTCATGATCCTTCAACCCTAACCCAATCTGTTAATAAAGCGGGTTGACCTGACCCAGCCCATTTGACACGCTTAATAAACGAGTCGTGTTGGGTAAGGGTGTCAATTCGGGTTAGCGTGTCGGGTTCATGTCGTGTCAAGGTAGGGGTATTCGACTAAATGGCTCAACCCTAATCCGACTCATTTAATAATCGTGTCATGATCCTTCAACCCTAACCCGACCTGTTAATAAGGCGGGTTGACCTGACACAACCCATTTGACACGCTTAATAAACGAGTCGTGTTGGGTTGACAGGAATATAACACAACCCATTTCAACCTGTATAATATTAAATATAACATCCATCTAGAAATAATTATTTTTACATTCCAAAAAGCAGTGCATACACTTCAAGTCTTTAACCCACATTTAAAATAATATAGTTCAACAAAAATATAATATTCATCTAGAAATAAGTTATTTACACTCCAAAAAAAGTGCATACACTTCAACCCAAATTCAAAATAACAAAGTTTTAAAAAATTAAAATAACATAGTTCAACAAAAATATAATATTATTGGAATTCGCCAAATGCTAAGTATCAATATTGAAAGAATTTGAGCAAACAGTAGACTAATCCTGACTATGACCACGATTATCATCCATAGATTCTTTGTTGATGTCCAAATTTATAACATCTTCTACAAGCTCATTCAATTTCATTTGTGCAAGTTCTATGCCCAAAAAAAAAAAAGTATTAGTAGTTCTAAGGTCTGTAAAGTTTCAATTTCCAATTATGTCCCTTGTAAATTTTTGTAATTACTTACTTTTCTTTTTAATTTAAAATATATGTTGGATATAAAAGGTATTTGACAAATCTAAAATAAAATAAATATTTATTTGTTATATGAGTTAAACAGGTTGTGTTAAGTGTGTCATTTCGGGTTGACACAAATAAATTAGCGTGTCAAACGTGTCTATTGCGGGTTATGCGGGTTGACCCATTTATGACCCGTTTCTTATCGTGTCGTTTTCGGGTCGACCCGTTTATGACCCAAACCCATTAAGGCCTAACCCTAACCCAAAAAAACTCGTGTCGCGTTCGTGTCGTGTTCACGGGTTGGGTTGAACATTGACACCCCTAGTGTTGGGTTGACATGAATGTAACACTACCCATTTCAACCTGCATAATATTAAATATAACATCCATCTAAAAATAATTTTTTTTACATCCCAAAAAGCAATGCATACACTTTAAGTCTTCAATCCACATTCAAAATAATATAGTTCAACAAAAATATAATATTCATCTAGAAATAAGTTTATCTAGAAAACAGTGCATACACGTCAACCCAAATTCAAAATAACAGAGTTTCACAAAAATAAAATAACATAGTTCAACAAAAATATAATATTCTTGGAACTTGTCAAATGCTAAGGACCAATATTGAAATAATTTGAGCAAACAGTAGACTAATCCTGACTATAACCACGATTATCATCTATAGATTCTTTGTTGATGTCCAAATTCGTAATATCTTCTACAAGCTCATCTAATTTCATTTGTGTAAGTTCTATGCAAAAAAAAAAGTATTAGTAGTTTTAGGGTCTGTAAAGTTTCAATTTCCAATTTTATCATTTGTAAATTTTTGTAATTACTCACTTTTCTTTTTAAATTTAAAATATATGTTGGATATAAAAGGTATTTGACAAATCTAAAATAAAATAAATATTTATTTGTTATATGAGTTAAACGAGTTGTGTTAAGTGGGTCATTTTGGGTTGACACAAATAAATTGGCATGTCAAACATGTCTATTGTGGGTTACGCGGGTTGACTCGTTTATGACCTATTTCTTATCGTGTCGCTTTCAGGTCGACCCGTTTATAACCCAAACCCATTAAGGCCCAACAAAATCCGTGTCGGGTTCGTGTCGTGTTCATGGGTTGGGTCAAACATTGACACCCCTAATTCTCATTTAGCGCACAAAACATGCCCTAAATTTTCTTTCCATTTACAATGTATTCTCAAATTATCACTTTGGTAAGCTGACACCATAATATGAAAGATTAGTGTCAATGTGCCTTATGTTGTCTAAAAAATGTTGTAATCCTTAAAAAAAAAATATTTATATATATATATATATATATATTTTTTTAAAAAAATTTGAGAGAGATGAATTATTTTTTATGACTTTTTATTTATTTCTAATTGTTATATGTATTTGAAAATTTTGTTTATTTTGAAAATATATTAATTTTAGAAATTATTGCACCTACTCATAAATAGCTAGCCCTTTATATATATATATATATATATATATTTTTTTTTTTTTTTTAATTTGAGAGAGATGAATTATTTTTTATGACTTTTTATTTATATATAATTGTTATATGTATTTGAAAATTTTGTTTATTTGAAAATATATTAATTTTATAAATTATTGCACCTACTCATAAATAACTAGCCCTTTTAGAGAGAAATAGTTATTTCTTATTTTGAAGAATAACTATTCATAATGAATTACTATTCTCTGTAAGAAAAACATGATCATATTAAAAAATGACTAAATTATAGGAATAACTATTACATTATATTGTCTATTACAGTTTCCCAAACATGCCTTTAGGGTGAAAAAATATATATATGCAAATTTCCTTAAAATTTAATGGTGGTAGTAGTGTATATACTACTACTACTACTATAAATAGTAAAATCTTATCATTGTAGCCTATTATGCATTAGATATATTAGTGTGTAGTCACATGCATATGCACGGGTACAATTAAAAATAACCACAATTACACGGTTTAAATTACACATTTTTTTAAAAGAAGTTCAGATTATACATTGTATTAACTTACACATTTTTTTTAAATCATACATTTTTAAAATATGTAATGATTTCTCATTTATACACACACACACACACACACACACACACACACACTATTAATAATAGGATTCCTTTTTTGGGTTTCATCTTTTTGTGTACTAAAATACTCATATTTTTTAGTTGAATTATTTTAAATTTAAAAATACAAACGGATTAAAAGAGTAATTTACTATTTTTAAAAGAGTTCATAACTTTTAGGCTTTCAAACTTTTATCAAAATCCTAAAAATTAGGACATTATCTCTATTTTACGTTTAAACATTATTTTATTTAACCTAAAAAAAAAAAAAAAAGCCTTATTGCCATAAAAATTAAAAAAAAAAATAGATGACCATATGGAGCAAAATTGAGCTCCAATTGAAATTTAATTTAGAATTTAATTAAATTTGAATTTTAAGATTTTTACACTTAATAATTCACTTAGTACAAAAATTAAAAATTTAATAAAACTTGTGACGCCAACATTGAGAAACCAATTGAATTCTAATTGAATTTTTTTCTAAATTTTAGCTTTTATTATATATATATATATATATGCGCTTTATCTATGTAATGATTTAGTTGATTAATTCGTCACTTTGCCAAAGGTCAAGATTTAAGATTTACATGTTAATATATATGGGAGCATTCAGTTTTTATGATGGGACTACATGTCATGGACGGTGGACCACCGTAGAATGTTGCTTTAGTGTGCATGACTGTGTTGCACAGCAAAGTTGACTTTATCTGAGTGGGGTCAGTGGGCTTTGAAACCGAGTTTATCCTTTTTAGAAGGAGAAAACATGTCATTCGACCTAAATGCGAATAAAATTAGCAATGCTAACTTTTAGAATTATGAAAGGGTAAAATGTTCCCCACCACTTTTTCTTGGTATGTAACAAATGAAATGATATGAACTTGCACCGCTTATATCTTTTTTTTTTTTTTGTTTCTTTATTAAAAAACTCTATTCCATTATTATTGTAAATAGTAGGGATTGCTTGCAGGTTCTGAATGTGGGTTTTTCAAAGAGAGTTGAGTTTTCACAAGGTGAATAGTGTAGAATTTAGTTATAAATAAATAAATTATAAATGATGTAGAAAATTGTGGAAGTAGCAAAGTTTATGTGGCACACCCTCAGAAGGTAAAAAATAAAAGTAAATTTTTTTTATTATATAGTATTTATATAGATTAAATTTGATGACATGTCTGCTTAGATTTTTTTTTTTTTTTTTTTAAACTAGCTTTTAGTTTTTATGTACAATTTTTTAAAATTATTATTTTTTCACATTTTTAAAATACAAGCATATTTTAATACTCTTTCAATAAATAAATAAAATACAATTAACAAAAACTTAAATAAACTGATGACAAAGATTGAGAACTTTTATTAAAATGAAGAGAAATTTAATATATCTTGGGCCTAAGTGTAACTGATGTCAAACTCACGTTGTAGTAGTATTAATTTGTTTTTGCCCTTTAACAACATTAAATAGTTAATAAAGGAGACCACACTAAAAAGTTAATAAAGTTAAAAAAAAAAAAAAAAATCTCAATAACGCGTTTCACATTTGAATAAATTCCCTATTTTAAACTTTTTTTGGTGAAATGAATGAATTTCCAACTTTCTTAATAAATTTTAGTTGGACAAGATGGAGGTCCCCTCCATTATTTTTTGGTGAAAGACGATTCATTGAACAAAACTAAAAGGAAACACAAGGTTCAGGACATATTCTATCAAAATACATCCTATTGAGGTCATCTTCATACACATCAATCATGTCCACAAGCGGACTATTAAATAAAGAAAATTCAGAAATTTGACTGAAGCTTATTCTAGCAAGTCTATCAGCACAGCGGTTAGCTTGGCGGAAGCAGTGCTTAATTCGAATTTGAGGCATGTGAGAGATCAACAATCTGCAATCATCCAAAACAGGGGAGATAAAATTGTTAGCCTGGGAAGGATTATTGAGGGCATTCACAATCCATTCACTAGAGATTGACTTGTGCTAATCGTACTATACAAAAATTTTGTATGTGTTCGACCTATGAGATTTATGAGAGTTATGTCTCACTGACAAGTGGGTCCGGTCATACTATACGATACCGGCACATAAATAATGAGCACACAACCGAAGGGTGAGATACACTGTGCAAAGCACAAACAAACAGCTACTCCCTTTTCTTGAGGCAAATATAAGGTGAGTTCTCCATTTACAGTACTGCTCGGCCAATGAGGCAAATGCCTTTCGTTTCGTTCCTAAATGTTATTAATATATGGTCCCCATGATAAATGGGTACTTGGGTTGTTGGGCATCTTAATTTACCTATTAATTACCTCTCTCATTATCTTATCTTTGACATTTTTCGGCAAATGGAAAACACGTCTGCCTTTACATTGGTTCACGTACAACGACGTTTTTTTTTTTTTTTTTTTTACCACAATGCCGACCTTTTGAATAACAAAATTCAAGTCGGTGACACTATGTTCACAAACAGAAAGTAAAAATAAAAAATTCAAGTCGGTGATACTGTGTTCTAAAACTTAAAAAAAAAAAAAAAAAAATTAAAGTCGGTGATATTTGACTTATGATTCAATGCAAAAAAGTAAAGCACGGTAATAAACTAAGAATCAAGCGTCTCTCCCTGAGTTTTTTAAAAAACCCCTCCTCCTTGTAATTTCTATGGAAAATAAAAAATTTATATTGGTTTTTACACATTAGCCCTCCTTAAGAAAACAGTCTAACTTCGTCGTTGACTATATAAATGGATGAATTTGAGAATATGAATTTAGGAACTGCAATAAATATTATAGTTGAGTGATGTGATCGGATATTAAATACCTAACAATGCATTTGAAAGTTTAGAGGATGACGAGAGCATAGGACGAGAGGGGAAGGAGAAGAGAGGTTATAAGAAGGGAAGGGATAATTATTTGGATGCTTTAAAAAATAAAGTTGAGGAGGAGAATAGATATCCATCCTATTTGTTTGAATTTTTTTTTTAAAATTAACAAACATGAGACAGCATGATAAGATATTATATAAATTGATAAAGTGATACATAGTCTCATAAATTGATATATATATATATATATATGATAAAAAATATTATATTGAGATTTAAGGCTCAAGTAATATTTAAATAGAAAAACCTTGAATTTCATAATTAAAAGCTATTAAAAAAAATGATTGAAAGTATATTTAAGTGGAAACCTCAATTCAGTAATTAAGAACAATCTAAATAACTAAACATTTAAAAATCTAAAGTAGAGAGACTTCTCAATTTAATTATTGAGAAGTGATACCTTTCAATAGTAACATCCTTTTTGGCCTTTACTTGTGAACAATAATATCTACTATTTGATCTCAACCTCTCTCTCTCTCTCTCTCTCTCTCTCTCTCTCTCTCTCTCTCTCTCTCTATTGACAAAACAAAATAAGTAGCACCAAAAAAAAAAAAAAAAAAAAAAAAAAAACTACTTAGCATGATATTTGTTATCTAGTTCACCTAATTAAGATTTTTCAAATAATGCTTAAACCACAAAGAGAATGGTAGACAGTAGCTTCCTAGTTAACAATATGAGTAATACGAATAAATAAAAATAAATAAATAAAGAAGAATAAAAAAACCAAAAAAAAGGGTAATTGAGGCATAAATATAATAAAATAAGTGAAGGGGGAAAATGTCTTACTTTTTCTTTGGAGATCATTAAGTAATTTTTTACTTGCAATGGACAATTTATCTAGGTGTGGTGTTCATGTTGAAGTAATTTGTCCAATGTGCAAAACTTCAAATGAAACTGCGAGTGTAATTCGTATATGATATATAAAATAATAAAAACTCATGTCTAACTCTTTTTAATATTGATGCTCAAACAATAACCAAATAAATAGGATAAAACTAAAGGAAATTAGGTTAAACAAAAGACAAAAAGTACACAAAATCTATTCAATTTGATGGAAAACAAATTAAAGTAAACAAATACATTAAAAAAAAAAATAGAGTAAGCAAATACATACGTATAAGGTTGTAGGTAGAAGAAGGGAAGAATAGAGGGAAAAAAAAACGTATCGTAGGCATTTATTATGAATTATCTTATATATATACACTCCACATTGAAGAAGTTGATATAAACAAAAAGTCTAATGTATGTAAGATGGATTTTTGTTGTTTTCATTTTACGTGTAGTGAAAAAAAAGAGAGAATTATATATATAGACCTAAACATGTACTTTAAGAAATTATTCGATAAAAAATTTGGATTGTAATCAAATTAAGATTTTTATCAACTTATAGATTATAGGTGAAGAAAAATTATATCGATCTTTTTAAAATCTAAAAACTTTTTTGCAATTTTTTTTAAGAAGATTTTACGTGTAGTAAGTGTAGTATAATTTATATAAAAAAAAATAAGGATTAGATGGACATTTTTTATGTGTGCTACATGCATTGATTTTTTTTTTTTTAATTAAGATTCTTATCAACTTATATATTATAATAAGAAAATGATCAAACGAAGAATTTGAATTGTAATCAAATTAAGATTTTATCAACTTAGAAATTATAAGAGAAGAAAATTTATGTATATATATATATATATTTGAAATAGTTGATAAGAATAATTAGGTTGTGTTATTTCTATCTAAAAAAATTACTGCAATTTTTCAATTGATAGATGTGGGGCCCCAAATATTTAAACAACCCCGGCCCACTCCAAGGCCAGCCTAAGGCCCGCGCCAAGGAGAATATAGAGGCCGAGGGTAAAAGGGAAAGGCCAAAGCCCTCAAGGGGCCTCGCTGAGGATGCCCATCTCCTCGGCGAACCGACGTTGATGAAAGGAAAATATCCCTCACCCATTAAATGTACTCCACCAACATTCTGTCCACTTTAATGGTGAAGTGACTAGCAAACCCAGATGTCTCGGTCACTTCAACTAATAGAAAGTCTGCAAAGGCGGCTGAGAACTAACATAAAACCTGCAAAAGCAGATGATGGGACAAACCCTTATGCACAGAGTTCGGATAACCGACAAGTGGACAGTTAAGATTAACTAAAACGAGACTATATAACCAAGAGGATTCCCAGCAAAAAAAAAGGGGAGGCCCCTGATATTTATCAGTCTTGAGAGAGAAAGGACTGGAGGGAGATCGATTCTAAGATCTATCAGTTCTAAGAAAAAGAGATTCTCGGACCGAGCCGAGGACGAATACGCTTCACAAACACTTAGCCAAAATCATTATCAGGATCCTCACAAACACTAAGCCGAAATCATTATAAAGATCTTCATAAATACCTAGCCAAAGCGATGATGATTATCCTCACTAACACTCAGCAAGATCACTTTGCTATCATTCCTGTGGATTTCACATCATCCGTTGTTTGTCTTGCTAATGCCTAGCCCTTACACCCCCGCTCTATAAATTTTATTGTTAAGGGTCCATTGCAAATCGAGTCCTTACAATAGAGTTTAACTTAAACTCAAACTTAGGTAGTTTTAGGTCCTTTAGGATAGTTACAAACCTATCTCTTAAAAAATGAACTATATGTATACACATGAAAAGAAAGTGTATGTTAAATATTATCCCTTAATTTAGGAAATATATCCTAACAAAAAAAAAAAAAAATGTTAATCTAATTTTATTTCAATTCAAATACATAATCCTTAGCCTCTTGAAAAATTTGGATTGTACTTATCCCTTAATCAAGTTTCGTAGCTTGATATTCTGATAAAATAATATTAATTTAATAATAATAATAATTAATAATAGAATTTAAGTTACAACTTGAGGAAAAAAAAAAAAAAAGTGAGATGAGATTTAAATTTAGAAAATTTTTAAAATAGATTTTTAATTATAGTATAATTAAAATTTTGGGAATTTAGATGATAAAATATTATCTAAATTAAATTTTTGTATGTTAAATATTATCCCTTAATTTAAGAAATATATCCTAACAAATAAAAAAATAATGTTAATCTAATTTTATTTAATGATAAGAATGAATTAGAGTCCTGGTAATATACTATTTATTTTTAGTTTTTTAATTATCTAAAAATTTAATAAAATCTCTGTAATTTGGTAAAGCCACATGGCGCAACCACAATGTCTAAATCCAACTTTTATTATGCGTACTCAAGACTTTTCTATTTTTTGGGTAAAGATTAATAATTTGCATTTATTATAATTTGAGATTTCTACTTTTTTCAATTACAAAAAAAAAAAAAAAAAAGAATACGTGGGGTGAGTTTTGTAGATTGGAGGAGTTTTAAAACTAACAAAAGAATGATCCTATTTTGTAAAGAGTTAGAAAGTAGAAGTAAGAATTTAAATTAACGTAAAAGTAAGCGGTAGAAGTAGGAATTTATTATTTTTGATAATTTACTATTTTAACCCTATTTTTAAGTTTTAGGTAGGGGTGTTTTTGACAGTAAAAAAAATAATAACTAACTTTCTTTTACCAATTTATTATTTTAACCTTATTTTTAAGTTGTTGGTTAATTAATTTAGGAGTATTTTTGACAAGAAAAAAAGTAATAACTAACTTTCTGAATTCTACAGATAATATAATAATATGATATGATATGATATGATATTGTACTCTAATATACACACACTATTCCTACCAACAAAGTTGGGCCTTGACCTCAAAAAAAAAAAAAAAAAAAAAAAAAAACAAAGTTGGGCCTTCTTCTTAAAAAAAAGAAAACAGATGGGCTGATTAGTGGCAGTGATGTATAAGCCCAAAAGAACATCGTCCCAGTCACGAACATAACATGACTGGGTTAGGGTTTGACATATACCAAAAATTTCTCTCACGTTTGACCCAAAAACGCATGCCCACACATAAAGCGGAATAAATTTACACTTTTCTCAAATAAAAAAAAAAAAAACGAATTTCAAGGCGCTCTTCCATTTTCGCAGCTTAGCATAGCATAGCAGCGGCGGCGCGCAGAGTCCGAAAATGGGAGGCGGCGGCGGAGGAAGAGGACGGTCTCGTACTCAGAGAAAGCATTTCAAGCAGAGCAGAGAGAACGTTTGGAAGCGCCCCAAGTCCGATCCTTCCTCTGAAGACATCAACAACAACAATGGAAATGATAATAGGGATCCGCATTGGCAGCCCTTCGCCACTCAAAACCCAGCTTTCGATGAATACTATAAGGTACTATATGGAAATTGAATTCAGTTTCAAACTTTCATTTACTCAAACATGTTGTGTGCATGGTATTATGGCATTTCATTGATTTACTTATGACTTTGTTTTTATTTTGTTGGTAATGGTAGGGGCAAGGGATAGTTTCTGAAGAAGAGTGGGATTCATTTATGGAAGTGCTTCGAAAACCATTGCCTGCTGCTTTCAGAATCAATTCAAGGTAATGTTCATTTGGTGCTTTTTGATGCTCTTTTTCTGCTATTTAATGGTCTTTGAAATGGGTTTTTATTGCATATATGGAGGTGGGAGTTGCTGTGTACGTTTGGTTGTGCTCTTATATGCATTTGTTATAGTAGAAAGAATTGAAATGTAGAAAAGGGTGTTTGCCAAGTACTTAAAATTACTAGGAGGGGGGTAGAATGTAAGCAATCAACGTTCATTTAAACCTTTCAATGTGGGAGTTAAATTTTAGGTGAAAAGATGTGGCACTCTTTTTTAGCTCCTTGCATGGGCATAAGCTGCTTAGCCCATCAGGGGTGACTGGTCATTTGCCCATAGGTTTTATTGGCTAGAAGTGAGTCCACAGGTCTTTTTTTAAGAAAGGTTCCCTACGTTATAAAAAAGAAGAAGAAGAGAAAGATATGGTCCTCCCATTTAAAAGAAATACAAAAAAAAAAAAAAAAGGGTTGTTCATAGTGTACAAGGCCTTACGCATCAAGGCTTGGAAGATGTTGTTGGTAGCCAGCATTACTCAGAACTCAAACACATGACATGTCACTTGGGCAGAGGTCTTTTGCCATCACACCATGAATAGCTTATGGATTGTTGAGCATTCCTTTTATTGTTTAGTGTAGAAGATAAAGATTAAAGAATCAATAAAAAAAATTTTTAAACTAGAATAGCTTTCTGATTTGATATTCATTGCAAATGGTTTGATAATATATTTCCCCTTTTCTATGCATCAAAAGAGCTATTTTTTTTCATCATCGATTTCTGAAGGTTCCATTGACATTAATTTGACTGAGTTGAACTCTTTGTTTTTGCAGTAGCCAGTTCTGTGATGACATCCGATCACAGTTAGAGAATGAGTTTATGAAATCTCTTCAATCTGAGGTTAAGTCATGTAATTAATTTTTTATCTGTAATACAGTAATGATATTGCCACTACTGTTGGCTGTTATTGTGACACTGTTTTCTTTCTCTTGCCTTTTATTCTTTTAAGGTCACTAATGGCGAAGAAGACGCCATTAGACCATTGCCTTGGTACCCTGAGAATCTTGCTTGGCACTCAAATTTTTCCCGCATGCAGCTGAGGAAGAACCAAACTCTTGAGAAGTTAGTTATGCTCTGTGTGATGACAATTTTTAGTATAAGTGGGTGAATTGCATATGTAGATTGATGGCCATTATCAGTTGATTTACATAGGAGATACTAAACGAAATTAGATTCGATTCCAAATATTTTATTTTTCCTTTTTGTGTGTCTTTGTATTATCAACATCTATGTGTATAAAGTATAAACAAAGAAAATGTGTGCATCTATTTAACCTAAAAATATAAAGAATGCGATTCTTCATGGACACATTTGCTCTTCTCCATGTATGTGCTTTGATTTTTTTTACATCTATAGAAATTGTTCAGTATTACATACCACGTGTGAAAATTAGAATGAAATTCTGCTATATTTTATAATCTCGTGATAATTTACGTATGGAAACAAAGAACTACATTAAGGAAAACTATCATCCCCCACTGCAAGGGCAGAAACTGAAAAAGACAGTTATAATTGTGCCTCCTTTATTCACATAATTTTGGATACATAGAGTGATTTAATTCAAGCTGTAGGAGTGAAAAGGCGTTGAGGGAGTTGTAGTGAAAAACAATATGATAAACAGGAGGGTGACAGAGAGTATTAGCTTTAGATAGGCCGCAATGGTGGAAATAAATACAAGTGCTCAACTGCAGTTAGTTGATAATTACACTTTTCTCAAAAACAAATTTGAAGGCGATCTTCCATTTTTGGAGAGTTTAGCATAGCATAGCAGCAGCAGCGTGCAGAGTCCGAAAATGGGAGGCGGCGGCAGAGGAAGAGGAAGGTCTCGTACTCAGAGAAAGCATTTCAAGTGGAGCAGAGAGAACGTTTGGAAGCGCCATTTCTATTCAGGGCTCTCAATCATTGTCGCGACCCATAGTGGTGGTGGTGGTGGTAGTGTCAAGAAAGGGAACAAGGTGGTAGGCCCAATGAGGTTTGAGTTTGAGGTCCAGTTGGTGGGGGTACTGAGAATGATATTATCAACATGGGTATATGAATAAGTATATGGCACTTCCTCTCAGGCATTATCATCCATTAAACTCATTGTTGGTGTATTATCAAATGCATTTGTCTATGGGTAAGACTAGTGGGTATGGTGGTGGATTGAAGGTGAAAGTGAAAGTGGTGGTGGGTCTTCTTTGTTGTAAATATTACAACCTAGTTCGGTGGGAATACTGTCTGGGTCTGGTAGTAACTAGTAAGAGATGCAATGGTTCAAATAGCGGATTTTGAAACAGCGCATTTGGGTTTTGGAACTGTGGAGAGAAATTTTAATTTTTTGCAACCAAAATTTTCAATTTGGGGGGTTTTTGGTTTTTCAATAGGCGCTCTTCCATTTTCGAACAGTTTAGCATAGCAGAGTCCGAAAATGGGATGCAGCCGCGGAGGGAGAGGAAGCTCTCGTACTCAGAGAAAGCATTTCAAGCAGAGCTCCAAGTCCGATTTTCGGACTCTGCACGCCGCCGCCGCTGCTATGCTATGCTAAACTGTCTGAAAATGGAAGAGTGCCTTCAAATTCGTTTTTGAGAAAAGTGTAATTATTCTGCTTTAGATACATTACTTAGAATGACTTAATTCAAGCTGTAGGAGTGAAAGGTGTTGAGGGAGTTGTAGTGAAAAACAATATGATAAACGGGAGGGTGACAGAGAGTATTAGCTTTAGATAGGCCGCAATGGTGGAAATAAATACAAGTGCTCAACCGCAGTTAGTTGATAAGGATCCATGGAAAACACCACAATTTTATTGGAACAAATTGAAATTATAACTAAGTTGGGCTTGGAGAAACTGTTCACAGAGAGTTTTACATGATTAAGTTTTTGGATATAAATTTTCAATCCTGCAATATGTTGGTTTGACTAGATTTATGGCCATTGTATATTGATAAGGTAATCTGATGGGCTTCGTTTTTGTTGTTGCTGCTGCGGTTGTTGTTCTTCTCTTCTTGTCTTATTATTTGAGCAAGCTGATAGAGGGCCAGTGTAGAATATGTACAATATGGGAAAGCTGTCCATGATGCTATGGACTATTTTGAATCACTTAAAATAATTATCCATCATTTCTCAGATTTTTTATATGCTGTCATCATTCTGATGTATGAATTTCCCAGGTTCCACGAGTTCTTAAAGTTAGAAAATGAAATTGGAAACATCACAAGACAGGAGGCTGTCAGCATGGTACGTCAATGTTATATACTGTCCGTCACTCTTAAATTTTATGTACTGACATTGCTTTGTAGTAAATCTGCAAAGTGTTGGGCATCTTGGTGCAGTTTTAGTTCAAAATACCAGTCAAGCATGTACTTGCAATAATACTTATAAAAAAAAAATGATGTACTTGCAATAAATGATTACTTGTGTTGCAGGTACCTCCTCTCTTCCTGGATGTATGTCCGGATCATTTTGTACTTGACAGTAAGCAACTTACAGTGCATTAAATTCCTTTTCTTTTTTAACCTTTCTTTTTCTGGTACAACTGCATTTTGAGTACTCTCTCTCTCTCTCTCTCTATCCTTTTTTTTTTTTTTTTAAAGTATTTTCAATATTCTTTTTAATCAAATGAGGTTGTCACTACTGCCTTTTCTTCGTCTTTGTCAAATGGTTTTTGAATTTTCAGTTGAAAAAGACGTTGAAAACCCATTTGAAATATAAGAGAATTGGACGTATTTGAAAGTGTTATATGACTTTTCCCTCGTTTTTGCAGTGTGTGCTGCACCAGGGTCAAAAACATTCCAGCTGCTTGAGATTATACACCGATCAACCAAAGCAGGATCACTGCCTAAAGGAATGGTTTGTGTCCTTACTATATCCTTATTTTACACTCTTTACATCTGATTTTATTGTCGTCTGCTCTGTCCTCTTTTCATTTCTGTTATGGCATGGGAATTGGTAGTGCTCATTATCCCATTTAGTTTGCGTGGGTAACTTTTTCTTTATTTGGTATTGCTATGTTACACACACCTCATGGCTGCTGAATCCATGACCTCACCCTCTATCTTGCTCTTATAAGGTGAGGATGTGCCATTCGAAGTAGAGCCCATTGGCTGCCTGGGAACCTTGTTGTGATATGATTTGGATGAGGGCATTCTGCTATTTATTTTTGTGAAATTAATTCCTACATTTCTTTATTAAATTTAGGTTGTAGCAAATGATCTTGATGTCCAAAGATGTAATCTTCTCATCCACCAAACAAAAAGAATGTGCACTGCCAATCTGATAGTCACAAATCATGAAGCTCAACATTTCCCTGGCTGCCGTTTGAACAGAAATTGCTCTAGTTCTTCTGAAGGAGGAATGGGATTTCAGCAAAGTATTAGTCAACTTATCTTTGATCGTGTCTTATGTGATGTTCCCTGCAGTGGAGACGGTACCCTTCGTAAGGCTCCAGATATCTGGAGGAAATGGTACTGCTTTTCCTTTCCATCTCTTTCCTTTTTTAATTCTATTTTCATTTTACCTTTCTTTCAAGATGGTAAAATTTATTTTCTTCCTATACAGGAATTCAGGAATGGGAAACGGGGTCCATTGCCTACAAGTTCAGATAGCCATGCGAGGTACATTTGATGGAAAATCTTTAACGGAAACTGTATGTGATTATATACCCCTGCTTGTTAGGATTGTAAGACTTTTTTGGATAATTCAATTGTTTTGTCTTTTTGAGATTAAGATTGGTACAAACTGACTATGCGTATTAAGTATTATCAGTTGATTGGCGATGAAATTAAAGCATTAAAGCCAATTCCCAAAGACTGATCTGTTATTGACCAATCAGCTTGTGTCACAAAACCTTATGGTGGTCTGGGCCTATAAAACTCTTATGCTTTTGAAATTAGCAAGTGACATTTTATAATCTTTGTGAGCTTACAGGGACAAAGTTGACTAAGTGCAATCATGTTTCTTATGGTTCCAATCATTGTTTTAAACAGAGACCAGACTGGCCAGTTAACCAGTTGAAATGTGAACTAATTCTCGTTTCTAGTGTGGTTCTCCCTTGAATGTTTTGTCAGTTGAACTGGAATAAACCAGATTGAACTAAACTAATGTTTTTATCTCTCAAAAAAAAAAAAAAAAATTGAACTGTCTGGTGAACTGATCCGATTTTATCAATTTGGTCAGATTTTTAAATTATAAAAATTCACATCCCCCCCTCCCAAAATACTTAATAAATCTTCTATTTTTATATTCAAACATGGAGTATTTGATTCAAGTTAGTACCTAGTGCATAAAGTTCCCACTTTTTGTGGGCTTTTGGTGGAAAAAGCGTCAAACGCCCTTACACACGCATAGGCCTCTTGGAGCCTAGGCTCAAAGCACATATATTTCAAATATAATATATAATAACCTATACTAGAAATATTTGTAACAATTAATAAAAAAATATAAAAACTCAAAATTTGATGTGCCGCACTGCTTGATGTGGTGTATCTGGCGGGAATGAAATTCTAGAAGCTTTGAGGTCGCGAACGGTCCATTATTGAGTTTAAGTCTTTCTTCTTTTTTAATCTTCTCGAATGGTGTCTTGTTTTACCATCTTTTTCTTGTATTGCACTTCCTGTGTTGCTAGATCATTGTAATTTGGTTTCTTGAGGTTTTTGCCTTTTTGTACATTTCCTTTGTACTGGGCTGTGTTTTTTTATTAAAATTTTTATGTTACTTATCAAAAAAAAAAAAAAAAGGTAAGTGCAATTGTATAATGTTTGTAAGTTCAAATTTTACTTAAGTTATTTCAATTCTTAAAACTTTTATATAGTTGGTTGAATGCAATTATCAATTGACAAATCAAAATAATCTAGTTGTAGAAAGTTTAAACATAAATTTTAATATAATTCTCTTTTGCTTTATTAAAGTACATAACCATGATAGTTATGATTGAAATGATGTATATGGTCCGATCAACATACTTCTAAAAATCAGAGACCAAAATTCATAAGAACAGTAAATTAATTTTGTTTGTATCTTTTGAGATGTTTGTGTAATACAACACCTTAGTGGTTGTATGGTAAATCATTGGTCCATGTAATTTATTTCAAGATCAAGCAATTGATTTTGATGATTTATATCTTTTTTAACTATAAAATAAAAAAGCGCTCCTAGGAGTGCTTTGTGCTTCTTCAAAAAGCGCCCAAAAAGCATGCCTAAAGTGTGCTTCATTAAATGAGCATTTTTTTGGCTATGTGAAGCTCTCAAACCTTGGGGCTTCGAGCTTTGTGCTTTAAGCGTGCTTTTAACAACATTGGGTTTGGGAGAGGGTCATAGCAGGCAGCCTTACACCCAATTTGTTTTGGAGAGGCTGATTCTTGGACTTGAACCCATGACTTATCGCTTTTGCTGGAAGGCGCTTGCCATCTTACCAAGGTCTGACCTCTATTTAATAATACTGTACAAGTTAGTAAGTATATAAATTATAGGGGTAATTGCAGTTAACTGACCTGTGGTTTGGCTCGTTTTAATAGTGCCTACCTGTGGTTTGAAAAGTGTTACTTACCCACCTGAGGTGGCCTCCGTTAAACAGTTGTTACCCACCTCTCCCCTTGCCATTAGAAAAACACCTTTAGTATATAAGACACAATAGAAACCTGATCTAAGCACTATTAAAACGGTGAGTTTTAATAGTTTGATAGAGGGTCGAACATCATGTGAGTTTGTTGGTGTGGCTGTGGATGTTGCAGCGGGTTAGGCAATGAACCAACATGGTGGTGGGTTCAAGAAGGCTGAGATCGATTTGGTTCCTTGCTCTTTGATTTTTTATTTTATTCAGGAAAATTTTTTATTTATAAAAATAATTAGATATAAGAGTTTCGACCTTGTCAACTAATAGTGAGAAAACGAAATCTGGATAAAGACCAATACCTATTACAGGTAAAAAGATAGAGATAGAAATAAATAACTCTTGCCGTCCAGAATAAAAAAAATGGTTCGTAAATCATACTCTTCATCACCACCACTTGAGGATTGCATACTACCACTATTACCAAAATCCATGACAGAGAGGAAAAGACACAACAAAGAGATGGTGCCAAAAAAAGAAGGAAAAAGACTTGTTGAGAGACTGAGATATAAAGAGCTAGAGCTGCAAAGAGATTTACTTACTTACACAGACCCATTTAAGAGGAAGCTACAAAACAAAGTATGAGGTAATAATATCATAAAGACCCAGAGAGAGCTTTCAAATTGTACCCATGTCTTAAAGGCTCTGATCTGGAACTCAAACAGTGGCTTTGGGTGCTTTTGCTTTGTCTGTGGGCACAAGAAGAAGAACTTGAAGAAGAAGAAGAAGATGGGCTATGGGGTTTGTGAAATTTTGATCTTGGGATTTTAGGATAAATTGGATTTTTTTTGGGGAGTTCTGGATCCAAAGGAGGAGAGAGACATAAAAGATTATTGAACCCCTATTTTTTAACGGTGAAAGGGAGGGGTGGGTTACGGCTGTCTAACAGAGGTCATCTCAGGTGGGTTAAGTGACACTTTTCAAACCACAAGCGGACACTACTAAAACGGGTTTAACCATAGGTAGGTTAATTGCAGTTACCCTAAATTATATAATACTATTATACTTATAATTTTTGTAAATTTTTAAACTTAATTTTAATAAAATTATTTATGATCAATCTGGTTGAACCTTTACGTGGTCTTATTTACCCTGATCTGATTTTTAAACAAGGGTTCAATCTTTGTTTGAAATTTCAATTAAAAAAAAAAAAACTCAGATATTGTCCCATAAACGTGGGTTTGTATCTAAGGGAGATACGGAAATAAAGAGTTCTCTTATGTGTTTTGTTATAGATAAGATCTCAATGCTGATTAAAGACAAATTATTTCAAGAGCCTACCACCTTGTATCAAATTCATTACATTACAATGCTTGTTTCTGCTTAAACTTTAGAAGTTTTTTGATCATTGATTGCTGCTGTTTCACTGATCTGTTTCTTGTGTTAGATGGAATGCCAAAATTGTTCAGACTTTGGTTTTAAGTTTATATACTTGTGGATCATACACATCCATGAGTGCAACTATGTTTGTGTTCAATTAAGTAAGTTATATGAAACTTACAGCAGTTATGTTGATTATGCAGGTATATCTTTGCTTAAAGTTGGTGGGAGAATTGTGTACTCAACTTGCTCAATGAATCCAGTAGAGAATGAAGCTGTGGTTGCTGAGGTAACTTATCAGTCATTTTTCTACTCCAATGAATTCACTAGAGAAAGAGGCTGTGGTTTATTCAACTGGCTCAATGATTTACATGTCAAGTAACATTTGAAATGCTCTCTTTTTCCAGCCTACAAGAAATTCTTAGCTTTATTTTTAGTTTTCACTGTCTCATCTCAATCAAAAAGAAAGGGTAGAGAAGTAGCCTGACAAGCTGAAAGAGTAAAGTTTCTGACTTTGGACAAGTAAAAATAAATGGAAGCCACAGCCTTCTTCAAAATTTCTTACTAATGGGTCTTTACTTCATTTTAAGGAGTATACCAAAAGTAGGTGTAATTAATTAGAGAGGACAACAGATTGTATAATTTGATATGAACCTGACATAGGACATATTGGGGAATTTGTTGATATGTGAGGATTTGTGGATCTAGGGTTTAGAGATGTAAAGAAAGGGTTAAGGCTTGAAATTGGCTAGGGTTTGAAGAGTTTTTTTTTGGGGTATTTTGATGGAGAAAATATTGTGTCTTGGAATCTTTCATGGCTGCATCAGAAGCTAGCTCTGAAATATTTGGGAGATGTCTACTTCAATCAATATCTCAATCTTATGATCAATCAATATCTTAATATGATGCTATGTTTGGTTGGGGGTGAAAAGGGAGAGGATTGAAAATGGGGGAAGGAAAAGGGAGAGGAAAATGTTATCTTTCATCGTTTAGTTAGAGTGAAAAGGGGGTGGAAAGAAAGTGGGGTGGATGGAGCTTTCCACCCAGTCGACCATTTTTTTTCCCTTACGCACTGGAGCCTTAGCTCTAAAAGGAAAGAGGAGAGAAACTATAAAAGTACAAAATTCCCCCAAATTTTCCATTGTTCTACTTTTAATAATAAGGGTATAATAGTAATTTAACACTCATGGTGGAAAACACAAACATTCTCTATCCTCCCACTTTTCATTTTCCCAACCAAACAAAGCCTTGGTTTTTACGATTGATTTTTTTATTGGTAAGCTACACATGTACCTACTGAGTCTTGAATCCACAACCTCACCCTCCAACCAATTATTATGGGAGAAGGAAGTGCCAGTTGAGTTGTAGCAAATTTGCAGGAAAAATATCGATCCATTCTAAGATTAGCAGAACCTAATGATCTTGAGAGAATTAAGTTTGGTCTTTTATCACAATATAATTGTTCATCTGTTTTTGAATTTCCAGCTTCACTTAGACCTGTCTAATAATTTTTTGTATTTTATTTTGTTCCTTTATGTTCATCGTGAACTCAAAAGTTTATTTATTTTCTCTTATTAATAAAATTGCTCTACTTATCTATCTTAAAAAAAAAAAAAAAAAAAAAAAAAAAAAGAAAAAAGAAAAAAAAGACAGAAAAAAGTATATAATGATATAGCTAGAAAAGAGAGGTAGTACTTTAGTCAGAGTTGTCAATTTTACCATCTTTTGGTTTACGCTTTTTTTGGATAAGTGTCTTTTAGTTTACGCCTGCGAGCTTGTCTGCCTATTAGCTCTTCTTTATATTGTAAAGATGTTGAAACAGCAAGGGATAGCACAATCGTCTGGTGATGACCTCTCATGAAATGGAGTTCTCTAGTTTGAATATCTCATTCCCCTCCCCTCAGGACCAAAACTAACTTAAAAAAAAGATGTTGGTTTTGCATGTCTCACCATTATAATGGTACTAAATTACATTAATGGCTTTGGTACCCAAGTAACTTGACCTCTTATAAACTGGACAGGATTCACTTCTCAGTAATCGCTGAGAAGTTCTATTTTTCCCCCCTAAACTTATGTTGGTGTACCACATATGAAATATTTTGTACATGAATTGTACTCTTGTAACTCTTTTATATACATTCTATGCTTTTACCTTTGCAGAAGTTGCAAAGTTGCGTCTCTTCAGCTTTTTGTGTTGGTTTTTAATGCTATGAATTGTTGTCCTCTATAGTTTTCTTTAGATGATGCTCATATTTTTGAAAAGATTGGATACCATTTCTTCTCTTGATTATGCACTCACAGTTGCAGCAATTTGTCTTTCACATTACTCAACCTGAAGGTTTATTCTTGTTTGATCACTTAATCTTTTTGGACACCATGGCTCATTTTTTGCAGATTTTGCGGAAGTGTGGAGGGTCTCTTGAACTTGTTGATGTCTCCGGTGAGCTTCCTCAACTTGTTCGTAGGCCAGGAATTAAAAAATGGAAGGTAAGTTCTTGGGTTCTGGTTTTACTTTTTTTTTTTTACTTAACAACTGGGGTATCTTTGAGCCATACAAGTGATATAATCCCTATGGCTGCACGCAATCACCTGCAGACCATGTGTTCCTGAGCCATCACCTTAGCCTAATGTTCTTTACTTACTGGATTTGCATTCTTTTGGTTCACACAATTGCTATATTGCTTTTATAATATACTGAAAGTTAATCTTCATTGCCTAGACATATACGACATTACCTGCTCTTCCTTTGCATTATGTGAATGAAACTTATAACATATAAAAAAAATATTGTTCTTTTTTTCAAGATGTAATTTGAAACAATGTTGGATATTTGGCATGTTTTCTTTGCATATTAGAATATTAATCTCACACAGTGATGTTTGTTACTCATTAACACTGTATTGAAATTTAATATATGGGCTTGGTACAACTATTTTGTCCGAGCATATGAAATCAAATTATGACCTTATAGATGAGAGTAGTGGTGCAATTTACTACAATGCAAGAAGGAAGCTTGCCTTTCTAATACTGCTTTCCTCCTCTGTTTTGGTCAAAAGGTGGCTTTTCTTCTTAATTAATGGTGGATGGTAGCTTTTGAGTTCTGACCTTTACTTGGTGATGTGGGAAACACAAATAGTTCTTTTTTAAAAAATTTAGTTTTATTTTATTTTGCAAGTCAATTGTATTTTCATTGGTGTTTTATTTTAGGCCCCAGTATATCAGTACATTTATGAATATTTTTTATTCAAAGTCAGGGTTATTTTTATAATAAAGCAATTATAGTTTCCCACGCCTATTAGAACTAGGGTTTAGTTTGCTTATATAAACAAACTATGTACTCTTATCAAGGGGACTTTGATGAAATGAAATTTTGAATTGGAAGAAATTGCTGGGTGCTGATTCCTAATTTTTCTTTGACTGGTGCTGATGCTTAGGGTTTATCATTTTCCCTTTTGTTCAATTTCTAGTTTATCCCCATTTGATAGCATAACTTGGCCACTTGGTTTGTCCGTTCTTTAGAATTGTATATTCACTTATTCAGTGGGAATAAGGTGCAATGCTAGCATATTAGTCCCAACTGCACCTTGCTTTTTGTAGTCTGAATTGCAAAATAATTTTTGGCATCACAACTTTAGCTACTTGCATGCAGCTTTAAAATGTATGCTTTTTCATTCATTTACTTGGACATGCAGGTATGTGACAAGGGCACCTGGTTTGTTTCCTACAAAGATGTCCCCAAGTACCGCAGGAGTGTGATAGTTCCCAGCATGTTTCCTTCTGGCAGATGCTATGTTGAGTCAACCAAGAACAACCAAGATGTAGAATTGGGAGAAAAGCAAGAGAATGGTGGTGATGGAAATTCTGAAGAGGGGATTCAGCAGTCGGAGGATCCTGTAGCTCTAGCTGACGAATTGGATGAGGAGGTTTCTAATTTTCCCCTTGAACGTTGCATGAGGATAATGCCTCATGATCAAAACAGTGGGGCCTTTTTCATTGCGGTCTTCCACAAACTTTCTCCCCTTCCAGGTAACATTGGATATTATCTAAAGTCATTATATTTTTCTTATGAATCCAAGACCACATATTGATTTTGATAAACCAAAGCTAATAGGATTCCTGTGCTAAACATCCATTGAATAAATCCCTTGCTTTGATGAATGGTTTGATACCCTTTTGCAGATGCTATTTGTTTATGATACTATATCTGCTATGAAGTTTTAAATTTATGCTTTTTCTTCATTAGATGATTACAATGTGACTTTTGATCCCTGCAGCCATGCAGGAGAAACCCAATAGTCTTCAACTAGATGATAAGCCATGTGTAAACTTATCGAATCAGATTGTTGAAGATACAAATGGATTGGAGGTTGTTTCAGCGGATGGTACAGATGAGAAACTTTCAGGCGCAGCTTCAGAGGCTGATTTAATAGATAATGAGACAGATGGGGCTGCTGTTGAACCTGATACTTGCATTACATGTGAAGAGCATAATTCAGAGGAAGCTGAAGCACCTGGTCATAGGGAAACTGATCCTAAGAAAGCTGGAGGTAAAAGAAAGTTGCAGACTCAAGGCAAGTGGAAAGGGGTTGACCCTGTCGTTTTCTTCAAAGATGAAGCTATTGTAACTAGCATAATGACATTCTACGGTATTGATGATTCCTTTCCATTAAAGGGGCATCTTGTCACAAGAAACAATGATACAAATCATGTGAAGAGAATTTACTATATCTCAAAGTCAGTTAAGGATGTTCTTGAATTGAATTTCTCAGTCGGGCAGCAACTTAAGATAACGTCCATTGGCCTGAAGATGTTTGTAAGTGTTTCCATTCGTCATCATTAATTATTATTAGGTATTATGCCCTATTGTAGGTTGAGTAGGTTCCCAATTCCGAGTTACGTGTTTATGGTTGGTTTTCCACCGGTTTTCTCTTCCCTTATCTTTGGTATGGTAGCACCAACCCTGTGTTTGAACAACTGCCTTATAAGTTCATGATAGAGAAGGCCTTCTAAAGCCATTTCCTTCATAAATTAAGGCAATGAATAAAGAATAAGTGCCATAACCTAATAATTTAAAGAGGCTGCTTAGCCCAGTTGTTGAGGGAGGCTGGGGCCATGGCCCTTCCAAAAGTTTCAAAATTTCTGCATTATATTGTTACATAACACATCAGTTATTTAATGTTTATCGTAAATGAATATAACCTCTTCCCCATCCCCACTTCTTTATGCTAAGATATAACTACTGTCAAGCAGGTTCCCAGTTCAGCACAGCTTTAGTCTTGAAGCCTATGATGTCTAGTGAATGATCATTTATGATATCATTAACATGCAAATGGTCAGGTTTTTTTTTTTTTTTTTTAAAAGAATAGCATTTTAGTACCAAAAGAAAAATCAAGGAGGATGCTTGCCACTCTGCTGGCTAGGAGTTGAACTATGATCTAATCTGAGTTAGGGGTTTATAGGTAGAGGACTGGAACCAATATAAATAAAGGAATGTCTTCTAAATATTGAGTGGTTTTCTTTTTCAATTACATTTTATTAAATTTATCATATTCCTTGCAATGAGCCTTCCTCCACTGATGACTAATTGGGAATTCTTATGTGTTATGAGAATGAAACTCCTTTTATCACCTACTTTTTTTTTTTTTTTTTTTTAAAGTAATTGGAAGTTATCTATCCTCTTATTTTTCTCCTCTGCTGAAAAATAGGAACGACAAACATCCAGAGAAGGTAACTCCGCACCATGTTCATTCCGGATATCCTCTGAAGGATTACCAGTACTTCTCCCCTACATCACCAAACAAATCCTATATGCATCCCCAGTGGACTTCAAGCATCTTCTGCAATATAAAACTATTAAATTTGCAGATTTTGTTGATGCTGAATTTGGTCATAAGGCATCAAACCTAATGCCTGGTTGCTGTGTGATAGTTTTGAGCAGAGGTATATAGTACCAAGTTGTCAAAATGATCAGTGCTAAATTACATGAGTAGCTAATGTAATCCTTTTACTGCAGGTAGCAATGCCTCGATGGATCAAACCCAAGTAGATGAGTCAATAGCAATTGGATGCTGGAAGGGTAGGGCAAGTTTATCTGTAATGGTCACTGCAACTGATTGCCAAGAACTGCAGGAGAGGCTCTTAACGCGCATGGGGCCTGAAAACAGCTCTTTGGTGCAGGACGAGAAACCCTCTAATGGTGAGGCTGATGAAGTACTGGAGATGACGGACGGAAAGAATGAGAACTCGGAAAGTATCAAGCTTGCAACTGAGGGAAATTAAATTTGAAGAATTGAGTGTCTGAACGTTCTATGTTGTACTATAATTGGGTAATCTAGTGTTGGATTTTATCACGATGAGTATGTATGGCAGTCTTTTGCCTTGCCATATTCCATTTTAAAGGAATCAATTTATTGCAACTAGTCACTCAGATGTCAGAATTTCCTTATCCATATCATGCTAATGCAACTCTTGAGAACAAGAGATTATAGATTTTTTGTTACTGAATTTTTAAATCGTTTGGACTTGTTTCTTCAGTGAGAATAGTAGTTGAAGATACTAGAAACTTTGTTTTTTTTGGCTTACAATCACAGATTGGGAGGGTGGATTTGAATCTAAGATCCACTCATTGAGGCTTATTTGGAAACAAAGTAATATTTTGGTATTAAGAAAAAAGTCACTAAATGATAGAATGTTTATTAGATAGTGTATATTATTTGGATTTTTAAAAACCGTTTTGTAAGGGTTTTTTTTTTTTTAATTTTTTTTTTGGTAAATGTTTTATTATTATTATTATTATTATTATTTTTTTAATGGTGGTGCCAAGTTATCACCTACAATTCACATTGGGGATTTTTTTTTTATATGGATAAAGTTTTTCTCTGATCTATTACATGACAATTTATAAAATCATCAAAGTGTATTATTTAAATAGGTTACAAGATTTTATTAAAAGGATCATGTAACTAAAAGTACATGTGAATAGTCACTTTAACTATCACCTAATGGGTTGGTGGAATTTTCCTCCAAATTGGTTAAAAGATTTGTTGTTTTAAATATCCTAAATAGTTCTATATACACACTAATTTTTCATTATTTTTAGTTGAAAGATTTGCTAAGAACTTAGATTGCAAGCTTTTCCCTCAAAAAATGGAAAAGAAAAAAAGAGAACTTAGATGGCAAGCTTTAAAATTCTAATAGTTAGATCGAATTCTAGAGTTTTTGATAATAAGTAATAAATAATTAGTCACCCGTGCAATTCACTAGAATATTTAACAAAATATGATTTTTTTTTTCTCTTTTATTTTTTTCTAAACATTAAATTAAATAATTAAGGTAATTATTAACAGATATTTTTCATCATTCTATTTATATATGGAACTATATATTATACTGTTGGTAAACTCTGTCATCTTATAATATTCCAAATTGTTCTATGTGCATGTGAATTTTCATTATTTTTAGTTGAAAGATTTATTAAGGACTTAGATTGCAAGCTTCAAAATTATAATGGTTGGATTGAACTTTAGGGTTTTAAGTAATAATACCACACTTTATTTCCGTGTTCTTTTAATACAATGCTTGTGTATGTATATAAAAGGAATGTCAATTGGGTGGGACAGAGTCTGATCACGAGAGTCTTGTCCTTACTCCGTATCTTCTTTAGAAAGGGAAAAACCTATGCCAATATTTGAGAATGTTAGGTTATGGGTGGATTGAAAATGTTTTAGTAATTCTAATGAGATGGCTCCAACATTGATGAGATAAATATAAAACATAGAGGAAAAGAGTGACCATGAGAGTATTAGGAGAGAAGTAGAGACAAACGTTTTGAATATAGAATGGAATATGTATAGAAATACATATTATAAGTAGGATATAGAATAAACTACATTATATGTATAAATAAATTAAATATATATTAAATTATATATATACGCTCGGGGTGGAGTAAGGTAAAACGGGGCAAGGCAAGCAAACTTGTCCTTGCCCCGTCACCTCTTCAGGGTGGGTCAATTCTGTCATCCTAATATATGCTAAATTTTTGCATTGTAATCACTTTGGACAGCGTGACGTTAGTGTTGATAAAGCCTCTTAAATGTTAAAAAAAAGAAAAGAAAAAAAGAAAAAAAGAAAAAAAAAAAGGCTACTTAGTTTTGCCAGCAAGTCTTTGGCGGCAGTAGGCTTACGGAGATGACTTGAAATGTGAAAATTGTTTTAAAAAATCACAAGACAACTTTACAAGAATTTCAGTTCATAAAACAAGATTTGATGTTGATGAAGTAGTATGAATAAATAGAATGATAAATTAGTGATTACTCGATTGATTTCATAACCAATACCTGTTGATGGAGTACTTTCAAGTTTGCTACGAGTTAGTCTCTACATATTCAAATTAAATTCATATGAGTTTTGATTATTGTGATAATCTATTTTAAGATAATGAATAATTTGAATAATTTATTTAAATAAAAATTATAAATATATATATATATATATATATTTTGTTTAAATATATAATCCACTACCGTTCATTTTTAAAAGTAATGACATTATAACAAATACATAATTGTTCTAAAAACATAACAACAATAAATGCTATGCTTAAGATTTTAGATATCACGAGTTTGAGATTTATATATATATTTTTAATAAATTTAGATTTAAAATTGGGCTTTCAACCCAAACATGTTTTTGCCCATTAAGTAAGTTAGTAAGTGCACAAAAATAGATTGAAGTGGACTAAAATGGATTGAAATGGTCCGAATAGGACCAAAGTAGACGGAACGGACAGAATAAGACCTAATGGGAACTAGGTGTACCGAATAAGATAAAAGTGAACGAAATAAGACCAAAGGAGACTAAATAGAAGCAAAGTGGACCGAATAAAAACTAATGAAAGATTAGGACCAAATTAGACATAATGGACCGAACAGGACCAAATTAGATCGAATAAGACCGAAGTAATGGAATAGGACCAATTTAGACTGAATAGGACCTAAGTAGAGAAAACCGACCGAATAGAATGAAAGTCGGCAAAATGGACCGATTAGGACTAAATTGCAGCGAATAACCCGAATAGGACTGAAGTGGACCAAAGTGGATAGAATGGACCGAATAGGTCCAAATAGAACCAAAATAGATAGAATGGACCGAACAAGACCAAAGTGCACTGAATATGACTAAAGTTGATGGAATAGACTGAATAGGACCAATGTGAAAGGAATAGAACTAAAATAGACAGATCAATGTGGATTGAATAGAGCCAATGTGGACCGAAGTGGTCTAAATAAGGTTGGACCGAAGTGGTCTAAATAAGGCCGAATGGACCGAAGTGGAGCGAATAAAACTTTAGTGGACATAATGAACTAAATTGGATCAAAGATGACATAATGGACCGAATAAAACAATGTGGACTGAATCAGACTTTTGAATATTTATCATTTTTATTGCATTTTTAGAGCTCATATTTCTAATTGTTAGGGAGAACAAATTATCTTCAACAAATTTTTTAAAAAAATTATACATTATATTACAATACAAAATAATTATTTATTCTCATATATTGCGTGAGTTTTCAACTAGTTTCAATAAAAGACAATACGTTCGAAAATGAGAATATGATCTATTAAATAAGAGAAAACATTATGTCAGGCTGTGGTGTAAAACACTGGTATTATGCCATCCAATAGCCCTTCGCCTTGTCACCCATCACTTAAATCCCTAACAGAGAAAGAGAAACAAAATGATTTCCAAAAAAAAAAAAAAGAATCTCGCCGTTTTCCTTTGATTCACCACGTTGTGACCACAAAACACTCTAAAGAATGTTTGGTTGCCAAGACACCTAGGGAATTTAAGAAAGAAGAAAATTCAAATTTTGCCATGTTCTGTCTTCTCCCCCAATATGAAAAGATTGTACAATTGTTGCAACAATTAACTATTAATCCCCTTCTTCTCAGACCAAACATTCAAAAGCCCATCTTCTACTATGCTTTGAAAACCCTATATAAAATGCTTCAAGAAGAAGAATTTCAAATTTTCAAAATTTCAAAAAGAAAAGATAAGAAAAAAGCCCAAAATATTTACTTCCAAACCCAGGAAAACAAACTAAACGCAAAAAGTCCCTCCTCCCTTTCTCTTAACCCCAATGAAATTAAAATAAAAACATGAAAAACCCCATGTTTCAAAATCAATTTTTCTAGATTTTCCCTCGTTTTCTTAGAAGATAATGGAAATTAAAAAAAGAAAAAAAAAAAAAGAGAAGAGGTATTAGATTAATCGAAAAACAAAATCAAAAAAGAAAAAGAAGAAAACCCCATCTCTCTCTGTCTTCAAACTTAAACATAAAATGAACATAATCTAGAAATTCCCTCCTTTGCGAATAAACCCAATTTTATAATATAAGGGGGAAAAAAAAAAAAAAAAAACCCTATGATTCAATAATCCAATTTGACAGATTTTTCGCTGGTTTCCTCAAAACAAACAACGAAGATTTAAATAAAAAGAGAAAAGATGAAGAAGAAGAAGAAAGACCCACCTCTCTCTAGCTTCAAAGTCCAAAACATTTTCTCTGAAAGAAGCTTCTTGAACCCCAAAACCAGCGGTATTATTTTTATTAATAAGGTTGTCTTCTTGTTGATTAGTGTCCTCCTCACCCACATCCACACCCACACCCACAATCTCACAGGGAGGAAGCAGAGATGAAGTAGAGGACAAGACGTGGTGAAGTAGAAGAAAACAGCGTTTTTTTTGTTTTTTTTTTGAAATCGTTCTATTTCTCTTCCTTCAAGAGATTTAGGATTCGTTTGGAATTTCATAAGGAAATAGAATAGAATGATAATAAGGAAATGGAAAGGAATGTAATGGAATGGAATGTATTTACATAAGAAAAATAAATAAAAAAGAATAGAATGAAATAGAATTAAGTAACCTTGATTGGATGTTTTAAAATAAAGGAATAGAAAAGAATGAAAATGAATGAAATGTAAATAATTTTATTTGGGAGCAGCATGGAGGGAATGAAATGGAATCATTTTATAATAATATTACTATTAAACCCTTATTTTAAAATAAAGAGTTGAATATATAGTGATATTTTGGGAGTTTTAGTAAAAAAATCATTAAATTTAATTTCATTATCTCTCATTCCTCCTAATTTCAGAGGAAATGAAAATTTAAGATTTTAAGGGAATAGAAAGGAATGAGTGTTCCCTCCTACCAATTTCATTTCTTCTTATTTAAACTCCCAAATAAATGAATGAGATTTCCATTCCCTGCATTAAAACTCCTAAACAAGAGAATGAAAGGATATTCTAAAATGATTCTTTTCATTCCTTTATATTCCATTCCATTCCCTCCTCCTAAATGAGCCCTCAAGCTCCGCTTGAGAGTTCATAAGGGAATGGAATGGAATGAAATGATCATAAGGGAATAAAAAAGAATGAAATGTATTTAAGTGAGGAAAATGAAAGAAAAAGAATAGAATGGAATAGAATGGAATTAAGTAACCTTGATTGGATGTTCTGAAATAAAGGAATGAAAAAAAATGAAAATAAATGAAATGTAAATAATTTTGTTTGGGAGCAGCATGTAGGGAATGAAATGTAATCATTTTATGACAATATTACTAATAGACTCCTATTTTAAAATAAAGAGTTGAATATATAGGGGTATTTTGGGAGTTTTAATAAAAAAATCATTAAATCTAATTTCATTCCCTTCCATTCTTCCCAATTTCAGGGGGAATAGAGAGAAATGAGTGTTCCCTCCAACCCATTCCATTCCCTCCCACTTAAACTCCTAAACAAGGGAATGAATTTTTCATTCCTTCCATTAAAACTCCCAAATAAGGGAATAGAAAAATATTCTAAAATGATTTTTTTTCATTGCTTTCCATTCCATTCTATTTCTTCCTCCCAAGCGAGGCCTTAAGTGATGGGTGACGTGGCGAAGGGCTATTAGATGGAGTAAAACTAGTGTTTTATGCCACAGCCTAACCTAATGTTTTCTCATTAAATAAATCCGTGTGGAAAAACATTTATTGACTATTGTGTAGACCAAAAAAAGTTGGACATCAATTGTTACACTAAATCATCAAACATGATGTGTGTATCAAATTGCCTATATAGATTTGGAGTCCGACTGAATGGTTCTGCTTGGATAGGAGAATTTAAAACCAATGAATTTGAAGAACAATTTTAAGTATTAAATTGTAATATACGGAGTAATTCAATATACAAATGATGATTCGAGTTTTGAAATTTTGCTCAAACAAAAGCCCCTGATATTATGGATTTGAAATTTTGCTCAAAAAAAAGCCCCTGAAATTTATGGATTTGAAGGATTTAAATTACTTCTACTTCTGATCATTTGAAATCCATATATTAATAAATTTCAAATCCCCTCATAAATTTCATAACAACAGCCAAATCTAAAATATATATATATATATATTAAGGATTATTTTACAAATGACTTTAAAATATGTATTTTTCAAATGACCCTCAAGTCAAGTGATATTTTCTAGTGTTTTCAATAAAGACATCTAAGATTTGATACCCCCATCCTATTACTTAAAATGTATATAGAAATAATGCTACATATTTATTAATCTACTCAACTCCTTTAAACAAAGATTTGAAATCCTCTCAATAGAGGAATTAGATAAACAAGTTAACGGAAAACACCTATCCAAACAAACCATCCATATAGATGCACACCTTAATGGCAATAGGATAGGTAGCTGTGGTCATGTTTACATTTAACCCTAAGCATGGCCTTTATCAAGAGTGCAAGACACTAGCAATTTTCTCAAAGGCATTCATAAATTTTACAGGAATTGTGAATTGTGAAATTGATTGAAAGAGAGTGGTAACTTAAGTTTTGTGACATCAAATACGTAACAAGCAATCTGCAACTTAGCTTCATCTTTAGTTCTTTCTCCCATTTCAAAACATGAATATAATTGGCTTCCTCCTGCAAACTAAACTTAAGCATTGAAAGATATACAAAGAAAACACATCACACACCTAAAAGAATTGCTATGAGGAACACAGAACCAAGATTCCACTCTTTTTAAACCTCAATTCAATCAAATCACGATGATCTACAGCACATGTTGCTCTTAGCTGGGATCACTTGTGCAGGACCAGGGATAAGGATCTTCTTGCCAGCCAGAGATGCAGGGTTCCCGTTACCTTGATTTTCATCAGCAACTAGGTTCTTCTTGTTCACAATGTTGAAGATCTCTGTCAACACAGTCAAAAAGGCGGTTTCAACGTTCGTTGCTTCCAGTGCCGAGGTCTCCAAGAAAAACAGTCCTTCCTTCTGAGCAAATTCTTTGGCATCCTCTGTGGGAACTGCACGCTGATTCTCGAGATCAGTTTTGTTCCCTATCAGAATGATGACAATGTTCTTGTCCGCATGGTTACGCAGCTCTTCCAGCCAACGAGGTATGTGATCAAAAGTCTGGCGTTTGGTTATGTCGTAAACCAGCATTGCCCCAACAGCACCCCTGTAATATGCACTTGTAACTGCTCTGTATCTGCTCAATCCACCAAAAAACTTGATCAGATGATTATTACTTGCACTAAATCAACATTTCTTTAAAATAACTTCACAGATAATACAATGTGATTCAGGCAACACTTAGATGAGACTTAAAAATTGGCAAAAAGGTTTGCACAGGCTCTCTCTCATCAAGTAGAATACAAAGCTATATCTAGTCCAGTAACATTTCAACATTTTCCGACAATTCACTCTTAGAAATACAAAGCTATATGCCTATATCCATTCATTTTGAAATTAGTGGATTGAATTTTGACACGTCATTAATAATGGAGTAATCATTTATACTGGTAAGACAAAGAACTTGTCTGCAAATAAAATATCAATCTTCACAAACATTCAACATGTCAGTCATGTGATGCTGGGTCCATTTCCAAATATCTATAGGAGCCTAATACAATTGATAAGGGTAATCATACAATTGATCTATAAAATCAACCCACACCTACATGGCTACATAACCAAATAATGACAAGAAATTTCAACAACTCCAAACTTCCTATTTCCTTTCTTCTTCTTTTTGGATTAAGACCCTGTAGAGTTCTTAGTGTAACTCTACCATGGATTTCTTAAAATACTTTCCATCCATTTTGAAATTGGATTTTACCAAATAATCAGAATTTTAATAGATATCAAAATGCCGGTGGTCAATGTCTATTTAACTACTCATGATGTGGTAAAAATCAATCCATTCATTTCAAAATGGATGAATAAGATTTTAGAAACTCTACGAGTAACCATAAAAAGTCTAAACGATCCTAATCCATAAAATATATAATGATTTACAAATTATAATCAATATCTACAATTATACTTAATTACTAAAATTGAAATAAACCTCATGATAGTATATACATTCAAAAGCGTTAAGAAACTCTAATACGGACTAGATTGGAAATAATATTCAAATTATACTCTTCGTCCTTCATATTAAATCCAAATTTTAGTCCCATTTGTTTTGTTCTTCCAAAAATTATAATATCAGCAACAAATAAAAATAAAATAAAATCATAACCATGGAATATATATATATATATATATTTATATCAGTAATTAAAATCAGTTACAGAGATAAATTTGGACTTCGGTTTGACCTTCGAAAACTCCGCATGAAAATAGATACGACGATAACAAAATCAGTAAACCTCAACAAACAAACAAACAAACAAAAACAAGCGATTCAACCAAAGCCAAACTAAAGTTACTAAACTAAACAAATCCATTAACATTATTTTTATCAAATGCAAGATCGATCTAACTCTAAAGTGAACTTTAGAAAAAAAAGAAAATCAAAATCCTACGAATCAAGCAAAAGCAGTTGAAGTTTCTAGACTACAAGGTACCGTTCTTGACCAGCAGTGTCCCAGATCTGAGCCTTGACGCTCTTGTGCTCAATGACAAGAGTGCGAGTCTGGAACTCGACGCCGATGGTGGCTTTGGAGTCCAAACTGAACTCGTTGCGCGCGAACCGAGCCAGTATCTGAGACTTCCCGACCGCCGAGTCACCTATCAGCACCACCTTGAACACATAGTCTATCTTCTGGTTCGAATCTCCATATCCTGCTCCTCCACCTCCACCTCCACCGCTAGCCATTTTCAGAGAGACAGCTATGAATCTCCGAGCGCTTTTTGGTTACTCTGTACTTTATGGAAGTTCAGAGATCGGTGAGGAAAGGCTTTAAGTTTTTGAGAGGTAAAGTGAGATTGATTTCGATGAAAATGAATGAGCGACACTGTTATGCTGATTTTTTTTGTGTATTTAAATATTTGGCTTTGTTTATACTTTATATTATAGTACATTTCAGTTTAGGGTACTACGATTAGATAACCAATGGAGACTTGCCACGTTTGTGAATTGTCATTTTTGTTTGGTTATGTGGCGTGAAGGGATTGGTTAGGATGGTGCGGAGATGTGATGGGATCAACACTGGAAAGAAAGGGAGATAGATGTGAGGAACACAGCTTTCACAATGATTGCTCTCGCAGTGTCAGGTGGTTAGTGGTGGCGCGTGTCTCGGTGAGCTGTCTGATTAATGTCGTTGAGTTTGACGGCCTTCCACTTTGGTATATGTCATTGTGTGGGAGTTAAAGTTAAAGTTTTAGAGAGAACACTCTTAAAAAAAAAAGTTTTAGAGAGAACAAGTTCTTAGAGAAAATCTCCCACAGGTATACATAAATTGATTAGGTTAAAATAGAATCTCATAAGTCGTTTTTATTGTTTAAGTTATAAACTTTCTGATATTTTGGTGGGTTCATTTAGGCTTGATATGTCCATTTATTTGGGCTGATGTTCAGGATTATACAGTCCAAGTCCAGCAAAGGCTTAAAGAATGTCGTTTTTAGTGTTTAAACTTTAAACTTTCTGAAATTTTGGTGGGTTCATTTGGGCTTGATTTGTTCACTGATTTTGGGCTGATGTTAGCTTGAGGGAGGCCATTGTGCAGCTTATCAACAAAAAGAAAAGTTTATAAAAAAGAGGGAGGCCATTGTAAGGAATAATTACAATGAAATGCTTACACTAGAGCCAATAAAATATACTAAATAATTGACAAATACACTAACTGGAGTGTTAATATTTAAGTTTATTGTTTTCGAATAGGAGAGCTAAGTTTCAAATCTTGCCTATATCAAAAACCAATTAATGTTATAACTTGATGATAAAAAGTGATCATAATAGAGCGATATCATAAGTTAAAATTCTATCATATCTAAAAAATAAAGTGTTGAGCATTTGTTAGTATTTTGACCATAATTTTTTTTTCCAAAAATTTCAGATTGATATGAAATTAGTGTCAATTGAAAGATAATTCAAAATTCTACAACTTCGCCAAAATTGTGCTTGAGCTAATTTCAATATTTATTATGTCCAAAATGACCTGCAGTGTGAACCTGAAACTTGTTGTGATTCTGAACGTTTATAATGGTGTTATGGTAAGGTTTTATTTTTATTTTTATTTTAATTCAATCCGAATTTTGAACTTAAAATTTAACCATTTGGGACCAGCTAAAAATAATGAATATTTTCTCCCAAAAAAAAAGAAAAAGAATAATGAATATTTATAAAATAATTTATTTTAACTAAACACTTATTTTAGAAAATGAGATTATCATAATCCCATGTGCAATAGAACACCCTTCTCCTAAGCCTAAACCAATATTATTATGACACCTCATTAATTAATTATTATCCTTTAAAAGACCAATCACAATTAGCTAACCATAATCATAAGTTTCTAGTTCTAATGGTAGGGATGTCTATCAACTGTAAAAACTTGATTTGGCCGCAACTTTTGATCCGGTCATATCGTTTTTATTGTTAAGATTTCAAAATATATTTTACAAAGATAATTTAGAAGTCCAACAATTAAAATTATGATTTTACCCTTGAGATGTTAAAGGATCATTTAACCCCCATATGAAGCTAAATGTATGTTGTAAAATGGGGGTGTCAACACATATTAGATTCTTTAATGCTAAAATAATGATACTTAAGATCAAGGTTGTCAAAATTGAGATCCTACGTAGAATTGTGGGAGGTAGATGGGATTATGAATCATAGGATCGGATTGTGGATCGTAAGATCTTACATTTTTTGGAAAAAAAAAAAAAAATACACATTGCTAATAACTTTGTATGTTAAATAATCACAAAAATTATACATTCATCTTTATATATATATATATATATATGCATCAATAAGAAGTAATTTGTATACCATATTTAAGTAAATATTTAATTAGCAACCAAGTACAACAAATTGTTATCAATTTCTATTAAAAAAAGTTGCTATGAATTGTTTTTAATAACCAAATTGAAAAATTAAATTTTATTAAAAAAAAACCTAAAACTTCAATAAGAAAAAGGGTACCAAAGCATTCCATCGGTGGCATTAGAGCATTCACATCTGGTCTCCTATATGTCATATGTTGGTATATTTTAGCATTGAGGCACAAAAATAACCCATTACCCGGTCCTACAAAATCTTGGAATTGCAAAAAAATTTGCAATTGTGCTACAGTGCCGTCCTAAATGTATGATGGTACTGTAGCACAATTCTAAATCAAAAAATTATATTTTATTCTTTTTCACCTTTTGTTTTCTATCACTCTCACTTCTGTCTCTCATCTACTCTCTCTCTCTCAAAGCTCCTCCCTCTCTTATCTCACATATCTCTCTTGTTCAAAGCTTGCATCGGAGCTGGGTTTGATTCAAAGTGGTCACGGCATGGATTGGCGGAGATCGGAGATCATGGTGGTGTGGGTTTGGATCGATAAGCTGTGTGGGTTGTGGGTCAGGTGGTGGTTTTGGATTTGTGGGTCAGGTGATGGGTTTGGATAGGTGGATCGGTGTATCGTGGGTCAGGTGGTGGCATGGGTTTGGATTGGTGGGCAGTGTGAGTCGTGGGTCAGGTGGTGGGTTTGGAGTTATGGGTCAGGTGATGGGTTTGGATAGGGGGATCAGTGTATTGTGGGTTAGGTGGTGGCGTGGGTTTGGCTACTGTGTGTGGCTTCGTTGGTGGCTCCATTGATGGCTCCGATGACGATTTTTTTAAAAAGGGTTGGGATATGTGGAGCTTTGGTTTGGTTCGAACTAATGGTTTGATGGTTTTTTGTTAATGTGGTTTTGGTTTTGGTTTGATGGTTTGGTGGGTGGTGCTGGGATATGTGGGGTGACAATGTGTTGGTAGGTGGCATGGTGGTGGTGGCTATGTTTTTTTTTTCTTTGTTGTGGCCAGTGCTAAAGGTTGAGGGAGAAAGAGAGGAAAAGAAAGAAAGAGTGAAATAGTAAAAAAAAAGAATAAAAAAGTATATTTAAATAAACTGGGAAAAAAAAAAAGAGTTTGAGATGATAGGTATATTGTAAAATGGTATGATATAATTGATAAAGTAGATTTTGAGGTAGTAAAATAAAATAGTATGAAGATTGCGGATGTGAATACCCTTAGAGCATTCTCATCAAAAGTGTTAAAAATACTAAATGCTATTTTTTAACATTTTTAACACCCCAAATCATAAAAACATACCTACAATAAAGATGCTAAAGCGAGCTGTCATTGATAACAGCTCACTGTAGCTGGATTGTAAAAAAAAAAAAATTTTTTTTTATTCCTCATAGGTCTGATCTCTCACACTATTCTCTTCTTTCTTTTTCTCTCACAGGTCTGACTTCTTCTCTCTTTTCTTCTTTCTTTTTCTCTCATCGGTCTTACTTCTTCTCTATTTTCTTCTTTCATCGGCATCAACAACTGAAAAATCATGGTGGCAGTGGTGGTGTTGAAGTTTTATGGTTTTTTTTAGGTAACTTGTGATTCTAATGGTGGTAATTGCCACGCTGGTGATGTGGGTATGATTTGGTGGTGATGTGGGTCTGATTTGGTGGGTCTCGGTGCTAGTGGGTCTTGGTTGTTTTGTATCGGTGGTGCCTCGGCGACGGTTTTGATGGGTCTCGGTGGTGTTGTTGATGGGTCTGGTGGCACGGTGGGTTGTTGATGGGTCTTGGTTGCTAGGTTGCTGGGTTGCTTGATGGGTCTCGGTGGTGTTTCTTAGCGGAAATGGGTGGCTTAGCTCATGGGTCTCGCAGTGGGTTTGGGTTTGTGATTTTGGTAGGTTATTTTTCTTTTTCTTTTTCAGGTTGTTGGTGGTGATGAGGTTGTGGGTTTGAGTTTGTGATTTTGGTGATTGGGGATTGTGGTGGCTGTTGGCTAGTGGTTTTTTTTTTTTGGTGGTGGTGGTGGTTGGCAGTGGCTAGCCGTGGCTATGGCTATGGCTGTGGTTTCCTTGGATTGAGAAGAAAGTGGTGGGTTTCTTCAGAGAAAGAGAGAAACACGGATAAAAAGAGAGAGAGAGAGAGAAATATAGTGAGAGAATAAAAATAATAATATTTAAATGAAGTTGTAAAAAAAATAGAATCTTTGATGTTGGGTATACTATAAAATGAGATGTTAAAATTGTTAAAATAGTGTTTTGAGATGTTAAATGCTAAAAATTTTGATTCAGTTTAGTACACTCACTCAAACATATGTTTTCAGTTTTTAAATAATATTATATGTATTTTTCACACATTTTTTCATTTACATGTATTTTCATACATATTTTCAAATAACAAAACACATATTTTTAAATGCATGTATCAAACACTTTTTTGACTCTCTTGATGAAAATGGTCTTAGCAGAAAAAGTAGCTTATCTAAGAATAAAAGCATTTCCAATTCTGCAGTACAAAATTGACACGCCAGTACTCACTAGAGCTACCTAATCATTGACTCCACCCGTCAGCAACTGCATACACGTGGCCACTGCCTGAAGACTGAGAGAACGCATGGAAATAATTAAGACTAGACTAGATCCTTTGTTTTATAATTTACATTAATCAAGATTTCAACTTTCACATTATCGACCCAAAAAATTAAAAAAGCCATTTTCCTTGGAGTTGATTTATCCGCTTTGGAATAAAACTATGCTAAACTGATTCTCAAAAAAAAATAAAAAATAAATATAAAGCTTCTGAAGCTAAGCACCAAATATGCTAAAGCCTCTAGCTGTTAGGATGGTGCATCCAACCCACAAATTCAATAAAACCGATCTAATGTAACCCAATCCAATGCCTCAAGTTGGCTTTTCATTGGTTAATGGGTTGGATTGGATTTGTTTCTTTTTATTTTTTTAACTCATGGTGGGTCAAATTCTATTTGATAGTTTTTTCAACCCAACTCCCCACACATTGTGTGTATTTGTGTGTCAGTGACGTAGAATATACAGCACAAGCCTTCTTGGAGTAACAAGGGCGCCAGAAGTCACGACGCAAGATTAAGGAGGTGCCAGTAGAGGCCATTAGGACGATGATATTAGAATTGCATGAAATTTGGTAGGTTGAAAGATAAAGGTATTTTGATCCAGACTTGAGTCAACTTGAGGGTTGCCTAAATTTAGGCGAATTCCTTCGTTAAGGTTTCGAAAATAGTGTTTTTACAATTTTTAGTAATATTTGTTTTTCTTTAATAACTTTTAGTTTAAAAATCAGAATAAAGTCCTGACTGTTTTGAGACGTCTCTTAGAGACAGTATTTTCAATTTCTGCAATTATATAAATTTTGTTATTTTGGCAAAAATCACTATTTTGCCACATAATTACGTGATTAGCGTGAATTAGGGTTTCTGGGCATTTTCCTAGCCGCCATATGGTCTATTTTTTACTATTTAAACATATTGTAACCTCCAAGATAGTTTAGTTTTTTAGATTTATAAAAAAAATACAAACTTTGTCAATTTTTCTCTGATGGATTCCAGAACTCTATCACCTTATGGATTCAAGAAACCCCCCATGTTTTCATTCAAAAGTTAACGTGTTTCTTTTTCCATTTAGAAAGTAAAGTGTTTGTTTTCTTGTAGTTTCTGCGACATTAATTAGTTATAATTATTTAAATTTTGTTGTTTTATTTATATTAGTATTTAAAAAATTAGTATAATTTAAGAATATATGTGAATGTAATGATTTATTGAAATAAAATAGTGTAAGTAGTAGATGAAAAATCAATTTTACAAGATATGAAAATTTATGTGTAACCCACCATGGATCGGGTTGGATTGACTTCTACATATGTAACGTATTGGATTGTGCTGAAAAAAAAATCCTCCACAAGAATATTTAAACTAAAAAAGAAATGCACTCCTAATCAATGTGAAAAATCTCCAACTTGAAACAATATCAATCACAAAACAAAACCTAATATCTAAAAATGCCAAAAGAAGGGACACAAATATTTAAACTAAAAAAAGGTAGCGCACAGTTTTTTTTTCCTAAACATCAAAAAGTTTCTTGAACACTCACCCCAACTCTCTAAAGGCATCTTAAATTTTTTATTGGTGTATAAAGTGGAGGTCGGTTTTGGAAATTCAAAAGATAAGACCAAAAAAGTACTCCCTTTTTCACAACTGTTGACATAGCTTGTTGTGATTTAAGTAACATCACTTTCATCTAAGCTCATCATTGATATCACATTTATGATGTACCAATCACTACATTGCATGTAGTCATTATTAAAAAAGATGCGCCTGTGAACTTATTGCTCTCTTGTAGTAATATGGATGTTGCAAACTTCCAATTCCACTCATCATATCAAAAGCAAATACACTTCTAACTTACTCATACATAGATGGATCAGTTAACCTTGGGGTAGGTATTGCAACAAGAGGGGTCTTCTTTTTTAGTACAATCCCAAACTTTTCTATAAGGTCCAATTTCTCTCCCTGGCGCAATTTCCAATCAAAAGAATGCAAAAGTGTAGCAAGGGAATACATCACCATCCTCTCAGCCATTGCTGTTCCAGCACATATTCTCCGACCAGACCCAAATGGAAAATAATTGAAGTCACTTCCACTATAGTCCCATTTACTCTTCAAGAACCTCTCTGGATCAAAATTTAATGGATTTTCCCAAATAGAAGGGTCCCTTTGTATTGCCCATACATTCACAAAGATCCGAGACCCTTTTGGAATGGTGTAGCCTCCCACGGTGCATGTCTCACTCGGGCAATGAGGGACTAATAATGGCAGGGCTGGGTGTAATCGCAGTGTTTCTTTCATCACAGCATATAAGTATGGTAATTTGTGAATATGAGACTCTTCTACAATGTTATCCCTGCCAACTACAACCTCCAATTCTTGTTGGGTTTTCCTCATCACCTCCGGTTTGTTCATAATTTCAGCCATGGCAAACTCAATTGTATGGGAGGATGTGTCTGTCCCACCTACCACCATATCCTGTTTACAATGTACACTAGATTATGGCATGCGGATGCCTCCTTGGGCAATTTAGCTACCAAACCAAACAAATCAAATCAATTGTAATATCAATGTCATAATTTGAAAGATAATGTTATTTTAAGTGGGAGCCTTGCGTATGGGGACTCCCTGTGACATGGGGCTCACCACTTAGTGATATAAAATTATAAATATTTCACCGATGATAAAAAAAAGTCTATAACAAGATTCACATTGAAATATCATAAAAGGAAAACCAAAATATTGTAAACAATGTAGTAAAATTATAGAAATTACAATGTAGTAAGCAAGCAAGCAAGCAAACAATTAACAGAGTGCCAAACAATTTGGTTTTATTTATTTATTTATTTTTCCTCTGCCCTAGGTGCCAAGGTTCTTGAAGTGCCAAACAAAGAATTCTTAAAATGTATGTAAATTTTTGTTCAAATCAAATGTTATTTTCTATTTGATTAATAAACTTATTTTTTATGTATAATTTTAGACTATAAAAACTTAAAATTTACACATTTGATTGATAACATAACTATTAATTTTCAATTTTCTTAAAATTACAAATATGAAGAATATAATAAGAATATGCAGTCCAATAATTATATCCAATAAAAAGATAGAGGATGAGTTTGAAGATACTATCTACAGACAATTACTTGTCATCCTTTAATGCTAAATGGTGGGCAGGGCAAGTTAGACCTTTTATTGTCCAAAGGTTTGACATAGTTCACTCTCAAGCCTTAAAAGGAAAAATTATATTTTATCTCTTTAAACTGTACTTCTTTTTACACTTATCCTTTAAACTATGAGAATGCATGTTTATTCTTCCAAACTATTGCCTATAGGATGGGTACAAAATGATTGTTTAAGGAGGTAAGTGTAAACTCTCTAAATTTACAAAGAAAAGTATTTCATGAGTAATAATTTAGAAAAATAAGTGTAAAATAATCTATAATTTAAGAAGTTAGAGTGATATTTTCCCAAACTTCTCAAATTTTACTTTTTGCATGCATTTTCAATCTAGACACGCATAGGCGTGGCTTTAGGTGCTTAAGCAAGATCAAATCTCTCTACTAAAGGCTGTGACTCCGTCAACTAGCTTTTTTTTTTTTTTTTTGGTAAACAGACTCCGTCTACTAGCGTTACTTTGATATCACATCTCCTTTATATGCATGATTTTCTTGCGTGGATGGATTATTGCCTTGCCGACACTTCAGTTTATTGCCTTTTATTATAAGTCATGACTATAATTATAGAGACGTATCTCAACTGAAATTTGTGGAGTCAACCACAGACCTTACCCAATTAATAATGACTAATCTTTTAAGAAATTAAATTCAGTAAAGATCTGGCGTAAAATTTATGTTTTACCCCTTTAATCTCAATATGCCACATTAATTTTAATACTCATATATAAATTTAACCAAATTGTAAGTTTATTGAGATGTTATTAAGTGTGGTAAGATGTATTGAATTTTAAGTAAAATACTGATATGATAATCTCTTATTGGATGGTGTAAAACATGAGTTTTACACCCCATTCTTGCCAAATTCAGACTCATCTTTTAATTAGAGATGTAAATAAATCAGACCATTCATAAACAGTTTGAGCTTAGCTTAGTAAAAAATTCATTTATATATATATATATATATATATATATTTTTTTTTTAAACAAGTTAAGCTTGAATCTTAGTTTTAAGCTTGTATAATAAATGAATTAAACCCAAAAAAATAAAAAATAAAAATTGTTCATTAATAGGCTCATAAACATTAGAGCTCGATACAAAATAAGCAGCCTAGATTGTTTATTGGCTTGGTAATAAGCTTGATATGAGTTTGACAATTAAACTCATATCTTACTAACCTTAAGCAAATGGGAGTTGGGATTGCTCATTTAAACCAAATAGGCTTAATAATAAGCTTGATAATGTATCTATATTGAATTTCAAGTCCAAATGCTCGATATTGAGCTTAGACTTGACTTAACTAATTAATCAAATCAAACTCAAGTATTTAAGACTTTCTGACAAGCTCAAATTCAAACATTATCTATAAGCTTAATTCAAACTTAAGTAAAGTTTGAACATTTTACAATAGTAGTTAAGCCAGATTTAAATACTCACTGCTTGATAATGGTCAGCTCATTTATTGTTCTACTTTCGAGGGTTGTTCTATTAAATAATAGCTCATTAAATACTAGGGGAAATGCACCTGGTGCCATAGCTTATCACTTAGCTGTAGAAGCATGTGTACGGTCTTATAATGAGGCTCGGATGTGTCTTTTAATTCAAAACAAGTATATTACCTAACTAGAAAAATAAAAAAGATAAACCCACCCGGCAGAAAACTTTTATTTTCTAAGGCCCCATCATAAAACATTAAAACCTTAACGGGTAAACCTCATCTACAAGTAAATTTTATCTCATATCTTATTTATTTCTTTTTATTTTTTTTTTGGTTAAGACATATTTTCTTATTTAATAAGCTTTATTAAAGTTTAGACATTTTACGCTAGTAGTTAAGTCAAATTTGAATACTCACTGCTTAACAATGCCCAGCTCATTTACTGTCCTATTTTCAAGGATTGTTTCATTAAATAATAGCTTACGAAGGGTATAATTTATTTTTGCTAAAACTAAAAATTGAAAATATAGTAACAAAATAATTTTTAAATGTGTAAATAGTACTATTAGATCAAATTTTAATATGTTTTTTGAATAAAGTAGTTGCGGATTCTATGAACAGTATGTGAACAGTAAACAGTGTATAAACAGTAGCTTTATTACTTGCACAGTGTAATCACATGCAACAGTGTCAGTTACTGTTCATAAGCACCGAAAAAAAGAAAAAGGAAAATGCAAAACGTGCAAACGCACAAGCCTAAACGCGAATCCACACCTAAATGCTTCAATGAATACAGCCTTAGACGTATCTTTTAATTCAAAACAAGTATATTACCTAACTAGAAAAATAAAAAAGATAAATCTACCCGGCAACGGCATAAACCTTTTATTTTCTAGGGTCCCCATCATAAAACATTAAAACCATAACCGGTAAACTCCATCTACAAATGATTTTTATCTTATATTATATTTCTTTCTTTCTTTTTTGGCAAAGACGTATTTTGTTATTTAATTTACTACTGTTTTTTTTCCCGATCAAATTATTTACTACTACGATTTGATTGTGAATTAAAAAGAACGTACCATAAGCAAGGCCTTGAGGTGGATCATGGTCAAAGGCGTGTTGGAATCACCTTCATCCTTCAATTTCAACAAAAACTGCAAAAAATCCTTACTACCTGACCCTCTGCTCCCACCTTCTTTATCAATCTTCAGCCTTTGATCAATCATAACATCAAAGATCTGATCAAACCGTCGGGCCAACCCGTCCATCTTCTTCCGTATGCCTTGCAAGTCAAACCGGGCCAAACCCGGATAAAAATCCGAGATGTTGGGCTTCCCCAAAAGCTCTGTCATCCCTAACACCACTTCTCTGAAATCAGCCCCTAGCCTAGTCCCCTCCTCCTCCTCCTTCACTGTCCCACCCCACAACATGTTGGTAATCAGGTTCAACATCGTTAAGAACATTTGCTCCTCAATGTTCACGGGTGACCCGACCCGACTATAAAAGTACCCAGCGGTTTCTCTAACATGTTTACGACGTAGCATGTAAAAGGAGTCCAACGTGATATTACTAAGCAACTTGAGCGCACAAACTTTTCTCAACATCCGCCACTCTGGCCCGTATGAGCTCCACGCTATATCGGATCCACCATAGGTTGCAGCCCGACCTGCTTCGGTTATGTCACGGTTCGCAAAGGTGACGTCTTGGTCTTTGAGCACTTGGCGAGCCATGGAAGGTGAGCTCACCACGATGCCAACCTTGTTGCCGAGCCGAAGCTTCAATATGGGCCCGTAGATATGGGCCAGGCCCGCGAAGTAAGAGTGAAGCTCTGGTTCGAGGGAGAGGAGGTTTCCGACCAACGGGATGCCACGTGGACCTGGCGGCGGAGGAGGAGCAGCAGTCGTCGTCGTTTTGTTAGATTTGGAGGAGTGAATCGTGACCCATGCGTACCAAGAGAGAGTAAAGATAACAAGAAGAAGAGAGAGAAGCAGTGAGCGTGAAACGGGGTCATTTCCATTGCTAAGACTCTGGAGGAAATCTGAGTTGAGAGTCATGGTTGATTGTTGCTAGCTAGCATTGGTTTGTGGATTGAAAAGTTTTTGTGCTACACTCAAAACCACAACTTTATTCACAATTTGTTGTGGTTTTAGGCGTGAATACCAGAATTAGTGCTTTGAATTTGTGGTGGAGTTTATCGCTTATGAGCTTGAGAGTAAAAGCTTGATGTGAAGTTGTGAACGTGTGGATGAAAAAAGAAAAGTTGTGGATTAGTTTAAGTGCCAGGTGGAATATATACACTGAGCTGCTTTTTTAAAGAATAAATGCAAAATTAATGACTTTGTAAGAATTTTCTTTAAAAAAAACATACACACTGTGTCACAAGTATGAAGAATTTATGTATTGTTATTTTTGATAATTTACGTCTTAGAGCATTCACAGTAATGAAGCTAAATTTTTAACTTTTTAGCACTACAAAAAAGTTATTTTATCTATTTTACTTTCTCACATTCTACAGCAGTGAAGCTATTTTAGCTTTTAACATAATAAAATAATATAAATACTATAATAAAATAATATTTCATTCAATCACCAACACACAACCACAACCACCATCAAACGCTTAAAAATTACTACACAACCACAACCTTACCATGCCCATCAAAACTAGTGAAAAAGAACAAAAAAAGAAAGTAGAAAAATCAGCACAGCCAAACTAAAACCCATGCCCGAAACAAAAACCCAGCCTGAAACACAAACCAGAAGCATAAGCACAGCCTGAAACACAAGCACAGCTCGAAACACAAAACCAAAACACAAGCACAGCCCGAAACATAAAGTCGAAACATAAGCACAGCTCGAAACACAAATCCGAAACGCCGAAAATAGAGAAGAAAGGCCGAGATGGGTCAGGTTGGTGGCCGAGGGTGGGTCAGCGACGATGGGTCTGTGGAGGAAGAAAGAAGAGATGGAGAGGCAGTGAGGAGAGAGACACGGAGAAAGGAGAATGAAATGCAGAAAGAATAAAAAATAAAAAAAGTAGTGTGAATGCAAAATAATTTTTTTTTTTTTTAGCTCTCAGCTACAGCGCATAGCCATACATAGCTGTGCATTGCACTGTATTTTGGTGAAGCTAAAATAGCTATATAGCTATTTAGCTTTACTGCAATAAGTGCTTTTAAACTGAAATTTTGATAAAAACTTACTAAATATTCTGCTTTTTGAAGATACGCAAATTAAAAAATTCTCTTGAAAACTGTGATTTTCAATATAACTTCAAAAACTTGAACCAAACTCAGGTGAAAATGGTCAAATACTACTATTTCGCAAAATTTTTAGCAATTTAGTATTGTTTCGGAATTAATCAGCAATCTACCACTTTTTTGGTACTCGATCTCTACAAACTTGAGTTCCAAATGGTACTCAATTACAGTAAACTCGAGTTTCTAGAAGTTTTGCCATCGTGGCATAGGTTGACTTGGCATTTGGATTAAAAAATCCCACTTGGTACTCGAGTCCTAAGAAGTCGAGTACTGTGTTGTGGTACCTGAGTTTCTACAACTTGAGTATGGCTCAGGTTGCATGGCACTAAAAACACAAAAGATGACTTTATTTGTCACTTTCACTTCTCACTTATCAGAACACACTCTCACTCTCCTTCACACCCAAATATACAAACTCCAAACCTTCACTCCATCAGCGGCAGAAAATCCATCGGCAGCAGAAGACTTTCGTCGACGACCTCTCACTTAGCTCTCTCATTGTGAACACACTCTCACTCTCCTTCACACCTAAACATACAAACCCCAAACCCTCACTCCATCGGTGGCAGAAAACCCATCGACGGCAGAAGACTCATTGGCGACCTCTCACTCAGCTTTCTCACTGTCTCGCACTGAGGTCAGTTTTTTTATTTTTAGGGTTATATCTTTCATTTGAAACTTTAATGGATTCAAAATTAGAAATATTGAAAAAAAAAAAAAAAAAAACACAAAGCTAATATTGTGTTTCTATCAATAGAAGTGCAAAGAAGTAAGACTCAAAAGTACTTTTTTTTTTTCTTATTTTTAATTATTTTGGGGCCTAAGAAACAAGATTCTTATATATTTTAGCTTAATATATTCAGGTTATTTCAAATTTGGAAGAAAGGTAAATGTAAGACTCAAAAGTACTTTTTTTGGGGATAGCTGAATTTGATTTTGATTTTGCCTTTTTTTTTTTTTTTTTTGGGGTGGAAAATGTAATTGGGCTATTGCTGAATCATGCTGATAAGTTTGTGTAAGTTATTGCTGATGATAATAAACAAGGTCATGTTTCTGGGCCTTTACCCCTAAATTATTACTCCATTACTAAAGCATAGTAATGGAGCTCCATATTTTATTCATGTACTACACAAGTTTGTTATGTAGTTCTTAAATATTCAGCAAGAATGAACTTGCCATAAGAAATATGCACGATTACAATCATAATATGTTACAAAAAAGAGAAACAATCCCTGCCTAGTTCACAACTTTACACAAAAAACATGTAAAAAGAAGGTAAATTTGTATAATTCACAGGCACCTGGATTATTTCAACTCACTGAAACAAGCAGCAGTCCAAGGAACAAAGCCAACATGGAGTTACCCATACTGATATTTGCAATCAAAGAAGCTGCACTGGAAAAGTTTCCAGTTGTTGTGTTAGTGCTCAAAACAACCACCATCCAATTATCCTCAGAGAGTCAGAGGCAATCCCAGCCCCAGTCTAGTTTGAATTATTCAGATATTTTGCATTTTGAGATTTTGTATAATTAGAAAACACCACAATTGGGTCTAATCTGGGCACACAAACAGGCAATATGATCCCATCAACTGCGTGTTTGTCTTTTATGTCACACTTATGCAGGAGCTTATCAAAGTCAGTGACATTAGGCTTGGTGCCTGGAGTAGAGCTGTGGTTAAAGGCGTTTTCACAAGCTCCCTTCTTTTTTAACTGGCCTACAATTTTATTAGCTAGGCAAGCTGCATTGCTGTTGTCAGTGAAGTTGTTGAGATGTAGTGACCTCCTGTAACCATTAAGGTCATCCCAAAGATATGTTTGAGCTGTAGGTGTAAAAATTGCATTGGTTAGAATTAATAGAGTGTAGATTAAATAAGTAATGCACCAAAGTTAGCCTATTTAGTAGCGATCTTCTCTACGTTCTACAACTAGCTACCGATATTAATTATTAATCTGATACTTTGATTGAATTCAATTGGTGAAGAAGTAGGGAAGCACCAACCAAAACATACGAAATTAAAAAAGATAACAAATGCCATTTTGATAATTCTGATCTTAACAGGAAAGTTAAGTAAAGCTATAGGAAGAAAAAGAGAAGCAATCGTTGTGTTTTCCTGAAAACACCAAATACTTTTGTAAAGCCCGTTACTCATCAAGATATAAAATGGTCTAATTAAGTGCTCAATTCTTCTTTTGCAGGCTACCATATTCTGCAGAAAAATTATTTTAAGCACTGTTTCAATAACTTTATCATACTTTCATGATTTTTAAAAAAGGTTGCTGACTGATGGTTTTGGATTTTGTTTGATTAGTTTAACAAAAAATTAGTTTAGCAACTCCATGAATTTCTTTAAGTCCGATATTATCCTTGATACTCAGGGACCATTGATTGGAATTGAGCACATGCATGTTCCAAAATTGAGTCCTACTAATGAAACTAAAAATCAAATTGAATTATATGCTTCAAGTTGAGGAACTAACTTGCCTAAAAACACAAAGTAAAACTTACATTGATAATAATACCATTAAGACCAAACAACAGTAATTACAACACATGCCATTAGTCTAAGACCAAAAAATTACAACACATACAATTACAAATTGAATTACAAATGTTTATGCTTTGCATTCGACCTAATAGGCCATTAATCACCTTTAATTTATGCCAGATATGGACCTACATGGAGTGGGACCCTTTGTTCAACCTTTGTTGACGAGGCTGCCTGTGCATCATTCAAGTTCGCTTTGGGATGCTCCTTTGGCATTCGAGGTATGCACTTGTCCAAAATCGTAGTGTAGTAGAAAGATTTTTCTTATTATGCACTTGTCCTTAGCGTTGGAATTTAAGTTTGAAGCATATTTATTACGTGCTTAGTGAATGTTATTATTAATACAATGTTGCTTCGTTTGCAGGAAGTGCCAGGTGTATTGACTTGTCGTCACCGATTTATAAGTGTGCCAGAAGGTGGGTTAGATCCACAGGTTGCCGCTTATATCGCTAATGCGGGGTTAGAGGGGCTACTTCAAGTCCCAAATATAGACCTTGACCATGCATTGATCACGGCGTTGGTGGAGAGATGGCGGCGGAAGACGCACTCATTCCACTTGCCCCACGGTGAGATGACCATCACGCTACAAGACATGAAGGTTATAATGGGGGTACCTGTAGATGGCTTGCTGGTGGTGGGATTTACCAAAATGCAAGATTGGGCGACCTCTGTGCCAAATTGCTAGGGCATAGGCTGCCGAACAGAGAAGTCAGTGCTGGTAAGAATACTGCAATGATGGAAGGGTCGAGGGTAAAAGCCAAATGGCTCGAGGAGCGATTTAGCAACCTTCTCCCAGCTGATGCCACTGAGGTGCTTATGCAGCAGTATGCTCGGTTTTACATACTGGAGATGTTGGGTGGTATGTTGTTCATGGACAAGTATGGCGAACGGCTCTCAATTATGTATTTGCAATTTTTCAATCTAATCAGCAAAGAAAAGAATTATAGTTGGGGTAGTGTAGCACTAAGTTGGCTATATAGACACCTCTATAAGGCATCAGAGAAGACATCCAAGTAGATTGGAGGTGCACTGCTATTGGTGCAGTTGTGGGTGTGGGCAAGGTTTCTACACATATGTCCTGTGATGAGGCATCCACACCAGGCATTGCCCCCAGGTCCACTTGCTATCAGGTATGTAGGATCTTAGATAGTTATCGTTTTACATTTTTGCATTAACTTTTTTGTATGGGAATTATGTAAGTAACTAATATGAAGGTTATGTTTGTGTTGTTTGCTAGATGGAAAGGGGCTAAGTGCACAACCAAACATCCAATGCACGTCCTACACGCCTATCGTGTGTTGCTTGCTTCACTACGGCCAAATTAGGTATTGTGCCTTACAAGTGGGAACCGCTTTGGCATGTAGTTGTTGTACTTACAACTCGCTTTGGAATGAATAAACATTTTTTATTTCAGAGTTAAACATTGTTGCTATGTATTGTTCACATTCGTTACCAATTTTTTCTAATTATATTGTTAATATGGTTGTTTGCATCTGTTGGATCATTGCAGATTGTTTGGGAGCCATACAAAAATTATTTGGGTTCCCTACATGCATATTATACGGTAGGCCAACACATATAGAGGTCTATCGTGCCGCTCATACATTTTTGGGTGGTTGAAGGCCATCACCCCGAACGTGTTCTCCGAAAGTTTGGGATGAAGCAAGGCATACCCTTCGATGTCAACACTTCAATTGAACTTCACAAGATAACACTCTAGGGCAAGTAAGAAAAAAACTGGGTTGAAGTACATGCCACGCATATTGACATTAGGCAACCTTATGGATGCTTTTTTCTTCCCATTTACAAGTTGTATTACTCAAAAAATATGTACTTGATGAGTTTTGAGGAGGCTTTTTGGTAATGTTTTTAGATCTTAAAATTGCTATGAGACTATTTGATTTGTATGCTTATCCACTGGCATTACCTATTTCTGTGGTTGGTTCAACAGAATTTGGCATTGGGGATGGAATTTATTACTGACAGCAAGAAGTTCAGTTTACTACTTCTATTTACTATTTCTATTATAGTGATTTCTTTGCTTGTGAAGAAGTTCAGTTTTAGTTATGTGTGATTTCTCTGGTTCAAACTAAGCCTAATTTAGGTTATATTGAAACAACTACTTTTCATTGTAGATATTGAGAAAGGGCTAGGGTCAGATATGGAGAATAAGATAAAAGCATTTTGACACAAGTCCAAAACAAACCTTTGCATCCAAGTCCAGAAAAGACCTATGCATCAATAAAATTCAGAGGGAAAGAGAAGCTCATGAACTTTATGTTGAAACTAGGGAGAAACTTAAGAGGGTTAGAGAGAGTGTGAGAGAATATACAAGCTAGTTTTGTCATGGTTATTTTTCATGTTTGTAATGTTGTTGGTATGTTTTACCTCAATGAACAACAATATGGGTGAAGAACCTTAGTCTGCCATGAAGAATCTTATTGTATCTATCTTTTGAAATACAAAGTGTGGTCTTTGTGCAAATGTTCCGTAGTTTAATTTTTTTTTTTTTTTTTACTTCATTCTGGGATTTGGATATATATTGCCACGAAGTGGTATGACAAACATGCATAATAATAAAAGAGATAGATGTGGTACTCGAGCATATGATTAATTAAGTACCAAGCTATTATATTTTTTCCTGGTGGGGTTTTGCTTGTATCGTTGTAATGATAAATTTAGGTTTTGATTATGATTAATTAAGTACCAAGCTATTATATTTTGTTCCTTCCCTTTTGAGCAATTAAGAAACATAATTTAGAATTGGACAAAACTTAGGTATAATTCATTAGGTGTGTACTTGTGGGTTCTCCAATTGAATTCAACCACTATTGACCATTGCAGCAAAACTAGTGTTATCTTTTCCGAGGTTAATAAAATTCGGCCACGTGGTTCATTGGTCAATGCAGGCACATGGTTGAATTGAATTGGAAAACCTAAGGTAGAGTACTGGAATTTTACTGGTCTTTGGTTATGGGCAAAGGTATCTTTAGGTTTTTGTGATCTACATATTACTGTTATCGATAATCTAGTTTGGTTAAGGTTTGAAAATTAGAAAAATAGGTCCTTCACTGTTTGACAATATATCCATGTTATTGTCAAGAATGGCAATGTAAGTTTCTAAAATGAATGACTTTCATCATTTGAATGAATTATGGAAGTCATTCCTGTTCATGAATGTTAATTTCTGCTGTTAGCAGTGATGAAATACATCAATTTTGGTTCAGAGGTCATGCATTGTGCATTACACACTTGCTCTAACTGTTGCTACTATTCTAAATGGTTTCTCCCTGTAGTGCTGTGCTGAGTTTCCAATTACTCACAACCAAATGGTCACATCATTTTTATGTGTATACCTGTTTGTATTTTTTGATTATAAAACTTATACTTTATATAATGATCTTTCTTCTCTTTCCTCGTGATGTTTATGCATTTGGAAAACCTGGCTAATTTTTTCAGCTGATGACACTGCATAATCAGAGAGTGATTCATGACAATTCTAGAGTTCCGTTTCATGTATTGCAATACTAGTTTTAAATTTAATTGCTGAAAGAATCCTGCGCATTTATCATTGCAGACGTATCAATGCAACTGTTACTTTTGCCGTTGACTCAGGAGATAAGGATGTCCATTTTTATTAAATATTTTATTCTGAGAAAATTCACCTTAAGGGTATGAAGTAAACTTTGTATAGATATTATAATTGCCCTTCAATATTTGGCATCTGTATCTATAGGAGAAACCAAATCTTGAGAACGAAGGCTTCAAGCTGTTCTGTTGGACTTGCACAAGAACATACCTACTATAAAGTGGAAAATATGGGAAAAACTTATGGGGACCAGGACTTGTTTGCTGAAATGAAACAAAAATTTCTTAGTTTCAAGAAGCACAAATATCTATGAGTAGTACTAGTAGTTAGTATGATAACATAATTGCACTCTTCAAATCTTTATTAAGAGGTCCAACTCTGGTGCCATGTTTTTGGAAGACATCAATGTTTCCATAATCAGCAAGTATTTCAAAGAAGGGCTTATGAGTAACAGGATCGATTCCCATTTCAAAAAGCTTCTTTCTTAACTTGGTGTTCCAGTAGTTCTTAACATCATTGTCTGTCCTCCTTGGAAGTTGTTGTGCTATTATGGACCACCTGGACCATAGAAACCATGAGACTATGAGAGAGAGACATTACTCTTGCACTAGTAGCAGAAAATAGTCTACAGTTGGTAGTTATGTTTGTTATCATCTTCTGAGAAATGACACAACTTTCTCCATAAAAAATACAGAATAGTAATACATAGCCAAATTTTGGATATTCTTTCAATTTCTTGTCGGGGTGGGGGGGTGTTGAAGATTTTGGAGTTGCTTTGAAAATTCTTATTGTTTTCTTCAGAGAGGAGAGAAACCAGAACTGCTAAGCAACCTGAGTCAAACTATTTTGTAAGAAGTTGTTTCTCTGAAATCCAGAAGTGCGCTAAAGTACCAAGATTTTGGTAAGTTAGATATACTAGGAACAAGGATGAGAAAAACTCAAAAAAGGTATTTAGAGAGACTGGTGGAGACAGCATAAATGCAAGAGTGGGAAAGTGGTTTTAGAATATGAAAATTATTTTTGGATGATTGTAAACTCTGATGCTAATATGAAAAATAATCTTATATACATGGTAAATGTTGGAAAACAAATATGAAGTGTAGGAAGCACAGGGGAATGCATGTGATAAACTCTGCTTTGAGACAGAATATTGTTTCCAGAGTAATTAGAATTAAATAATTTCTGGGACACATGCAAGTATTTTTGCATCTTCCTCTTCAATCCATAGACCCCTTTTAAGGTTCAGCTTGTCACAGCAAGGCGGTCTTACTATCTTATCTGATGATGACAGAGCTAGATAATGGTGATGCAACTTCAAATAACTTGTTTTGCAAATGCTCTTTGAGAGGAAAGAGAGGACAGAGTAGAGGGGTTTAAAGGTATAACCAGTGTGAAAGCAAGAAAAGCATGTTGACTTGTTTGCTGAAATGAAACAAAGATTTCTTAGTTTCAAGAAGCGCAAATATCTATGAGTGGTACTAGTAGTTAGTATGATAATATTAAGAAGCATCTCTGAAGACCAAACTCAAGTTTAAAGGGCTCGGGTACTGCTAACACAGTACTCGAGTCCATGAAACTCAAGTATGAACCTGAATGATTTCCCTTATATACCCAAGCCATACTCAAGTTATAGAAACTCGGGTACACTAACACAGTACTCAAGTACTAGAAACTCGAGTACTAAGTGGAATTTTAAAATGCCCTAATGCCATGTCAGATAGTGCCACGGTGGAATGTTCGCTAGGAACTTGAGTTTGTAGAGCTCGAGTACTAGAAAAGTGGTAGATTGCTGATTAGTTCCGAAACAGTGCTAAATTGCTACAAATTTTGCAAAATAATGGTATTTGGCCATTTTCACCCCAAACTCATCCTAATAGTACGTTAGTAAGATAGTCACATGTGACCTAAAATATAAGGCTCCTGTCTCCACCACATATATCTACGGATCTACCCTTTCATATAGATGACCCAGTGGCGGCTCAATAAATTTATTTTTTTAGAATGCCACAATGCCAACCTTGTTGCTGAGTTAAAGCTTGAATATGGGCCTGAAGATATGGGTTAGGCCTGCGAGGTAAGAGTGAAGCTCCGATTCGTGGGAGAGGAGGTTTCCGACCAATGGGATGCAATGGACTTGGCAGCAATGGAGTGGTAGTCGTTGTTTTGTTAGATTTGGAGTGAATCATGATCCATGTGTACCAAGAAAGAATAAAAATGACAAGAAGAAGAGTGAGAAGCAGTGAGCGTGAAACTGGGTTATTTTCATTGATAAAAGTTTGGAGGAAATCTGAGTTGAGAGTCATGGTTGATTGTTGCTTGCTAGTATTGGTTTGTGAAGCAGTGGAAGAGATTTATCATGTTTTGGTTACATGTACCCACCCGTGTCTATTGGGTTGGTATCTCAGCCTAAACTGTCCAACTAATATAATTGGTTCATTTGGGCTTTGATATTGTTCATTGATTTTGGAGCTGATGTTCAGAATTATACAATTCAACACAACACATGATTTAAACTAATGCTATGTTTGGAAGTTTAAAGGGAGAAGAGAGTAGAGGGGAGTAGAAGGGAGGAGAGTAGAGGAGAATGGTTATTTTTCACATTGTTTGGATGTTTTTAAAATTAAGTAAGGAGAAGGAGAATAATTAGTCTACAATGTAGTTTGTAATTTTGTTAATATGGTAAGGGTAAATTTGGTAATTTTTTGGTCCAAGCATTTCTATACTCTATTCTCCTTCCAAATCTCTCCAATTTTGGGGGATTAAAAATGAGGAGTTAGAAGTAATTAGAACCCCTCCAACCACCCCCCCCCCCCCCCCCAAATCTCTCCCCCTCCTCTCTTGAAAAACATCAAAATATGGTAATTTAATTTACTCACCCTCTCTCTACTCTACTTCCCATCCATTTAAACAAGCTATAAAGTGATAACAAGTTCAGTTGGAGGGGCTTTGTGGAGCACACAAAAGGGTTTTTTTTTTTTTTTTAGTCCAATTCTCGATAGAGCTTTGGACCTTTGGTTGCTCAATTGGGCTCATGGAATGAGTCTTTTTAATCACCAGTGTTTGTGCCAGCATGTGCATGGAATGTGCTTGGTTTATGATAAAAGAATTAGGCTATATTGCAAACTATACCCATAAAGTTTAGTAGTATTTGAATTTTACATACTGAAATTTCAGAATTTGGATTTTATCCCCTGAAGTTTGGGGGTGTTTGAATTTTACACCTAAAGTTTCAAAATAAAAAATTAGTTTATTGTCACATCAACGAATTTTTTTTTTTTTTGTCGTTAGCCACATCAGTAATTTCAAATCAAAAGATAATGGCAGAAACTAAATTAACACAATACTGAAAGGTTATGGATCAAATTGACATAATTGAAAGGTTATGGACCAAATTAAAATATGGTGTAAAGGATAAATACCAAATAAATAGTTTATGACATTACAAAGATTACAAAGATTATCTAATCAGGTATATAATCGATGCATGACATTAGCTACTACTTGCAAGTGGAAGTCCAACTTAAAATTGCTTTGCTATTTTATAAATGTTAGAGATCCATAACCATGGATTTGCTAATTGTGATTTTAAATTTAGTTTTATTTTTAAAAAATTTATACACAGATTCTCTAAATTTTTAAAATTTTGTTGGAGTGTGATAACCTTGTATATTTATTATATATCTACTTGAGCATTATCTCCTTATTAATACACTTAATTTGTATAATGAAGCTATGATTTGAATAGTCCATGTTATTAATCTTTATATAATTTCTTGAATAAATTCCATTCATTGTGTGTAATTTTAAAATTTTCAGAAAAATTTTAAAATTTTCAGAAATTATGTGAAAATAGTTTATAAGAGTGTATGAGGAAAATAAGGGAGAATAGAGGTCAAACTATAATTAACGAATAAAGAAGAGCTAAAGAATCATTGATATCATGCTTAAATGTCTAAGGAGGAGTCACTGAAGTGCTTGAGGCATGTAATATGTTAGGAATGTTCAAATTAAGGAAAAAAAAAAAAAATCAAAATGGTATAATCTAAAAAGGAAAAATCAAATTTGAGCACTGATTAGGCATATCTCTCTCCCTAAAAATCCAATTGACCCAAGGTCAAATGTTTTCGAATCATGACTTAAAGCTCTACAATTTTCTAGTTTTGAGTTTTTCCAAAAATTTACACTTTTTGAATGCCAAAATTAACCCACAAGTGGCTGCTGAAAATCTAGGCAAAAATCAAATTAAAATTGGAAGAGATTTATTTTCTTTTATGTTAGGGTTTTAATGTGGGCTGTGTGGTATGAATTTTGGACACACAAATCTTGTACTTTGTTATTTTCTCATGGCAGCTTAAACCCTCAACTACGGTATGTTTCTTCTATACAGTATGATAATTCATTGTGATTCTTCCTAAAGTTTGAGATAACAACATATTTGATTGTTCAATGAGATTTTTGTTGATGTGTGAGTTCTTCCATGCTTTCAATAATTTCAATCATATTTTTCTTATTGTTTAGATGAATTTCTCACAGTTTCAAATAGAAATGAGGTTTTAAAGTTAATAGGTTTTTGTGAAAACTATTCAAATTGCATTGTAAATCTCGGTATCATGCATTTTTAGATTGTCTCAATTCAACCGAATCATAGGTTTTTCATTGTTTAAGAACAATCAATTATTGAAAAAAATTTCTTTTTAAATCACAAATAATTCATATCAATTTAGGAAAGCACCTTGATGCCTTGGTATTTGCACTATTGATTTAAATCGGACGTTATTATTATTATTGTTAACAATTGTCGAGGGTTCTTTTTACATTTCTTGTACCTTAGACACACGTTTTGATGTAATTGGATAATGCTTAGTCTAAGCTTTTTCTAAGAAGAAAGTTGGGTCTAGCGCTCCGCGGAATGGGCTCCAAAGTACTATTCTACCACTTCCAGTTTGTGCGCAAACGTCAAGCCCAAGCCCAAGGGAAGATGTTGCAAAGTGGGCTTATCCTCTGTTTTTGCCGCAGAAGGAACTTTTCTCCAGTTTCTACCACATGACTGACTTTTTTGCTGTGCGGTAAAACTTTCTGTTGTGCAATAAAAGCTTTTGTTGCGCAGTAAAACTTTCTGCTGTGTAATAAAGCTTTCTGCTGTGCAGTAAAGCTTTCTGTTGTGTAGTAACACCTTTTGCTATGCAGTTTAGGTTTCTGCACTTTTCTGCAATGTGAATGACTACTCTTCATTTTTTTACTACAGAAATACTTTTTTACTTCCTACACATAAATAAATCTAAAATCCAAAGAAAATACCCATCAAATAAATGTTAGTTTAAATGGGTTAGCATATTCTCAAATATATATACATACATATCTGCGTATATATACTTATGCGTATTCATATATACATATATAAAATATATGGCAGAACATAAACTATAATGTATGTGTATATATACTTATGGCAGGATAATGATTAGTTCACGTTAAAAGTAAAACACATAATAACAAAGAAATAGGAAAGTTTCAGCAGAAAATGTTTAGCTAGTATAATAGCTAACGCGGTAAATATAATAAAAAATGTGCTACAATAGAATAACTAGTACAACAAGTAAAGATACCACATTAGGACAACTGATGCAACAAATGTGATAAAAACGTGCTATAACAGAATGACTAAATACAGCAAATATAAGTTCTAACGAGTAAAATCAAATATATTTGCAATTAGAATCAAGTATTGAATCTTCCCATAGGATAAGTTAACGAAGAAAGAACCTAAACCCCAACTTGAACAACCTTGTCATAGGTTTTTGCCATCAAAGTTGTGCATTTTGGAGAATATGCCTAATTTGCTACTAGCTATTACTTTTGGGGACTTCAAAGAGTGGGTTTGCTAAGAGGGAGGGAAAAGATGATCTATTGATGCATGCCCCCATTCCTACCATGTTTTCTCTCTTCTTTTTACCACTTTCTTTCTTTCTTTCTCTCCGTTCTTTTTACTCTTAGTTGCTTACTACCCTCTTGTTGTGGTTTGTTTTTCTCCCTTGGGTATTTTCCCTTTTGAATCCTCCTCTCCCTAGGTGCCTCTCTCTCTAAGTGCCTCCCTTAAGTTTTTACTGCTCTTTTACCACGAGCTTCTCCCCTTAGGTGCTTCTCCCCATTTTTCATCCAGGGCTACCTCTTTCTTTTATAGTGAACTGATTCAATGGGATTTCTCCCTTTTACCCCTAGGGCTTCACCAACTGTTTTTGGCTTGTTGTGGGCATTCTTTCAATATTGCCCACCAACCCATTGGTTGCCCGGTAACTATCTCTGCTCAGAATTCATTTATTGCACCACTACTCATTTCGTGACAAAATTCCCTTTTGTTTATTCTTGCTGTATACCTCACTACCTAGTTCTATGGCATGCATTAGATGGTCTCAACCATCTATTACTTCTTTTGGGTAAGATACCATCCCACTAAGGTATATTCCCAAAAGAAGTCATGGTTGGAAACCAAATATAGACCCCCTTTTCCTCCTACCGCCAAACCACCCTCTGAATCCCCTTGACCGTGGGCCCACCTCCCTTGTATTGGCTAGGTATAGGTTAGTGGTGCTCTGGCCCTTCTGTGCTTCTCCACTATCTTCTATTTTTGTCTTCTTTTGTTCCCATACCGTTTTTTCCGTAGCAGATTAGTTCTGTTTCATTCTGCTACGTGTTTTTGTCTTATTTCTTCATGCGTTTCCTGCTGTGTTTGTCATTTCCTTAGGTTTGGCTTTTCTTTCCTTCACGCAATTCTTGCTGTAAACACTTCATGTTGTTCCTTGTTTCTTTTCATCGTGCTTCTTCATATTAGTTTTCATGCCTGTCTTTTTTATACAAAATGATTTGGACCTTTGTGGGCCAAATAATGTTAACTGGATCAAAAGGGTCTTGGGCCCAATTTACCTTGATTTGTCAAAGCCATTTTGCTCAAGAACTATATTTTGCTGCAGATTTGTATTCTACTGCAGATCGTTTTTCCTTGCATTTCTTTATTTGGACCTCTCTTGCTCTTTGGTCTTTTTGGTGGGTCTTTGGGCCTTGCTTTTCATTGGGCTTTCCTCCATATGGGCTTTTGGGTACGAATTCAAAAAATGGGCATCAACAACAATCACGAAATAAAATTACTTTTCTTCTTCACCCAAATTGCTATTTAATTACATTGTCTTTGAATTTATCTTGCTCCTTATAATTTGACATTTGGTATTCTGAAAATTATATTGCTATGATCTCTTGTACTTGAGAGTGAGCAAGTAGAGTATTGCTTGATCATAATGAGATGTTGGCCACTTCTTCATTTTCTTCGTCCATAACCAATCTCAAGCACTTTTTGACCTTGGACTCTTGTGCAAGTTATATATATGTTTTTTAGATCTCATTCTAGCTTTTGATGTTTGATTTTTCAAAATTAAGGTTTGTGTAGAAGTTAGATTTTTGATGGATTGCTACTTGATCATGATGAGATCTTGGCTGCTTCATCCACTGGCCGGCCAATCTCATGCAATTTCTGACCTTGGAATTTCATGAAGGCTATTTGCATATATTTTAGATTTCCATTCTAACTCTTGATATTTGTTTCAAAGTTCAAATTTTGTATAGAAGTTAGATGCCTTATTTGAGACTTGCTAAATTAGGGAATGTAGACTTTTTATATCTTGTACATAGATAGGTGTTGGCAAAAGCAAAGTCTTATATGCATTTTGTTGGGGCAAAAACTGTAGTGCTTAGTATTTTTTTTTTTCAAGATGTATAAAAAGGTTATAGAAAATGTTCATAACTATATTCAAGGGTTTAAAGGTATTTGTTAGATGTTGGTAATTATCTTCTTCTCAAGATTTGTAATATTTGTATGTATAACCAAATAGATTAGTGATGATTTAAATGTAAATATTATTTTGAAAATGGGGTTTTTTTTTTAAATATTTTTTTTGTGTATTTTAATAAGAAAAAAACTTAGGTATAATATCTTAGGTACTATTCCTTAAGTTCATCTCTTAAGATTCCGCCATGTGGCTACTTAACTAAAAAATATACTTTCATCCCATGAGAAAAAATTCACATAGCAGAATCTTAAGAGGGGAACCTAAGGAATAGCACCTAAGTACTGTACCTAATTCTTGTCATTTTAATAATTTTCCAACCAATTACATTTTTTTCTCACATTTTTACAGTGCGTAGTTAGCCATTAGTAGTTGATTAAAAGATAATATGCAACAAGGCGTTTAAACATTTTGTAAGTATGTGTTTTTTGTTGCCCACAAATGAAGTGTTACCACTTACCAAGGTGGCTACACAATAATAATAATATATAAGTTATAATATACAAAATACTAACAAAATATTGGGAAAATTTTTCAATTTTTTCTTTTTATTATTGTTAATATTTTCATGCGTAAGCAAGAGTTACAAACTAATTTTTATAAATATATGGTAAAATTTAATATTATGATAGTTTGTTCCAAGTAAAAGTTCATTGTCTAAATTTTAAAAAATTAATATTCTACTCCAACTAGAATTTTAAGAAATTTTAAATTATGATAATCAGTGATGGCTCTAAGAATTCTTTTCAAGATGGTCATTAAGAAAATTAAATTAAACAAAATTTAATAAAAATAAAACTTGAATATATTGACATAAAAAAAAGCTTGAATACATCAAGTTTTAAAATTTCCTTCTATGAATTTTTCGTATTTTAAAATTGTTGTATGATAGCTTCATTATTAATGCTATTAGCTACATCTATTTCAATATACACAACCAAACAATTATAAAACTATTGATCTTCCATTCAATTACCAACATCTTGCCTAAATAAGTAGCAATATAAATAAAATGCATCATCATTTTTTATGATATATTCCTACCAATATTTTGTATTCTTTAAACTAATCAGGATTTAATCAATGCAATGCTTCACTAATTTCTTTTTTAGGAAAATCATGGCTAAAACCTCTTTGTAAATATGCTCTTTTTATTTTTCCTTGACCATTAGGATAAAAAGATGAGACCTTTTCTTATAGCCATAGCCTAATATCTAAAAGAAGATTATTCAAATAAATACGAATGTGCTTAGAAGATGAATTTTGCAATAAAAGTGATTTCTTTATAAGAATTTTGTCCATAGTGCTAACAAAAGAATAAAGGGTAAACTCAAAGTTCATTCAACATATTCAACTTAGGCATTAAACATTCATGTTTGATAAATTATTAAGGCATTATTTTAGTGCATATGCATATGTACAAGATGTATAACATAAATCCAATAAATTAAGCTAAAGACAAAAAGCAAGCATTAACCAACTAGCTATTTGAAAATATGCAATTTTTTTTTTTAAAAGATAGCAATTTTAAAATATATCTTTTGAAAAAACAATTTAAAATATCACAATTAAATATTAGATTTGGGCTTTTAGGCTAATTTGTTTATTTGGACAATTTTTGAAAAATGCTACGTCCACAATATTTTCACAACAAATTCAAGATGATAATTGTTACTAGTTCTAATTTACATATCATTGAAATTGTTTTTTTTATTTACTTAATTTTTTTTTTTTTACTGATAGCAACTTGCTACTTAGAATTTGTTGTAAAGGTGTTGTAGAAATATTGTAAACATAACATTTCTCGCAAATTTTTTGTTTAATTTTCAAAGGACAAAAATTTTGGAGAGGTCAAGTTTTATTTTTAACGGCTTAAATTTTTATTTAAAATGTTCAAGTTTATTTTTAGGTTGGTTAGATTTTTTTTTTTTTTTTATAAGGTGGTTAACAATACACATTAATTTAAAATTCTTTTTTTTAAGGTATAAAAATTATTTTTTCCAAGTTCAGGGTCCTGTGACCACCCTAAAGTATAGATAGTATATATTTGTTTTGAACATCTATCATAATTTTGTGTATTGATATAATAAAACTAACAAACTACATGCCATGCTTACGCCTGCTAGCTAATTAATCAACAAGATAGTTAATTTACTCAACTGACTCATTAATTATTACTGGAGTAAAACAAATTTGATAAATTTGTAAAATATTTTATTTTTTAGATATAATTTTTAATTAATCTATCTAGCATGAGAATTCTACTAGTGTATGATAAAAGATAATAAAAACAAAGGGAATAAAAAATGTGTATATCTATTTCTATTTCTATTAACTATATAAAAAGAGTCCATAGGCTTAGGAATAGTGTTTTGGTTTAGTCAAGTTTTTGGACTCATTCTAATGCTACTAAAAAACCTTTCATACTTATTCAAGGCATTTGGCCAATCTAGTGAGATGGATTTTTTTTCTTCTCATGTACGCTAATTTGTTTTTGTTTTGTTTTATATTATATTATTTACATATAAAAAGAGCGAAATTATAGTATTTTTGGTTTGTTCAACTTGCATTGTTTCACCAGCTGCTTTTTTTTTTTTTTTGAATGCGTAAAGCTACAGCAGTTTTGCTACATTCAATTCGCAATGTTTCACAAAATTATTTCAATAGACATAGGAATAGTGTTTTGGTTTAGTCAAGTTTTTGGACTCATTCTAATGGTATTAAAAACCTTTCATACTTTTTCAAAGCATTTGGCCAATCTGGTGAGATGAATTGTTTTTCTTCTCATGTAAACCACTTTGTTTTTGTTTTGTTTTTTCTCATGTAAACCACTTTGTTTTTGTTTTGTTTTATATTATATTATCTATATATAAAAAGAGCAAATGTCTTGAAGCTACAGTATTTTTGGTTTGTTCAACTTGCACTATTTCACCGGCTGCTTTTTTTTAATGCGTAAAGCTACAGTAGTTTTGCTACATTATTTTTAGTTTGTTCAATTCGCAATGTTTCACAAAATAATAAAATATCAACACAACAAATTGGCACAATATTTTCACAATTGTTGAGGTATTAATTTCTTATAGTTCAAAATAAAGTAGTAAAATATCATATAGGAACTAACCACAACTAAAAATAAAGTTATTGTGCAAAACAAGTGTTACATCCACAACATTTTTCACAACACTTTCATAACAAACCATAGGTGGTAAATTGTTATCGGTTCTAATTTAAACATGCTAATGAAATAACTTTTTTGCTCACCAATAACAACCTGTAACAACTTACTACTTATAATTTTTTATGAAAATGTCGTGGACATAACATTTCTTTTGTGAAAATGTTAAGACATTTTGTTGTCATCACAATATCTTCAAAATTGCTGAGTTATCAATTTTTTACAAGTCAAAATAAAATATAACAAAATTAAAAAGGTATTATGAAAATTTTGTGCCATTTTATTGTGTTTTTTAGAAATTTTTTATTGGTTTAGTCAATGTTGTTGAGCCAAAATTTGGTGTTTCATATACAATTTTCTTGGGTTGACTTTTTGTATTTTTTTTCTTTACACACTATTTTAAGTAAAAACACATAGTTTTACACACACACACACACACACACACACAAAAACAAAACAAAACAAAAATTTAGGATAAAAACACTTTTCATCCTTTATGTTTAAGATGCATCTTCTAACTTTAAAATCAAACAATTTTTCCCTTAATATTTTGGAAAAGAGAAAATATGTCATATCATGATTCTCTTAGTTAAACCCTAATGAAAGCTTATGATTCTTAAAATATTTTATTGTGTAATGTTTAAAATACTCCCAATAAATTTTAACATCCCAAAAATTTTCTTAATGTATTTTGAGTTTTAGATGGTAGTAATGGTTGGAAAGTTAAAATGATAATATAAGGTGTTTTATTTGTTATCTAAAGAACATTGATTTTCTAGATTTAAATTTTCGAAACTTATGATTTGTCTAATAGAAAATTCAATGACACATGCCTTTTGTTGTCTTCCCCCCCCCCCCCCCCCCCTTTTCTTAGCAAAACTCAGTTGTTTATTGTTGGAAGATGATAATATTCATTATCATTTTTAGAAGTTTTTATTGAGTGGATATATTGCCTTTAGCAAATAGGTACTAAAAAACTATTATACCAAAATAGATATTTATATGTTAAATAACTATCCTAACTTTGTGTAATCAAAATTCTTATACAAATGAGATTTAGTTTTGTCAAGTTTTTGGACTTATTCTAATACTACTAAAAAACCTTTCATACTTATTCAAGGCATTTGGCCAATCTGGTGAGATGGATTTTTTTTCTTCTCAAGGACACCAATTTGTTTTTGTTTTGTTTTATATTATATTATCAATATATATAAAAAGAGTGAATGCCTTGAAACTACAGTATTTTCGGTTTTTCAACTTGTACTGTTTCACCAGCCACTTTTTTTTTTTTTTTTTTTAAATGCGTAAATCTACAGTAGTTTTTGTTAGGTTTTAAGGTCTTAGGATTTTATGTATTTAGAACCTAATTTGTAATGTTGGCAAACCATGATCAAAACAATGTATTTAGTCTTGTTTAGGCTTGCTCAAAGTTGGTTTAATTTTGTAAAGTTGGAATCGAGAGACTGCAGAAGCATTGGAGCTTCTCGGCCTGGCTCGATCGATCGAATGTAATTCTCGATCGATCGAAAATCGGCCCAGATGCGTTTTTCTGCAGAATTCCAACTCAGCCCTAACTCTTTAAACGTCTAGGTTTTTATGTTTTTGCCCTAGGTATATAAGGCAAACCCTAGCTACGTTTTTCAGAGTTGCACAAGTTGTGTTGTTGCTCATACATTGCGGTTTTGTGTAAATCTCTTGTGAGATCTAGAGGAGCTTTCCTTTACACATAACTTAGGGTTTTCAAGATTAAGATTCTTCTACATCTTGATGATCAACTTGGTTGCTGCCATTGGAACTTAAAGATTAACAAGTGAGGAGCTTGTACCAGATTGAAGGAAGACAAAAGAAAGAAGTAGTCCGTGGATTCGGAGCCTGCGCGTGGTCGTGTCAGGAAGTTACTACTGGTGGGTAGCATTAGGAAGTCAAGCGGGGTTGCTTGTAAGTCCTCTTGTAACAACTTCAATTCTTTCTTAGTGGATTCCGTTTTGCCTTGAGGATCGGTGGGTAAAATCCTCCCCAGGTTTTTTACCGGTTTGGTTTTCCTGGGTGATCATATCACTGTGTTATTTACTTTCCGCTGCTTTATATGTTTACATGCATGATATGATTTTGTAATTGTTTTAACCTAGAATTGCTTAATTTGACTAAGTAAAAACTTGGCTAATTAATCTAGGCTACGCAATTTGTTGGTGGTTTAAGGGGTCTAAACCCTGTCAAGTGGTATCAGAGCAGGTTGCTCTTTTGTTTGAGATTTTCATCTCTGAGCTGATCCTTGACCCCTGCTGTCATGGAGCATGGACACTCTTTGTTTGTTCCTCCACATTTTGATGGGAACAATTATGCCTACTGGAAAGTAAGGATGAAAGCATTCCTGAAATCCATTGATGAGAGAGTTTGGAACTCTGTGGAATATGGTTGGGAGAAGCCCACTACTCCTGTGAGTGAGTGGCAAACTTCTCAAAAAGAAGCAGCTGCATTTAATAGCAAAGCTATGAATGCCATTTTTAATGCTGTTTCAATGGAGGAATTTAAGAGGATCTCTAATGTTGAGGTTGCTCATACTGCTTGGAAAATCCTCCAAACTGTGCATGAGGGCACAAAGGCTGTTAAAATAAATAAATTGCAGCAATTAACTTCTAGGTTTGAAAGCATTAGAATGTCTGATGATGAAACCTTTGATGAGTTTTATGCTAAACTCAATGACATTGTTAATTCTGCTTATAATTTGGGTGAAGTCTATGATCAACCTAAAGTTGTTAGGAAGATACTTAGATCCTTAACTGAAGACTTTAGACCCAAAGTGACAGCCATTACTGAAAGTAAGGATGTTGACTCCATCCCTGTGGATGAGCTTGTAGGATCTCTTCAGTCCTATGAGTCTGACCTTCCCAAGACTGCCAAATCCAAATCAATGGCTCTTAAGTCTGTTGATGATGTTGAAGATGGTGGATTTGATGATGAGCTTTCTCCCACGGAGATAGCTTACCTTGCCAAGAACTTTAGAAATTTCCTTAGAAATACAAACAGGAAGGCAAGGAATACCAACACTGCTGAACCTAGAAACTTTAGGAAGAATGATCCCACTAAGGTTAACAATTTTGAAAAACCTAGAGAACAAGTAGGTCAATCTTCTAATAACTCTTTGGGTCCTCAGTGTTATGGTTGTCAAGGGTATGGTCATGTCAAATCTGAATGTCCTACTTTCTTGAGGAATAAGGGTAAAGCTATGGCTGTAACCCTTAGTGATAATGAGGTTTCTGATGATGAGTCCGGTTGTGACGAAGATGGAAACTTCATTGCTTTCACTGCTACTGCTGAAGTAGATGAAAGCTTATCTGCTGAGGAGAACCCTGCTGATGGGGAACTTTCTGAAGATGCAGATCTTCAAGAGGCCTATAACAAACTTTGCAAAATTGCTGCAAAGGATGCTATGAAAGTTGATCTAGGCCTGAAGAAAATTGGTGTTCTTGAGCTTGAAAAGAAGAACTTGCTTGTAAAACTTTTTGATGCTAATGATCTTTTGAACAATGTTAAATCTGAAAATATGCTTTTGCTTGATAAAGTTAGAACTTTGGAACATGATTTATCTGTTGCTAGATCTGCTAGTTCTAAACTTGATCACATGCTGAATGTTCAAAAGTATCCTTCTGATAAAGCTGGGTTAGGATATGTTGAAAGCATCTTTAATTCTGGACCCCATTCTACTGTCTTTGTTCCTTCTTCTTCTTCTTCTGAACCTCTTGTGAGTGAGGTTGTGAGTGAAACCTTTAAACCTGTGAGTAAGGTAGTTAAACCTGTAGATGTTTCACCTCCGAAGAAGATTAGGGTAGACTTAAGAGAATCCAAACCTAAGGAGTCTATCAAACCTAAGGACAAGATGCATGGTAAACCTACTTGGGTTTGTCATTATTGTGGTAAGTCTGGACATATTCGTCCTAACTGTTACAAGCTTCAAGCTGATAAGAGAGCAAAAAGACCAAAAGTGCCTGTGCCTCAAGCACAAGATCCTATGGCACTAATTGGTGAATTGGTAAAGGCGTTAAACCTTTATTCCAATTCTGGAGTTGGGAATCACTCTAATGTGAATAAGAACTCCAATGCTCGGGGTGCATCTAAAAAGTTTTGGATGCAAAAGACTCGCACTAACTGAGTCTTTCTGACATGGTCCTTGTGCTTCATTGCTCTATTCTGTTGTGACCATTGTTATTTGGTTTTTGTGTTTTTCTTTTGTTCTAGGACTTGCATTGCATTACATACATGCATTTCATTCTAGGATTTATTTGTTTTCTCTTTTAATAATTAAAAAAAAAAAGAAAAAAGAAAAAAAAAGGGGAAAGCAAAATCTTTGTTGAACACTATTTTTTCTTGATTTCTTGAAAACAAGGTTGGTCATTCTTTTTACACATGTCATGTCTAGTGTACCTTGTTTAACTTGGATGAGCTTATTTACTGCACTTAACTAGTTGAAACTTTGTAGTGCATGTTGTGTGGGAAAGATGTGTGTGGTTCTTAATCACTTTGCCTTAATCATGAAGTCACTTGTTTTTGACTGTCGGACTTGATCTTTTTGAGAAAGGCATAAATAACCATCTCACCACTGTTCACTAGCCAATCATGAACACCTTAGTGCATATCATAAGATTTTGTGCTCGAGAAAGTGTAGCACATGCACAAAAAGAACATAAGGTGTAGCCTCAAATTAATTTAAAAACTGGTGTGTACTATTAGGCTTGATGCCAATTCACTTAATTCAAACCGGTGTGTACTATTAGGCTGAATGCCAATTCATATAAATAAGAGGCAATAATGCAAGAAACTTACATGATTGCAAGCTTTTGTTCTAGGAGATGTGGGAGTTATAGGATGTAACTCTTTAGGTGATAGTCTCTTTTAATTCTATGTGATGAATTGTGTAGACTTTGTGCTTGATTGCCATTCACATATCACCTCACATGTATCTCAAGTCTTTGCTAGTTTCACACACTTCACAAGTTACTCTGTGTTAAACACTGTACATGTTAGTGTGTGTGTCCTTGGTTTGACCACCCAAGTTTAAAAATATCTTGAGATTTGTGCACAACATTCTTGTTGCTTGAGAAAATTAATTTGGAAGACAATTAAAACTTGTGTTTGGGAGATTTGGGTTTAAAATTTTGGGTTTTTGAAGATGCATTCCATTTCATACTCATGCATTTTGTTTTCAATGTACAAGTGCTTTGAGGAGTTGTTTTCAAAATTAGGTTTGCAATTTTTCAAAAGTATGTTTTTCCCCAAAATTTAGTGTGCCTCTGCCTATTTCGATCGATCGAATGTATTCTTCGATCAATCGAAAAAGTGCCTCAGAAAGTGCTAAAACGACTGTCACTTTCGATCGATCGAATGTAATTCTCGATCGATCGAACATCGTGAATATGCTTTTTAAAAAGGAGGAAATCTGACTTTTCAAGAACTATTTCAAATCTTTTTCAAACCTTTTTCTCTCTCCGACGAGGCAAGTCAAAAGATTCAAGTTTTTGTCGTTTTCTTCCGATCTTTTTGCGTAATCTCTCTCTCCTCAAGCCGGTATGTCCTTAATACCCTTGCTTTTCAGTTTATTTACTTGATTTCATGCATTTTTCATGCATTTTAGGAGAAGATTTTCGGAACTTTCTTTTTGGGATTTTTGTTAATTCGGACTATATTGTTTGTAATTGATCAATGGGTTTTGATGGGGACACTATATAAACATGTTCTTGAGTGATTAATTTGATCAATTTGAAGTTTTGTGAAAAATTGAAATTTTTAGGGTTTATAATTGATCCGAATTGGGGCTTTTTGTGCAATTGGGTTTAATTGATGAAATTGGCTTGTGTAATTGATGCAATTGGTTATTATAAATTGTTTGTAATAGTTTATAATGATTGGTTCATCAATTTGGTACAAAAATTTTCAAGTTGTTCTCAAATTTTTAGGGTTTTTGTTAAGAAACTCTATGTTCAAGCCAATTTTATGAATTAGAACTTCAATTGATCCTGATTACTGCATTAGTTCATGCATCATAACATTGCTAATGTTCATGCATCATATAGAATTTTTCTTCTATATTTTTTTGTGTGCTAACTTGCAGTCTGCCTTTGGTTTTTGTGTGTTTGTTCTTTTTGGTTTTCTCTTTGTGTCTCTGTCCTTTTCCTTAGCACCATGCCTAGGAAGACTAGAGCTCGTAGGACCCTTCCCACTCCTATTCCTTCCCCTCCCTCTTTTGATAGTGAGCGGTTCCCTAGTGAGAAAAACCAAGAGCTTTATGACACTTTAAACATTAAGAGGAAGATATAGGCTGAGCGGTCTGTCTCTTTAGATGAGCTTGATCCTGCCATTAGGGCAAATTTTGAGCGTAGGGGTTGGCTTCCCTTGTTTGCTATGTCTGACCCTCCTCCTCCTGCTACCTTGATTCGAGAGTTCTACTCGAACATCTCGATCCGCGTCTATGATTCCAATACCCTTGTTCGGAGTTGGATACGAGGCGTAGAGTACTCCATTACTCTTCAGGTAGTGGCTGATGCTCTTGAGGTACCTTTAGTTAGGGATCCTGTCTATCCCTATGATGAGTCACCCGAGTTGAGTGATGTCATATCATACATCACTGGGTCATCTATCCAGTGGAGTTCTGATCCTCGGATCACTTCTGCTGAGCTTCCTGAGACTACCTATCTTTTCTCTAGGATAGCATGTCACTCACTCTGGCCCATTTCTCATCTGCACACCATTCCTCTTGAGAGGTGTGTTTTTCTGTATGCTCTTGTTACAGATGCTCCTATGAGTTTTCCTCATCTTTTTCTTCGTTCTTTGAACGAAGTTTATAGGAGTTCATCTACTGCTCATGCTCTCGTTCATCCTATTTTCATTCATAGGATTTTATTATATCTAGGTTTAGAGGACTTCCCTGCTTCTGAGCCTGTTCATGTCATCGGTCCTATTGGTGCGTCTTTCCTTAGACAAAGGGCTGCTCATCTTCGAGCTGGTTCTAAACACCCTAGGTCTGATCCCTCTTCTAGCGCTCCTCCTCCTCCTTCATCTTCTACAGGTCTTGCTGGTGAGGATACTCCTGATCCAGTTGATGCTGCTGCGGATGCTGCTGCTGCTACTGTTCCTCCACCTCCTGCGGCTGACTTTGATGTTCGTCGTACTTTGGAGACTGTCATGACCGTTCAGGCGGCTCATGGTCAGATTTTGGTGGACTTGCTGGACGAGATGCGTGCTCTGCGAGCTGATCTTGCACGTCTTCATTCACCTTCACCACCACCTTTTGATGGCGACTTTTGATTGCCCTTTGGCATTCCGTCACAAAAAGGGGGAGTGATTTTGACTTGTAGAGGAGTTTTGTACTTTTTGAGGAGATTTTGTAGTTAGGGGGAGACATATAGTTAGGGGGAGACATATGTTTAGCATGAGATATTTTTTGTGGAGTTTAGTAGATTGTATCTAGGTGCTTCACTTTGTATATCATTTTTGAGGATATTCATGTTAGGGGGAGTAACATTGATATAGAAACATTGATTGATATATTGATATACATGTTTTCTTTTGATTCTTGTTGACTTATGATTCATTGCGTATTGATTTATATTCATGAGTTGATTCATTGATATATATCTTTATTTTGAGTTGTGTGAATCTTACAAGAATATTATACCTGTTTATATACTATTTTCTGCCACACATGCGTTTATGTGTTTGTTGAGTATTTCAGGAATATACAGGTTGATTCAACAAAGCTGCTGTCTACACTTGCAACCGATGGATAGTAGTTAGGTTGAACTGAGCATTATTTTGTAAAGGGCTTTTATACTTGTACACTTTGAGCTTTTAATTTGTGTTTTGTCACGGATTGCCAAAGGGGGAGTTTGTTAGGTTTTAAGGTCTTAGGATTTTATGTATTTAGAACCTAATTTGTAATGTTGGCAAACCATGATCAAAACAATGTATTTAGTCTTGTTTAGGCTTGCTTAAAGTTGGTTTAATTTTGTAAAGTTGGAATCGAGAGACAGCAGAAGCATTGGAGCTTCTCGGCCTGGCTCGATCGATCGAATGTAATTCTCGATCGATCGAAAATCGGCCCAGATGCGTTTTTCTGCAGAATTCCAACTCAGCCCTAACTCTTTAAACGTCTAGGTTTTTATGTTTTTGCCCTAGGTATATAAGGCAAACCCTAGCTACGTTTTTCAGAGTTGCACAAGTTGTGTTGTTGCTCATACATTGCGGTTTTGTGTAAATCTCTTGTGAGATCTAGAGGAGCTTTCCTTTACACATAACTTAGGGTTTTCAAGATTAAGATTCTTCTACATCTTGATGATCAACTTGGTTGCTGCCATTGGAACTTAAAGATTAACAAGTGAGGAGCTTGTACCAGATTGAAGGAAGACAAAAGAAAGAAGTAGTCCGTGGATTCGGAGCCTGCGCGTGGTCGTGTCAGGAAGTTACTACTGGTGGGTAGCATTAGGAAGTCAAGCGGGGTTGCTTGTAAGTCCTCTTGTAACAACTTCAATTCTTTCTTAGTGGATTCCGTTTTGCCTTGAGGATCGGTGGGTAAAATCCTCCCCAGGTTTTTTACCGGTTTGGTTTTCCTGGGTGATCATATCACTGTGTTATTTACTTTCCGCTGCTTTATATGTTTACATGCATGATATGATTTTGTAATTGTTTTAACCTAGAATTGCTTAATTTGACTAAGTAAAAACTTGGCTAATTAATCTAGGCTACGCAATTTGTTGGTGGTTTAAGGGGTCTAAACCCTGTCAGTTTTGTTACATTATTTTTGGTTTGTTCAATTCGCAATGTTTCACAAAATAATAAAATATTAACATAACAAATTGACACAATATTTTCACAATTGTTGAGATGTTAATTTCTTATAGGTCAAAATAAAATAAAATATCATATTGGAACAAATCACAACTAAAAATAAAGTTATTGTGCAAAAAAAGTTCTACATCCACAACATTTTTCACAACACTTTTATAACAAACTATAGGTGGTAAATTATTATTGGTTTTAATTCAAATTTGCTAATAAAATTACTTTTTTACCCACCAATAATAACCTGTAAAAACTTACTACTTATAATTTGTTATGAAAATGTCGTGGACATAACATTTTTTTTGTGAAAATGTTAAGGCATCTTGTTGTCATCACAATATTTTCAAAACTGCTGAATTATCAATTCTTTACAAGTCAAAATAAAATATAACAAAATTATAAGGGTATTATGAAAATGTTGTGCCATTTTGTTGTGTTTCAAGAAGTTTTTTATTGGTTTAGTCAACGTTGTTGAGCAAAAATTCATTGTTTCACATACAATGTTCTTGAGTTAACTTTTCGATTTTTTTTTTCTTTCTTTATGCACCATTTTAAGTAAAAACACATAGTTTTACACAAAAAAAAAAAAAAAAAAAAAAAAAAAAAAAAAAAAAAAAACTTAGGATAAAAACACTTTTAATCCTTTATGTTTGGGGTAATTTACAGTTCCTCCTTTAACTTTGAAATCAAGCAATTTTTCCTTTAATATTTTGAAAGATAGCAAATATGTCATATTGTGATTCTCTTAGTTAAACCCTAATGAAAGTTTATGATTCTTAAAATATTTTACTATGTAATATCTAAAATACTCTTACTAAATTTTAACATCCCAAAAATTTTATTCACGTATTTTGAGTTTTAGATGGTAGTAATGTTTGGAAAGTTGAAATGATAACATAACATGTTTTATTTGTTACCTAAAGAATATTGATTTTTTAGGTTTAAATTTTCGAACCTTATAATTTATCTAATGGAAAATACGATGACACATGCCTTTTGATATCCTTTTTTTTTCTTTGCAAAACTTAGTTGCTTATTTTTTGAAGATGATGATATTCGTTATCATTCTTAGAAGTTTTTATTGAGTGAATATATTGCCTTTAGTAAATAGGTATTAAAAAACTATTATAGTAAAATAAATATTTATATGTTAAATAGCTACCTTAACTTTGTGTGTGATCAAAATTACTTTATGAATGAGATTAACTTTTTATGACATAATTACCAAAATTCTTAAAATTAATGACTATTTTGATTAATATAAATATCTATGTACTTTAAAAATCAAGTGATTTATATCTTTATTTTGTGATATAAATAAAATTTAAAATTAACCTTAATCACTACTCTTATTCAATGGTAAGCATGTGTCTAACACGTGCTATCGTAACAAATATATATATAGAGTTAGGTTTAGGTTATACATAGTGTAACTTTAAATAATGTTACACCACCTAATAACTTGTTTATACCGTTGAATTACATATTTTATATGTTTTTAACATTCTTGCTAATTTTCATTTCAATTGGATGTTATTTACTATTCGATCCATAAACTCATATTTTATACATTATTTTAAATTACAAAAATTTAAATTAAAAAAATTATTTGATGACATGACTATTAATCTTTGATCACCATGAAAATGTGCGAGTATGGGAAAATATGAAAATAATGTAATCTAAAGGTGGATTTGTCAAAATTCACATTTAATTAAAAAATATTGAGTGGTGTAATATTATTTAGAGTTACACTAGGTGTAATTTGAACCTAACTCATATATATATATATATATATATATTTTTTTTAAATTTCCGGACGAAAAGGAATATCATGCAATTTTTTTTTTTAAAAATAATAAAGAAAATTACAAAATGTTTTTAATGGGATTCGTGTCATTAAATGACACTCGGCGGTGCAGGCGTGCAGCAATTAATGTACCCTTTTTTTTTTATGGATGAAAATGAATCAGTTGGAAATAATTAATGCTCCTTGAGCTATCTATTAATAGAATCGGCCCCCAATAATGAGGAATTATTGGAACCTCTAGGAGGACCATTGATTAAAATTCAGCTCCACATTATCTTATCCATTAACTTGACTATAGTTAGCAACTCAAACCATGATTAAAACTCAGCTCCACCAGCCGGATTTAACCCAAAATCCAAAATCAACTCGATTTCCTCTTTTTGCATCTTTAACTAAAACACTTGATTCTCAAAAAAAAAAAAAAAAAAACTCAAACACTTAAACCCTATCTACTTCTTTCTTCCTCTCTCCCTCTAACTCTATTTCCCCAATATCTCTCTAGAGAAGATATTGGGCAAATCCAGCCGAAAACATCACCGGTGGACTCAACAACAACAGTGATCCAGATGGGTGGCCCGTCGGATTCGTGTAGCGGAACCAGGAAACGTCCTCAGAAACCATCGCTGGCGGCAACAACAACAACGATCTATTATCTGCTGCTACTTCTTCTACCTCTTCTTTTGACCACACGTGTCCTGGCATCTCCGTTGGTCACCACTAGAGCTTCACGAATTCCTTGCGACGATGTGTTTCAGTGACAACTCCTCTTCTTCGTCCTGCTTTTCCGTTTCAGAAAGGCAGGAGATGTCGACAATGTCTTAAAGGACCACTGATGAGATGAAGGCATACAAGAGTTCTTTTCAATTTGTAATGTGGGGAAGATTGTGATTGTGAGTCTTTTAGTTGCTTGGTTCCATGATTTTTGCATTTGACCGATGTTGTTGTGGGCAAAATTGTATTAGTGGTATTCGGTTGTGGGCAAGAATGTATTAGTGGTATTTGGTTGTAGGCTTGCTGCTGACTTGGAGGAATTGGTTCTGATGTGAATAGTTTAGGTGGTTTTGGTATAGTTATTGTATTTGCAAATAAATTTTGTGTTTACAGATGACCTTCATCTTTTTGTTTTGGTGTTTGGATCTCATTGTAAATTTTGTTCATTTTGACAATAAAATTACTCATTTGTTACACTATTAGTGATGTTTTTTTGAGAGAAATGTTAGAAATTTTATTGATGTAAAGCTATTGTATTGCAAACACTTTGGCCATGAGTATCCTGGGTAGTATTGCTATTGTATTGCAAACTATTGTAGTGCTATTGTATTGCAAGCAGTTTCATTATTCATGAGCATCCTGGATAATGAAACTGCTTAGGCCTTTTCAATGCTTTCTCATTTATGTCTCCATATATTTCATCCCCACTTTTTTCACTTGACTACCTACTTATACCATTACACTAGCAATATCATAACTTGGTATCACAAAAGCCCTATTGCTAAAATTTACAGTTGAAGTCTACTTCCCATAGCAATGCCAAATGAAAACTATGTAGTCCAAAACAGTTAGCAGATGCATTATGCACTCATCATACAATTTTCCTTCACTTGCAAATCCGATGCCTATTGTAGTCCTAAGTCCTGACTTTTTGTAACACAGTAAAACAACAAATTTATACAAGGAAGGCAAACTAAATTACACAATTACACAGGTACTTATCAATTTGGCCTACCACTTACAATTACACAATTACACAGGTCCTTATCAGAATACAAGAGAGAGGTATTAATTGCCCAACCCACTGCACTTTTTTTTTTTTTTTTTTTTTTTGATAACAAAACAAAAGGAGAGTTACGCATTTGGTGGCATAGCCCAGTTATAGTGCATAGGAGATTTAGTAGCCAAATCAGCTATAGAATAGACACTATTAAGTACAACAGAATGCACAGTAAGGTACTTGAAGCCTATACCAAGCTGGTTCAAAAGAAGAAGCAAATCTTCATAAAGAAAAACCAACTTGTCCATAATTCTCCTTTTCAAAGTTTTTTGGAAAACAGGCAACAGTTTATCACATGGGATGAGGGAATCAACAAAAAAATATTAATAAAGTCAACACCAAACATTTTTAAAAACTGATTTCTGATCACAAAGAAGAACACATGGACCATTCAATATATTTATAACAATCATCAGCATGCCTTAAGCAATGTTTTACAGAGAATGCATCTTCACTACTAATCCGAAAAAGAAAAAGCAGGATATGCATGATTTAGACCAAGTTACATTCAATAGGCCAGAACACATGCCAGGTTAAGTGGAACCAAGGCAAAATAGGAGAGAGAGAGAGATGGTAGTGGTAATTAAGGACTTGACAAACATAAAAAACACTACATGAGCCAGATTTAATACCTTAACACAAAAATCATTAATTGTTCAGATTTTCTAGTCCCATTGGGACAAAATTACCTGCCTCACACAAGAAATTTAATATCTAATATCAACAAGTGAAACAAAGAGGGACATATATCAAAGAACATATTATGGATTTTCTTAAGAACTTTAAGCACAGTAGCAAGTGCTCCATCAGTCTCACTTTCATCTCTCTTCAACTCAGCAAGAGATTTACAATTGAAGCGAAATTGGCAACAACTTGAAGTAAAGAAAAAGTATCATACTTTCCATTACTACTTACATCAAGCTTATGGTAACAGGATGATTGCAGCCACAAAAACCTATAAGATAAATTGCAAGTTCAAAGGCCATGAAAATGAATCTGAACAAATAACAGGTATCATTTCCCTATGCACCTATATCTTAAAAATTACTGAATAAGTACACATATATATTCCCAAAAAATAAAATTAAACATATAAAAGAATGACCACATGCAAGCTAGTACTAGGAAATACTTTCAAATTTCCCTTCAATAGCTTCAAACAGATTTTCAAATAACCTTCAACAGCTGGTACTAGGAAATACTAAACCCTTCAACAGCTTCAAACAGATTTTCAAATAACCTTTTATTTTTATGATTTCTAATTGGATTTGAATTTTAACTGTTATTGAATAAAATAAAATTTTGGCTTTTAAAGAAGTAACAAGACATGAGTTCCTAAGGCCACTATTCCTTCCATTGGTACAATTAGAAGGAGCAAAGGCCTCCTGATACCTGCAAAATAGAGATTGAGAGATCATAATGACTCACTGCTGCACAGACATAGCTACAGCCTCAGAGGACTGAATAGCTAATTGGGAACCATACCAGCAAGCTCTAGAGAAAGGGCAACTTAACCTCCCATAGAAGATTCCACACAGCAGGGGGGGAAGAGAAATGGAAGTGATTAGCAGGGGATTGATGGTTGGTATCTTGCAGCAAAACCTGGTAAGCTTTTTTAACATTGTAATCTCCTGAATTTGAAAGGAAAATACTTTTCATTTATATTAGTTATATTCAAGTGGATGAATAACAGTGTTGAATAATACAATTTTTGTCTAGAGGATGAGAAGGCATAACAAAAGTAAATATACAAAAAGGAATGCATTCTAACATATCCTAAAAATCAACCTATTTTCATTGCCTTCAAAATACAAAAACAACATTTCTTGCAGCTTTCTAGCTTTCACTCCTCTCATTATCAATCTATACTTGTTAGTTGCATACTTGTCAGGAATCTTTTGAGTTGAATACTCATCAAATATCTTTCAAGTCAAATAATTTTTGTCTTGGATTTAGTTGTGTAAAACCATTTAAGAAAGAATTCTGCAAATAAATATGGACATTTTCAATTATTAGTAACAAAGTGAAAACTATTGATACAAATAAATAAACATAACTAATGAGGAATAAAAAAAATTAAAATAGCAAGTATATTTACCTGACTTAAATGATTTAAGCAATCATTACTTTGAAGCATGCTTGTTAAGCTAACATTTGGAGAAGCACCGCTCCAATAAGAAAAAGGGATCTACATTCAAATTATCTTAACATCAAATGGTAGATATTTATAAAAATGAAATATAAGTGCATAAATAATTTTATTTTATTTTTTACTTGTACCTGATTTGATAGTTGAGAATGATTTGAACTACTGGTCATTGGCATGCCTAGAGAATGGAATACCTATAAAATACTATAAGAGATTAAAATGTATGATCATTTAAAAATAAATAACAAAGAGGATGCAAGGGGCTTAGATCATACTTGATTATTGTAGTTCTCATCCATGGGTAAACTAAATGGGTGCATCTGCTGGCATAGACTTGTACATTGTGGTGCATATGTTGAGATTTATGAATTAATGGCAACTGTTGCAAGGCATATATAGGTTACCTAAGTTTAAAAAGTCACTTGACTATGTAAAATTATTTATAGATAAAAGTCAATACCTTCTCTAACATGACCAGAGTTTGCTGGAAGTCCTCTCGTGGGCAATTGTTCTAAAAAAAGAGAGGAAATATTGGGCATTATTCACAACAAATAAATAATTGAATCATTGAACTAACATTTTTTTTTTTAGTTTAAAATTTAAAAACAAAAATACTTACTTGATCTTGTAATATCTTTTAATGCCTTTCTTTTATGCTTCTCCATGTTGCTTTTCATTCGCATTTGTTACTCCTTTTGGTCGCACACATGGGGGATCTAATATAGGCGAATTATTAAGTGAGCAATTTGTGTTCTTAACATCACCAGAGATTGTATTATCAACAAAACTATTTTCTTTTTCACTATCATCTCTTGCCACACTTAACACCTCCATATCTTTCTCAACTAATTCTATCATCTCTCTAATTTTTCTTCTGCACATTTCAGTATGTCGAGTTGTTGCTATACTTCTTGTGAAAGTTTCATAAACTGAGCGCATTAATTCATTACGACGTGATGTCATTGACAGCTCATCAGTTGTAGCAGTTGATTTTGCATGATCACATACAATACTATCTTTCTTTGCATCTTTTGTCCATCATTTCAAAATATACTGAACAGGAAGCTTTGTTACATTTTTCACAATAAGTATTCGCAAAGCATGTCGACATAGTAACCCTAATGTTTCAAACATTTTACAGCTGCATGTTACAACATTATTTGAGGAGTTAAAATGAACAACATGAACCCTCCGACCACCTCCTTCAATGACTTCATAGGTGGAAGACACTCCATCAGAATTAACATCTTGGTGTGTGACCCCCAAGGTAGAAGTAATTTCTAATTCAAATCTTTTAAATATTGTACGAGTATAAACAGATGATGCATGTTGCAAAAGTCCACAATTTTGGACTATTTGAAAAGATGTACCTTGTTTGCAACGAAAATCTTCTTCTAACTCTTCCATGCGCATATTTTTTTAAGCTTTCTCGTACTCATGTACAAATTCTATTAGCCTCATTGTTTTGCATGCCATATGTTGAAAAACATTATTTGTACTCTCACTCCTGGATGAAGCTTTCATTCGGCAAGAGAAAATGTTATGACTAAAAACTGAACACCACCTTTCACGATTTTCATATAAGGTGCTAAGCCACTTATTGCTCACCAAATTGTAATCTCTAAGCAAGGCATCCCAACAAGACTGAAACTCTATTTCTGTCTCACAATTATAAAGAATCTTATTAAATCTGCTCTTAAATTCAGGATTCCCATAATGCCTTGGTAAATTTTCTGCAGCATTTTTTGAGATATGCCATAAGCATAGGCGATGGCAAGTATCAGGAAGCACAACTCTTATGGCATTTTTCATTGCTTGACATTGGTCAGTAAAAATTGTCTTTGGTTTTTGATTTCCCATTGATTCCAAGAATGTTTCAAACAACCAAGTAAACGAAGTAGTTGTTTCATTCAATAGAAATGCACAACCAAAAAATACATTCTTCCAATGATGGTTGACACCTACAAATGGGGCACATTTCATATTATACTTGTTAGTTCGATATGTAGTGTCAAAGCATATTACATCTCCAAAAGAGTTATAATCAATTCTTGATCTACCATCTCTCCAAAAAAAAATTGTCATTCGATTTTCTTGATCAACTTGAATTGCATAAAAAAACATAGGATCTTCTGCTTGCTTCTGTTTAAAATGGTTTACTAAACTTTGAGTATCTCCAGCCTCAACATTGATCAACTTCTGTTTGTTTACCATATTATGGGTCCGTTTGGATAGAGCTTATTATTGCTGAAAGTTGCTGAAAATTGATTGTTGTTGAAAACACTGTAGCAAAATAATTTTTAAATGTGTAAATAGTACCGTGGGTCCCATTTTTAATATTTTTTAATATATGAACAGTGTATGAACAGGGCGTGAATAGTGCCGCACTGTTCATGCACAGTAAATTTTGTCCCCCAAAGTCAAAAAAGCCGGCCAAAAAAAAAAAAAAAAAAACAGAAAACGCAACTCTACTTTCAGCAAGAAGATGTGCTATCCAAACCCACACTATAACAATCTCGTTTTATAAACCCAACATTTTCAAATCCCCCAGCTTCCTCAACTAAATAGGAATATGTACTTACTGTTCTTATACCTGCTTCTTTGAAAGTTCTTATTACACCTAACTGAGCATCAGTAATTTTTCGATTCGACCTTAAAAACGGTCTTTCTTCAGGCTTTGCAAGCTCATGATTATGATTAGGATTGAAATGAGTAACCTTCCACTCATCATTTGTCACTATAAACCGGATACTACCTTCACAACCAGTCCTAGTTTGTAATCTTTTGAATTTCTTATCACCTAAATGGTCACTATCTCGTGGAAATCCTTCTTTCGAACACACATAATCTCGCTGTCTTACACCATTTTTTGCGTATCTGAGTTTTTCTTTTCGAACACTAAACCCAATTCGTATAGCATAATCATTATACAATTTATATGCTTCCTCCTCACTATGCACCACCATTCCAAGCAAATTTTCAACGTCTTGTAGTTCTTCATCAGCTCTAATATCTATAATTAAAAACATCACAAAACACATTTCTAAGGAAACTCAAATCAAAAGGATAATAAAAATAAAAATGGTTAGAATGGTGTGTGCGTATAAACTATTAACTATAAGGAAAAAAAATTGAACTATTTTTACATTTTGGACTTAAGGTTCGTTTAGAACTCGTGCTCTGTTTCAAGAACAAAGAAACAGAGTGGCATCTAATAAACCCAAAAACAAAAAGTAGGCAGGAGTATGGAATGGGTTCTAACAATTCACCCCACAGAACTCATAAAAATTTAATTTTTAACATCTATAAACTAGATAAAAAGAAAACAACACATAAAAATTCCATTATTTTAATTATTTCTCATCTTGGGCTTTTATCAAACACGTAGAAGACATCATATTTATAAACTACATAAACACAAAACAAAGCTAAGAGAATATTACATTGAAGAGTGAAATGAGTCTTTGTAACATACATACCTTGATCAATCTTGTTTAGTTGCAATGGTGGTGTGTGGATTCCAACAACCACTTTAGCCATAGCTTACAGTCAATGGTACTCACTATTCATCCAAGGGAGAAGAAAGAAAGCCCAGCAAAAGATTGTTTGAAGGGTCCAATGATGCGGGAAGGGAGAGGGAAGAGGATTGAGCGGGTAAAATAAAATTTTTGGTTTTTGAAATTGGGTGAGAAGTGGCTAATTCAGTGGGTTAACGTGGTTTGATTTTGGTTAATTGATTTTGGGTTAAATCCGGCTGGTGGAGCTGAGTTTTAATCATGGTTTGAGTTGCTAACTATAGTCAAGTTAATGGGTAAGATGATGTGGAGCTGAATTTTATAAAATGGTTAGGTGGCATAATGTTATTGGGTGAAAGGACCGAGGAGGACCACATCAGTGGTCCTCTTAGAGGTTCTAATAATTTCTCCCCAGTAATACCTTCTGTAGTTTCTATTTTGGTAGATGGGAATTGGGAGTCCCATAAAAAAAAAAGATGGGACTTGGGAGTACTTTGGGGGCTTAAAATAACATATTTGAGGTCTCATATAAACTTATATAGTTTTTGCTAAAAGAAGGGTTTTTTTTTTATTTTTTATTTTTTTATTTTAATAAGATATAATTTTTACTCTAATCTAATTTAAGTGTATATGTGTGTAAACTCATTCTTGTAAACTTAAACCCTCTTAGAGGTTCTAATAATTTCTCCCCAATAATACCTTCTGTAGTTTCTATTTTGGTAGATGAGAATTGGAAGTCCCATAAAAAAAAAAGATGGGACTTGGGAGTACTTTGGGGGCTTAAAATAACATATTTGAGGTCTCATATAAACTTATATAGTTTTTGCTAAAAGAAGGGTTTTTTTTTTTTTTTTTAAATAAGATATAATTTTTACTCTAATCTAATTTAAGTGTATATGTGTGTAAAGCTCATTCTTGTAAACTTAAACCCTAACCCTTACCTCTCACATCTCATAAGTATTTATACTTATGGAGTAATCACTGCACCAAGAGTGCGCGATGGTAAAGAAAGTTAAATATTCTTATATTTTAGTAAAACTGATACAGGGAATGTGACGGGTTATTGTTTAAGCTAGACTGAATTTGGAAATGAGAATTACTTAGAATAATCAGTAGGTGGTTAGGCACCTTTGTAAAGAACACAAGGTTTTCAAAGAAAAATTCTCAAGGATTTTTTTTTTTTTTCATTCACTAACAAAAAAAACCCTTCATTACAATGCTTATCATGGATATTTATAGCCTAGGGTTAGTTATTGGTGATGACACTAACTCATATTTATCACATGTTAGATTATAATTATAACATATTAATCGTATGTTATATTTAATATAGTAAGAGAAATACTATGTTCACAACATTTGTATGATAAATCATAAATGATAGGTTATTATTGCTGGGTAAAGAAGTAATTTCAGTGGTAAGTTTAAATTAAAATCAATAATAACTTATCACATATGATTTGTTGTACAAATGTTGTGAAGTAGCACTTCTCATTTAATAAAGCACATGACTTATACTTCTAGCTCTAACCGAGTAATGACTTCTTAAATTCCAGCATTTGTACATGTGAATAATTGGATATAGTTACAATAACCACATGTGACATGTGAAATACTGCCCTTAGGATTGGCTAGCCTTGTGTCATGTCACTTTATTGTGCCGCTTCACCATGTCATGTCAACATCTTCCATATTTTGTATTAGACTTATGTATCAAGGAATTAATGAGTTTTTTAATTGGTAAAGTCTTTGAAGGTTAAATAAGAGATATGAGGTTCAATCTCCATCTATATCAAAAATTGATTGGTGTCTTAGTCTGATAATGAAAAGTTATTATCAAGAATGGACGCCATAAATTGAAACTTTCTCTAAAAAAAAAGAAAAAGAAGAAGAAGAAGAACAAGAAGAAGGTGGCCACACAAGCCTAGGAGAAAGCGTAAAGGGTGTTAGTTCCTTTATCATCTCAGCAAAAGTTCCTACTGCTCGAGTCTACTTTGCAAGTATTCTCAGTGAAGATTGTATTGTTCAAATTATATTGATGCAGGTATGCAAGTTATCATTGTGTCAAGTGTGAATTCATTTACTTGTTATATTTTATATTTAAAGTCTCTTAAGTAAATTCCGAACTAACTCAAGTAAAATTTATAAAATTTGGTAAACAAAATATATATATATGTATAGATTACATAACCTTCACAATTTTCTTTTTTATCATTTAAAATTTTAGAACATACGACTATCAACAAGTGTGAGCCTCGAGTTTCTTAAAATTTAATGAATAAAATATTATGACAATAGTATTAGTATTATTTTAAGGCAAATTTTAAATACAGTTTCTTAAGTGATATATCTTAAAATTTTCAATTAAATTATGTTTAGGATTTGTAGTTAAATTTTATTTAATATTTTTAATCAATTTTCCTAGGATACATCCAATCATGTCAGCTTGTGATTGGAATACATTACTTACATGAGACCACATTAGTGAAAAGTGAAATTATTGTGCATTAATCACAAGTTGACACTAAATATATTGTGAAATTAGACATGAATTTAGATTTGTCTATACTCTATAGGGTTTCCATTTTATATTAGATGATGTGAAACGCTTTTGACTCTTGCTTGTAGACATTATAGGGTTTCCATTTTATATTAGAAAATATAATAATGTGAGACTCTGGGTTTCCATTTTATATTAGAAAATATAATAATGTGAGACTCTTTAGTCTCTTACATTCATTTAATTAGAGAGATCTAATATAAATGCAAGTAGAAAAAACATCACGTTATCATATGTACATACAAAATTATCTACTAAAACTACATCTTCTTTTCCTTTTTCTTTTTCTTTTTCTTTTTTTCTCAATTTAATGACAAAAGTTTCAACTTTCACGTGATACATTCTCAAAAGAATCTTTCACGTCCTACGAGAAAGAGCAAAATAAGTATTTTAAAAAAAAAATAACCACAAAAATATCACCTTGCATTGCTCTCTCTCTCTCTTTCTCTCCCTCCAACCCTATAGGCAACAGCAAGAAAATAGAATGGATTCTTCAATTAATGTTCTTCGATGGACACCAAACCCAAGTCCATCAAAATCATTACTGAATGAGGCCGAGACAAGTGCAGGATTCGATGATGATATAGAGATGCAAAGCATAGCTTCTGGAGAAGAAGATGGCAGGTCGACATGTACCACAAACAAAACGTTATTCCCATTTAGCATTGCTCATGACTTCGCTATTTCTAGTGCTCCCCACGTAGAGATTCATGAAGCATCATCTCTAAACTCCCAAGTTACACAAACGTTGGTGATAGAACAAGAAAATCACTTTGCATTCAAGGAAGTTGATTTTGTGTCAAATAGAAATCTAGGTCTTTTCTTGACATGGAAGGAACTGTTGGTTACAGTGCGTGATGGAAAAAGTGGCCGCCGGCCCATACTTGAGGGGCTTACTGGGTACGCTGAACCGGGAAAGATGCTGGCTATCATGGGTCCTTCTGGCTGCGGCAAGTCAACTCTTTTGGATTCTTTGGCAGGTAATCTTTCAATTTCAGAAATGTCTGTTTCTTCTTTCTCTTTTATTATTATTATTATTATTATTAGCATTATTTAATAGCCATCAAAAAAGAGAAGCAATCCACGGTTATAGAAGTTAGTGTTTAGCAAGGGTGTTTAAATAACAATTTTCAGTATTTAAATACTATATTATATATTTTTTTAATATTTTTTAATTTATATATATTTTTACAACACTTAAATAATGATATTAAAAATCTCTAACAAAAAAGATCATTAATCATAAAATTGACATACTAAAAGGTAAAATTATTATAATTTTTTTCTTATAATTGACATGATAATAAATTTATTGATCATAACCAAAATAAATAAATAAATAAGTTATGAAATAGAAATATATTTTCTTTTTTCTAAATAAAACAATTAAGAATGAACAATTTGTATACTCTACCGACTACCAAATATATTATAAGATAAAGTTAAAAAAATATAAGTTCTTTCTCCAATAATATTGTTTACCTAATCAAGGTGGAATTTAAAGGTCATACAAAAAATGTTATACCCACTCCTTCTGTATGTTATATATGTACATCTCTAATTCTTTTTTTTCTAAGATTGTACATCTCAAATTCAAAGTATTGATTTTGCATTACAATGCAAAATTTATGAAACTAGTGAAAATCTCCTTCCCCTGCCGTTTTAAAACTCTTTTTCTCTAATTGGTTGTGCTCAAGATATTTATGTAATTTGAGATAAATGTCCTAATTACCTAGGCAATATTTAGACCCCAAATTTTAATTACAATTAAGTTTTTTTTTGAGGGAATTACAATTAAGTTAATTAAGAGAATTAAACAATTAATGGATTTACGTAATTAAAATAAATTAACTAAGCATTGAAATCACAATTGCATAAATAGTCATATTTAACCAAATAAATTTTCTCAAAAAAAAAAAAAAAAAAAACCAAATAAATGGCAGGATAGGTCTCACAAGTCATCTCCTATGTATAGTGAGAAATGAGAGTATATATAGTCGATATGGGTAGGGGTACAACAGAGGATCCAAATAAAAAAATTCCTATTGTGTTGAGGATTCATAGGATAAGTCTCGTGAGTCATTTCACGAAATCAATTTTCAATTGAATTTTAAAACTTCACACTCAACCCACATGCTTTTTTTGTGGGACATGGTCTTGCGAATCATCTACTTCTAGAAGCTTCAAAATTAATGGACCTCCAAACTGAATTTTAAGCCCAACCCAATTACAAATAAAGCTCACAAATTCAATGAAATTAAGCATAAATTACAAGAAATTGATATGGAATAAAGCCAATACTAAATGCAAGGTAATTATAAGAATATATAACTTAACATAAATTATGGGAGATCCACATATCATTTCAATGCAAAATATTCATGTATACATTGCCTTAAAGAATAAACAAGTTAGTAAATAAATAAAGTATGCAACGGAGACATAGAGGGTTTGAGGGGTTTGAAAATAGGATATTAACAGTATCGTGGAATGGGTAAGGGAAGAAGGGATGGATTAAAGAGGAAGAGTGAGATAAGAATATAAAAACAAGAAGATGTGTGAGAGAGAGAGAGAGAGAGAGAGAGAGAGAGAGAGAGCAGAAAAAAAAAAATGAAAGATTTACATAAGTGGTAATACGGGTTTCGTGGGGCTTTGGAAACCAAGTGAAGGAGGAAAATAGAAATATGAAACATTAGTAAATTCCATTGATTTAAATATTGAAGTCATTGATAAGCAACTGGCTATTGCAGGAAGGTTAAGTTCAAATACGCAGCAAACTGGGGAGATCTTGATAAACGGACGCAAAGAAACACTTGCTTTTGGAACATCGGTATGCAAAAAGGGTCATATGTGTGTATTATGTTTACCTGTGGATATGTAATGAGCTTAATCCATCAAAATACTTTCTCATGAAATAGCATGGGCTAGATGGTTGTCATTGCTTGATTTCATTGATAATTCAGAGTGTACTAGTTTACGACGTTTCTTTGTGGTAAAACTTCATTCACACTTCCTTGTGTGTATGTTTCTAAATTAAAAAAGAAAAAAAAAAAAAAAAAAAAGATCCTTGAAGTACTTCTCATTAATTTCAAAGTCTCAAGGTCTAGATAAATTAGAACTTGGGTTAAAATGTAAACTATGCAGTGATTATTATTTTTTTTTTTTCCCTAAAAAATGCCTCCTAAATTGCCCTTGATTTAGGCCTATGTGACTCAAGATGACACCTTAATGACAACACTGACAGTAAGGGAAGCTGTATACTACTCAGCACAACTCCAACTGCCTGATTCAATGTCAAGATCAGAGAAGAAAGAAAGAGCTGAGATGACTATAAGGGAGATGGGCTTGCAAGACTCCATGGACACAAGAATAGGAGGGTGGAGCATAAAAGGCCTTAGTGGTGGACAAAAGAGAAGGGTTAGCATTTGTATTGAAATATTGACGCGCCCAAAGCTTCTTTTCCTTGACGAGCCAACTAGTGGGCTAGACAGTGCAGCGTCTTTCCATGTCATGAGCAGAATCGTTAAGCTAGCTCGTCAAGATGGAAGGACTGTTATTGCATCAATCCATCAACCGAGCAGTGAAGTTTTTGAGCTCTTCAGCAATCTTTGCCTCCTTTCTACAGGCATGACAATCTATTTTGGTCCTGTTTCAATGGCAGAAGAGGTACAAGAATATTTATTTTACAATACATTCATGTAAAATCAGCATAGTCTCTCACCTTTTTAAACCTTATTGAGTTCATCTTTTTTCTTTTAAAAACTACATAAAAAATAAAATAAAATCTTTGTAGCATGCATCAAATGAACTGTTTAAAATAAATTTATGAATTCTAGGTATATATAAACTTTTTATGCAGTTTTTTGCTTCAAATGGCTTCCCATGCCCAACTCTGAGAAACCCATCTGATCACTACCTTAGAATTATCAACAAGGACTTTGATGCAGTAAGTATATAGATTTTTCTCATTATCATCCCTCTACTATTTGATATAATCATCATGGATGACAAATTGTGAACCATTCGTTATCAAAACTAGGACATTGGGCAACCTGGTGGCACGATAAGGACTGAGGAAGTCATTAATATTCTCGTCAAGTCATACAAGTCATCCGGGACTTTCCAGAAAGTTCAACAATTGGTATCTAAGATATACCAACAGGTAGTTATTAATGTTAATACTAATTGATCAATCATTATCTTCTTAAAATTGAAAAGAAAGAGAGTCAATTTATAAAGAAATATGTAAGTTAATAACTAAGGCTAAGTTATTTGTTTTATAGAAAGGAGGAACTTTGGAGAGGAAGGGAAGCCACGCAAATTTCATAACCCAGTGCCTAGTTCTAACAAGGAGATCCTTTGTGAACATGTATCGTGATTTAGGCTATTATTGGCTTCGTCTTGCGATCTATATTGCATTGTGTTTATGTGTCGGGACTATCTTCTATGACGTTGGATTCACCTTTGGCTCCATTCAGGTAATGGATGAATATAATAAATCTTCTATTATGTCTAACAAGGACTACATGTAACATAGTGATCATATCATTCCGAAGCTAATTGATAATTTGAAACCGATAATCTAGTACATGCTCAACTCTATTTTAAATTTATAGGCAAGAGGTTCAATGTTGATGTTTGTTGCGGCTTTTCTGACTTTTATGGCAATTGGTGGATTCCCTTCTTTTGTAGAGGACATGAAGGTGGGTCACTTCTTAAATCTTGAATAATTTCTTATGAAATACAATTTTATATAAAATAAAAGCTATTACACATAAGAAAAAATAATTGAGACTATGACTCGGTCATTGGAAATTATGATTTCAAGTCATAGTTTTAGTTGCCTTTTAACGTGTGTAATAAAAAACTATTTTTTTTTTTTTTTTTGGTTGCTACACATACTTTGACTTTTATATTTATTCTTCAACAACATATCAGATCTTTGGGCGTGAAAGATTGAATGGGCACTATGGAGTTGGCGCATATGTGATTGGAAACACGTTGTCTTCCATTCCTTACTTGCTTATCATCTCATTAATTCCTGGAGCACTAGCTTATTTCCTTGTTGGCCTTCAAAAGGGTTTTGAACACTTTGTCTACTTTGCATTGGTCCTCTTTGTGTGCATGATGTTGGTTGAAAGCCTAATGATGATCGTTGCGAGTATAGTGCCAGATTTCCTCATGGGCATCATTACTGGAGCTGGAATACAAGGCGTGATGATGCTAAATGGAGGTTTCTTTCGACTACCGAATGATCTTCCTAAACCTTTTTGGAGATACCCAATGTACTATATTGCATTCCATAAGTATGCCAACCAAGGATTCTACAAGAATGAGTTTGAAGGATTAACATTTCCTAATAACCAAGTCGGTGGTTCACCTTTCATTACTGGTGAAGAAATCTTGCGAAATACTTGGCAGGTAGAAATGGGCTACTCCAAGTGGATTGATCTTGCTATTTTGTTGGGGATGGTGGTTTTATATCGGCTTATGTTTTTGGGCATTGTAAAGATTGTCGAAAAGGTTAAGCCGGTTGTTAAAGCTCTTGGATTTGGACCTTCCAAGCATTCGAAACAGATCGCAAAGAACACTTAGCTAATATTCAATCCTCTTCACTTCAGGGGTAGAACCGAGAATTGTTGTTTGGGGGCCTAGCTTAAACTATTTATTTGCAATTATTCATGAAAAACTCTAAGTAGAATGTGTGTGTATAGATATATATATATATATATATATTAGTTTTATCAAATATAATACTTATTAATACTTAAAAAACTAAATGACCAATTGAGTATTTTAAGGTCATTCCCCCTTCCTCCTTAAGTATCTCTTATTCATTTGAACAATCGAAACACTTAACATATGAATATAATAAGGAAAATGTTGAAACCACAAACTATTTTACAAATTGTTGAAGTGATGAGTAGTTATAAATAAGTAAAAAATTGATGTTAGTAGAAATTAAAAACTACTACAAGAAGACATAATATTAATAGAAATAAAAAAAAAATCATATAAACCAATATGAAACTATAAATAAAAATAAAAATAATAAAAATAAGATCAATTTCGTATGTGGTTGTTTGAATAGAAGCCAGAATAAAACATAACCTATCAAGTATCATTTGGTTTAAAATTAAAGGAAAATAAAATTATAACTCATAGGATAAATAAATATATAGAAATGGTAGGATAAATAAATATATAGAAGAAGAAGAAGAATGAAAAATAGAGGAGTTGAATGCTAAGTGGGAAGGTGAGCATAAAGTATCGGTGGAAGCTTAAATAGGTGGGGTGAAAGCAATTAGCTTTAAAGGATAGGAATTTTGAGCTACAGATTGAAGATTGAAAATTGAAAAAGTAAAGCTTCTAAAGCAAGCCAATGGCCTGATATGTGTAATGTGTGGGGGTGTTTCAACTTTCAAATTTCAATAGCAAATGCTAATAGTAAAAGATAGAAAATAAGATTTTAGTAAGCTTGAAAAGAACACATGTGGACAGGTGAAAGCCAAAGCCGCTACCACATTACTTTGATGGTCAAGAATCACCATTCACCACTCTCCAATGCTTGCCTTTTGGGTTGTGTGAAGAGTGAGCGTTATCAAAAAAAAAAAAAAAAAAAAATATTATGCAAGTCTTTCGGTCGATCCTATTAATTTTTTACGAGTATCTTCCAAAATACTAACTAAAAATTCCAAACCAAAGAACTCATGAATCTCGCCTACTAAGCCTTAAAATATACTATACTTTAAAAATTAACAAATTGGAAAGTCAGAGGAAAACAAGATTTGAAGGAGAAAAAGTTGGAATATCAAAAGGGGAAGAAAAAAACGTGAAACTAATAGTATTTTTTAAAGAGGAGATACAAATCTTTCCAACATAATAGTATTTTTTAAAGAGGAGATACCCTTTCCATTGAGTTGGGTCAGCTATCTAGGACCAAGCGCAGTTAAGTTGAGTCAGTTGACAAATTAAAAAGAGTTATCAGTTGACAGTTGGGTTGGGATGGATAATAGATTAATGAGACATCAACAATAAAAACATGTGCATTCAACAGTCATGGGCTGCCAAAACATAGCTGCATATGTACAGCACAATTCTGATGACGAGTTGTGACACAACTCGCCACTAGCAATGCTCATATGTACGTGGCCAGCCCACACCGTGTGGAATTCACCCCTCCACCAACCACGTGGCACAAGTTGTGGCACTAACAATACTCATGTGTACGTGGCCAGCCCATCGCGTGGAATTAATTAGGAATATGGTAATAGACCCTTTTGTTTGTTTTTTTTTTTTTGATACGCCTTTTGTTTGTTTTATACTATAAATGTTTCAACTTTCACAATATTATTGACCTAAAAAGTAATAAAAACTAAAAAGAAGACACCTTTTTCAAATGTTTAAATACTGGTGGAAACGTAATGCAAAATATGCAATACTCCAACATCGATCACAACAGCTCTGTGGATCTATCTGTCTACCCCTTAGAAATTCGCCTCTAAAGCAAGAAAAATAGCATGGATTCTTCTTCTTCATCTTCTACTTCAGTTTATGTCCCTCATGGACACCAAGCCCAACTCAAACAAAGTCGCTTCTGAAAGAACCCGTGATAAGCAGTGCAGGGTTTCATGGTGATTTAGAGATGCAAAGCGTAGCTTCAGAAGAAGAAGATAGCACTAAGCAAATGTTCCCATTTAACATTGCTCATTTCACTCCTGGTCCTCACCATTTAGAGACTCGTGAGGCATCAATACCATCATCGTCGTCGTCTCTACGGTCTGGTTCTCAAGTTACAAAATCGTTTGGTGGAGAACAGGACAATTTCGTTGCTGGTTTTGTGTCAAATAGAGAAGGGCTTTTCTTGACATGGAAGGATCTGTGGGTTACAGTGCCTGATGGGAAAAAAGGGCGACGCCCAATACTTCAGGGGCTGTCTGGGTATGCTGGACCTGGAGAGATGCTGGCTATCATGGGTCCATCTGGCTGTGGCAAGTCTACTCTCTTGGATTCTTTGGCAGGTAATTAACAGTTATTGGCCAACATTTCAAAATCACTTGCTTAATTTATTTTGAAGAAAAGTAGAAGAAGAAGAAACCTTGATATACCACTTCCCAATTTCTGTTCAATTATGATATGATCTTTCTGACTCTGGGAAGTGCCATTTACTCCCATCCTTCGTTGTGGTTGAAACTTGAAAGCAACAGGCTAGGGGAAATGGAGTAATGCTGGTTTCCCATAAATGGCACCTAAAATGCCATTTATGTGTCACCGACAATGCCATTTATGTGACACCTGTATTACTCGAAAATGCATGCATTTTATTTGTTGGCTAGTCAAAATGGAATTTAAAAATATTATTAGTATTAAGTGAAAAGACAATGCTACAAAAATATAAAAAAATTCACGATCTTTTTTATACTTTATTATAGATTATTAAATTAATAAGATGTAATTGGAGTATCACGTATAACTTTCATTTAAGCTTATCGTTGATTGCACCCACTTTCATTTAGTAAACTTAAATCTTATGTCAACATTAATAGTTATTAAAAAGCTATAACAAAATATTTTAGGGTGTTGTTAACAAGTGTAGATAGAATTCTAATCTAAAATAATTTAAGTATATATATATATATATATGTGTGTGTGTGCAAAACTCTCTTTTGGAGAATTAAACTCCAACTCTTGCTTTCCACTCCACAATAACTTATATTTATAGAGTAACCATTATGCTAATGGTACGCATTGGTCAAACACTACTTTTATGGAAATATTAAGTCTCCGTTTGGATTGAGCTGAAGCTGAAACGCGCGTTTGCATTTTTTTTTTTTTTTTTTTCACGTGTTCAGCCCAAATTTTTTACTGTTCATAAACAGTAACCGCAACTTTTGACTTTTTCACACAAATTTTACTATTCATGGACCCACAAATTTCACTTTTCAGCAACTTTTTCATTAAAAATGGGTTCCACGGTACTATTTATACATTTAAAAATTATTTACTACAGTGCTTTTTAGTTTTCAGTTTTCAGCTGTATCCAAACGGACCCTAAAAACTATCAAAAAAATTAATTTTTTTCCATAAAAAGTTTTTAAAAATATATTTAAACCAATGTTTTTTGAACATTAGTTAACTTTGCTCAATATTTAATTCTTATAAATGTATTGACTAATTAGCTATAAGCCTATAAATGATAGTGATTGTGACCGGTTACGTAGACTATACAAATCTAGCAGCCATGCTATTGAATCATACATGTATAAAAGAATATTATATTGAATCATACATATATAAAAGATTATTCGCGCATCTCTTGTCTTGTAATATTTACTTTGAAATAAAGTTAATACATATAATAATTATACATGATATAACAAGGGTTAGGATTAAATTTTACGTGATATAACTTTTTACAATGTTACATAACTCTATAAGTTTTTTTTTTTTAGATTAATATTTTGAGAATTCTACCATTGGATGACATATTCTCTTTTACTTTGGGGTTTATAATAGTTCACCTATGGATTTGTTAGGTTTTAATAGTTCCAATTTGAATTATGTGTTCTACTGTTTAGTAACAAGTTTTCTATTTCAACTCTATTACTTCTCTAGTTTTTAATGCATCTCCTCTATCAAAAAGTAAAAAATAAAATATATTTAATGAAAGAGAAAAAAAAAGAACAATACAATTTCCTTTCAAAAATCATAGAATTAATTCTTTACACAAATTTATGCTTATTTGTGAAATTTGTGCATAAATAGTTAAATGTAATTTACTAATTTATATGGTTATTATTATTATTATTTTTTTTTTTTGTATAAATTAATAGACTTTGTTAATAGGTACCGGCCAACACCTGTTAAGGTGCTGAACAGCACCCGTTAATAGCACCCTTAAATTAATAAGCATCTGGGGAGATTAGTTTCAAACTAGAGAGAGAAAACTACTACTAATAAGCAAGTAATTATTGCAGGGAGACTAAGTTCAAATACGCAGCAAACTGGGGAGATCTTCATTAATGGACGCAAAGAAACTCTTGCTTTTGGAACTTCGGTATGTGAAAAAGAGTCATATGTGTTTATTGTGTTGGAACTTCGGTCTGTCAAAATAGTTTCTCTTATAAATGTATTAACGCAGGCCTTTGGCTTTGGTATCATTAATTTATAATTATCACAACAATAATGTGGTTTTTTCCTGTCCAGAGCTAAATTCGTGCTACATCTTACACTTGTTTCAATGCTATCATCATATTAACCCCTAAAATGATTTGTTTATGACTTCGCTGATAACTGATGAGGTAAATGGTAAATGTGCTGTGAATCACTCTACTTATTCAAGAACTTTCAATTTCCATGTCACTGCAGCAACAGTAATTCCTTATGAGCTAAAATCATGGTGTAGGCTGACAAATCAACATAGTAACCAATATCTAAACACAATAAGTAAATGTTTAAATTACTATTTTTATCATTGATGACACATCAATTTATATTTTAAGGCTTATCTAATAATAAATCATTCTTATTTCTTAGATAAATTAGAACTTAAGTGTACCTAAACTGGGCTTTGATTTTTTTCCCTAAAAATTGTTTCACAAATTGCCCTTAATTTCTATATGTTGTAATAATGGTCTCTCTTACTTTCCACAATTTAGGCCTATGTGACTCAGGATGACACCTTAATGACAACATTAACAGTAAGGGAAGCTGTGTACTACTCTGCACAACTCCAACTGCCTGATTCAATGTCAAAATCCGAGAAGAAAGAAAGGGCTGAGATGACTATAAGGGAGATGGGCTTGCAAGACTCCATGAACACAAGAATAGGAGGGTGGAGCATAAAAGGCCTTAGTGGTGGACAAAAGAGAAGGGTTAGCATTTGTATTGAAATATTGACGCGCCCAAAGCTTCTTTTCCTTGACGAGCCAACTAGTGGGCTAGACAGTGCAGCGTCTTTCCATGTCATGAGCAGAATCGTTAAGCTAGCTCGTCAAGATGGAAGGACTGTTATTGCATCAATCCATCAACCGAGCAGTGAAGTTTTTGAGCTCTTCAGCAATCTTTGCCTCCTTTCTACAGGCATGACAGTCTATTTTGGTCCTGTTTCAATGGCAGAGGAGGTACAAGAATATTTATTTTACAATACATTCATGTAAAATCAACGTTGTCTCTCACCTTTTTAAACCTTATTGAGTTCATCTTTTTTCTTTTAAAAACTAAATAAAATAAATAAAATAAAAAATCTTCGTAGCATGCATCAAATGAACTGTTTAAAATAAATTTATGAATTCTAGGTATATATAAACTTTTTATGCAGTTGTTTGCTTCAAATGGCTTATTGAATTCTTCTTTTTCAACGGGAAAAAAAAAAAAGAACTAAAAAATAAAATCTTATCAGAATGCATCAAACAAATTGTTTCCAAATAATTATGAAATGTTTATATGTAATTTCTATGCAGTTTTTTGCTTCCAATGGCTTCCAATGCCCAACTATGAGAAACCCATCTGATCACTATCTTAGAACTATCAACAAGGACTTTGATGCAGTAAGTATATATATATTTTTCTCATTACCATCCCTACTCTTGAATATAATCATCATGGCCATGGGGTACACAAATTGTTTAAAACTCATGTATACCCTTTGCTTTTGAACACTAGGGCATCATACAAGGCCCTGATGGCACAACAAGCACTGAGGAAGTCATTAATATTCTCGTCAATTCATACAAGTTGTCTGGAACTTTCCAGGAAATTCAGCGCCTGGTATCTAAGATATGCCAACAGGTAAACAAGTTTATAGTTATTATTGTTAATGACTTAATGCTAACTCATCAATCATTCCCTATAAAGACACAAGTAACTATGAGGCTGAGTTTTTTGTTTTGTAGAATGGAGCAACTTTGGAGAAGAAGGGAAGCCAAGCAAGTTTCATTACACAATGCCTAGTTCTGACAAGTAGATCCTTTGTGAACATGTATCGTGATCTAGGCTATTATTGGCTTCGGCTTGCAATCTATATTGCATTATGTTTATGTGTTGGAACTATCTTCCATAACATTGGCTTCACTTTTGGTTCCATTCAGGTAATTGATGGAAATATACGTATATACATATACAAATCATTTTCTGAAAAGAAAACACCGAAGCTAATATTGATTATTTCAAAGAGTGATGTTTATTACACACTTTAATCTACTCAGTTTTGCACACAAGCCCCCAAATAAAAGAACTCTTGACTTGAAGTTATAATTTCAAGTTTACACTATTTCAAAATGATGATCTAACACGTACTTAACTCTACCCTAAATTTCTAGGCAAGAGGTTCAATGCTAATGTTTGTTGCGGCTTTTTTGACTTTTATGGCAATTGGCGGATTTCCTTCTTTTGTAGAGGATATGAAGGTTAGTCACTTTTTAAATTGCTAATGATTTTATATGCAACACAATTTTGTATCAATTAATTGGATGTACTTTGACCTCGTTATATTCTTCAACGATGTATCAGATCTTTGGGCGAGAAAGATTGAATGGGCACTACGGTGTTGGCACATATGTGATTGGAAACACATTTTCTTCCATTCCTTACTTGCTTATAATCTCTCTACTTCCAGGAGCAATAGCCTATTACCTAGTTGGCCTTCAAAAGAGTTTTGAACACTTTGCCTACTTTTCGTTGGTCCTTTTTGTGTGCATGATGCTAGTTGAAAGTTTAATGATGATTGTTGCGAGTATAGTGCCAGATTTCCTCATGGGTATCATTACTGGTGCTGGAATACAAGGTGTGATGATGTTGAATGGAGGTTTCTTCCGATTGCCGAATGATCTTCCTAAACCTTTTTGGAGATACCCAATGTACTACATTGCATTCCATAAGTATGCAAACCAAGGATTCTACAAGAATGAGTTTGAAGGATTAACATTCCCTAATAACCTAGCAAATGGACCACCTACCATCACTGGTGAAGAAATCTTGCGAAACACTTGGCAGGTGGAGATAGGATATTCTAAGTGGATTGATCTTGCTATTTTGTTTGGGATGGTGATTTTATATCGACTTATATTTTTGGGAATTGTAAAGACTGTTGAAAAGGTTAAGCGTCGCTAAAGCTGTTAGAACATGGACCTCCCAAGCATTTGAAATAGATCATAGAGAACCCATAAACCACACCTTCAAGCAAATTTGTACTTTGTTTTGTAGTGTCTTCCTAATAATTTGAAGTTGTATACATAGTTTCTCTTCTTCGACCCCACCTCACTGACATAAGAAATTAGATTTTCTAAAGTCGAATTAATACACCGTAGTTCAACAACATACGGTTCATTAAGTGTTTCTGAGAAAGTAGTACTCCATGTGAATGTGAATATTGGTAGGGCATTGAGGTTAGGTACCCGTATGCTAGGTACATTTGTATAAGGACAGTGATGGAAGTACATTTGTATAGTTGAATGTTTGTATACTATAATTTTCTCATTATTAACGTGTAATAGGCTATGGGCTTTAGGCCCACCTTATTTATTTGTATAACACACTATACTATGTATCGCACACTATACTATGTACTGCACATTTCTAACAAAAGTAATAAAGGTTGGGTGATTACTTGTATTTCTTGTGTGCTCATTATGCTTGCATTGTGTGTTATATATATTGATTCCATGTTAGAAACATTGGATTAATAGTATTGTATTTCACAATGATAAAAATATACATGAGTGCTTTTATATAAGAAACATAATGTGCAGTATATAGCATAATGTGCAATACAAATATGAGTGATGTACAAGTAAATGAATTGGGCCTAAAGCCTATAGTCTATTACACGTTAACACTCATGCCTCTTTTTGCTTTATGAAGAATGTATCTACTGCATCAAATATATATATATATATATATATATAATATAACATGTATCTCATAGCATGTGGAGTAAATAATTGGTTATAAACTTCTCATGTTACGTATATGTATGGTGCATTAAATAATTATTATTAAGTATAGACGTGCTTTAATCTCTAATATTTGTCCTTATGGATTGCTTACGAAGCAAGATGGGTAAGTCTCTTACCCCTAATAAAATTATTTATTTGCTAAAGTTGTCTTATTATTATTATTATTATTATTATTATTATAGGGACAAGGCCCAAAAATGATATATTGGGCCTTGGGCCTTATCTAAGAACGTTGGAGTGTCCAAGGAGAGACAAATAGATGGAGGGTCATTCCAGCTCAGCGCCTCATGAGTAAAAAAGGAATGGAAGACAGTCCAAGTAGTAAAGTCTCCTCAGATAAGGCAAACACCACTCCTTTACATATTCCAGCAACAAAAATGGCCTAAATAGGGGCACCGATGTCAAAGGCATGTTACATAAACCCACGAGAAGGAAGGAGACACAAAAATATCTAAAGAAAGATTGCTACATCCGCATTAAATGCACTGCAGCTGCTTTTCTGGCTGTATTTATGTGGAGAAGACTTCTGAATAGTGTTTCCTTGGCCACTGCAACTCACAAAGGGTCATAAAGGGTGTCTGATGGGACAAGTACTCAAGTGGTGGTCCGGATGATCGACAAGTGAAAAGCTAGGATCACCATAAGGGACCTATATAATGTGAGAGACCCTCCATGAATGAGGGGTTAAAAAACGGAGAAAGAACACTGTACCAACAAGAGCAGCACTTATATTCAGTTCCCTCAGATTATAAGAATATTGGCCTCCTCAGACAACACATGGACCCAACCTTACGTGCATTTTTCTTGCATGACTGTTTCATAAACCCATCTTAGTCGTTATAACACTAATTAGGACCCAGCTCTTCAGCCCACTCTTTACAAATTTATTGTATTGGGCTCACTAACCCACAACCCCACACTTGTTGGGCTTGGGCTGCCAAAATGTGAGCCCACAATGGGAGCCATTTGTGGGAAGAGCTTGTGTTATAGTAAGTGCAGCGGTTGACGATGGTAGGATCAGGCAGAATCCATGGCGACCCAGTGCGAAAACCCCCTCGCCAACCACGAGCAGGAAGAAGATCGAAAAGGCAGTGTGCACACTATACATACAAGCAAAAGTCACACTCGAGTCCGAAGTCACGTCTCTCAAGACCGGCCCAACGAAGCCATGCAATTGGAGATTGACCGGTTAAAGAGGGAACTGCACCATGCATGACGAAGGCGAACTCCCTCTAACTCTAATGCTTCTTCCAACGACGAAAAGGATGTCAGTTTTAGGTGAAGGTCTCGAACCCCGCCTAGCGAGTCTTTCTCCTACGAAAAGGAGTGCCATCGCGAACGGAGGGTCGAAAGCCCGCCTCATAAAAGCGTGGGAAACGACGCTGTGAGCAGAGCCTTGGACCAGATCTCCAGGTCACCTTTCACACGCAAGATCGAAGAGACGAGCCTACTAGTAGGCTAGACAGTGCAGCATCTTTCCATGTCATGAGCCGCATCGTTAAGCTAGCATGTCAAGATGGAAGGACTGTTATTGCATCAATCCATCAACCAAGCAATGAAGTTTTTGAGCTCTTCAGCAATCTCTGCCTACTTTCTACTGGCATAACAGTCTATTTTGGGTCTATTTCAATGGCAAAGGAGGTATAACAATAATTTCTTCTACAATGCATGTAAAATAAACATTTTTGTCACCTTGTTTAACCTTATTGAATTCTTCTTTTTCAATGGAAAAAAAAGGACTAAAAAATAAAATCTTATTAGCATGCATCAAACAAATTGTTCCAAATAATTATGAAATGTTTATATGTAATTTCTGTGTAGTTTTTTGCTTCCGATGGCTTCCCATGCCCAACTCTGAGAAACCTATCTGATCACTATCTTAGAACTATCAACAAGGACTTTAATGCAATAAGTATATATATATATATATATATATATATTTTTTTTTTTTTCTCATTACCATCCTAACTCTTGAATATAATCATCATGGCCAAGGGGTACACAAATTGTTTAAAACTCATGTAAACCCTTTGCTTTTGACCATTAGGGCATCATACAAGGCCCTGATGGCACAACAAGCACTGAGGAAGTCATTAATATTCTCGTCAATTCATACAAGTCATCTGGGACTTTCCAGGAAGTTCAGCGCCTGGTATCTAAGATATGCCAAAAGGTAAACAAGTTTATAGTTATTACTGTTAATGACTTAATGCTAACTCATCAATCTTTCCCTATAAAGACACAAGTAACTATGAGGCTGGGTTTTTTGTTTTGTAGAATGGAGGAACTTTGGAGAAGAAAGGAAGCCAAGCAAGTTTCATTACACAATGCCTAGTTCTAACAAGTAGATCCTTTGTGAACATGTATCGTGATTTAGGCTATTACTGGCTTCGGCTTGCAATCTATATTGCATTGTGTTTATGTGTTGGAACTATATTCCATGACATTGGCTTCACTTTTGGTTCCATTCAGGTAATTGATGGAAATATAGGTATATACATGTACAAATCATTTTTCTGAAAAGAAAACATCCCAGCTAATATTGATTATTTCAAAAAGTGATGTTTGTTGCACGCTCTAATCCACAATTTTGCACAACCCCCCAAATAACAGAACTCTTGACTTAAAGTAATGATTTCAAGTTTATACTATTTCAAAATGATTATTTGATTTAACTTTATCTTAAATTTCTAGGCAAGAGGTTCAATGCTGATGTTTATTGCAGCTTTTCTAACTTTTATGGCAATTGATAGATTCCCTTCTTTTCTAAAGGACATGAAGGTTAGTCATTTTTTAAATCTCTAATAATTTTATATGCAACGCAATTTTGTATCAATTAATTGTACTTTGACCTTGTTATATTCTTCAACGATGTATCAGATCTTGGGGCGAGAAAGATTGAATGAGCACTACGGTGTTAGCGCATATGTTATTGGAAACACGTTTTCTTCCCTTCCTTACTTGCTTATCATCTCTCTACTTCCAGGAGCAATAGCCTATTACCTAGTTGGCCTTCAAAAGAGTTTTGAACACTTTGCCTACTTTTTGTTGGTCCTCTTCGTATGCATGATGCTAGTTGAAAGCTTAATGATGATCGTTGCTAGTATAGTGCCAGATTTCCTCATGGGTATCATTACTGGTGCTGGAATACAAGGTGTGATGATGCTTAATGGAGGTTTCTTCCGATTGCCAATTGATCTTCCTAAACCTTTTTGGAGATACCCAATGTACTACATTGCATTCCATAAGTATGCAAACCAAGGATTCTACAAGAATGAGTTTGAAGGATTAACATTCCCTAATAACCAAGCCAGTGGGTCACCTACCTTAACTGGTGAAGAAATCTTGCGAAATACTTGGCAGGTAGAAATGGGCTACTCCAAGTGGATTGATCTTGCCATTTTGTTGGGGATGGTGGTTTTATATTGACTTATGTTTTTGGGCATTGTAAAGATTGTCGAGAAGGTTAAGCCGGTTGTTAAAGCTCTTGGATCTAGGCCTCCCAAGCATTCGAAACAGATCGCAGAGAACCCTTATCTAATATTCAATCCTTAAACTATGGTATTTACAGTTTTTTTTTTTTTTAGATAATATAGACAGAAGACATAGGGGACAGGGAAGGAGGGAGTAGAAATCGTATTTGCAGTTGATGAAGTGTAAATCGTCAGTCTTCGTAAGTACATCCAGATGGAGTTGAGTCCTTGACTGCGTCTCTGCAAATATGGTGAGATGGCTCCCTCAAGGTGGTCACCGGTATGGTGTCTGCCACAACGTCTCCGATGCCAAAGTCAGTATAAGGAAGCCTTTAGAGAATAACACAGAGTATCATAGTAACTATAAGAGATTTTTGGTGTGTCTATGTACCTGGTTTGTAGCTGATCGAAGTGTATATATACGACTTGGTGGTTCCTAGCCGTTGGGGGCCTTAATTGTGGCTTTAGTGCCCTTTTTGTAACGCCTTAAGGTTCATGAATATGGGTTTTGATGAGGCTCCAACGGTCTGCAAGCTATTTAGTAATTGCCCAAGACATTGAATGTTCTTATTAATGGTTCTTTTGTGTTTGTCCGTGTCGTATCGAGGTGGACGAGTATATGTTTAATGAGATTGTCCAAGGAAGTTAAGTTGGTCAGTCCCATCAGTAGTTATTATGAAAAACTCAAAGTAGAATATATATATATATATACATATAGTTTTATCAAAATACTAATACTTAATAAAACTAAATGACCAAATGATCAATTGGGTATCTTAAGGTCATTTCCCCCTTAGGTTTCTCTTATTCCTTTGAACAACCATAAGTCCATAATATTCAAGAAATTAAATATATGAATATAATAAGGAAAATGCTAAAACTACAAACTTTTGATATGTGATGAGCAGTTAGTAGTAAATAAAATAGTGATGTTAGTAGAAATTAAAATCTAGACTACATCTTCAGGAAGACATAATATTAATTGAAAATTTTTTAAAAAATCATTTAAGACAACATGAAACTAGAGTAAAAAAGTGATGTTAGTAGAAATTAAAAACTAGACTACATTTACAAGAAGACATAATATTAATAGAATTTTTTTTTTTAAAAATCATATAAGCCAATTTGAAACTAGAGATGATGACGATGACGATGATGATGATGGTAGAAATTAAAAGTAAAAAAGTGATGTTAGTAGAAATTAAAAACTAGACTACATCTACAAGAAGGCATAATACTAATAGAAATTTTTCAAAAAATCATATAAGCCAATATGAAACTAGAGATGATGATGATGATGATTTTAAAAAAATCATATAAGCCAATATGAAACTAGAGATGATGATGATGATGATGATGATGATGAAAAAGAATAAGCCCAAATGAAAATTTGAACATAGCCTATTAAGTATCAATTGGTTTAAAATTAAAGGAAAAAAAAATTATAACACACAGGATAAATAAATGTATAGAAATAAAAAAATAAAAATAAAATAAAAAAGGAGAAAAAGAATTTAGTACCTCATATGATTTTAAAGTCATTTTTGCTAAGATTCAAACAAGCTTAAGACTCTGTTAAAAAAAATGGACGAGTTGAATGCTAAGTGGGAAGGTAAGCATAGAGTATCGGTGGTAGCTTAAATAGGTTGGGGTGGAAGGCAAGTAGTTTGAAAGGATGAGAATACTAAGCTACAGATAGAAGGTTGAAAATTGAAAAATTAAAGCTTCTAAAGCAAAGCCAATGGCCTAATGTGTGTGGGGGGTTTCAACTTTCAAATTTCAATAGCAAAGGCTAACAGTAAAAGATTGAAAATAAGATTTGAGGAAGCTTGAAAAGAATACATGTAGATAGGTGCAAGCCAAAGCCACTACCACATTACTTTAATGGTCAAGGATCACCATTCACCACACCCCAATGCTTGCCTTTTGGGTTGTGTGGAGAGTGAGTGCTATCAAAATTTGCTTTATGCCAGTCTTTCGGTTAATCAAACTAACTTTTTATGAGTATCTTCCAAGATATACTAACTAAAAGTTTTGAACCAATAAACTTTTCCAAGATACTAACTAAAGGTTTCGAATTAAAGAACTCATGAATCACGCTCAAAAACCACTAGGCCTTAAAATATACTATACTTTATAAATTGACTCGAATTAAAGAACTCGTGAATCACGCCTCAAAAACTACTAGGCCTTAAAATATACTGTACTTTATAAATTGACAAATTGAAACGTTAGAGGAAAACAAGATTTGAAGGAGGAGAAGTTGGGATATCAAAAATGGAAAATTATTTTATTTAGAGTAATGCTACAGCCATAAATTATTTTACAACATTTTTATAAAATGTTGACGTGGCCATTCTTTTATTGGTTTTAATTTAAACTTATCATTAATATTAATTTTTCATTTACCAATAATCACTCACCACATCAGCAATTTATAAAAAAATTTGTAAAATAGTTTATATCTCTAGCACTATTCTTTTATTTAACGAATAAAATTTTAATGATTGAATAAAAAAAATTAAAAAAAAAAGAGACAAACATATAATAAAAGCATTTTTGGCAATACATCTTCCCAACATAATAGTATTTTTAGGGTTTGTTTAGATATTGCTTATTTGCTGAAAACTTATTATTGAAAATACTATAGCAAAATATTTTTTAAAAAACAAAATACTGTTCATGAACACTATTCACGTGTTTTTATGCTTTGGTTGGTCCATGAACAATGCCATGGGACCAGCCAAAAAAACGCAAACGCAATACACAACTTTTTTTTTTTTTTTAGAATCAGTACGCAACTTTAGTGCTAGGCAAACGCACACTTAAAAAAAGAGATACCGGTTCCATTGAGTTGGGTCAGTTATCTAGTTACAAGTGTAATTAAGAGTTCGTTTGGAAACAGCTTATTTAGCTAAAACTAAATTTTTTTTTTTTACTGAAAGTATTGTAGATAAAGTTAAAATAGTATAATGGGACCTATGAATAGTATCAAAAAGTGCAATGAAACCTATGAATAGTAGTAAAAATAAGTTAAATAGTGAAAAAAAAGCTGGCTTTTTAAGCCAATGCCAAGCGCACACTAAGTTGACAAATTAAAAATAGTTATCAGAGTATCATATTGGTGGTGTCAAAAATTTAGCAATTTGGCACCATAAAAAGTTACTTTATTTATTTTATCATCTCACTTTATAAAACACCTAACATTATTGGTTTTATTTTAGCATTCAACACAATAAAATAATATAACCAACACAATAAAATAATATATTTACTGTAATAAACAATAACCACTACCACCAAAACAATAAAATAATATATCTTTTAAAAAATTATTTTTTTCTTTTACCATCTTAGCTACATGCATAGCTATCTTTGGCTATGCACTGTAGCTCAAAAGCCAAAAAATTTGGCTTTGCCTCCATTGATGCAGCCTATTTTGCTATATTTTAATGGTAAATTTGGCATTTTAACAAAATGCCTACACCAATACTAAGATTTTAGCATATCCGAAGTTATAAAACTTCGGATATGCTAAAATTTAGCATCAAACAACTAAAATGACGCATTATTCACCCTTTTAATTGTAAAAAATTTATAACTTAGAGTTTGTTTGAGATCCGATTATTTTGCTGAAACTAAAAACTTTTTGCTAAAAATACTGTAAATAGGTAAAAGTTAGCTAAAATAGTACAACAAGACTCATGAATATTACCAAAAAGTGTAATGGGGTATATGAATAATAGCAAAAATAAACTAAATAATGAAATAAACTGATTTTTTAATTTGGAAACAAGCTAATCTCAGATATGATGTGTACTGTTGAACGGTGTTCTTTCAAATTTCTAGAAAAGCTTGGATGCCATCTTCATTTAGACTATTCTTGTTTGGCAACCCAGTGAGCCTTTATTGAATCTTTAGTTTATAAAAGTTCTCTAATTGCAGGTTCAGTTTTCTTATGGGCGTGTGCCGCAGTCTGTTTCAGAAATACGTGGGTACATAAAGAACAAAATATCAAGAATAAATAATAGATCAGGTACATGTGCATTCCCACTATGTCTGCAGTAGTCATGGGCTCCGCCGCCGTCGGTGGCTGCCAAAACATTGTGCTGCATATGTACGTCGCCAGGCCACACTGCGTGGAATTAATTAGGAATAGAACCCTTTTGTTTTATACGAATCATTGTTTCAACTTTCACTTTGTTTTTGACCCAAACAGTCAAAAAAAAGACTAAAAGAAAACTCCTTTTTTAAATGTTTAAATACTGGTGGAAACGTAATGCAAAATATGCAATACTCCAACATCGATCACAACAGCTCTGTGTCGATCTCTGTCTACCCCTTAGAAATTCGCCTCTACGTACAGCAAGAAAATAGCATGGATTCTTCTTCTTCTTCTTCTGCTCCAGTTTATGTCCCTCGATGGACACCAAGCCCAACTCAAACAAAGTCACTTCTGAAAGATCCCGTGATAAGTGCAGGGTTTCATGATGATTTAGAGATGCAAAGCGTAGCTTCAGGAGAAGAAGATAGCACTAAGCAAATGTTCCCATTTAACATTGCTCATTTCACTGCTGGTCCTCACCATTTAGAGACTCGTGAGGCATCAATGTCATCATCATCATCGTCTCTACGGTCTGGTTCTCAAGTTACAAAATCATTTGGAGCAGAACAAGACAATTACGTTGCTGGTTTTGTGTCAAATAGGGAAGGGCTTTTCTTGACATGGAAGGATCTGTGGGTTACAGTGCCTGATGGGAAAAAAGGGAGGCGCCCTATAATTCAGGGGCTGACTGGGTATGCTGAACCTGGAGAGATGCTGGCTATCATGGGTCCCTCTGGCTGTGGCAAGTCAACTCTCTTGGATTCTTTGGCAGGTAATTAACAATTATTGGCCAACATTTCAAAAGTAGAAGAAGAAACCTTAATATACTACTTCCCAATTTCTGTTCAATTATGATATGATCTTTTTGACTTTTGTTGGAAGTGCCATTTACTCCCATCCTTGGTAGTGGTCGAAAGCAACAGGCCAGAGGAAATGGAGTAATGCTGGTGCCAGCATAAAATGGCACAAGTTTTATGCTATTTTACTGGGAAATGCATACATTTTATTTGTTGGCTAGTCAAAGTGGAATTTAAAAATATTATTATACTTTTTATTATTATTATTATAAATTATTAAATTAATAAGTTATAATTGGAATATCATATAGTATAACTTTCATTTGAGTTTATTGTTAATGTCACTCACTTTCATTTAGTAAACTAAAATCTTATCTATAGTTATTAAAAAGCTGTACCAAGATATTTTAGAGTCTGGTTAATAAGTGTAGTAGAATAATTTAAATATATAAGTATGTGAAACTCTTTTCTAGAGACTTGAACTCAACCCTTACCTCTCACTCCACAAGAACCTATATTTATGAAGTGACCATTATGACAAAAGTGTGTAATAGTTAGACACTACTTTTATGAAAATATTAAAAACTATCAAAAAATTTAATTATTTTTTATTTTCCTTTAAAATTTTAAAAAAATATATTTAAATCAATATCTTTAGAACATCCATTATCTTTTTCCCAATACTTTATTCTTATAAATGTATTGACTAATTAGCTCTAAATGATAGTGATTGTGACTGGTTAGGTAGACTATACTAATCTAGCTGTTGTGCTATTGAGTTATACATATATTCTATTGAATAATACATATATATATATATATATATATATATATATATAAAAGATTATGCGCATTCCTTATATGTACATCTGTTGTCTTGTAGTATTTACTTTGAAGTAAAGTTAATACATAAAATAATTGTACATGATATTAGGAGGGTTTTTTAATTTTTTATTTTTGAAGAAAAAGATATAACAAGGGTTAGGATCAAGTTATATATGGTATAACTTCTTACGATGTTACAACACTTTATAAGTTTTTTTTTTTTTTTTAGATTAATATTTTAAGAATTTCACCTTTAGATGACATATTCTCCTTTTACTTTGTGTTTTATGATAGTTCACCTTTGGATTTGTTAGGTTTTCATCATTCGAATTTGAATGGTGTGTTCTACTGTTCTGTAACAAGTTTTGTACTTCAAATTTATTGGTTCTCTAGTTTTTAATGCATCTCCTCTACCAAAAAAATAAAATAAAATAAAATACATTTAAGCAAAGAGAGAGAAAAAAAGAAAAAGAAAAAAAAGAACAAGACAATATCCTTTCAAAAACCATAGAATTAATTCTTTACACAAATTTATGCTTATTCGTGAAATTTGTGTATAAAACTATAAATAGTTAAATGTAATGCTTCTCAAAAAAAAAAAAAAAAAATAGTTAAATGTAATTTACTAATGTATATGGTTATTAATTTTTTTTTTTTTTTGGGGGTATAAATTAATAAGCATCTGGGGAGATTAAGATCAACTAGAGAGAGAGAAAACTACTACTCATAACTTAAGCAAGTAATTTTTGCAGGGAGATTAAGTTCAAATACGCAGCAAACTGGGAATATCTTCATTAATGGACGCAAAGAAACTCTTGCTTTTGGAACTTCGGTATGTGAAAAAGAGTCATATGTGTTTCTTGTGTTGGAACTTCGGTGTGTGAAAAAGGGCTGGGTCATATGTGCTTATTGTGTTTACGTATATGAATTATAATGTTCTTGGTCTGTTAAAATAGTTTCTCTTAAATGTATTAACGCAGGCCTTTGGCTTTGTTATCATTAATTAATAATGACCACAACAATAATGTGGCTTTTTTCTGATCCAGAGCTAAATTTGTGCTACATCTTACACTTGTTTTGATGCTATCATCATATTAACCACTAAAATAATCTGTTTATGACTTCGTTGATGACTAATGAGGTAAATGATACATGCATGTGCTGTGAATCACTCTACTTATTCAAGAACTTTTAATTTCCATGTCACAGCAACAGTAATTCCTTATGAGCTAAAATCATGGTGTAGGCTTACAAATCGACATAGTAATGAATATCTAAACACAATAAGTAAATGTTTAAATTACTATTTTTATCATTGATGACACATCAATTTATATTGTAAAGCTTATGTAATAATACATCATTCTTAGACAAATTAGAACCTTAGTGTAAAACCAGTACCTAAACTGGATTTTTTTTTCCCTAAAAATTGTTTCACAAATTGCCCTTAATTTCTTTATGTTGTAATAATGGTCTCTCTTACTTTCCATGATTTAGGCCTATGTGACACAGGATGACACCTTAATGACAACACTAACAGTAAGGGAAGCTGTGTACTACTCTGCACAACTCCAACTGCCTGATTCAATGTCAAAATCAGAGAAGAAAGAAAGGGCTGAGATGACTATAAAGGAGATGGGCTTGCAAGACTCAATGGACACAAGAATAGGAGGGTGGAGCATAAAAGGCCTTAGTGGTGGACAAAAGAGAAGGGTTAGCATTTGTATTGAAATATTGACACGCCCAAAGCTTCTTTTCCTTGACGAGCCTACTAGTGGACTAGACAGTGCAGCATCTTTCCATGTAATGAGCCGCATCGTTAAGCTAGCACGTCAAGACGGAAGGACTGTTATTGCATCAATCCATCAACCAAGCAGTGAAGTTTTTGAGCTCTTCAGCAATCTCTGCCTCCTTTCTACTGGCATGACAGTCTATTTTGGGTCCGTTTCAATGGCAAAGGAGGTACAACAATAATTTCTTCTACAATGCATGTAAAATCAACATTTTTTTTCTCCTTGTTTAACCTTATTGATCCTTCTTTTCCAATGGAAAAAAAGAACTAAAAACTAAAATCTTATTAGCATGTGTCAAACAAATTGTTTCCAAATAATTATGAAATGTTTATATGTAATTTCTATGCAGTTTTTTGCTTCCAATGGCTTCCCATGCCCAACTCTGAGAAACCCATCTGATCACTATCTTAGAACTATCAACAAGGACTTTGATGCAGTAAGTATATATATATTTTTCTCATTACCATCCCTACTCTTGAAAATAATCATCATGGCCCTGGGGTACACAAATTGTTTAAAACTCATGTAAACCCTTTGCTTTTGAACACTAGAGCATCATACAAGGCCCTGATGGCGCAACAAGCACTGAGGAAGTCATTAATATTCTCGTCAATTCATACAAGTCATCTGGAACTTTCCAGGAAGTTCAGCGCCTGGTATCTAAGATATGCCAACAGGTAAACAAGTTTATAGTTATTATTGTTAATGACTTAATGCTAACTCATAAATCATTCCCTATAAAGACACAAGTAACTATGAGGCTGAGTTTTTTGTTTTGTAGAATGGAGGAACTTTGGAGAAGAAGGGAAGCCAAGCAAGTTTCATTACACAGTGCCTAGTTTTGATAAGTAGATCCTTTGTGAACATGTATCGTGATCTAGGCTATTACTGGCTTCGGCTTGCAATCTATATTGCATTGTGTTTATGTGTTGGAACTATCTTCCATGACATTGGCTTCACTTTTGGTTCCATTCAGGTAATTGATGGAAACATACATATATACAAATCATTTTTCTGAAAAGAAAACATCCTAGCAAAATTATTTCAAAAGGTGAAGTTTATTGCACACTCTAATCCACGCAATTTTGCACAACCACAGATAACAGAACTTTTGACTTGACGTCATGATTTCAAGTTTATACCATTTCAAAACGATGATCTAATTTAACTCTATTCTAAATTTCTAGGCAAGAGGTTCAATGCTGATGTTTGTTGCGGCTTTTCTGACTTTTATGGCAATTGGCGGATTTCCTTCTTTTGTAGAGGACATGAAGGTTAGTCACTTTTTAAATTTCTAATGATTTTATATGCAACATAATTTTGTATCAATTAATTGGATGTACTTTGGCCTTGTTATATTCTTCAACAATGTATCAGATCTTTGGGCGAGAAAGATTGAATGGGCACTACGGTGTTGGCGCATATGTGATTGGAAACACATTTTCTTCCATTCCTTACTTGCTTATCATCTCTCTACTTCCAGGAGCAATAGCCTATTACCTAGTTGGCCTTCAAAAGAGTTTTGAACACTTTGCCTACTTTTCGTTAGTCCTCTTTGTATGCATGATGCTGGTTGAAAGCTTAATGATGATTGTTGCTAGTATAGTGCCAGATTTCCTCATGGGTATCATTACTGGTGCTGGAATACAAGGTGTGATGATGCTTAATGGAGGTTTCTTCCGACTGCCGAATGATCTTCCTAACCCTTTTTGGAGATACCCAATGTACTACATTGCATTCCATAAGTATGCAAACCAAGGATTCTACAAGAACGAGTTTGAAGGACTAACATTCCCTGATAACCTAGCTAATGGACCACCTACCATCACTGGTGAAGAAATCTTGCGAAACACTTGGCAGGTGGAGATGGGCTACACTAAGTGGATTGATCTTGCTATTTTGTTTGGGATGGTGGTTTTATATCGACTTATATTTTTGGTAATTATAAAGACTGTTGAAAAGGTTAAGCGTCGTTAAAGCTCATGGAACATGGACCTCCCAAGCATTTGAAATAGATCATAGAGAACTCATAATCTGCACGTTCAAGCAAAGTAGCAGTGTCTTCCTAATAATTTGAAGTTGCATATGCGCTCTGTTTCAGCATTAATGTTTTTTGAAAAATTGGTCATTTTTCAAATAATATTTTTTGGAAAACTATTTCATTTTTTAGTATTTAGTAATGACTTTGAAAATGAGCTTGAAAATGTTTTCTAGTATTTGGTATGCGTAAAGAAGAATGGTAAAAATTGAATAATTCTGTCATTTCTTGATGGGTTATCACTAAACTCTTTCAAATGGTAACAAGCACCATGATAAGGGAAAATAATTCATTTTTGAACTCCATAACCAACATCACCAAGATAATATTTACTTACTAGTTTATAGTCAAAAAGGAAAAGAAATCACTCCCAAAGCTAGTATCTATAATAAAATCATTTTCTAGTCCTATAATAGCTTTGGGAATTTTTAATCCCCTTAGATAATGCATCATTTAAGACGTGAGTTATGTGCACTTCCTTCCCAACCAACTAATACATAAGTGAATTTTAAGTCAAATGTAGCAGTAGCAAGGACATTTTGTGTTGTTCCATCCTTTCAACCGCGAAACCTTTCTTGAATTTGAAGTGGAACATATGCACGAACATGAGTTCCATCAATTGCTCCCACACAATCCTAATTACAACCAATATAAGTTACATTGATTTTACATCTTTACATGTATAAAAAAAGGAAAATGAAAGCCTTTAAAACTACCTTGAAATAGGGGGCTAAACTAGCTGCTATTCCTTATCTCTAAAGGTCTATCTTGGTCAAGTAGTCTAATCACATGTTTGTACAATTGTAGAACTACTCTAAGGACATGCTTAAAGTATCGGTGCACTGTCTCAACTGATTTACAAAACCTCCCACCAACAACTCGAAATCTCGCATTATACCTAATAGTGTGTAAAAAAATTAACACTTGTTCTCTAATGGACATGTGAATGGTTTCTTGAAGTAAATTATTCTCACACAGAATTCTACATAGCGCATAAAAAGCAAAGGGTCTCATCCTTATATTATAGACACAACGCACATCACCTGTATAAAGAATATCACTCATATATGACTATCTTTCATAGTCTCGATTGACATGAGGTTCTTTAGGTATAACACTCCTAGATCTTAATTCTTTCAAAAGAACAACCCAAAGCAATGACAGATGTAGCTGCCCCCATTATGGCAGCAAAAAGTGATGGGTTATCCATCTACATTCCAAATAAATATGATAATATTAAATTAAATGTATACTTAAAAAAAGACACCTAAAAATAAAATTTTCATGGAATATATATACAAGAACATCGATTATCTAATATATTTTTGGAACAAAGGAATGAAAAAAAATTCACTATTAATAGCAATATTTTGGAAAAAAAGGAATGAAAAAAATTCATTGTTATATGATAAGTACTAGTATTATACTCGTGCGATACACGGCTTAATAAAAAACGTATATATAAATTTTAAAAAATATATTTTTTGATAATATAATCAAATCTAATAACAAATAAAATAGTAAAAAATTAAAAAAAAAAAATTTAAGTTACATGGAAAATGTATATTATGTAAGTTTTTTTTTTTTTTTTTTTTTTTTTTTTTTTTTTTTTTTTTTTGCAAAAGAAGATATTATAAAATTTTGGGTGTGAAAGCCCAGCGCTATGTATTGGGCCTGGGGCCCAATTTGAATATCACTGTTTGTCCGAAGAGGTAAAAGGGATTAGGGCTGAGTCCGTTTGGTGGAAATGCACTTGAAAATGAATGTTGGTATACGTCCGAAGACAATTCTGTTGGTCCGAAGAGGTCCCCCTCATCGGATCATTAGAGAACTTGATCAAGCAAATATATTGCAGACCTGAGCGACCTTCCCAGCTGATTCTACGGTAAAAAGCGAACTCTGGGCATGCCTAGGAATGAGAAGAACATAAAATATCTTAAAGGAAAAGCTGCTACCACCGCATTTAATGCACTGCAGCAACTTTCCTAGCTGCATTTATGTGGAGAAGACACCTGAACAGTTCAACCTTAGCTACTACCACTCACAGCAGATTAAAGCAAATGCCTGATGTGACATGTACTCAAGTGAATGCTTGGATGAAGAACAAGTGTACGGTGAAGATGAGGAAGAATGAAGATATATAAAGGGAGTAGGTCTCTGAAATGAAGGAGGAAAAAATTGTATTCATTTTGTCTATAAATATTAAGCCTCTTCGGATTCTAGAGAGATTTACTCAATAATAGTCTGAATATCGTTTTATCCTTTCCTGCATATTTAAATCGTTGCTAAATCCATATCCAGCCCAGCTGTTTAACCCATTCTCTACAAATTTATTGTTCAGGGTTCATTGGGCTCACAATCTGCAAAGCCTGTGCTTGGCCTACCAAATTTGGACCCTACAATTGGCGCCGTCTGTGAGAAATAGCTTGAGCAAAGGTGGAAGCAACACCTCATAAATGGCTGAACAAAGGCAACGTCCAGTGGAGTCCAGGGCATTTCAGCGCACCGATCCCTTTCTTAATCTGGAACGGAGGCAGGATCGTAAAGGTAGCGTACACATCGCACATGACGATCGAAACCAGTCGCATGGAGAGAGCCACATGTCCCATGCAGAGAAAAACTAAAGCATGCAATTAGAAATTGAAAGGCTAAAGAGGGAGCTACGCCATGCAAAGAGGAAACGCATTTCCTTGTACTCTAATGAAGATTCTGAGGACGAACAGGACGTTGTCTACAAGCAGAAACTTCGAACACCAGTCAGCGAGTCCTTTCCTTATGAGGAGATGCACCATCGTGAGAGGAATCCTCGGAGCCCCTTACCTAGGGGCATAGGAAACGATGCTATGAGTAAAGCTCTGGATCAGATTTCCAGATCTCCTTTTACACGTAACATCGAGAATGCAAGACTTCCTCGACGTTTCCACCAGCCTATATTCACCATCTACAACGGCCGGACAGATCCTGTGGAACATGTGAGTCATTTCAACTAGAGGATGGCCATTCACTCCAGGGATAAGGCCTTAATGTGCAAGGTCTTCCCGTCCAGACTGGGAACGATCGCCATGAGATGGTTCGATAGTCTGAAAGTGAACTCCATAAGCTCTTTCCAAGAGCTAACTCAGGCATTTGGGTTGCGTTTTGTCACATGTCGAAGGGTTCCGTAGTCCATGGCCTCCCTATTATCCGTCAGCATAAGAGAGGGTGAAACTTTGAAGTCATATTCAGATAGATTCTGGGAAACATATAACGAGATGGAGGAAGATTGTGACCTGGTGGCCATCAGCTCTTTTAAGTTAGGCCTTCCTACTGAACATGGCTTGAGGACGTCCCTAACAGGCAAACCTGCTACCAGTGTACGCTAGTTGATGGATAGGATTGACAAGTACAAAAGAGTTGAAGAAGACCAATAGCAGGGTAAGAGAAAGGATAAGGTTATCCCTCAGGAGAGGAGGGATTTCAGGTCGGACCGGCAGAACCATAATAGGTCGAGAAAGGATTGGGTCAGACAGGGTTTAGCGAACCTTCAGACAGTCAATGCTGTGTTTCGTGAGCCAGTGCATCAAGTCCTGGAGAGAATCAAGAATGAGCCTTTCTTTAATAGGCCAAACAAGATGGTCGGAAACCCTGAAAGGCGCAACCACAATCTCTACTGCCAATATCATCTTGACCATAGGCATACTACTGAGGACTGTAGGAGCTTGTGGGACCATTTGGATCAACTTGTCAGCGAGGGCAAGTTAAAACAACTTTTACACTACTCCTATGGTCAGGGAAACCAGGCAAACGCAGGCTCTCAGAGAGATGATTCTGTAAAACCCCCTTTGGGCACGATAAATGTTATCTTTGCCGCACTAGGGAGGACAGGGTCTTGCCCATCCAGAATACTATCAGTCGCTCGGCTGCCCTCGGAGAGTGTTAATAGAGAGCCGAAGAGGCCTAAGATGGAGGTTCAACCAGTTTTTGGCTTTTCGGACGAGGACAAAATCGAGACTATACAACCGCATGATGATACTCTGGTGGTTACTCTCAGAATAGGTGGATACGACATGAAGAGAGTGATAGTAGACCAAGGCAGTACCGCAGAAATAATGTACCCAGACCTTTATAAGGGGCTGAACTTAGCTCTTGAAGACTTAACGCCCTACAGTTCCCCTTTGGTGAGTTTTGATGGCAAAGTGGTCATCCCGAAAGGCCAGATCAGACTACCTGTGCAAACCGGGTCTGAGACGGTAGAGGTGGATTTTATAATGGTGGACGCCTACTCACCCTACACCGCGATTGTGGCTAGACCTTGGCTTCATACCCTCGGGGCCGTATCCTCTACTTTTCATCAGAAGGTTAAATACCCGTCCGAAGGGCGAGTCGAGGAGATCCGATGAGATCAATTTACGTCCAAACAATGTCTAGTGGCAGCTATCCAGCACAAACCTTAGGCTGAGTCCTCGGACCGTAACGATGAGAGTTTATAGCAGTTAAGACCTTCGGTACTAGACACTGAAACCTCAGCCAAAGAGGCAGAGTGTGAAAGCTTGGTGAGAATAGTTGTTGATAACGACCTAGAGAAGTTCTTTCAAGTGAGATCCATGTTGCCTCCTCAAGAAAAGGAAGAGCTGGTAGAGTTTCTCAGAGCCAATGTTGATGTATTTGCATGGGACTCCGCAGAAGCCCCAGGAGTAAGCCCAGAGTTCATTTGCCACCATCTAAACGTTAATCCCACCGTCGTCCCCAAGAAACAACCGCTCTGGCGTCCATCAAGGGAACACACAGATGCGGTCAGGGAAGAAGTAATGAAACTCAAGCAAGCAGGGGCTATTAAGGAAATCTTTTATCCTGAATGGCTGGCTAACACGGTGGTGGTAAAGAAGAAAAGCGAAAAATGGCGGGTGTGCGTGGATTTCACTGACCTTAATAGAGCTTGTCCGAAGGATCCGTTTCCAATGCCGAAGATAAACCAACTAGTTGATGCTGCCGTTGGACACCCTCGGATGAGTTTCTTGGACGCATTTCAAGGTTATCATCAGATACCACTAGCTCTGGGTGATTAGGAGAAAACAGTTTTCGTGACCCCTGTGGGGAATTACCATTACAAGGTAATGCCGTTCGGCCTGAAAAACGCAGGAGCTACCTATCAAAGGATGATAACCAGGATGTTTGAGCCGCAGTTGGGTAAAAGCATGGAGGTTTATATTGATGACATGGTGGTAAAAAGCAAGGTTATTGTTGGGCACATTGGGGATCTCAAGGATGTTTTTGAAATTCTAAGGGGACACAGACTACACTTAAACGCGTCCAAGTGTTCGTTTGGTGTAGGATCAGGCAAGTTCTTAGGATACATGGTGACTCACAGGGGGATTGAAGTTAACCCCGATCAGATAAAGGCCATCAACAACTTACGAGCTCCTCAGAACCCCAAGAAAATTCAGAAGCTGACTGGGATGACTGTTGCCCTTAATAGGTTCATTTTTAGATCAGCAGATAGGTGTAGGCCTTTTTTCTCATTAACTAACAAATGGAAGGGTTTCGAATGGACTGAGGAATGTGCCGTTGCTTTTCAGCAACTTAAGGACTACCTAGCTCGACCTTCAATCATGTCCAGTCCTGAGCCAGATGAGGTCTTGTTTGCTTACATCGCTGTAGCTCCTAATGCTGTAAGCTTGGTGTTAATACAGACAGACTGTGGTGTCCAAAAACCAATTTACTACGTAAGTAAGTCACTGCATGAAGCTAAAATTCGCTATTTGCCACTGGAAAAGGCCATCCTGGCTGTGGTGCTTGGTACAAAGAAGCTGCCTCATTATTTTCAAGCCCACACTGTTATAGTCCTCACCCAGCTCCCACTCAGGGCCATACTCTGAAGCGCCGATTACACTGGAAGGATTGCCAAATGAGGCACGATCCTAGGGGCTTTTGATATCAAATACATGCCTCACACATCAGTGAAAGGCCAGATCCTTGCGGACTTGGTGGCCGAGTTCACGGAGCCCCATTCAGAAGAAGTAACACTAACTCTGGGCCTGGATGGAAAGTCTGTTGGCATGGTTTCTCTACGAAGCCCTTTGCCCTGGGAAGTGTACGTAGATGGCGCATCGAATCAGAGAGGTTCAGGAGTGGGACTAGTGTTGATATCCCCAGAGAGAATTGTCATTGAAAAAGCGTTAAGGCTGGATTTCTCAGCGACGAATAACAAGGCAGAGTATGAGGCCCTATTGATGGGAATGACGATGGTGCGAAGGATGGGAGGAAAGTCAGTTGAGATGTTCTCGAACTCAAGATTAATCGTTGGTCAAGTGCAAGGTGAATTCGAGGCGAAAGACGAAAGAATGCAGGGGTACTTGAGCCAAGCTAAGTCCCTGCAGTCAGAGTTTGAATCTTTTAACCTGCGGCACGTCCCCAGAAGCGGTAACACACATGCTGATTCTTTGGCCACGTTTGTCACCTTTTCGGCGCAAGAATTACCAAAGGTTATCCTCATTGAGGACATGCATAAACCTACAAAATTAAGAAAAGAGGCAGTCCAGGTTCATTATATTAGGGCCGACCTAAGCTGGATGGATCCTATCACCAAGTTCTTGAAGGACGATGTATTGCTCGAAGAAAAAGGGGAAGCGGACAAAGTACGGAGGAAAGCTAAGAGGTTCTGGCTGTCCGAGGACCATAAACTGTATAAGCGTTCCTATTCGGGTCCATACTTATTGTGCACGCATCCTGAGGCAGCTGAATCACTACTAGAAGAATTACATGAAGAGATCTGTGGGAGCCATACTGGAGGTAGATCCTTAGCTCACCGAGCCATTACTTAAGGTTATTGGTGGCCAAATATGCAGAAAGAGGCCCTTGAATATGTTAAAAAATGTGACCAATGCCAACAGTTTGTGCCGAACATACATCAACCAAGTGGCACTCTTAATCCACTATTAAGCCCATGGTCTTTCGCTCAATGGGGATTGGATATCGTGGGCCCATTCCCTAAGGCGGCAGGAAACAAGAAGTACCTTTTGGTCGGCACGGACCACTTTACCAAATGGGTCGAGGCTGAACCTCTAGCAAACATCAGGGATGTAGATGTAAAGAAATTCATCTGGAAAAATATTGTCACTCGGTTTGGGGTCCCGCATACCCTCATATCGAACAATGGGCTTCAGTTTGATAGCAAAGCTTTCAGGGGTTATTGTGGCGAACTGGGAATCACAAACAGATACTCCACCCCTGCTTATCCCCAGGGAAATGGGCAAACGGAAGCTGTTAATAAAGTCATAGTTAACGGATTAAAGAAGAGGCTGGACGATGCGAAGGGTAGATGGGTGGAAGAACTGCCCCACGTGTTGTGGGCATACAGAACTACACCTTGCAGGTCTACTGGGGAGACCCCATTTTCAATGACCTATGGGGCTAAAGCTATTATACCTCTGGAGACTGGGTTCCTAACATACAGGACTAGCTCGTTTAATCCGGTCGGCAACGACAGGCAGCTAGAAAAGAGTTTGGATCTAATTGAAGAAAGGAAGGAAAATGCAATGGTCCAACTGGCATTACCAACAAAAGCTCAAGCAAGGCTACGATGCCAACATAAGGCTGAGACCTTTAGAACTTGGTGATTTGTTGCTAAGGAAAGTGGTGGGTACTGCAAAGAATCCAGCTTGGGAAAAACTAGGACCAAATTGGGAAGGACCATATCGTATCACTTCAAGGGCTGGTATCGGAGCATATTTCTTAGAAGATTTGGATAATCATGTAGTATCCCGGCCGTGAAATGTAAATAACCTCAAAAAGTATTATTATTAAGTGAATCATTCCTTCAGTCAATGTACCATTTTATTATGCTAAGAATTATCCTAAGTGTTTAAACTTAAATTCAATCATGCCTGTAGTCCTCGGACCAGATGATTTGGGTTAGTTAACACTCGTTTACAATTCTCCTAAGTGTTTAAACTTAAATTCAATCATGCCTGTAGTCCTCGGACCAGATGATTTGGGTTAGTTAACACTCATTTACAAGTCTCCTAAGTGGTTAAACTTAAATTCAATCATGCCTGTAGTCCTCGGACCAGATGATTTGGGTTAGTTAACACTCATTTACAATTCTCCTAAGTGGTTAAACTTAAATTCAATCATGCCTGTAGTCCTCGGACCAGATGATTTGGGTTAGTTAACACGTTTACAGTTCCTATTAATGCTTAAACTTAAGTGAGCTTCATTTTATTAAGTAACTCCCCTACGAACAGTTTTTCTCAAGTATTATTGCCTACATCATCAGCATGGTACAGTGATTAGGTTTACAATTTCCCCCAAGTGTTTTGAATTTGAGCTTAACTATGTCTAATTCTCGGACCAAGTTACTTTCGCCAATCAACATTCCAATGCAGTCGTTATTATCACAAGGACTCCCTAGCCGTGTTTAAGTCAAAATCATGGTATTAAGTGATTCTCATTTATCAAGCTATTGTTACTTGCTGTAATGATGCATCATGACATATACTGTGATAGTGATAAAGGTAAAAAGGGAACCATTTCATTGATCAAACGGAACTAACTTAGTTACAAAGAAAAAAAAAAAAAAGGGTCTGACTATTACAAGTAAATATAGCAAAAAAAATATGCTAATAAAACCCCTAAACACCTAGACCTTCTTCTGAGGCAATGGGTCAATCTTGGAGGGTTCGCCCATGTCACCGGTCTGACCAGCTGCCTGGCTTGCCTCAGTAAGGTCTGGAAGGTTTTGGTCGGCCGATGAAGCGTCCAAGGTTTCTGGCAGGTCGCAAATATCGGGGTGGTAGTAAATACTCCTAGGCTACCTCAGGGCAAACTCTGGGGGGACTCCAGTCACATCAAGGCCTTTGCCCCACGTTATATCACAATACTCCTTGCAGACTTTCGCAAACTCCTCAGTCAGCCTCGTTTGGGTCTCCTTCACCCCTAGCATATAGGCAGCTTGTTTTTCAACCTCAAGTGCTTCCTTGGCCAATTGAGCGTCCTCTTTGGCCAATTTAGCAGAATTCCTGGCTTTGTCAAGCTCGGCCCGAAAACTCTTCACCAATGCCTTCTCAGTTTCCAGGTTGATCTCGGTAGTGTACAGTTTCTGGCGTTGGTCTTCGGCCTGCCTTTCAGCACTCTTAAGGCCCGCTTCCAGACTTTTTCTCTCCTTCGTCTCCTTTTTCAACTGCTCGGATACATGGGCGCACTCATCCTTTAGGCTTCCCAATGCCTTCTCAGCCTCCGCCCGAGAGTGGACCTCCGCTTGGACTTCGAAGTGGGCTTTCTTGTTCCATTCCTCAGCCACATATACTTGTTGAGCGATCTCCGTGATAGATTAAGAATTTTTTAGTTGTGAACACAGAAAAGAGTTAAGAAGATGGGTCAATTCTCTTACCATGGCTAAATCCCTTTTAAGGGATAGAAAGAGTTCCTGCTGGCTGAAGCGCCTATAGGACTCCATGTCCTTCGGGAGGAGTAGAGGTTGCTCCAATGCCTCTGCGATATGGCCGACTCTCCCTCCAGCATAGTTTCTAAGGGAAGCATCATATGGGATGGCTGCACCATCCAATGTTAACTTTGGGGACCATATTCGAGCTCCTCGGCGCACGTCTGCGGCCAAAGGGTCTTCTCTACTCTCAGTAGATGAAGCCCTTCTACTTCTAGTGTCATAGGCTGTTTTCTGTTGTTTGGGCCCCTTCGAAGGCGCCACCTCTTTCTCTTGAGGAGGGGGAGGAGGAGGGGGAAGAGTGACCGTTGGCTGAGATGTACTAGCACCTTTGGTCACAGCCTTCGGCCTTCTGTTCTTCATCAAATCTGTCAAACTCTGCATGTCTTCGTCAGAAGAGTCGTCTGGCACGTCTATCCTCTATGGGAGAACAACAGATTGCCTATCAATCCCCTCATCGGTGTCCAAAATCTGAACCTCCTCTAAAGCTTCCCCTTCGAATCTGAACTGGTCAATCTGCTCGTTAAGTGAAGGGGTTGAAGAAGTAACTCTCTATCCCTCTGCTGCTGGTTCAAGAGGAACCTGCTGAACAGGTTGAACGAGCAACGGTATGCTCTGTGGGTTTGGGTGTGACACAGGAGCAAGGTCAAAGGGAGTCAAAAAATCCTTCCGAACAACGTCGATACGGTTAATGTGGCGGTCTCCGAGTGTTATCGTGTTGCCGATTGGCTGAAAATCTTTTGACTTTGGGGTATAGTCGAGGATAAGATGCACGGCCCTAAGTTGCCCATCTTCACTTGCGAAAATCTCTGATCGAAGAAGGAAATTGAGTGCTGCAGTGTTTGTAAGGCTCAGCTGAGGAGCAACGTGATTCCTATCTGTAAACATCACAATAAAACTGTCAGAAAACTTAAAACGTGATAGAGAGAGAAGGCCGAATCATTGAAAGTAAAAATCCTTAATCTATTGTTAGGAAACCTAAATATGGGATATCCCACCTAGCTCTCCTGGCTGGGTTGGGCAATGAAGTCCGTCATGCCACGCACCTGAGACGATCAGATAGTCATCTTTCATCCCTTTGTTAGATTTGGGAAGACAAGAGAGGAGCCTGACGATATCGGATCGGGATCTAAGATAGTATCCCGACCCTTGTTTGGTACGACACTCGTACATGTGTACCACATCGAGCCAGGTGAGTCCCAACCCTAGATGTTGGTTCAAGTCATTAACTGCTCCTAAAATTCTAAACGTGTTAAGTGCGCACTGCTCAGGGCTAAGTCTATGGTTTCGGAGATAGTCTCTGGTAACGCGACCCATGGAGATGGTCATTCCTCCTTCTAGGAAGGCGATAATGGGGATTACAACTTCGCCCACTTCTCGGTTTGTTAGTAAATCTTCCGAAGAGCAATATCTCAAGCCCACATCCTAAGGAATGCAATACGTCGCCCTAAACTTCTCCATCTAGGAAGGACTATTCATTAGATATTTAAATCTACCCATTTTCAGTTAGGATAGAGGGGAAAGGTGCAAAACAGTGACTGGGGAGCGACTATCCAAAGGCCGAAGAGGCAAACCGAAAAGAATATGAAAGTCTCAAGTGAGGAACTTACGCAGAATTAAATTGAAGAATGACCTTTAAGTTTCGTAGGAACATCATAGCTGATCCTGGGGTGAGTTGGAGTTGATGACAGGAAGGGCTTTGTGAGCGTGAATGCTTGAGTTCGCTGAGTCTCTGGAATTTGCAAAGTAAAGGGGAAAATAACCCCTTTTGGGGCTTTATATAGGGGCAGGCAAAATGGTGGGATTTGTCCCATCCAAATTTTGGGAAAAATCATGTCCGTTGGATCAATAACCCACCGTTGGATCCCATAGACAAGACGCCGCTTGGAGCAATTAATGGCGCCTTGAAAACGGTGCAACAACAGCGGCAATAATGAAGCGCCTAAATTTATGCGCATACATGTGTGGATTTAGGGATTCAATGATTTCAAAGCTTTTATCTCGCAAAAAATCAAAATCCTATTTTTTCTCTTCGGATGCGAGGGAAAAATTAGAATTTTGAGGGGCTATTGTGGGTGTGAAAGCCCAGCGCTACGTATTGGGCTTGGGGCCCAATTTAAATATCACTGTTTGTCTGAAAAGGTAAAAGGGATCAGGGCTGAGTCCGTTTGGTGGAAAAGCACTTGAAAATGAATGATGGTATACGTCCGAAGACAATTCTGTTAGTCCGAAGAGGTCCCCCTCATCGGATCATTAGAGAACTTGATCAAGCAAATATACTGCAGACCTGAGCGACCTTCCCAGCTGATTTCACAGTAAAGAGCGAACTCTAGGCATGCCTAGGGATGAGAAGAACATAAAATATCTTAAAGGAAAAGCTGCTACCATCGCATTTAATGCACTGTAGCAACTTTCCTGGCCGCATTTATGTGGAGAAGACACCTGAACAGTTCAACCTCAGCTACTACCACTCACAGCAGACTAAAGCAAACGCCTGATGTGACATGTACTCAAGTGAATGCTTGGATGAAGAACAAGTGTACGGTGAAGATGAGGAAGAAGGAGGATATATAAAGGGAGTAGGTCTCTGAAATGAGGGAGGAAAAAATTGTATTCATTTTGTCTATAAATATTAAGCCTTTTCGGATTCTAGAGAGATTCACTCAATAATAGTCTGAACATCGTTTTATCCTTTCCTGCATATTTGAATCGTTGCTAAATCCATATCCAGCCCAGCTGTTTAACCCATTCTCTACAAATTTATTATTCGAGGTTCATTGGGCTCACAATCTGCAAAGCCTGTGCTTGGCCTACCAAATTTGGACCCTACAAAAATAATTTAAAAAATTATGGCAACTTTTAAATTTCTAAAAGCTCTTAGTGGTAAAATTGTAATTTAATTTTATATATATACATATAGATATAAAAGTATCTAAACCTTCTAAGGTAACACAATCAAAATAATTTCAAAAATAGATAAATAAAAGTACATAAAGAGAAAACAAAATTTGTATTGCAATTTAAATGTAAAAGTTTACATATAAATTACCTGTATCTAGCCATTTTGATATTGGCACTCATGTCTAGCCATTTTAATATTGTCATAATTGAGGAAATAATCTGCACAATCAATTAAGAACACCAAATCAAAAAATACATCAATAATTAAAATGAATTGCATCATGTAAAATATTTAAAAAAATCATAGAACTTAAGTAATTGTTGAACTACGTTAATAGAAAAATAGAAACACAAAAAAAATAAAATAAAAATAAAAAGAAGATAGCTATTCTCACTGAAAAACTCAAATCCTTACTTCTGCAATTCTTCACTTAATTTTGGTTTTTTATTGATTGATTTTAGCATTCTTAAATAGTAGAGTAGAGTAGACTCAATAGAGTTTTAGTTCAACTCAATTTCTCTTGGATTCAAACTTAATTTGTGGAGGTGTGAAATGTTAACTCAATCATATATTGAGTTGCTTTATTTATTTATTTTTATGTGTTTTTTATTTATTGATTGATTTTAGCATTCTTAAATAGTTTTAGTTCAACTCAATTTCTGTTGGATTCAAACTTAAATTGTGGAAGCGTGAAAAATAATCACGTTTCTTTTTTTTTAATCCAAAAATTTGTAGCTAATAGGTGTAGTAATATAATTTAAATGAAAAAAAAAAAAAAAAAAGATTAGATGAAGATGAAGATTTTGGATTGTAATCAAATTAAGAAGAAATAGATGAAGAAAAGAATTTGGATTGTATGCAAATTAAGATTTTTAAAAACTTAGAAATTATAAGAGAAAAAGAAAAGAAAAAAATCTAATTTTTTAAAGAATCTATAAATATTGCTGCAATTTAAGATTATACCACTTTTTTTTTCTTTTTCTCTTTTTTTGGTAGTATATGATTACTGCAATTTAAGATACATTAGACCTTTTGATTTAGTGTTGTATACGTTGTTGCAATTTAAGATGCATTAAACCTCTTTTTTTTTCTTAGTGTAGTAAACCGGCTGCAATTTAAGATGCATTAGACTTTTTTTTTAATGGAGTAATTAAAAAATAAGAAGAATTAGATTACACTACGTTGCTACAATAAAAAATAAATAAAAAAAATTTTTGCAAAGTTCTACATATAGATTACAAACCTTTCTTAAGATGCTTGAAATCTTTCTTGACAAACCTAAAAAATAAAAAATAAAGAATAAAATTAAACCAAGTTTTTTTAAAAAATAGAACCATATAGATTGCAAAATTGTATGTAAATTTAATAGTCTATGATTGGAATTTACTACGACAACTAACATATGAGTCTATGACCACTTATTATAGGGCTTTAAAATAAATAAATAAATTTATCATTTCAACTTTGATTATACTAATTTAGTCAAATAAGTTCCATAATTGTAATGAAAAAAAAAAAAAAACACCTATTTTATAGTGATGGCTCAAGAGTAAAAATTATCAATACATAAAAAAATTGATATTGGAAGAATGATGACATTGTAAAGATTCAAAAAATTTGGGAATTAAATTTCCAAAATTTGGCCATTTAAAAAAAAAAAAAAAAGATTAATGAAATTACCAACCTTATTGACCTTCAAAACTTGCCAGTGCCATAAGTCATCTTTTATTTCTTGCAACATTTCTGTCACTTCCTTGCTTAAGGCAACTTGGAGAAATTTTGTTTTTTTTGTTAACCATCTCTATTTGAATCTATTTGAATTAATGAGAGTGTATAAAACATGTTATAAGAATTAAACAAAAAATTGTAAGTAAAAACTTGATAAGAAGAATTCAATAAAGAAATTGATTAGAATAAATGATCTCATGGACAAGTAAAAGTAAAACATGTTAATAAGAACAATTCAATAAAAACTTTTGATGTGAAACTCTTACCCTTATGCTCCAAATTTGATTTGATGAAGATTGAACAAACTTAGGATATAATTAAATATTGGACAACAAAATAATTAAATTGGATCAAACCATTAACATATAAATTAGATAAAACATAAGGAAATTAGCTTAAACAAAAGGCAACAAATACATAAAACGTATTCAATTTGATTAGTAAACAAATATATACCTACATGATTGTAGGTAGGAAAATGGAAGCCTAAACCAAAAAATTGTATAATAAGTTGGAGAATGAAAAAAAATACACCAACCGTGTATATATATATATATATACATACTCGACCTAAAAAAGGAGTCCAAATAAAAATCAAATACCCTAAACTCCTTGAAGTCTATGTTAATATCATTCTCAAAAAAAAAAAAAAAAAAAAAGTCTATGTTAATATAGATCTCTGAAGAAGTTGATACGAAATATAATTCTTTTTATTTAGAAATTTCCTAATTATGCGTTAATTTCCTGATTTTATATATATATATATATATACACATATCACCATGTACATCTATCAAACTTTTTCTCTTCCGGTCTACCTTTTTATACTCACCAATAATACCTTTTTCTTTGGGGGATATATATATATATATATATGGATTTTTGGATAGATTTACATTATATATGGTTTGTTAGGATTATTCATCAAAGCTGTTAGGTTCTAAGGTCTTAGGATTTTATGTATTTAGAACTCTAATTTGTAATGTTGGCAAACCATGATCAAAACAATGTATTTAGTCTTATTTAGGCTTGCTCAAAGTTGGTCTATTATTGTAAATTTGGAATCGAGTGGTTGCAGAAGTACTTTGGACTTTCGGCCTAGCTCGATCGATCGAAAATCGCACAGGTTGATTTTTCTGCAGAATTTCCAACTCAGCCCTACTTCATTAAACGTTTAAGGTTTTATGTTTTTACCCTAAGTATTTAAACAAAACCCTAGCCACGTTTTTTAAGGTTGTCCACATTGTATTATTGCTCATATTTTGCTGTTTTGTGTGAATTTCTTGTGAGATCTTAGAGGAGCTTTTCTTTACACAAAACTTAGGGTTTTCAAGGTAGAGATGATTTCAACATCTTGAAGATCATTACAGTTGCAACCATTGGAACTTAAAGAAGAACAAGCGAGGAGCTTGTAGCTGATTGAGGAATTCAAGAAAGAAGGAGTCCGTGGATTCGGAGCTTGCACGTGGTCGTGTCAGTAAGTTCTACTGGTGGGTAGCATTAAGAAGTCAAGCGGGGAGCTTGTAAGTCCTTTTGTAAGAACTTCAATTCTTTCTTAGTGAATTCTGTTTTGCCTTGAGGATCGGTGGGTCAAATCCTCCTCAAGTTTTTACCATGTGGTTTCCTGGGTGATCATATCATTGTGTTATTTATTATTCCGCTGCTTTATATTTTTTTATATGATTATTTGATTGTTTTAACCTAGTATTGCATAATTTGACTAAGTAACAACTTGGCTAATTAACTAGGCTACGCAATCTGGTTGTTTTTAAGGGGTCTAAAACCGTTCAAAAGCCTAGATCTAAATGCTGATATACATCACCATATGATATTTATTGAAGTTTTCCTCGGCCAGTCAACTTTTTATCTTCAGAAACAGCGCTTTTTCTTTTTTTTTAAAAGGGTGATATATATATATATATATATACAGTTTTTTGGGATAGATTTACAATGCCGTGATACTATTAATTTAAGATGCATTAGACCTTTATTTTTAAATGGAGTAATTAAAAAATAAGAAGAATTAGATTACACTACATCTACTGCAATTTAAGATACATTAGACTTTTTTTATGTAAATGTTTTCTTTTTAAAATCTAAAAATTTAAAATTTTTTTTGCAATTTGGTGCTGCTACTTGGCGCAACCACAACGTCTAAGCCCAACTTTTATTTTATATATATATATATAATATAATATGATATAGGTATATAATGATAAGTATAGCAACATAAATCACTGCAACGCTATTGGTAAATCATTCACACATCAGTGAATCCTTATAATGATGATAAGTAACACCTGCCAAGTAGTGTGGCAGTAAAATTCCTACTGCACACGTCAACTGATCATAAGGATTCTCTGGAAACGCTCTAGAAACACAACTCTAGAAACGTTATTGATTATAATGAAGCGGTTTGTTTTACTGTCACACTACTCTGGAAACACTAAAATTCCTACTACGCTTGTCAACTGATTAAAGAAAAAAAAGGGATTTCACACATCCTAAAAATCATGTGGGGTTGTTATATTAAAAGACCCTATTGGTTTTGGCTTCACGCATAAAAATCTATGCAATTATAACCTATGCAATTTTATCTATAAATAAGACCTGCCGTTTCCACCAAAAAAAAAAAAAAAAAATTTATAACCTATGCAATTATGTAAATTAATGGACTATAACCTATGCAATTATGTAAAGCAATTATGAAAATGAATAAACGCTAGACCATACAAAGCCAACATACTGTACAATTAGAAAACAAATAAACACGAGAGGTGAACACCATATTTGTGAGGGAGAAAACAAAGAAAAAAAGTACTGCTCCAGTTCATCAACACGATGAAGATCACAAAATTCTTTGGTTATAAAACCCTATGGTGTACAAACACAGCAGCTTCTTTAAGAGAAATATGAACTAGGGCATATGTCTCTGGTTCACAATATACTTGTGAAAAACTTTTGCATTGAGGTGTATCATTTGTGACAGCCCTTAAAACAATCCTTATATATGTTTAGGGTTGTGAGAAAAGAAAGCCCAAACATCTATACACGGATTGGATGAAAACCAGAACTGAAAATCTGATTTTCTTAAATCTCGATAGATACCCTATCTATCGAGCAGCTATCGAGCATCGAGCTTAAACAGCCTTTTAAACCTTAATAGATATTAGCTGTCAAGCTTTAAAATCTAGCACTTCTTCACTTATTTCTTAGACAGACTTGCATGATTTTAACACTTAGACCTTGTTCCTTGAAGCATTAAACACATCCTAGATCTACCCAATTCTATATTGACATATGTTCCTAATATGATTCACATATGTCCTAACAAAAAATATTGAAAGCGCCAAACCAATATTGTTTCCCTTGACAAGCAAAAGAAAATATATATAGGGGTTAAGAGCAGTGAGTGAGAGAGCTTGTTTTTTGAATATTTTTTTTATTGGAAAACAAGCAATAGAAAATAAGCCCTCTTTTTATTAGGGTTTTCTATTGAGTAAAGATAATTTTCCGTTGATTGATTTTTTTAATACTACCAAACACTAAAAAATGTGGAAAATTATCTTTACAAAAGGTTTTTCCGCGAAACAACTAGAGTGATAGTTTCTCTTCTTTGTCACCACCTCACCGATATAAGAAATTAGATTTTCTCATGGCAAAAACACCCGTAGTGCAATAACATACGGTTCACTTAAGTGTGTTTGAGAAAGTAGTACTCCATGTAAATGTGAATGGTAGGGCATTGAGGTTAGGTACCCGTGTGCCACTGTGCTAGGTGCATTTGTATAAGGACAGTGATGTAAGTACATTTATATAATTGAATGTTCGTATACTATGTTTGTTTGTATACTATATATATTCGATGCAGTAGATACGATCCATAAAACAAAAAGAGGCATGAGAAAATTATAGTATACAAACATTCTACGTGTGGAGTTAATCATTGGTTATAAACTTCACATGCTACGTGTATATTATATGACGCATGAAATAATTATTATTAAGTATAGACATGTCTTATTAATCTCTCATATTTGTCCTTAAGTATTGCTTATGAACAAAGATGGGTAAGTCTCTTACCCCTAATAAAATTATTTATTGGCTAAAGTTGTCTTATTATCTATATATATATATAAAACCGAAGCTTTTGAAACTCTCACAATTTTCCACATCATCACTATTTTCTTTTTCTTTTTATTTTTGATTCTTTTTATTTTAGGTTTTATATCTTATAACAATATTATTGAAAAACGTATACAAATTTGGAGGCCTATTTAAGAGCTCCATAAAACTTGATGGACAAGAAAATATATTATAAAATAAGCCCTAATTAATACCTAACCATAATAGGAACCAAATTTGACCTAAAAAAACATTAAAAGAGCCTAAAAACAAGGAAATAAATCATCTAGACCTAAAATAACGTTTTTTGCATAAAAATACTAAAATATCTTCTCTCCTTAAAACCCTAGCAATTACCATCTCAAATTTTTTATTTGCTTTCATATGTGCCTGAAATTTTCATTCTATCTTATTGTTTTATTATGTTTAGAATTGATTTTCTTATAAGTATTTGGGTTAATCTCTATATTTTGATAGTGTTTTTATGGGTTTGGTTTTTAGGTTGAAATTCTAATAATTATTTTATATTGTATATGGCAGATGAAGCATCTCTATTTTTTGGAGAAAAATCAAAGCTGCAACCTATGTCTTCCAGCCCAAGGTGTGGTAAATTTTTATATGTTCTTGCTTTATTGAGAATTTTTATTTGAGTTCATGTGATTTTTTGTTTTTTTATTAAAGCTTTGATTTTTGTTGATTAATTATTTGTTTGGATTAATTTCAATTAATTATTTGTTTGGATTCAACGTAGAAGATAATGGAATTAGGTGTTATAAATTTGATAATGTTCCATGTTTTGAATTGTTTATATTATTTAGACTCCTAGTAAGACTCTCTTTTCTCTCCTTAAAACCCTAGCAATTACCATCTCAAAATCCTAAACTTAACTTCACTTTAAAATTAAAAAAATAAGAAGGAGAAAGACTCAACTAAAAAAAAAAAAAAAAAACGTAGGTTTTGTCTTTTTTATTTGTTTTCATATGTTCCTGAAATTTTCATTCTATCTTATTGTTTTGTTATGTTTAGAATTTATTTTCTTCTAAGTATTTGGGTTAATCTCTATATTTTGATAGTGTTTTTGTGGATTTGGTTTTTGGGTTGAAATTTCTAATAATTATTTTATATTGTATACAGCAGATGAAGTATCTTTATTTTTTGGAGAAAAATCAAAACTGCAACCTATGTCTTCCAACCCAAGGTGTGGTAAATTTTTATTTGGCATATTATATATGAATTTTTTTGAATTTGAAGGGTTTTGTTTGGTTTTGAAGTAGAATTTGAGGATTCTATAATATGCATATCATTAACCCAATTTTCTATTTCTAAATTTCTTAGATTTTATTATATCAATCTTTTTTTCTTTTAAATTCTTGGTGGGCAAATCAGTCTCTCACTAATTCTTTTACCTTAACGTGATATTGGTTAATTGTCATTTTATTTAACTATCCCGTGCATCGCACGGGTTAGCGACTAGTTATTATTATTATTATTTGCACGAAGGAGCAATAGAACATCAAAAGATAGCATGATTGGTAAAACAAGGCCAACTAATGAGTTGCTTTAGGATTATTCAGTCCTTTTGGTGGACCATATCATCAATGTCTAATGGTCCTCCCGCTTGATAATATTATGTCATGTGTTCTATTTTATTGAGTCAAATCCTAATCACCAACCTAATAATAATAATAATTATTATTATTTTTTTATTATTATTATTTTTGTTCGCCTTCACATATACTTCAAGGAGTTCACATAAACACCCTAACTTGCCAAATATATATATATATATATACCTAAAAATTCTAAAAATTTTGGTTAAACAAAAATAATATTGGCCCATAATCCTTAACCCCTTCAAAAAAAAAAAAAAAACCAAAATAACTACACTAAAAATTAGGAAAATTTAATGGACAAAACAAAGTCTCACAACATTTTCACAACACTATAATTGTTATTGTGATAGGTCATTGTAAGGACCAGATTTGAGTCTCTAGCCCAAAAGATAGATGAAGGCCCAAAAAGCCCAAAACAATGAATTTGTAGAGAGTGGGTTGGAAAACTGGGTTTTAATAAATCAAACAACCACTAAAGTGAATTCAGATGACAAGAGAATGAAGATAGACAGGTTTATGTTGAAGAAAATCGTCCTCGGCACAGTCCGAGGAGTTTAATTCTTATATATTTCTCTTAGGTTTGGTTACAACTGCAATTCTTGATTGCTACAGTTTTTTTCTCTTAATTTCCCGATCTCTATACCATGAAGGGTCTCTTCTAGTATGTAGTTCTCTTTAGACGATCTTAGCCCTCCACTTGTTGATCATCCAAGTCACCATCTAAGTGTTTGTCCTATCGGACACCCTCTCAAGCCTCCTATGCATTGGGGCAGCCAAAGCAGCACTGTTCAAGGGTCTTCTCCACATTAATGCAGCCAAAAAGTTAGTTTCAGAACATTCAATGCAGTGGTAGCAACCTTCTCCTTAGATATTTTAGGACTCCCCCCTATCCTGTGTTTCTGTAATGCTTATCAGTATCAACAGAATCATCTGGAACATTCCTCAGGGCGATAGACCATCCCTGCGGACCTCAACTTTGGTTAGCCGAGAAGGCATTCATCCTTGGACCACCCTCATGGACTCTTTTGATCAAACTAAATTCTACATTTATTAACATGGACTTCCCTGGTGATGTTTACTCTTCCTCGGACGACTTCACGTCCTCGGATTGGGCCCCAGGCCCAATATATGCATAAGTAATGAGTTCTCGGGCTTGATACCCCTACAATAACCCCTTGAGATTCTTCTTTCGGGCTCTTCGGGAAGAAAGGAGAATTTCGACGTCACTATACTTACCTCATGCTCATCACACCTCACCTCAGATCGTGTAGGCGCTTTTTTAACTGCCTAAGGCACGCTCCTGACACTTTGGCATTCAATACTCTTCTTCATTAAATTTTGACGACTCCATGTTTCCCACGTTCTACAGTGCGATGTGGATCCAACAACTGAGGATTCTATTAGAACATGGGTGGGAATTTTCCCGCTTTGTAGATTTCTCTCTGATATAAATACCGCTCAAATCTATCACTCATCTCACTTTACAATTCATTTAGCTCTAGCGCACATACACTGAACCTGCCAACTTTCCCAACTCACTCGTGCCTTTACAAATACCAAAAGCCCATCCGAGGATATTTTTCTCATTTCTGTAAGTCTTCACAGACCTTTATACTTTGTTTTTCCATATACTTTTATTTTCTCTATACTTCTCTTCTCCTCGGCCCCACTTTCTTCTCTCAATCTTCTTAGTTCCTTCACACCTTTCTAGAAATGGGTAGATTCAAAAGTTTGGTAAACTCCTAGGAGGGAATGGAGAGCTTTAGAACCCTACATAGGACCCTACCCGGAGTGTTTATTAGATACTATAAGGAGGGAGAGTGGCACGAAAAAAGCCAAGAGGGAGAAGTATTGATCCCAATGATTGCCTTTATAAAGCTTGGGATGAGGATTCTCATGGGCACAATTACCAGAGACTACCTTAGAGCTTTTAAGTTAGCTCCTACCCAGTGCACACCCAACATGTTTAGAATCTTAGGTAGTGTAAATGCCCTTAACGAGAGAATGGACTTAAACCTCACACACCACGATTTCAATTAGGTTTACAACCTTCATCACTTAAAGGAGCAAGGGTATTACCTAAAATCTAGGTACCTTGAGGTCAAGCTTATCCAATACCTCCCCGATTCCAATAAAGGCCTAAACAAGAATTTCTTTATCGTATCAGGTGAGTGGCACGATGGCCTCCCCTGTCCAATAAGAGAGGGGAAACCAGGTGGGGCTCTAGGTCTAGGTTTAAAATTTCTAAATTGCCTTTTCTTTTTCCTTTGTTTGTGTTTGTACCTGAAAATTCCTTTAACTTAAGTTGTCCTTTGCTAATGATGTTTTTTGTTTCTCTTGATGGTTTTGCAGATAAGAGAGCTGTCGTTCCCAACTTCAATTTGGTGAACCAGTAAAGTTTGGACAAAATCCTGAAGGCCGAGGTGTTTGTCCACATAGACTGATAACTAAGGGCTGCCCACTTAATCTTGGATTACATTCCGATTTCCAAGACTTTCCAGGCGCCGAAATGCATTATCAAGGCACAGGACCCACGTCTTCGTCAAATAAGTGTAGCCACACCGAGTTTTCTTATTTCTGGTCCAATACTAGAGGGCGTCCTTACCACTAACCACATACTAGAAGGCATACCCAAGGTAAAGGCTTCCTTTTCCCGTCCTATTATTAAGGAAGAGAAGGAGGAAGAAAAAGAAGAAGAAGAAGGAGAAATAGTTGAAGTGTTTGACTCCGAGGATGACTTCAAGGTGTTCAACCAACCACAGTCTCCAGTTGAAGAAAGCCAAATACGAGAGGCCTCCCTTGTTCCATACATCATAGGATTACAACAAAAGCCGATGATCGGTCTCTTGGACGTGATGGAATCTACCTCAGGGAGAAAGGCGCCTGAGAAGAATGCCCAAGCCAAACTCCCACCTCCCCCTTCCACTCAGCCTCTCCGAGTTGATCCTGCTGATCACAAAAGGAAGAGGGATCAAAGAAGCCAAGATTTGGGGGAAGGAGGCAAGGGTCCTCTTCCCAAGGATGCCGAGCCCCAAAAGGGGGTAAAACAAGCCAGGACAACCCAAAACTTGGCAGTTAAAAGAGCTGAAACACAGGTTGGGGTTCCCGCCTAGGCACCTCCCTTTATCCTGGACAGAGCCCCCCTTCTATCTGATGCATCAATCAGGAATTCCTGGTAAAAGAAGTCGGGGTATGTTGCGGATGCATTAAAGCAGGCCCTGCTGTTACTTGCAGATATATCTGATCTAAGGACTATGAGGAAACATGAAGTGTTCCTCAGTCTGAAGAGGGACTTGGCCCAGGTTAGCCTATTAATAATTTTTGTCACTTTACTTTCATAGCATTAATTTTTCTTGTACCTATACTCATCTCTGACTTTCTTAACTCACAAATCTTCTCGTCGCTGTTTGTTGTTGTTTGTTTGTTTGTTGTCTTTTTTTTTATATATATATAGGTTGTCCAAGCTACCCACAGAGCTGTGGAGATACTTATCAGCTCTCACAGACTAGCCAAGGATGAGGAGGGTAGGCACATTGCAGCTATGAAGACCTTTGAGATAGTAGAAAAGAAATCTCAAGACCTCACTGCCAAGCTAGCAGAGGCCGATCATGCCAAGAAGAGCGCCAAGGCTACTTTGGACGTGGTGGAGAAGCAAGCTGAGGGTCAAAAAGTACTCCCCTATTTGGTTGAGGAACAGTTGGCTGCCTCCAAAGAACAAATTATTGCTCTCAAGAAAAAGTTGGAGAAGACTGAGAAGGCCCGAGATCAAGCCGAGCAAGACAGCTATGACATAAAAGTGGTAGAGACCGAGGAGACCTTAAGGGTTGAGGTCGTAGGGGTGTGTAGATACTACTACTCCCAAGTATGGGATAAGGCCCTCAACCAGGCTGGGGTTGAGGCCTCTTCTACTCTTAGGAGGGCAGAAAACATGTACTACCCCTCAGCCATCCATGCCTCCTTATCCACCAGCTCCTAGGTAGACCCTCCTCCCGAGGTGGCGGAGCCTGAGAATGACAGTTCTAACAAGGTCCTCCCTTCCTCTAGTAGCCCTCTAAAAGCGGCTGAACAGCCTGGGGTGAAAGAAAAGGATGCTGAGGTGACTAAAGGAGTAGCCCCTGATGCCACCAAGCCCTCAGCTGCTCCTCAGGATTCTACTAAAGACAAAGAGGCACCTAAAATGGAGATTGTCCTTGCCAGTCTTCCAATATCAGCCAAAGGTACCCCAAAGGTATAGACCATGGATCCTCAGAGGCTGTGGTTTCCCAATCCAAGGCCCCGTCCCAAGGAAAAATTGTAATTAAAAAAAAAAAAAAAAAAAGTAGACTTTAGTATAGCTTTTTCTTCTTGTTTTTCTTTTCTTTTGTTTTGTCTGTAACTTCTGCTTTAGTTTTCCAAGTTTGTAACCAAGCTGCCCCATTTTGTACTCATTCTGCCTTGCTTTAAGGCTTTAATTAATGAAAGTTATGCATATTTTCTTTCTTCCTATGATTCTCACACTGGTGTTGATATAATTTCTATCTTATCTAACACTTAGTAAACGTAGTAATGAGGTAAAACTCTTCTTATTAATCTGCATAAGTAACAGAAAAACTATCCCATCTCATATGGTCAGCAGCAAAACAAATTAAATCCACAAAGTCCATCACCTCGGCAAAGCATAATTTTAACTTTAAGGATATACACAGTAATGTAGCTTGCATACAGGCTTAAACTTACTCTGTTCCCTACTCATTAGCAAGTTTAAAGGACCAAAGGGATAACCAACTCACAAACAAATACAGGTATGCCTGTAAATGCTTTAAGTGATGCTCATGAGAATCCATTTGAGCTTGCTATCACAATGAAAATCATTGCTGTTTAAAGTGGCTTATTGTTTTTGACATTCAAGTAATCAATAAGAATCACTAATTTACCTCAAGTATGTGGTCCGAAGAGTCTGAAATAACTAAGGTTTTGCCTTGACACTTGGTAAAATGATAGGAAGTATTAATTTACCCAAAATATATGGTCCGAGGAGCCAGACATAGCTAAGATTCTGTTTAATACTTATATAGATGTCATTAAGTATTAATTTACCCAAAATATGTGGTCCGAGGAACCAAACATAGCTAAGGTTTTATTTAATACTTAGAACGATGATTAAAAGATATCAATTTACCCTAGGTATATGGTCTGAGGAGTCAGACATGACCAAGGTTCTGTTTGATACTTAGATAGATGTTAGGGAGTATTAATTTACCCAAAACATGTGGTCCAAGGAGCCAAGCATAGCTAAAGTTCTGTTTAATACTTAAAATAATGATTAAAAGATATCAATTTACCCAAAGTATGTGATCCGAAACATGTGGTCCAAGGAGCCAAGCATAGCTAAAGTTCTGTTTAATACTTAAAATAATGATTAAAAGATATCAATTTACCCAAAGTATGTGATCCGAAAAGCCTGGCATGACCAAAGTTCTGTTTCATACTAAGATAGATGTCAGGGAGTATTAATTTACCCAAAGCATGTGATCCGAGGAGCTAGGTGTTGTGAAATTTTAAAGTACTCGCAAGTGTACAAACCGTACTGAAGTATAGTTTGACAAGAACGAGGTCGAACCCACAGGGACTTATATGAACGTAGAAAAATTAATTAAACCTTAATCAAATTAATCATAATCTAGTTTAATAAAAATTGGTTGTTTGCAATTAAATAAACTAAGCAAATAATAAAATTAAGCAAATAGTTAAACTAAGCAAAAGATATAAAGCAATAAAAAGATGTAAACAATTAAGAGAAAGGAATTAAGGTTTCGAAATCTGCCTTGTAAGTCATATCAACATATATTTATGATCATTAATTTTTTACAACCACTGAATGATAATCTAGAAATAAATCTTTCTATCATGAAAAATATTATCAGTAAAATCCTTGTTTTAAATCAAAAGCATTTTCTTCTTCGCTTCTTAAGTATAAAATCAAATCATCAATTGTATCCGTAGCCAAACAAGTCACGAGATATATCCAATTTTAAAAATCAAATCATAAATTGTATCAATTGACAAACAAATCACAAGTGATATCTAATTTTATAATAAAGAATTAATAAACCAAGCATTCAATTAATTAAGACAAATCCTAAATCATGAGAAAAACATGATTGAACTCATATCTAGAATCTCATCTTAGTCAATTGATATGAAGCAAAAACAATTTAAATAATTAAAGAACAATTATTGTGGGAAAAATCAAATCACATAAATTACTGATAATCCTTAACAAGGTTTCATCCTCAACCCTAATTATAAATTTAGCTACTCATAGTAATTGAAAGAAACATAAGAATAAAATACTAAACATTAAACTAGACAAATAAAATAAAATTAACTGTTATGGAAGAAAACCAAAGAAGTAGCTGCACTCTCTATGTATTCAGCCCTCAGCCCTAGCACTAGCCTCAGCCCCCTGAATTTTGCCCTAAAGAGCCTTTAAATTTGTCAAGGAATCCTATTACAAGTTGAATTCCCGTTTGGAGAAAATCTCAGATTTTTAGGCTTCACTTAACTGACGATTTTGGCCCATTTAGCATCAGAATTAGGACTTCTGGTAAACTACAAAGTTGTAACCCTTTAAGTTAACTTTCTACCCAACTTGAATCATCTCAATTGGACATCTGAAACGAAAGTTATACCAAAAATACTAACTGATATGCAGGCTGGAATCCTAATCCGATTTGGACTTGGATTTGGTACAAATTTCCTTTGATTCCTTGCTCCAATTGGACTTAAATTTAATTGGGTTGGATTTCTTTAATTTCATCATGGCCTTTGTAAAAGTAAAGTCTATTAGCTTTCTTCTTTGCACAAATCCACTTATTTAATTCCATTCTCCTACAGAAGACAAATTCACGCAATAAGATTCAATTAAGTACAAAATTGATTATTCAGCATCATTCCAAAACTAAATATAAAATGCATGAATTAACTCAAAATAAGTATTATAATGCTTTCTAACAATAATATAAATATGCAAAATTAAGCTATTATCAATGCACATTAAATACCCCCAAACCTACATTTTACTAGTCCTTGAGCAATACAAATAAAGAGTAAAACAAAACTGAGAAATTAAAAACAAAGAAAAAGGAAATCCTAACTAATCCACTTTCGCTAGAAATTTCGATTGCATTTAGCTTATGCAACAAGCCTTTAAACCCCTAGCTTACACTAGTGGACAAGTTGTAGTCTCGTGAGGATTTGCAAGGAATATACCCACAAAATTCTGAGAATGAATACTACAATAAACAAAACAAAGAAAATCAAACAATTTTTTTTTTTAAGTGCCTTTTGCAGAGAGGATTAGTTCAAGTTCAAAAACACTACAAATGCTAAAGAAATTTCTCATGCCATCAAAACTCAAGGTGAGTGAAAGGTGGTAGCCAACGCAAACATACTCTTAGTTTTAGAATAAACTTGACTTGAATCTCTATTTGAAAGTATGCATCAACTCAAATCTTTCTGGTGTTATCACTCTGAAATGGGGTGTACACTCTCTACAATATATGTGAGTGGAATAAGGTAAGCAAAATCAAATATCTCACATATAAATCACATGAAAAACACTTAATCAAGAAAGAACAAGTAGTCTCATGAAAGGATGCCAAAAAGAATTTATACCACACTTTTTATTCAGTCATATCAATATATGAACTACACACTCTTCAAGATTAAATAAGGACTTTACTAGGACGTAATGTAGGGTAAAAGTATAGGAAATGAAATAAAAATTGGTGAAGGTAAATATAAGAAGTGTTTTCAAGATTAATCAAAATGTCAACTCTTTTTGGAATTTCCATTCAACATTTTTTTTTTCAACTCTTCTTCTTCAATGCAATACTCCTTCTTTACATTTCACTTCTCAAATTTAATGAGAACCCTTTTTATTTTCTTCTTTTTCACGCTTTTCCTTTTTATTATTTTTTTTTTCTCTTTTTCAATTTTTTTTCTTTTTCTTCTTCTTCTTCTTCTTTGAATTCTCGCACAAACCACCACATTAAAACAAACTGATCAAATTCCATCTTGAAACACTATGGATAAGGGCTTTAAAAAGGAAAGGCTAATTAAAAGACTCAACGGGGTGACTAGCGATAATGTATCAAAAAAAGAAAAACATATATATGGCTCAAAGTAGACAAAAATGGCCTAATCTCATCTCTCAAAGAATAGTATAGTTTATTCAACATCAATGACTTCAAAATATTCAAGTGTGGCATGAAATCATAAATCATATTTTCTCTTGGCCAAAAGAAAGAACAATGAGACTACAATAAGGGAAATATGTTATGCACTTCCAAATGAACTTTAAGATTAAAAACAATAAATAACCCTCCAAAAATAATGATTGGCTTAAAACTCACAGGGGTTACAGTCTCCACATTGTTATCATCAAGATTTTCTAATCATTTTTATCCTTCAACAACAAGTTGTGTTTAAGTGGCTACATGCATATGCAATGAATTGAGCATGAAAGCAATGAAATTCTTTAAGTAAGAGTAGTATAATGAACTCAAAATATAAACCTTAAGCTAGGCAAAAGAAAAAAAAAAATTTTTTCCTTAACACAACTAAACAAAAAAAAAAAAACAAAAAGATAGAAATCTATATACATCCCCCCCCCCCCCCCCCAAAACCTAAACCAGACATTGTCCTCAATGTTAAAAATGATACTCTCAAATATATGTCTTGAATGAAAAGAGAGCAAAATATTAATATGCAACAGGAGAATCAAGTAGAAACAAGTAAGGTAAGGAGAAGAGACGTACCTTGATCAAGCTGATTGTTATAAATTTTAATTTCTGTCAAATATCAGCTAGAACAAAATAATATAAAACTAAACAAGAATATAAACACAAATATTAATCTAAAGCAGAAAATAAACAAGAAAAAGTTTTTTTTTTTTTTTTTTTTTTTTTTTTGCAAAAAGATTTAACACAACTGGAGATCAATCCTGATAAACAGGACCATCCAAACCCCAACAACACCATAGAGATAAATAATGCATATTATGAATAGACTGATCCAATGATATTGTAACTTACCTGGGTCAAAAACCTGTTGGGAGGCTTTAACAATCTCTTCCAAATGAATTCTGTGCATAACCACAAAGGGACTAATATCCTTAATATCAATAATTTTCCAACCTATAGCTTCCTTGCGCTCTTGAAGTATACTTATCAATGGGTGTTCCCAAAAGTCGTCCAACTTTGGTGGTTCTACAATAGACAGGAATGGGGATGAAGAAAGTGGAAAAGGGACCACTTTTGGCTGCCAACTATCAATGCTTAAGAGAGGAATAGAATCCAACAATGCATTGACCTCCTCAATTGATTTTTCAGTATCCAAATTGCAATCAACACGGGTTAAGCAAGCCTTTAGGAGATCCTCACAACTTGATTGTAGGAAAGTATCATGGACTAGGCTCCCAATCATGTTAACCTCACATATATCCTCATTGTCTAGTACTTGTTTACTTATGTCAAAGATATTAAGCTCAACAGTCATATTCTCAAAAGAAATCTTCATTACACCACTCTGACAATTGATCAAAGCATTGGATGTGGCTAAGAAAGGGCGACCCAAAATGACATGGATTTTTGTACTGGCATTCAGAGCAGGCTTAGTGTCTAACACAACAAAATCAACAGGAAAATAGAATGCATCCACCTTAATCAACACATCCTCAACAATACCTCTAAGGATTTTCACAGACCTATCAGCTAATTGAAGTGTCATGGTTGTCGGTTTTAGCTCCCCCAAACCTAGCTGTAAATAAACTGAATATGGCATTAGGTTCACACTTGCCCCCAAATCTAACAAAGCTCGCTCAATGAGACAATCCCCAATCCTACATAAAATTGTAGGAGATCCAGGGTCCTTACATTTCACTGGATATTTATTCTGAATGATTGAACTAACTTGCTCTGTCAAGAATGCCTTTTTAGGGACATTTGTCTTTCTCTTCATTGTCACAAGATCTTTTAGAAACTTGGCATAAGCAGGAACTTGCTAAATTGCATCAAGAAATGGAATGTTTATTTGCACTTGCTTAAAAACCTCTAAAATGTCTCCAAATTATGCACTTTTTTAAGGACTAATTAAACTTTAAGGAAATGGAGCTTTAGAAACAAACCTCTTATCAAGGGGGGAACTAAGATCTTGAATTGGAATTGAGGTTGAGTTGCCCTTCTTTTCTTTATAATCATCCTGTGAACTGTGAACTCCTTTTTTCTCTAACACAGTATTTTCATTATCCTCCACTTCTAGCATTTTCACTTGATTATCAACTTGCTTACCAGACCTAAGGGTAGTAATAGACTAAACAGATTCATGTGCATGAGTAGAACTAGAAGAACCATTTATTGCATATTGTCCTTTTGGGTTAGGTATAGGTTGACTAGGAAACTTTCCGTTTTCCCTCTCTCCAACTTGGGTTGCTAACTGGCTAACTTGATTTTCCAACTTTGCAATAGCTTAAGTATTCAAATGGGTGGAACTTTTTATCTCTTGAATGGCTTGGCTAGTTGATTGCATGAAAGCTTTGAGAGACTCCTCCAAAAATGGTTGTTACCTTGGTGGTGCTACAAACTGAGGTGTTGATTGAGGAATGGGAAGATATACTTGAGTAGGTGGACGAAATTGACTTTGTTGATGCACTTGTTGTCCACCTACATTTGTGGGGGAATGGTTCTGCCTCCAAGAGAAATTAGGATGATTTTGCCAATTTGGATTGTATGTCTTTGAAAATGGACTAGCAAGTGGCCCTCCATAATTATTCAGTGCATTTGCTTGCTCAATATAGTATTCAGGGTAACCAACTGTGGAATGACACATTTGTGTTGTATGCATATGACTTACACAAATAGAGCATGTTTCACTTTGAACTTGATTGACAGAATTCATCCCTCTACCTAAAGCTAAAGCCTCAACCTTACGAGTGAGATTGTCCAACCTAGCTTTTATGTCTAAATCTTCACTGACTTCATACAATCCTCATTTCTTACTTGTAGGGGCAAATCTCTCTTTACGGTTGGAAAAATCCTATTGTTGTGAACTTTCAGAAAAATTCTCAAGAAATTTGTATGCCTCATCATCTACAAGACTCAAAAATCCACCACCATTCATGGACTTAATCATGTTACGATTTATCTGAGTCAAACCATTATAAAAATATTGTACTAGTCTCCATGTTTCAAAACCACGATGAGGACACTTTAAGATCAAGTCCTTAAATCTTTTCCAAATCTCATAAAATTTCTCTTGTTCATTCTGATAAAAATCTGCAATTTCTCTCCTCAAAGCATTGGTCTTGGCCATTGGGAAAAATTTAGAGAGGAATTTTGTGACCAATAGTTCCCATGAAGTAATAGATCCAGGTGACAAAAAATTAAGCCATGCTTTTGCCTTATCCTTCAAGGAAAAAGGGAATAAACGCAAGCGAACTGAGTCATCAGTGAAATTCTAGAACTTACAAGTAGCACAAATCTCAAGAAAATCTTTCACATGCATATAAGGATCTTCTCTATCCAATCCATGAAAAGTAGGAAGAAGATGGATTATCTGTGGTTTCAACTCAAAATGTGCAGCAATGGTTGCAGGCAATACTATGCAAGATGGAGAGTTGCTGGTTATGGGTGAGAACAACTCCTCAAGAGTTTTTGAATCATCTCTTGTTTTTCCCATTGTGGATGAATAATCAAAACTAACAAGACGATTTTCTTTATCACGTATCCAAGTTCTCATACACGAAGCACAAAGAAATAATTTTTTTTGTTTTTTTTTTCTATTTAAAAAAATAAATTTTAACTACAACTAGTAGAAGGAAAAATTCAATTAAGACCTTTTCCTAACCAAGTCCCCTGCAACGACGCCAAAAACTTGTTGTGAAATTTTAAAGTACTGGCAAGTGTACGAACCGTACTAAAATATAGTTTGACAAGAACGAAGTCGAACCCACAGGGACTTGTATGAACGTAGGAAAATTAATTAAACCTTAATCAAATTAATCCTAATCTAGTTTAATAAAAATTGGTTGTTTGCAATTAAATAAACTAAGCAAATAATAAAATTAAGCAAATAGTTAAACTAAGCAAAAGATATAAAGCAATAAAAAGATGTAAACAATCAAGGGAAAGGAATTAAGGTTTCGAAATCTGCTTTGTAAGTCATATCAACATATATTTATAATCATTAATTTTTCCTAACCACTGCATGATAATCTAGAAATCAATCTTGCTATCATGGAAAATATTATCATTAAAATCCTTATTTTAAATCAAAAGCATGTTCTTCTTCACTTCTTAAGTATAAAATCAAATCATCAATTGTATCCGTAGCCAAACAAATCACAAGATATATCAAATTCTAAAAATCAAATCATAAATTGTATCCATTGACAGACAATTCACAAGTGATATCCAATTTTATAATCAAGAATTAATAAACTAAGCATTCAATTAATTAAGACAAATCCTAAATCATGAGAAAAACATGATTGAACTTATATCTAGAATCTCATCTTAGTCAATTGATATGAAGTAAGAACAATTTAAATCATTAAAGAACAATTATTGTGAGAAAAATCAAATCACATAAATAATACTGCTAATCCTTAACAAGGTTTCATCCTCAACCCTAATTATAAATTTAGCTGCTCATAGTAATTGAAAGAAAACACAATAATAAAATACTAAACATTAAACTAGACAAATAAAATAAAACTAACTATTATGGAAGAAAACCAAAGAAGTAGCCGCACTCTCTATGTATTCAGCCCTTAGCCCTAGCACTAGCCTCAGCCCCCCCTGAATTTTGCCCTAAAGAGCCTTTAAATATGTCAAGGAATCTTATTACAAGTTTTTTTTTTTTTTGGAAAGAATTTCAACCTATGGTGTCCGCTCCTGATAATAACTTTTTATCATCAGACCAAGACACCAATCAGTTTTTGGTGTAGGCGGGGATTGAATCCCAGATCTCTTATACAACCATCAGAGATTTTACTAGTTGAGCTAACTGGAACCCACAATCCTATTACAAGTTGAATTCCTGTTTGGAGAAAATCTCAAATTTTTGGGCTTCACTTAACTGACGATTTTGGCCCATTTAGCACCAGAATTAGGACTTCTGGTAAACTACAAAGTTGTAGCCCTTTAAGTTAACTTTCTAGCCCAACTTGAATCATCTCAATTAGAAATCTGAACCGAAAGTTATGCTGAAAATACTAACTAATGTGCAGGCTGAAATCTTAATCCGAATTAGACTTGAATTTGGTGCAAATTTCCTTTGATTCCTTGCTCCAATTGAACTTAAATTTAACTGGGTTCGATTTCTTTAACTTCATCATGGCCCTTGTAAAATTAAAGTCCATTAGCTTTCTTATTCGCACAAATCCACTTATTTAATTCCATTCTCCTACAAATGACAAATTCAAGCAATAAGATTCAATTAAGCACAAAATTGATTATTCAGAATCATTCCAAAACTAAATATAAAATGCATGAATTAACTCAAAATAAGTATTATAATACTTTCTAACAATGATATAAATATTCAAAATTAAGCTATTATCAATGCACATCACCAAGCATAGCTAAGGTTCTGTTTAATACTTAGAACAATGATTAAAAGATATAATTTACCCAAGGTATATGGTCCGAAAAGCCAGGCATGACCAAGGTTCTATTTGATACTTATATAGATGTAAGGGAGTATTAATTTACCCAAAGCATATAGTCCGAGGAGCCAGGCATAGTTAAGGTTCTGTTTAATATTTAGAACAATAATTAAAAGATATCAATTTACCCAAGGTATGTGGTCCGAAAAGTCAGGTATGACCAAGATTCTTTTTGATACTTAGATAGATAGTAGAACGCATGACACGCAATATAACAAATCCAAATATGGTGAAGAAAGCTTTTCATTAATAATAATACCTTCTTAGGTTATTTACATTCTAGGGGCGTGGTACAGCCTTTTCCTTTAGATCTTCAAGATAATATGCACCTATTCCAGCCATTGATATGATACAATATGATCTTTCCCAGTTGGGTCCCAATTTTTCCCATGCTGAGTTCTTGGCAATTCCTAAAACTTTTTTTAAGACCAAGTCTCCAAGTGCTAGTGGCCTTAACTTTACATTGGCATCATACCCTTACTTGAGCTTGTGTTGATAGTAGAACAATTGGACCATGGCATTTTCTCTTCATTCTTCAATTAAGTCTAAGCTCTTCTCCAATAGTCCATCATTGCTGCTCAGAGTGAAAGAACTCGTTCTCAACGTGGGAAATCCATTCTCTAGATGAATGACAACCTTGCCCCCATAATTCATTGAAAAAGGCGTCTCCACAGTGGACCTACAAGGTGTAGTTCTATATATCCATAGGACATGTGGCAACTCTTTCTTCCCATTTTCCCTTTGCGTCATCCAGCCTCTTTTTAACCTCACTCACTATGACCTTATTAACAGCTTCAGCCTGTCCATTCCCTTGTGGATATGCCAAGGTAGAATATCTATTTGTTATGCCTAGGTCACAGTAGTACCTCCTAAACGCTTTACTGTCAAACTGAAGTCCATTGTCCGAGATGAGTGTATGAGGGATTCTGAACCGAGTGACAATATTTTTTCAAACAAATTTTTTGGCATCCACATCCTTGATATTTGCCAGTGGTTCAACTTCAACCCACGTGATAAAGTAATCTGTGCCGACCAATAAATATCTCTTATTCCCTACTGCCTTAGGGAAATAACCTACAATGTCTAAGCCCAATCAAGCAAAAGACCAAGGGTTGGACAAAGGATTAAAGACACTTCTCGGTTGATGAATGTTTGGTGCAAATCTTTGGCATTGATCACACTTCTTCGCATACTTTTGTACTTCCCTCTGCATATTTGGCCACCAATAGCCTTGAATGAAGGCCCTGTGAGACAAAGATCTGCCCCCTGTGTGGCTTCAACAAATTCCTTCATGTAACTCTTCCAAGAGTAGCTCAATTACTTCAGGGTGTATGTATAGCAAATATAGGCCAGAAAAAGATCCCTTGTACAATTTTTGGTCATCGGACAACCAAAATCAAGAAGCCTTTCTTTGTACCTTGTTAGCCTCGAACTTACTCTTGAGCAAGACATCTTCCTTAAGGAATAGCACAATAGAGTCCATCCAACTAAGCCCCACCCTTATTTGATAAACATGAACCCCATCTCCCTCTACCTTAGTAGGTTTACACAAGTCTTCCACAAGAATCACCAGAGGTAAACTTTGTGCCGAGGATGTTGCCAACGTGGCAAGAGAGTCAGTATGTGTATTTCTACTTCTGGGGATTTGTGACAAATTAAAAGACTCAAATCCAGACTGTAAGTGTCTTACCTAGTTCAAATATTCTTGCATTCTGAGATCTCTAACTTCCAAATCTCCTTAAAGCTGGCCCACAACCAGCCTTGAATTAGAGAAGATTTCCACTATTTTTCCACCCATCTTCTAAAACATGGTCATCCTTATTAACAGAGCTTCATACTCAGCCTCATTGTTTATGGTCGAGAAGCCCAATTTCAAGGATTTCTCAATCGTGATCCTCTTTGGAGATATCAGAACTAGCCCCACTCCAAATCCTCTATGGTTTGCTTCACCATCAACGTATACCTTCCAGGACAAAAGTTCTTGTAAGGAGATTGCACCAACCAATTTTTCATCCATGTTCTACTTCTCTAATCTCTCTTCTAATGGGATTTCAGCAAACTCAGTCACCAAATCGACGAGGACCTGACTCTAAACAGAGGTGCGAGGCATGTACTTGATATCAAAAGTCCCTAGGATCATACCCCACTTTGCAATTCTCCTTGTGTAGTCAACGCTCCGAAGTAGAGATTTGAGTGGGAGCTAGGTTAAGACAACAACTGTGTGTGATTGAAAATAGTAGGGAGCTTACGTGTAACATGCACCACTGCCAGAATGACATTCTCTAGTGGTAGGTAACGGACTTTGGCCTCATATACTGATTTGCTCACATAATAAACTGGCCTTTATACACCACTATCAATCTATATCAATACCAAGCTCATCGCGTGATCGCGTGGGAGGCCATTGCAATGTAAGCAAACAAAACCTAATCCACCTCGGGTCTAGACATAATAGATGGCCAAGAAAGATACTCTTTCAACTGCTGGAAAGCCAGGGCACACTCCTCGGTTCATTCAAATCCCTTCTATTTGTTCAACAACTAAAAGAAAGGCCTAAACCTATCTGCTGATCGAGAGATGAATCGGTTTAGAGCAGCGATCATCCCTGTTAGCTTCTGGACCTCTTTGGGATTCCAAAGTGACTATAAATTATTGATTGTCTTAATCTAGTCAAGGTTGACTTTAATTTCGCAATGTGTAACCATGTAACCCAAGAACTTTCCCAATCCAACACCAAAAGAACATTTGGAAGCATTAAGTCATAACTTATGTCTCCTCAAGATCTCAAAGATATTCCCGAGGTCATTAACATGCTCAGATTCCAACTTGCTCTTGACCACCATGTCGTTTATATAAATCTCAATATTTTTTCCTAACTGTGACTCAAACATCCTGGTCATCATCCTTTAATAGGTGGACCTTGCATTCTTCAGACCAAAGGACATCACTTTGTAGTGGTAATTCCCAATATGAGTGACAAAGGTTATTTTCTCCTGATCATCCAAGGCTAAAGGTATCTAATGGTACTACTGAAAGGCATCCAAAAATCTCATCCGAGGATGGCCTACAATTACGTCCATTAGTTGATCAATCTGAGGCATGGGGAAGGGGTCCTTTGGACAAGCTTTGTTCAAGTTTGTGAAGTCTACACATACTCGTCATTTCCCATTCTTCTTCTTTACTACCACTGTATTAGCCAACCATTTAGGGTAGAACACTTCTTTAATAGCCTCAACCTACTTAAGTTTTTTTACCTCATCCTTGACAGCCTTAGAATATTCCTTAGATGAGCGCCGAGGTAGCTACTTCTTAGGGATGACAGACAGGTTGACATTTAGATGATGGCAAATGAGGTCTGGGTCTACCTTAGGAGCTTCGTAAGCATTCCACACAAACACATCAATGTTTCTCCTAAAGAACTCTACCAGCTCTTCCTTTTCCTAAGGAGGCAATTGAGTTCCGATTTGAAAAAACTTCTCTGAATTACCATCTACAACAATTTTCTCCAAGTCTTCACACTTCGCTTCCTCGACTGCCCCCTTCACAGATAACACCAAAGTTCTTGATTGCTATAAGTTCTTTCCAACTGAGGTCGAGGATTCCCCTCTGGCTAATGTACTATTGCAGCGATTAGGCACTGCCTTGCTATAGATTGGCTCCCAACCAGCTCCTCAATTCGATCCCCGGACAGATGCTTGACCTTCAAATGCAAAGTGGAGGAAACAGCTCCCAAGGAATGGAGCCAGGTGATGAGAATGCAAAATGTCATATTTTTCTTCCTTAATGTTGAGTCTTTTATATTTATTTGGTGCCTAAATGTACTCATTGTTCTTATATTTTGATTTAGGATGCAAATGGAGGCATTAACTGCAAAACGTAGCTAATTGGGCGATTCTGGACAACTTTGATATTGCTTCGTAATCTGAGCATAACTCTCTCATCCAAGCTCCAATTGAGATGATTCAAGATGCTATGAAACGCCAAGACAAAGCTCTACAACTTTCACGTTTTGAGTTTTAAGAGGTACAAGCTGCATCAAGGTCGAAATTGGGCTTAAAGTTGTTGCACCTGCATTGTTGACGTTCTGGAATGTTCCTTTGCTTGCAATTCTAGTACGCAGATCTGATGCAGTTTATTTTTGGAAGCTTCCAGATTTGGTGCACGAAATTTCCAGCTGAAAAATGTCACTTTCCTAGTTATATTAGGACTGTTTTATTTTTAATATTTTCCTTAATTAGTCAGATTTGGATATTATTTTTTAGAATATTTTTAGGAGATTTTTTAGGCTTGGGAAAGGGGGAATTAAAGTGTAAAAGGGGGAGGAGAAATCAAATTGGACACACACACGCCTCTCTCTCTCCCCTCTTCTCTAATTTTCTCCTTTGAGTTTCTGTCATGGCCTTGCGTGGTTAAAACTTTTATATTTGGTCAAAGGAAACTGAAATCTCGGAATCAATAAAATTATGAGATCTAATTTGTTTTTATTGTTCAATTTATGCTTTGAATATTAGATGTTCTTCTGTGACTATTTTCATGATTGTCTCGTTTAATTACTAGGAGGCCTACTAGTTTATTATTCGTTACAATCTACTACTAGGTTAGATATCAAATTCGTAATTGTTTGATCTCTCTAATTTGTGAAGCAACCAAGATTTAATGATTTGCTGCATCAGAAATTATTAGATGTTAGGAAGAACACTCGACTAAATTAAATGCAACCGTTTGTGTTTGTATTGTTTAGCCTTATTGATCTCTCTAGTTCTTAAGGCTACTACTAAATTAAACCTTTAGCGCTTGTCTTGGGTTGTTTAGTAGTTAGGGTTTATTAGATTGCTTGTTTTCTAATTAACTACGACTAAGGAGTGATAGGAAAATAGTTCCAACGGTGAATATTTAAAGTATGAATTGATATATACTTGCATCGATGATCAGTTGTAAAATTCCGATGATGGATGTTGACTTAGACCAAGGTTTGTTCTTTTGATTGAATTCGATATTTTAATTTGAATTGTTCCTTAATTGTTTTTCTTAAAATTATTTCCATTATACTCAAACCCCTCCATCCTTATTCACATAGCATAAAATTAGGATAGATACTCTTCGTGGGAACAATCCTTACTCACACTACTACATATATTTTTAGGAGTATAGGTTTTATTTTTGGTTGCCTGCGACAGCACACCACCAGGGTCTTGCTATAATGGCCGTGTAAGGAGAATAAGAATCCACTACGATGAAATCCACCTCAACCACTTCTAAACCCACCTGCACAGGTAGTCTAATCTGAGCCTTTGGAATGACAACCTTCCTATCAAAGCTTACCAAAGATGAATCATAGGCTGTCAAATCCTAGGGCTTTAGGCCCAGTCCGTTGTACAAGTTGGGGTACATAATCTCTGCCCCATTGCTTTGATCCACCATCACTCTCTTAACATCATACCCTCCTATTCTGAGGGTGACCATCAAAGTATCATCGTGTGACTGGATGGTTTTCATCTTGTCCTAGTCCGAAAAACTCAGAACCGATCGAATCTCTACTCTAGCCCTTTTCGGCTCAGAATTAGAGTCATCGGCTGGTAGCCGAGCTACAATCATTACCTTGGAAGGATGAGAACCAGTTCTCCCAAGGGCAGCAAATATGACATTAATCATGCCCCTGACCTTAATTGGTCTCCTTGCTCATTGGGCCAATACTAAAACTGCTGTAACCTTCCCTTTCTGACCAGTTACTCCAGATGGTTCCACAAAGTTCTACAGTCCTCAGTGGTATGCCCCCGCTCCTGGTGGTATTGGTAGTGAAGGCTCTAATTGCACCTTAAGGGGTCTCTACTCATCTTGTTCGGTCATTTAAAGTATGGCTCGTTTTTTATCATCTCCAAAACTTGATGCACCGATTCTCGGAACACCTTGTTAACCACTTGAGGAGCTATAGGCCCAGATTGCACAGCAAAATCCCTCTAAGATCTATTATTATTGTAGCGGTCCAACCTGAAATCCCTCCTCTCTTGAGGGATAACCTTACCTTTTCCCTTACCCTGTTGTTGGTCCTCTTCAACCCTCTTATACTTATCAATCCGATCCATGAGCTAGCGCACACTGGTAACAGGTTTCCCAGTCAAAGACTTCCTTAAGCCATGCTCGACAAGTAGGCCGACCTTGAAAGTCCTGATGGCTACGTCGTCAAAGTCACCATTTATCTCATTGAACATCTTCCAGTATCTGTCCAAATATATTTTCAGGGTCTCCCCTTCTCTCATGGACAGGGACAACAAGGAATCTAAGGGCCGAAGAACCTTGTTGCTCGTAATAAAGCAGGATCCAAACGTCTGAGTAAGTTCCTTAAAGGAATCAATGGAACTTGCACCCAGACCATTAAAACACCTCATTGCCACAGTCCCTAAGCTGGATGAAAATACCTTGCATATCAAGGTCTCTTTCTTGGAGTGTACGGTCATTCTTTGATTGAAGTGGCTAATATGCTCCACAAGGTTTGTTCGACCATTATACATGGTAAACGTGGGCTGAGTGAACCGCCAAGGAAGTCTTCCTCCCTCAATCCTACGCGTGAAAGGTGATCTGGAAATTTGGTTAAATGTTCTACTCATAGCATCATTTCCCAGGCCTCTCGAAGATGAATTTCTGTTTTTGTGCCCATGATGATAGTCTTCATCATACGAGAAAGACTCCCTAAGAAGAGTTCTTGATCTTTGCCTATAACTACCATCCTCTTCACCATTAGAAGAGAAGTCAGAATTGGAATGAGCTTGCTTTCGCCGCTCGTGGTGTAAGTTTCTTTTCACGTGATCAATCTCCAGCTGCATGGTTTTGGTATTTTTCTCATAAAAGAGATGGCTACCACCCTGAAAGTGACCCCTACTAGTATAGGTAGTATGCACACTCCCCTCCCGGTCCCTCATTTGTTCAAAATCACGGAAGTGATCTTGACGTTGAGACCTCATGGATTTTGCTTGGTTTAAACCTGAATCTACCATAATTGAACGTTAGGCTCACTATAACACCAGTAATTTCCCACAGACGGCGCTAATTGTAAGGACCAGATTTAAGTCTCTAGCCCAAAAGATAGATAGACTTAGGCCTAAAAAGCCCAAAACAATAAATTTGTACAAAATGGGTTGGAAAACTAGGTTTTAATGAATCAAACAACCATTAAAGTGGATTCAGATGACAAGAGAATGAAGATAGACAAGTTTATGCTGAAGAAAATCGTCATCGGTACAGTCCGAGGAGTTTAGTTCTTATATATTTCTCGATCCCTATACTATGGAAGGTCTCTTCCATTATATAATTCTCTTTAGACGATCTTGACCATTCACTTATTGATCATCCAAACAACCATTTGAGTGCTTGTCTCATCAGACAAGCACTCAAATGGTTGTCTGAGAATGAAGATAGACAAGTTTAATGAATCAAACAACCATTAAAGTGGATTCAGATGACAAGAGAATGAAGATAGACAAGTTTATGCTGAAGAAAATCGTCATCGGTACAGTCCGAGGAGTTTAGTTCTTATATATTTCTCGATCCCTATACTATGAAGGGTCTCTTCCATTATATAATTCTCTTTAGACGATCTTGACCATTCACTTGTTGATCATCCAAACAACCATTTGAGTGCTTGTCTTATCAGACACCCTCTCAAGCCCTCTGTGCGTTGGGGCAGCCAAAACAGTATTGTTCAGGAGTCTTCTCCACATTAATGCAGCCAGAAAGTTAATTGCAGAGCATTCAATGCGGTGATAGCAGTCTTCTCCTTAGATATTTTAGGACTTCCTCCTGTCCTGTGCTTTTGTAATGTTTATCCGTATCAACAAAATCACCTAGAACGTTCCTTAAAGCGACAAACCACACCTGCAGACCTCAGCTTTGGTTAGCCAAGGAGGCATTCATCCTCGGACCACCCTTATGAACTCTTATGATCAAAACTAAATTCTGCATTTATTAACACGGACTTCCCTGACGATGTTTACTCCTCCTCTAAGCTATCGAACCCAATACCCCTACAAATATTAAGAACATAAAGAATATACAATCTAACTATTAGATTATCAAAATAAATAGTAATATTAATGATATTAAGTAAAAAAAAATTTGTCCTTAATTCTTTTACTACTTTTTATATTTTCTATAAAAATAATATCAAAATTTTTTTTAAATAATTTATTAACATTTCACAATTATCTTAATGGTATCCGATAATATGACTTGAGAGAAATACAAACGTGGTATATCACGTTTCTTATTTCCAATTGATTCAATTTTGATTATTACTTTATCAAAAAAACATTTTTTTTAATTATTATTTATTTTTTCATTATTGGAAAAACGCCCCAGTATTTACCAGTGAAACAAAGCCCAAAGGGTATTTGTTCTTTCTAGAAACCCGAGAGAGGGAGAGAGAGAGAGAGAGAGAGAGAGATGGAGGAAGAGGAGCACGAGGTGTACGGCGGAGAAATCCCAGACGAGGGAGAGATGGAGGGAGACATGGACTCTCACGCCGCCGACGTCGATATGTCCGCCGCCGAAGACGACGCCGTCAAGGTCCTCCTCTTTTTTTGATAAGATCGAAAACCCTAGCGTTCGGTTTTCGATCACCGTTTGGTTGCATCAAAACCCAAAATTGATTATCGGATTGATTGCAGGAGCTGGATGAGATGAAGAAGCGGTTGAAGGAAATGGAAGAAGAAGCTGCCGCTCTCCGTGAAATGCAAGCTAAGGTCGAGAAGGAAATGGGCGCTGTTCAAGGTTCTAAAATTCTCTACTTTACTTTTCCGATTTCTATGATTGTTTGCTGAGAAAATAAACCCTAGGAAAAATATAAACTTATACTTTGATTGTTCATATACTGCTTTCTTTGTTTTTTGTTTTTACTCGAATTGCTATGAATTTTATAGTTTGTATTAGAGGCGGTGTTCGATATTGAGCTATATAGCTTGAAATGTTTCTGTTCAAGTTGTTTAGATATATTTCAGTTAATAAAAAAAAAAAATTTTGCAGAGAGTGATCTCAGTCTAGAAGTTTTGGATTTGAAGCGAATCTGATACTATGTTTAGGTGTTGTTAAGATAGAATATTAATGTTAAGTGCTTATTTTTAGAGGTTGAGCCTTCGTGCGATAGCAAGTGCCCTTCCACCAAAAGCAACAGATCGCAAGTTTGTGTCCAAGAATTAGCCTCTATAATAAATTGGGGGGTAATGCTGCTTACCATTACCCTCGGAAGCATGGACACTTCATTTAGGGTACTATACCCGTGTCATATCAATGTCGTTGCTCGTGTCACCGTGTTGTACACGTGTTTGTACCTGTACTTGTGTCCGTGTCTGTGCTTCCCAGCCATTACCCCTCCCAAACCTCACAAAAGTGGGAGTTTTGTGCATTGAGTATGACCTTTTTTTTTTTTTTTTTTTTGAAAGTGCTTGTTTAGTTGGTATAACTCATTTTCATTGGTCTATTTGGCTTTAAAAAGCTGGGCAAAAGTATAGTTGTACCCAGAAAAGTGAAGGTGAAGGTGAAGCTTTAAAAGTTGTACATTAGAATGTCAAACAGGCTTTTAAGATTTAGTGGTGATGTTCTAGTGTTGTTAAGATATGATGTTTTTTAACATGTCACCTTTTTTGTATAATTTTTGTTTTTTCTTTTAATGCTTGGATTGTATTTATGTGTGTCATTTTCTGTAGACCCTGCCACTGCAGCTGCTTCTCAAGCAAACAAGGAGGAGGCAGATGCACGATCGGTGTTTGTTGGCAATGTGAGAAACACAATTTTCTTTTTATTTGAACTTAGCCTTTTTCAAGTTTGCCATTCTTTTAGATTAGTCTGTTGACTCTGCTGGGTTATATGATGTGTTATCTTGGTTTTTCTCCTCCACAACTTTAAATACTCATTCTTGAAGTGCTTAGTCTTTTAAAGAACCATTTATATAGTTTAGTGATGGTTGAGTTTTGTTTTTATTTATATATAGTTATTACTTCTTGTTATTATTTCATAGTAGTGCTGGTTCACATGCTCCCAAGCCTAATTTATATGTTGAATCTTGTTTGGAGTTACCTTATACTATCATAAACAGTTAATTTCAAGGTAAATGTAGTATGATAATATTGTTGAATGCGGGATGGGCTTCTGGCTCTTATTTTTATCACCTGGGAGAGGTAGATCTTACAAATGATTTGGAGGAAATCTTTTACTATTGCCAGCCAAGAGCCTTGTAGCTCAACTAGCACCTCTTGGTGTTTCCAATGGAGACATCTAGGGTTCAAATCCCCCATCCGCAACTATTGACGTATCAAAAAAGAATATTTTACTACTAACATGTTTACTCCTATAAGATATAATAGGATTTGCAATTTGCCAAAAGAGAAAGGTATTTTCATTGATTTGGATAGGATCCATGTTTTGGTTTGAGTATGATATCAGGTCCAAAGAGTCAATCTGACCCTGTCATCTTAATAAATGTGACAGAAAACATATACCCTGTTGTCCTGAATTGAAAAAATCTATATATTAATTCATTTTCAGTAAAAGGGTTGCGTATTTCTGCGTAACAAGCGCAGGTTTGAATGTCAGTTGGATGTTTACCAATGAAACTAGTATGATGCTCCAACTTTTGCTACATTGCATTGCAATATGCAGATGAGGGGTTTAAATATAGTGATGGCTCATGTAGATATTTCTACAGAGCCCTTTTGTAACATATTTGAGATGTATAGAAACATAACTTAACAATAAAAAAATATTCAACCATAATTTATTAAGAATTCCTTGTGACTAAATAAATTAGTAATATTATTATTATTAATCTAGCATGTGGAGGGTCCACTTTGTGGTATAATAGTAAAAGCCTCAAGCTATCAACTATCAAGTGCTGAAGTGCGCATAATTGATTACTGGGAGTGGTCACTTAAACCAGCATTACTGAAAGGATAGCACTGTATTCTGAATAACCCTCCCTTGACTCCACCTTGATGGGGACCAAGACCAACTCTGGTTAATGGCCTTTTAATGATTGTCAATTTGGAACTGCTTCCCATATGCTTGTACAGGAAAAATAAAAATTTTAAAGTAGGTGATCCATTTTTAAGCTTATCGTCTTGTTAGTGATTTAGGATTTTAAGGACTGTAGACATCTACTTTCAACACATTTGATGATGATTAGTTGTTGGATGTGGGTCTCAAGCTTGTACTAAATGGATTCATAAAGTCTTGGAAACCTTGTTTATAGTGAAAACTTATTCTTAGATATAAACTCTAGGGATACTATTTGTTAAAATTAAACCTTGGAATATATCTCACTTTTCAGCCCCAAAGTCACATTCTATCTTTTGTTTCTGGAGACCTTGTTTATAATGGAAACCTCTACTTTATCTTGTGTTTTTGGTGTGGATGTGGATACTTCCCAATTTTGGAGACATGGTTTGACTTAATGTCTCGCTATGATCGCAGGGTCATTTTTACTCCTCAAGTTCTCTGTATATTAGCGCTGGATGGTTTCACTGTATTTTATGGGTGGGCCAAAGTTATTCTGGTGTGTGTTAGGCTTGCATTAGAGGGGAGAGTGAATGTCTTATGTATGCTTCAAAATATATAAGAAAATAACAAAAGAAAAATAAAAGTTGAAAAAATTGAGGAAAAAATCTCAAAAAGTATCTGAAAAAAAGGGGTTAAAAAGTAGAAGGAATGGGTGAAAATGTTGAAGGAGAAAAAAAAAAAAAAAAAGAAGGAAAAGAATGTAAGGCAAGAAAAAAGATGGAAGGAGAAAAAAAAGAAGGAAAAGAATGTGAGGCAGGAAAAAAGATGGAAGGAAAAGAAAGAAAAGAAAAGAAAAGGTGAAATAATGAAAAAAGTATTAGTGAGGGTTCTATATGAACTGAATTCATTTAGAAAGGAAGAATTGGGTTGGAAGTATTTGATCTTTTCCCTGTGAAAGCTGGAATGAAGAAAGTAGATGAATGAATTAAAGAAGCTTCAACTTCAAACCACAAGGGGGCATCTTTTAATTCTTTGGAAGAGTGAAGGCAACTCACAAGGGGCATGCAGTCGTAGTTGCAGAGCCTTTACTGCTGCTGGTACTGATGGTCTGTGGTGCCTCATAAATGTGTCATTTGGAGATAGCGTGAGCGGTATAAGATTGCTGCTTCCATGTGGCCTTATTTCATAATTGTTTTTGGTCAATGAAAAAGTATCTATATATATGATTTGCTTTTTTTCTTTTCTCGTTTGGATGTATACGTGATGCTTCTGTAAATTCTCTGTTTGCAATCTCTTTCGTGGCCACTAAGATTTATCTGTGACCAAAGCATCTTTTATTTTTGAATCAAGTGCCCTACTTATTTAGGGCTTGCTATTTAAGTATTATCAAAGTAATATTTTCATCAGTTTGTTATGTACTGATGAGCGATATCTTGATCATACTGTCAATTATGTTAACATGGGCATGTGAGTTTTTGAAATGATAATAATATTTGTTTGTTCCCTAAAAATAGGACCGGTTGCTTCTACGACTAATCCTGTTACAATCTAATGTAAAGATATTAAAATATTTATGTTGTGTTTAAAAGAAGTGGTTTCTTTCCTGAGTGGGTCAACTACCCAGCAATAACGTTGATCAGCAAGAAACATTAAATAAAAAATGAAATTGCGTTTTTATTAGAGTTACTTGAGAGGAAACTTTTCGTCAAATGAAATCTTATTAGATATTCTATGCAATGTTGACTGCATGAATTTTATCTATTGTGTTTTTCTTACATTGTTTTTTAGGGGTCTTTTGCATTCTTAATTTTTTTGTTACATAGATGGGAGTTTTATATAATGCTTATTATAACTTGTATCTACCTTCAACTTCTATTTTGACTCCTTTTGGTATTGTTTCTTTTGCGTACGGAAAACTTTATTGCTTGAAATTGCATTCAACTTAGATAGGATGACTATGCTTATTTTGCAATAGTTTTGGCTGCCTAGCATTTTGGATAAACATGTTTACATGTTCATACTTGTTTAAAGGTGGCAACTGAATAGCATGTCTAGGTAACAAGATGAATTCTTATTATGTATTTAGTTATTCTTATGGATGGCAGAATGTTGTCTTATTTTTTAGAGTGAAATTGATGGCAAACCAGTTTCTTTGTGGAATGGAAAGTTAAACGTGCTTCTGAGATTATTACGAGAAAAGTGGCAAGTAAGAAACAATAAAAGGCTCCTTTGGAGACTGAAAGGATCCGACTGACCGAGGACTTCGACTTCAGAAGAAACTTAAGGTAAATAGTACATCTTTGTGGAGGGAGTTTCCCAGAAAAGAGAGATCAGGAGAAGTGGATTCTTAAATCAGAGTGACCAGGGTTGGCTTTCAGGGGCTTGGGAACTTGATTGTGTGGTGGAGTGAAGGCCTCTTTGAATGGAGTTCTCAGGGATTTTCTCTATGGAATGCATGCTACTTTCGAAGTCAAAGAATTGGATTCGTTCATTAGTGGTTACATTTGAGTAGTTGTAGGAGTTACTTCTCTAGGAAGCTCTCCCACTGGATCAGGATCAGTATGGGGATCAATCTCTGTTGTTGCACCACTTCTGTCTTCTTCAAGGCAGTAGTGTCTAGTCGTAGTAGGTAGCCGTGGTTGGGCAGTGTGATAGTCAGGGAGTTAAGGGTAAGCTCATCTTCAGAAAGCAGTGTGTGAGACATAGGTGGTCTTTTGCTTCTGTAATAGCATCTGCGCTTGTTCTTTCTTCCCCTGCCTTTGGCTGGGCAGTGCACTAACATAAGCATTTGGGAGAATGGTTTGAGGGTTAATTTGCAATGAAGGTCTGAATTGGGTGGTTTGGTCACATCTATAGATCGTATGATGTTTGTGAGTGATCATGAGTTGGTGTTGGAAAGGGGGAGACATATAATACAACCAAATTGTTATGGGCTGAACTTGCAGGCATGGGTCTCGGCTGCCTACTGGGAAGTCTTTGGGAGAACTATTGTTTATTAATTTGGAAACAGTTTCAAGAGTGGCAAACATTGAGTTGGATGTTGAAATGTTTACTTGTTAATATCTTGGAAAATAAGAGGTGTAAAGTTCTTAATTGCTTTCTCTTTGTAATGAGGTTTCACAAAAATAGTTGTGAATATGTAAACGAGACCTGTTCTGCCAATAATTTTAGAGCTTTTGTGGCCTAAAACCTTGATTTTGATTTTTTTGGGGTATTTAGAGCAGTTGATTAGCAGTCATAATATGTTAATTTTCATAATTTGTATTATTGCTAAAGGATGTTAACAGTCAAACAGCATTTAAAATAACTGATGTCCAAAGAAAATATGAAGGCTATAGAAACAAAAGAATGATTCTGCAAAAAATTGTGTGATCTTAATATAGATGAGAATAATTTCTTGTGTGCAAACTGCATTAATCGTCCCTAGTCCAGTGGCTGTTTTCTTTTGTTGTGGCGTAATTTTTTTTTTTTTTTTTTTTTTTTTGGAGGTAAAATTGGTAGAAAACCTTTTGTTTTGTAACTAATAAGTAATAACTGAGATTTGCTTCTGTATTCACTTTTTGATGCTTCCACTGGGTATAGTATATAGTGGTTGTGTCTCACTCAATCCTGCCTTCGATATTCTTGGCATGAATGTTGTTTTGCAGGTAGATTATGCATGCACACCTGAAGAAGTGCAGCAACACTTTCAATCATGTGGTACAGTAAACAGGGTGACTATCTTGACGGATAAATTTGGCCAGCCAAAGGGTTTTGCTTATGTTGAATTTCTTGAGACAGAAGCTGTTCAAGAGGCCCTCGTTTTGAATGAATCTGAATTACATGGTCGTCAATTGAAGGTAACTATTTTTGTTTTTTAATGTGAACTTCATTGCATAAACAGAGATTTAATTTTTGATGGCTTCTAACATTGGCTTGTGACCATTTTGATTCTAAATCTTTGTTTCTTGATTGTTTGATATCTATTTCAGGTTTTACCAAAAAGGACAAACGTTCCTGGGATGAAGCAGTTCCGTCCAAGACGTTTCAATTCTTACACGGGGGGGTTCCGGTTCAGGAGGCCATATGTTCCTCCTTATTTCTACTCTCCCTATGGATATGGGTATGTGACTCAATAGTTTCTCATTTACTTTTTTGTGTATGATTCCCAATGTGCTGATAGGTCTTTGCTTGGTATTTTTTCTCTCCTTTCCCCCTTCAAATCTGCTGCAGGAAGGCTCCTAGGTTCAGAAGGTCAATGCGTTACATGCCTTACTACTAGGAGTTCATTTACATATTTGGGCTATTTTGTTTGATGGGAATGAGCATTCAGGTTCAGATTTCGGCCCAAGTGATACATGTCTTAGTACCAGTTCATTTGCATCTTATAGACCATTATGTTTAATGGATGGCATCCAGGAAACTTCAATACATCTTTTTCATTTCTCTAGTTGACATAAAGCTCAGATGCTTTTATCTGTGCATAAATTCTGTTAATGTTATCGTGTGTTGTTCAACTGTCTGACATGGAAAAGAAAATTGAATTTCAGTGACATTGGACAGTATTCAGTCATCATTTTTATGTAGTTTCGTTGCTAGTATTTTGGTCTAACTTTATCCAGTGGATTGAGTGTCTACTGTCAGTATATAATAACTAGTAGTATGCCCATGCCTCGCATAATCAAAATTTATATATATATATATGGGTCTAAATTTTGTCCTTCACTTTCTATTTCACTTTATACTCCACGAATAAAAACATGCCACATATCCATTTATTTAATTAAAATGCTAGATTTATGCCATTTTCTTATTTCAATTTTCATTGGTTTGACAGTTTAATCAACGGGTCTATAACCGTTATGACAACCATGTTGAAAACAATTCAAGGTTCCTTCCATGCACATGTACAATATCCTTGATGAGCAATACTTTAAACTAAATACAATGCATATGCACAATATCCTTGATGAGCAATACTTTAAACTAAATACAAGAGGGAAATTATACAATACTTAGGATCTATTTGGATAATGCTTATTTTGCTGAAAACTAAAATTTTATTACTGAAAATACTGTAGCAAAATAATTTTTAAACTATAAATAGTGCCGTGAGACCCCTGGCTGACTTGCTTTTGTGTGTTTTTTGAAATTTGGCTGGGTCATAAAAAGTGTCGTGAGATTTAGCCAAAAACGTAAAACGCTTAATAATTTTTAGGCAACCGTACGCTCAGAGAGAATATCATAATATATGGATTATTTTCTTTACTTACATGAATAGTGAGTTTCATTATAAATTTAATTAGTGAGATATATTATTATGTGAGAGGAGTGTATCTTTACTATACTCTCAAAATATTATAATTGTATAATTACTTATAAAAATGTCAAGGGTGTTGTAATTTAATTGGCACAGTTTATTTATTTATTTCCTTATTGTAACTATCAAATTATTAAAAATAAATAATAAGGAAGTGTGAATGCAATCATGATAAGTCATATCAAATGAAAATATTGGAAAATGCTGAAAGTTTCAGTTTGTAAGAATTAATAATAATAATAATAATAAATAAATAAATAACAGCTTCGGCAAAACATATTAGAAATTTAGAACATTACCTCAATATAAAATAGGTTTAAGTTCAACAATATTTTATTAATCATTCAGTTGTATTATACTCTCCCCAAAAAAATACCTACATAATTTATTTAAAATAATTGCAAATTTCGTCGTCGGAGAAATTCTATAACATTCACACTATATATATATATATATATATATATATGCTACCTCGGTTAGAAATAGTATTATACATTTTAGCAGTTTTGTCACGTTCATAATCATTGGTTTTTTTTAGAAGAAAACCTAACATTCATAATATATATATTTCTACATTAGTTTGGGCTTCTTCATTTTAATATAATATCTGAAAACCAGGAGTCAGTCAATATGTTTTTTTTTTTTTTTTTTTTTAATTTTTCATAATATATCCTCAAATCTTTCAACTAAAAATTAATTACTCTTCGCGACGGATGAGCTCTAGTGAGGTATATCGTTAACCCAAAAATTTTTTTCAAAATGCAAGTAACTTGAAGAGCACGCCTAATTAAATCTGGAAGAAGCACTTTGCCCAGCTGAGTTGTCAGTCAATATGTTATTCGTTGATATTTGGTCACGTTAGACAAATATCAATGAATAACATATCCCAAAAACACTGGGGAAATCATACATCTAGGACCATTCCCACATGGGAAACACAAAAATTCAAAGAAGTACTTACACTCGCACATGGTGGCATGATGATGAAACTGACATTGGCTGATCTCACTGTAGCCTAAACCCCACTGAAAGCCACCCTGTTATTTGGCCCCATGCAAAGAAAAAAAGAGTGGTTTTACCATCATAAATTACAAATTATTTTACAATTTTTTTTATCATAATTTTAATATAATAGACTATAAAAAGTTGTTTATAAATTAACTTCTCTTCTTCTTTTTTTCTCCAATCATTTACACTGTCACATCATAGTTGTGACAAGAAAATATAAAAATAATTTGTAATCTCACATTTTTTTTCTTAAAAACAATTCTGGAAAAAAGAAACACACACAAAACGTGGGACCTAGTGATTGTCTTCAGTAATTTTATATTCCACTCGTGTTCCATGTATATATTGTATAAAAAGGTTTTCCATGGAATGTGGATCTACCTAGGAATGATTCTGTGGTTCTACACCTAAGAAAATCTAATCCACCATTGATTAGTAGATGGCCACAGGCCACGTGCTTATAGGATCCCCAAGACCTAAATTTCAACATGATCAATTAGGGGTACATCTAGCTACCACGCGTATGGAACTCGTTGCCAACTACCTTTGGTTGCTAACTAATCATGACAGTTACATTATCATGTCCACCTACATTTCTCACGTAAAACACATTCTTGCCAATAAAATACGACAGTTGCGTGAAGGGTCTTGTCAACGAGAGTGTCTTAAAGGTATACATAGTTACATGAAAGGTCAGCCTCTTAAAGGTATAAGTTAAAGATTGATAACTATTATTGCGTATACTTTTCAAAAAATAAAATATATATGTTAATGATTCATTAGTTTATGCACACAAAGTTATAATGGCCGTGCGTACTACAGTTTAACTTTAATTTCTAAAAAATGTATAGAAATATTATTTAATAAAATATTCAATGCATCTTAACCAATGTCCTTATTGTATTTATTAACAAAATCCATAAAATATGGTTGAATTAGTATTTCATTTTCCTTCCTAAATGATACTAGAGATATTGCAAATTTTACTACATAATTGTTATAAAATGATGTATCACTAATTACAAAAGAAAAAAAAAACTAAAATTTATTTATTATGTTTCTAAAAATATTTATTAATCATATTCATTGATTGAGATAGAATTTTCAATTTCCTCTCCCAAAAAAAAAAAAAAAAGAATTGTCAAAGATACTTAGTCAAATGTTTTTAATTATAATTATAATTCGGACATTAAAGATACTTAATCAAATGTTTTTAGAAAGTTTAATGGTCCTCCTTCTCCTTCTAACAAATAATTAACCAAAAAAATCCTTAAATTTATGTCTTAATTACAAAATAAAAAGGACATGATTGACATAGTCAAACAAAATAATTAATAATTAATAGAAAGATTGATATGTACTTGTTTAGTTGCTTAACATACTTCCATATAATCACTTAACCCAACTCATTTGGTTAGTTAGGTTAATAAGTCATGTGCATTGCGCATAAAAGGAAAAAGTCATTTTCCTATCAGTGGTTGGAGGCTTGGAACCCATGACTTCAAACATATTTCGAGCCAAAATTTGTTTTGAAAAATCAACAATCTTTTTGAATTCTTTCATTCCATTGGTTAAAAATCATTATTGTTTCTATCATTTTTTTTATCATTGCCTTATATATAAATTACAGGTCCTAATTTGAAAAGTTCAGGTATGCAAGAAAACCCACACACAAAATAGCCAATACCCAAATTTCTTACCAGGTCTAGTCAGGCTGGGTACCCATTGTCCAATGGGTTATGGCCATCCTATCAATAATCACCAAAAAAGTAATTACAACATTCATTTATCATAGTTATGAAATCCACTAATTTCTTTATTTTTTGAAAGAGTTTCAACCTATAGCGTCTATTCCTGATGATAGCTCTTTATTATGAGACTAAAACACCAATTAGTTTTTAGTGTAGACGAGAATTGAACCTCAAATCTCTTATAAAACTATCAGAGACTTTACCAGTTGAACTAACTAGAACCCACCACCAATCCCTTTATTGTAATATCATTTTGTAAAGGTTATATAATAAATTTGTAGTAGCTTATTATTTTCTTTTTAGTAAGTAGTTAACTGTTTCATATGTTATGGGGTTCCAGTTAACACAACTAGTAAAATCTCTAATAGTTAAATAAGAGATCTGAGGTTCGATCTCCTCCTCCATAAAAAACTGATCGGTGTCTTGGTTTGATGATAAAAAACTATAATCAGGAGTGGACGCAATAAGTTGAAACTCTCTAAAAAAATAATAATAATAATAATAAAAACTATTTCATATGTTATGATTTTTCAAGCTTTAACTGGGGTTGGTTGATATAATAAACATCCATGGCTAGCCCATGAATTTTATCTTCCACTAATACCGTTGATGTTGTGCCCTAATTGAATTTATTGCCTTTCCATTATTTGGTATAGACAGCCATTCAATTTGAAGGTAATGAATTATTGCACATGTACAATTCGGAAGATTCTTCCATCATTCAATTTGGAGGTCATGAATTATTGCACATGTACCATTTGGAAGAATTCATGCATAATGATAGAGACAAGGATGTTTGGAAGAATTCATACATAAGGATAGTGACAAGGATAAGTAGGAATGAATATAGCAAATTGCGACCGGTGAAGCATAACGAATGACACAAAAAGTAAAAACGATGATTTGTGTTCAATACATGGCATATCCTCTAAATTTTGTAGCATTAAAGGTTTTTTTTTTTTTTTTTTTTTTTTTTTGGAGTGCAATTGTAGCATTAATTCAAAGGATTCGGTGCATTTAGGACATTTATTAATTGATTTTTTTTTTTTTAAATTGATACTACTTTTATAGGAAATATAAAAAAGTTATTAAAAGAATCATTTATTTTTCCTTTTTCAAACAAAAAGTTATTAAAAACATTTTCTAAACCAAGCACTTAAGACATCCATTAACTTTTCCATAATTCAAAATAATAAAGATCATACCTGTCCATTCATCTTCCATAATGCCCTTTGCTTTTATTTCTTTCTTTTGAAAATATTCATACTACTACATCCACTCATAAATACATAAATCAAACTCAAATAGAAGTACTTAATAACTTACGAAATTCCCACAAGGTTGCTCCCCAACACCTTACTTTTTGCAGGTTCCAATCAGAAAGGCCACCATGGTCCATATCCGCCAAACATTTAATCAAATCCTTCACAACTAAAATCAACTTGTAATAATAATTTAGCTTCTTTGTGTAGTCCACAATTTCCCAGGATTTAGAAAGTTGCTCTTAATTGTTGGGGACCACTAATTTGCTAGTATTGCAATAAGTGGCACCTGCAACTCAAGGTTTGGTAAATGATGCATACCAAATTTATTCACTAACAAATACATCAAGATTGCCAATCAATAAGAAACGATGAGGTACTGTCTAAAGGCTCAAAGAAAGTAGACGTTGAGTTCCAAACTGTCTAAAGGCTCAAAGAAAGTAGACGTTGAGTTCCAATTCTTCTCTTTCTAAGTCGCTCTGCAATGATAAATGATAGCTCAAGAGACTGAGAAGCGTTGAGCCTTGGGTCACAATGTGTGTGATAACGTGAGCTCAGGTCGTCAAAAGTCACTGTCCGAGACCCTCCAATGCACTCTGTCACATTCTGGCCAGTCATCTCCAGATGAATTCCGCCGGGGTGGCTCCCTTCTTGCTCATGCACATCAAAGAATGCTCGCACCTCAGCCTACCCACAAATAAGACAATATGACCATGATGTAAGAATCACTTTCTAGGCAAAGGAGAGGAATAAATAGCCAATTAACCAGAACTATGTACACCCACCCCGTTGATTTTACATAATAAGATGAAGACTAGCAAATGACCACATGTTCACAACATCAACTTTCTTACTCAGTGAAAGTCCTTGGTAAGTGGTTGGTCTTGACTTGGACTGTTCACCAACCAGCATCGATTGGTTGGTGACATAATATTCAAGCAAGGGGTTAACCACTCTAGTCTTATGAAACAATTTTCACTTTAGTTCAAAGAATGATAATGACTTGGATTGTTCACCAAACTGTACTTATTGGTCAGAAGTATGACGATCAAGCTATAGATTAGCTATTAGAAGTTAGCAAATGTTGATTTCTACAGATTGAACCACAGATATTCGGTTGCATTCCTTCTAACTAAAGATGGCTGTATTCTACCGCTCTGACATTAACCCCACTTCATAAGACATGCAATTCTCTAATCTCTAAACACCAAAATCAATCATTTCATTTTTATAATTTCAAAAAGCCCAGCTGCCCCATTAAATTTTTTTTTTTTTTTTTTTTTAAATCAAGAACTATGTCTGATCAAGATGATGTACATATATTAAGTTGGGAGAAAATAGTACCAAAATTGCATCAAAGGGACGTGTTTTAAGTCCACATGGTGCCTTGATGGTGTTTCCATGCATTGGATCACAGACCCAAGTCACAATTTGCCCAGCCCTGCGGACAGCCCTGATCAAATGGGGAAGCTTAACTCTCTGGTTCTCAGCACCCATTCTGCAAATTATTGTTATCCTTCCTGGCTTGTTATTGGGATTCAGGATCTCAATGAGATTAACTAGATCGTTAGGATCCATTTTATTGCTCACCTGCATCCAAATGTTCGGCTTTAGTCATCAAATTTTGCTGGAAGAAATAAAATTACTTCAACTAGTGTCAGGCATCACAAAGAGAAGAATAGCATATTGTTTGCACCAAGTGCAACAAATAAAGCCTCAAGAACTTCAGTTAAGGACATAACTGTCAGTCAAACAACATTGGATGGGCATACTCAACAACATAATTGTACATCAAGTCTGAGCATAAACATATTCATAAATTAGCAAATACCAACTGATTTATTAAAGGTTACCAAGTACTGGTACAAAATTTCTATATGTTGTTGGAGCTGATCTTATAAAAGTGCTGCTAACAAAGTTGGTAGTGATCATGTGAAAGTACCTTTACTCGTTATTTACCATCAATTATGCCTTTTCCAAGAAATATGAGTGAAGATTAGGGAAATTTTAAGCACATAATTGTGTAAGAGATAATAAAGAAAGAGTGAAAGAAATATACTCCGCATTGCAGAAATAATCGGAGTAATTATAGAACTTAGCAAATAATGCAATGTATTTTTAAGAGATTTCCACGTGGTAAAAATTATGATATATAATTAATAATTTTATATTTGTCTCATCTAATCAAAGTGATGGATCAGTGGATGTGATAATATAGTAAGCAAAAAGCAATCAGATTTATCAAGAGAACAAGAAAGCATCCGTTTTAAAATACCTTGATGCCAAGGGGATTGGCAACTCCTCTAAGGAACTCCACGTGGGCACCATCTAGTTGCCGGGTACGCTCCCCAACCCAAAGCATGTGAGCAGAGCAATCATAGTACAGGCCAGAAGTCGAGTCCTTCCTAGTGAGTGCTTGCTCATAAGGCAAAAGCAAACACTCATGGGAGGTCCAGAATTCAGTTGTTCTCATCACGGGATGGTCAACCGTTAGTCCTGCAGCAGCCATGAAACCTAGGGCCTCATCAACGCGGTGAGCCAACTCCTGGTACCTGTTTGAACCATCCGAACAACAAACTTGTTAAAAACCTTATAGGTTCTTAAATCACCAAAAACTCCAATGAGCCCATCAACAAACAAAAGCAATATCAATAAGCTCAATTTGATTATATTAAGTGCATTCTCTATATTATGGTTCAAATTGTCACAAAATCAAGGCTCATTGAGAAAAAACCAAATGCTAAACATTACAAGTGAATTAACTAATGGTTAAACAAAACCAAGGCAGGTTTAACAGTCTACCTATCTCCCTGCTCACTGTGCTCCGCAAAATCAAGATTCCACTCACTAACCCTCTGCATTGCGGCATATCCTCCAGTGGCAAAGGCCCTAAGAAGATTGAGAGTTGCCGCGGATTGGCAATAAGCCCTTATCAACCTCTGGGGGTCTGGGATCCTTGATTTCTCATCAAAAGTATCACCATTTATGTTGTCTCCCTTGTAACTTGGGAGCTTCACACCATCCTTCTCCTCAAATGGGTCAGATCTCGGCTTTGCAAACTGACCAGCCATTCTTCCAACCTAAAATAGACCCAATTCCACAAATCTCAAATCACTATTCAATCCAATTCCAATTCATAACATGTCAATTTTCAAAAACACTAAAAGCCCAATACGTATAATCTTAAAATGCAAAATCTCACCAAATATAAGGAGCAGCAATGAGCAAAATTTTAAAAGATCCCATTTTTAAAATTATCAAATTCCCGCAATTCAAAACCAATCATTTCAACAATCGTAATTAACAATCACCCACACACACTTTTAAGATCACATTTTTTAAAATATCAAACACACACAATTCAAAACCAATCATTTTCAACATCGTATACACTATACACAACCATGAACCAACCAAAACACACACACATACAAAATCATATTACAGCTCAAAAACCAACCTTAATGACAGGCACTTGACCACCAAACATAAGAACAGCACCCATCTGAAGAATAACTCTGAAGGTGTCCCTAATGTTATTAGCACTGAACTCCTTGAAACTCTCAGCGCAGTCCCCACCTTGCAAGAGAAAAGCATTTCCCATTGCAGCATCAGCAAGCTTCTCTTCAAGGTGCCTAGCCTCACCAGCAAACACAATCGGTGGGAAGTCCTCAATGGTCTTCAACACAGTCTCTAGGTCCTTCTTGTCAGGGTACTCTGGGAGCTGCAGAGCCTTCTTGGTCTTCCAGCTATCCACAGCCCATTTAGAAACTGAGGCAGGAACGGACGGCGATGACTGCTTTGTGGATGGCTCGGCTGCATGGACTGCTGAGATGCGAGTTTGGACAGGCTTGGTGTTGGCGGTGGGGACAAGAGAGAAACTGGGCTGTTGCTGGCGTGAGAAAGCGTGGGTGTTGCTGTACAAGGTTTTGGCTGAGAGGGTGGCTGTGTTTGAGAGTGCCATTGTGTTTTGTAAAAACCAAAAAGTGTTTTTTGTGTTTTCAAAACTTGTTTTTGTTTTTGTTTTTTTGGGTTTCTTCCTCTCCCTCTTTTTTTTCTCTTTCCTTCCTTGTTTCTAGAGAGAGAAAGAGGTTAAGAGAGAGAGAGAGAGAGAGGTTTTGGAGAGCTTGCTTGAGAAATACAGAGAAAGTGGGGTTTTTATAGGGTTTTCCTTAACAGGCAAAAAGGTTTGGTGGGCTTCTTCAACTTCAACAGTCAAAACGAAAGGCGGTGGAGGCGGGTAGTTAGGGAGAGTAGGGGCATTTTGGGAATTGAGTTTGCGGTTGCATTCTCAGGGGTGTTTTTGTAAATAAGTGGAATCTGGGGTGCATTCATATTGAGGAGGAGGGGTATATTGGTGAATAAAGTAGAAATGTTTCTATATAAATTGGGATGAAATTTTACACCTACCCACCCCATGGCTCCCACTTACAAATTATTCATCACCTACCCCGACATAGCTTATGGGATTTGTTGTTGTCAATGTCATACTATTTTTTTTTTTTTTTTAGATTTTCTTTTTTTGATTGTGAATCTAATGGATTTAGTTAACGAGTGTCTTACCGTGCTAAGGAACATTTAATATCTTTTAAAAATAAATCAGGCTATGCATATATATAATAAAGAAAAACAATTAATAATTTTGAAATGTAAAAAAAAAAAAAAACGTATGCATTACAACTCATCTTTAGAGCATTAGCAATAATAGTGCTAAAAAGTTAAAAAACTATTTTTAGCATCACTATATATTAAAAAGAGTGCTACAGCAGTGAAGGTATAGGTATATTTTTTACTTATTTTGCTACAGTGCACAGCTATATATGGCTGTGCACAGTAGCTGAGACCTAAAAAAAAAATACTCTCTACCTAGTTAAAATACTATTTGTTTGTTTGTTTATTTTTTTTTTCTATTCTTTTTATCCAATCATGACTCACTCTCACTCTCACTCTCAACTCACTGCCGCTGGCCTTAACGTCACCTCTCTATGTCACTGCCACCTGCCTCAACGTCACTGGCCCACCACTGACCCACTCTGTCGAAGTCCCAAGCCAACCTAAGCCCCAAGACACCAATCCACACCTCCAACCCATGCCTCTGCCCAGTCCTCCATCTCACCGCTCGCCCAACGCCGACAAGCCTGGGTTTCTATGGATTTCGTGGGTTTCATCATTGATCCAAGCTTTGGGTTTCTCTGGGTTTCTATTTCTTTTCTTTCTTCTCTTCTCAAGCTCTCAACTCTCACACACGACGCTCAAACTCTCATCCTCCACAAAGGCTTTAGCTTCACCAATTCTTTTTGTTGTTTTTCTAATCAGAAATGTAATATTGTTAAGGCATTTGGTTGCCGAGAAAATTTCCCGAAATGAAAGAAATCATTTTTTTTTTATTAGCAACTTCATCACTCAAGCACCACAAGGAGAGTAAAAACTAGTTCAATTTGGCCAAGTTAGCTTGAATTTGAATTTTTTTTTTTTTTTTTTTTGGTGGTGATTTGTGCGGTGGTTTTTGGCTAATTTGGATTTTTGGCAATGGTTGTGGGTGGTTGTTCTTGGCTTGCTAGTTGTTGTTGGGTGGTTGTGGGTGGTTGTTAGGTGGTTATGGGTGGTTGTTCTTGGTTGGCAGTGGTTGTGGATTGTGCCATTGATCGGTTTGTGGTGTTTTTTTTTTGGTAGTGGGATGTATTATTTTATTGTGATGTTTATACTATTTTATTGTGTTAAAAGCTAAAATAGATCCACTGCTGCATGATGTTTTGTAAAATGAGTAGGTAAAATAGATAAAGTAACTTTTTGTGGTACCAAATAGCAAAAAAAAATAGCTCCACTGCTGTGGATGCTCTAAGAGAGTATTTATTACTCTTTAACCTATGACTCCTAGAATATTCGTTAATTACACCATTTTGTTTATATTTTCCAAAAAAGAGGAAAAATATTCTTCAAAATCATTCTATTTCCCATGGTTCCAAATCAACTCAATTAACAAAAAAAAAATTTGTCATCTAATAAAGGATTTAAAATCAAATTTTCATTTTAAAAGAGAAGATTGAATTTTACTTAAATCAAAAGAAATTCATTGGTATTTTGATCCAATAAGAAAAAGTAATCATAAAAGGGTGTTTTGTTTTTAACCCGAAGTCTTTCTTAAATAATTTAAATTTCATAATTGTTGTCATCTGCGTCATGAAAAATGTTGATGTGATTAACATTTTGGTGATATCTCATGCAATTATAATAAGATATTGTTAAAATAATACTAAAAAAATCTACTTCAGCACTGAAATGGCAAAAAAATAACCATGTTTGCAGCCAATTGTATTTAATTTTTTCTCTTATTAATTTCTTTTTTTAGCCCCCCTTTTCTCCTAATTTTATTTTCTTTCTCCTTTTCACCATTGTCTTCTTCCCATTATCATTTGTGTGTGTGTCTTTTTCATTCAACCATCCCTAAAAAAAAAAAACTTGCACTTACATTGGAATATATTTCTAGAGAAAGAACTCAAACTATTGGTAGTAGGTATTGCACTAATGCCCCATCTTATCTCACTTGACCAACTTTGCCTTTCTCCGATAAACATGAATTTGTTCCCATGCCGAAGAGGTGATGAAACAAGGACAGATTTTGCTCACCCCACCTACCCTTAAATGTTTATCTCCATATTTTAGCTAACATATAATTTAATTTTTTTCTATATATATCCTAGTTGTAAGGACCTAAAAGTTTAGTGTGCGAAGCCCACCAAATGCGATGGGATGATCTTGTTTCAACTTTGGTCCAAGCCAATAAAATTTATAAGAGATGGAATAGCACAACAAGCATGGAGTCTGCACACGAGCCCCTCATTACCCCCCTGGACTACCTTCTCCCCCTCTATTTATAACCCGTCGCCATTTCATCATCTCCGTCCATTTTTACCTGACTTTCGACCCCTTTCCAACACCTGTCTCCTTCTCTCTCTGAAGCAAGTGGTAGCGGTAGTTAGTGTAGCTGTGGCCAACACTGTTCAAGTCACCTCCTCATTTAATGCTCTGACAGAGCTGGTGTGTGCCATTTAATACTGATGTGACAGGGAACCACTACCCTGGCGGCTCCCTGTCTGCCACTGACCTCCACCTCCCTCAGCTCCGCGGTTTCTCCTTTGGCGCTTAGTGCGGTGCTCCAATGGATCTGGCTCATTCCTCGGGCAATGCTATCCCTTGGGCCCCCACGAATGTTGCGCTCGGCTCGAGGCCTGGCTTTTCCTATCCTTCTTCAGGCCTTCTCTTCAACCCATCAATATGACCCTACACCTTCCTCCCCGGTCCACAGGTACCCACACTAGTTATATATATATATTTATATCTCCAACACCTTCGCTCTCTACCTCGCTTTGTTGTCATCCCTAATTTGTAGAGATAAAGAAATTTTTAGAGAGAAAAAGACACAAAAAACCCTAGCAAATGCTTTTTTTTTTTTTAATTCCCATTTAAGTTCTTATGTAGTTATTTTAATATTAATATCATTTATATAATTTTTATTATAATTAAATAACACAAGATATAAGTTACCTGTGTCGATCAGCATTTTTCTTGAGGTTGATTACAAAAAGAAAGAAATTGAAAATTGTCTCAAAAACAAAATTTAAAAAAAAAAATTACTTACAGAATAAAATGAAACAAAAGAAAAAAAAAAGTTAAAAACCAAAATGAAAACACCTATTAAAAAATAATTCTAATACTACAAAAAGTTTCACAACTTTTCTCACAACTCATCACAAAGCGAGTTGTGAACAACAGAGATATGAACTCCTTGGACTTACTAATTTTTCTCTACCACTCAATACCCACCATGTAACGAGTTGACAAAAGTTGTACAACTTTTTGTAGCACTAACATTTCTTAAAAATTAAAAAAAATTTAAAAAAAAAAAAAAAAAAGGAAAAGAGAATTCATGGTTTTTTTTTTTTTTTTTTATATTTTTATAAATTGAGTTGATTGGAACCATAGGTGAATTCATCATTCATGGTTTGGGTTAAAGCCTTAAAGGTGAAGGGCCCTCTTAAAAGTACGTACGTGAGTTGTCTCTTGTCACAAAGATTTCCAAAAAACAGTACTCTTCCAAAAATGGCCCAGCCTATATTGGGAAGGGTTCAACCCTAGGAATGGCAACGGGTCGGGTTCGGGCCAGGTTTTTTCATACTCAGACCCGACCCGCGGGTCTTAGCCCGCGGCCCGGACCCAGCCCGTTTATTAAACGGATTTTTTTCTCGGGGCCCCCACAGGCCCCGTTTAAGCCAACCAGATTTAGGCCAACCCAAAAAAAAAAAAAAAAAAAAAAAAAAAAAAAGAAGAAGAAGAAGAAGAGAATTGAAGCCTAAACAAAGTCTAACGAAAATCTAATCACACTTACCTCTTTTTTCCTCCTGAAAATGCAATCTATCAAAACTCTAACGATTCCTCTTTTTTTTCACAATTAATCGGTAACCAAGGTCCAAACAAAGCCAGAAAATCACGATTAACATACCCAAAATCACAAACACAAAAATCCCAAAATCACATACACAGAAATCATTAAATATACATGTTTAAATAAAAATAATTACAACATTTTCTTGGCTATTTTCTTGCCATCCAAATGGATCCAAGATCTAACAAACCAACCCATTTTCTCAGCTTCTTTTCTCGGTTGCAGAGACAGTACAGCGGTTCGACAGATATTCTTCAACGACAAGTTGTTTGGGGGTTTGGTGGCTTCAAATTCGCTGAGGAATAGTGGGGGTTTCGATCAGAGGGTGAAGGAGATGTTGAGTACAAAATGTCCATCGGATGATGCTACCCCTGCATCGCTAGTGTACGGGTTTTCTGGGCTTGGTTGGGGCTGTCGTGGTGAGAATAGAGGAGAGTGAGTGAGGCTTGGTTGTGGCTGTGGTGGTCAAAGGAGAGGAGAGTGAGTGAGTGAGAGTGGGAGATGAGAGTGAGAGAGAGAGGGAGAGGAAAGTGAGGCAATGAGGACTGAGGGAGGCGTGAGTTGTTGCTGAAGAAATGAGTGATTTAGGGTTAGATTATAGTTATATATATATATATATATATGTGGGGTATTTTTGTAATTTCAGAGAAACCGGGTTTTATTCGGGGCAGGTTTCAGGTCAGGTTTCAAATTTTTTTGATAAAACCCGAACTCGCTTCAGGTTTTTTTTTAACCCATACCCGACCCTATTTCTAATCGGACCGGGCCGAGTACCCGCAAGTCGGGCAAAAATTGCCATCCCTATTTGACCCCTTTGCTAGTAATTTCCAATCTTGTCTTATTGGTTGCAATGGTTGGCAAGAAATAACTTTGAAACCACACCATACTTTCCTATCATTTTACCGATATTTTACGATCAGAACTTCATTCTTTGACCAAGTTAGCATCAACTAAATCATGGCCTAAACATGAGCTTGCAAGGTTTTGATGCTTGATCATTCATGAATCAGGTTCTTAATTAAAATATGGATGTAATATTTTGAAGTAAATGGCAAAAAGTCAGTCCAATTTACTTTGTCTTAAGATATGCGAAATCTTGGGATTATAATAATGTAAATTAGATGGCGCAAATAATTTTTCTCTGGTCATCTCTCTTTCTCATTGATCTCCATATTCTTGATAAATTTACAAGGTTTCTTGTTGGCAAAAATGCAAAACTGACCCTCTAACTTTTACTATTTTTCATTTCAATCCTCTAACTTTCATTTTTGTCAATTCAGTCCTCTAACTTTTAATTTTTTGTCAATTCAAGGTTTCGTTACTGTGTTGTTACTGTTGCCGTCAGAATCAGTAAAACGAAGCTGTTTTGCTTCTTCTTCTTCTTTTTCTTTTCTTTTTTTTTTTTTTTTTTTTTTTTTTTTTTTTTTTTTTTTTTTTAATTCTGAATTAAAATAAGAAAAATCAGAAAAAAAAAATCAGAAGAAGAAAAAAAAAAAAAAACGTTAAGGGGGAACGACGTCGTCGTTCCCCTTCCCCTGAAATCAAAAGAAAACCAACTCTTTTGCCTATAACCCCCAAAAGCTCCTCTATATCCAACTCTTCCTCTCTATCCCAAGGAGATTTCCCAGTAAGCATTTCACACACCACACACCCAAAAGCCCAAATTGAACACAATCAGTTATCATTTCTCTTACCCAAAAAAAATGGAAAACTGGCCAATGATCCTTATTATGAACGACGAGCAACGAAGGTGGAAAACCGGCCAACGCAATCAGTTATCGACGCGCCAGGACTTCGAGCTCTGATTCGAGTCCTCGTCTCCACGCAGAGCAGCGAAGGTGGTGGTGGTTTACACGGCGAATTTTACGGTGGGGTGGTGGTGGTGAACTCAGTCTCTCTCTCTCTCTCTCTCAAACCGGCTCACTCTCCCTCTCTCAAAGTTTCACTGGTTAGGGATTTAGGAATTTGGTTTTCTTTTGATTTTAGGGGAAGGGGAACGACAACAGTCGTCGTTCCCCTTAATGTTTTTTTATTTATTTATTTATTTTTCTTATTTTAATTCCGAATTTTAAAAAAAAAAAAAAAAAAAGCAAAACAGTGTTGTTTTACTAATTTTGACGGCAGCAGTAACAGCACAGTAACAGAGCTTTGAATTGACAAAAAATTGAAAGTTAAAGAACTAAATTGACAAAAATAAAAATTAGATAACTGAAATAAAAAACAGTAAAATTTAAAAAAGCAATTTTACATTTTTGCCTTTCTTGTTTGCCTCGCCAAATGTTCTAAACGGACAGGTAAACATGTATAATATTCCAAAGTCGCCTAGTCCTCTACAATCCTCGGGATTGTAAAAACTTGACTTGCTTAAAAACTGAAGCTTGGGTGACCGTGACTTTGAATTCTGCATGCATTTATTTGCTTGTCCTCTGTGGAAAAAAACAAAAAGAAAAGATCTGGCTTCTGTACAGTGATCAGTGTCAAGGCACACGTAAGATTACGGACACGTGTCCGTATCTTAAGGGTCCAGCGGCCAATGGCCACTTGACAGAAGCTGCTGAACAAAAAAAAGATCATATCAAGTACAAAACAGTGATTAGTAAACTTTCACCTGGAAAAGTGGAAAGCACCTGGAGGTCCTATCACAGGACTCCTATCTTTTTTTGGTAAAAAGGAAGATGCAATAAGCAGAAACTAAGGGGGGAAGGGAGGGCTCATAGTACTCCTGTCAATCTTAGGAGTGAAAGGCAAACTTGTTTCAACCCAATAATTTTAAGAGAAAGTATTTCTTTTCACAATTATATGCCAATTACCAAGTCAATCATGTAATAATCCAATTAGTAAATGCCAAGTTATTTAGCGTGCGTTTGGATGGAGCATTTGTTGCGTTTGGCATTTTGAAGCCCGGATCTCACACATTGTTTATGGACTAGCCATCCATAGAAAAACGCAGCAAATGTTATACACCGTATTTTCAGTTTAAAAAAATATTTTGCTACAGTATTTTCAGTAAAATAAGCGATATCTAAACAGACCTTTAATTTATAATCTTTTGTTAGAATTTGTCACTCTCTCTAATGCCATTTACTTAATTATTAGCTTATTGCATGGTTGATTTGGTGTGAATCCCATTAAAGAAGACGTATACGCAATACTTTACATTGTTGTAATAATGTCCCAACTGAAAATTGCATTGCTATATTTCAACTATTTCAAGGTTGTTCCATTGAAGCAGGCTTGATGACTTGGTGGACTGGTGGAGTGGGTTTTTTCATTTTGAACCAGCAAATCACATGGGTATGCATATTCCATAATATGCCCCATTGACTACACTAGTTTTTTTGTTTCGTATGATAAGCAGCTACGTACAACATTTCCATTTCCATTTCCTGTCTTCTCCCAACAAACAACAGCTAGCTATACACTAGTTTGAAGTTTGATTTGTTCAATCGTCAATGATCAAAAAATAAGTTGCGGTTCCAACTCCCCTTCCAACTATATTTCAACTACAACTAATTGCCTTTCTAGCTAGCTAGAGTCTGCTAGACTTCATAGGAATCTCAAATCTGTTCTTCTTCAATCATAGGCATGGAGATTTGTAGTTTAGGAAATCCCATCACCAAGTTGAGAAAAATCTTTTTTCATCCATAATCTCTGCTCTTTTTTCTTTTTCCATTTGAAGGCAGGTAGATAATGAAAGTGAGGAGGTCGGATTCAATTTACAAAAATGAAACACCTCAAAATATGTCATTATTAATGAGCTATCACTTTAAATCTCCCATAATTCATACTTTTGAATTGTCTTAGCCACCCTACAGCTTTAGACCAATAAATCTGCATAAAAAGCTAGAAAAGAAAAAGGATCCGTGATAAACTTTCATGCATTAATTAGTTGCAAAAGTAACGGTAAAAGTTGGCAATCTCATGGTATGCAATGATTAAGAAAACCTGACCCAATAAAATTAGCGTGGAATAACTAAGGAAATGATGCAAGGTTGGAATGTGGATGTGTGTGAATTGTAATTGACTTCCAACAAGATGTCAACCCTCAAAGAGTATTGAATCTAATCCCCCATTCAACAATTTGATTGTCCGGCGCAGCCGTGAAGTACCATTGTGAGTACCATTGTGAGTCTGTGACGCAAATGGCATAGAAATAATAGTGTAGTTGTTCTTTTTTATTAAAAAAATAATAATAATGTTTTTTTTTTTTTAGTAAACAGTGATACTTATTAAAATACACACCAAAATAGTAATATTAATATTTTAAACCGAGTTTTATAATAATAATAATGATGTTGATAATAATAATAATAAAACCTTATTGGTAAAGAGCGTATCAGGAAGAAAGCATTATTATATGAAAATATCCAATATATCTCATTGTTTTTTTTTTTTTTTAATTATGTATATATTCTGTGTTTAATATTAGTTAGGACATAATTTTAAAAAAAAAAATACTTAATGCTTTTTATTCAATAAATTACTCTAAGAGTTAAAAAAGCTTAAAGTCTATGCTGTGTATCCAAGAGTTAAGCCTTTTTGGATATATATCACTGTAAGTTTCTTTAAAAAACATTCTCCCCTCTCCCCGCGTGTGTTAAAAATACTTAATATTCTAAAAAAAAAAAAAATTAGATTAGATGACAAGAAATTTTCTTCTTTTGTATTTTGTTTTACCTAGAAATCTTATTTTTTCCTGTAATTGATGTTAAATTTAAGGCTTTTTTATTATTATTATTATCAGAGATTTCCTATTCAATAGAAAATTCTATATAGATATTTATTTTGGTATGCTACCAAAAATCAAAAAGAAAGAAAGAAAGAAAGAAGGAAGGAAGAAGAAACTACTTAGCCATTTGAGACTTGTTAGAAATGAGATGGTAATTATAGTTCACTCTTTGGGGGAGCAAATCCCTTTGGCATAATGATAGCATGACCCATCAATTGAAAGCATAATGATAGCATGACACGTGAATTGAAAATGACATCTAAACAAATAAAAGGACCAATCTCTAAAAAAATAAAAAAATAAAACAAATAAAAGGACAACTCAGAAAACAGTAGGGAAGGGGGCAACTTAGCATTTTTTTCATGTTAATAATTGAGAAATATTAGGATTATAGTATTTTTACAATATTTTTTTAATAAATTATAAATGATAAGTTGTTATTAGTTGTTATGAGTAGATAAAAAAAAATTTAAGTTGTAAATTTAAATTAGAACCAATAACAATTTATTATTTAAGATTTTTTGTAAAAATATTATAAATATAACATTTTTTTATAATTTGTAAAGACTAAGCTTACTATTTGATTTTTTTTTTTTTTATTAACTAAGAAGTGTCAACGATTGTACTTGAAATAGACAATTGTCTGACACTACTTAGTTTTTTAAAAAAAGATTGAGCTATTTCAAGTACAATTATCTGACACTTCTTAGTTAAAAAAAGGAAAAGAAAAGAAAAAGAAATAGCTCAATGCTGTGTTCAGGCCTAATGGGCTCCTCTTCTTGACCAATTTGGGCCTATCTCCATCCCATTTCTCTTTTTATTTGAGGAAATGGGCTGGACCAAAAGTTTCTTATCTTGTTGAATAGATAGTATGATGCAAATAAAGAGCTTGTTGAAAGTTCGAAGAAGGCTCGTGACTATCCCAATTCCTTTTTTTTTTTTTTTTTGTCAATCCTCCTCTATTCGTTTAAATAGTTTAACTCTGATATAGTGCATTTGGAGCAAGTACGGTAATTTATAGGGTTATAAATGAACCAAGTTGTTTGTGAACAATTTAAGTCTAACTTGAGAAAAAACTAGTTTATATTGTTTGATTATTAAAAAAAGCTAAGCTCAAACATAATAATGTGTTCGTGAACAAACTCTTGAACATAAGAGTTCTTTGTATGTATATATTTACATAGACTTGAAATTTGATTGTATAAGTTTATCAATAGGTTCATTAGATATTGAATTATTATTTGTAAATTATTGATGATAAAAATAGTCTATTTGCAGTAAAATTCAAATAATTTTGTAGAGATAAAACATCTTAGTCGTGATTTTACAATATATAAGAAAAGAATAATTTAATTAAGTAGTTTCTGAGCAAGCTTAAGCTTGCTCAACCAGAAAAATGACTCAAGTTTAAACATAAAATCTTGTTTGGTGATGAGTTCGATTTTGGCTCGTGTTCGAAAAAAATATTAAATGAATAAACTTTTAATACTTGGCTCGACTCAACTCATTTATAGTCTAGTCATTTCAAGTAAAAACATGCATATATCTCTTACCTTCAATCAAAGCTATCATTTAAAACATATGCTTAATTATTTTAGGCATGTGCTTAATTGATTTAGACATGTGAGATTTGAGAATTAGCTTAAGTTATGATTATTTTAGCATCTGAAATCCATTTACACGTCCTCAAGTTCAAGGAAGCACTTGATCAAATGGTGCCCCTAAAAGCACCAAGTCCTAATGGGATGGCCCCCTTATTCCACCAACACTTTTGGGGGATAATGAACAGAGAGGTGACGTCCACAGTACTTGCTTGGCTGAACTCAGGTAAATTACCTCACCCAATCAATCATACTTTCATCACACTAATTCCAAAAGTAAAGAATCCTGTATTAGTCTCTAAATATCGCCCTATTAGCCTATGTAACGTATTGTACAAAATTTTCTCCAAAGTTCTTGCAAACAGATTGAAAAAATTCATGCCAAAATTTATAACTAAGCATCAATCTGCTTTTACAAAGAATAGGCTTATTTCAGATAATGTTTCAGTAGCTTTTGAAACCTTGCATTGTATGAAAAATCATAACTCAGGACAAACAGGTTTTATGGCTCTAAAACTAGAAATGAGCAAAGTGTATAACAGGGTGGAATGGAATTATCTTTAGAATCTAATGGAAAAAATAGGCTTTTGCACAAGGTGGATCGGCTTGGTTATGGAGTGTGTTTGTACTGTTTTATACTCAATTTTGGTGAATGGTGATCCGAAGGGGCTTATTAATCCAACACGAGGCATAAGGCAAGGGGACCCACTTTCCCCTTTTTATTCCTATTGTGCACGGAGGGATTACATGGCCTAATCACAAAAGCTACAAGAGCAAAGGAAATCAATGGCTTCTCAATTTGCAAGAGAGGCCCCAAACTAACCCACTTATTTTTTGCAAATGATAGCTTACTTTTTTGCAAGGCAAACCCCCAAAAATGTGGAAATGTACTTAAAATTTTGGTGGACTATGAAAAGGTATCGGGCCAAAAAGTCAATAAAGAGAAGACATCTCTTTTCTTTAGTAAATCCACAAAAGCCGATACTAAGGAGGAGATTAAAAATGTGTTGGATGTGAATGAAATAAAGTCTTATGAGAGATATTTGGGGCTGCCCCCATTGGTGGGAAGGGGTAAAAAAGCAAGCTTTGCTTATATTAAGGTGAAGGTTTGGAGAAAATTATAAGGGTAGGAGGGGAAGCTACTTTCTCAAGCCAGTAGAGAAGTTTTTATAAAAGCAATTGTTCAAGCCATCCCAACTTATGCCATGAGATGTTTTAAACTACCCTTGGGTCTTTGTCAAGAAATTGAAGCAATGGTTAGAAAATTCTTTTGGGGGCAGCGGGGTGATAAAAGAAAAATACTTTGGGTTAAATGGTCAAAGTTGACAAAACCAAAATTAGAAGGAGGTTTGGGCTTTAAAGACCTTGCTCTATTCAATGACTCCCTTCTTGCCAAGCAAGCATGGTGGCTTCTACACAATGAAGATACTCCTTTTTATAGAATTTTCAAGGCAAGATTTTTCCCTCATTGCTTGTTCATGGAAGCAAAAGAATCAACAACCAGTTCCTATGCTTGGAAAAGCATCTTGAAAGGGAGAGAGGTAATACAAATGGGTTCAAGATTTCGGGTGGGCAATGGAAAAAGCATCAAAATATGGCAACACCACTGGCTGCCCATAAAGCATCCTCCATTAGTCACCTCACCAATCATAGAGTCTATGGAGAATGCTACTGTGGACTGCCTCATTGACGAGAACATAGGTAAATGGGATGCTGAAATGCTTGAAGGAATTCTTATTCTAGCTAAAGTAGAAATTGCAAAAAAGATACCTCTGCCACGACGCCAAACAGAGGATGTCTTGTACTAGCCTTTCATTGCAAGTGGACAGTACAATTGCAAGTCCAGTATAAATTTCTCAAGGATTTAGAGAGGGATGCTGAGGTGAGTACTCAATCGGAGGTGGACAAGAAGTTTTGGAAGAGTATTTGGTCCCTAGAAGTTTGTAACAAGTTCAAGAATCTGGTGTGGCTTGCATGTAGGAAATCCCTTCCAACAAAACAAAATCTGACTTGAAGAACTTTAATAGACAACCCCATCTGTGACCGATGCTCTCTACAGGCAGAGGATTCATTGCATGCACTTTGGAGTTGTTCGGGTTTGGATGAGGTATGGGAAGGTGACAGACAGAACTTTAGGCAAAGGGAAGTATATGCTGATTTTAAGGAATTATGCAGATGGATGGTTGAGAATGGGAAGCCGATGGAGCTTTTTGCTATCCTGGTTTGGAGTATATGGCATCAGAGAAACAAAACTAGGATGAACCAGGCATGTTGTCTTACCAAGGACCTGCAACAAAGTGCAGGAGAACGTTGGAATGAGATCAAAAGATGTAATCTCACACCAGAACAAGTTAGTGCAAAACCTCAAGCAAGATGGAAAACACCGCCACCCAACAAATACAAGATTAACTATGATTGAGCAATCTTAAATGCAGACAACACAGCTGGGATTGGTGTGGTTGTTCGGGACTGCCATGGGGAAGTAATTGCATCTCTAGTTCAACAGCTGGATCAGGCATACAAACCTGTGGAAGTGGAGGCAATGGCAGCGTGTAGAGCAATGGAGCTGGGCAGTGAATTAGGACTTGACTGCGCTATTGTAGAGGGTGATTCTGAAGTGGTTGTGAAGGCCTTGAGGTGTAAGGACAATGGTTAACTCCTTTCGTCCATTTGATAAATGATGTTTCCTTATTTTCCAGTTTGTTTTCAGAATTGTCCTACTCTCATATAGGGAGAGATGGTAATAGAGTTGCTCATAACTTAGTTAGGCTAACTTTGACATCATCGAATTGTACTACGTGGATAGAGGATGTCCCATTCCATACTTTACCTTTTGTTCAGACTGATTTGGCCGCTCTTTAATTTCATTCAATAAAAGTCTTTTTTTTCAACAAAAAAAAAGTTCAAGGATCATGACTAGCTCGTTAATCCCTTTAACACTAAAACACGTGTAAATGGATTTCAAATTCCCTAAATAGCCTTGTAAAGGAGGCTTTTGATGATTAAAAATGAGAATTTATTCTTTTAATGTTTTGTATGTATTTTAAGGTGAAGAATAAAATCTTAATGCCAAATCAATTACTATTTTTTATTTTATTTTGATTTATGGTGAACTAACACCTCATATTTACTGTGGTGGAAGTTAAAACTATAAAACTCATTTTGAGATTTTAAAATGCAACAAATTTATATGGGTTTGCTTAATAAGTATTTTTAGATTATTTTTTATAGATCATTTTAGGAAAATATTAATATTATTTTTATGGAAAATATAAAAAAACTGTTAAAAAAAAAATCAATTACTCTTTCTTTCTTTTTTTTATAAAAAGTTGATAAATACTACGTTCACAATATTTTTATAACAAATTATAGGTGGTAAGTTATTTTTTGTTCTAATTTGAATCTGTTACATAATATTATGATTTGTTATGAAAATAGGAAAATACTTGGGTACTCTCAAAGTATAGTGAAATTGTGCTCCCTCATCCTACATTCATAGTGAACTCCAATGTAAATTTAATGAGTGGACCCTGGAGAAAATACTTTTCACAAAGTACCTAAGAACTACTCAAATTGAAAGATACTATGCATAAAACATTTCTAAGAAGAGTTTCTAAAAATACTATACTTAGTAAATAATTACTAGCCTCATCACACGCACTCTACATGTGCGATATGGCTCTTTTTTTATTTTGAGTTTAATGTAATTTTCCAATTTGAATTTGTCTATTGTTAATGAGGTTACACAAAAAGGAATTTTTAATAAACTAAAATTTAATATTTGAAATGGAATAAACTGCTAGGTTTAGGATGTGTTAGTTTTTAGGAAAAAATTGTACCAAACGCATGTGAGATATATCTATATCTACATCTATATATTACTAAAAGTTGAAACGTAATATTTATTATTGTTATGGTTCTGTTGAGTCACATCAGCAACCACATCATTCTTTTTTTTTTTTTTTTCTCTACTTAAACTTTTCTTCCCCCTATTTTCAAAAAAAAAAAAAAAAAGCTCTTCTTCTCCCTATTAGTTCACACATCTAATACTGTTATACTTTATTCAACATTTCCCTTTCCTTTTTGCCTCTTTATCTCTCCACTACTTTACCGTTATACTTTATTCTTCTTTTTTATATTTTGACTCTTCTTCTACCTATTTTATTTTGTATAAATTTGATATTATTTTTCCATTCAATCCATATTTTTCCCGCACAAAACTATGAGTATTCTCTCTCTCTCTCTCTCTCTCTCTCTCTCTCTCTCGGTGAATTTTTATTATTTCTTATAACTCTAATTAAGGTTGATTGTTTTTTTTTTTTTTTTTTAATATGTGTTTTGGTATTGTGTTTTTTTTTTAATATCCCATCAGAAAATCTTCTCTCTCTCCTTTATAGCTTCGGTTGAATTTTAGTTTGGGTTAATACTTAATTTTTTTGGAAACATGAATTTGAATATGCTTACTAGTTGTTTGAATAATAAATTATTATAAAACCTATTATTTATTCCTTTAGTTTCATTTTAATTTTGGTAAAGTTAACATTGTAATTTTGTAATGAGTTTTGATTATTATAACAATTTTCTTATTCCTTAAAAGATGAGAATTTTGAATAATAAATTTGAAACTTATAAAGTTTAGTTGTATATTAAGCAAATATAATACACTACAATAGAAGTTAGAAGAATATGGTTCATCTTAAAAAAATATTAATCAAACATAATAATAATAATAATAATAATAATAATAATAATAATAATTGTGGGGCCCAAAGATTTGGCAACCTCGGCCCACTTCATATCAGGCCCAAAGCCCATGTCAAGGACAATGCAGTATCCGAGTATGAGCGGGGAAGGCCCAAACTGTCAAGGAGCATCGCTGAGGACGACTATGTCCTTGGCTGACTGACATTGAAGAAGGGAGCTGTCATCGCCACATTAAAAGCACGCAACTAACACTCTGGCCGCATTAATGAAGAATTGACCATTGAACAGTAATGTCTTGGTTACTTCAACTAACAAGAGGTCTGGAAAGACGGTTGATGGGATAAGCCTTCAAACACAAGCTCAGATGATCAACAAGTGGAGGGCAAGGATCAGCTGAATGAAACTATATAATGGAATGAACCCCCAGAGATGAGGGGTTTCGAAATTTAGAGGGATCTGGGACAACCCCTATACTCATTAGTAATCAGAAAAGGGCTTCTCGGACCATGCCGAGGACGAATTTCCCCTTAGAACACTTAACTAAATCCCATTTGACCAACCGTTGTAACACTCGCTAATGTCTAGTCTTTCTACCCACTCTCTACAAATTCATTTTATCGGGGCGCTTTTCTGGTGGACGTGGGATTAAGGTGTCAAGCCTTACACTACAAGGTCAGCCCTTGATGGGGTGAAAATCCTGAACCCCAGCGTCGCATGGGAAAGGGCCAGTCCCTACAATTGGTGCCGTCTGTGGGAAGACTTGAGGATTAGCGAATGCGACGGTTGGTGTGGAAGGATCAATAACAACACTTCTTCCAAGTTCAAAAAAAAAGAAACACAAACAACGGCAATGCACTCATTCAGAAGGCAATCATCATAAAGAAATGAAAGATTCGAGAAGTAAAGTAAACGAAATGTGGCTACTTCTTTATTAATTAAAGAAAAGTTACATTGTACAACAAATGCTTAGGCAGGCTTGTTCTAAAGTTAACTACGAAGGTAAATGCTTAGGCAGGCTTATGCTAAAGCTAAAAAAAAAAAAAAAAAAAAAAAGGGCCTAGTAGGCTTGTTTTAAGAAGCCAAGCTATGCATGGAGGGAGAGGTGGAGACAGACCTGTTTTAAGGCTGTCCACAGCTCCCCAACCAGCATGGACGATGCTGGAAAGAGAAGGAAGAAGAGGCCGCGGCGCCTGACGGTCCAATCTCAGGGTTCGCCCTGGATCCCTTCCCAGTCCCACGACAACTAGGCGCTGGCGAATCACTACCAGCTTAGAAGGCCGGTGGACTCGCGCACGGAGGAGGAACGTTATGTTCCTTTCGGATTCCCCTCCTAACTACAAGGGGAGTCCTCTCTCTGGCTAGGTTGAAAAGAAGGAGGATCTTCGACCTCTGCCTATTTCACCTCCACTATGTCGTCCAGGATCGGGGTGGCATTCTCGGCTTCTGAAGGGGGCTTGGTTTCCTTGTCCCTGCCCTTTTCCAGGACCACTCCATCTCCTCAAGCATAAGTCACTATTTTTGGCAGGGCCCTTGAAAATGCTTAGAAAATGGAGAGCCTTAAGCCCCTATTGAACCCAAGTGTTTGTGAAATTTGAAGAAAAGATTACCTTAAATTGCCTTATATAGAAGGCAGGAGCTGGTGAAAACCAGACTGCGCAGAATCCTAAGGAAGAATTAGCGGAGGTATTAACTCCACCTAATTTCCAAAGAGCTTACCAGCCGCTGGATCCTCATAAATCCACAAGAATATTAATGAAGATGTGCCTCGCGCACCGAAGCGTCAAGCGCGTTACTCAAATAACCTAAAAGACGTTTCATAATTGGAAGTGAGGCGCCAGGCCAAGGAGCCAGACTAAAGAAGGGTCCCCCCTCGGCGGAGCAAGCTCAAAGGCCGTTATCATTCCAAGGGCAGGCTCCCCAACGTTGAGGATGAGTCCCTTCACTCCAAACAGTAAAGAGAACTACTTCAGAAGAACTAAGTACTAGACAGAACCAAGGTCTTGCATGGTCCTCGGACTCAAACCGATGGGGAAACTAGCTACTTCAGAAATACTAAGTGTTAGACAGAACCAATGCCTTGCATGGTCCTCGGACTCAAGCCTGTGGGGAAACTAACTACTTCAAAAGAACTAAATACTAGACAGAACCAGGATCTTGCATGGTCCTCAGACTCAAACCGATGGAGAAACTAACTACTTCAGAAATACTAAATATTAGATAGAACCAAGGCCTTGCAGGGTGCTTGGACTCAAGCCTGTGGGGAAACTAACTACTTCAGAAGAACTAAGTACTAGACAGAACCAAGGTCTTGCATGGTCTTCTAACTCAAACCTATGGGGAAACTAACTACTTCAGAAATATTAGGTGTTAGACAGAACCAAGGCCTTGCATGGTCCTCGGACTCAAGCCTGTGGGGAAACTAACTACTTCAGAAGAACTAAGTACTAGACAGAACCAAGGTCTTGCATGGTCCTTGAACTCAAACCTATAGGGAAACTAGATACTTCAGAAATACTAAGTGTTAGACAGAACCAAGGTCTTGCATGGTCCTCAGACTCAAGCCTGTGAGGAAACTAACTACTTCAGAAGAACTAAGTACTAGACAGAACCAGGGTCTTGCATGGTCCTCAGACTCAAACCTATGGGGAAACTAGCTACTTCAGAAATACTAAGTGTTAGACAGAACCAAAGCCTTGCATGGTCCTCGGACTCAAGCCTGTGGGGAAACTAACTACTTCAGAAGAACTAAGTACTAGACAAAACCAGAGTCTTGCATGGTTCTCGGACTCAAACCTATGGGGAAACTAGCTACTTTAGAAATACTAAGTATTAGACAGAACTAAGGCCTTGCATGGTCCTCGGACTCAAGCCTGTGGGGAAACTAACTACTTCAGAAGAACTAAGTACTAGACAGAACCAAGGTCTTGCATGGTCCTCGGACTCAAACCTATGGGGAAACTAGCTACTTCAGAAATACTAAGTGTTAGACAGAACCAAGGCCTTGCATGGTCCTCGGACTCAAGCCTGTGGGGAAACTAATTACTTCAGAAGAACTAAGTACTAGACAGAACCAGCGTTTTGTATGGTCCTCGGACTCAAACTTATGGGAAAACTAGCTACTTCAGAAATACTAAGTGTTAGACAAAACCAAGGCCTTGCATGGTCCTCAGACTCAAGCTTGTAGGGAAACTAACTACTTCAGAAGAACTAAGTACTAGACAGAACCAAAGTCTTGCATGGTCCTCGGACTCAAACCTATGGGGAAACTAGCTACTTCAGAAATACTAAGTGCTAGACAGAACCAAGGCCTTGCATGGTCCTGGGACTCATGCCTGTGGAGAAACTAACTACTTCAGAAGAACTAAGTACTAGACAGAACCAGGGTCTTGCATGGTCTTCGGACTCAAACCTATGGGGAAACTAGCTACTTCAGAAATACTAAGTGTTAGACAGAACCAAGGCCTTGCATAGTCCTCAGACTCAAGCCTGTGGGGAAACTAACTACTTTAGAAGTACTAAGTACTAGACAGAACCAAGTTCTTGCTTGGTCCTCGGACTCAAGCCTGTGGGGAAACTAACTACTTCAGAAGAACTAAGTACTAGACAGAACCAAGGTCTTGCATGGTCCTCGAACTCAAACTTATGGGGAAACTAGCTACTTCAGAAATACTAAGTATCAGACAGAACCAAGGCCTTGCATGGTCCTCGGACTCAAGCTTGTGAGGAAACTAACTACTTCAGAAGAACTAAGTACTAGACAGAACCAAGGCCTTGCATGGTCCTCAGACTCAAGCTTGTGGGGAAACTAACTACTTCAGAAGAACTAAGTACTAGACAGAACCAGGGTTTTGCATGGTCCTCGGACTCAAACTTATAGGGAAACTAGCTACTTCAGAAATACTAAGTGTTAGACAAAACTAAGGCCTTGCATGGTCCTCGGACTCAAGCCTGTGGGGAAACTAACTACTTCAGAAGAACTAAGTACTAGACAGAACCAGGGTCTTGCACGATCCTCGGACTCAAACCTATGGGAAAACTAGCTACTTCAGAAATACTAAGTGTTAGACAGAACCAAGGCCTTGCATGGTCCTCGGACTCATGCCTGTGGGGAAACTAACTACTTCAAAAGAACTAAGTACTAGACAGAACTAGGGTCTTGCATGGTCTTCGGACTCAAACCTATGGGGAAACTAGCTACTTCAGAAATACTAAGTGTTAGACAGAACCAAGGCCTTGCATGGTCCTCGAACTCAAGCCTGTGGGGAAACTAACTACTTCAGAAGAACTAAGTATTAGACAGAACCAAGGTCTTGCATGGTTCTCAGACTCAAGCCTGTGGGGAAACTAACTACTTCAGAAGAACTAAGTACCATACAGAACCAAGGTCTTGCATGGTCCTCGGACTCAAACTTATGGAGAAACTAGCTACTTCAGAAATACTAAATATCAGATAGAACCAAGGCCTTGCATAGTCCTCGGACTCAAGCTTGTGGGGAAACTAACTACTTCAGAAGAATTAAGTACTAGACAGAACCAGGGTTTTGCATGGTCCTCGGACTCAAACTTATAGGGAAACTAGCTACTTCAGAAATACTAAGTGTTAGACAGAACCAAGGCCTTGCATGGTCCTCAAACTCAAGCTTGTGGGGAAACTAACTACTTTAGAAGAACTAAGTACTAGACAGAACCAGAGTCTTGCACGATCCTCGGACTCAAACCTATGGAAAAACTAGCTACTTCAGAAATACTAAGTGTTAGACAGAACCAAGGTCTTGCATGGTTCTCAGACTCAAGCCTGTGGGGAAACTAACTACTTCAGAAGAACTAAGTACCATACAGAACCAAGGTCTTGCACGGTCCTCGGACTCAAACTTATGGAGAAACTAGCTACTTCAGAAATACTAAGTGTTAGACAGAACCAAGGCCTTGCATGGTCCTCGGACTCATGCCTGTGGGGAAACTAACTACTTCAAAAGAACTAAGTACTAGACAGAACTAGGGTCTTGCATGGTCTTCGGACTCAAACCTATGGGGAAACTAGCTACTTCAGAAATACTAAGTGTTAGACAGAACCAAGGCCTTGCATGGTCCTCGAACTCAAGCCTGTGGTGAAACTAACTACTTCAGAAGAACTAAGTATTAGACAGAACCAAGGTCTTGCATGGTTCTCAGACTCAAGCCTGTGGGGAAACTAACTACTTCAGAAGAACTAAGTACCATACAGAACCAAGGTCTTGCATGGTCCTCGGACTCAAACTTATGGAGAAACTAGCTACTTCAGAAATACTAAATATCAGATAGAACTAAGGCCTTGCATAGTCCTCGGACTCAAGCTTGTGGGGAAACTAACTACTTCAGAAGAACTAAGTACTAGACAGAACCAGGGTTTTGCATGGTCCTCGGACTCAAACTTATAGGGAAACTAGCTACTTCAGAAATACTAAGTGTTAGACAGAACCAAGGCCTTGCATGGTCCTCGAACTCAAGCTTGTGGGGAAACTAACTACTTTAGAAGAACTAAGTACTAGACAGAACCAGGGTCTTGCACGATCCTCGGACTCAAACCTATGGAAAAACTAGCTACTTCAGAAATACTAAGTGTTAGACAGAACCAAGGCCTTGCATGGTCCTCGGACTCATGCCTGTGGGGAAACTAACTACTTCAGAAGAACTAAGTACTAGACAGAACCAGGGTCTTGCATGGTCTTCGGACTTAAACCTATGGGGAAACTAGCTACTTCAGAAATACTAAGTGTTAGACAGAACCAAGGCCTTGCATGGTCCTCGGACTCAAGCCTGTGGGGAAACTAACTACTTCAGAAGAACTAAGTACTAGACAGAACCAAGGTCTTGCATGGTCCTCAGACTCAAGCCTATGGGGAAACTAACTATTTCAGAAGAACTAAGTACTAGACAAAACCAAAGTTTTGCATGGTCCTCGGACTCAAACTTGTGGAGAAACTAGCTACTTCAGAAATACTAAATATCAGACAGAACCAAGGCCTTGCATGGTCCTCGGACTCAAGCTTGTGGGGAAACTAACTACTTCAGAAGAACTAAGTACTAGACAGAATCAGGGTCTTGCATGGTCCTCGGACTCAAACCTATGGAAAAACTAGCTATTTTAGAAATACTAAATATTAGACAGAACCAAGGCCTTACATAGTTCTCGGACTCAAGCCTATAGGGAAACTAGCTACTTCAGAAATACTAAGTGTTAGACAGAACCAAGGTCTTGCATGGTCCTCAGACTCAAGCCTGTGGGGAAACTAACTACTTCAAAAGAACTAAATTCTAGACAGAACCAGGGTCTTGCATGGTCCTCGGACTCAAACCTGTAGGGAAACTAGGTACTTTAGAAAAACTAAGTGCTAGACAGAACCAAGGTCTTGCATGGTCCTCGGACCCAAACCTATGGGGAAATTAGTCACTCAGAAGAATCAAGTGCTAGACAGAACCAAGGTCTTGCATGGTTTTTGGACCCAAACCTATAGGGAAACTAGTCACTTAGAAGAATTAAGTGCTAGACAGAATCAAGGTCTTGCATGGTCCTCGGACCCAAACCTATAGGGAAACTAGTCACTCAAGAAGATAAATATGTGGGCAGCTGGAGCGCAATTAAAGTCAGGATTGTGCAAGTAAAAAAAAAAAATGGATAATACAAACAGGACAAATAAGAGAAAATAAAATATGCACTTCATTGAATCTTTAAAAGTTACACAAGGCAAGAGTGCCATTACAATGCTTTAAAAAAAATAATAAAAAAATAAAAAATAAAAACTGAACAAACCAGGCGAGGGCGCCATGGAGGATCATTCCTTCAGCTTCATCTCAATTCCTCCCTCAGGGAGCTGGGCAGAAGAGGCCTCAGGGTCCTTGCAACCCTCGCTTGGGCTTGCAGCTTGGGGAGGGTAGCTGAAGGAGATACCTCATCCACTTGAGGGGTCTGGACATCAGCTAAGGGGTTCACAGCCTCCCAGGGCGCATCTGCAGTAGGACTCTTGCTTGTCTCAACGGCCCCAAAAGGATCAGCTTCCTTTGCGGGCTCGTCCGAGGTGGTAGCAGCCGGGGCATCTTCATTAGGAGCAGCCCTAACTCCCTCAGGGGTCACCTAGGCCTCGGAGCTAGGAGGAGCAGCCTCGCAAACGACAAGAGGGTAGTACACACTCTCTACCTTCCACATGTCAAATGAAGCCTGAACACTTGCTTGCTTCAAAACTTCATTCCACACCTGGGAACAGTAAAGTCTGCATACCCCAGGCACTTGAGCTTTGAGGGTGGCTTCTGTATCAGCCACCCCTGACTCGTAGGCCTCCTGCGCGGCCTTATCTTTGGAAGCCTCAGCCCTGGCAGACTCAGCCTCTTCCTTGGCTTTCAAGGCCTCATCCCTAGCGGACTCAGCAACGCCTCTGGCCCCCTCTGCCTCAAGCACCCTCTTTTCCTGGGTCGCGATCTCCTCTATAGCGACCCTCAGTTGATCCTCTACCTTGAGTAGGTGTTCCGTTTGATCATGGGCCTGCTTTTAGGCACTAGCTAGACTTGACTTGGCGATATCTTGAGCCTTCTTCATTTTCTCCAACTGCTCCCTCGCCTTTAAGAGATCGGCCTTGGAGACTTTGAGGGTCCGCGCGACGTCTAGCATCTTTTCACGCTCTAAGCCTGCGGCCCTGCTTTGACCACTGGCTATATTCTCCAACCTAAAGGTAGCCTGGATAGCCTACCAATTAAAACCAATGCACGGTAAGTAAGGAGCCAAAGGGAAGGAAGTCAAAGGAATCACAAGTGATCAGAAAACTTACCATGCCCAAACATTGCTTGAGGCCGAGGAAGACTTCCTTTCTCCTCTGAACCTCCAGCTGGGCCATATCTACGGGGAGCAGCAAGGACCTCCCCAATGCGTCAGCCACATGCGCACCCTCGTCCCCTCGAGGATTCCTGAGAGAGGCATCGTCCATCAAGGGCTTCCCATAGAGCATGGGGACTGGGAGCCAAGCCTGGGCCCAGGGCTGGACGATGGCCTGTTTCTCCTGACCTCGGCGCCCAGTCCTCAGCTGCTTCGATGGTTGCCGAGCGTTGTCATCGCCCTGGGAAGGATCAGATTCTTCGCCCCCCCTAGGCCTCTTTCCTTTGTCTTTCTTCTGCCGAGGACTAGTGGGCTTGGATCCAGATAGCGAACTCTGCTGGGGTGGGAGAGCAGGAAGCTTGGGAGGAGACTTTCCCAGCGCATCCTTCCCTGGTTGCCCCTCAATCAAGGCTAGCAGGCTTGTCTGGGGTTGTTTCTTGAAACTCATCTTCGATCGAGGAGAGGCTTCCTTGGATAAAAAGTCCGCTTCAACTAAGCTAGGGTCACCCAAATCGCCAAGAGGGTCCTCGGGCGAATGGAATTGGTCAAACACGTCAAACTCGTCCTCGGACAGACCAGAGTCAGCAACTTCCTCTTCCCCTGGCTTTTCCTCTTCAACCTCGGCAACTTGAGGTGACAAAGAAGTACCCACCAACAGTACGCCCTCAGGAACGGGAGATCCTTCAAGGATCAAGAATCCGTGCTCAACCACGGTGATCTTATGCAACCGAGGATCTTTAGCTCGGATCATGTATTTTGGAGCCGAGAACGATTTTTGAATCGAATCGTATCCTAGGATCTCAGAAGCGGCTCTAACTTGGTTGTCGGCTTTGTTCACAAAAATCTCTGACCTCAGTACGGTTTACAAATCCTCCTTGTTGACCAAGCTGAAGTCATACTCAAAGGCGTGCGGATCTGTATAAAAGAAAACAAGTTCCTGTTAAAAACCATGCAAAGTGGAGCGCGAAGACACAAGAAACTAGACCCTCTCCTAGTCTGAATGCCCTACCTGGTGTACCCTCCACTGTTGGACAATGAAGGTCATCATGCCACTCTCCGGACACAATGAGGAAGTCTTTGTTCAAACCCTTGCTGGACTCAGGGAGGCACTGGATGAGCCGGACCCTATCGTCCCTCGTCTTCATGTAATAAGACTTCCCCCTAAGGCACTGGAGGTTGTAGCACCAGTTTACATCGTGGTGGGTTAACCCCAGTCCCATCTTCTCATTCAGGGCATCCACACAGCCTAAGATCCTAAACACATTGATGGCACACTGGGTGGGAGATAAGCTGAAGTGCCTAAGATAATCCCTCATCATTGGCCCCATGGGGATCCTCACACCACCCTCCAGAAAGGCGATTATAGGAATCGCAACCTCACCCTCTTTTCTCCTAACGTTCCACTCCCCCTCTCCACAGTACCTCAAACCCACTATATCGGGGATCTTATAATTAGCAACAAATTTTTCCATCGCCTCCTCAGACTCGACTAACTTCTTAAACCTATCCATCCTAAAAAGCTAACGAGGGGCTCAGGGAAAACAAGGGAAAGAGAAAGGGGAATAAGAAGACAAGGAGCTCAGGCAGGAAAGTACGAACATGAAAGAGAAGAGAACTTACAGAAATGAGGAAAAGCTCCTCGGACAGGCCTTTTTTGTTGAAAGGAGGCGTAAGGTCGATTGGAGGCTTGGCTAAGTTCAACGGATGTGCGCAGGAGCTCTTGAATGTAAAAGTGAAGGGGCAAATCGGTTCAATTGGGTATTTATACCCCCAATAAAAAGTAACCACACGAGCTTTCCCGCCCATTAAGTCAAAAGTATCCATATCATTCATTCATCATCACACCGTTGAACGTGGAGGACACAGAGCCGCCAAAATTTAATGAAGGCACGCCCCAAATACCAAAACGCCAGGGACGTTCCCTGAGCAGTTAAAAAGATTTTGGTACTGACAGGAGGATAAGATTCGCCAGGCCAGGACAATGACCCGAGGACATCAAAATCCTCCTCCCCGCCCTAGGAGCCCGGCAACAGAATTTTGAGGGGGTATTGTGGGGCCCAAAGATTTGGTAACCCCGGCCCACTCCATATCAGGCCCAAGGCCCATGCCGAGGACAATGCAGTATCCGAGGATGAGCGGGGAAGGCCCAAACTGTCAAGGAGCATCGCCGAGGACGACCATGTCCTCGGCCGGCCGACATTAAAGAAGGAAGCTGTCATCGCTACATTAAAAGCACGCAACTGACACTCTGGCCGCATTAATGAAGAATTGACCATTAAATAGTAATGCCTTGGTTACTTCAACTAACAGGAGGTCTGGAAGGGCGGCTGATGGGACAAGCCCTCAGACACAAGCTCAGATGATCAACAAGTGGAAGGCAAGGATTAGCTAAATGGGACTATATAATGGAATGAACCCCCATAGAGGAGGGGGTTCGGAGTTTAGAGGGATCTGGGACAACCCCTATACTCATTAGTAATCAGAAAATGGCTCCTCGGACCATGTCAATGACGAATTTTCCCTTAGAACACTTAGCTAAATTCCATTTGACCCAGCTGTTGTAACACTCGCTAATGCCTAGTCCTTCTACCCACTCTCTATAAATTCATTGTATCGGAGTGCTTTTCTGGCGGACGTGGGATTAAGGTGTCAAGTCTTACACTACAAGGTCAGCCTTTAGTGAGGTGAAAATCCTAAACTCCGCGTCACGTGGGAAATGACCAGTCCCTACAATAATAAAATGATATATTTTTAGAGATCAAAAGATAAAAAAAAAATACTTGTAGAAATATTTTTTTTATATTAAAAAATAGACAATACTTGAAATAATGGTTACTTTTTATGTATTACACCTCATTACATAATATTTATCTTCTCACGCATAACGTGAGTCTGCAACTAATTTAAATAAAAAGTGCTAATTTTTAGAAAAAAAAAGTTTCTTATATAATTTTTTTTTTTTTTGAGTTCTGTTAAATTAAAAATTTAACCATATTTTTTTTAAGAATAAAAATTATCTAATTAAATTAAAAATAATTTTTATATTTTTTGAAATCATAACTACCGAATTTTTATACGATTATTAAAAGCGCATCTATGCGGCAGATAGATCCCCGCGCGCAAAGCCGTAAACCATCAAATCCATCGCCAAAGCCTCTCTCTCTCTCTCTCTCTCTCTATATCTTACGGTAAGAAAAGTACGAGCACCAAAGCTCCAGCAAAAACCCTAACCATGGGCACTCAATATCTCAGTTCTTCATCCCACCCTCTAAATCCAATTATTCTTCCCAGCTGAAAAACTAAAACCCACTTATTATCATAGTCGGTTAGTATAGCCACACTGCACACGCATACAACAGTTAGCCAAAAACAATGTCACTCACTCTCCAAAACCTCTTCACAAACTCCACCTCTCGTTTCACCCTCCATTTCACCACCACCTCCAATCCCAAAAACACAACCACCGTCTCTCTCCCAATCACCTCTCGCCACGTCACTTCCCCTCTGCATTCCCGCCATTATCAATTCCTCCCCCACCATCGTCATCATCCTCATCCAACACTCAGACTCAGACTCTCAGCCACAACCAGAGACGACGTCGTCATAGTCGGCGGCGGCGGCGGCGGAAATTCCAATTTCAACTTCGATTCGTTCCTCTCCGTCGCCGAACTCCTCTGCATCGCTTCTTCCTTGGTCGGTCTCGCGGCCAATCTAGCGGTGCTCTTGAGCTCGAAGAAGGCGGTGCTGGTGGAATTGGTTGGGAACAAGGTTTGGGCGTGGTGGGGGATTGCGTTGTTGGCCGGTGGAGTCGCGATTGGGTCGTGGATTCGGAGGCGGCAGTGGCAGCGGTTGTGTAGGCGGACTTGGAATAACGGCGGTGGTGGAGTGGCGGAGTTGAATTTGCTGGAGAGGATTGAGAAATTGGAGGAGGACTTGCGGAGCTCCGCTACCATAATTCGGGTCTTATCAAGACAGCTTGAGAAGTTGGGCATAAGGTTTCGGGTCACCCGCAAGACTCTCAAGGATCCCATTGCTGAGGTAATACACACAAAAAAAATGTGGTTATTTATGAGTTGCTCTTTTACTAGTTCTGGTTGAATTAACTATAAACTATGTGATTCAATGAAATGAAAGTCAAGAGAATCATGTAACCACTAATCACTTAGGAAAGTGTAACAAATTGTAAGCTTGAGATTGAAAAAGAAACCAAGGAAGAAAAGTGAATCAATAATTGGGGACACTGGGTTAATTCACAATGGAAAAAGGAGGAGGGTTGTGATAGGTTGATGGGAAGAGTAAAATTCAGGAACTTTATTGTTATAAATGTGCAATGATTAGTTTGGGATTGCATATTTTGAGATTAGCGACTATTGTGATCAATACTGGTGTTGTGATTTGTGGTTGGTTATTTATCAGTTATAAGTTCTGATGCTTTTGTTTGTAGCATCTGGCTATGTCTAATTGAAATTAGAGCCGTTTAATACTTTAAAATAGTATTTATAGCCCCTTGTTCATACAAAGAGTGCGTAACTATCTTACTTCAGTATTAGGATGCGGAATTGCTTTTAAAATTATGACGAAATACATTGATATTGGATCTTGTGGTCTACACAGGGAACGGTACAGGGTTTTGAACCTTGTTAGCTATTTATATTTTAATACTCAGTGTAACTCAGGCTTCCAACCGAGCAGCTTAAGTATTTATCGTATCTAGATCACCCCTCCTAAGTCCCCTGATCTTACAGGACCAACACTAGGTAATAATCTTTGTACAAAATTCAACACATGTTGAAGTCTATAAATTGCATAATTGTGGCTGAATGTCCAGTTAATACTTGTTCTAATCTTCAACCATTTAAATCTAAACCTTGCAGCAGCCAAAGTGTAACCTTAATAAAAATTACATTATGGATGATAAATTGCATAATTGTGGCTGAATGTCCAGTTAATACTTGTTCTAATCTTCAACCATTTAAATCTAAACCTTGCAGCAGCCAAAGTGTAACCTTAACAAAAATTACATTATGGATGACTTTACCTTGTTGTAGTGCTTAGGTGTGAACCTTCAATGATCAAGAATGCTCTCAAGCTCCAACATGATTTTGATCATCACCTCAGTATCAGCATGTTGCAACTGTTAATGCACATGTGGGTCACTGTTTTAGATTGATGCTATCTGTTGATGTTGCTTGCATAAGATGCACGAAGTTCAATTGAGGTGTATCACTTTATGCCTACATAAAAGCCGGTCGTATCCAATTTGACCAGATCAATAATACACTGACTTTGGAATTCTATTCTCCATTGGACTCTTAGTTTAAGCACCACATCTCAAAGTAGGAGCGTTGCTGACTCTTAGTATACATAAATACAGCAGCCTATTCTCTTATTTTTGTGTAGTCCTCTCTTATGCCATGGCTGGAGAATTAGGTTTGAGAGAAAATTCTCGTCTTCCTGTGTGTTAGTGTTATTAGTGAGAGAAGGTTCTTTGGGTGTATTTGTGCTTTGAGTTTCTGGAGAAAGCTATGTGCTGCCGTTATAATCTTCCTATATTTTATTGTGAAACTTTCTCTTTGTTGCCACCCATGGACGTAGGCATATAGCCAAACCGTGTAAATTCTGGTGTTCTTTGTGTTTTTGTTGATTGATTTCTTTTTTTTTTTTTGGTTGGTCTTAACTGTTATTGGTTTGAATCATGGGGTTGCTATTTGCACAACTCTATCTATGATTTTCCCTATGCTTGCTTTAAGTTCTGTTTCTTGGCAGAGTTTGAAGCTCAAATTCTATTTTGATCCTTGTCCCTCTGAAGATTGAAGTAGAGATAAGTATAAATGAGTGTCATGTAACTCATGTAGGTGAAAATTGTTTCCAAACATAGTGAATGTTAGGCCCTACAACCTTTGGTGCTGAAGAAGGCAAGAATTATATATGCAAACTTGCAAAATTATATTTGTAAAAACACAGGCATTTGATTAGTTCAAAAAATTTTCTCTTTTTGCATATCTTAAATATTTCATATTCCAGGTATGCTGCTTTTGTGTAGGCTAGTTTTTATTATCCTGAATTGTGCATACATTATAAAGTGGCCGATTTAAGATTGGGGATGTAGATAAATGAGAATGTTGGCAATAGGTCTATCTGACTGGCGGTATAATTCTAGTAAGATCAGACATGCTTTCTTGGTGCATAATTTGACCACCAAGAAATAAATATTTCATTATATTAGTTCCATATAGAGAGGATATCATGTAATATTATATGAGGCTGTAGGTGGTGTTTGTTCCCAGAGTTACACTGGGTATAGAACGTCAGGCACAAGAATTCATGTTTGCTGTTCACAGCATTAAACAACAAGTTAGCGTGGCATATTTCAGTTGGTGCCTAAACAACTGAGCATTGATTTAGTTGGTTTTGGTGTATTTAAAGAGGCAGTACTGAGCCTATGAGGATGTGAGTCTTTGAGAGTTGATGGTTGAAGTTAAACATGGATGGAATCGAAGAAGGCATATAAGGGACCTGGCCTTTTGTACCAGGCATGGCTTTTTGACTGGCTGGCTTTTTGAGGATGCTAACCCATATAATTGGTGTAAGGAACTGTGGGTAATAACAAAATATTATATTCCAAACTTGTTTGGTGGTAACTAATTTAACTAATTCAATTCTCCAGATTCTCATTTGCTGTAACTTCTGACTCAACTCAACTCATCTGTTTCTTTTTCTTTTTTAAAGGGAAAACTTTTTTTTGGAAAAGTTCAACTCAACTCATTTGTCACAACTTCTAACCGTTTGTTTAAATCTTAAAGACTGCAGCTCTGGCTCAAAAGAATTCAGAGGCCACTCGGGCATTAGCAGTGCAAGAAGACATTCTGGAAAAGGAGCTTGTTGAAATTCAAAAAGTGCTTCTGGCTATGCAGGTATATGTAACAACAACAACAACGCACACACACACACACACATGTTAACTATGAGGATATGATATTTGCCTAATATTGTAATGAGTAAGGGGAAGTTTCCTAGTAGAGATTTGGGGTAGTAGAAAACTAGAAATTGTAAATTAACTAGTGATATGCAAGATTTGATATCAATATTGGTGGATTGTTTGTTTCTCTCCAAGTCCTTTGAATATTTGTTTGTAAGTTTATTCTTCTTGATTTGTGGATGTGTATGTTTTGGAGTCCGAAATTGCATATCAATATCATTAATGATTAAATCAATGGCTTGCAGCCATAATGTATGTTATTTCTTGAAGCTAATTTAAGGTGCTAAAAATGCTTTTAATTTGACTTTAGTTCTGTGTATGATCTGTAGGAGCAGCAGCAAAAACAACTTGAGCTGATTCTTGCAATTGGAAAGGCTGGGAAGCTATGGGAAAGCAAACGGGAGCAAAATGAAGAACAAGATACAATTGAAACAAGAAATTCGGCTGAAGAGGGGTTCAAATGGAAGGAAACCCAACAAATTTAAGCCTTAATACAAGCGAGTAATCAACTTATGATTTTGAAGCAACAATTCCTAAAGGAAATTTTCCTACGACGATTGGACGTGCTGGATACGATCATAGGTATGTCATAGGGGCATTGTTTTTTGCATCCCGGGAAACGTCCCTGGTCTTTTAAAACACCATTATGGAGGTTGTAGGAAAAACAACAAAGGAAGAATAAATTGGAGATGTACTTATATTTATTGTGAACATGGCATACCAATGAGGTACAGATGGTTCTTCCTGCTCGCACTTGTATTTGTTATTGCGAGCTCATTCCATTTCTAAAGCTTTGCTATTGAGTCCTTCCTATTGTTCTTACTTTGTATTAGTTACTGAGTTGATAATTGTGATGTCAGACTCGGATCCAATACACCTTAATCCTTAATGCAAGAAAAATTCTTACGGGAAGGTTCTTCCCCAAGTGGTATGAACATTTGCTTAACTATACATTTTGCTAATGATTTCCGGACTATCACCTTTGCAGTTGATAATTTTAAATTCCATTGTGGGAAATGCTATGGCATCAATGATTGAGCGGATTACCCCTCCACTTTCTAATCTAATTGGAAATTTAATATAACTTCGTGCCCATTGAAGAATCAATGTCATGGATTCACAAAGTGTGGAATTCAAATGAGGGATGCCAATGGTTTAAGCTCTGGTGATGAGAAGCAATAGTCCTTGAAAGGAAACAAATTATAAAATTGGGCTGGTCCATCTCTCTTTGAGTCTGGCCCAGTACTACTATTAGGGACAAAGTACAAACAACGGTCAGTCTCAGACGCTAGTACCATTTGATAACCGTTTACCACCACAACAGTGAGCGCCAAAAAAATATGAAAAGAGGAAGAACTTATTAGGAATTCTAGAACAAGAACAGAGAGAACGCTATCTAGAAATAATGGAATCTCGTGTTCCAATCCCGACTCTAATCGCTTCGTCACCAATCTCATCCTCCTCTTCGACTGGACTTGGTAATCTCCTCAATCACACTCCTACCATTGCCAACTTCTAGGTTTCGCTTCGTAAATAACACTGTAATCTACCATTCATAACGTAATGTATACTTGTATGGTCCTTCTCACTTTATTTCTATGATCAAGTATGTTGGAAAATTCAAGCACTAATCAGATTTTGAAAAACCATAATGTGCTTCCTTTTTAAGGCCTAATTTAATTATTCATTTCGTGCGTGCTACCTCTAATTTCATTCTTTGGAAATTGATTAATGTTCAAGAATCAAGATACAACCAACCGCGAGGATGAGAACTTGACCTGGCCAAGAAGTTCCCTTTGGTCTCTCAATTTATACCAAAGGTGAGTTTTAGTTTGCTGATTATACTCTGATCACAATCATAGTTTATTTGATTTTTATTTTATTTTATTATTACTAGCCGTGTGGATCTCCAACACTCTATTCAACAATCTTTGAGTATTGCAATGGAGTTTAATAAATACTAAGGACAACCTGTATTTATTTGATTTGTTTAATCTACTGAAAGAATCTTTAAAAAAATCTTACTAAACTGCCCTCTCCTCCCTTTCAAATTATCTCAAAATCCTTACAGCAAAGCATTTGCCTGGGTTCCATTATTGCCTACACTCTTTGCTTCCCATTCTTCTTCTTCAATGTTAAAAGTTGGGAGACTCTTTGGAGCTGCAATGGCTTCTATTGCAGGATCCAATGTCCTTCCTGTCAAATCTGTCGGGAAATTCAGACCTCCATGCACATTGAAAAGCTTGTTTTCTTCATCTGGTAACCATTTTTTTTAATTAAAAATAAAAATTTTCAGCAAAAATTAGCTTGAAAAAAAAAAATCAGAAAACTGTTGTAAATTGTAATGCCTCCTAAATTTTAGTAATTTTAAATTTGTAATGGTTTTTAACTCAAGTCTAGAGTTTTCCTCCAATTATTTAAAAAACAAAAAAATAAATGGAGCCCATCAACTTGTGACACTGTTGCAAACGCCATACCATTTTCTGATCTGACCTTGGGATATCAACTGAGATGTTTAAATGATAATGATAAGTGTTAGAGGTTTATCTATGTCATTCTGCCTTTTTTTTCCCCTCCTCAAAAATAAAATATCTTTGTGACATTGGCTTCAAATAAATTTATATTTTGATTAAAGTTTCCACTGTCTTTGCAGGTCCTTACCAAAATTTTGTTGATAGTTCTTGGCAGCTTGATTGTGATAATGAGACATATGCTGGTTTGTTGCCAACTAATTTTGAAGGCGCACCTATGGTTGGGTTGGATGCAATGAAACACGTAAATTCTACCCTTGAGGATTTTGTAAGTACATAGCACAACCTATCAGAGTAATTTTGCTGCTTTTTGAAATCTCAGGGTTTAATTTGTTGCTTCTAAAACTATAAGGTTTAATTTGTTACACCCCCAAAAACTATAGGGTTTCCCAAAATTCTTTGATTGAATCAACCATCACAAGTGCAGCCCTTGACTTTATCTATTTGTAATGTCCGAGTTAATAGAAAACATTGTATTATATCATTGATTATCCTTATTGTTCAATGTTGTCTGTAACGTAGCTTTAACGCACAATCTTGTGGATAAATGTACTGTCTCAATCCTTTTATTTGTCAAATATATTTGTATGCCTGCTGGAAAAATTTATCTATATCTAATTGTTTCATGAGCTAATGTATATCCATGTAGCAGTGCAGGTCCTATTTTATGTTTCACGGAATGGACGTAAACAGACCACAGTCAATGTTCAAATATTTACCTGTGCTTTATTTCACAGGAAGTTTTCTATATCAGGTAACAATCTTGAAGAAATATTATGCTCAGTTATTTTTGACGTGGAGAAACAATAAAGAAATTTTGATTTTGTTGAAATGATAAATGGGACATCTAGGACGGTATTTTTCTATTGAAATTACTTGCACAAGGAAACAGAAATTTCCTCCCATATAATACTTGCCTTGTGGAGTAATGAAATTACCTTGGAACATGTTCAAATGTGATTTGCATTACTATGATAACAACAACAACCAAGCCTTAGTCCCAAAATTTTGTGGTTGGCTATAGATCCTCAGTAGACTAAATAGGGTCTGCCACACTTATTAGTTTCCACCTTCCTTCCTATTCTCCTTAATTGACATGTCATTTTTTACAACTTTTACTAATGTCATTAGTATTGTGGTAAGTTAATCTATATATTTAGCTATCATCTATTTGCTTTGTTTTCTTCCTCAACATTTATGGTTTTGATTATGCAGCTGGATTGTTTAAATGAGAAGATACTGAATCTACACACCAGTGGAGTTTCTGCTTCAGAGAGAGGATGCAAGGTGATAATACATATAATTCTTTGGGACATCACTAAAAGTATCTTCTAACCTTCTAATTAACTTTCACTTCACTGATATAATTCCATTTGAGATACAGGAAGGACATCAGAGATTGATTACTAAGTTCACAGATGCACTTCAAAGCAACCCATTTAGACCACTTACGGGTCTACTTGAATTTCATGGTCTTTTGACAGAGAGGTACATTTCCTTGCCTACGTTATTTTGTTTATACAAATGAAAATTTTTACCCTATGGATGGAGGGAGATGGGGAGAAAGGATACGGGAAGGTGGCCCGAATTTGATAAGCAGTAGCCTGCTTCTCTCCTCTCTCCCTTCATCTCCCTCCCTTCAAAACATAACCTTGAAGTTTGAGTTGATATATATATATATATATAATCTTTTTTTTCTATTTTTGTTCAATGGGTTTAGGATAAGAGAAGAATTTAAGTCTGCAGAAGAGTATTGGCCTTTGGAAAGAAAGCTTTGTAGTGCACTAATGAACAAAGAGGAGGTTTGTCTATCATTGCGGTCCTTTTTGTCCAAAATAATATAGTTATTGTGGGGTCTTTTTTGTTGGTAAGTTAGACATGCACACAGTGAGTCTTAAACCCACAACCTCACCCTCCACCTAGCACTTGCAAGGAGAGGAAGTGACAATTGAGATGGAGTTCAATAGCGGTTATTGTGGCTAAAAAGTATTACTATTACTAGTACTAGTATTATGATGTTGCTTTGTATTATGCTAAAAGTGTTTTCGGAAATTGGCAGACATTTTACCGCAAAATTTCTGTATTTTTAATAATTTGGGTAATTCATTTGCAAACATAGAATGTGACCACAAGTTACTCATCATTTGAATCTATGAAGTCCATCAGTTCTGTGCTTAAGCAAATTAGTAAATGTATACGTTCTTATATTTTGTAATATACTTTCTGGGTAAGGTGAGGTACAGATTACAGAAGTCAAGGGGGGAACTAGAGTGATAATAATGTCTACGGCTCCTCTAGACACAAGGAGGTTTATGAGAACCCTGATCTACATAGTAGATTATACCCTTGACCCTAAGAAAATGGGCTCCATTGGAAAATTTAGTCTCTTGGTTGAATCAATTTGCTTACTTTGTGCATCTAAATGGTTTATGAACAAACATCTTTCAGTTTGCATTACATGCTTAATTCCGTTTTTACTCATCAAAATATGTACAAAAGTTGAGGAAAAAAGATTCTAAAAAAAAATTAGGAAAAAAAATGAAAGAATGAATGAAAAAAGAGGTTAATTTTTTATCTTCATTTAGGATATTGGTGTGAGGGCTTTACCTTAAGTGTATGGAACTTGGATTATTTATTTTAAATCAATTGTTTACATTTTGTGCATGCCCTACATGAGGAGTTCAAAGGTTAAGGATAAGAGAACCACAAGGCAATTTTTTTTTAAAGAAATCTTTGGACATCCAAGATATTTTATAAAATTAAGGCACACACACAAACAGAAGGGGGAAGATATCTTTGGCATTGACAATTAAAAATTCCATAAACAACTTTAAACATTTCATGCTATTGCTAAGCTTTCAATCAGGTATTATATTTTATTTTCGCATTTTATCAATACTCTAATTTATTTCTGAATGCCTATAGAACAGAGGAGAGTTGTTTGGGACGCACAAAAGTGATTAGCAGATTGCTATGCATATAATATCAATTCAAACATAATGTGCCTGCTGCTCAAAATTACATACCAATTTTTTTAGAGAAGGATAAATTAAATTGGATGATATTTTGAGAACTTTGTGATTAGCGAACTGAGATCTTTCATGCAAAAAAGAGAGAGAAAAATATGGTTTCAAATATATATTTGTGTCAGTGACATTGAGATATGGTGCATTTAATGCAGTGAGAAATTTTATCAATTAAATAACCCCCTTGAATATTGGCAAAACTACAACTATTGTTAACCATGGAAAAAGTTCTTAGTAAAAACAAGATCCAGTTGGAGAGAGAGAGATTTTTCGTTTTCTAGCACAGATTTTTTTTGGTCCAACTGTATCTTGTATATATATGTGTGTGTGTGTGTGTGCACGCTCGCATGCCTATGTGTGAAAATAAAGTCCATATACACTGAATTTACCATTTCATTTTTTTTTTTGTTTGTTTGTATTTATTATACTGTAAATTAGTTCCCCATGGACTGAAATTGTTATGCTATTTCTCTTGTTGTCTCGTCACTTTAATATAAGGTATTGTGAATCTAATACTTTCAAATTTCTAAACTTGTGGAAATGCTTTCTTAGAATTCTCTCTAAAATTTGAAGGACTTATGTTACAGAGGGTAATAGGTATGGCCAAAATTTTTCATTTTAGATTTTGGTTGAATTTTTTCTACCCAGATCTCCATTGAAGATGTGATGAGGGCAATTCATCTAAAATCATCTGATTATCGAATTCTAAATCTTCTTCTATATCAGTTGAGAGGAGAAAAGGTGAATAACTATTATCTGTTCGTTTACTTCTTTCTTTTGTGTATATATATATATATATATTTTTTCACAGGTTACGATATCTCAATTGCTGAAATATTTTCCAAAATGCTTAAAGCAGTGTGGTTGCCTTCTAATTTCTGTCCAACAAAATTGATATTATCCTGTAATTTTTAGTGTGATGCAGCTATTACACTTTTGATGTAATATGTCTTCCATTGTTCTTCAAGTCTTTGGAGCAAGCATATTTCGTAAGTTAAATTGTGCTTTCTTTGAGCTGTTTTGAAGGTTAATGATTTGCATATGGAATTTCTATCAGTTGCAGAATTCCTGGTGGAGGTATCCAATGATCTGTAAGTACTTCTCTTTTCATTTCTTTCCATGCATTTTTTCTAATTCCTCATGGAAAGTTTTAGTGGACAATATTTTACCCTATAATTGGTATCAGCTCTTCTCATTTCTATATGATCTCTATTTCTGAGTCAAAGAACAGTACACTGCTTGAGATGTCTGGAACTATGCCTGGCTACTTCCCTACATCTGAATCTGCATTTGCTATCAGTCTATTTAGGTTGCTCAAGTAGAGTAGATTACTAAAAATTTTGCTGCATTTTCAGGCAAATGCTTATTTATTATGTATTCAGTGAGATAACTAATCTATTACTTTTCAATGTTGAAATGTTGTGGCAAGTGTGATGCTAATTTTACTCAATACTGAGGTGACACAATGTGTAGGATTGACTATGAGGTCAGTTCTTATATCATCGTCATGGTTTCTAACTATTTTGTTCTCATTTTAATTAATCCAACTCTTACTCCATAAACTATGGCTTTCCATGCAGGATGATGTACTAAAGAACAGTTTCAATGTTTTGCGTATGTATGTCAAAATATATGGAGCTTCAAGAGCCCCAACTATGCTGGTGAGTATGCCAAGCAGTTCAGCTAGGTACACTTGACTCCATTGCCACATGGAGCATCAACACACTTGTCTATAAATCACTTTGAATATTTATTTCCATGCAATTTTGAAATTACAGTATATTGGGATTATATCTCTGCCATCAACTTTGATTTTTATTTACAGTGCATTATCTTGAAAACTTACTAGGTTGTCTTTAGGTGATCAACATACTTGGCTGCTCTTATTTCTTGAGTACTAAATTATGAATGTTACCTTGCTCATGTTGCTCTAGTTTTATTCAAAAAGTTTTTTCCTAGCAATCTTCAGTCTTTAACTGATAGCAATCTTTTTGGTAAACTTTCATTTTCCCCCCTCAGGTGAAATACATTACTGAGGCTGAGCAGAAGTATGACAGATTATTGAAAACCTTGGATCCCCAACTAGCTTTGAATTACCAGAAAAGACGTGATGAAGTCATTCAAGAAGGTGGTTTCCGAATCTGGACGCTTTGATAATATTAAATTAATTAAATTGACTATCTTTCTTCTCTTAACATAATTTATCTGTAATTTGAATTTTCTTTAGGTGGGAAGGTATATGGACATGATCTTCAAACATGGAGCATGCCTAATGTGATTGTAGATGAGGAATTATATCACTCTAATTTCACAAATTCTAAATGAACAGAGATATCTGGGTAGAGATGGTTCATGGTTGAATAAAAAGGGGTGAAATCTCTAGACTTTTACCATCTGATTGATATAATTTGCAATTTTAGCCCATGTTTTTGAATTATGTTCATTGCCAACTACCACTAGTATTTACCTTACCAGTGCATAATTCAGTGCATTGTTACTCCCTGTTCCATATAGGCTCAAATACCCTACAAGAGTACCAGGGTGTTTTGGACATTTTGGCCTATTCCAACCATTCCATCTGAAAACTCTATTTTAGCCAAACTAGTTTGGAGAGAAACTCTTCAAACTCATCATATATTTTTTATATTGAGTGTAAATTTTAAAAATCTAACCGTTAGTTGCATATTTATACTTGCAAAATTTCAAAAGATCAAAGATCAATTGTTATGTCATTAAACAAATGTTAAAATTTCAAGTTTTTGTGATTTAAAATTGTGTATAAAAAATATGTTTATTGATCGAATAGTAAATAACATCCGACTTGAACAAAATTTGATATGCATGTTAAAAAATTAAGGAACATGAAATTCAACAGTTACATTTTCAAATTTTATACCCAAAAAAGAGAGATATGAAAAGTTTAAAGAATTTTTCTCCAAACTATTTTAGTGAGAAACTTTATTCTATTTTAGCCTAGAATAAAACATTGATTTAGTTGAATTTTTTTTTTGGGACTTGGGTTTTGGTAATTTTTCCACCCCTAAATCAAAACCTAATCAGGGTGCATTTCAATTTTTAATTAGGCTAGTTCAAAATTTTGATTTATTCCAAAATAGTACTCCGGTATCAAATTATTATTTTAGTGATCAATCCAAAACAGTATTTGTGGGGCCTCATATGTTTAAACCACCCCGGCCCACTCTATACCTGGCCCAAGGCCCACACCGAGAATATTGTGAAGGCCGAGGGTAAAGAAAATAGCTCAATACACCCAAAGGCCTCGCCGAGGATAACACGTCCTCGGCACACCGACTTCGCTAAAGGGAAAATATCCCTCATTCGTTGAAAATATCTCACCAACATTCTGACCGCTTTAATGGTGATGTGACCAACGAATCCAGTCGCCTCGGTTACTCCAACTAATAGAAAGCCTGCAAAGACGGCTGAGAACTAACATAAAGCCTACAAAATCAGATGATGGGACAAACTCTTATCCACAGTGACCGAATAACCGACAGATGGACGGCCAAGATTAACTAGAACGATACTATATAACCAAGAGGATCCCCAACAAAAAGGAGGATTTTGGGAGGGGGGAAGATGAATCAGTCCAAAGAAAATGGATAGAATATCGATCAACTCTAAGAAAATTAGATCCTCGGCCTGGGCCGAGGACAAATATGCTTCGTAAACGCACAACCAAAGTGATGGTCTTTCCCTATAAAAACACTTAGCCAAATTTCTTTGAGGAGATTCTGATAAACTCCATGTCGCCTATTATTTGTTATAAACGCCACATCAACCGTTGTTTACTTCGGTGATGCCAAATCCTTACACCCACATCTCTACAAATTTTTATTGTTAAGGGTCCATTACAAATTGAGTCCTTACAGTATTCAAAACTTTGATTTAAACCCTTTTGTGTCAATCTATTTTAATTTTTTTCCCCCCAGGCTTCCACTCTAATATCTTTTAAGTCGATGGGAGGAGAGGATTTGCAAAAACAAATTAAGGACAAACAAATTTTACAGAACAAAAACCTCATCAAATATCGGGCTGATGAACAACTGACTGCTGTGACAATTAGCCCATTTTTTTGCATACTCCAAAGTGAGAATTTCACAAGCAAACTATCAAAGTCATCCACTCCACCGCAGATACAAGTGGTTGGAGCTATAGAGAGCATAGAGAGTAGTTGCGGCTCTAGTAATTTTTTTTCAGGGTGGTCATTAAGAAATTTAAATTATACAAAATCTAATAAAAAGAAAACTTAATATATTGATAAAAAAAAAAACACACAAATACATAAAATCTTACAATTTCTTTCTAAGAATTTTCTTATCTTGAAATCGTTGTATAATAGTCTCATTATTAATATTGCAAATTATATCTCAATCAAAATTTTATTTAAATAAAAAAAATTTGGGCTTTTTCTTTGTTTGCAAGGATCTAATATATTGTTAAAGTGACCAAAATTTAAGGACACAATTTGACTGCAAACTTAGTTTTAGCCTAAGGCTACAATTCTCACTAAACAAATTAGCATGATTATATATTTTGAAAATCTAACCATTGAATTGCATGTTCTTTATATTCTTAAAACACGTGTCAAATTTCATGTCAATCGCTTGTTATTAACTATTTAATCCGTTTCTCAAAAAGAAAAAAAAAAAAAGAAAACTATTTAATCCATAAACTTATTTTTGTGTATAATTTTAGATTACAAAACTAGAAATTTAAAATTTTGATTGATGACATATTTATTGATTTTTAATCTTTTTGAAATTTTGCAAGTATAGAGGATATAAAAGAAAATATAATCCAATGGTGCATTTGTCAAATTCACATCCAATAAAAAAATTTTGAGTGGAGTTGTAGGTTTAGTCTACAACCAAGTTTGTTGCCAAATTTTGTCCAAAATGTAAATATGTTGAGCTTAAAAAATTTAGGTTTGTCACAAATTTTTTTAAAGATAAAGGAATCATAATTTTTTTAAAAAAATTATATATAATAATAATTATTAGTTTTTACAAGTCAGGGTGAGTTGCCCATGAGAGAGAGTGAGGGAGACAAAAGAAAAGTTGAAGAGATATGAAAAGTCTTGCGCTAAGGTCTGAAGAAAAAAAAGAAAAAAATGTGTTCATAGAAATGTGATTCAGCTAATTAATGCTAACGTTTTGAAGAAATGAAAGAGCATTCGCATCAGCTTGTGCAAAAATTTATATCTTTTTTTTTAGAGAGAGTTTCAACTTATGACGTCCATTTTTAATAATATTCTTTGTCATTAGATCAAGACACCAATTTGTTTTTTATGTAGGCAGTGATTGAATTCTAAATCTTTTATTCAACCATCAGAGACTTTATTAGTTGAGCCAACTAGAACCCACAAATTCATATCTATTTTAGTATAAGAACATGCTTTTTCTATTTTACATACTCACTTTTTAAAACACCCTACAATAAATTGTTTATTTTACAAAACATTTCATTACAATATTAATTTTTCTTGATTTTTTTTAAATTATTTATCTTTCTTCATAGTTCACACATAATAACTATTCACTCTCTTCCTTAATCACCAGAATATATAAAGAAAGAAAAAAAAATAAGTAAATATAAAAAAAAAAAAAATACAAGGGCTCTTTGTAAATTTACATTGTGGGTGTAAAAGCCCAACGTCATATATTGGGCCTAGGGCCCAATTCGAATATCACTATGTGTCCGAAGAGAAGAAAGGGAATAGGAAGGAGTCCATGTGAAAGAAATGCACCTGGAAATGAACGAGAGGAGCAGTCCAAAAAGAACCCTATTGGTCCAAAGAGGTCTCTCTCCTCGGATCACAAGGGAACTTGATCAAGCAAATATACTAAAGGCCCGAGTGACATTCCCAACTATCTCCACGATAAGGACAAGCTCTGGGCATGTCTAGAGATGATAAGAACAGAGAAATATCTAAAAGGAAAAGCTACTATCACTGCATTTAATGCACTGCAGCAACTTTTCTGGCCGCATTTATATGGAGAAGACCCCTGAACAGTACAACCTCAGCTACCACCACTCATGGCAAACTAAAGCAGACGTCTGATATGACATGTACTCAAGTGAATGCTTAGATGAAGAACAAGTGTACGATGAAGATAAGGAAGAAGAAGAATATATAAATGAAATAGACCTCTAAATAGGGTGGCAGAAAAAATGGGAGAGAAGGAAGAACAGAAAGAATTGTATTCACCTTTCCATGAATAACAAGCCTCTTCAGATTTGAGTATTATTCATTCTTCAAGTGTTTTTATTTCAATTCATTCTAATTTGCTAAAGTGAATCGTTGCTAAGTCCATAACCAGCCCAGCTTTTTCACCCACTCTCTACAAATTCATTGTTCTGGGTTCATTGGGCTCACAATCATAAAACTTTGGGCTTGGCCTACCAAATTTGGACCCTACAATTGACGCCGTCTGTAGGGAGAGCTTGAGTAAGGGTGGAAGCAACACCTCATAAATGGTTGAGCCAAGGCAACAACCAGCAGAGTCTAAGACATCTCAGCATGCTGATCCTTTCCTCAATTTGGAACGAAGGCAGGATTGTGAGGGTAGTGTACACACCGCACATGACGATCGAAGTCAGTCGCATGGAGGAAATAGAGACACATATTTCAAATTGAGTGGTGGTACATGATGCGTGTGCAATAGAGTTGTTAGATATTGTTGACACTTCATTTTGCAACCTACATTTAACCTCACTTGGAGGGTAAAAAGGTAATTTTGCCTTGAAAATATGCATCTTGATTCTGGTCATTAGATCCTTAATCTCATTTTACCAAAATGATCTTGATGTTGTAACGATTAAATTGACTAGTCATAAGCCCTAATCAGACTACTAGATTGAAAGTTATCATCAAATTAAGTTTTAATGGCTGAGATGCACTATCACAAATTGAGTCTGACTATATGAGATTATGAACAATTGATTTCAATTGGTTATAAATATAATCAATTTGAGATCAATGATGTGTCATAATTTGATTGGTTAGAACCACATTTTATAGTAAGGTTGCACACACCTAATTGACTAGATAGTTGAACATTAATCATTCAATGAGTAATTTGTGCAATTATTTTTTAATTAGGGTAAATTTGGAACTAATTAGGTCTGAAATGGGAGTGATTGGAGCCTATTAATGTTAATTGGAAACTAATTTGGAACTTATTAATAATAATTGTGCTGAAATTGTTTTCTAACAAATGACCTTTGCTCACCATTTCGTTGATATCTCTTAGAATATTTTGAATCTGTAAATGAGGTTAACTTTCCCAGAAACTAGACATCCGGGGCTTCAATTTGAGCACAAGAACGAGACAATTCCAATCAGATTTGAGTAAGATATGATTTTTTTGAAGTTGGCTCTACAGGTTGTTAAAGTAGCTACAGGAAAACCGAATTTTGTTTGCTCCTCACTCCCACCAATCTCTAAATTTAATGCACCAGATTTCTCCAAAGGCTAAAATGAGGTCTAGGTTCATGATTCTTTGTCAACCCTCATTAAATAGCATTCCATTCATATTTCCTCAACCACTACTATATAAACCCCCCCTCTCCTCCATCCCAAAGCACATAAAAACCTCCATCTCTTCTCCTCTTTTGAGTTCTAGGAAGTTGAGTATTCTTGTCATATCTTGGTTTTCTTGAGACTCACTCTTCCTCTCCTAACTCTCCTTTTCCTCCACCCTTAAGATCTCCCTCAAGTATCTCCTCCTCCACCATATGAATCTTGCATGAAGGTATAATCCCTTTCCCTTTTTTTTTTTTTTTTTTTTTTTTTTGCCATGATGAGAGTTTAAGAGTGGGTTTGGATCCACGTTTTTTGCTTTTGCGTTTTGCGTTTTGCTTTCTTTTTTTCTTTTTTTCTTTTTTCACGCGTTTCAGGGGTAATGCGGCTTCTGTTCATAAATAGTAGCCGTAAATGTTGACTTTCCAGCAGTGAACAGTGCACCGTGCACTATTCACGAATCCCACAAATCTCAACTTTTAGCAACTTTTTCATTAAAAATTGGTCCCATGGCACTATTTACACATTTAAAAATTATTTTGCTACAGTATTTTCAATTTTCAGTTTCAGCAAAAGAAGTTCTATCCAAACGGACCCTAAGATTAAAGCATGATAGTAAACATTTAAATTCCCTTGAATATGTTTGAATGTTCTTAATTGTTCTTATATGTTCTTCACATGTTCTTGGTTATTTATCACATGTTCATGTATAACACTAATTTTAATCTTAAATCCACATCAAAAATATGAAAAACATGTTTGTTTAATAATTTTTTCAAATCTTTGAATCTAAGATATCACCATCCACACACATTCATTAGAATTTATTTTTCAATCCAAATGAAATGCTTAATAAATGGAATTAGGGTTTATCACATGCACACACAATGAACATAGCCTCCGAGCTTAGATCAATGGTTGATAGACCAATGTTTATCCTTGTAATTTTCAATTTCTAGATTGTAACTAGGAAACAAAGTTATGTACTTTATCTTAGATTGTATTTAGGACCAAAGCCATATAATTTTCCTATGATCAATGTAAATTCAATTGAAAATTAATAAAATAAGGAATTTTTTAATTTTGATTTTCTTATTTAACCCAATAATTAAATAAGTAGCGGCTCCATTGTAAAACCCTTAATCTAAAGGGGAAAATATAACTAATCAAACCTCCATTTTGAGAGACAATAACACAACTCCAACCATTCACGTGGGTTTGGCCCAACATCCTAAAAACGGGCTGGGGGCGTGGTCTCTCACAGATATCAATACAGCTAGTAATTAAATAAGGAATCTTAGGCCTTGTTTGGTTTGTCACTCACTCATATACCAACACTCATAACTCAAATCTCCTCACTCAAACTCATATACCAATATCTCACAACTCTAACTCAATAAAACCCATAACTCACTTTCACGATTGTTTGACTGAAGATTTTCACAGCTATCTTAAATTCAAAAACCCACCTTTCTGTCACTCACTGGGTCCCACATAGCATTGATTGCACTACAAAAGCACTACAATGGCAACAGACTACCCGCGTGTAATACCTCTCTCCTTTTCACGCCCTTCCCACAAAATCTCAATAACTTCTCTCTCCATTCTCTCCACAACTCCTCTGTTATCTGCAACTTCTCATTACCGAAACCATTGACCTTCACATCTTTGAGAAACCTTTTCTTCGCCTCTCATTTTCTACCCTTCACTTATCCTTCTCTACATTGGCCCTTTTTTCTCCATCAGAACCGGTTGCCGCTACCTCCATCCCACCCCAAGAAGACTGAAGGTCTGTTCAAGGCTTCCCTCTTCGTTCTGATCTTCAATTCGGGAACCCACACGGAGGAATTCACGAGCCCAACTCTGATCACAACCCAGGTATCACTATTTCCCCATCTGTAGTCACATTCAGTTTCTAAACACTTGTTGGCACTGGAGCTTCATTGGAGCTGGGCCGTGTGCTGATCAGCGGAACTAGAGCAAAAGATTTTCGAATGGATTACAAGAATGCTTTTAGGGCTGGTTGTGCTTGTGCTGTGGGTTTGGGAAAAGGGAAAAGGGAAAGTGATGAAAAAGAGTATGGTCTGGTGGTTGGGAAAGTAATGAGGAAAAATATTTGTTGCTTACAAAAGCCTACAGTGATAGGACGAGACACTGCTGTAGGACCCGTGTTTGCTGGAAATTTACAAAACTGCCACTGATAACTCAAAACTCTTAACTTGAAAACAGCCTCACTGTGTTTCCAAAATTGCTCAACCATCACTCAAAATTATGAGATATCATCACTGAGTTAATGGTTTGGAAATTCATCCAAACAAGCATGCTACCCATGGGCCCCACCGATTTTGGGTTATGAGTTAACAAAACTGGGATTTGTTAACTCAGTTCAAGGAAATCCAAACAAGGCCTTAATAATCACACAGAAAAGGAATCTTACTATGCGTCACAAGGAAAATAAAAAAAAAAGGAATCTTACTATGTCAGGTAATAGAATATCTCACAAGGAAAAAAAAAAAGGAATCTTAATCAATCGCAGAGCCAGGATTTGAGTTAAGGGGGGGGGGGCAAAAACTATTCATTTAAATACTAAATGATATTTAATGTAATTATACAAACAAAAACAAAAACAAAAAAAAAAAAAAAACAAAACAAAAAAAAAACTCTACAAACAAAAAAAGCTTATTCATAATATTGTATTTATCTATTGAGATATTTCTAACATGAGTGATCTATTTTTTTTTTAGAGCCAATACTCAAGTTATGAATGAAAGTATTAGTAGTTAGATAGATACTGAGTGCAATATATGTGAATTTCTATTATTTTGGTTAATGTGTTCCCATAAAATGTTCAAATTATAATATGGTAGGGACAAACTAAAAAAATTTCAATACAAGGCATGCTAGTGGAGGACTTAAGATTCCTCAATAGTTCATTTAGAAGTTATGCTCTGTTTCAAGATCAAAGAAACAAAGTGGCATTTAAAAAACCTAAAAACAAAAAGTAGGCAGGAGTATTTAATAACTAAAGGTATTTTTTGGGTGGGCTAGGGGAGGCGACTGCCCCCCCCCCCCCTTGACCCCCCTAACTCCGCCCCTAATCTTAATAATTAATATCTGAGGAGGAAATGGACCTGTTGAAGAGAAACTTCTTCATTTTTTTTCCCTAAACAAAGACTTTTATTAAAAGAACAAACTAAGAAACAGAGAGAGCATCCTCTAACAAAACATTCACAATTTCAAGAGGAGCGGAATTAGAACCAAAAAATCCAAATATTCTACTACAAAGAGACAATGTTGAAGTTTATGAGTAGCTTTATTGGCCCTATCTTTATTTTATTTGTTTAATCAACTGAGAGAATCTTCTCTTCTCAAAAAAAAAAAAAAAAAATTTAAAAGAATCTTTTACAAATTTACTAAACTGTCCTTAAACCTACTTGACAATTTTTTTGACTTAAACTTGACAATTTTAAAAGTAAAGCATTTGCCTGTTCCAATACTTCTTCTTCTTCTTCAATGTTAAAAGTTGGAAAAAGTCTAATACCATAAAAAATTTTACAACTTTTTGCCACTTATATGACATTGATAATGAAAAAATGGTGGATCCATGTGTAAGTGATGGTTAACTACTCACAATCTGCCAATCAAATTTGTAGCAAAAAAATTGTAAAATAATTTGTACTCCTAAAACTACTTAAAAGTTGGGAGACTCTTTGGACCTGCAAATTGGCAGCCACTACCATAAGCATTTACAAGTTAACACTATAAGTGAGTGCAAAAATAAAATTAAAACAAAATTATATAAGGAAAAAAAAAACCATTAAGAAAGGTAGGACAAGTATAGAGAAGGCTAGAATTAAGAGTCCAAATCCTCTATCCTACTTTTCCTGCTTCAGTCTATACTCCAACAATAAAAACTTACCACATATTCACTCGATAAATTAAATACTACCATTATTGACTTATTAATACTACCATTATTAATTAATGGTAGTATTTAATTTATCAAGTGAATATGTGCTAAATTTTTATTGGTAGAGTATAGAGTGGAGCAGGAAAAGTGAGACAGAAGATTTGGACTCTAAAATTAAGGGAATCTAGTCCAATCCCGGCTCTAAGGGTTCGTTTGGTTGAAGGGGTAAAAAAGTGGAATGATAAAAAATGAGAAAATGATAGAAAAGTGGAAGGATAGAAGATATTTAGTTTTTTCCTATTCGTATTTGGTTGGGAGGATTGGAAAATGAAGAGATTGAAAACTTATTTTGTTTGGTTGAGAAGAAATAATTTAGCTTCATCGCCAATTACATCCTCCCTTTGGTAATCTCATCAATCACAGTACATGAGTACATGCCATAAATTAATAAATAAATTATAATTAATAATTTATAAGATTAGAATTTAGATAATAATATTTCACTAAAATTGTATTTCATCATAAAATTAAAGAACAAGTTGAGAGATTATCTCATTGGTACTTCAACATATCTTGTAACATTATAAATAAATTAATACTGTTAATTTCACGAGTTTTTTTAGTGGCAGTGAGGTGCGAACTAAGTTGCTCTCTTGAGACAATACATGTTATCTATGAAATTTCTGGTGTAATAGACTTACAATATTGCATGCTGTCCCCATGATATAACAGGTCTAACCACCAAGTTGTATATCCTAACAAGTTTGCATGTAGATAAGAAGCTCTCATACTTTCTTTACCCAGGATAAAGTATATTGGAGGATTTTTTTTTTTCAAGAGGGGAGAGAAATTAATTAAGCAAATTATTTAGACAAAATTTTCTATCTCCAAGAGTTTAGAGCATTCATGTCAAAGGTATCTAGTTTATTTCTAGCCACGTGGATATATATCCAGCAAGCTATTCAACAATTCTAGAGTTTAATAATACATCAAAGGTGTTTAGTTTATTATTTGATTTCTTTAAACAACCGAAAATGCATACTCAATTGCAATGGAGTTTAGTAATATCCAGCCTGTGTTTCTTTGATGATTTGTTTAATCAACTGAAAGAATCTTCAAAAACTGCCCTCCCCTCCTCACTCTTTGCTTCCCATTCTTCTTTTTCATCTTCAGTGTCAAAAGTTGGGAGAGCTCCAATGGCTTCTATTCCTGGATCCAATGTCGTGAACTTCAATTCCTTTGGGAAATTAGGACCTCAGTTTCGGCTCCACTTTGTGCTGGAGTTGGGGTTGGGTCGGGCTTGGCCTCGTATTGGCCTCCAATGCACATTGAACAGCTCCTATACTATATCTGGTAACCAATTTTTTGTTCTTTTTATATTTTAAAAATAAAGATAAATAAAAAAAATTTCTCAGCAAAAATTAGCTCTAAAATATCATAATACTTTAATAAATTATAATGTGTCCCAAATATTAGTAATTTTAAATTTGTAATAGTTTCCAACCAAATTCTAGAGCCCACAAACTTGTGACACTGTTGGAGACCCTATTCCATTTTTTAATTTGACCTTGGGATCTAAGAAGCATTGACAATTCATTTAAAGTGTCGTACCTGTATTATATCTGTGTTATATCAGTGTCGTATTAACTGTTTTATGTTATAATTTTTTAAAAATTCTTGTGTTGTTGTTGTGTCACATCCATACCCATGCATACTCGTGTCCGTACTTCCTAGCTTGTTGGAATATTAGTTGAGACTAGATATGTTTAAATTAGCTCCAAAAAATCAGAATACTTTTGTAAATTGTAATGTGTCCTAAAGTTTAGTAAATCTTTTTTCAAGTAGTTTCTAACTAGATTCTAGAGCCCATCAACTTGGGACGCTGTTTAAGATCCCATTCCATTTTCTGATAAGACCTTTGGATATCAGTTGAGATGATTAAATATTAATGATAAAATTCAGTGGTTTATCTATGTCAATCTGCTTCTTCTTCTTTTTCCTCCTCAAAAGTAGATTAACGTTTTCATTGTCTTTGCAGGTCCTTATCAAAATATTGTTGCTAGCTCTTGGCAGTTTGATTGTGAGGATAAGTATGCTGATTTGTTGCAAACTAGTTTTGAAGGCACAGCTATGTTTGGGCTACATGCAATGCAAAAAGCAAATTCTAGCCTTGAGCATTTCGTATGTACATTAGTAATAAGTTTTAAGATTATAAAGAAACCGTTTCTCCTTGTGTGCCAATGTTTCCCTATTTTATTTTACGCTTAGTGCATGAAATTGCCTTTTGTTTATATTTTTGGTTGTAAACTCTAGGCTTGCTACTATTTGTGTTTAAAATATAACATATTAATAAGAATTTTTTTTATTTTTTTATTTTCCCCTTTAAAAGATTTAAAAGGTAATATAATAGGAATGGCATCTAGTGTATCACACCCAATTTTCAGAATCTCAATTTTACTATTATGACCTTTTCTTTTTTCTTTTTTAACTAATTATATAAATAGTCAGGTTGAGATAATAAGTAAAAGTGCATGATAAGAGACGTAAAAAATTTCTATAAATTAGTATTATATTTATGCAATGTACCACTTTGAATCAAGAATCATAGATAAATGAAACAATGACAAAAATTTAAGCGTTAAATATGGATTATAGAAATAAGAAAATTTTATTTTAAATAAAAAAACCCACGAAAACACCCTGGTGGTCTGCCATGAGCAGAGCCTCAGAGAGATGAGGCTCGGATCTAGAAGATAAGGGGGGGATTTGCTGATAAATGATATGTGGATCGTATTTGATCCGACCAGTTTTAGTTGATACTCAACCCTCTGTCAAGCCCATACCTGGTTGGACCATGCTAGTCTTAAGTCCATCACACAAACCCAGCTAGCCCGGTTTCATTCAAAACCAACTCTCAAGCCCACTCACAATTAGCACCCAGCTGGCCCAAATTTAATTCAACACTCAGGCTCAGCCCACTCTCTTAAAAAGTTCCAATCCGGAAATGCCTAGCCCAAGCCCTTTTACAATCAAACCTCAATAAACACCTGGTCCAACTCACACATAAATATAAGTCAGCCAAGCCCACTTCAAACTAAATCCCCAAAACACATAAATTCAAATAAAGGTCCACCCCTAGATCAAACCTAATTTTGTTCATTTCAATTTTTAATTTGATGTACCAAGTATTTCCCAACAAATCTTTTTTCTTTTTTTTTCTTTTTTTCCAAAAAAAGGGAGTTTTATCGCGAAGGGGTGGGAAGTCTATAGAAGAAGTCACTTGAACCGTTACCTTTGCGAATCTTGGGGTTACGATTTGAATCCTTTAAACCATCACTCTTGCAAGTCCAAGAGTTGTGATTCGAGTCATAGCATTTCAGTTTAAAATATTGTGCCTACATAGATAACTCCAAGCAGTTCCAATGGTCCATTCCATAAAATTCGGGTTTAAGTGAGCAGGTTATGAAAAAAAAAAAAAAAATGTTTTAAAATATAATTTGAACCTGTCCACCGGTAAACAACACTCGCATTCGCAAGTAACAGTGAGCAACCAAACCCCAAAAAAATGGAAGAACTAAGGAAGCTAGAACAAGTACAGAGAACGCTCAAATTCATGGAGTCTCGTACTATATCGACCTCTTCCGATCCCGACTCCAATCGCTTCCTCGCCAATCTCATTCTCCTCTTGGTAATCTCACACTCAAGTTCTAGGTTTGTTTCGCTCCCCAAAATCGCAATCTTTTTCTTTCCCCGAACCTAACACAACACACTGTATAATAATATTCCTGACGATTCAAGGTACAACCGTGTGGAGAACTTGACATGGACAACAAGTGCACTTTGGTCTCCACACATATGCCAAAGGCGAGTCACTGTTCTGTTTGTTTGAGTTTCGATTACCTAAGCTTTTACCTTATTTATTTATGCACAAACTTCTTTTTCTAGTTACAATTCTACTTTTGTTAACTTTTCCACAATTAATTTTTTCTTTTTTTAATCTAAGAAAATGCTAATCCAAACGCACATTGCCAGATTTCGGTTGCATTTCTTGAGGAAGCTTCGCTCTTGATTACTCAGGAAAGCATAACGGAAGCAGAAGATGAGCGTAATGGTTTGTTCATGTTGTGGATATACTTTTTTGTGAATGCTTAATTGCTTTCCATGTAGGGGTCTGTTTGGTTAGGCGTTTTGGGGGGCTTAAAAGTACGTTTTTAAAACCCAAAACTCTGTTTTGCAACGGGAACTCCTCATAGCTTTTTTTTAACAAACGCTTATTTTACAGCTTATCCACAAAGGATCTATTCTGACAATCTTTGAGTATTGCTTTGGAGCACAATCTGTATTTGTTTGACTTGTTATTATATACCGAAAGGGTCTTTGAAAACTTAAAATGGGTTAAAAAAATATTTGCATTATCCCTGCTTTTGGTTCTTAGGAATATGGAAAATTGATGCCATTTGCATTTTCATTTTCGAGCATGTTATTTCTTTGACTCAACCAAATGGAGACCATAAACTTGTGACACCATATCCTCGCCCTTGCAGACTCTATACGATTTTCTGACCTTGGAATATCAGCTGAGATGTTTAATAACAATGATAAATTTCAGTGGTTTATCTGTGTCATTTTGATTTTGATTTTTTCTTTTTTCTCGTGCTGAAAAATTGAATATCTTTGTGACATTGGTTTCATAAAAATTCATATGTTGATTAAAGTTTCCACTGTCTTTGCAGGCCCTTGTCAAAATGTTGTTGATAATTCTATGCAGCTTGATTGTGAGAATGAGACGTATTCTGGTATGTTGCAAACTAATTTTGAAGACATGGCTATGGTTGGGTTGGATGCAATGCAACGAGCAAATTCTACCCTTGAGGATTTTGTAAGTACTTGTTTATTACTTTGCAGGCTAAGGTTGTAGTTTACATTCAGCTTCAAATACTTTCTTGTTATGTTCTTATGCTATTCAATTAACTTTGTTTGAAATGCTTCCTAAAACATACATCATTTTTTCTCTTTTTTTTTATAGGAACATACGTCATTTTTTCTCTCTTTATGGGGCGCGATTTTATCATGCCCCACCTCATATCTATCTTTTAGTTTAATTCTCCTACACATACAATTATGCGGGTGAACTTGAGTGTTTAAAGGTTCAAATAATATGGCCAAGTTTTTTAGTAGTTCATAATCTGTAAAGTTACTAGCTTGTGTAGACTCGTTGAAAGAGAAATTGAAAAAGAAAATAAAAAATACCAAGTCATTGACAAAAGTGAAATGAGAGGTGCTCTAGTGCTTTCCATGGTTATATTCATTTAATGAAACTTTTAATTCTTCACAAAAGGCTTTTTTGTTGTTACATCATTTCTTTGATAATCACCTATCACAGGTGGAAATCTTGACTTCATTAGTTTGTAATGTTAATGAAAACACTGTTATTATATTATTTATCATCCTTATTGGTTGTTATTGTCTGTAATGTACACTTGAACACACAATCTTGTGGATAAATGCTCTGTGTCTCCCTTCTTTTATTTGACAAATATACTTGTATGCCTGCTGGAAAAATTAATACATATCTAATTTTTTTTGAGGTAATGCATATCCATTTTGCAGTGCAGATCCTATTTTATGTTTCATGGGATGGATGTAAACAAGCCACAGTCATTATTCAAACATTTACCTGTGCTTTCATTCACAGAAAGTTTTATTTATCAGGTAACACTCTGGATGAAATATTATGTTCAGTTATCTTTTGAAGAGGGGAAACATTAAAGAAATTTTGTTTAATTTTGTTGAACTGGTTAATGGGGCTTCTAAAACAATGTCTTTCTATTGAAATTACTTGCACAAGGAAACAAAAATTGGGAATGAGTCTTTCCCCTTCTGTTTCTTCCCAGTCAATACTTGTTTTTAGAAATTAGTAACCTTTTGGAGTAATGAAATTACCTTAGAACATGTTCAAATGTGATTGAATCACAGTGTGATTTGCATTATTGTGATGAGTTCATCTTTAAGCTTTAGCTATTGTCTATTTGCTTTGTTTTCTTCCTTAACATTAATGGTTTTGATGTTGCAGCTGGATAGTTTGAATGAAAAGATATTGCATCTACCAACCAGTGGAGCCTCTGTTTCAGAAAGAGGATGCAAGGTGATATGTCAACTAATTCTTTGGAACCTCACTACTAGCATCTTTGAGTATTCGAATTAACTTTCACTTGGCCAATGTAATTCCATTTGAGATACAGGATGGACATCAGAGGTTGATTACTCAGTTCACAGATACATTTAAAAGCGACCCTTTCAGACCACTTGTGGGCCTACTTGAGTGTCTCGGTATTTTGACAGAGAGGTACACTTGCTTTCTTGCTACACAATTTTATTTAAACAAATGAAGAACATTTCCCTTATGTTTGGATGGAGGGTGATGGGCAGAGAGCAGAGGAGAGGAGAGTGGAAGGTGGCTGGAATGTGCTAATTTTTAGTATATTTCGGCTACCTTCCCCTCTCCTCATCCATCTCCCTCCATTCCAAACATACCCTTGAAGTTTGATTTGAAATATTTTGTTTCAATTTCTGATTAATTTGTAGGATAAGAGATGAATTGAAGTGTGGAGAAGAGTATTGGGCTCTAGAAAGAAAGCTCTGTTGTGCACTAATGAGCCAAGAGAAGGTTCGTCTATCGTCATGGTCCTTTTTGCCTAAATTAATATAGTCATTATTATTATTATTATTATTATTATTATTATTATTAACTAAGTAGTATGTTGCTTTTGTATGATCCTAAAAATGTTTTTGGAAATTGACGGACATTTTAATGAAAATGGAAAAAAATATTCTTAATTTAAATTTATTTTTATTTTAATAATAACTTGTGGTAAGTCATTTGCAAACATAAGATGGTTTCTCAAGTTACTCATTATTTGAGTTTATGAAGTCTATCAGTTCTGTACTTAAGCAAACCAGTAACTCTATTAATTCTTATTTTTTATATTATACTTTTTGGATAATGTGGGGTATAGATTATAGAACTCAACAGGGAACAAGAGGCATTATTTTCTAAGACTCCTCTAGACACAAGTAGCTTTTTAAGAACCTGGTCTCCATAGTAAATTATGCCCTTGGCCCTAAGAAAATGGGCTCCATCTGCAAATTTGGTCTCTTTGTGAAACTGCTAATTCTTGCATGAACATATAAGGTTTTCTGGCATAAGAAGCAGTTCAATCAATTTGCCTATTTTGTGCCCCTAGATGGTTTTATGACCAAACACCTTTTGGTTTGCTTTACCTATTTAATTCCATTTTTACTCATCAAAATATGAACGAACAACAACAACCAAGACTTACCTTTTGTTTCTTTCTATTGTTCAAATCTCTGTATACTTCCTGTATACACTTTTCCAAATTTAATAAATTACAATTACTTAAATATATATATATATTTATATATATATTACCAAACCATTTCAAGTGACTAATGCGCTTCTTCACTTCATCTATCCCACTCTTAACCTATGATTTACATCCTCTCCAATCTCTCAATCTTTATGAAGTATTGATTCAAGATTTCAAAAGCTCTCTCTTTGGTATCTCTTGACCATTGAATCTTACAATCCCTTTATACTTTTACTAAACTTACATTCCATGTGCTTTGTTTTAATCCTAGTTAATTATAAGCCTTTAAATTCTAGATTGTCTCGCCAAATTTTTAACTTGGCATTTAGTCCAATACTAGTTTCATGACTTTCATCCAATAAAACTATATCATTTGCAAAAAACATGCACCAAGGGAATTTCTCTTGAATCAATTTAGTGAACTTATCCATCACCCAAGCAAAGAGATTAGGGCTTAATGCTAGTCCTTGATCAAACCTATATAGACTATAGTGATAGGAAACTCACTTGTGATGCCTCCACTTGTTTTCAATCTAGTTACATCTTTGTCATACATATCCTTAATCAACTTAATGTTCTTTAGAGGGACTACTTTCTTTTCCAAAACCCCCCACATAACCTCTCTAGGGACCCTATCATATGCTTTCTCTAGGTCAATAAAAATCATATGAAGGGAGGGAGGGAGGGAGGGAGGGAAGAGGGGGGGGGGGGGGGGGGGAAGGATAATTCCTTTATCCTCATTTAGCTTATTGGTGTGAGGGAATTACCTTAAGTGTATGAAACTTGGATTGTCTGTTACCAATTAATTCTATATTTCCTTAGGAGTTTGAAGGTTAAGAATAAGAGAACAAGGAATTTTTTATAAGAAACCATTGGACTTCCAAGAAATTTATTAAAATTAACACACACAATAATGCTTCAAATAAAGAAGGTTGGTGTGGGGAGAGTAGCTTGAAGAAGGTAATCATTGGAATGGAAAGAGACAAAAAAGATGACAATTATAATTCCATAAGTGGACAACTTTGAACATTGTATACTATTGCTAAGCTTTCAATCAAGTATTATATTTTAAATTCAATTATACCAATACCTCAATTTATAGTTGAAGACCTACAGAACAAAAGAGATTTGTTTGGGACACACAAAAGTGAATAGCAGATTGCTATCCATATCAATTATATTTATTCAAACTATGTCTGCTGCTGAAATCTACTTACCAACAATTTTAGAGAATGTATAAATTAAATTGGACACTGTTTTGAGAACTTTGTGATTAATAAATTGAGATCTTTGATGAAATAAAAGAAATATGGTTTCATATATGTATTAGCACCAATGACATTGAAATCTGGTGCATTTAATGCAAAGGGAAATTGTATCAATTAAGAAACCCCCTGAATATTGGCAAAACTACAATTATTGTTAACCAAGGAAAAGAATTTGTAGTAAAAACAAGATACACTTGAACCAGAAAGAAACATCCATGCTCAAAAACCAAAAAAAATAATATAATATATTGTTATTTCTGTGAGTTAATGGAGACTATATCTACTGTGAATTTGCAATTTCATTTATTTTGTTTGTATTTGTTATAGATTTAGTTAGCTCCTCATGGAAGGAAATTGTTATGCAATTTCTCATTTTTGTCTCCTCACATTAATATGAGGCATTGAGTAATAATTCCAAATTTCTAAACTCTTTAAATTTCTTTCTTAGAATTCTTTCTCTAATTCAAGGGAATTATTATGCAATAGATAATAGGCATGACCAGAATTTTCGTTTTAGAGTTTGATTGAATTTTTGCTACTCAGATCTCTGTTGAAGATGTGGTAAGGGCGATTCACCTAAAATCATTTGATTATCGAGTTCTAAATCTTCTTCTATATCAGTTGAGAGGAGAAAAGGTAAATTATTGTTAACTTGTTCATATACTTCTGTCTTCTGTCTTCTTTTTTTCATCTACAATTTAGAAACCAAAATAATTGTACCTCTTCTCCTTCCTGAGATGTAAGTTACACTTTGTTATCCTTCCATGCTTACATAGAATTAAGTAACAACAATCTGATGTCAAGAAATAATACCAATATTTTCCTTCCTAAGATGTAAGTTAGGAGCAATTTTTTGGTCCTCCTTTGTTTAGACTTTTGAAGTGACCATGGCATGATGTCCATATATAACAACCAAGTTTTTGTCAGATCTTTTAGAATCTCTCAATTACTGAAATATTTGACAAAATGCTTAAGCAATGTGGTTACCCTTCAGTCTTCAGCTTCAATTTTTGTGCACCAAAAATCAAACTCAAATTCTAAATTTAACAGTGATGTTTTCCTGTAATTGTTGTTGTCTAACAGCATGATGCAGTTCTTGCACTTTTGACATAATATGTCTTCCATTTTTCTTCTAGTCTTTGTAACAAGAATCATGGGTTAAATTGTGCTTTCTTTGAAGCTGTTTTGAAGGTCAATGATTTGCATATGGAATTTCTCTGTGTGTCAGAATTCCTAGTGGAGGTATCTGATGATCTGTAAGTACTTCTCTTTTCATGTCTTTCCATGCATTTGTTCTAATTCTACACAGAATGTTTTAGTGGTCAATATTTCACCTAATAATTGGTACCAGGTCTCTCTTTTTTCTAAATGATCTGTATTTCTGAGTCAAAGAACAGTACACTGCTTGAGTTGTGGGATGCAGGAACTGTGCCTGGCCAGGGGCAGAAATACGGGGGCAAAATAACAAAAAATATAGAACTTAACCAATTTAAAAGTGTCATACAAGAAATATGAAGAGTTTGGAGGGCCAGGGGGAACCATTATATTTTGAAAATTCTAAGTAAATTCAAGGGTGAAAATCTTATTCTTGGGAAGTTTGGGAGGGGCGGGGGATGGTCCCCACAAGCTTCTATGTGGTTCTGCTCATGCCTGGCTACATGCCTACATGTGAATCTGCATGAGCTTTTAATCTATTGAGGTCGCTCAAGTAGTGCAGAGTACTCAAGGATTTACTGCTTTATTGGGCAAATGCTTATTTATTTTGTTTTCATTGAGATGACTAATGCTATTACTTTTCAATGTTGAAATTATTGTGGCAAGCAAGATGCCAGTTTTACTCAATATTGAGGTGACACAAAATGTGTAGGTTTGACTATGAGGTCAGTTCATTTATCATCATCATGGTTCCCAACTATTACCTGATCTCATTTTAATTAATCCAAATCTTAATTGATAAACTATGGTTTTCCATGTAGGATGATGTACTAGAGAATAGTTTCAATGTTTTGCGCATGTTTGTCAGAATATATGGAGCTTCAAGAGCCCCAATTATGCTGGTGAGTATGCCAGAAAATTCAGCTATGTACTTTGTTGCGACATGGAGCATCATGCTTGTCTATAATTTTCTTTTAATATTTTCCACACAAGTTATGAACTCAATGAGCATAGAGATTATTTCTCAATCATCAAAGTTGATTTTTATTTACAATGCATTATGTTGAAAATGAACTAGGTTCTCTAGAGGTGATCAACATACTTGGCTTTTCTTATTTCTTGAATAATAAATTACCTATGATTCCTACCAAGAAAAGCAGTTATCATCTTGTTCCAAGGAGGCTTTTTTTTTTTCTTTTTTTCTTTTTTTCTTTTTTTCTCTCTTGGTTTATTGCTGATTTACTGCCTGGATGTTTCTGTAACTTTCTCATGTTGCTCTAGTTATCTTCAAAAACTTTATTTGTAGAATTGTGACCTGGAAGCTCTTAAACTCTTCACTGGAATTGAGCTGTTCCTTTCTCTTTTTTCTTTCCCCCCACCCTTCCTTTTCCCTGTTGTTCGTTTGAAAAGTAATTTTTTTGAAAACAAATTTGCATATCTTAATCAAAAGAACAACTAACAGAAGTTAGTGATGTGCTCTAATACATGCCGAAAGGGATGGCCCTAGTTCTGATTTTTCTTTCTTTCTTTTCCTCTTCGTTTTATTTTTATTTTTATAAATAAGTACAACTCAAATACACCTATGCCATTTGGTCCACATATCCTAAATATATTCATTACTTTTAAGTGGGTTTCCCTAGAGGTGACACTAGATGCTTGATTGGACCGATCAGAGAATGTAGTTTTATCCTTTTAATATATATATATATATATTATTGGTAATAATGTAACTATCCTTTACTTTTGGAACCATTTATTATCAAGTGAATGATTTTACCAAGTGAATTTATGTTGTAACTCTTCAATGATAGCAATCTTTTGGGTAAACTTATATATATATATATATATATATATCGTATTTATTCTCTCCACAGGCAAGATACATTACTGAGGCTGAGCAGAAGTATGAGAGTTTACTGAAAACCTTGGATCCCCAACTATCCTTGAATTACCAGAAAAGATGTGAAGAAGCCACTAAAGAAGGTGGTTTGCGACTCTGAAGGCTTTTTATAATATAAAATTTATCACGTTGCCCCTTTGTGAACATGATTTATCTGCAACTTTAATCTTCTTTAGGTGGGAAGATATCTGGACATATACTTGGAACGTGGAGCATACCGCCTGTGATTGTAGATGAGGAATTATATCGATCTAACTTCCAAAATTCTATATGAATAGAGGTATCTGGTTGACACTTTACATGTGGTTGAATAAAAAGAGGGCTGAAATCTATTGATTTTTAGCATTTGATTGATGCAATTTTAACCCTTCCGTGTCCATATTATGTTTTATTTTTTTCCTTCTCTTATTTCTTTCTGATTTTATGGGTAGTTCTTGTAAAAACAATTTGCACATCACTGGCCCCCATGTAATGCAATGGTTGTGTCTGGATTTAGCCAAGTGGAAGTGCAGGATTAGATTAGGCAAAAAGAAAGTAAAATACCTATGAATTTCTTAATTTGGCTCCTCATAAATGACTGAATAAGCAGAGGACGACAATAAAATGATTGTCATTTGTAGGAGACATAAAGAAGTTTGTGCTAATACTAAGTCTGGTAGTTCCTTGCCTTTTAACTAATTTGTAGTTCTTAAAAAAGAGAGAAAGGAAACCAATTTATAAAGAGTATATTATGCCCAGGAAAAAAAATGGTCCAGTTGGAAGAGGACTGAACAGACTTTAATTTTTACCATCTTTCTGGTTCTTTGAACTGTCATTCACCTTTAGTCGGGTGTACCTTTGTCTTTTCTCTTCTTGACGTGTCTTATATCATGTAGAAGGACTCACCCCCTTTATAAAAGGGCAGTGTTAATTACTCGTCTGTACACTGTACAGTTTGAAATCGCGTTTTCAAGACACGATTTCAGTTGTTTTTAACGTTTGTGTTGGACGTGTATGAAAGTGTGTGCGCGCGCGCACAATATGTTTAAACCTTTATGAAATGGACCTGCTTGAGTTTATTACGACAACCAAACAGCTCTGGGTGTCTTATGCACTTGCTATCTCAATATGTAATGGGTGTCTCAATGGGTGTCTCACAACATGAGCCCCACGTATCTGTGGGCATGCTGTGACTGTAAGACAACTGTTACATATAACAGGTCCAAAAGATAATTCTCAGCCCCCATAAAAATAAAAAAAATAAGAGGAAAAAGGCAAAAAGCTAGAAACAAAACAATGCACAACTTAAATCATTTCACATTCTTCTCAGGTATGGGTGTATGATGTAGATAAGGAAGTGTCAAACCAAAAGTTAAAGCTGTTGTTCCCTTTGTACAATGACTCACTGACTCCTATCCGAAAGGCATCTAATTTGGGACCCAGATAAACCAAGAAACAAAAGTGTACAACAGGGAAGCTTCTCAGTGGGTGAAATTTCACACGGAGAAAAAGGGGAACTGAAATTCTGATTTTCATTTAATAATGAGAATAGTCGTGAAACTATAAAAAAAGAAAAATAATGTTTGCAATATTTTCACAATATTTTTATAATAAATCTTAAGTGGCAGGTTGTTACTGGTTATTATTGTTGAAACATAAAAGTAATCTTAGTGTTAGGTTTAAATTTGAACTAATAACAACTAATCACCTGTGATTTGTTGTAAAAATGTTGTAAACGTAGCATCTCTCATTAAGAAAATCAATTTATTTTGGAGACTACAAAATCAATTTATTTTGGAGACCGCAAAATCAGTGTACTTAATTGAAATTGCTATAAAATTATGGTGCAATTTGGGGATTTAACAAGTTAGTCCAATTTCAACATGCTGATATGATTTGAACCTAGTTATCCAAGTTTTAGAGCCAACCTAGTAGCCCAATCCTCAATTAGTGTCGGAATGCATTGCTATTAAGAAAGCAAATAAGAGAGTATATGATGTAAGGAACAAATGTGGCGCCCCCTCTCATGAAGGGGGGTAGCTATGCATTGCAAGCCAATAGAATCTCTCAAGAATTAATTAAATACAAAACAACATAAAGCTCAACAAAGTATACTCGAATAGATGAATCAAATCAACAATATGTTATAGAAAAAGTTGTCATTGTTTTGTAATGATATATTTTCTCTTCACTTAACATACTAGTTAAAACCATTTATAGAATCCACACACTCCATTCATCCTTTATGTCATATTCGGGTTTGTCATGTGTACGGGCGTATGCGTATGAGAGAAACAGAGAGAGAGAGATTTCATAAATTAGTGCTCCAGGTTCAAGTTAGGCAACCTAAGAGTGCGATAGTTGTAACAGCAACGAGCATGCACAAGGGCATCCAAAATGTCTCCACAGAATAAAAGTTGCTTATTCGGTATTCAACCGAAAGAAAAAGACCTTACAATGTTTATAAACTATGAGAAAAAAGCAATGGGCAGAAGGCCTCACAGTTTCACTTGAATTATTATGCATACAAACCTTAGATGCACATAAAAGTTTCAAACAGAATAAAAGTAGCAGCGAAGTGATAGTAACAGCAACAGTTCTTATAGCATAATCCAGAATAATGGTAGAGCCTTTAAATGCCATAAAAAAAAAAAAAAAAACAACAACAACAACAACAACTCCATCAAGCACTTTCACACAAGCAAACCTCAAGGAGAATGTGGCCAATCAAACAAAGCATTACTGAAATCCAAACCATCATAGAACCTCAATTCTACCTCTTCCATACTTTGGTCGTCTTCCCAAGCTGCATCTGACATATCTTCATAATAATCATCATCTATTTCACCGGCCACAAAGTCCCACGACAAATAGCGAGAGGAACCAGAATTTGAACAATCATCCCAGCCAGTCATCTTACAACAGTCTATGGGAGGTGGTCCAATCACCTTTACCCCAGAGAATTTTTTGACAATCTTCTCATCAAGTATTACATTCCAACACCCACGTACATCTAAAAACTCAAGCTCAGGACAGCTTGAGAATATCTTGAGCACACTTTCTGTACTGATTAGCAGATAGGCCAGTTCAAGATGCCTGAGTTTTGGCATTGTGGCTGCTATTACAAGGGCCTCATCATCTTGACTGAGCTTGTCAATTAGCTCTAATGGGTGCATTGTTCTTCGCAACCTTGTAAGAGATTTACAGTGCTTTCCAATTGCCTGAAGGGCAGGGGCTCCAATGTTTCTGCAGTGGCTTATATCCAAGAAAGTGATGGTAGAGAGCCTCCAAGCAACCTGTTCCACTATCTCATTGCCTATTTCACTTCGTGGCAGCTGCAAAGTCTGAAGAGATTTGGCACTATCAACCAAGAAAAAAAGAGGATTGAAACTATCGAAATGACCAAAGCATCAAATTCACGAGGGGAAAAAAAAAAGCTACATGAACAGAAATATTATGAAAGTTGAGCTAATTATTCTATTTAAAATTCAATATAAAAAGTGGTTGCTAAATGAGAAACTTTGAATATCAGAACTGGTTTAACCTCACTAACTTGGGAGTTAAAACCTCAAAATTCTATAAGAAATCAAGGAACTTGATTAAGATTTAAGGCAGTTCAATTTTATTTATTTATTTTTTTTTTTAAATCGTTGCTAAAGGTGCAATTCTCTAGCAAACTTGTCCTGCCCGGTTCATCCAACATATTGCTCCAGAGAGCATAGCCAGTTTTATCCTTGTGTATGTACCGGGAAAGTGTAAACCAAGATCACTAGATATAAACCAACATCAATAAATCCATGGATCAATTTATCCGTAAAAGAATTTAATATTGAATACATTCACTTCCTGACCTAATTGATTGCAACTACCATCACTGTTAACACTAAACAAATCATATTATATAATTAGGCCAACTTTATTTCCTCCTATGATCATGATGTAGTTGATGTCTCACTACCAGTGTCCCACCAATCATGGGATTCCTTCCTATTAACAACAGGACCGTTCTTTTATATATTCTCCTCACAAACCAAAATACCATTTCTTAACAAGATTCTTCAAAAAGATTTAGCACAGTATTCCTAACAGGGGAAACTAATTATGACATGATATTGTTATACTAATTGATCTGCAATGAAGGAAAGACTACTCACTGATCTGCAATGAAGGAAAGACTCTGATCACAGGGTAGGCCGGAGACACATAGCTTGCGGAGTGAACCAGAACTCCATGTGATAAGCATCTGAAGCATTCGATCAAGGGTCTCAGGGTGGCGAAGTTGGCTCCATTGCTCAATGTCTATTTCCTGCCAGCAGTAAGGCCCTCTAACAGCTTTACCCCATGACTTGCAAACCCTTGGGATCACAGTAAGAATATCTTGAAGTGAAAGATTTTTGAATATTAGCCCAAGTGCATCAGGGATTAGCTCATCCCAGTGTCGAAACTCACAGTCCTCCTCCATCTAGTTTCCCTTTGGTACTGCCATTATAAAGATTGATCAGGAAATGGATTCCCAAATTATGGTCTTCAGGAATTTTTGTTGGGATATATCAGGAAACACAGTAAAATATAAAATAAAAAAAAAAAAAAAAAAACCAACCATTGCTACTATAATCATCATTACAAGGTTAAAAACTAGAAAAGAGAAATAATTTGAGAAAACAGGAAAAACAATAGTGATGCAAATCAAGGAACTTCCTTTCCCTTCTTCCAGTCATTTCCATATATGAAGACTGAAAGAAGACAGGGAAGCAAATCAAGTAAATTCCTTCCCTCAAGCAACATGCTTAACGATCCATACCCAGAAAGGAAGCAAATTCTACAGAATTGACAAACTTCATTTCCAAATAACCAAGGCTGATTTTGAATGAGTCAAAAGAAAAATGGTTAATTAAATTTAAAGCTATCCACCATAAAATATGGGGTCATTTACAGTGTCAACTTTAAACTACAACATTTTGCAATCAACATCTTAATTCAAGATAAATTTGCAGTGTCACCCCAGTATCCAAAATTATATTAAAATTATCACATAAGTGAGTTGGTTGGGTGGTCAGGTTCATTAATATGTCATAATTAATAGATTAATTCTTGTTACTTCCCAATTTCCACCTGATTTTGGAATTTGGATAGTGGAGTTGCAAGTTAATCTCGTGTTTTTTGCACAAAAAAAAAAAAAAAGAAAAAAAAAGAAAGAAAAAAAAAAAAAAGAGTTTAAAGCATACATAGCAAATGACTAGTTCAGGGTGGGATAGGTACCTTTTTTAGAAAATATATACTTAAATGTTGATAGGTACAATTAACCAAAGGAGAGTTACAGCTTAACTTTAAATAAGACTCAAATAAATAAATAAAAATTAGCATGCCCAAGAGTTCAATTATGCCAAAAACAAAATTTCTAAACAAATTAGTGAAGGAACTGTTAAGGCGAACCATTCTTAAATGAAAGCACGAGTTAATAAAAAAAGAAAAAGAAAAGAACGACCAATTGGAAGTGGAACACAACATAAAGGCAAAACATCCAAGCAAATCCAAAGATTAATAAAAGTAACACTGTTTCTGAGTTTGTGTTCATCAACAGCATGCATGCGTGTACGAACAGCAAAAGTAGTACTAGAAAAAGGAAAATGAAGAAGGTTAAACACACAAATGAAAAAAAATGAAGACTTTGAAGGCTTACCGGTAATGGGTATTCTTAGAAACTTGAAAAGAGGCCGGTTTTTTAGAGGGGCATGAAAGCTATAAAATTTAAAAAAAAAATTTTAAAAAAAAAGGAATATAAAGGTGAGGTGTGAGAATAGAAGACAACACAAGAAAGAACAAGAAGGAGAAGCCAATACGAGTCAGAGTCAGGACGACAGAGAAGGAGAGAGAGAGAGAGAGAGAGAGAGAAGAAGAAGAAGCGTAAAAGAAAAGTTAAATAATTGAATGGGAAAAGGAAATCATGTGAGTGTTGAGTGTTTTGGCGTGAGCGTGACTGTAAAAAAAAACTGTGAGTACCGATTTGTGTGAGTGAAAACTGAAACCAGCTTGGAGAGTTGAGCCTTTCAGAGATTTTGCATGTACTTTTTGCATCACTCTGTACTTGGCGCCGGGGGGTGGGGGGTAAATCATAAATGAAACGTAGTATATTTCACCATTTCTCTAGTAATTTGAAGTTTTATCCCTGCTCTTACTTCACTGCGCGGTCTGCCCCCTTTAAAGGCAGGAAAATTTATATTTTACTGTTCTAAACGATTTCTATGTTAAGCTTTTATTCGTTCTGTACGGATGTTTAAATAATAATTTTTAATTTTTTTTTTACATATGCGGATAAAAAAGTTTATAAAAATATATATAATGTTATTTAAAAATTAAATCAATTGTTCTTTTTTTCAATCCATTAAAAATAAAGAAGAAATTACATTTTACAATCTTAAACTATCCTCTGATTACACTTTGTACTCTAAACTTTTCGAATGCACATTTTATACCTTAAACTCTAACCCTTATTACACTTTGCACATCAACGTTAAATTTACCGTTAATTTTGATGGAAAAGAATGATATAATGTGAAATGATTCAATAATTGCCCATTTTCTCAATCCATTAAAAATAAAGAAGAAATTACATTTTATCACTATAAACTATACTCTTTATTACATTTTGTACCCTAAACTTTATATTTCCTTCCAAGTTAACAGCAACTTAATATCGAGATGCAAAGTGTAATAATAATCATAATTTAAGGTGCAAACACATGCATTCAAAAAGTTAAGGTGCCAAACGTGCATTCAAAAAGTTTATGATACAAATTGTAATTTAGTGTATAGTTTAGTATAATTGCTAGGTGCATATATACCCTTCTAATTTTATCATAAAAAATTTACCACAATCTTTTTTTTTTTTTTTTTCCTTTTCTATCTCTGCATGGGCCAATTCATTCCTTACGTATGACAAAATATAGGGTTTTTTTTTTTTTTTTGGATGAGAAATATAGGGTTAATTTTAGGAATTCCTTATATATGACAAAATATAGGGTTAATTTTTCCTAAAATTATCCTTATATTTTGTAAGTTGGAGAAGATTTTTTCAAACTAGTTTAATATAGATTTAAGAAAAAAAATTCAAACTAATTTGAAGGAAAACTTTATCTTAATTTTTATTGTTGGTTAATTTCTATGTGTGTGTATATATATATAATTTTAAATTTAGACTTTAAAATAAAAAGACAAATTAGACCTATCATAATATTATATTAATTAGTAAGTAAATTCTAGATAAGGATGGCAACAAGTCGGCTAAGCGGGGCAAGATTAGATCGATGGTGCCTCATTCCCACTTTGTCCATTCTTTTTAGTGAGAAAAAGTGAAAACTTATACATGGCAAGAGAAATGTGCTTTTGTGGTAAGACAAGTTGGAAGTATTTTGTCATCCTTAGTGAGGCAACTTCAATATTAAAAAGGTTGAGGTGAAAGAAAAGATTAAATGGAACAATGAATTTTTGTCATCTTAACTTGTGGATTTAAGGAAATATAAGCGTTTGCTCATAATTGGGAAAAACTTCGTAATAACATCTCTTGGATTGAGTAAGAGCATTCTCATTAAGTGTGTCAAATGCCAAATATTTGGCATTTGACACACCAAACTCTAAAAAACCACCTCCATCAAGTGTTTTAAATGCCATAATATTTGGCATTGATGAACAATGCAATCTAATATTTGAGACCGCACTGTTCACCAATTGTAAAACTTATATTATTTTTTTATTCAATGGGGCCCACTTTCTTTTCTTCTTATTATTTTGTTCTCATTTCCGTTTCTTCTGTCTCTCATTCTTGCTCTGAGCCAACCATTTCTCTACTCTCTCTCTCGCTCTGCTCGACATCTCTGCCTCCCTCTCCGACGAAGTCCAGGCCAGAGCATTAAGCCAAGTCAATCTCTATTGCAGTGGTTTCTTATTCTTCTTCTTCTTCTTTTTTTTATTTTTTTTATTTTTTATTTTTTTAAGTTTGTGATTTGATGGTAGATTCGGCAGTGGTTGTGTGGGTTATGGATTTGGCGTTTTGGGTCGTGGTCTGATGTGCTCTGGCGATTTTGTGGGTCTAGGTTTGTGGGTCTAAGTTCATGGGTTTGGGTTTGTGGGTCTGTGTTTGTGGGTCATCGACGTGACCGGCGTGGATTGTCGAGTTGACCGGCGTGGATTGTCGACTTGATTGGTCTCATCGGCATGGGTCTCTAGTTGTTGTGGTGGTCGTTGGAATTGTGGTGGCTAGTGGCCGGTGGTGGGTATGATTGCTGGGTTGAGACAGTGAGACCGAGAGGGAGAGAGGGAGAGACAGTGAGATTGAGAGGGAGAGAGGAGGAGAGAAAGACAATGAGACCAGAGAAAGAGGATGAAAAAAATAAAAATAAAAACAAAAAAGGAATAAAAAAATTATAAAGAAATAATATTTAAATGAAGTTGTAAAAAAAAAAATAGAATTTTTAATTAATATATTGTAAAATGAGGTGTTAAAATTAAAAAAGTAGTATTTTGAGATTGTAAATACTAAAATTTTTTGCAATTATTGATGACCAGCGTGGATTGTCGACTTGATTGGTCTCATCGGCGTGGGTCTCTGGTTGTTGTGGTGGTCGTTGGAATTGTGGTGGCTAGTGGCCGGTGGTGGGTATGATTGCTGGGTTGAGACAGTGAGACCGAGAGGGAGAGAGGAAGAGACAGTGAGACTGAGAAGGAGTGAGACCAGAGAAAGATGATGAAAAAAATAAAAATAAAAACAAAAAAAGAATAAAAAAATTATAAAGAAATAATATTTAAATGAAGTTGTAAAAATAAAATAGAAGTTTTAATTAATATATTGTAAAATAAGGTGTTAAAATTAAAAAAGTAGTATTTTGAGATTGTAAATACCAAAATTTTTTGCAATTATTAATGAAAATGCTCTTAAGAAAGCTTGGTTGTCGTTGATCAGTCATGGTCATCCATAGTGTTGCTTCTTTTCTGGCCAAATCCTAATTTTGTTTTACTTCTACCTGTCGTCAAGTTTGATTGATTTGACTCTTTTCCTTGCCCCTAATTAAGCTCTCACTTTTCGTTCTTCTTTTTGTATTGCCACTTGAAATCTTGAATAAAAACACCCAATTAGCCTGGCTTTATGAAGTGGAAACTTGGAAAGGTCTCTTTGGTAGTTAGTCTAGCAATAGCTTCTTTAGTACAGTCTTTCTTTCTTCTATCTTTTTCTCTTTTGTTGTTTTATTTTCGAATAAAATAAAAGGAAAAAAGGGGAAAGAAAAAAATGAATTATTCTAGTTTTGTCAAAAAAATTTAACTCAAATTTTAATCTCTACTTTATAGTATTTTATCCATATGTGTGCGTGTGAGAGGTCCCAAAAAAGTCCTAGAGTTTATTCTTTGTGATAAATTAAAACCCCAACTCTTTTTTTCTTTTTTTTTGATAACCCCCACTCTTTGTTAAATTAAAAGTTTGGTCCAAGCTTTATAAGTCATATGACGAAAGAAAAATTTTCATTAGCACCTATATGCAAACAACACTGTTTTTGATCATTTTGTTATGTTCACTCTTTATGTTTTTTTTTTTCATATTTCTCTCTCTCTCTCTCTCTCTCTCTCTCTCTCTCTCTCTCTCACATTTATTATATCCTTTTTTTTTTAAGTATCTCTTTTTTTTTTTTGATAGATTATCTCTCTTTAATGAGGAGAAAATAATAAAATCACCCAGTGTTGTTTGGATGTAGCAGTTACTAATGAAAAATCTCCTCCCTTCGTATAAGTTGCTCCATTAGTGGCTTTTGACATACATAGGCGCACAAGGTTAGACTATCATAAATAATAAAATTAATAACTTAGGGGCTGTTTGATACTCGCTTTTTAGTAATAATTTTCAGTGTTTAAACAATAATAATACTTTTGACACGTATTTCTATAACACTTAAACACGTATTTTCACAATACTAAAAACTGAACAATAATATTTAAACATTACTACCAAACGGGTTAATGTTTAGTCTATCAAAAGAGTGTTCCTCAAAAAAAAAAAAAAAAAAAAGGAGTTTTACCCCCTTTTTTCTCTCAAATTGAATTACGTAAAGTCTAAAATTGGTATTTTTAGGTCAATTGGTTCTTTCTAGTACTTTCAAGTTTCAACATAGATATCTAAGTTTAGAATCTCCCTCCCTTACTCAAGATGTATATATGTGCGCGCATATGTTCTAAAATGAAATGAAATGTGTGATGATCCAAATGTAGGAATTATACTTAAAAAGTAATAATTCAAGAGAAACAAATATAATACATCTATCAATTATCAATTATATCATGTGCATATGTAATAAAAATCAACAATAAAATGTGAGAAATTTACATACTAAATTATATTATTCAAGGACCTCACAAGCAATTAGGGATGCTCTCTCCAGCTGGCTAGGATTAATAAGAGCTTTCTTTCCTCTTCTCATACCCCTTGCAAGTGTGGCCTTGACAATATTTATAATATTCAGAAAGGACATGACCAGCCATAAAATCCTTTCTATTGTAATAACAATTCATGTAACAGATATGTTACGTTCATTAATAAATAACTCCATTAATTAGATTCATTAACGAATAAGTTCATTAACATGTCATTACTCTATTGTTCATATCCAAAATCATTATAATGACAACACCTCTTATAGGAGGCCAAGTTACTGGCAATGACACGATAGATTTATTATTAAGGCCAACACTCAACGTGCATGAATCTCATTGTGGAATGACTTCCAAGATTATTATGCACAAACCATCGAAAGACTAGCCTTATTGTCTTCCATAGTCTGAGCAATTTTAACTTGCACCTCATTTCCATCATGGTCCAACAATGTACCTATTAGAATAGGCTGCATCATGATAGATTTGGTCAAGTCAATAACTATAATGAAATGATTTATAATCTTAGTCTACAATATCAAGTAGACATATTCCAATATTTTACATCATAAAAATATTGTAAAATTTCTTGTAAAATTTTGAATAATTAATTATTGTTAATAGAGACATGGTAAAATATCATGTTTGGCCACATTATTCTAACACCAAATTCTTATAATAATAAATAAATAAATAAATAAATAACAATAATAGGAAGGACCTAGACGAGCTTACAAAACAGTTATGTTAAATCCCAATCAAACTAGACAGAATAACTCTTTAGTAACTGGACCACTCACCATTGATAAATTCACAAGTTTCTTCCTTTTTGCAATTTCATTGGCCAGGTACCGGTCCTATTATGGCTCCACCTCTTTAATTGTAAACATGGGCCCCAATGAGGTTTCACAGCCACAGCTAATAATCCAAGTGAACTTGGCGTGCTGGAACTTTCTCTTGTACAAGTTTACTTACTGGGCCAGACCACCATTCTATGGCACCAATGGCTTATCTGTAATGGTCCCAGCCTCCCAGGCTCACCCTAAAGGTCATTTTTTTTTTTTAGGGAGACTTTTAATCTATTTTGTCCGCTTTGATGATATTTCTTTATTATCAAACAAATGCACCAATCGGTTTTTAGTGTAGACGAAGATTGAACTTCAAATCTCTTATTCAACCATAAATTTTTTTACCTATGGAGCTAACTAGAATCCACTTTGAGTTTGGTCCGGCTCCTCTTTGCTGAATCTGGTCCTTATTAATTTTGGTACTGGGACACTGCTTATAAAGTTATAACGCAAATATCGACAAGAAAAGTAGAAATACGTGGGGCATTGATGATTCTTCACCTGCCATATCTACAAGAGCCGTATGTGTCCTTCTGACTAGCCCCAGTAAGCTTAAATTATAAACCCATGTCCTGAGTGCAACAAATTTGAAGAGATTCGTTCTCTAAGACTCTGAACTTCTAACAGACCAGGGGCCCCTAGATTTTACAATTTTTTAAAGAATATATACAATTTCTAAAGAACATTAGTTAAGTTCAATTTTTATAGATGATCGGTTAAAACTGTATTAAGATAAAAATATTTTGTGTATTTTTCTTTTATTTAATACTAGATAAATGTTTGTTTTAATTTTAGGTATTAATTTAGTTTCAAATGTCAATGTATTTCTTTTTTCTTTTCCTTTTATAAAGAAGTAGTATCTGAGTCTTTGTCTAGATTATTTCACTATCTGCCCATAAGGCACCCTAGAAATTCAATTGATCAATAGTCTAGAGTATAGAACTTAGGTCCTCCGAGTTTACGGTACTTCCTTCAAGTTTATTGAAACCACCACTTAAGCATCCCCGAATGAATGTATATTTCTTATTCTTGAATTATACAATTTTTTAATTCATGCTTTGGTCGTGAGGCTTGCTCCTACTTTGAGATCTAAATTTCTCAAAACATACAATAATTATCTCATGCATTCCTCTTAAAACATACGGATTTACATAGTGGATATATATAGGGTCTAACTCCCCTTTTATTAAAAATCCTCCAATTTTCTTTTATTTTTTGTAGGATAAACCACACGTGGCTTATAAAAAATTTAATGATAAAAAACAAAGCCACGTCCTAATATCGTTTATTTCTCTTACCCACACCCTTTAGCAACAAATTTGCTACCCTTGGCGACCAATGGCATACTATGTTGCTAGTGCTGGCTTAATGGGTGAGCTAAATAGGCAACCGCCTAAGACCCCCAATGAAAAAAGACCCCAAAATTTTTACCAATAGAGATATTCTTATATCAATGGAAGTATTAATAAAGCCCTAATTATTTGTTTTTTTATCAAAGAAAAACTCGTTAAAGAAATTTTTTTCATTGGATGGGTCAATCATTTAATCTCTCACACATAAATGTTAAAAGAACTCATTAATCTTACACTAGTAAATAAATTTATACTCAAATTTTATTTAGAGATATCAAATATATGACTTTACTAAAATTTCAATCATAATTTTTTAGTATTTGGTTACTTCATTTAATAAATAGTTTTTATTTTAGTTGTATAATTATTGAGTAATGTAATGAGTTCATTTTAATTTGTAATATTTTTCTAAAAAAATTAATTTTAAATGAAAAAACTAAAAGTTAAATAAATATTCTATTAATATTCAAAATATAAGAATAAAACTCATTTAAAGTAATTCTCTTAAACCACACAATACCTTGAGCCAAACTTGTACGTTGCATGAAATACCTCCTCCACAAAATGAGAATAAATCCCTCTCAATCATATTACTATGAGTCATATCCTTCCTAGGTTGTCGCACCTGCAATTAAAAATCTTAGGTACCACAAAATTTTTGTAGTGAGGCTCACGCAAAGTGTGGTCCATTTCCTCAGCTGGTGGGCCTTGTGCTTTTACTTCCTCTTTGAAAAATCGGTGCCTTATCTGCATGGCCCAGGAAGAGGGATTATAAGAAAGACAAAATGAAAAACTTTTATCAAGGAGAGTGGATTCACTACAAGATAGGGAAAAATAAAAAATAAAAAAGGAAAGAAGTGATAAATTTTTCTGGACTTGGGAAGATAACTGTTAAACTGAAACTGAGCCAAGGCTTAGGGCATTTATGCATAATTGTTTTTAATTGACCATTAGACATAATGGATCAAAAGGGAAGCAAACTTGGTGGCCCATGTTCTAGCCATAGTTCTTCTCTCCCTCCTTCTGTTAGAGATGCTTGTTGAAAGATGTTCTTGTTTTTTCAGTTTTAATGAAATATTTCCATTTAGCCAAAAAAAAAAAAAAAAAAAAATCATCCACATAACGAGTCAACCAATGAATATTTTGTGATTCAATTTTATATTCTTTCGTTAAAGTTAAGTCTCATCAACTACCAATAAAAAAAATATTACTAAATTTAACAAAATTATGTAGTATTTGTATCAACTCATACAAAAATTATTGTTAATTCTATTATAAGAATCTACATTTTCTATTTTACACAATCACTTTTAAAAAAACACTCACATCCGATTATCTATTCTAAATTCTATTTTATTTAAATAATTATTTTCATTATTTTTTAAAATTATTTTCATAGAGAGAGAGGAGAGAGAGAGAGAATTTAGTAAAAGCAAGAGGTGAGAGAAAAAAATTTTAAATAATGAAATACAATGTTACGATACTTGTGTATATTTATAAAATTACTGTAGCAACTTAAAAAATTTACAAATTTTTTACTTGAGTAATGACTAATGTGGGTGATTTTGGGGCTAAATAAATGTGTAATTTTTTTTTTTTTTGCATTATGAAATGCTCTTAATGCCAGTGCCTTCCCCAGTTCGAAGAAGCCCTAAAAGTTTGTTGGTCCATGTACAAAGTAGGATTGCCTGTCATCGCGATCACCACCGCTAAAGATCATCGATTTTCTTTTTTTTTTTTGAAACTAAAGATCATCGATTTTCATCATGTGAAGATGTGTACCATCAGATTCGCAATCATAAGTGCTGTATGTATCTATGACACATTGACACTCAAAGAGCACTACAATACAAATTACAATCAAACACTTCTTAAAAAGAAAAGTCAGAGACATGGAAAACAATATTTTTATGGGGTAATAGTAAAAGACAGAAAAATTTTGGAAGGTCCGGAAATTTGCTTGGGATTAACTTATTTTATTAAAATTAAATTTTTTTTTATTGAAAGTACAATAAATAAAGATAAAATTTAATTGAAATAGTACAATAGAATCAGAATAGTATTAAAAAGTACAGTGAGACTCATGAATAGTAGCAAAAATAAGTTAAATAATAAAATAAGATGACTTTTTAAGTTGTAGCTAAACACACACATAAAGGTGGGTTTGGATACCGCTTATTTTGCTGAAACTGAAAAATTATTGCTGAAAGTACTATAGATAAATGTAAAAATTAGTTGAAATAGTATAGTGAGACCTATGAATAGTGCTAAAAAGTGTAATGAGACCATAAATAGTAACAAAAATAAACTGAATAGTGAAATAATTTTAATTTTTCATTTTAGTCTAAACACGCACTAAGTGGGAATGTTGTCCCTTTCACTAATGAAAACTTCAAAAGAAAAAAAAAAAAAAATCTTTTACCCCTTTTAATTTGTTTTGTTATTTTTTTTTCAAGAAACTTTTTATGAATTTTGTATGAGAAATTATAAAAATTATTTAAAAAGTGAACTTTTTAACTTTCTTATAATTTTTTTTTTCTAAAATAGTTTACTAACTTATGTCCTAAAACTCTTTTGTTTTTTTTGTTTTTTTGTTTTTTTTTTCTGTTCATTTATAAAAAAAGTAAATTACTAATTTGTTCTTTGATGCTATAACTATTAAACAAAGTTTAATTCCACTCATGAACTATTAATTGTTTCAATTTCATCCATTAACGTTTAATCAAATCAACTATAACTTTGATTATCTTTTTGTTAAGTGTATGAAGAGAAAATTTACAGATAAAATTAAATTAATTATGAAAATTTAAAATAAATTAATGGTTTAGGATCAACTTAACAAAATTAATTGTAGAATAATCAAATAAGTTGAAAAACAAAAATAGTCAATATATCTAACGATTTGCTTTTGTTTTCCTGTGAAGTTTGATGAGTATTGCTTAATTGAGTAATTGGACAGACTTAAATATTTTCTTATTAGTTGAATTAACAAATTTCTATGAATTATCATCTGAACTATTTGTGTCTTTTTTTCTTTTTTTAACTGATGAATAACAAATAACAACTTATTATTTTTAATTTTTTTAATTTTATGCCTTTTGACTTATTGTTACTTATGGTTTGTGAAGAAATAACAAAACTATAAAAGATAAAAGTTTTACTAATGCGTACTCTTAGATATATATTAATAAACTATATAAAAAAATTTATAAAAAAATTTAATTATTTTAACAATTTTTTTTTAATTTCTCTTAAAAATTTTATTGACTTTGTTGCGAGGTCTTTGTTTCTTGTCCTTCATATTTTTAATATTAATTTTTTACACTGGAAAAACGTGTTACGTTGGGTCACTCACCAGTCACCACTGTCACTGGTACTCTCATTTTTCAATTTGTTGGCATTAGGCAGCTTTGACCAATTGCCATCAGTAAAATCACCGCATCAAATCAGCAAACATGGAAAAGTGTAATAGCAACAAAGGAATGCTCTGAATACCCAGGTTTATTATATTTATGGCAGACAAGTTTGTACGTATTAATTCTTCATCAGGCATCGCATGCTGCATCGCCAACGTGGTTAGAGCATCTTATCAGATGTTGAAAAAATTATATTATTTTATTACATTAAAAGTCTAATTTATTATTTTATTATATTATTTTATAATATTTTATTTATATTTTATCATTCAATTTTATATATTAAAATAATATTTACTATACATTAAAATAATATATTATCATCTTCTCTATTATCATCAACAACAGCAACAACATCAACGGCATAACTACGTATCCAACCTGGTTACAGCCTCGTCGAACTAGCCACGGCCACAGCTCCGCCGAATTAGCCGTAGCCACCACCCACTGTACATCCTAGAAAAACTGAAGTCCACCCACTGTACAAACCAAAACCCACACATGGCACAAACCGAAACGCAAGTCACCACACATGGCACAAACCAAAACCCACCCACTGCATAAACTGAAACACAAGCCACCACACACGACACAAACCGAAACCCACCCATCGCACAAACCGAAACCCAAATCAACTAATAACCAAACACAATAAGAAAGAGTGAGATTTTCGGCAATAGCAAATGAAATTTAAAAAAAACAATAGAAGAAAGGGAAGAGGAGCAATAGCCGTCCATCGCTGATCTCAACCACTAGAATGCCATCATTGTCGATTTCAACAGCCACCACAAGCTCACAAATCGCCACCACCACAACCCAATAAATCAAGCTAAAGAGAGAGATAAGTAATCAAAAGTGTCTCTACCCCATTCGCCAACTTCTCCACTCCGTTCTGCGAATCTGACGCTGCCGTCGCCGATTCCGACGAAGTCACGGCTGCCTTACCTCCTCTCTTAGCCGCCACTACCACTTTCTTCTTGCTCGCGTCCGATTGTGAGAAGAGGAAGAACGTGAGTTGGGAACTTGAGAGAGATAGATTTTGAGAAGAGAGTGACAGGAGAGAGAAAAGTTGAATAAAATATTATTTTTTGGGTTTGGCATTTGTGTCCATACTGTTGCAAATTTGCAATGGTGCAGACACATATGGTAAAAATTTGGCACATATAAAACATCTGCTATGAGGTGTTTTTTGGTGTTTAGTGTGTCAAATATTTGGCATTTGGCACATTCGGCACATCTAATACGAATGCTCTTATGAAATAGCTTTATTTCTTTCTTTTTTTTCTTCTTCTTCTTCTTTTTTTTTTTTTTGGGAGAAAAAATGCAATGATTTTCTGTTGCCTTGTTTGTAAAATCGGTGACATAAAAAGTGTTTAAAGTATTAAAAATATATATATTTCCTTAAAATGATTTTTCCCTCACTTCTTAAGCAACAAATAAGCTAGCATTTAATAGTGAGTTTGGCATCAATTTATAAGTTTAGCTTTTATCATTTAACTTTTATTATTATATACAGTTTTTTAAAATTTCCTTCTTCTTTTTTCGCTTTTTTTTTTTTCAATTTTTTTTAGGTATAAGTATACTTTCAATAAAAAATTAAATAAGTTGTTCCTAAATAGACACTAAGCGTGTGTTTTGGCAATCGATTAAAAACTAGATTTTTGCTTTAATTAATTTTTGTTTATGGGTTATGCACTACTTTTTATCTCAATTTTATTTCAAATAATATAATTTTCAAGTATTTAACTTTTTATCTCACATCATGTAAATAAACTACTGGAAATAAGCAATTTTTAATTAGATTAAAATTACATAAAAATATGTGATGTCAAAGAGATAGATCAATTTATTTGCTTAAAAGGGAGACAAAAAGCAACTTTAACAAGATATCCACAGATTTCTTTTTTTTATTTATTATAGACGAGATTCAATCTCAAATATTTTATTCGATAATAGACTTTACTAATTAAGTAAGTTTTGTTGTGTTAAGTATTGTACAAATTTATTGATTAATTGTTGATAATCATCCATGCAGATCTCCACATGAAAACCTTCACTTTTCTTGGTACAGGGCGTCACTAAAGACAGCTCTAAAGGCGTTGACGATTTTTAGTGTTTGAGCTTTCCCTAGCATTCTTGTTCCATTAATTTGTCACGCACGGAAACATGGTACGTGTGCATTGTGTACTGTAACTACTGTTAGAACTCCTCTTGTATTCTCAGTGCATACGAGTTGATTTGGAGGCAGTGAGTTGCTAATAGCCATTGAAGTGATAAAATCCACATCTTGGGGAAGAAAGATTTCTTCCAACCTCTCTCGCTATCCCACTCGATCTCCTAACTCGTCATTTGTTAACTCACTCAACTTCAATGTAATAGATTGTAGGCATTATGCATAATTCTCCAACCTTGTTTTGTCAATAGTGCCATATTGAAAGCATGTAGGTTTTGAAAGCCCATTCGAAATTTAGATTATGGTCGACACAAGTTGTCCCTCCTCACTCAATGTGTATCACTCCCCAGTCCCCACCATTCCATGCTTTCACTATAATTGACTTTCCATCCTTATTAGCTCATTACATACAAGCAATGACGGAGTCAGAAATTTAGGTCAGGGGGTAAGATTAAAAAACAAGATTGAAAGTAAAAAATTAATCTAAAAAATAAATAAACTACTATATGATAATGTAATTGTCATACAGAATCTAACATAAAATGTAAACTTTAATTTACTTTTTCACATTTAGCTTATTTTACTCAATTGCCCTCGCCGATTTTTCATATTTTGAAACCGCTGCATAATTTTTTTACATTCAATAGGCTTGAATATATCTTTCTCAATATATGTGACTAAGTAATTATTAATCCACTAATCTCCTATTCGGTTGCGTAATCGATTTTTAATTATGTTCATTGTCGAAAAAGCTCTTTCAACAGTAGCTGTTGCAACTAATAAGATCAATGCCAAAATCACTAATGAGTAAACCAATGGATATGAAACATCTTATCTTTTTTTTTTTTTTTTTTAAATCATTACCAAGTGTGACCCATGGTTTTATATTATAGTTATACGTTTTTGTTTTTAGAAGTCCATCAAGCTACTCTGTAGTGTTTTCAAACTCCTATCCTATTCAATGTAGAGATTGCTTTTTTTTTTTTTTAATCATTACTAAGTAAGACCCAGTGGTTTTATATATTAGAATTATAGTAGGAGGAGAAGTCTACTAAGAAAAGGTATTTTTTTTTGTCTTTTGCGTCGGGGGGGGGGGGGGGAAGGCATTTTTAGGTCATTATAATATTATTAGTGAAATTTTTTGAAAGTTCAGAGGGGGCACCTCCCCCCCCCCCCCCCCCCCCCCATACAAGTAATGGGAAACTTGAAACTACTTATTGCATGCGTGGGAATAGTTTGAATAATTGCCTTGCTTAGAGCTTATTTTGGAGAGTAGATTTTACTTTCATCCCTGCATCTTCTTCTAGACCCTTTCCTTTATCTTAGCAAAAGCTTTTTCCTCGAGGAGTCAATCAAAGAGGGTAATTCAAGATATTTATCGTGTTGACGTATCACCTCAACTTGTAAATTGGCTTTAATTTGCTCCTTCACCTCTTGATATGTATTCTTACTAAAGAATAGGGAAAGTCTTGTCTTAATTTGATTATTGTCCTAAGGCCTCTTTGTACTCTTTGAGAATGTCTTGGATCATTTCCCCTTCCATTATTGTTACCCTAGAAAATAACAGGGAATTATATGCAAAAAAAATAGGTGGGTTAGTTTTGGTCCCCCCATTGATAGAAACCTCATGTAAGTGCCCATTCCTCTCAACGTATCGTATAAGACTAGACAAGCCCTCCAAACATATAAATAAGAGAAAATTGGTTCCTTTAATTTTCATCAAACCCTAAGATAGGGTAATGTACCCTTTGGTCCCCGTTAGTTATACTAGAGCACTTAATTGTTGTTGTCCCCATTATGAACTTTACCAACTTGCTACAAAGCACCATCTTTCACATAATTTAATCAGTTAACTTCATTTTATTCTATCATATGCCTTACTCATATCTAGCTTTAAAACCGTATAGATTAGCCTTCCCCTCATTTTGTTTTTAATGTAATTCTTGGTCTTATATGCTAATTAATGCAACCACGATATTGTCAGAAACTAGCCTTCCAAAATAAAGGCATTTTGAAAATTAGAAATAATTTTGAGACTTTGAATATCCTTCTAAAAAAAAGACTTTTGGATATGATACATTTTTTTTTTTTAATTTAAAAACCTTGATATAATTTTTTTAGATGATGAATCCTAAGTTTATTAATTAAATCTATCTATATTGCTTCATTGATTAATAAATTACATGATTAAATTTAATGGTTCTTAAAAAACAAAACAAATAATGCTTGATGTCTTCATCAAAAAAAATACTTGATGTCATCCAATTTTGAGATGAAAAGTATTGTGTAGCCAAGTTTGTCATTCCATGGAGAAAAGGAAAACAATAACACGTCAAAAGTACCAATAATATATAGAAAAATATGACTGAAAGTTGTTTGGTAAAATTTAATATTTAAAATCACTAGGACGTTAGGGTTTGTCCACCAATATCATTAAGCGTCCATTACGTACCAATCCAATTTTAGTACACAAACGAGCAAGTAAACTAATAAACTACCCGATTGAAAGATTTAGAAATAAGCTTTATTATTAACACTCTCTTTGGTTGATTCTATCAATCAATTTTTCCGAAGAATTAGTATAAAAAAGAATAATTTTGTTAGGAAAACTTAGGAACATCGCATATCTTAGAAGCAATGCTATGACAAAAGTAATATCCAAAAATATTACAATATTTTGCTGGAGAGATTATAAAACTCTATTCTAAAAATAAGAAGATCCAAGAATAGATTTATGAAAGAACTATGAACTAAACATCAATCTAACAAAATAATTATGAAAAATAGAACAATTGATTTCAATAATTAAAACATTAAAAACATGTTTGGATTGATAAGTGAACAATTTACAATATTAAGGATTCACCCTTAACCCTAACTTAAGTTTTTAAACTTCGATAGAAAATAAAATTTCTAAATAATAATATGTAAAGAGGGTTTTCTAGGAGCCAAAAAACATGTTTGCTCTTGTATCCTCTTAATATTTATAACCTCCAAAACTCTGAAACACATGCTCCCAAAAAAAATAAAAAATAAAATAAAAAAGGTTAAATCATGTTTTTCATTGATGAGTCAACTTCCAAATTAGCTTTGGCCTTCAAAAAGGTCGATTTTGAAGTTATGGTAAACTACAAAGTTGTAGATATGTGAGTTTTATTTATGTGACAATAAGAATCAAGTCAATCCAATATCGGGGTAAAGAGATATGGCCAAAATACCAAAATTGCTCATAATATTTTCATTTTAGGATTTTTTCCAACCTTGTTTAATTTATCTCTTACCTTTTATATTTTCACATATCTTTGACCTGTTAAATACTTCAAAAACCACTTTTCAATTGATTTTGACCATTGAATTCTCTTGCCTGCATATCTGTTATAAGAGTAGAGTATATTTTTTTAAAAAAAAAACTTACAAATTCTCATATTTACATGTAAACGTTAGGAATAAACACAAGTAAATGTGATAACTAAGATAATAATATAATTTTAAGCAATTACCAATACTCATTTTACCCTATTGACTGTGTTTAATCCATAAAACCTATAAAAATACATAAGAAAAGGTATTTTTAAAGCAAAGTAAATTAAAAGCTAGACACACTAAACTCACACCGTTTGACTGTGATAAATTTTCTCATCGTATTTCTCGCTCTCTATTATGTGTTAGATCAGTCGCAGTCAAACCCAAATGAAAATGTTCTGAATTCTGAACACTGAAACAAACAAAAGTGAGCCTGCCATAATAAATGCCCATTTTAACCACTACCATGCCTTTTTTCAATTTTACCCATACTACCATGGCTTTTTTTCAATTTTACCCATACTGACGATTAAAATACAATCCTTTAGCTTTCTACCCAGCTACCGAAAAAATAAAAGAAAAGAAGCCAGGCTTGATAGGATTGTGAGTCAAGCTCAAGGGCCCTTGTTTCTGATGTGGATTCTCACAATTCGTTTCTCTCTTTCGCATTGTTACTTTCATTGTTTGCTGCAATCTGTACCTTTTGTCAGTGTCCCTTCTGTTTACACACACCACCCACCCCACCCCCTAATTTATGCACCGTCCCTTGCTTGAAACAATGATATTTCATATTCTCACTTATTCAGTTCCATTGAAAAGAGAGAAAAAAATAAAATTTGAAGAGTCATAACTTCATATCTCACTCGATCTGGGTCTGTTTGCTTCTGGTAGTGGTGGTTTCTGCAGGACCAGCACTTGGGCTTTTATTATAGTTTCTAGTTTTCTTGCTTTGGTTAGGCATGCATGACTTCATGGTGACATGATATTCTTTCATGACCATGATGAATTCACTTAATTCTTATCTTCTCTGCACCACTACTTCATTAGTTATTATTATCATGGTTCTATATAATAATCTCTCTCCAGTCTCTTGCTTTAATCAGCAACAGCAGCCTCCAAGTTCTCATAGGGTAAGTCATGAAAAGTTGGTGTTAGTTTTTTGTGCCAGCTATGATTTTATGGGCTCAACATGTTTCTTTGTTTGATTATAATTAGAATGGAATTGGGTGCTGTGTAGGGCTTGTTATTTGAGGAGAAAAACAGGCTGGGTTCGACCCCTCCAAGCTGCCACAACAAGTGTAACAAGTGCCATCCATGCATGGCGGTCCAAGTGCCTACCATGCCAAGCAGACTCCCGGTCCAACCAGGTTTGACTCGTTTGGCTCGAACCACTCCCATGGAGTTCTTTGACCCATCACCTCAAACCAATTACAAGCCCTTGGGTTGGAAATGCAGCTGCCAAAACCACCTTTTCAACCCCTAGCTAGACAAAGTCGCAAAGCCAAAGTTTAATGGTGTTAGGTTTAATTGTAATATGTCATTGATCCTCATCTTTTTGGGTTTTTCTTATGAATTTTTCATTTTGTTAAGAGGATCCCCGAAATTCCATTTACTTAGAAATTAATAGGCTAGCTACGTCAATATGGTGTCAGCATTAATTGTATACACTGAAATTATATACATTGTACAGAAATCGCTACAGACCTTAATCTGACTAAATATTGTATGCTTTAATTTGTTCTCTCTCATTCCTCCTACTCTTCTTCTTCTTCTTCCCCCCCCCCCCCCCCCCTCCTGTTGTTGTTGTTGTGTTTTTAATTTTAATTTTTTTTTAAAATTTGTGCGAGTGCCCTTTTTTTTGGATAATTTTTTATTATGAGTGTTACAAACTTTCAAATTACAAAAAAGAAAAAAGAAAAAAAAGAGATCAAATATTTATTTATTATGTTTTTAAAGTGTTACCAATTGAATTTTACCATCTCAATTTGTAGTAAAATTTGTAATAATTTTAGTATTTTTATTTTTCACAAATTTGTCAAAAAGTTGGCAAGTTTTAATGGTAGGAAATCCTTCAAATTTTATTAAATAACTTTTACAAATTGACATGACAATAATTGTAATGGGTAGATTTCAAAAATAAATTAAACTAACGTGAATTACTTTTTTTTAATTGATAAGATATTAGTTTGTTAAGTTTATGGAATAAAATTTGTAATATCTATAAAATCCTCTTTCACTTTGTATGTACTATTAATACTATTGAACAAATTTTAAAGAATATGAAACAAAATTTAAACCTTAGTGTTTTTGGTGTGTTTTATTTAAACTTCCAACTTTCAAAATGTTTTATTTAAACCTCCATGTTTCTAAAATTTTTGATCTAAATCTTATTATAGTTTTATGTAACTTTATTTAAGCATTATAATTTTGGGTAAGTTTCCTTTTAATATCATTATAAAATATTTTTATTAATTTTGTAGAAATTTTTCATGTAAAAAAATATTTTATTAATGGAAAATTTTTTTATTTATAAAAATTGTGTCACTTTTTAAAATTTTATTCATGCATCTCTTTATTTATTTATTTATTTTTGGATTTAGTATTTCTTTTACAAGGAGATCTCATGGTCGCTATTGCTTGTAAGTGAGAATTTTTTGCTTTTGTTACTTGTCTTGCTGTCCCTAGCTAGATTCCAAACGTTTTTGTTGTTATTCTCTTCCTCTATCTTCTAGGGATTTTACATGGCCCATCACCTATGTATTTTTTATTTTTTATATTTATTTTTTGTTATAAGTCTTTACCTATGTCAGTGTATCAGTATCCTCTCTCATAAAGTCATATCTTCTGCTTACTGTAGCAATCCCAACTGAAATGACGAAAATACCTCAGCATCTAAGCGGTGATGCCGAACTGTTGAAGGTTATTTTGGTGATAATATTAATTTTTTTTTTGTTTTTGTTATGTTTTTGTTTTTGGGTTTGGTAATAATGATTCCAGACATGTTAAATAAATTCTTTCCTTATTAATAATCTCCAACTTGCACTGTACTATTACCGACTGGTGAAAACTGCTGCTCTAGTTTGAAGTTGAACTATCTGGACCAATCTGGTTTTGTTCCCTAAAACTAGACTTGGGTGTGAGTTTGGACTTGACAGATTCCAACCTTAACGTATGTAATAGCAATCCTAAGATTTGTTTCAACAGTATCCTGTAAAACGTGTTAGTTATCTAAGCTTTGTGTCTTTATGTTTTTGAGCCATTAAACAGATTTTTAGTTTTTTGGTCTTTGTGCTTTTGTTGGGATCAAAGAAGGTGAGGAAATGAAAAGTACCCCTACAGTTGAGGAATCTAGCATTCTAGTTACATCTAGAGGCTAGAGTACCAAAGTTTTAGGGGTATAGAAATTAATATATAGTTCAAGGACTAAACTCGATTCCAAGATGGAAACAACTAGACCTTCCATTCTGGCTGGCCGATTCTTTGAAAAAAATGTATTTTATTAACGAAAGAGAAGAGAAGGACAACCTTCTCTATCGATAAGGCTTTGCATAGAAATATACAGTAATTATTTATACGAAGGGAAGGGTAAGGTGCAGTCTGTTGCCACACTGAGAGGGAGGATGTAAAAGTTGAGTAAGGCTATAAATAAACCAAATTGATCATGAACAACTTGAGTTCGACTTGATAAAAAACTTGTTCATGTTAGTTTGTTTATAAATAAGTCAAACTTGTGCCTTAATTTTTTAGGTTTGTTTAATAAACAAGCTGAGTCTAACTAAAAAAATTTGTTCACGAACAAGCTCGTGAGTTATTAGGCTTGATACAACATAATTCAAGCATAGACTCATTTATAAGTTTATACGTATTAGCTAAATATACTTCCCCTCAAAAAAAAAAAAAAAAAAAACCTAAATATACTAATTACATATATCTTAATAATGACGTGGCTAACATGAAACCACTATCCATTACCTTGATATTTTCCTTCCCTCTAAATTGATCGAAAACCACTTTAGATTATAGTTGCATTTAAAAATAAATAAATAAATTAAGTTGACCACATATTATCATTCTCTATCAATAATTTAAAGTAAAGTTATGAAACATATTGTCGAGGAGGAAATTGATGCCTCTGAATAAGATGTAGGGAAACCAAATTGAAATTCAACTATGGGCTCTTGAGATGACACCCAAAGGTTATCAGTGTGATGACAAGCCTACCCAAGCAAGGAAACAAATGTTGCATTTAACAAATCAGCAACAAAAGCCCAATAAAAAAAAAATACTTTACAACACTTAGTCAGCACATTAGTAGTCCTGTTCTGATAGTCCAAGGGAAATAAATTCTCCAACGGTAAGAGTAATGTTTCACTTAAGTCCAAAGAGATAAATTGTCCAACAACAGGGGTAAAATTATACTGTCTAGTAATCAATAATTAGATAAATTTAAGCAAATTTTAGGTCCTTATGTGTCTCATTCAAGAGGAATTTATTGTGCTTTCAACTATTATTAGATTAATGTGAGGGAAGAGTTTGATCATTATGAATACATCATATTCTTCTGCAGTAAAATAAAAAGTAAACATCAAAGGCTGCATTGTTACAAATAAAAGAGAAAAAATAGGATGGAATGAAGGGAGAGAAAGATCCCCAGCTCAGTGCAGCAAGTATTAAACTAAGATTTTGATGAGTGTGTATTCATAAGGCATAAATGAGACAATGTGGGATGTTTTAGTGAGCGAGATGAGATTAACTCTGAGGTTGGGTTTTTTGTAAGTAGTGGGAGGCATTTGTGGGTTGTTTTAGTGTAAAAGAGAAGGAAAAGAGTGTATGAGGTTAGACAAACGTGGGCTGAAAGGGATGAGTAGTGAGCTTAAAGAGAGTTGAATTGCAAGCAAAATGACCAATCAATCAGAAGGTTTCAGAGGGCAGTTGTTGTGTCTTTGGGCTGAGATGGCTCATGCTTTTATAATGGAGTTTAGAGGAGCATTAATCAACAAGAATCCAAAAAAAACGTAGCCCTGCTTCAGGGAAGCCAGACAGCTGAGTTAATAACTTGGATTTGGCCTAAGAATGGGAGATTTGCTTTTAGGGCTGTTTTGCTTCTTTGGGCAATGTCCACATGGGTAATATTTGGGGTAATCTTGCATTAAATACTAAGAATGTTGAGATTGTGTTCAGCCAATGAGATTAAGGCAAGTATTAAGGAAGAATCCTAGTGCTGCAACTGAGATTTGGACCCTAGGAAGTAGGATTCAACACCCCAAGTCAAGTGTCAAAGTTTAAACCCACTTCAGAGGGTTCCGCTGGAGATCCCTTTATGCCCTCTAAACCACATGTTCCCAATTTTTCCCCTTTTAGGATTCATGAGCTTGACACATGAATCACGTCTTGGACGTTTTTTTAACATTTATAGCATCAATTTGTTGAAATTTGAATATTTTAGTTTAAGCTCCCCTTCCGTTGGAGGTGCAGTCTTGAGGAAGATGATGGAATCCCATCATCCTTTAGACTTCAGCTGATATGGCAGCCCTTGGGCACTGTTCACGTCAGGTAAGGGGCGACAGAAAACTGATGGGACAGCCCTTAGTCCATTCTTAAAGGCTTGGTTCCCTTGTATGAGTCCCTAGTTACTCCTTTTTGGTTAGGGATGAACAAGGGCTGTTTACCCACTCTCAATTCCTTTGCCTCTTTCTGGTGTTTTTTGCTTGGGCTTGCTCACATGGGCTGGTTCCCTTGGGTTGGGTTATGTGTACATGCTTGCCATGGGTTTTCATAGATACTTGCAATTGTAATATTTGAAACAATATGACAAGTTTTCAAAATACCTTTGAAAATAACTTTTACTATGATGGATTCCATAAATAACGTTCATGGCTTCTAATAGTCGCATCATAATTTAAATGATAAGTTTGTGGGATCGAATATTTTCCATAAGCGTTGAAGATACATTTTATGGATGTTGTGACTCAAGTGATGACCATGTGTTTCATGGGTTATAATGTGAGAACATATTCTTCAAGATAACTCCCTATGAGCTTTTATAAAACAATTGCCATGGTTTTATGCCATAGTAATATTTAAGCAATAATTATGCCATGATACTTTTCTTTTTGCCAAGTGTTAATAATCTTGAGTTTTTTGATAAAATAGTGCTAATGAAGATTGGGTTTTTGATATTGCCAATGAAAATTGGGCTTTTGATATTGCCAGCGGGAACTGGGCTTTTGAATTTGCCAATAAGAATTGGGCTTTGATGTTGCCAATGAAAATTGGGCTTTGATGTTGCCAATGAAGATTGGGCTTCAACTATTGCCAATGAAGATTGGGCTTTTGGATAAATAAATTACCATGGATTTAAACCATGAGCTTTGATTATGGATTTGAATTCCATTGATAAAATTGTTTTGTCATGGATTTGAATCATGAGTTTTTCAAATATTGCCAAGCATAAGTATTCTTGGGCTTTAAATAGAATATGATATGTGTATTTTGAAAATAAATAGATGGTACTCAAATAAAATTATGTGTGTAAAAAAAAGTACCCTAACACATATTAACTTGTTTTTATGCATAATAGTTACAAACAAGTATTTTTTCGGCGTGAATGTAAAAATTGTATTTTGAACAATTACTGAATAATGACTAATCATAAGTAGGACTAGATGCATGATAAAATGAGTATACTATTTTTTTTTTCCTTACTTTTAGAGATTTAAGTATTTGATAATGTAATTTTTTTAGATCTCAAGCTCAAAAGCTTGACTTGAGCTCGAGTTTGAGTTTGGTTTGACTAATTAATTAAGCCAAACCAAGCTAAACTCAAGTTTTTTGGTTTTCCCACAAGCTCAATCTTAAACACTATTTTTAGACTTGTCACGAGCTCAAGCCAAGCTTGAGTTTTTGATTTTTTCTAATAAGTCAAGCTTGAACATGTACTACTCAACGAAGTCCGGCTCGTTTACAATTGTAAAGTTGAGAGAGAGAGAGAGAGAGAGAACACTTGTAAATTGTAATTAATGTAAATACTTTGATTTTACTTTTTTTTTTTTTTTTAATAAACTGGTAATCAAACCCAATGACCATCAATAAGTTATTTAGAAAAACATAAAACATTTGCATAAGCCCGGAGCTCTCTCTCTCTCTCTCTCTCTCTCTCTCTCTCAAATTTGTATTGGCAAAAATGCATTTTTTGTTCTTGTATTATGGGGGGTGCTTTCAATTTGATCCTCGCATCTTCTAAGTGTTCGAGTTGGTCCTTTTTTTAAAAAAAACTTACAGTCAATTTAGTTTTTATCATCATTTCACTTACATAAAATGTTTATATGGTAAATAGCGTGCATTATTGGCAAGTATTTTATTAAAATATTAATTTGACGTATCTAAATTATTATTTCTACATAACCTACCTGCCAAAATGAGACCCATATGACCAATTGACCCACTTGTTTGATGGTTTTTTTTTTTTTTTTTTTGCTTATATAAATGTTGTATTTAGACTTTTTATCAAATCACCCATGCCCATGGAATTCTCAAAACACTGCCAACTGCGGATTAAGGATATAAATGTTGCATTAGGCTCTTTTCAAATTAATCACCCATGCCCATGGAATTCTTATAATACCGCCAACAAATCATGTTTCATTATGTCCCAAAATTCTGGAAAAAAGTTGAAGGAAAACCATCCGGTCCTAGTGCTTTATCACCATTTGTAGTGTCCTTTACCACATTTAGAATTATATCCTCCTTGAATGGTTTATCTAACTAACAAGCATCCTCAGCGGTGATAAAAGAAAAATGTAACCCATCTAGAAGAGAGGTCACCTATAAGCATCCTCTTTGAATAAATTTGCATAGAACTAAACAATATGGTCCTTAATAGTATCATGGTTAGCAATGTGTACCCTATCAATAAGCATATGACTAATAGTATCATTCTTACAACGTGAATTTACTAATATGTGAAAGAATTTAGTGTTCTTGTCTCCTTCTTGCAACCATAGGGCTCTTGATTTTTGCCTCCAACTAGTATCCTACATAAGAATATATTTTTTCAAGCTCAACCCGCATCTGAACCTGTTTTTGCATCTCCTCATCACTAAGATGCCTTATTTCCTCCATAGAGTCAAATTCATTGTGTTCAATAGTCAATTGATTCTTATTAAAAATCACATTGCCAAATTCATCCTCATTCCATTTTGTTAATCCTCTTTCAAGGCTTCCAATTTGTTGAATAAGCTAAAATTTGGAGTACCTTGGAATTGATAAGAGTTCCACCATGCCTTGACCCTTTCCTTGAATCCTTCTACCTTTAGCCACGTATTTTCAAATTTGAAAGGTCTTCTACCCCTCTGATTGCTACCACATTCCAATAGGATAAGGAAGTCGTCTAAGCATATTCTAAACAATCTTTATTGAACTAGATAGGAGTGACACTTCTCTCAATCAAGCTTGAACAAAAATCTATCAATTTTAGACATGGAGACTAACTCATGAGTATTTGACCAAGTGAGGTTGCCTCATTCTAACAGAATATCTATCAATCCATGAGTAGAAATAAAATAGAAAAAATTATGAATTGCTGAAGTAAAGGAATCAACCCCTACCCTTTTTGTAGGAAATCAAATTACATTGAAGTCCCCACCTACACACCAAGGTGCATCCCACCAACCCATTAGACTCAATAATTTTGTCTACAACTTATTCCTTTTGCCATCAACCTTTCTCCCATAAATTCAAGTGAATGCCTATTCAAATTGATTTGCCACATTCTTAAATTTGCAAGAAACATGATAATTGTCCACTACCTCATCCACCTTCTCAACCACCCTCCAATCTTACATTAATAAAACCCCTCCAAGCCCTAATGGTTTGTTAGGATTGATGGGGAGGGAGGTGGAGTAAAGGAGAGTAAAGTAAAGTTGGCCGAAAATTAGTTTATTATTAGCCAACTCTATTTTACTCGCTTCCACCCCCCTCACTCTTCAATCCAATTAGGCCATAGCAGACCCCAAATATAACCAATCAATGTGATGACAACCTTATAAACTTCTTATCACTGGTCATGAAATATAAATCTAATTTCGTCTTTCATCGTTTAAAACTTTGACATTCCACAACTGAATTTTCAAGCTCATTGAGATAACAACACCACCCTCTCCCTGATATTACCTCTTTCCTTGGGAGCCTTAAGCCTCATAATTAATGGAACTAAATCAATCCTTTCAACTCATAATTAATGGTTCTCCAAAAAAAAAAAAAAAAAAAAAAAAACTCATAATTAATGGGCTTCAATTGTTAATTTTTTGGGTAATATTGAAGTGGGCCTGAGCATCAACTGAAGTGGATGGGCCATTTTTATTCAACTCATCAGATAGCCCAGCCCATTTAATATCTCAAAGCCGTCACCAGCGGCTTTCCTACAATTGAGAGACATCGCGTAGGTTGTCTTAAAAGTCAAAGATAGATAAAAATGGCATTAAGGGTTTCAAGGAAAATATATAGAGAAATTTTGAACAAAAGGGTATTCTCAACTCCTCTTTTAACTGCCAGACATTGCTCTTCTTCTGCACAAACTGCTCCAAACATCCCTCACTCTGCTAAGAAAGTATGCACTCTCTCTCTCTCTCTCTCTCTCTCTCTCTCTTTTGTATCTGTTTGGTTGCTGAGGAGGTAATGGAAACTTTGTTCACTGCTGCAATATCATTGTTTTGTGTTCCCAGCTAAATGCAGCCTTTGTTTGTTTTCTGGGAAAAAAAGTTGAAAATTTTAATTTCTTTTATTTGTATTGCTTTGGCATCATTAAACAAAAAGGAATAAAAAAGCCAAATTTCTGTTTTAAATTATATACATTGTTCTGTCATAATGACTAATCTATCAATTTCCTGTTCTTTAAGAATTAAGAATGCCACTGAATCCATAAACCCAATATTTGTGCTTATGAGGTTGGCTCTTAAGTCATTCGATGTTTCATTTTCCGTAGGAAGAAATTGCATTATCTTTGGTTGATTCTATTCTCTATAGTCATTTCGAGCAGATTCACTATCCCAACATTTTCTATCTGGGTGACAATATTTTCACTTTTTCAGGGATTTTTATTTTTTTATTATTATTTTTATTTTGTGGAATGGTCTTTTGAGTATTGAGGGTTGCTTTTGCGTGTGTATATGTACATATATTCGATTTCTCCATACATGGAAATGTCTTGCTTTAGTAGCATCTGTTTCAGATTTATCCAATATTATCATGTACCTTTTTAGTTCTGAGAGTAGCTGCTATCACTTAAGTCTTCACTATAATTGCTCTAGCAGCCTAGCGCCTTCCTCCATATACTTCTTTATCTTAGTAATCCCTTGGTCTCCTTGTCTAGTTTCTTTTTCTGGCAGAGAGTTTATTATCTTGTTTGAAGCTTTGACAAATTTTGATCGAACCAGTTTCTTTTAAGTCACTGATAAATTCTTTGTTTATACGAAAGGGTTGGAAATGTGTAATATTTTCTTTCATAATCACCTTGGAAAGGATTGAAATTTATATGACTGGACTGCATTGTTATGTATCACACAAGCATTTCTTTAAAATGTAGTTTCTTAGTTACTCTCCTCCTTCCCTTTTCTTATTGATCTTGAGCAACCTACTCCACATTGTTAAATAGTTTGCATAAAAATTTGAAGTTTTATAGGTTGAGCAAGAAATCTGTTTTAAATTTATTTATTTATTTTTTATAACATCCACATATGGTATGTCGACAGTAAAAAAAAATCAAGTTTTTCATCTGAAGCATGTGCCCATTTTTAAACCCATGAGATAATTTGAATTGCATGGGTATTGTAAATGTCTTGTTTTGTTTTGTTTTTTGTTTTTATTTTTTATTTTTTATATAAAATATATAATTTTCCATTGGATCACTGTTATTTTAGTTTTATAAATGGATGACATTTTTGTCTGATTCTGAAGTGTAGTCTCTGAGTATTTGAATTGTAGGGAAGGCTATTGACAGGAGCCACAATCGGCTTAGTTATAGCTGGAGGAGCTTATGTGTGTACTGTGGATGAAGCAACTTTCTGGTACTTCATTCAGATCTCTGGATGATACTTTTGCTTAGTTCACATTTAAACTTTGCTCTGTTTCACATTTTTTTTGGGATAATTGTTTCAATAAGTGGTGGAGGGGGTGGGGGGGGGGGGGGGGGGGGGTCTGACGCTAGTTCTCCTTATAATGGAGACCAGACAGTGCTACTGAGCTATAAGGCTCTTGCCTTTAGTAGCATTTATATGTTTCAATCAGACCAACTCTTGGTTATCATTTGAATGAAAATTAACTTAACACATTTTCTTTCTTTTTAATGTTCTTCAAAAAGAAACCTTATTTGCCTGTGTCTAGGTTTGAATATGACCTTTTCTTACTCTTACGCACATCTACATTTTGATCTTTCTTTATATTTTGGGAAAGCTTGTTGATACTTCCTGTGTATGAGTTTTCTCCTATTCTAATATAATATAATTATGACCTCTATAGAAGAAAACAGTTCATTTAATGGTTGAATTTTGTAGTTAACTTGAATTTTAAACATTAGTAACTTAATCTGTTCATTTTTGGTGATTAAATTTTCGCAGTGGTTGCTTTATCATTTTTTTTTTTTAATTTTTTTAAATTTTTTTTGCAGTGGTTGGCTGTTTTCAGCAACGAAACTTGTAAATCCTTTCTTTGCTCTTCTAGACCCGGAGGTTGCTCACAGACTAGCTATCTCAGCAGCAGCTCGTGGTTGGATTCCAAGGGAGAAGAGGCCTGATCCATCAAATATAGGGCTAGAAGTTTGGGGAAGGAAGTTCTCCAACCCCATAGGTCTTGCTGCTGGCTTTGATAAGAACGCTGAGGCTGTTGCTGGGTTGCTGGGTTTAGGCTTTGGCTTTGTAGAGGTTGGCTCTGTAACCCCTGTTCCGCAAGAGGGTAATCCAAAGCCTCGTATCTTTAGATTGCCGGAAGGGTAAGAATGTGCATCTTATCTTATTTTCTCAAATTCTGATTGCATATCTTGTTTTGTAGACTTCATTGTTTTGAATTGATACTTTGTTTTGTTGTGTGTGTGTGTGTGTGTGGGGGGGGGGGGGGGGTTTGGTGGTTCTTATTGAGTCAAATTGATCATGCATTTTTGGAAAGTTGGTGAAGGTGGAATTGTAAAAAATTTGGATTTCTGTACCTTAAACTTTTAGTTCTTCTCTGATTTATTTGCCCCCACACTGCTTGATTTGTGACTAGTGCTATCATCAATCGGTGTGGCTTCAATGGTGAAGGAGTTGTTGCTGTTGCAAAGCGGTTGGATGCCCAGCATGGTAAGAGGAAGTTGGATGAAACTTCAAGAAATCCATCTTCCTCCACTGATGAAGCAAAACATGGAGGCAAAGCTGGACCTGGCATTCTTGGGGTCAATCTTGGAAAGAATAAGACAAGTGAAGATGCTGCCGCAGATTATGTACAAGGGGTTCATACATTGTCCCAGTATGCTGATTACTTGGTAAAAATGATTTTCTAATTTATTGTGGTTTATCTATATCTTTGTTCTATGATAGATTTTAATATTTTACTTGTACAGAATATATAATGGAGTCCTTTATATTTTTGTGTCAACATAGGTACTGCATTTGATAGAAAAAAAGGGTACATACTTCATCTTGCTGTGTTCAAGTGGCTATATGGTTTCACTATTTGACAATTACATCTTGATTGATAGGGGTAAAATGTGTATAATAAATTCATTAAAAAATGTGGTTTTTCCTGTTATAGTTTGACATATTTCAAGAAAATAACACACAGCACCATACACTTAAAAGAATACATAGGTGCCTAGGGTTTGGGGGGGGGGGGGGGGGTTGCCTTGATGCAGGGTATTTTTGATAAATTCATCATTAAGTTAGTTTGCAGGTTGGCAACATCTTTTCTTATCAGTCATCATTTGCCTGTGTTGTATGAAATTACATCCTTTTTCTTTTTGGAGGAGCCTGATCTTTGAAGTGTTCAATATTGAATTTTAAGAGGATTATTTTATCGTAAATCATGTTGGGAGCATCTATGATGTTTATACTTCGATTACTTTTCAAGGATATATGAATGCTGAGAAACTGTATCTAGAAGTGATCTGGATCCAATAAGAAGGAAGCTGTTAATTTAACGTAGTTAAAACTGAATTACAGAGCACACAGGGATGGTTATCTGTGTTTTACAGCCATACAGCACGCTCAGAACCAATTTCTTTACACTGAATTTTGTCTTGTTTTTTTTATTTTTATTGTTATTTCTCAGGAAAAATTTTCAATTAACACTTAATGTCTACACATGATGAGTCTTGTGTCTTCCGATATTTAAGATTTAAGTTCTGTTTCTTTAATCTGACAATGCATGTGTATTTTTCTCTGTAGGTGATTAATGTTTCTTCACCAAATACCCCAGGATTGCGTATGCTTCAGGGAAGAAAGCAATTGAAGGACCTTGTAAAGAAGGTATTGCTGTCATGGCATGACTTTCTCTTTCTTTATATGATTAACACAACGTGTGACCAGAAGTTAGATCTTGTAATTTCGTCAAGGTTCAAGCTGCTCGTGATGAAATGCAATGGGGAAAGGAGGGCCCACCCCCTTTGCTTGTTAAAATCGCTCCAGACCTGTCTAAAGAAGACCTTGAAGATATTGCTGCAGTATGTTTATGTGCAAGATTTAAAATAGCCCCTCTATTTCCTAATATGATGTTCTCATAGTTCCTTCTTTATTGTTATAGGTTGCCCTTGCTCTTTGCTTGGATGGATTGGTATCTTCTCTCCCCTCCGTCTTACAAAGTTTTGCTTGTTTTCCTAAATGTCTCTCTCTCTTGCCTGTTACTTCTGCTTGACTAGACTTTGATGGTATGTTTAGAAGTCCCAACTTTGTGAAGCAACATAGGAGTTCCATAGATGATATTGTGAGTTGTAACTACATTGCAATTAGATCAAACTATCCTTCTTAATTTGATCAGCATCAAACTTCTAGTCTGCCATGATTTTGTACTAACTTCATCCATTTGTTGGAAACATCATCCCCTCCCCTCCTTTCCATTTGTCAGAAAAAGGTACCTAAACCCCTCATTCCATAATGAAAATGTTACCTTTAAGGTGTTCTTATTTGTAATAATGTATCTTTTTTAGTAATTTTTTATTTGGCTGGGATTTCAATGCGGTTTATGAGCTAATGATTCTAGGATCCACCATTCCTTCAATTTTTTATGTTAGTATTGCAGGGTGAAAACTACCCTGTAATGCTTCCAATATATATTGTTTCTTTGATATTATTATTGGGTTTTTTTTAAAAAAAATTTAATTTAATTATTATTTTTTATGTTTTATCATTTTTCTTTTGGTTCAGATAATATCAAATACAACTGTTTCAAGACCAGATCCTGTAAGTAAAAACCCAGTGGCTAGGGAAGTTGGTGGCTTAAGTGGGAAGCCTCTCTTTAATCTCTCTACAAACATATTGAAGGAAATGTACGTTCTAACTAAGGTATGTTGGCTACTTCAGTAATTCATGTTACTTGTTTTTCATTAATCTGTTCTACCATAATAGGATTACATAGATAAACACAAAGCATACCCTGTTTGTTTGTCTCTGTTTTTCTCTCTCTAATGTTCACCACAAGCACATAAACACTGAAGATTGATAATAGCTACTCGGGTCCTCCTGGACTCCAACAGATAAGCCTAAAGAATCAATTGCAAGTGCAGTGTTGAAAAATATCCAAAACTATATTGTATTCCTTGACATGGATATGGATCTATGCGTTTGAAATTTGCTGTTGGACATGTCAGACTGTGTTAAAGAAGGGGATTCATCCATGGTTCTACAAGACACTTTACATATAATGTTCGCCTATTACTAGGATTTTTCAGAAAGTATCTTCCCCCTTCCCTTGGGCCAAAATTCACTTTTAAAGAAAAAAAGGATTTTTCAGAAAGCGTGAAATATTGATGTTGGTGATTTTATACTATGAGTTTGCTGTCCCATAATTTTCCATGGGGTCATCAGAAGAAAGTTGAAAAGTAGGATGTTTTTTGCCTGTGTTATATGAACATAGAATGAGATGAATATGACATTGAGATACACACCGATATACAAGTTCCTGTGTCCATGTATCTTAGTTCATCATGGTTTCTTGCTGAATTTCTTATGTTAATCTCCTATAGGAGCAGCAGATTCATATTTATAGAATTTTTAGTTTATTCCATGAAGCATTGGGACTAAGGTTTTGTTATTGTTGTTGTTGTTGTTTCATAAAGCATTCAACACTTTTTTTGGACACTGTTCCTTCTATATTTGAGTCTGGATTCCTCCCCCCCCCACCCCCCCCCCCCCCCCCCCCCCCAACCCCTTCTTTGTGGTTCTTCATGTTTGTGCTGTCATACATGAGAGCTTGACATTCTGTTTATTTGTCTGTATCAGGGAAAGATCCCTTTAATAGGCTGTGGGGGTGTTAGCAGGTAAAAGCAGAACACCCATTCAACATTTTCATCATGATACTCATCTGTTGTCATCATATTACTTTTAGAACCTTATAGTATACATTTGATTCAGTGGTGGGGATGCATACCAAAAAATTCGAGCTGGTGCAACTCTTGTTCAGCTTTATACAGCATTTGGTTATGGGGGACCAGCTCTTATTCCTCAGATCAAGGTATTTTTTTGTTATGCCTTTTTGATATTTTGGAGCTTATGGAGAAACTGAAAGAATTAAATAAAATATGTGGATGTGCCACAATGGTGCATTTAAGGTGAAAAAAAGATTGTTTCAGGAAGATAGAGTGGGGGTGGGGGGGAGAGAAGATTATTGTAATCTCCCTGCATGGGTTCATGTTTAAATGTGTCTAGCGATAGGGCTTGGGGAAACACCAAAGGGTTACTTTTATGGGCCCAAAAAAGGAGGAAATGAAAAATATGTTATGAAAAGTATACCAGATCGGTAAGAAATTCAGTATTGGTGAGAATAGCTGGAAAACTTATTTCCTTAATAGGAGAGGCCCAAAATATACATTTTGTTTTGCATGTTATACTCACTGTTTCTAGGTAATTTTAGTGAAATGATACTTGAAATGATAATACAATTATTATTGAAATGATAATACATTTGACTAAAGATTAGAAATTTAGGCTCTCTTTTGGGATTTTGTTCTGAACTCTTTGGTCTAAAGTTTATGTATTTAATGGAGTTAAAATATAGTTTTTCCATCTGTAGATGGAAACCTGTTGAACAATATGGGTAGGATTTGGATATAAATTTGTGGATCTTTTTCTGGTAGCTCTACTCAACTTAGTTTTGGGGCACTGTTGGAGATCGTTTGAATTGTATAATCTTGTTCTTTTTTCATTTTACCCCAATAACTTAGTTTGGTTAATTTTGTCAGATCAGAAGTGTTATGTGGTTTTTATTTTTTATTTTTTTTATTTATTTTTTTATAAAATTAATTGATAAATTTCGGTAGAATGAAAATTTTGAGACTACATTACATATACAAAGGGTTCACCTTAAGAATATATGCAAAATTCAGTTGATCTATGAAATCTAAAAGATAAGGAAACTAGATGCACTACAAAGCAACCATCAACTTTTTTTGAAAAGTAAAAGCAACCATCAACTCATACAAAGTTCTCAAAAATTAAGACTTTACGTTGTGTTGTGGAAACTTCAACAATATTATGATTATTCCTAAGCTATAGATACTTTGTCGGTTCCTTGTTGGGGAGACAAAGTCACTGGAAATAGAGGAGTTGGGATGTAAGCTTTGTGCAAGACTTTAATGATTGGGAGGTAGAGGTGGTAACTTAATCTTTATTCTATTATCCCTCATTGGGAGGGTGGTGACATATTGATATGAAGATTAAAAGGGAACAAAGATTTTGATGTTTGCTCCTTTTATGATGTGTTAAGGGGTACTTGTGTTATGATTTTCCGTTGGAAGAGTATTTGGTGTGTCAAGGTCCCAACGATTGTTTCTTTATTTGTATGGACGACAGCATGGGGAAGATCTTCACTTGCGATAATCTCTTCAGGAGTACACATTAGTAGGGTGGCGATGTATGTGCCACCGTAGTGGGGAGACGGTGGAGCATCTTTTATTACTCTATACCATTGCGTTTGAGTTGTGATCTTTGATTTTGTTCAGATTTTGGGTTTCAGTGGGTGCTACTGAAAAAGGTCTCTGACCCTTTGTTTGGTTGGTGGAATTGGATAGGCAAGCATTCTTTGGATATTTGGAATTTGGTCCCGTTATGTTTGATGTAATATTGTGGGATTGAGGTCACTGACCTTTGTTTGATGGAATGAGGTTCTAACATGAAATTTTTTGTGGGAATTACTCATTGAAATAGTTATGTTAAAACTTGTACTCAATTGCAGTAAACAAAGATGATTCACTACAATCTTGTTTAGGACCTTCGGGTTCATGGAATATCAAATTTGTACAAATTGATTCTATGTTAGATGTCCTATAGTTCAACAATTCGCTCGGATTGTTTGTGTTGGGCTGAATGATAATGATAAGTTTGATGTATTCTCATTTTATGAGTATCTAAAAGGCTACAATGATATGTGCTTTTCTTGGAAGAGTTTTTAGTGTAACAAGGCTCAAAAGAATGTTGCTTTCCATATTTTGGGTAGCAGCATGGGGAAATTTTTTTTGGCAGGGAACAATCTTATTAAAAGAGGTATTATTTGTGGGTAGTAGAATGCTTTTTTTTTTCCTCTTCTATTTTAAGTTAATGTGTTTTGAGGATTTGCAAAAATCTTTTTTCCCCTTTTTCTTATCTAATGTTGTGACTTTTATTTCTTAGGCTGAACTGGCTGAATGCTTAGAAAGGGATGGTTTTAAGTCTATCACTGAAGCAGTTGGTGTAGATTGCAGATAACCATACAAGTCTCAAGGGCCACAACAATGAACGTATTCTGGAGTTGTATTCATGTTATTTACAGAGCATTATTCTGACATTAAATGGTTGGTTATCCTTTTTCATTTTTTCTCTCCTTCAAGGGGGGTGGGGGTTATTGGCTTGTATGATGTGAGAAGTTTTGAAGTGACTTCTTAGGCATCTTTCCGAAGTTATGTTTCTTTATCCAGTAGTCCTGCCTCCCCCCCAAAATAAAAGTCACCGCCATGAAAATCAAGCGAAATGTAACAAACCTGTTATTCAGGGGGCATGCGGTGTCTTGTCATACATGTTATATCACAGCAAATTGTTGCAAATAATATTAATTTGCTTCCTTCTTCCTTTGGGAGTGACAAATTTTCTTCCAATTAGATCACCAGCCTAACCTAGTTAGTTATGAATTGAATTGCATATCAAAGAATTTGATGTGCTGAGGCAAACTAGCCTAAACAATTTTTGTTATAGGGCATCCTATGAATAGGTGTTCTAGGGTTTCTTCCTCAGCTCACACAACATGCACAACTTTTACTCAATATTTAATATTCTCTTAATCATTGACCTTGTTGGGATCATCTACCAGGCTATTCTCTACAAGAATAGTTTAAGTCTCTTCTGAATTTTTAATTTTCATATATATTTTTCTTCCTAACTGTTCAATGGGTTGTTCTCTAGTCCTTAAGAATCCTGTAGTGCTTGTTAAGTAGATTTTGTGGAGAACTTACTTGATGAGTTGGGGACCCAAGTCAATGAATCTTCTTGGTTTTATTAGGGTAATTATGTTTGAATGGCTTTTCTTGCTGATTCTCTGTAAAAAAAAAAAAAAAATCGCCCTAATTTTGTCTTTGCCCCACCTTGTTGGTTATTGGAAGATAAGCTAAGAAATCAAATTGGGTTGTTTGGGGAATCATTTCTAGGTTTTGGCTTGAATTTTTCCAAATGTGGCACCCATGGAGCATATCAAATATCTAGTGCTATGTCATTTCCAATCTTCCATCGAGCACCTTTCTCCACTAATCCCCTTGAGGCTTGGATGGTATTCCACATTGAGGATCGATTTTTAGTCTTGGGAACTTGCCATAACTCTCGTCCTTCATGTACTTGATAGACAACAATTTCATCCATAATTTATCCTCTCTTGTTAGCTTGCTAGGCCCTAGTTTAATAAAAGGGCCATATTCATGTCTTACCTAGATATCCAAAACATTATGGTATGCAAATATCATCCCAAGCTTTGAGATACAATGATTATTTGTTTTCTTTCTGTTCCTACCAAAAGTTTTTCTATAGAAAGTCGATTCCTTTTTAAAATCTTATTTAATATATATTTTATAATAATTATATAGATAGATATCAATTAATTATGGTATATACTTATTTGTTTTCTTAGCAATTTCCCAATAGGTTTTCCTAAAATAGGATAAGAGACCGATTGGAGGAATGAATAATTTCAAAAAAAAAAAGAAACCTACACATTGGCTTTCCTATACATTCCCTAAAATACCATTTTGCTGCAGTGTTTTCCTGCATTTAGAGAATATTGTTCATTCTAGAAGCACTTATTTTATTCTCTTTTTTTTTTCTTTTGGAAAATGGATGAGCGATTTAAAAAGTTGATGTTTTGAAAAGTGGAGGAAATAATAAAAAATAACGGATAAAGAATATTTAAAGGAAAATTGAGGTTTTCTATTGTTATACTCGCCACCCCTCTAGTTTGGAAAAAGATAGTCGCTTTCCTAAAAAGTAAATTATTTATTAAAAAAAAAAAAAAAACAAAAAATACATGGGTGTGTGGTGAAAAGTTTATATGGAAGCAAAATGGAAAATTCAAGATTTTTAAAACTCTTTTTTCTTTCATGAAGGGGAGGTTAGTATAAATAGTTTGAATTTTAGTAGAGGCGAGTGTCATTTTAAATTAGAAAGTAAGTGTAATAACAGAAAATCTACTAGGAGTAGAAGGTTAGTTCAATTTACTTAATATACAAGTGAAATAGAGTTTAGAATATACATTTGAATAATATTAGAGATACAAACAAGTTTACAAAATTTTTTACAAACTATTGATGTAATGAGTGTTTATTGGCAAATGAAAAAGTAATGTTAATGGTGAGTCTAGATGAAAATAAATAAGAAGTTAGCCACATCAATATTTTTGTAAAAATATTATAAAATAATTCGTGGTTGTAACATTACTTTATATATTTTTAGAATTTAGACCAGAAAATCGGACTTAATTAAAATAGAAAAACTAAAGATATACATTAATTATCAATTTTAAAAAACTTAAAAAATTGAAAAAGTTATTAAAAAAAAATTAGTAAAATTTTCATTTTCCAATAAAAAGTTTTTATAAAAATGCATTTAGTTTAGACTCCATAAAGCTATTGGTATTGAGTGAATTTGAGTCATCTATAATTTGAAAGGTCCATAACGGTCGTTAAATCCGTTAGAAAATAGTGCCCGAAGCTCCAAAGCCACAGGGACACACACACAGCCATGGCGTGCAGCAGCATGATAACGCTCTCTCGCCCTACTCTCTCTCCCTCTTCTTCTTCTTCTACTGCCCCTAGTTTTCTTCCTCTTAATCCTCTCTGCCACGTCACCACTCTTCGCCGCTTCCGAACCTTCAGATCAAAATCTCTCAGCTCCTCCAAGAAACAGCTCTCAGTTTCGGCTTCGGCTTCTCTACAAGCTCTGGTATTCGACTGCGACGGCGTGATCCTCGAGTCCGAGCACTTGCACCGCCAGGCCTACAACGATGCCTTCGCTCATTTCAATGTCCGTTGCCCTTCTTCTTCTTCTGATGAATCACAACAGCCTCTCAATTGGGGCATCGATTTCTACGACCAGCTCCAGAATCGCGTCGGAGGCGGCAAACCTAAAATGCGATGGTTCTCTCTTCTCTTTTCTTTTTTATTTTTACTTTTTTTTTTTTATTTAATTGTTGATTGTTGATTGGTTAGGGTTTGCGATTGTGAGTGAAGGTACTTTGGGGAGCACGGTTGGCCGATTTCGACGATATTCGAGAAGCCTCCCGAGGCCGATGAGGACAGAGTCAAGTTGATCGACACTCTTCAGGTATTAATATCATTGTTTGTGTTTGTTTGTTTGGCTGCCGAGAAAATGTGAGAATGTATTAATGTTTACAAAGTTTCTATTGTTTAGGGAGCTGAGAACGAAGTAACCAAGTTGAGTCCGTGAAAATTAACGCTTCTGTTGGCTTTAATTGAGTTCTGTATTAATGTCTTTGAAACAAAAAATTTACTCCAATTTTACTGTTTCACTTTATGTTCCACTTCCACCAATCACCTCTTTGTTTTGTAAAAAGTAGTTAGAATTTGGTAAGAACTCAGTAGTGCTTAATCAAGTAACAGATTTAGAATAGAGAAGAGAAGAGAATAGAGAGAGCAAAAAGAAGGAAATTGCGTATCATTCTTCAATGTCCTTTGTTACAATCAATATCACCCTCTTATAGTTGAGCTATCTGCTATACATTGGTACAGTTATGAATTCTGTTATACTATCAGTTACAATTTCTTGACTAACCAACCAACCACACAGCTGTTAAAACTCATTACTAACTAACCCTTAAAGCTACTGGTACAAAAGTAAAACCCCGATCATTATTTCGCTCGCTACTGGCAGGACTTGAATCTCATTTCTAGAGGTTCCATAATATGTCTTGGTTAATATATTTATATAAAATTAAGACTAGATTACCTTGGTCCAACCTCAAAAACCTTCAACCTCTTGGTCCTCTCCCTTTTCTGGTTTTTTAAACCAACAAAAGCATTAATTTTCATGGATTAGGAAATACAATAATAGACCTCCCCCGAGTTCTCAATTTAGCATTCCTAAATTTTGGTAAATTGGGTGAAAAATAAGGACTTCTTGGATAAGCCAGGGGTAGATTAGGAATATTTTTGTTTAGCCAATGATAAGTTAGTCTACGAATATGAGGAGGGGATTGTCCTTCATGCAAAACTTTGGGCTCATTGTCATTTCATTATACCTCAAGGGAGGTTGTTGTAATTTTCCCTAATTTTTTTTTAAGGTATGTGTAGAGAGATTTTTGTGTGCTTTATTCTATTGATTTAGAAATGGATCTGGTTGTTTGTCTCAATTCCACGTTTTTGAGAAGAGATGTCTAAATTGATTTCGAGCAATTGTATATTTCTAATGGAATCTTTTGAGTGGTATGTGAAATTGATACTAAAGAGTTTGAGATTTTATACATTGGTTCTCAATGTGTGTATATGCGCGTACATGCAATCAAACTCGTGGTAAAAAGTTACAATGCTTAAGAATTATTTTGTATCCATTATATGAATTTTTATTTTGGCCTTTAGACTTGTAATGTATAGATCCTTTTATGGTGTTGCAGGATTGGAAGACTGAAAGGTACAAAGAAATCGTTAAATCTGGAACTGTAAGGACAACTTTACATCTCTTTTACTTCAATTTTCTTGTTGATTTTGTTTTCATTATCAGTTATGTTAATGGGCATTAAGAATTAACGACTAATACTGTTTTCACCAGGTGGAACCTAGACCTGGGGTTTTGAGATTGATGGATGAGGCCAAGGCTGCTGTAAGATAAAATTTACCATTCATATGCAATTATATTTTCATGTTATATTGCGTTCACTTTATTACATATAGATTTTCTTGATTGATAGTTGGGATTGAAGATCATTTGTTTGCATTGGATTCATAGAGATTAATAACTTATTCCTCTATCACTAGTTTATTCTTTTGCCTTTGCATCATCTTCAATATTGGCAGCGTCTATGCTTAGGAATACAGATATGTGCTAATTGATAGTGATGCCCTTTTTTTTCCACTGTTGTAGGGTAAAAAACTAGCTGTTTGCTCTGCAGCGACTAAAAGCTCAGTTATACTCTGTCTTGAAAACCTTATAGGAATTGTAAGTTGTTTCTCTGGAATTGTTTCTACTACAGTTTTAACTATTTTTCTTCTACAACATATATTAAATCACCCATTGTATTTTCCTTGTTTTAGGAGCGGTTTCAAAGTCTTGATTGCTTCCTGGCAGGTATATTGACCACTTTTGAAATGAGATATTCTACGTGTTATTTGGTCATGTTATGTATGAGAGGCTTGTTTACTATTTGTACAATTTATCCTTATTTGCATCTGCTCTGCATGTATAAGATAATCTATGTACTATGCATGGGACTCGTGCAATTTTTTCATTCTCATTGTTATATTGTAAGTTGCTCTCAGTCTGTGCTTGAGAATTTTTATAGATCCATTATGTTCAAGTCTAGCTGCAAATGATGTTATTTTCTCTTCATATCAAAATTCTAGTCCATTCAAATAGATTTGGTAACATGAAGGTTGTTGCTGTCAGCGCCCATTCTATTCTATTCCATTTTATATGTTTTTGTTTTTAAAAAAAATTATAGAATACCCCTGTTTATGCATGTATGATTTATGTGTCATTGTTTGAATGTTTGCATGTATATATGTATGAATGTATGAATGTATGTATTATATTTTGTAACTCCAACACTCAAATCTATTACTGTTTTTTCTATTTGGCTTGTAGGTGATGATGTGAAGGAAAAGAAGCCTGATCCATCAATTTATCTGACTGCTTCCAATGTAATATTAATCATTACGCTCTCTATCACTTGAATACATATCACGGTCAGAACTATAAAATGATATTCCTTGCAGAGACTGGGCGTGTCACCAAGAGATTGTTTGGTAGTGGAGGATAGCGTTATTGGACTACAGGTATTGTGATTTGTAATAATTAGTTACTGTAAATGATTAAGAAAGAGGAGTTTTGAGAGAATTGTTAAAAATGATCTTGGATTCTTTTGTTTACAAGGGTTAGGTATTCTATACATTCCACTGATTTACCACAACATTTGAGTTATTGTTCCACATTTTTTCTCTTATTCGTACACATTGAATCAAGCGTTTTCAACCGTGATGAATCCTAAAGCAAACTAAATTTGTAGGCTGCAACAAGAGCAGGGATGTCATGTGTGATTACCTACACATCTTCAACAGCTGAACAGGTCAAGCCTTTCCCTCTCTTTCTTAAACACAAAAAATTATTGACAATTTTTTACATATGTTGGCAATTGATTGCCAATAGTTGATTCATGAGAGTACTGAATTATTTTTTTGATTTAATGTAGGATTTTAAAGATGCAATAGCTATATATCCTGATTTGAGTAATTTGAGGTATGTTTTCCAGTTCCTCTATAAATGCTTGCAATTCTGATTTTATTATTTTATATTGCCTGACATCTTACATAGGTTTTTCACCATCCATGCAGATTGAAAGACCTAGAGTTATTACTTCAAAATGTGGTCCCTGCCAATTAAAAAATGCGTCGATTTTTTCTAAACTTCCAGAAGAGCTTGTGTAGTTTTTGTAGAGTTTTGGCTGTGATTGAAGTCTACCCACTCCCTCTTTCTCTATTTTCTGTGTCTTCTGTCTATATTATCTCAAAAAAATAAAAAAGAAAGAAAGAAAGAAAGAAGTTTACCCATTCATCTATGGCATTTTTCATTGAAGTTAAAAAATCACCCTTTTGATTTACTCGGGAAAAAAAAAGGGGAGGGGGGGGGGGTTGGTTGTTTGTATAGATGGTCCTTATACAGAATTACCAATAATGTAAAGTTTGTGAAATGATGTGATTGGAAGGCATTCTATCAATAGAGCTCATTCTCTCTCTTAAAAATGATCATTAACTATTGAATGACACCAATTTTATTCTTAGACTGTATGAACAAGTTCAAAGTGCCACACGGAAGAATGGCCAATAAGTCTAAAGACACAAGTTTTGCCATAACTTCTTCCTATGGTTATAAACAAGCTGAACTTTGTCGAATAGTGAATATTCTAGCCTACTTAATAACAAAAATAAAATGTTTAAGCTTAGCTTGATTTCAAACCTAAGCTTACAAACAATGTTTGAGCTGCTTGATTCATTAGTCAAGTTAAGTTTAAGCTCATATCAAGTTTTGGAGCTTGAAATCCAACACAAGTACATTATCAAACTTATTATCAAGCTAATAAATAAGACTTAGCCCAACTTCTTTTGTATCGAGCCCAGATGTCCACGAGCTTATTTATGAACAAATATTTTTCTTTTTGGGTTCAGCTCATTTATCAAACAAATCTAATACTAAGGCTCATAGCTTGTGTATAAATAAATAAAGATAAAAGATTCTTTTATTGAGTTAAGTCCGAGCTATTTATGAATGCTTTGGTTCATTTACAACTCTACTTCTTCCATAACTTATAAAAGTGGTTAACTGTCTCTAAATGGTAGAAAAAAAAGTGGTGAGTTTATGTAAAAATGATTGTTTATTATTAAAAAAGATACAATAAAAAAAATAAAAGAACCCAATATCTAACTAGGAAGACCATTTTAAAGTAACTTTTGAGCTCTTCAGGTAGCAAAGAAACCAAATTTAACTCAAATTTACGCCATTGGAAGGAATTGTTTTCAAGCTGGAACACGACCCAAGCCAAGTCCTTTAAAAAAAAAAAAAAAAAAAAAAAAAAAAAAATCCTAGTAAAGCATGGACTAATAAGTCGACAATCTTATCATGATATATTAAGAGCCAAAATAAGAGGAAAGAAATTGAAAGATAATTGCGTCTCATACTTTGCCCCGGCCCCACCATGGAAACCTAATAATAATCTGAAAAAGCATGAAAGATGTCCACGCCACAAGCCTATTCATGAGCAAATATTTTTCTTTTTGGCTAAGCTCATTTACCAAACAAGTCTAATACTAAAGTTTAAGCTTAGCTTGTGTATAAATAAATAAACATAAAAAGTTTTTTTATTGAGTTAAGCCCGAGCTATTTATATATGGTTTGTTCATTTACAACTTTATTTCTTCCATAACATATTAAAGCGGTTGACTGTCTCTAAGTAGAAGAAAAAAAATGTGGTGAATTCATATAAAAATCACTATTTATTACTAAAAAAGATACAATAAAAAAATAAAACAACCCAATATCTAATTAGGAAGACCATTTTGAAGTAACTTTTGAGCTCTTCAGGTAGCAAAGAAACCAAATTCAGCTCAAATTTACGCCATTGGAAGGAATGGTTTTCAAGCTGGAACACGACCCAAGCCAAGTCCTTTTTATAAAAAAAAAAAAAAATTCCTGGTAAAGCATGGACTAATAAGTCGACAATCTTATCCTGATATATTTTGACCCAAAATAAGAGGAAAAAAACAGAAAGATAATTGCGTCTCAAACTTTGCCCCAGCCCCACCATGGAAACCTAATAATAATCTGAAAAGGCAGTTCCATTACTATAGTAGATGACTAGATGTAGAAGGTGACCTATTGATTATTGTTTCTTTTTCTTTTTTTTCCTTTCTATTTTTTATTTTCGTTTCTGGTACTGATAGGAAAGGGACACCTCGTGTCCACTTGTTGCTGGTCCAAGTTTATGGTAACGATACTAATTAAATTGACCTGCAAGTTCCAACAAACAATTTTAAGATGTAGTTGTATTCTTGGATCTTATCTCCTAGTCCACCACGGCGGCAAAAATAGCCAAATACTATTATTTTCCAAAATTATTAGTGTTTTACGACTGTTTAAAAAATATTTAGTAATTTATCACTTTTTTGAAACTTGAGTTTGTGAAACTTGAGTTTGTGAAACTTGAGGTTGATATAGAACTTGAGTTTACGAAAATCGAGTTTCTTAAAAAAGTCCACTTGGAACTGAAGTTTATAGAATTCAAGTTTCTTGTGATGTTTATTGCCTGCGTTTCAAACTCTTTCACTACCTTTTTCACTACATTTTCACAATTGTTGACTTATCTCCCATCCCATGTGACCCTAACAAAAGAAAGAAAAAAAGAGAAACCCACACCTGGAAGCCAATGAGAAAACTGGAAGAATAAGAAACAAAACTGAAAGCCAATGAGTTCCATTGAGAAAAAAAAAAAAATTTAGATAGAAGTTGAAAAAATAAAAAATTAAAAGAGATAGAAAGGCTTGCAATTGTGGAAGATAAGTCAACAATTGTGGTTGTGTGAGTACTATTGTTGACTGTGTGAGTGTTGTGGGAATTGGGAAGTGTTTCTTACATGGTACTCGAGTGGATTAAACTTGAGTAACATATGCAACGAACTGGAGTTTCACATAATCGAGTTCTGTGTGGCATTTTTTATGTAACTCGATTTTCTTAAACTCGAGTTTCATGTCAAAATCGAGTTTTAAAAAAGTGATAGATTATTAAATATTTCTCAAACAGTAGTAAAACATTAATAATTTCGAAAAATAGTGGTATTTGTTTATTTTTGCCCCCATCACGACTCTTAAAAAGAATGTGCCTTATTTATGGAACAACAACAACTTTTGTTTTTTGTTTTGTTTTGTTTTTTTTTTTTTTTTGACAAAACAACAAAAATTATGTAATCCTACCAAGGGTGGTTATTCAATACTTTCGGAGCAATGCTTTTTCATCATTATAAGATAATGAAATCTCTTATATGATTCCACACCTTTTTCTAATCTATTTACTTTTAGTAAAATTCATTTACTTTTAATAACTGAATTGTGTAAACACAACATGTTTACACAAAAAAAAAAAAAAAAAAAAATTGTAAACGCTAATATGAAATATGTTGGAAAATCTGGTTTTGCATTTTATACAAAACACACAGCGGAAGCAATAAACACGGATCTACTTTATTCATGAGAGATGACATGTAACCTTGAATTCAAGAACAAAGAATAGAAAACATACCTTGATGTAATGAAATTCAAAACCAAGACTTGAGCATACCTTTAATCTTTATCTCAATTCCACATGGTGCCCAAGAAGTGTGGTCTCTCAATCAGTCTTTATGTACGTTGATTCTCAAAGAAAAATTCTTTTTTTTCTCATTGTAAAGAAAAACTGTTTTCTTTTCTTTTCATTATATGTACATTCTAACTATCTTAATAGTTACTTTATTTAATAACTTTTATTAAATAAAAACTGATTATCTAATTGGGTTAACCCTTTGGGTCTGTCCAATTAGGTTTTTGTTTGTGGCTTGAGATGAGATCAAATGGAATAAATAAGACTCTAACTCCAATGGGTCTTGGGCTTATCTGTCAACTCTTGACAAGTCCAAAGTTACAATTAATTGTATTTAATACCACTATATAAATATAATTGCATTCTAGGCCTTATTAATAAATTATATTCCAAGACTCTAATGATATCATTTGACTCCTCCATGAAATATCCATAGTGAACAAAGTTATAATGAACTATCACTTTGTAAACAACTATTTTGTCTGAGTATCCGGTTTAATCTTTTAGTTATTCACATTTATTGAAATCCAATTTCAATAAATATAAGCTTTAGTAACTCCTTACTAAAGTGGGCGCCTTGAATAATCAGTTTTCATTAAACTTATCTCAAGGGTATATTTCGTGTTTCTATAAGAAGAGATTATGGATTCCATCTTGAGAATATGCATTCCCTCAACACTACGTGTGGTTACTCAACATACTGAGGTTTTGACCGTGAATATTAGATCTCACTCCTAATATATTAAAATAACATACAATTCATGATCGGGTTCACTATCCTCTCAGAATTGAGAGTTTATGAAATTAAAAGTCGTGAGATTAATTATTCAGGTGACAGTTGTTGATTGAATAATTAATCTCACAACGGTCCAATTCAATATGTCTTAACACTTAAGACACACCAACACATCAACTAGAAGTCTCCATTTTCATGATCAAGACAAACCATCTTAGTTAATGTGTTACAGTCTTCACAGATGAAACGCTCAATTTCATCACTGACTAAGAACTGTATTTTGAGTTTATAAATAACTTGTGATTTGTATATTCTGTGATTAAATCACATAAATCACATACAATGTATCTCAAGAACTATGATAATGTCCTATTAATTCATAAATAGTTTCATATAATTAAACAACTTAATTATTTATAATATGCCAATAAATTAAATTTTAGGGCATAAATGCCAATAAAATATTTTTCAGAATCAATTACTCAGACAAATTTTATTATTATTTTTCTTCTTCACGTTCTGTGCACACACTGATTGTACAGAACCAGCTTTCATACTAGGCCAACTTGCGACATTGCAATAATTGCATAAGACATTAAAGGAGACATGCTTACGTTGATTATTCAGTATTTCGAATAATTAATAGTAATACTATCTCTCATGTGACAGTGAATAATTTTCTCCGCAGATGAGTTTACTGAAAAAATCTACAGGTTAATAGCCTAATGCTACAGATTTTTCCTATAAAATGGCATAGAGCCTAAAGGTATCATCACAAACCCTTTAAATTTGATTCCTTAAAAAAAATATAGCTTAAACTCGCAAGTGATATGGGTTCAGTTCGAGCTACAAAGCCCCATGCAGTATGTGTCCCATTCCCAGCACAAGGCCATGTAACGCCCATGATGCGATTAGCCAAGCTCCTAGGGGCTTCCATATAACCTTTGTCAATACTGAGTTCATTATTTAAGATCATATTAAAGTTATTACGAAGCCCATAAACAAGCCTAAGCTCGTTTTGTTTTGTTTTTATTTATTTTTTATCAAGTCCTATTGTTTATGAGCTTGTTCATGAACATTTTATTTTTTGCTTAGACTTGACTCATTTAATAAATAAGCCTAAACTGAAAGCTCAAGTTTGACTTGTTTATAACTAAATAAACATGAATGGGTTTTTTATTTAATCAAGCTTGAGCTATTTATGAGTTATGACTAACATGGTTCATTTACAGCCCTATGGATCACGGTTTATTGGAAGTTTGGAACTTTGTTGCATCATCTGATCATAGTAGCAGTACTACTACTAGGTAACCATTAATGTTACTTTAAACATTTAGGAGAATAAAAAGATTATCTCGTAAGATTTTGGGACTTGGGAGCATCATTAGCAACTGTGTTAAGATGGATTGGTGAGCTTGATCATTGTCAACATTAATAGTGTGTTTGGTTGTAAATGAGGGGAAGAGAAAAGAAGAGAAGAGAGAGGGAAAAGATAAGAAAAGAAAATGCTTCCTTTTTACACGTTTGGAAAGAGTGAGGGAAGATAAAAGAAAAGAAAAGAAAATATTTAATTTAGATATATGTTTTTACCTAAATACCCAAAATAAAAACCAAAGTGTTTGTTTTGGTGGTGGACAAAATTGAAATTTTAGAAGTCATTAGTAGTGGGGCCCCAAAAATTGCAAGCTTTTTACTTGTCTTTTTTCTCATTTCCACCCAATTTGGACGGATGAGAAAACTAGGCCCGGATGGATGCTCATTTCTTCCCCTTTATCTTTATTTCTTTCTTTCCTACAATGCAAACCAAACAAGGGAAATTGTCATATCAACCTAATTTCCTCTCTTTTTTCTTCTCATCCTCCTCTGTTTCCAAATAAAGCATAAGAAGGAAGAGAAAAAAGTAATGCTATAGACACAATTTTTATATGGTTGAATTGACATGATTTTATTAGTTCTCTGAGTTCATTATTGTGTCAACAAAATTTAATTAGATCAAATTTTCACATAATAATAACAATTTGCCACATTCGCAAGCTGTGGAATTCTTTTTTTGGGGGAAAAACTCTTTCACGTTCTGTATCTTACCCACTGACCACTGTACACAGTGACCGCGAATCAGTGTCTTATTTTGACTGATTGAACCAGCTTTCAGACTGGGCCAACTGGTTGTTGGCTACAAGCTGGCACCAAAGTCCAGCCCACGTGAAGCTCCTTAATAAGCTAAGCCCAATTGGTGAGGACTTCTATTTCAACTTGAAATAGGAGACACGTGGAAAGTCAACACTCCATATGTTCCAATGAGTGTGAGGCGGCAGAATTGAATACATAAAAGGCCCGCGTGTGGTGCGCTAAAGAGCAGAACACAAACAAGAAGAAAAAGGAGGCGCCGCACAGTGAGAAAAAGGTATGTGTCTTATAGTGAAAAAAAAAAAAAAAAAAAAAAAAAAAAGAAGATCGGCCTTCTTTTGAGGAAGATAATTGGTGTGGGTGAGAACAAAGAAAAATAAAAGAGATTTTTTTTTCTTTAGGTGTGAGATAAACATAAAAATTATTGTAATTGATTTAATAATACTGAAATTATTCGAAGTTTGCTCGGTAATTTTTTTCCTTTAAAAAGAAAAATTTTCACGTAAATATTTGTGTTCTCAAAATAATTTGTGTGGGTGAGAACAAAGAAAAATAAAAGAGATTTTTTTTTTCTTTACGCGTGAGACAAACATAAAAATTATTGTAATTGATTTAATAATACTGAAATTATTCGAAGTTTGTCCGGTGGTTTTTTCCTTTAAAGAGAAAAAATTTTTCACGTAAATATTTGTGTTTTTGTTGTGTGATTGCTATTTTGAATTGATAGTTTTTTTTTTTATAATAATATTAGACTTACAACAGTTGCACAAGATAAGACATCATAAAAGAGACTTTATGGAGATATTATTATCTCTCATGTGACAGCGAATAGTTTTCCCCGCTGATGAGTTTACTAAAAATATCTATAGACTAATATCCTAATGCTACGCATATTTCCTATAAATTGGCATAGAGCCTAAAGGTATCATCACAAGCCCTTTAAATTTGATTCCATAAGATCTCTCAAAAAAAAAAAAAAAAAAAAAAAAAAAAATTGATTCCATATAAAAAATATATAGATTAACTTGCAAGTGATATGGGTTCAGTTCGAGCTACAAAGCCCCATGCAGTATGTGTTCCATTCCCAGCACAAGGCCATGTAACACCCATGATGCGATTAGCCATGCTCCTACACTCAAGGGGCTTCCATATAACCTTTGTAAACACTGAGTTCAACCACAGACGCTTAATCCGATCCAAAGGGCTTGACTACATAAAGGGGCTACCTGATTTCCAGTTTGAAACAATACCAGATGGGTTGCCACCATCGGGCCGTGATGCAACTCAACATGTTCCAAGCTTAATGGATGCCACCAGAAAGAATTGCTTGGTCCCTTTCAAAGAGCTAGTGCTTAAGCTCAACTCATCCTCTGAAGTGCCTTTGGTTACTTGCATAGTTTCTGATGGCATCATGAGTTTTGCTATTAAAGCTGGAGAAGAATTAGGCATCCCAGAGGTTCAGTTTTGGTCTGCCTCAGCTTGTGGCTTCATGGGATATCTCAACTTCACTGAACTCATCAAAAGAGGCATTCTTCCATTCAAAGGTACTTTGAACAATTTTTTGTTTTGCTAGAATAACTGTTAAAGATTAGATTCATATGTTTCTAACCACACCAATGGTACTGATCAGATGACTATAAACAACTTTATTAATTGAACTGTAACTCAGATGGTAGTATGGGGTTACTGAGTATATCTATCACTTACCACTCTAAGCTTAAATAGCTTAATGAGCATATATACTAAGTCCCCCTGTTCATAAGTTTCTCATTTACTCTCTTTGTCAAGTGCAATGTAAGTAGCCATCCAGCCTGAAGTTGTTCATAAGACTTTAATTAAGAATTTTAAACCTGGAAAATATTGGTGAGTTCGCAATAGCCAAATGAGACTGAGATCTCATCAACCAATATTTTCCCATAATTAATTATATAATAATAAAATTTTATTATATTTTATAAGATTTTGTTTGGGTTTTTTTTTTTTTTTTTTTTTTAAAGGTGAATTATCCAAATTATCCACGGTCATAATATAAAATCATCATAACCTTTTCCGATTTAATTCTAAATTTTGGAAAAAAAAAAAATCTGCATTTATCACTTTGTATACTATTAAATTCATAAAGTACAATCTTGTGAGAATGTCATAAAGTACAATCTTAATTGTGAAATAAATGCTCTTAATTTTAAGTTAAATTTTTGAACCCTCACCCGTCCCGATATTTCTCTTTGCCAAAAACAACTCCTCCCTTTTCTCTCAATCTCGAATATCGATTTGGTGTGGTGTCATTGCTGATCATCTCACAGAATAACAGCAGCTCTAAAGCAATATAGCTTTGTAGTTTGTCAAATACTCTAAATGTTATATTTCTTTGTAGTTACCGTACTTTACAATCCCAAAAGTTCTACAACAAAACCCTACAACTAAAACTCCACTTCCTACAACAAAATCAAACAAACTCATGTTTTTTTTTTTCAGTGGATTGCTATATTTCATGAACGCAACTTCTTTTATAAGAGGAAAAATTATCTTATAAAATTGCCTTATGGAATGCTCATTTCATAATAACATGAGGTCTTTTTTTTTTAATTTTATTTTTTATTTTTTTTATCGTTTCAATAATTAAATAACAAGGGGTCTCATAATTGTGTGAGATCCATCAAATATAGGAGTGGTGTGCTGTTCCATAAGAGAGATATTTTCTCCTGTCAAAGAGTCGGAGTAATTTGTCCTACAGTATGGATAGTAAATACTTCTCATAATTTTTTTTTGCAAAATAACTTCACTACTTGTTACATCAAAGTCAAGTCCGCAAAATTAGAAATAATAATATGTCTATTTTACAAAAGCAATCTCTGAATAGGTGGTGGTATTATATGTATAAAAAATTTGTATCTATCCTCTCATATTAGGTGGGTCCCACCTCATTCAAGAGAGTAGATACATACGTGTATGATGTATTGGATAAATGCAATACTTATATCATGTAAGAGGATAAATACATACATGTATTAAATACATATGAGATCTAACTCCTGCAGGATACATAATAGATTTTCTTTTGTTCATGGGATATATAATGTGTAAAATTACTTTTTTTTTTTCTTTATGTACTTGAATATATATATATATATAAATAAAGTTACCTTTAATTGTTGATTGTCATTGTCGTCATATCGCGTTTGGTTTAATATTTCCTGGCGAATGTGGATTATAATGGGAAAAAAAGGTTATGCTATGATCTGCTAGAGAAGTCAAAGAAAAGCGAGACGTAGCCGTAAAATATAGTAATTGCAGGAAAATTTTATATGAGAAATCTAGTTTTGGTCTAATTAATGAGAGTAAGGATCAATTGTATATATATATATATATATATATGAAACTCTGTATAGCCAATCGCTGATCAATAAATTGAATCCTTTCATAAGCATTATTAACTAAATTAAGATGATTCTCCCCAAAAAAAAAAAAAAAGCTAATTAAGATAAATTTATCCTCATCATAATGAATCCTAAGATCATATTTTGTTTTATCAAATTTTAAGGAATGGGAGAGGGATACTTTGTTGTGTAGACCTGTTGCTTATAAATCAGAATAATTTCTTTAGGGATCACAATTCCTAACTTTCCTAGCCATCATTTATATTATGAGAATGGGACTTGTAATTTCTAACTTTGTTTTGTGATAATAATTTTATTCTTTTCTACTACAATAATGAGTAGCTAGTAATGATCCTATGTCCCAAATTTTTTTTTTACAAAGTTAAATTCTCGTTGACAAGATACAAGAAAAATGTTTAATATACTGAAAAATTTCATATGGGAGATGCAATCTTTTCATATCAAGATGATTTCGGTTTGTAAAAGTTGAAATATTAAGAATCACTCTAACAATATTTTCTAAAAGCATATAATGAAATTTAGGTTTTGGAGAGCCAAAACGTGAAAAAAAAAAAAAAAAAAAAAATTCAAGAATGAAAAAAATATAATGAAATTCATGACAAAGTATTCTACTGTCCTATAAAAAAAAAAATAAAAATAAAACTAGCAGTCATTCAATATTAGAAAAATGCAAATTAGAAAATAGACATAAAATAATTGTTTCAGAAGACATTTTAAATCACATTTGTCCTATTAAAATTAGTTTTTTTTTAAATCCCAAAAAATAATCTATAATTGTTTATATATATATATATATATATATTAAATTCAGAATAATTTTCCTTTTGAAGTACAAAATCAAATAGTAATTTAGATTATGAAACTTAGTTTTGACAATTTTTATTATTGAAAATGCTTTTTTTTTTTTTTTTTTGGTAGTTGTGATAAAAACAAAATGAGTAATTATAATTAGTACAATCACTCTATAAACAAGTTAGTAAGTAAATGATATTTTAATTCTTACAAACCGTTTGATATAATTCAAAAATAAATCATAAAAAAATATATACAAACCTTATAATTTTCAATCGATTATGAAAGAGAATTAATCTTCTTTACAAATACTAAAAGATGAAAAACGATTTTTAAAAATGTTTTACGTTAAATTTTTTTTTAATTTTTTTATTTAGAGGATGGCCACACATTAGACTATAACATTTTTTTAAAACTTATTTGGACTAATTTATTTTATAAGATGAAAAGTGTGATACCTAAATTGTGTGTATTTGATTGGATTTGATTGTTTAAGCGTGAGTTGTATAGGCATGCGCTGAGTTCCACATTAGGTGTATACTAGGTGGATCTTAGGTTCATAAGTGATTATGAAGATTCTTAATCGTAACTTGAATAGTCCTTTTGGCTGGGTGTAAACAAATAAGTGACTAGTTCTCTTTTCAGGTCATTACAAATTATATATATCAGAACAAACATGGTATAACATCATTTGTGTGTTGTGTAAGCGTGTACAGAGTCTCACGTTAGATATTTACTAGGTGAATTTTAGGTTTATAAGTGATTGTGTGTGTGTGTAGGCATGTACAGAGTCTCACATTAGATATTTACTAGGTGGATTTTAAGTTTATAAGTGATTATGAGAATGCTAATTGCAACTTAACTAGTCATTTTGGGGAGGATGATGACAAATTTTAAATATGCATTATTAACAAAAATTAAAATATTGAAATGGGGAGGATGGTTTGGCGTTGGGCTAGGGGTTGGCCTCCCTTGGTCCAAGCGTGGATTTGTCCCTGTCTAGAGTAATGCTATAAACTACATTTTTCAATATTACTTAAACAACATTATCAATATTGCTAAGTAGAGAAGTGATTATTGATTTTCTTATAGACTCAGTATTGACACCATTTTATTATTAATCGTTAACAACTTATTGCATCAACAATTTATGAGAAAAGTTGTGATTCTAGACTTATTGTTTTATATTTCTTTTGTTATAGATGAAAACTTCAAAGATGATGGAACACTTGACAAACCAATAAATTGGATCTCGGGAATGAAAAACATCCGGCTCAAGGACCTCCCTACCTTTATTAGAACCACTAACATTACTGAAACAATGTTTGATTTTATGGGATCAGAAGTACAAAATTGCTTAAATTCTTCCACGATCATCTTCAATACATTTGAGGAGTTTGAACATGAAGTCCTAGAAGTACTTTTAGCCAAATTCCCTAATGTTTACAATATAGGCCCTCTTCACTTACTAGGTCGGCATGTACCTGAGAGCAATTTCATGTCTCAAGGTTCAAGCTTATGGAAAGAAGACTCCAAATGTCTCCAATGGCTTGATAAAAGGGAACCCAACTCAGTTGTGTATGTAAATTATGGAAGCATAACTGTGATGTCAAACCAACACTTGAAAGAGTTTGCATGGGGTCTTGCGAATAGCAAGCACACATTTTTGTGGATAGTTAGGCCTGATGTGGTAATGGGAGATTCAGCAATCTTGCCTGAAGAATTTTTTGAGGAGACTAAGGATAGGGGATTGCTAACAAGTTGGTGCCCCCAAGATAAAGTGCTAGCACACCCATCCATAGGAGTTTTCCTAACACATTGTGGTTGGAATTCTACATTAGAAAGTGTATCTGCTGGCGTGCCTATTATTTGTTGGCCTTTCTTTGCCGAGCAACAGACAAATTGTCGGTATGCTTGTACCACTTGGGAGATTGGTGTGGAGGTTAACGAGGATGTTAAACGTCATGAGATTGAAGCACTTGTCAAGGAAATGATGGAAGGGGAAAAGGGACGTGCCATGAGGCAAAAAGCTAGGGAATGGAGGAAGAAAGCAATGGAAGCAACTGATTTTGAAGGATCATCATATAAGAACTTTGAAAGACTAATTAAGGAAGCTCTCCTTGTTGGCAAGTGAAGAGGCAAACTGTCTTGTGAGAAAGCTATAGTCTTATGTTTACATCTATAATAATACCCTCAGATCATATTTCCCCATTGGTGTGGTAGAACAGAACATGGGTTCAGTCTATTAATTTTTATTATGTAATTTTTTGAAGATTATAATTTAAGGTTTTATTTCCTTGATTTTAGATGTTTTCATAAATATTTTATGGTATTGCTAACCACAATTTTATTATAAAATTAAATAAATAAATTCAATAATGTTTAAAAAGTAAATCCTAACTTCAAATATATTAGTGAAGTCGGTAATTAAGTAAATATAGAATGAATGTTGTAGGGACCCGTTTTCGGGCAGCCCCCATATAATAAATTTGTAGAGAGTGGATAAAAGGGCTAGGCACTAGCAAGAAAGACAACTGTCGGTGTAGGCTTACAAGCAGGATAACTAAAATTTGACTAAGTGTTCTTGAGGAAGGTTCATCCTCGGCCTAGTCCGAGGAGCCATTTTCCTTAGAATTAATGAATACAAGGGTTGTCCTTTGAACACCCTAATAGAAAGAAAAAATCTCCTCCTCTTTTCCTCCCTTCCGGGGCCAGAGGAAAAAGCCCCTTTACTTTGGGGATTCTATCTATTATATAGTCTTGTTCGGTTGATCTCTGTAGTCCACTTGTCAGCCATCCGGACTTGTGTCTAAGGGCTTATCCTATCAGTCGCCTTTGCAGGCTTTCTATTAGTTGAAGCAACCAAAGCATTACTGTTGGCTGGTCAATTCACCATTGATGTGACCAGAGTGTTGGTGGCGTGCATTTAATGAGTGAGTGACAGCTCCTTTCCTTTAATGTCGGTTTGCCGAGGACGTAGGCATCCTCGGCGAGGTCCTAGATGACTTGAGTTTCTTCCACCCATCCTTGGACTTTGTACCCTCCTCGGCATGAACCTTGGGCCAGATGTGGAGTGGGCCGGAGTTGCTAAATATTTGGGTCCCACAAATGTCATAGGAAAAACTAAAACAACTAGTGATCTTTTTATAGGGTAAATGGGCATTTGCCCCTACTTTACAAACTATGCAGCAAAATCATCATATTTTGAAATTATTTAGCAAAATGACATTATTTTTTAAACTCGATTTTGTTAAAATCGAGTTATATGTATATTTTTAAGTGGAAGTTTCACTTAAATTTTCATAAACATTTAAGTGGCAAAATATGCATAGCTAATGGTCCACCGGTAACTCAATTTTCAAAAATATGGGCATTTTACTAAATAGTTTCAAAATGGAGGCATTTTGCTGCATAGTTTATAAATTAGGGCCAAATACCCATTTTCCCCCTTTTTATGTATCAAGTACTATTGGAAACAATTCGAGTAGCCCTAGAGATAGTAAAATATTCACATCTATATGTGCAAAATTTCTGTTTATTTTAATATAAGAACTTACTTTTCTATTTTGCATAACCACTTTTCAAAAACACCAACATTAGATTATTCATTATACTATCTATTTTATTCAAATACCATTTCTTCATCTAATATTTTACTAATATTTTTGTCAAATCATATCTTTCACTCTAATCTCTACTCCAAAGTCACAACACCACCACCAACCCACTACTCCTATCCTCTCTCTTTCTCAACCATAAACCCACCCATATGCAAACTTAGATTTTTCAAACCAAACAAAAAACACCATAGACAAATCCAAACTGCCGTCACCACCCTCAACCACCTTGCTGCCACCACAAACCCCTATACTACATCACAACACAACACCAATTTCACCCCAACCACCACAAAAAACCACTATAGTTGCCACTTGACAACACCCCGCTACCCTAAACCCAAGCCACCAAAAAAAACCCATCCATATGCCCCCACAGATCTTATCTCAACAGAAAAGAACCCAAGATCTAGTGAATCTGAGACCCAAACCACCATGCCACCAGCACCACACCAAAATCTAGCTCATTTGTCATGGCAGAGGACACATTAGAGATCCCCAAATTGCACTGCTTCAAGGACTGATGTGACGCCAATCTCTTAGTATTGCATGTCACTATTGCATTCGATTCATGCGTGTTTGTTAGGAAAATTTTTGACCAGAGTTGTAACAGCCTTCCCATGTCTCGTTGGAGTCACCTCTGCGTTGTGGGGAAAAGTGAATCACTGAAGACACAAGTAGTGAGATAGGGGAATCAATACTGAGCGAGAACTAGAGGAGAAGGTTGAAGAAATAGAAATTGGGAGATGTTGACACTGTATTTTGTTTGACCTCGATTTCCATGCCAAAATGTCAATTTGAGCTTTGAAATAATAATAAAAAAAATACATTTCTAACATGGAAAAATAAGGAATATTACATGAAATAAATTTATTTGTCCTAATTAGTTGTTGGATAAATTTTTTCAATGGTTCAAGAGCCCAAAATCCCAAAATTTCCTCATTTAATTAACTAAGTTTGATTGAGTTTGACTAAGTTGTTTGACATTAAAATTAGCTCCAAATTCATCTAACCACCAAATTCCAATTTACTTTAACCTAATCATCATTTCAAATTATTTGACTTATTTTAACTAAGTTTGACCACCCTAATCAAGGTTTAGTCAATATTTGACCAAAATTTCAACCATCCAATCGTAATAAATTTGTGATCATGTTAAAGATCATGAAATTGTCTTTAAAATGATAGTTCACAAGCCCAAATTGTAGTTGAAACAAGAAAGATATTACAAAAACATTGAATCTTTGATAATAAAAAACGGCCATTTTTGTAATGTTTGATTATAGTTTAATCTCGATTAAATTATAATCAAACGACCACAAATTGGTTCAAGTGAGGAGTCATTGAAAATGTCTCATGGTGAACTTCAATTTAGCATGGATGGCAAAAACCCCACTTGAATTAAAAGAATATAAAAAAAAAAAGAAAGTGGAAACTTTATGCAAAATCATGATTTTATCACCATTTTCCGAAGCCTCCAACTTGCAAAATCAGAGTATTGGGACAATAAAACAAACATATTTACAAAATAGGCATCAAAATCCTTCCAATGACGCATTTTTTTTTGGGGGGACCAAAAGTTGTTTTTTGGGGCGTCTTCACACAAACAACTGTTTTGTTTCAGCCATAATTTATGCAAAAATCCAGAATATCATTGAATTAGGATCAATTATGTATGTCAAAGAAAAAATGGCTTGACAATATCATTTTTGGATTGAGAGATATCACATACACAATATAGGCAAAAATCAGCTTTGCAAATTTCTACGCTGAAACACCCTTCTTCCAACTGGACTATCTTCGTGACCGCTGCTCTAAATTGAATAAAGCTGGAACCTTTAGAAAGTGGACTGCAGAAACCTTTTAAGGATTGCAAGAACACAAAAATCCAAGTTATAGAAGATCTCCAAACAGCTGCTCAAAGATAAGATCCGAAAGAGTAGAAAATGGGGACCGAAAAGGCCTAGACGCTTGTAGAAAAATGAGATGGCCAGCAGACCCAGCCCACCCCTGCCATATGCCTGGTTCATGGTAGGGTTGAGCCTAATGGCCAACCCATTTCCCTTTAAATATTTCCCCCTTTCCCCATTTATTTGATCATCAATCTTTACCCATCATCAAATGTCATCTTTTTTTAATCTAATCCTAAGATTCCAAATCCTCTTTTCCTAAAATTTCCAGCACTAAATTAAGGCCTCTTTAGCCTTCTAATCACCCCTAAAGTAAGCCTCTTACCCCCTTTTATTGCTTTATTAGTCTAGATTTCCATTTAAGTAAATAAATTTCATATTTTTCTTTACTTTATGTATGCTTTTTTTTTTTTTTTTGTTGAGAAAATACTTTATGTATGCTATGTGAGTAGTATATTATCTCTATGCTTCTAAGCTTAGATTAATGTATTAACTATACTCTTATATTATTGCTTCCATATATGTCTATATTCTCACATACACCTTGATGTACACAATCATATATTGATAGATCCATGGGTATAGAATTTTAACCATGGTGTGGATCTATGCTTTTTGTGAATAAATTTATCTATATTGATCTTTGTATACTTTTAGTTTATATATTCATGCTCTATGTGTTTAAATATCTAGATCTTGATATTAAGATATATGCACCTATTATTTGATTATTTAAGTCCTTTGATCTTTATATTCATATGTATATAGCTATATGGATATTGAACTAATGTTACAGAGTAGATGAATGTGTGATTTTTATCTCCTTTCCCCACCCACCCCCCCCCCCCCCCCCCCCACACACACACATATATATATATTTATTTATTTGAACTTTTGTAATCCTTGAATGATTTCTCATGGGTGGAAGTGTTGATATGCTAGCTTTTTAGTTGTCATCACAAACACAATGCCACCAAAAAATAAATGGTTTGGTCCAAAGGAACTCTCTAAAAAAAGTTTTTTCAAAAGGCTTTTATTAAATTGTTTTACAAAATGCTTTTCAAAAAGCTTCCTAAAGCTTTGCTTTAAAAGTTGTTATCAAAAAGGTTGTTCAAGTTGATTTCTAAATAAAACTCTAAAAAAATATTTTAAAACTAAATCATTTGATAGATGTATTTTCTAAATGAAGTCTCAAGAGCCCTAAAATTTGGATTTCTTCAAAAATACTTTAAAAAGCCATGAAAATAATTTTTACTACAAAAATCCATGGAAATGTATTCTTTGAAAAAAAAAAAAAACCATTTTCAAAGATGCTATAGATTTAATCTTGAAAATGATTGTCTAAAGTAAATAAAACAAATGGGTTTTAGTTAGCTCAACTGGTAAAGTTTCTAATGGTTGAATAAGAGATCTGAGATTCAATCTCCACATACACCAAAAACCGATTTGTGTCTCGGTCTGATGATAGCTAGCGGACGTCATAAGTTGAAACTAAAAATAATAATAATAATAATAAAGTAAATGAAATATTACCAAAAAGAAAAGAAAAGTAAACGAAACATTACCTTTCCAATTGCTCACTATTGTGATTGAGAATTAAATGCAACATATGACCAAAAACCACGCAAACAACACTAAAGAAAAGCTAAGGTGTTGTTTGGTTATTAATATCATTTTTTTTTGTTTGCCTGCTAAGAAAATGTGAGAATGTATTAATTAATGATTACAAAGTTATATTGTTTAGGGGGGAGAGGCCTCTGTCTAGTGGCTAGTTCCATTGGACACATTGAGATGCAAACACGTGTCTAGTTTTGGACACGTGTCCTGGTGCCCAACTCTATTTAGGGAGCTGAGTGAGAACAAAGTAACAAGTTGAATCAATGAAAATTAATGCTTCTATTGGCTTTAATTGAGTTCTATATTAATTTCTTTGAAACAATACCTTTCGGAAAATATTTACTCCAATCTTACTATTTCACTTTATGTTCCACTTCCACCAATCACCTCTTTGTTTTGTAAAATGTAGTTAAAATTTCGCTCAGTTAGAATTTCTCTGCTGGCAGGGCTAGAATCTCAGTTCTAGAGGTTCCATAATATGTCCTGATTAATATATTTATATATAATTAAGATTAGATTACCTCGATCCAACTACAAAAATCTTACCTCTCCACTTTTTGGTTCTTTGAACAGTTCGAGTTTCAAAACCAACAGAAGTGTTAATTTTCCAGGACTAAGATATACCATAAAATACCTATTTTTCCCCTTAGTTCCCAATTAAGCATTCCTAAATTTTGGTAAATTGGGGGAATCAAATCACTTAAGGGTAAAATAAACGAGTCTAGGTTCAGCCTATTTTGTATTGTGTCTACTCAGGAACAATTTATTTTTTGGGCTTAGGTTGTTTATTAAACAAGCCAAAAACTAAAACTCAAATTTGGCTTGTTTTTAAATAAACAAACATGATTTAGCTTTTGTATTAACAAATATGAACGAGCATGAATGAGCCTAAAACACAAACATGTTTGAATTCTAGCTTGTCAAAAAGTCTAAAATTTGAGCTTGTCTTAGATTTATTAGTCAAGCTGAGCTTGAGTTCAATATCAAGGTTTTAAGCTTCAGATCCAACACAAGAATTATCATACTCATATGAAGCTTATTACCATGCTCATAAATGAGCCTAGGCTCAACTTATTTTGTATTAAGCCCAAATGTTCACGAGTCTGTTCATGAACAATTTTTTTTTTTTTTTTTTTTTTGAGCTTAACTCATTTATTAGACTAGCTTATAACTAAGGCTCGAGCTTAGTTTGTGTATAAATAAATAAACATGGACGGTTTTTTTTATTTATTAAGTTAAGCCTGAGTTGTTTATGAATGACTTAGTTTATTTACAACCCTACGCCTTCTACGACTTATTGAAGTGGTTGACTGCGAGTGGTAGAAAAAAAGTGGTGTGTTTATATAAAAGTGATTTTTTATCACTCACAATTAACCACTTCCTCAAGTTGTGGGAAAAGTTATAGTCTTAGATTTATTGAAAGGATGGCTATATGAACACCTTTTGTTCATGTGCTGTGACATCCTCACCGTGGCAAAGATCCGGTTGGCAGAAAATTGGAAAAGAAGAAAAGAGGGAGGTGATGAAGAAAACAAGAGCGTGAAAGAGATAAAATCTTAAATTTTCTTTAAAAAAACAAGAAGCTTTTTGGGATTAAAAAATGTAAAATGAGACAAAACAATGTTGTTGAGAGGGGTTAACAACTATTGATAAGATTGGACATAAGGATGACATTGAAAACAAATATAAACTAGCCGACCTTGTTTACCTTGGGAACGAGGTGGAGTCAGAAGTGATGGGCTTTCGATCCGCCTGTGGCAACTGCGTTAGGGCCCCCATATGTAAAAAGGCCCAGCTACTAATCAATTAGCAATAAGGATGTTTCATTACTCGTAAGAGCATTAGCATTGGAAATGCTAATGCTATCCTATTTTAGGATTCTAAAATCCCACAATTTTATTATACCATCTAATTTTACAATACCTACACATCCCAAAACTCTATTTTTATTAAAATATTATATTTTAATCTTTTTTTATTATTTTTTTCCAAACATCACCAACCACCACACCACCATCTTTCTAACCATAATTTTTTTTCAGCCTGGGTTTTCCTGGGCTTTCCAACAGTTTTTTTTTTCCTCTCTTTCTCCCTCAACTTCTAGCACCTGTTCCCCCCCCCCCCCCCCCAACACACACACACACACACACACACACACCCCGATCAACCTATCCAAACTCATCACTACACACACACTGCCCACCAAAATCCCAGAAAATACCCAGCAGAACAGAGAGACTTGCCCAGAAAACGCATCGGAACAAAAATACCCAGAAAACCCATATTAAAAATACCCAGAAGTACCCACAAAACCCATACACCGATCAAAAATACCCAAAAAACGCCGATGATCAACCCAGAAAAACCATACACCGATCAAAAATACCCAGAAAAACCCATCGGAACAAAAACCCAAAAAAACCCAAGCCACCACTGCCCACTGCCTACCAAAATCCCACCGGAACCAAAACCCATATTAAAAAAAAAAAAAAAACCATCGGAAACCCAGAAGAACCAGCCAACCATGTGGTGACCCATGCCGTGACCCACGCCGATCTCCACCAAACCCATCACCGTGACCCACGCCGATCTCGCCATGACCTCGCCGGACCCAAACACTGGCGATCTCCGACGACCAACAACCCACTTCAGCCACAGCCCAAACACCGGTCCCAACCACGACCAACGACCCAAACACCGGACCCAACCACGACCTACAACCCACTTCAGCCATACCCACCTCTTCCTTTAAGAACCAGTCACAGCAAAAAAAAAAAAAAAAAAAAAAAAAAAAAAACCACCACAGTGAAGAGAGGAGAGAGCAGATGCGAAAGAGAGAAGCTAGAGAGAGAGAGAGGAGAACAGAGAAAATGAGAGAGGAGAGAGAAAATCGCATCAGTTATATATAAAATATTATTATTATTTTTACAATACTGCTACAGTACAATTCCAAAAGTGGAATTGTACTGTAGCAGTATTGTAAAAAAATTTACAATACTTGCTTATAGCATTCACTGATGCAATCTGTTTTGGCCCATGAAATGCTAAATATACCTTAGATATGGCATTAGCATTTTCCAATGCTAATGCTCTAAGAGTATTAATTAAACATCTATTAGTTAATACATAAAAAAAAAAAAAATTTAAAAAAAAAATGCTAAAATTACTACAACTTTTATCAACCACCTAATAAATTATTGGCAATGAATATAATTGGACCTCCTAATAAATATTTTTATTTTTTTGTGATTGATGAAACATATCACTCATATAAAAAAGAAAAGTGTTACGTTCATAACATTTTTACAACACTTTTACAATAAATCATAGGTGGTAAGTTGTTATTAATTTTAATTTAAACTTACCGCTAAAATCACTTTTTTTTTTCTACCTATAACAACTCATAACAACATGTCACTTATAATTTATTGTGAAAGTGTTGTAAAAATATTGTGAACATAATATTTCGCTCTAAAAAAAAAAAAAAAAACCAATGGTAGTTTCAAAAAAAAAAAAAAAAAAAAAATTATAACCAATGGTTGGTTTTCTCTATGTGGGAGTTCTAGAGTGTAGAACTTATATAGTCTTCCACACATAGAAGCTAGAAAATCACTTACCCTCTCTTTCTCTCTACAACAAAACAAACTGAAATAAACAGATAAAAACAAAAAAATCTCAAACCTTATTTTGAGATTTAAAGCATTAAAAGTAATTTTTTAAAACTTCTTCTTTATAGTTGTGTTGGGCCTTCTTCTCCGTTCCTTTTAGAGTTGTGTTAAAAAAAAAAAAACCCCTCTCTCACTCACTTTGCTAGTTTTTATAGGTGAAAACTAGCTTTACTTTCTGTTTGTTTTATATACCCTTGGTAGTGATACGAGACAAAGAAAGAAATCAGTGTTTTATCTGAATAAAACACTGATTTCTTTCTTTGTCTCCTACCACTACAAGGGTATATAAATCAGTTACTTTTGTTTAGCTTAATTTTAAGTTTTTACATGGTCCATATTAATTTATTTTAATTATCATTAGTTTGGGGGTGGTGTAGTTTGGGTTTTAAGAAAGGAAAAATTTTTTAATATAGGTGGTCACGTTTTTTATTAGATAGAACTTCGCTTTTTATTTTATTTTATTGATAGTAGTATAGGTGTTACTTTATTGATATATTATATACTAGTTGTTAACAAATTAAAAAAAAAAAATTGTGAAAAAAATCATATATATAATTACTAGTTAATAAATATAACTGTAGGGTCACATTTAGCGGCCAAAGCCCAATGAGTATAGGGTTGTGAGTTAGTGAGCCTAATACAATAAATTTGTAGAGAGTGGGTTGAAGAGTTGAGGTGGCATGGATTCTGCTTGGTGTGAACGTGACCCTACAATTGGCATCGTTTGTGGGGAGCGCTTGTGCGATAGTGAGTGCAACGATGAACAATGGTAGGATCAGGTCCACACCAGGCAGAATCCATGCCATCCCTGCTCTTCAACCCACTCTCTACAAATTTATTGTATTGGGCTCACTAACCCACAGCCCTATACTTATTGCGCTTGGGCCGCTAAGCGTGACCCTACAATAACATTTTAAAAATTATTAAATGAATTAACTATATTATCAATTTAAAAAGAGATGTCAGATAATTAATTAGTAGTTTTACATCTAAACAAATAATTATATAAAAATTATTATTATTTAATTAATATTTAAATAGATTGAGAGTCTCATGATTTGCCCCAGCCCTAAGGAAACCTGATAATAATCCAAAAATGCAATTTTCATTAGTAGAATCTAGAATGTAGAAGGTGACTTCTCTTGACTTTCGTTTCTGGAGTTCAATAGGGACACCTGAGCTCGTGTCTTGTCCACATATTGCTTGTCCAAGTTTTTTTTTTTTTTCTTTCCAGACAACTTCATCATTGCAAGATAATGAAATCTCTTATACGATTCCTATCCTTTTTCTAATCTATATTTTCTTTTAATAATTGTAATGTGTTAACAAAACATGTTTATACACACACATAAAATGTAAACACTAACATGAAATATTAAGCTTTTTTTTTTATTTTTTTTATTTTTTTATTTTTTTATTTTTCAATCAGTGTGGAAATGATGTTCTTTCTCAAAAAAAAAAAAAAAAGTGTTGAAATAATGTTTGTGCAACCTCTTTTGCATATGTATAATTATGATTAGGTAATGATAATAAATTGACCTCTTAAGCATATAATGGGTACTAACAACTTGCTGAATCACTTCAGAATTCTAGAGATGGTGCATTCAACCCAATAACCCAACTCAACTGTACCCAAATCGATATCTTATGCTTATTTTTCATGGGTTGATGAATTGGGTTTGGTAGGGTTGTAAAATTCTTTTAAGCTTGGGTTAGGTTGGGTTTGGGTAGGTAAAATTTCAAATCTATTTAACCTAACTCAACCCACAGTCCATGCTATTAATAGTAAAAAAAAAAAATGTGCATTTCAAATTTTTAGTTTGATTTATCTTGGATTTTGATTAAATTTATAATTTGAATTATTTTGAGATTTCTAGTCTTAGTTTTGATAAAATATAAATATTACGCTCATTTGTATACATTGTAATGTTTTATTGAATAATGGGCTTAAATAGTTGAATAAAAATCCATTTTTTTTATTAAACTTGATGAAATGGAAACAAATTAGGTTGGGTTGGGTTAGATATTTATCAACCCAAAAAAGTTGAAAAATATCTCAAACTCTACCCATGCACACCCCTACTTAGGGGAAAATTATTTTATACATTACTTGCATGCAATCGATGCCTCACAATTGGTGGGGAGCACACATCCATTGATCTCACATGTTGTGAGACATTGGTTGCATGCAACAGTTATGCAATATACTTCTGATCCATAGGAACCTTGCATGTCCATGTTCAGGGAACTTTGTGCGCACGCTCCAAGTACACGCACCCTGATCCTATTCTAGTGGCAAAAAGGACCCTCAAAACCTTGTAACCTTGTTGCATACCATCTTGGCTCTGATACCACTTGTTGAGGAAAGAACACCTCAAGAGACTTTGCAATTGAGTAATTAGTATAGCATATATGGACACCACGTATTTAACCCGAAAGCTTAAGTCAATGAGTTTAAAAGCTAATAACAAGTGATAAATGATCCTACAAACTTTGAGTCCTATTAACAGGTGCCCTTAGGAAAATTTTTATTTGAAAATATTAGGAAAATTCAGATACCATTTTCATGGGAAATATGAAAATGTGTCAAAAAAGTCAATTATTTTTCACTTTTCCCATAAAAAGTTTCTAAAAATATTTTATAATCAAGGACATCTGTTAACTTTCTCAATAACTTTTTTCATGCAAATTTTGCAACCTACATAAAAAATATTCACAAAATTTTTTACACGTGCCCACATTTTCAACTCATTTGGATCCCACCATAAACATAAATGCAAAGCATTTTGTTGAAAAAGTTTGTAATTTTTTGTGCTTTGAAACTTACTATTGGTAAATGGGTGTGGTCCTAAATTATAGCACAAAAGCAGGGCTGGCCTGAACGATTTGGAGGCCTAAGCCAAAATCTTCAAATGGGGCCTTTACTTTATCACTTAAATAATATTTAACAAGTGTTTTATATAATAATTTTTTTTTAAAATCCATTATTTGTACTTTTTAATATGAATTTCTTTTTTTTTTTTTTGGGGGAAAATGCTAAAGTTATAATAAATTTTACTACAAAAATTACAAATTAATGTAACAGCAAATGTGATCAGTGACATAAGGCTTACAAAGATGCTAGGGATATTATTAACTTTACAACATGAAACTTATAAAGATATATCATTAATCACAAAAAAAAAAATCATTCAAAAATGTATTTAATAGGTTGCTGAAGTCTACCAATTATACTCATTTTCATATCAAATTATAAAGGTTATATAGTAAAATTTATAGAATTTTTAATATTATCCTATTTGAATTACTTGTGATTAGTGTTACATCTATTTGTAAGACTTATGTATTTAAATTTGTCTTATTTCTAGAAATACTCAATTCTTTGAGCATTCTTAATAATGGAAAAAAAATTTAAACTAATTTTTTTAATACTTCCAATATATATATATATATATATATTTTGGAGGTATTAAAAAAATTAGGGGCCTAAGTGGAGAAAGTATACCATGTTTCGGTAATAGCAACTCAGCATCTGTTTTGGTATTTTTTATCTAATAAATGAGTGATATTTGTTTAAAAAAAACTACATCAGACTATTCCAATAAATTAATCACAATCTTCTATATTATCGGGAAGATAAATTAATCATTTATTGGAGTAGTCTAATGTGGTTTTTTGAAACAGGTGTCACTCATTTATTGGGTAGGAAATATCAAAACAAATGCTGAGTTGGTATTACCGAAACATGATATACTTTCTCACCTAAGTAGCCTAGGCCTAGGGCAAACCCTATACAATAGAGAGTCGTCATAAATTTGTTTCAGCACAAAAGTCAAATCAATTGCTTTTGTACTTGATATTTATATTTCAGTCTATTTTAGGTAATAAAAGTTTTTCTCATATAATTTTTTTGAAATTACAAGAAATGTTAATGATTTTTGTAAGAGTCAACTAATAGGGAGAGGGGAATTTCATAATTTGACAATTATGACCTATTTTGTTAAGAATTGAGTTCATGTTACATTTTGTGTAACTATAAGTAATGTTACACATTCAATATTTTTTAATTGGATGCAAATTTTGACAAATCTACCGTTAACATTATTTTCGTATATTCTCCATGCTTACAAAATTTCATGGTAATCAAAGATTAATAGTCATGTTATCAATCAATTTTTTAAATTCTAGTTTTTCTAGTTTAAAATAATGCATAAAAGATGAGTTTACGCATCAAATAGTAAATAATATCCAATTGACATGAAAATTGGCATGGTTGTTAAGAACATATAAAACATATAATTCAATTTGTGGGATTTTCTAAATATAAATTCTATAACAAGTTATTGGATGGTGTAACATTGCGTCAAGTGTAACTTGAACTCAATCCTTTTATTAATTTTAAAGAAATAAATAAAAATTGATATCTTAAAGGAAAAATTGACATTTCAATTTTTTTTTAATCTCCTCCACTTCACTTCTCCTCCAAATCTCTCCAATTTGAGGGAAATAAAAATGAAGGGTTAGGAGGGATAAGATACCTTTCCAAAATTCCAAATCCCTTCAAACCCTTCCCCTTCCTCTCTTTAAAAAAAGATCCAAGCAAAGTCATTAAACCATACACTTTCCATTCACTCTCCTCTTCTCTCCTCCCCTCCATCTATGCAAGTTGTTACAAGATGCTAGTACCAGTGTACCATTACCAGCGAATTGCTAATATTGCCTTAAAAAAAACAAGCTTTGAGAATTGAACACAAGTTTAATTACTGGAATCTTTGTATAAATTAAATCCATTACAAAATGGGTAGATCATTTATCCACGGTAAGGGTTGTAAACGATCTAAGATTTGCTTAGTACTGAATGTTCAAGCTCGGGTGGAAAACAAATATAAAATGTTCAAGTTTGGTTTGAGCTTGAACCAAGCGTACAAAGTATGTTTGAGCTTGAACTTGTCAAAAGTCCTAAAGTTTGAACTTGGCTTGACTTTGATTGATTCATTAGTCAAGCCTAGCTTAAGATCTAATACAAGTATATTATCAAGTCCACATTAATCATATTATCAAGCCAATTTGGGTTGGACATTTGGTCCCAACCTCCAATTTTTATCAAAGGTTTAGTAAGATATGAGTTTATTATTTAAGATCATATTAAAGTTATTACGAAGCTCATAAACAAGCCTAAGCTCATTTTGTTTTTTTTTTTTTTATCAAGCCCTATTGTTTATGAGCTTGTTCATGAACATTTCTTTTTTTGCTTGGACTTGACTCATTATCAAGTCCATATTAATCATGTTATCAAGCCAATTTGGGTTGGAAATTTGGTCCCAACCTCCAATTTTTTTGTTCATGAACATCATATAATGGCATAATCAACCAATAACACAAGTCAATTTTATCAATTTTATCCCAATTGAACAAAATCCCCAATTTCACAAAGTTTCAAGCCTTAGAATTTCAAAAATTTTCTCAAATCACAAAATTAATCAAATTAATGCATGAGAATCATGTTAATAACATCCAAGAACAAAAACCTATTGAACAAAATTGATTAATAAAAAACTGATTTGAACAAAAATCCCAAAATCCCTAGGTTCAAAATTTTCAATAAAAATGCATGAAAATTGTAATTTTAATGAAAAAGAAGGGGTATTTAGGTCTTACTTGCACTTGAGGACAAAAACCCTTGAGAAATTTAAGGAAGAAAATGACAAAAATGGTTTAGATTGGATTGGTCGAAGAGCAACAGTGAAAAAGTGTTTGAAAAGTTTGAAAAAGTATGAAGAACACGTGAGAAAAGACTTTTTAAAAACACCTTTTGACCTAATTTTGATTGGTCGAAAATAAGTTTCAATTGATCGAAAAACAGATTCGATTGATCCAGCATCAATCAAACACCGATCGAGCCAGGCAGATTGTAACCAAAATTTTTATCGCATTTTTGATCAGTTGAGCAACAGCTTCGATTGGTCGAAAATCTGGAAAACTCAAAATTTTAAAAAACAGAGCAAATTAATGTAGAAACTCCTCAAGTACAGTGTTTTATGAATGAAATGTATGAGTATGAGATTAAAAGTTTTTCAAAAATACTTGAATTCAACCCAGATCTTCCAAAAACAAGTTTTTCAATCAAATTGTCCTAAAAAACACAAACATTAAACACATTTTGCATTAAAATCAAGGAACATGTAATCTTGGAGGGTCACAACAAAATTACACACAATATTATGTACTGAGTTTAGCAAAGACAAACTTGTGTAGTGTGTGCAACTAGCAATAGCTTGAGATATATGTGAGGTGATATGTAGATAGTAATCAATCACAATTTCTACAAAATTCATCACATAAGTTTGAAAGAGACTGTCACCTAAAGAGTTATATGCAATGTTATGAATACCGTTTCGGAGCTCCGTTTCGGTTTGTCCAATGAAACGATATATTTCGGTTTTGCTCAATTCTGGCGTACCGTTTCAGAGTGTTTCGGCGTTTCTTAAAGATAGTATATATATATATATATATCTTATTACTTTTAGAAAAAAAAAAATAAAAGTTATATTTTCATAAATTTATAAAACTTGTTATTTTAAAATTGATTTAATTAATTAACTTTAACAGTTAAGCTACTATTATCTTAATTAAAATACTAATTATTTCTTTTAATGCAACAAAGTGAGAAAAAAATTAAAATAAGGCTGGCAATTCGGCTAAGCACATTGCCCAAGCCAAACCAACCCTATGTCCAACATTTTATTTTTTTTATTATTCTTACTTTTTTCCTCACAAGCCATTTTTTTTTTTAAATTTTTTTCTATCCCCACACATCTTCATATTTGTTTATAATTCCTCGATTTCCACCATTCATCACATCACTTTTCATCTTTACCTCCACTGACTGACTCATAATTATAGCTTTCTAGCTTTCTCTTTATTTCTTCTACTCACACACATAACTTTGTCTAGGTTAATAAGCTTTAACTCTTTGTCTTCTTTCTCTATTTTCCCCTTCTCTCTGATGGAGATCCAAAATTGTTAAGCTTGATTGCATGAGCCATAATATTCTTATAGTTAAGCTACTGCTATTCTACTACAACTCATTGTATGAAGCAAAAGACTACAATGTTTTTGAGCAAAGGAATGGTGGATTGATTTTGGTCTGTTCAGATTCTTCAGTAGATCTAAGTTCAACTTTATCTGCAACAAACCCATACTGGCCGAATCTTGTATTTCGGCCGAAATCAACCGAAATAGCCCAGATCTCTCGAAACACGCCAGAACAGGCCGAAATCTCATTCGAGGTGGAATAGAGGGGCTTGCAATTCCATTTTGCTTGCCGGTACGAGATTTTTCGGCCATTCTGGCCGGCATGGAACGATATCCATAATAGTGGTTACATCATATAACTCTCACATCTTCTAGAAAATAAGCTTGCAATCATGGAAGTTTCTTGTTTTTACCTCATAATGTACACACCAATTTTATTTCAATGTAAAAATATTTAATAAGTCAGATAATGTACGCACCAATTTTATTTCATTTAGAATTTATTATAGTCTAATAATGTACACACTAATTTTAGCTTTAGTCCAAGGCTACACCTTATATTCTTTTTGTGCATATGCTATATTTTCTCGAGTACAAAATCTTATGATATGCACTAAGGTGTTCATAATTAGCTAGTAAATAGTGGTGAGATGGTTATTTATGCTGTATGGCATCCATTCCTCGAACTCATCTGGGCTTGGAACTCCGATGCGAAGGCGCAGCCCATGGGCTCGGCCTCAAGTGTACGACATCCATTCCTCGAACCCACCTGGGCGTGGAACTCTGATGCGAAGGCACGACCCATGGGCCCAGCCTCACCTTGCCCAAAGGCCCAGTATGTGCCCACCCAAGTCGAGGGCCCAGGCTTCACCACAAAGGCACTTGATCGGCAGTACGCCACCGAGCATCGAAGAAAAGTTGACGAGCAAACGCACTATCGCTTGCATGTTCGGCAGAGCTTTACGAAACTTCACTGCCAAGCTATCTGTGGAAGTGGGAACCAAGTTCCGAGGCCACCCACACCTAACCACCCACTAATAACCAACTGTATTGGACCTCACAGCGCATTAACCACGAAACTTCACTGCCGAGCTGTCTGTGGAAGTGAGAACCAAGTTCCAAGGCCATCCACACCTAACCACCCACTTACAACCAACTACATTGGACCTTATATCGAACTAACCGTGGGAGCAATGATAGTCTCTCCATAAATGGGGAGCTATAAATATGAGAGGGGGGAAGGAAGAAGGAGGTTGTTGAAAGATTTAGGAAGAACTGAGAGAATAGGGAGGAAGGAGTGATAGAAAGAGAAAAGCGAGAGAGGGCTTTGTTAAGTCTCGTGACTGAGAATTACCCATAGTAGGAAATCCTCAAACTCATACTATAAATAAGTTGTGAGCCAAGCAAGGTGAGGCCCAACAGCCTTATCTTTGGCACGCACATATTCCTTTCTCATTAAGTTCAAGTCAAAACAATAAAAAACATGTGACTTCAAAATCAAGATCAAGTGAAAAAAAACTATAAACAATTCCCACACAATATGCACTACATAGCTAAAACTAGCAAAGCGTTGTAAAATAAGCTTATCTAAGCTAAACAAGGTACATAAACATGTTATGTAAAAATAATATGGTCAGCCTTGATTACAAATCTAAGAAAAATAATGCAAAATACATTTTTCCTTCCCTTTTATTTATTTATTTTATTTTATATTTATTTTAGAACAAAACAAAAAAAACAACCTATTATGAAATGTATGAATGTAATGCAATGCAGATCCTAAAAGCAAAAGGAAACTAAAACAGCAAAAGAAGAATGGTTACAAAGAATTGAGAGACAAAGCACAAGGACCATGTCTGAAAGACTCAATTAGATTGAGCCTTTTGCATCCAAAACTTTTTAGATGCAGCTCTAGCATTGGAGTTATTATTCATATGAGAATGATAAGAAACTCTAGGATTGGTATAAAGGTTTAAAGTATTTACCAACTCACCAATAAGTATCATAGGATCTTGTGCTTGAGGCATATATACTTTTGGCTTATTTGCTCGCTTTGCAGCTTGCAACTTGAAACAGTTTAGAAGAATATGCCTAGTTTTTCCACAAAAATGACAAACCCATAAAGGTCTATCATGCAAATTATCCTTAGGGAGAGGAGGATTCTTAGGTTTAGACTCTTTAAGATCAATCCTAATCTTTCTAGGAGGCGGTATAACTTCAACTGGTTTGACGATCTCACTCTTGGGGGGGCTCAAAAGAAGGAACAAAATTTGTGGAATGAATTTTAGACACAGAGATGCTATCTTCAAAACCTAGATCAGTTTTGTCTAAGGGAGACTTCTGAATACTCAACATGTGATCAAGTTTAGAACTAGCAGGCCTATTTGATTGTTCTCTAGCAATAAATAATTCTAGTTTCAAGTTCTTAACTTTATCAAGTAACAACATGTTTTCAATCTTCATCTTATTAATTAATTCATTAACAACAAACAATTTCAACAGCAAATTTTTCGTATCAAGTTCAAGAGAAGCAATTTTATTCAAACTTAAGTCAACATTCGTAACAACCTTTGTAGCAATCTTGCAAAGTTTATTATAAGTTTTTTGCAAATCAGCATTCTTAGAGAGTTCCCCATCAGAAGGGTTCTCATCAACCACAACACTTTCATCAACTATAGCAGTAGTTGTGAAAGCAATGAAGTTTCCATTCTCATCACTACCAGACTCATGATCAGAAACTTCATCATCGCTAAGGGTTACAGCCATAACTTTACCCTTTGATCTTAAGAATGTAGGACATTCTGATTTCACATGACCATACCCTTGACAACCAAAACATTGTTGACCCAAAGAATTATTAGAGGTTTGACCTACTTTCTTTTTATATTTTTCAGTATTGTTCATTTTAGTGGGTTCATTCCTTTTAAAATTTCTAGGTTCAGTAGTGTTTTTACCTCTTGCCAATCTGTTGTTGTTCCTAAGAAAGTTTCTAAAATTCTTGGCAAGATATGCAATCTTTATGGAAGAGAGTTCATCATTAAATTCATTATTATCAACATCATCAATTGACTTAAGAGCCATTGATTTGCATTTGTTTGTCTTAGGTAGGTCTAGCTCATAGGACTGGAGAGATCCTACAAGCTCATCAACAGGGATGGAGTCCATGTTCTTGCTTTCAGTAATGACAGTCACTTTCGGTCTAAAGTCCTTAGTCAAGGATCTAAGTATCTTCCTAAATTTCACCCAAATTATAAGGAGAGTTAATAATATCATTCAGTTTAGCATAGAATTCATTAAAGTATTCATCATTTGACATTCTAGTACTTTTAAATCTAGTAGTTAACTGCTGTAGTTTGTTAATCTTAACTACCTTTATGCCTTCATGCACAGTTTGAAGAATATTCTATACAATATGAGCAACCTTAACATTAGAGATTTTCTTGAATTTCTCCATAGATACAGCATTAAAAATAGCATTCATGGCTTTGCTATTAAAAGCGGCTACTTCTTTTTGAGAAGTTGACCATTCGTTTACAGGAGTAGCCGGTTTCTCCCATCCGTATTCAATGGAATTCCAAACTCTCTCATTAATAGATTTCAGGAATGCTTTCATCCTTACTTTCCAGTAGGCATAGTTGTTCTCATCAAAGTGAGGTGGGATTACAAGAGAGTGACTGTGTTCCGTGACAACAGGGGTCAAGGATCAACTCTTAAATCAAAGGATCTAAACACAAGAGCTAACATGCTCTGATACCACTTGTACGTTTTTAGACCCCCTTAAAACACAAGTTGTTTAACCTAGTTATTTAGCCAAGTGATTACTTAGATAAATTATTCAGATCTAGGTTAACACAATCAAATCATATCATGTAAAGCAGTGCGGAAAAATAAAGAACACACGATACGATAACCTAGGAAAACCAAACCAGTAAAAAACCTGGGGAGGATTTAACTTAGCTATCCTCAAGGTAAAATAGATCCACTATGAAAGAATTGAAATTTTTACAATAAGACTTAGATCATTAATATCCTATTGCTATCTCGAGTAGAAAACTTACTACCACGACTATGTGACAGTTCCGAGTCCATGAACTACTTCTTTCCTTGATCTTCTGCATCCACAAGTTCTCCCACTTGTGATATTCTTTAAATTGTTTAAGCAGCAATTGTAACAATCACCAAGCTCTCGACATAAATTTTAATCTTGATAATGCTAAATGTGTATGAAGGTAAACATCTCTAAATCTTGATAACCTTAAGTGTGTATGAAGGTAAACATCTCTAGATCTCACAAGAGATTCAACACACAACACATCAAAGATCTCTAAAACGTAGTTAGAGTTTTTCCTTTTATACTTGGAGTAAAACATAAAACCTTACATGTCAAACTGGGCTTGGGCTGAGTTGGAAATTCTGCAGAAAAAATAATCTGCACAAGGTTCGATCGATCGAGCCTAATTTTCGATCGATCAAGCCTTGTAGATTTAGACAAATAAATCTTGTAATTACTCGATTCCAACTTTACAAATAAACACACTTTGAGAAGCCTAAATCTAGACTCTAAGTTTTGATCATGGTTTGCCAACACAATACCAATTGAAGTTCTAATACATTTGGTTCCTAAAGTCTTAGAACCTAACAAATATTAAACATTTAGCATAAGATTTTGGGACTTGGGAGCATCATTAGCAACTGTGTTAAGATGGAGTGGAGGGCTCGATTATTGTCAACATTAATAGTGTGTTTGGTTGTAAATGAGGGGAAGAGAAAAGAAGAAAAGAGAGAGAAAGAGAGAGAGGGAAAAGATAAGAAAAGAAAATGCTTCCTTTTTACATGTTTGGAAAGAGTGAGGGAAGATAAAAGAAAAGAAAAAAAATGTATTTAATTTAGATATATGTTTTTACCTAAATACCCAAAATAAAAACTAATGTGTTTGTTTTGGTGATGGACAAAATTTAACTTATAGAAGTCATTAGTAGTGAGGCCCCAAAAATTGAAAGCTTTTTACTTGTTTTTTTTTCTCATTTCCACCCAATTTGGATGGATGAGAAAACTAGGCCCAAATGGATGCTCACTCCTTCCACTCTATCTTCATTTCTTTCCTACAATGCCAACCAAACAAGGGAAATTGTCATATCAGCCTAATTTCCTCTCTTTTTTCTTCTCATCCTTCTCCGTTTCCAAATAAAGCATAAGAGAGGAGAGAAAAAAGTAATGCTATAGATACAATTTTTACATGGTTCAATTGACATAATTTTATTAGTTCTCTGAGTTCATTATTGTGTCAACAAAATTTAATTAGATTAAATTTTCACATACTAATAACAATTTACCACATTCGCAAGCTGTGGAATTCTTTTTTTGGGGGAAAAACTCTTTCACGTTCTGTATCTTAGCCACTGTACACAGTGACCGTGAATCAGTGTCTTATTTTGACTGACTGAACCAGCTTTTAGACTGGGCCAACTGGCTGTTGGCTGCGAGCTGGCACCAAAGTCCAGCCCACGTGAAGCACCTTAATAAGCTAAGCCCAATTGATGCGGACTTCTATTTCAACTTGAAATAGGAGACACGTGGAAAGTCAACACTCCTTATGTTCCCACGAGTGTGAGGCGGCAGAATTGAATATATAAAAGGTATGCGTGTGGTGTGCTAAACAGCAGAACACAAACAAAAGGAAAAGGAGGGGCCGCACAGTGAGGAAAAAGTGGGTGCCGTAGAAAAAAAGAAAAAGAAAAAGAAAAAGGATTGCTTGAGAAAGATAACAAAAGGAAATGGAGGTCCCGCACAGTGAGAAAAAAGTGGGTGCCGTGGAAAAAAAGAGCACAGTGAGGAAAAATTGGGTGCCGTGGAAAAAAAGAAAAAGAAAAAGGATTTCTTGAGAAAGATAACAAAAGGAAAAGGAGGCCCCGCACAGTTAGAAAAAAGTGGGTGCCGTGGAAAAAAAGGAAAAAGAAAAAGGATTTGTTTGAGAACGATCATTTGTGTGTGTGTGTGTGTGTGTGTGTGTGTGTGTGTGAGGGTAAAGAAAAATAAGAGGGATTTTTTTTTTAGTCAAAAGGTATACATAAGAATTATTGTAATTGATTTGATAATAGTTAAATTATTTGGAGTTTGTTTCGTAGTTTTTTCTTTCAAAAAAATTATTCCACATAAATATTTGTGTACTTGTGTATGGTTTTTATTTTAAATTGATAGTTTTTTTGATAATATTATTTAGCCCCAACACTGATGACTTGCAATAATTGCACAAGACAAGGCATCAAAGGAGACTTTGAGGAGATATTATTATCTCTCAAGTGACAGCGAATAGTTTTCCCCGCTGATGAGTTTACTAAAAAAATCTATAGACTAATATCCTAATGCTACTCATATTTCCTACAAAATGGCGTAGAGCCTAAAGGTATCATCACAAGCCTTTTAAATTTGATTCCATAAGATCTCTCAAATTTTTTTTTTTTTTTGATTCCATATAAAAAATATATAGATTAACTTGCAAGTGATATGGGTTCAGTTCGAGCTACAAAGCCCCATGCAGTATGTGTTCCATTCCCAGCACAAGGCCATGTAACACCCATGATGCGATTAGCCAAGCTCCTACACTCAAGGGGCTTCCATATAACCTTTGTAAACACTGAGTACAACCACAGACGCTTAATCCGATCCAAAGGGCTTGACTACATAAAGGGGCTACCTGATTTCCAGTTTGAAACAATACCAGATGGGTTGCCACCATCGGACCGTGATGCAACTCAGCACGTTCCAAGCTTAGTGGATGCCACCAGAAAGAACTGTTTGGTCCCTTTCAAAGAGCTAGTGCTTAAGCTCAACTCATCCTCTGAAGTACCTTTGGTTACTTGCATAGTTTCTGATGGCCTCATGAGTTTTGCTATTAAAGCTGGAGAAGAATTAGGCATCCCAGAGGTTCAGTTTTGGACTGCCTCAGCTTGTGGCTACATGGCACATCTCAACTTCACTGAACTCATCAAAAGAGGCATTCTTCCTTTCAAAGGTACTTTGAGCAATTTTTGTTTTTGTTAGAATAATTGTTAAAAGATAAAATTCATATTTTTCTAACCACACCAATGGTACTCATCAGATGACTATAAACAACTTTATTAATTGAACTGTAACTCAGATGGTAGCATGGGGTTACTGAGCATATCTATCACTTATCATTCTAAGCTTAAATAGCTTAATGAGCATATATACTAAGTCCCCCCCTGTTCATAAGTTTCTCATTTACTCTCTTTGTCAAGTGCAATGTAAGTAGCCATCCAGCCTGAAGTTGTTCATAAGACTTTAATTAAAAATTTTAAACCTGGAAAATATTGGTGAGTTCGCAATAGCCAAATGAGACTGAGATCTCATCAACCAATATTTTCCCATAATTAATTGATAATAAATTTTTATTATATTTTATAAGATTCTGTTTGGCAGGGGCGGAACTACCCTTGGACCGGGGGCAATGGGCCCCCTACATTTATAAAAAAAAAAATTATTATATATGTGTGTATTAATTTTAGTAATTTTGTTTTATAAAATTACATTTTATTTCCCTTTAACAATATCACTGGATCTTTTAAGAGTAATGTTATACTCATAAACTTTTCTATAACATTTTTACAAACTTTTTAGGTAGCAAATTTTTATTGGTTCTTATATGGGTACACCATTTACATTATTTTTTTACTTACTAATAACCACTTATTACCTAAGTAATTTATAAAAAAACTTGTAGCTCTAGTATTTTCATGAGCATAAAAAAATTTATAGATGTAAAATCTAAAACAAAATATTCAAAGCCAATTAAACTAAATTACCAATAAAACTAAAAACAAAATTAAGCTTAATTAACTAATTTTATCCAAAATAAATAACTTTGCCCTTTAAAAAATTCTAAACAAAAATAATTTTGTTCTTAATTACAAAAAAAAAAAAAAAAAACTTAGTAACTTATAAGTAACAGAATTAGAGGTTGAAATCACTACATACAGCCAACAGTAAAACCACTCCCTTAACTCAAAGTTTTGGCTCTGTCCCTGTTGTTTGGGTTTTTTTTTTTTTTTTTTTTTTTAAAGGTGAATTATCCAAATTATCCATGGTCATTATATAAAATTATAGCCTTTTCTGATTTAATTCTAAATTTTGGAAAAAAAAAATCTGCATTTAGCACTTTGTATACTGTTAAATTCATAAAGTACTGTCATAAAGTATAATCTTAATTGTGAAATAAATGCTCTTAATTTTATGTTAAATTTTTGAACCCTCACCCGTCTCAATATTTCTCTTTGCCAAAAACAACTCCTCCCTTTTCTCTCAATCTCGAATATCGATTTAATGTGGTGTCATTGCTGATCATCTCACAGAATAATAGTAGCTCTAAAGCAGTGTAGCTTTGTAGTTTGTCAAATACTCTAAATGTTATATTTCTTTCTAGTTACAGTTCTTTATAATCCCAAAAGTTCTACAACAAAACCCTACAACTAAAACCCTACAACTAAAACTCCACTTCCTACAACAAAATCAAACAAATACATGATTTTTTTTAGTGGATTGCTATATTTCATGAACGCAGCTTCTTTTATAAGAGGAAAAATTATCTTATAAAATTGCCTTATGTAATGCTCATTTCATAATAACATGAGGTCTTTTTTTTTTTTTTTTTTTTCAATAATTAAATAACATGGGATCTCATAAATGTGTGAGGTCCATCAAATATAGAAGTGGTGTACTGTTCCATAAGAGAGATATTCTCTCTTGTCAAAGAGTCGGAGTAATTTGTCCAACAGTTTGGATAGTAAATACTTCTCATAATTTTTTTTTTTTTTTTGGGGGTTGCAAAATAACTTAACTACTTGTTATGTCAAAGTCAAGTCCACAAAATTAGAAATAATAACATGTCTATTTTACAAAAGCGATCTTTGTATAGGAAGTGGCATTACATGCATACAAAATTGTGTATCTACCCTCTCATATGGGGTGAGTCCCACCCCATTTAAGAGAGTAGATACATACATGTATGATGTATTGAATACATACGATACTCACACCATTAGGAATAGCAACGGGCTGGGTTTTTTCATACCCAAACTCAACCTGCGGGTTTGGCCCCAAAATCTGGACCCGGCCCGTTTAATAAACGGTTTTTTTTATGCAAGTCTAGACCCCGCTTGTAGGCCCCACCCAGCCTATGCCACTTCAGGGCCCAATCCGTGGCCCAATAAAAAAAAAAAAAAAAGTTTGCTTGAAGCCCTAAACCTCCACAAACAGACCTAAATTAGAAACCCAAAAACAAAAACCCCAAAATCATGTTCATCAACCTAGATCAGAAACCCAAAAACAAAAACCCCAAGATCAAGTTCTTCAATCGGACTAGAGTTGCCACCAAAACCCCAAACACAAACACAAAAATTTTAGAATTTTTGTTTTCCCTTTCGAAATCACAAACACAAACACAGAAATTTTAGACTCACTATTGACACTATTTTATTATTAATCGTTAACAACTTATAGCATCAACAATTTATGAGAAATGTTGTGATTCTAGACTTATTGTTTTATATTTCTTTTGTTACAGATGAAAGCTTTAAAGATGATGGAACACTTGACAAACCAATAAATTGGATCCCGGGAATGAAAAACATCCGACTCAAGGACCTCCCTACCTTTATTAGAATCACTGACATTACTGAAACAGTGTTTGATTTTCAGGGATCAGAAGCACAAAATTGCTTAAATTCTTCCGCGATCATCTTCAATACATTCGAGGAGTTTGAACATGAAGTCCTAGAAGCAATTTTAGCCAAATTCCCTCATGTTTACAATATAGGCCCACTTCACTTATTAGGTCGGCATGTACCTGAGAGCCATTTCATGTCTCAAAGTTCAAGCCTATGGAAAGAAGACTCCAAATGTCTCCAATGGCTTGATAAAAGGGAACCCAACTCAGTTGTGTATGTAAATTTTGGAAGCGTAACTGTGATGTCAAACCAACACTTGAAAGAGTTTGCATGGGGTCTTGCGAATAGCAAGCACACATTTTTGTGGATAGTTAGGCCTGATTTGGTAATGGGAGATTCAACAATCTTGCCTAAAGAATTTTTTGAGGAGACTAAGGATAGGGGATTGCTAACAAGTTGGTGCCCCCAAGATAAAGTGCTAGCACACCCATCCATAGGGGTTTTCCTAACACATTGTGGTTGGAATTCTACATTAGAAAGTGTATCTGCTGGCGTGCCTATTATTTGTTGGCCTTTCTTTGCCGAGCAACAGACAAATTGTCGGTATGCTTGTACCACTTGGGAGATTGGTGTAGAGGTTAACGAGGATGTTAAACGCCATGAGATTGAAGCACTTGTTAAGGAAATGATGGAAGGGGAAAAGGGACATGCCATGAGGCAAAAAGCTAAGGAATGGAAGAAGAAAGCAATGGAAGCAACTGATTTTGAAGGATCATCATATAAGAACTTTGAAAGATTAATTAAGGAGGCTCTCCTCGTTGGTGAGTGAAGAGTCAAACTGTCATGTGACAAAGCTATACTCTTATGTTTACATTTATAATAATACCATCAGATCATATTTCCCCATTGGTGTGGTAGAACAGAACATGAGTTCAGCTAATTAATTTTTATTAGGTAATTTTTTGAAGATTATAATTTAAAGTTTTATTTCCTTAATTTTAGATGTTTTCATAAATATTTTATGGTATTGTTAACCTCAATTTTTTTAATAAAATTAAATAAATAAATTAAATAATGTTTAAAAAGTAAATCCAAACTTCAAATATATTAGTGAAGTTGGTAATTAAGTAAATAAACAATGAATGTCATAGCCAAATCTAAAACAATATGTGATCTTTTTGTTTTTATAGGGTAAATGGGCATTTGCCCCTAATTTACAAACAATGCAGCAAAATCCTCATGTTTTGAAACTATTTAGTAAAATGTCATTGTTTTTAAACTCAATCTTAACAAAATCAAGTTATATGTATATTTTTAAGTGGAAGTTTTACTTAAATTTTCAAAAACATTTAAGTGGTAAAATATGCATAGCTAATGTTCCACTTGTAACTCAGTTTTCAAAAATATGAGCATTTTACTAAATAGTTTCAAAATAGGGGCATTTTGTTGCATAGTTTGTAAATTAGGGCCAAATGCCCATTTCCCTCCCTTTTATGTATCAAGTACTACTGGAAACAATTCGTGTAGCTCTGGAGATAGTAAAATATTTGCACCTATATGTGCAAAAATTTCTGTTTATTTTAGTATAAGAATTTACTTTTTTTATTTTGCATAACCACTTTTCAAAAACACCAACATTAAATTATTCATTCTACTATTTATTTTATTCAAATACTATTTCTTCATCTAATATTTTACTAATATTTTTGTCAAATCATCTCTTTCACTCTAATCTCTACTCTAAAGTCACAACACCACTCACAACTCCTATCCTCTCTCTTTCTCAACCATAAACCCACCAATATGCAAACTCAAATTTTCAAGCCAAACAAAAAACACCATAGACAAAATCCCAACTGCCATCACCACCCTCAACCACCTTGCCGCCACCACAAACCCTTATACTACATCACAACACAACACCAATTTCACCCATCCATCACCAAAAACCACTATAGTTGCCACTTAACAAAAGCCCATTACCCAGTACCTAAGCCACCAAAAACACCCATTCATATGCCCACAGATCTCAACTTGACATAAAAGAACCCAAGATCTAGTGAATTTGAGACCTAAACCAACATGCCACCAACACCACACCAAAATCTAGCTCATTTGTCATGGCAGAGGTCACATTAGAGATCCCCAAAGCGCACTGCTGGAAGGACCGATATGACACCAATCTCTTAGTATTGCATGTCACTGTTGAATTTGATTAAGGCATGTTGGTTGGGAAAATTTTTGACTAGAGCTGTAACAACCTTCCCATGTCTCATTGGAGTCACCTCTGTGTTGTGGTGAAAAGTGAATCATTGAAGACACAAGTAGTGAGAGAGGGGAATCAATGCTGAGAGAGAACTACAGGAGAAGGTTGAAGAAATAGAAACTGAGAGATGTTGACACTGTATTTTGTTTGACCTCGATTTCCATGCCAAAATGTCAATTTGAGCTTTGAAATCCAAAAATAAAAAATAAAATAAAAAACATTTCTAACGTGGAAAAATAAGGAATATTACATGAAATAAATTGATTTGTCCTAATTAGGTGTTGGATAAATTATTTCAATGGTTCGAGAGCCCAAAATCCCAAAATTTCCTCATTTTAATTAACTAAATTTGATTGAGTTTGACTAAGTTGTTCAACAATAAATTAGCTCCAAATTCATCTAACCACCAAATTCCAATTAACTTTAACCTAATCATCATTTCAAATTATTTGACTTATTTTAACTAAATTTGACCAACCCTAATTGAGGTTTAGTCAATATTTGACCAAAATTTCAACCATTCTATTGTAATAAATTTGTGATCATGTTAAAGATCATGAAATTCTCTTTAAAATGATAGTTTACAGGCCTAAATTGTAGTTGAAACGAGAAAGATATTACGAAAATGTTGAATCTTTGATAATAAAAAAACAGCCATTTTTGTAATGTTTGATTATAGTTTAATCTCGATTAAATTATAATCAAACGACCACAAATTGATTCAAGTGAGGAGTCATTGAAAATGTCTCGTGGTGAACTTCAATTTAACATGGATGACAAAAACCCCACTTGAATTAAAAGAATATAAAAAAAAAGTGGAAGCTTTATGCAAAATAATGATTTTATCACCATTTTCCGAAGCCTCCAACTTGCTAAATCAGAGTATTGGGACAATAAAACAAACATATTTACAAAATAGGCATCAAAATCCTTCCAATGACACTTTTTTTTGGGGACCAATAGTTGTTTTTTTTGGGGCGTCTTCACACAAACAACTGTTTTGTTCAGCCATAATTTATGCAAAAATCCAGAATATCATTGAATTAGGATCAATTATGTATGTCAAAGAAAAAATGGCTCAACAATATCATTTTTGGATTGAGAGATATCACATGCACAATATAGGCAAAAATCAGCTTTGCAAATTTCTACGCTGAAACACCCTTCTTCCAACTGGATCTTCCTGACCGCTACTCTAAATTGAATAATGCTGGAACCTTTAGAATGTGGAATGCAAGAACTTTTTAAGGATTGCAAGAACACAAAAATCCAAGTTCTAGAAGACCTCCAAACAGCTGCTCAAAGATAAGATCCGAAAGAGTAGAAAAATGAGTTGGCCAGCAGACCCGGCCCACCCCTGCCATATGCCTGGCTTATGGTAGGGTTGATCCTAATGGCCAACCCATTTTCCTTTAAATATTTCCCCCTTTCCCCATTTATTTGATCATCAATCTTTACCCATCATCAAATATCATCTTTTTTTAATCTAATCCTAAGATTCCAAATCCTCTTTTCCTAAAATTTCCAGCACTAAATTACGGCCTCTTTAGCCTTCTAATCACCCCTAAAGTAAGCCTCTTACCGCCTTTTATTGCTTTATTAGTCTAGATTTCCATTTAAGTAAATAAATTTCATATTTTTCTTTACTTTATGTTTCTTTTTTTGTTTTTTTTTTTTGTTTTTGTTTTTGTTTTTTTGTTTAGAGAATACTTAATGTATGCTATGTGAGTAGTATATTATCTCTATGCTTCTAAGCTTATTAGATTAATGTATTAACTATACTCTTATATTATTGCTTCCATATATGCCTATATTCTCACATACACCTTGATGTACACAATCATATATTGATAGATCCATGGGTATAGAGTTTTAACCATGGTGTGGATCTATGCTTTTTGGGAATAAATTTATCTATATTGATCTTTGTATACTTTTAGTTTATATATTCAAGCTCTATGTGTTTAAATATTTAGATCTTGATATTGAGATATATGCACCTATTATTTATTTATTTAAGTCCTTTGATCTTTATATTCATATGTATATAGCTATATGGATATTGAACTAATGTTATAGAGTAAATGAATGTGTGATTTTTATCTCCTTTCCCCACACACACACACACCACACATAAGGATGGCAATGGGGCGGGGCGGGGCCGAAGAATGGGATCTTCATCCCTGCCCCGCATGACAGGGAAAACTTTCTCACCCCATCCCCGCCCCTTGGGGCCTTGCAAAGTCCCGTCCCACCTCGTAAAACTCTACTTTTTGTTTATTTACCCTACAATTAGTACAATTTTTTTTAATGAAACCTATTTCATTAATAAAAATATACTTGAAATTATAACTAAATTTATCCCATCAAATCAAATCAATTTTTAGAAAAAAAATTGAATATTATATCCTAGCGTTAATCATAAAGGTAAAAAAAAAAAAAAAAAAAAAAACTCAGTATAACACATAACAAGATAAAGGCAGAGAACCACATTGGGGAGAATAAAATAAGCTAATATTAATATGTTATTTAGATAGTAAGGTTTTAGAGTATGAAAATTTCAATTATAATCCTTAGCAATGCGGGCGGGGTGTGGACAAGGAGGGGCGGGTTTAAAAAGTCTAAACCCATCCCCGTCCCGGGCTGTGGTGTAGGTCTAAAATCTTGCCCCATCACTTTTGCGGGGCGGGGAAAACCCGTGTAGGGCGAAACGGGGGAGGGGCGGGTTAAGCAGGGTGGGGAAAAATTGCCATTCCTAAGGTCCACACACACACACACACACACACATATATATATATATATTTATTTATTTATTTGAACTTTTGTAATCCTTGAATGATTTCTCAAGGGTGGAAGTGTTGATACGCTAGCTTTTTAGTTATCATCACAAACACAATCCCACCAAAAAAATAAATGGCTTGGTCCAAAGGAACTCTCTAAAAAAAGTGCTTTCAAAAGGCTTTTATTAAATTGTTTTACAAAATGCTTTTCAAAAAGCTTTCCTAAAGCTTTGCTTTAAAATTTGTTATCAAAAGGTTGTTCAAGTTGATTTCTAAATAAAACTCTAAAAACATATTTTAAAACTAAATCATTTGATAGATGTATTTTCTAAATGAAGTCTCAAGAGCCCTAAAATTTGGATTTCTTCAAAAATACTTTAAAAAGCCATGAAATTTGGCCATGAAAAGAATTTTTACTACAAAAATCCATGGAAATGTATTCTTAAAAAAAAAAAAAAAAAACCCCATTTTCAAAAATGCTATAGATTTAATCTTGAAAATATTGTTGAAAGTAAATAAAACAAATGGGTTCTTGTTAGTTCAACTGATAAAGTCTTTAATAGTTAAATAAGAGATTTGAGGTTCAATTTCCATATACACCAAAAACTGATTGGTGTCTCGGTCTGATGATAGCTAACGGACGTCATAAGTTAAAACTAAAAAAAATAATAATAATAAAGTAAATGAAACATTACCCAAAAAAAAAAAAAAAAAAAAAGTAAACGAAACATTACCTTTCCAATTGCTCACCATAGTGATTGAGAATTAAATGCAACATATGACCAAAAACCACGCAAACAACACTAAAGAAAAGCTAAGGTGTTGTTTGGTTATTAATATCGTTTTTTTTTTTTTTTTTTTTTTTGCGTGCTAAGAAAATGTGAGAATATATTAATTAATGATTACAAAGTTTCTATTGTTTAGGGGGGAGAGGCCTTTGTCCAATGGCTAGTTCCCTTGGACACATTGAGAGGTGAACACGTGTCCAGTTTTGGACACATGTCTCGATGCCCAACCCTGTTTAGGGAGCTGAGTGAGAACAAAGTAACAAGTTGAATCAATGAAAATTAACGCTTCTATTGGCTTTAATTGAGTTCTGTATTAATTTCTTTGAAACAATACCTTTTGGAAAATATTTACTCCAATCTTACTATTTCACTTTATGTTCCACTTCCACCAATCGCCTCTTTGTTTTGTAAAATGTAGTTAGAATTTCGCTCACTATTGGTAGGACTTGAAAAGTAGTTAGAATTTCTCTGCTATTAGGGCTAGAATCTCAGTTCTAGAGGTTCTATAATATGTCCTGGTTAATATATTTATATACAATTAAGACTAGATTACCTCGATCCAACTACAAAAACCTTACCTCTCCCCACTTTTCGGTTCTTTGAACAGTTCGATTTCAAAACCAATAGAAGTGTTAATTTTCCAGGATTAAGAAATACCATAAAATACCTATTTTTCCCCTTAGTTCCCAATTAAGCATTCCTAAATTTTGGTAAATTGGGGGAATCAAATCAATTAAGGGTAAAATAAACAAGTCTAAGTTCAGCCTGTTTTGTATTGTGTCTGTTCATGAACAATTTATTTTTTTGGGTTTAGGTTGTTTACTATACAAGCCTAAAACTAAGACTCAAATTTGGCTTGTTTATAAATAAACAAACATGATTTAGCTTTTGTATTAACAAATATGAACGAGTATGTATGAGCCTAAAACACAAATTTGTTTGAATTCTTGCTTGTCAAAAAGTCTAAAGTTTGAGCTTGGCTTAGTTTTATTAGTCAAGCTGAGCTTGAGTTCAATATCAAGGTTTTGAGCTTGAGATCCAACACAAGAATTATCATACTCATATGAAGCTTATTACCATGCTCATAAATAAGTCTAGGCTCAACTTATTTTGTATCGAGCCCAAATGTTCACGATCCTGTTCATGAACAAATTTTTTTTTTTTTTTTCTTTTTGGGCTCAACTCATTTATTAAACTAGCTTATAACTAAGGCTCAAACTTAGTTTGTGTATAAATAAATAAACATGGACGGGTTTTTTTATTTATTTATTATTAAGTTAAGCCTGAGCTGTTTATGAATGACATGGTTCATTTACAACCCTACTTCTTCCACGACTTATTGAAGTGGTTGACTACGAGTAGTAGAAAAAAAAGTGGTGAGTTTATGTAAAAGTGACTTTTTCTCAGTCACAGTTAACCACTTCCTCAAGTTGTGAGAAAAGTTATAGTCTTAGATTTAATGAAAGGATGGCTATTTGAACACCTTTTGTTCATCTGCTGTGACATCCTCACCGTGACAAAGATCTGGTCGGCAGAAAATTGGAAAAGAAGAAAAAAGGGAGGTGGTGAAGAAAATAAGAGAGTGAAAGAAAATAAATTTACTATAACTTTTATCAACTACCTAATAAATTTTTGGCAATGAATATGATTGGACCTCCTAATAAATATTTTTATTTTTTTTGTGATTGATAAAACATATCACTCATATAAAATAGAGAAGTACTACGTTCATAACATTTTCACAACACTTTTACAATAAATCATACGTGATAAGTTGTTATTAATTTTAATTTAAACTTACAGCTAAAATCACTTTTTTTTCTTTTTCTTCTACTAATAACAACCAGTCACTTATAATTTATTGTGAAAGTGTTGTAAAAATATTGCGAACATAGTATTCCTCTATAAAAGAAAAAAACATTAAAAATTATCTTCATTTAATGTATAACCAATGGTTGGTTTTCTCTAAGTGGGAGTTCTAGAGTGTAGAACTTATAGTCTTCCACACATAGAAGCTAGAAAATCACTTGCCCTCTCCTTTTCTCTACAACAAAACAAACTGAAATAAACAGATAAAAACAAAAAAATCTCAAACCTTATTTTTTGGAAAGTATTGCTGCAAATTTTGCCACAAACCATATTTAAAGCATTAAAAGTAATTTTTTTTAAAGCTTCTTCTTCTTTATAGTTGTGTTGGACCTTCTTCTCCGTTCCTTTTAGAGTTGTGTTAAATAAAAAAAAAAAAAAAAAAAACTTCTCTCTCTCTCTCTCTCTCTCACTTTGCTAGTTTTTATAGGTGAAAACTAGCTTTACTTTGTGTTTGTTTAATATACCCTTGGTAGAGGTAGAAGAGAAAAAAAGAAATCAGTGTTTTATCTTGATAAAATAGAGTTAGTCAGTCACTTTTGTTTAGCTTAGCTTTAAGTTTTTACATGGTCCATATTTATTTTAATTATCATTAGTTTGGGGGTGGTGTAGCTTGGGTTTTATGAGAGGAAAAAAATTATAATATAGGTGGTCACGTTTTTTATTAGATAGAACTTCGCTTTTTTATTTTATTTTATTGACAGTAGTATAGGTGTTGCTTTATTGATATATCATATACTAGTTGTTAACAAATTAAAAAAATAATTTTTGTGAAAAAAAATCATATATATATATATAATTACTAATTAATAAATATAACATTTTTAAAAAATATTAAGTGAATTAACTATATTATCAATTTAAAAAGAGATGTCAGATATTTAATTAGTAATTTTGCATCTAAACAAGTAATTATATAAAAATTATTATTATTTAATTAATATTTAAATAGATTGAGAGTCTCATGATTTGCCCCAGCCCCATGGAAACCTGATAATAATTCAAAAATGCAATTTTCATTAGTAGAATAGAGAATGTAGAAGGTGACTTCTCTTGACTTTCGTTTCTGGAGTTTAATAGGGACACCCGAGCTCGTGTCCTGTCCACATATTGTTGGTCCAATTGTTATTTATTTATTTATTTATTTTTTCAGACAACATCATCATTGCAAGATAATGAAATCTCTTATACGATTCCTATCCTTTTTCTAATCTATATTTTCTTTTAATAATTGTAATGTGTAAACACAACATATTTATACACACATAAATTGTAAACCCTGATAGGCTAAAAACATAGACCCATTATGATGAATTAATTGATTAATTAGTTAAATTTATTAATTAATCAAATTAACATGCAAACGCGTGGTAGCAAAAACAAATCACCAATTAAACTAAGTATGCAGCGGAAAATAAATTGACACGGTAATTTTTTTACAAATGGGGAAAACCTACATGAGAAAACCCCACTGGGTGATTTTAAGGTCATCACTCCCGAGAATCCACTATTATCACAACAAGTGGTTATAAGTAAATAAATCCCAGTACCTTATACCAACCTACAGTTGAACCCTTACCCCAATACCCAGTTGGACTTGTTCTGTAGTGACAATCTCTCCTTGTAATGCATGGCTTCCAGTACGTGATTAACCAATTGCGCGGCTCTTAGTACGCGACTTCAATCACCAACTAGAGAAGGTTGTTGGCTGCAAAGTTCTTCAGTTCATCACACGATGAAGATTGAGAAGATGCTTGGTCACAAAACCCTACGGTGCACAAACACTGCAACTTCTTCACAAGAAAGATGAATTAGGGCAAATTCTATCTCCGGTCACAATTTGCTTGAACAAAGTTTACTCAACACTTGTGCAACTTGTGTCCACCTTTGACGGCCCTTAAAATAATCCTTTTATATGTCTAGAGTTGTGAGAAAAGAAAACCTAAACATACAATCACGGATTGAATGAAAAACAGATAAGAAATTCTGAATGTCATAAACCTCGACAAATGCTTATCTGTCGAGCTGCTGTCGAGCCACGGGTTTCAATAACTTTTCAAGGCTCGATGGATGGCTGGCTGTCGAGGTTTAATGAACAACACTTTCTGCACTTGAATCTTGGCCAGACTTGCATGGTTTTAATACTTGATCTTGAAACAAGTTTCTTGAAGTATTAAACATATCATAAATCTACCAAAATGCAAGTAAAGTGCGTTTTGTCAAAGGATTAGCCAATTATATAAAGTAGTGACATATGTTCTTAACAAGTGAATCACATATGTCCTAACAATCTCCTCCTTTGGCAATCTGTGACAAAACCACAACAAACAAATGAGATATGAGAGAAGTCATAAATCACTCAACTCATATTTACTTGTTGAATACAATAAAATCTATCCTAACTCAAACTCTTGAAAAACTTTGCAAGAAGAGAGTCTATAGCAAGAAAGACTTTGACAACCTGTATTTCTGAAACACTTTAAACAAAACTCATTAAGGTATCTTTGTGTGAAACAGAAATAATAGATTGCATACAATCTATAAGAAGCATATGCATAAAGAGAGAAAAGAAACAACACATGTAAGGATAGGTGAAAGAACATACATCAATTTAAAAAGAATATAATTACAATGTATGTCAAAATGGTCACAAGACCAATATACAAGATATGATGTATCTGAAATAGAAATAAAAGAAAAAAAATACATCAAGTCCTTACTACATCAAATCTCCTATACTAACTCTCCCCCTAAGTATGACTACTCTCACAACCAAAACTACTTCCCCTTTTTGTCACGGATGACAAAAGGTAAGAGTGTCAAGTAGACATCTCATCAGAGCTGGAAGAGCTAGCATCTCCATCCTCATCATCATTGTCGTCGTCATCCTCGAATGCCTTAGATGCCTCGGGAGGAGGAGAAGGAGACTCCACAAAGCCACCCTGCTGTTTAGCAATACGGCCGACCCTGGTGTTCACTTGACATAACTCATCAGTGAGAGTGTTAAGGTGAGCATCCATGTGCTGAAGCTGCGCCATGATCATGTCCAGAGTCACACCTCCTGCTGAAGTAGAGGGAGCGGAGGTGGATGGAGTTGAAAGAGTGGGAGGAGCTGCCGTATTGGACTGCCTCAATCAAAACTGTGCCTTGCTCCGTTTAACGATAGCGTAGTCAGTGGCACACATAAAGGGGAGGTGGTCGGAAATGGGAAATGGAACAGAAAAATGGTGTAAGATCCTCATGATAGCTGAAGGGAAGATGAGCTTATTACGGGTCGCTGTATCCCTATAGACATCAATGATAGAAAAAATGAAATGTGAGGGAAAATCTATAGTGAGATGCTTTAACAAAGAAAGCAAAAATCGAGCAGAAGCTCTGTGATAGAGTTATAATGAGAAAAATGGTGCAAAACAAAAGTATCACCATGTTCATGAATCTAGGACCTTTAGCAAAGGTCAAACATGGAGTAAACTAACGATCACCCCAATTAGAAGGGTGCTCGAAAAAAGTAGAAATCATCTCGTCTTTGGACACAGTCCTCAGATGCTTATAACCGGGGTAGTCAGGATGCTCTACCCTCGGGACATGGAACACCTCGGATACAATATCCGGTGTGACCACTATGCACGTACCTCAAACGTGAGTATGAAAAAGAGGTACAGAATTATCCAGTCCATGCATGTTGGAGTAGAACTCCTAGATCAGCATGGAAGGACAGGTGACCAGGATGTCACACAGTGACTCCCAACCTTAATTGCAAATGACAGTGGGTAGGTCAGTATCGGAGAAGTCCGACAAGATGACTCGGCGTTCCAAATGAATGCCTCATCTAGAGAAGTTCTCCGAGAAGTCCTTTCGGGCATCCTTATCATGGAATCGAATAGAAGAGGGCGTAGGATCAGAAGACGAAAATGCCCCAGAACGAAGAGGGTTTCGGGACAAAGCAGACTTACAGTTCGGTGCCATTGACGCACTAATGTAAACTAGAGAGTGGGGGGGAAGAAAGAAACACTTAGAAAAGTCCCAAAAACAGTTCAAATATATAAAAATATATTGAATGTAAAGGACGTATGCATGAAAATGCATGAGCATGTGACGTGCAAAAATAATTGCATCATGGGCTTAGCCCAATCCAATCCTACCAGCACATAATCAATTGCACACATTTAAATGCATGACAATATTGTTATAATGCTCATGAGATGCAATGCATGAAGTTTTTAAGATCAAATCTTCAAAACCCATCCCAAAAATTTCACAAAAACCTCTTTGATTTTGAAAAAACCCTAAATTTTGCAGAAATTCCAAAAACTTAGGTTACAAAGCATGAAATGCATGAATATGAGAGATTTAGACACTTACCAAGTGAAGAAGAACTTGATTAAGGCCGAAAATCTCTTGGGAATGAAGTTTAGAGTGAGAGAGAGAAGTTTAGGAGGTGAATAGACACGGACAAATCGAGAGAAATCGAGAAAATGAAGATTGGATTGCGCTGAAACCTACATATAAGTGTTTAGTAATTCTCGACAGATAGAGGTGTCGAGAGAGGTGTCGAGCTTTAAAAGCTTCGACAGATGCAGCTATCAAGAGGTTTCCAGAGGTGTCCACAACAAAAAAAGCTTAATGGATCAAGGAGGTATCGAGGAGCTATCGAGGGGACAGGAACTTTCTCGATCGATCCACCTAGCTGTCTAGAGGTGTCAAGATTGCAATAAAAAGCAACTAAAGAGCTCGATAGATAAGCTAGGTATCGAGAGGTGTCGAGATTGCTTAAAAACAATTTTTGAAGAAGAGAAAAACACAAATATGAATGCAATTAAGGATGCAACTCAACCAAGGATCCAAACAACATTTTGAATTCTCAAAATCATCTTTCAACCAAAAAATTAAGCACATAGATCCCAAAAACACACACACACACACACACACACACACACACACCACACACACTAAACAAGTCTAACCAATTTTATATTTTAAAAACAAGTTAAGACAGTTTAGTGAGCATACATTAACACATGTAATCCTTGTGATGGCCAAATCACATTGTACCTGCACATGTATCAAGAGTAGCAAAGAATATTGTGTGTTGTGTGTAAAAAACATCGCAAGATTGTATAAGTGTATACATGTTGTGATGATTTGAGATATGAGAAAATCATTTTAACTCACACACAATCATAACTGTTTGATGGGGACTATCACCTTCGAGGTATATCATATAACTCTCACATCTCCTAGAATACACGCTTGTAATCATATATAAACCATTTTGATCTTTTTGCTTTTATTTCTTTGCATATTTTTCTTTTTAAGCAAATCATGCATGGACATATAAGAGATAGAAAAGAAATACCCAATGATGTTAAGTATTTGACATTCCAATTTTGCTATGCCGAAGCACACAAATGTCATTTCATGATTGGCAGACAACAGTGGTGAGATGGTTATTTATATATTTCTCTTATGATTTTCTAATCATTCCCGTCAAAAAGAGTGATATGAGTGTTAAGTACAAGAGATTACTTAATTTTACTCATCACAAACAAGAGCCACAAAGCTCACTTACTTAGTTATGCATGGAGATGCTCATCTAAGTTACAAAAGAGACAAAGTTTAGAAAATTTTGTTTCAATGGCCATCCAAGGTACACAAGTACCAAAGTACACAAATACACACTGTTTTTGTATTTTTTTGATTTTTCAATTTATTTTATTTTATTTTATTTTATTTTTATATCAAAAACAAAATAAACAAAACTGAAAACAAACAAAAACATGTTAAACAAAGCAAGGCATAAAAACTAGACTGACTCAAAACTTGAAAGCAAAACACACAAGTAATGCAAACAAAAGCAAGAAAGGAGAGAGAGAAGAAGTGACAAAATCACTTGGAGCCCTTTTTCTTTCATACCTTGGAAGAACCTTTCCATCTAGCAAGTTCGAAAGGAACATGATGGCTTTGAGAAGATCTCCAAGAAGAGCAAACGAGGATGGAAACTGATTTTGGTTTCCCGATGCGATCATGCCATTGCTCTGTTGAGTGGCTAAACACTTATAGCAATTTGATCGAGTATGACCGGCTGCTCCACAGTGATGACAGAGATGCTGCTTCTTCTGTTTAGGCTTTTGAGAGTTAGCCTTCTTAGCCCTAGGGTTTTTAACTTCTTTCTTATCCTGCTTAAGGGGTGCTCCTAAGATAGATTTACCCTTTTCTATGTTTTCATTAGCAAAATCAGTTTTAACATCAGTGTTCTCAATTTCAACATTATTAGTAGGAGGAACAAAAACAGTAGAACTAGTAGAAGCAATACTAGGAGAAGAGAAATCATACCCTAAACTGGTTTGATTGGAAGTAGGTTTCTGAAGACTGAACATTTCATCGAGCTTAGCGCTTGAAGTCCTTTCCAGCTGAGCTCTGACTTGGAACAGTTCTACCTCAAGCTTCTTGATCTTCTCAGCCAAGAAGTTATTCTCAAACCTTAGTGCTCCAATAGTCTGATTGGCTTCAACAAACTTTGTGAAAAGCTCTTCACACTCAAGCTCCACATCACTAAGCTTCTTGGTGGTCATCCTATACAACTTCTCATACTTTTCTGAGACCTTATACAACTTTGCATAGGCTGTGTAGATGTCATCTTGTTCATCCATCTTCTTAAACTTGGACTCCACCAATTCCTCTTCTTCTTTTATATCTTCAACAGTCCCCTCAGTAGGATTGACAATGGCAGTGAAGGCATTTAGGATTTCGTTATCCTCATTATAGGAATCATCCTCAGGTTCGGTGTTGCTCAAAGTAATAGTAAGTGCCTTGCTCTTCCCAATGGTCTGGAGATATGTAGGGCACTCTCATTTCATATGACTGAAGCCTTGACACCCAAAGCATTTTAGTCCTGAAGGAATAGTGTACTGACTACCATCTCTAGCATCCTTCTTCCCTTTATCTTGGCTTTTGAATTGGAAGGAGCTAGATTGCCTACGGTCCTTGTTAAAGCCCTTCCCATTGGCATTCTTCATGAACTTTTTGAATTGCCTTGTAATGTAGGACTTCATCTTAGAATCTTCATCGTCTGAAGACTCATCAGTATCACTGCTCTTGGCCTTCAATGCCATGCTCTTGCCCTTACCTGACTTGCCAATTCTTGTTAAACCTAACTCATAGGTCTGCAGATTACCAACCAGCTCTGTCAAAAGAATCTTTTCAATGTCCTTTGATTCCTCGATCGCGGTGATCTTGGTATGGAATCTCTTGGATAGAGATCTAAGCATATTTCTCACAATCTTAGGTTCAGGAATGGTTTCCCCAAGATTAAAAGCTGAGTTTACTATGTCCTTGAGCTTGGCATAGAACTCATCGAATGACTCATTCTCCTCCATCTTAATCTCCTCAAAGCTAGTAATGAGCCTTTGAAGCTTCGAGTCCTTGACAGCCTTTATTCCCTCATAGGTTGTCTGGAGAATGGTCCATGTTCCTTTGCAGTTTCAGTGGAGGATATCTTCTTGAATTCCTCATTGGTGACCACATTGAATAAGGCATTCAATGCTTTGCTGTTGAAGTTCGCCGCCTTGATCTTATCATCATCCCAATCGCCCGGCGCTTCCTTTAGCTTGGGCCAGCCAATCTCTACAACTTGCCACACCTTCTCATCTAGAGACTGCAAGAAAGCTCTCATGTGTACTTTCCAGTATGCGGAGTTAGTACCATCAAATAAAGGACGTATAATAAGAGATTGTCCTCTATCCATGACACATAGGGGTCAATGGATCAAACAACAAAGATTAACCCTAATTAGAGTGTGCCTGCTCTAATACCACTTGAAAGGCCAAAAATGTATCGACCCTTTGTGATAAATTAATTGATTAATTAGTTAAGTTTATTAATTAATCAAATTAACATGAAAACGCGTGGTAGCACAAACAAATCAACAATTCAACTAAGTACGCAGTGGAAAATAAATTGACACGGTGATTTGTTTGCGAATGGAGAAAACCTACACAGCAGAAACTCCACCGGGTGACTTTAAGGTCACCACTCCTAAGAATCTACTATTATCACAACAAGTGGTTACAAGTAAAGGAATCTCAGTACCTTATACCAACTTACAGTTGAACCGATACCTCAATACCCAACCAGACTTGTTCTGTAGTGACAATCTCTCCTTGCAATGCACGGCTCCTAGTACGTGACTAACCAATTGCGTGACTCCCAATACGCGACTTCAATCACCAACTAGAGAAGGTTGTTGGCTGCAGAGTTCTTCAATTCATCACACGATGAAGATCGAGAAGAAGCTTGGTCACAAACACAACAACTTCTTCACAAGAAAGATGAACTAGGGCAAATTCTATCTCTGGTCATAATTTTCTTGAACAAACTTTGCTCAACACTTGTACAACTTGTGTCCACCTTTGACGGCTCTTAAAATAATCATTTTATATGTCTAGGGTTGTGATAAAAGAAAGCCTAAACATACAATCACGGATTGAATGAAAAACATATTAGAAATTCTAAATTTCATAAATCTCGACAGATGCCTATCTGTCAAGCTGCTGTTGAGCCACGAGCTTCAACAGCTCTTCAAGGCTTGATATATGGCTAGCTGTCGAGTTTTAATGAACAGCACTTTCTGCACTTGAATCTTGGATAGACTTGCATGGCTTTAACACTTGATCTTGAAACAAGTTTTTTGAAGTATTAAATACATCCTAGATCTACCAAAATACAAGTAAAGTGCGTTTTGTCAAAGGATTAGCTAATTACATAAAATAGTGACATATGTTCCTAATAAGTGAATCACATATGTCTTAACAAACACTGACATGAAAAGTTATGCTTTTTTTTTTCTTTCTTCTTTTCAATCAGTGTTGAAATGATGTCTTTCTAAAAAAAAAAATTGTTGAAATGATGTTTGTGCAACCTCTTCTGCATATGTATAATTATGATGAGGTAATGATAATAAATTGACCTCTAACAAAGCATATAATACTAACAACTTGCTAAATCACTTCGAAATTCTAGAGATGGTGCATTCAACCCAATAACCCAACTCAACTGAACCCAAATTGATATCTTATGCTTATTTTTCATGGGTTGATGGATTGGGTTGGGTAGGGTTGTAAAATTCTTTTAAGCTTGGGTTAGGTTGGGTTTGGGTAGGTAAAATTTCGAATCCATGTAACCTAACTCAACCCACAATCCACGCTAAGTAAAAAAAATATGTGCGTTTCAAATTTTTAGTTTGATTTATCTTGGATTTTGATTTTGATTAAATTTTTAATTTGAATTATTTTGAGATTTCTAGTCTTAGTTTTGATAAAATATAAATATTACGCTCATTTGTATACATTGTAATATTTTATTGAATAATGGGCTTAAATAGTTGAATAAAAATCCATTTTGTTTATTAAACTTGATGAAATGGAAACAAATTGGGTTGGGTTGGGTTGGATATTTATCAACCAGAAAAAGTTGAAAAATATCTCAAACTCTACCCATGCACACCCCTACTTAGGGGAAAATTATTTTATACATTACTTGCATGCAATCGATGCCTCACAATTGGTGGGGAGCACACATCCATTGATCTCACATGTTGAGACATTGGTTGCATGCAATAGTTATCCAATATACTTCTCATCCATAGGAACCTTGCATGTCCATGTTTAGGGAACCTTGTGCGCACCCTCCAAGTACGCGCACCCTATTCCTATTCTAGTGGCAAAAAGGACCCTTAAAACCTTGTATCCTTGATGCATACCATCTTGGCTTCGATACCACTTGTTGAGGAAAGAACACCTCAAGAGACTTTGCAATTGAGTAATTAGTATAGCATATATGGACACCATGTATTTCACCCAAAAGCTTAAGTCAATGAGTTTAAAAGCCAATAACAGGTGATAAATGATCCTACAAACTTTGAGTCCTATTAACGGGTGCCCTTAGGAAAATTTAGATACCATTTTCATGGGAAATATAAAATTGTGTCAAAAAAGTCAATTATTTTTCACTTTTCCCATAAAAAGTTTATAAAAATATTTCATAATCAAGGACATCTGTTAACTTTCTCAATAACTTTTTTCATGCGAGTTTTGCTACCTACACAAAAAAATTTACAAAATTTTACACGTGCCCACATTTTCAACTCATTTGGATCCCACCATAAACATCAATGCAAAGCATTTTGGTGAAAAAGTGTGTAATTTTTTGTGCTTTGAAACTTACTCTTGGTAAAAGGGTGTGGTCCAAAATTATAGCACAAAAGCAGGGCTGCCCGAATGACTTGGAGGCCTAAGACAAAATCTTCAAATGAGACCTTTACTTTATCACTTAAATAATATTTAACAAATGTTTTATATAATAATTTTTTTAAATCCATTATTTTTACTTTTTAATATGAATTTCTTGGTTTTTTGTGTGTGTGTGTGTGTGTGTGTGTGTGTGTGGGGAAAATGCTAAAGTTATAATAAATTTTACTACAAAAAAATTACAAATTAATGTAATAGCAAATGTGATTAGTGACATGAGGCTTACAAAGATGCTAGGGATATTATTAACTTTACAATATGAGACTTATAAAAATATATCATCAATCACAAAAAAAAAAAAAAAAAAAAAATGCATTTAATAGGTTGTTGAAGTCTACCTATTATATTCATTATCATATCAAATTATAAAGGTTATATAGCAAAATTGTAGTATTTTTAATATTATCCTATTTGAATTACTTGCGATTAGTGTTACATCTATTTGTAAGACTTGTGTATTTAAATTTGTCTTATCTCTAACAACACTAAATTCTTTGAGCATTCTTAATAGTAGAAAAAAAATGTAAACTAATTTATTTTAATACCTCCAATTTATATATATATATATATATATATAAATTGGAGGTATTAAAATAAATTAGGAGCCTAAGGCGTAGGGCAGACCCTACAAAATAAAGAGTGGTCATAAATTTGTTTCTGCACAAAAGTCGAGCTAAACGATGGAGATGCAGAATTCTGAAATTAATGATTTTTTGTTTGATGCAGGAAGCTGGAATCCAATGCGTACAAAAAGCAAAGAGCCAAAAAAAATAGAGACCCGTGATTCAATGAAAATCCATTCTTGTCTTTAATTCTTGATTCGCAATTTGGAAGCAACAAAAATGTCATTTTGTGGTTAAGAAAAAATCATTGACAAAAAGGGAGAAAAAAATATTGCATTGAGTTTTCATAAAATAGTGTCTCCGATAGTAGCATCTTCAATATCTATAAGAAATTGAACAAGGTGTTCAGAAATTAGATGTGATTTTTCCTCACCTGCTCATGAACTAATAAAGAGATATTTTAAGTTATTTAAGCTCGCCCATGTATAGCCAAATCACCATGTTTGGTATGGGTGGATTTAAGGTAGAAGATATTATAACTTATAAGGAATTTTGAGGGTGTGATTCACTATAAAAAGCAAATATTCTGTTATTATTTTATCACCGCGCATCTTTAATGTGGTGGTCATTCCACAAGTATAAGTATTTAAAAGGTGTAAGGGTATAGGTCAGGGTTCAAGTCTCCAAGAGGGAATTTTTATCTTGTAAATATATATGTATATATATATATATATAAATGTATAAATAAATAAATAAGATTTTACAAACGAGTGCAAGGCATAACAGCGAAGTTTTGACTAGAATGAACGTGAACGTGCAAAGCCCTACGTCTGAGTGCACTGGACGTTCCAGGGAAGAAGATGAGGAGCTATAGAGAAGTACGAAGAAGGTAAAGGAAGTGCACAACTGTGCTGGTACACATGATGCTTCACTTCTGATTTCTTTCGGCGAACCTGGTAGGTTTTTTCAAGATAAACTCCTCAGTGATATACCAGGTGCGTATGAGCAGGCTTTTGATTTTGAACGGCATATGGAGGCGGAGCCGAAGTTTTTTTCGGATATAGAAGCTTAAGCATATCCCGACGGTGAAGCAAAGGTAAGGCTGTCTGGGGAGGCCAAAACTAGAATACGCTCCCAACTGTCAAATGTGAGAAGAGCTCTAATATTATGAAAGAGCTCTGATATTCTTTAGAGAGAAATTCTAGAAGAAGAAGAAAGAATAGAAAAACTGAATTTCATTGTATCAATAGATTACATCAGATCCCCAATTATATAGGGTCATTAATCCTAACAGATTTGGAACTAACTACTCTAACAGATTACATACACGTGGACAGTATTACAACTAATTCTATACTTAAATCAGTGATACTAAACCACATACAAGATTACAATATTATTGCAAAACTACAAGTCGTTTAAGCTCTGTTTTATATTTCTATTGACAGAATCACCATCCTTCTTTACATCCCCCCTCAAACGAAGGGGAGGAGTCCCTATGAGTTTGTAGGATAGAGCATGAAACCGAGGAGAGGGCAAGCCTTTAGTGAATATATCAGCCAGTTGATCCAAGGTAGAGATGTACTTGATAACCATATCTCTATTCAACACCTTTTCGCGGACAAAGTGATAATCAACTTCTATATGTTTAGTTCTGGCATGAAAAATAGGATTTGAGGCCAAAGCAAGGGCTGAGACATTGTCACACCATAAGATAGGAGGGTGATGCAAATAAACCCCTAAGTCCTTGAGAAGTATACGCAACCAATATAACTCAGCTGTTGTATGAGCAAGAGACCTGTATTCAGCCTCTGTAGAGGACCGAGACACAACAGCCTGCTTCTTAGCAGACCAGGTGATAGGAGAATTGCCCAAGAAAAAAATCATGCCAGTAATGGACCTTCTATCAATAGGATCCCCTGCCTAATCAGCATCACAATAAGCTGAAAGGGTGAGAGAACCAGGCCTAAAGTAAATCCCCCTATGCAATGTACCCATCAAATATCTCAAGATCCTTTTAGTAGCAACAAGATGGAGTTGAGAAGGCTTGCTCATAAACTAACAGGCCTTTTGGACAGCATAACTCAAATCAGGCCTAGTTAATGTCAAGTATTGCAAAGCACCAACAAGACTTCTATAAGCTGTTGGATCAGAGAGAAGAGGACTAACAGCAAGAGCATGAGATTGAGGAGATGCACATGGATTAGAACAAGGTTTACAGTCCATCATATGAAATTTAGACAACAATTCTTTGGCATATTTGGACTGATGTACAAAAATACCATCACCAGAATACTCAATCTGCAACCCCAGAAAATAGTGCAAAGGACCTAAATCCTTGAGAGCAAATGAAACCCCAAGCTGAGTAATAATATCAATAACAAGTACCTTATCACTCCCAGTAATAATGATGTCATCCACATACAAAAGTAAGTAAACAACCTGCTGTGAATGAATGAGAATGAACAAATTACTGTCTGCACAAGAAGCATGAAAACCCAGATGGAAGAGCTGAGTGGTAAAGCTGTCAAACCAAGCCTTAGGAGCCTGTTTCAGGCCATAGATTGCTTTGTGCAAGAGACAAACATGAGTAGGTTTGGAGATATCCTTGTAACCAGGGGGCTGACTCATATAAACCTCCTCTTACAGCACCCCATGAGGAAAAGCATTAGATACATCTAATTGCCTTAGAGACCAACCAAACTGAACAGCTAAGGCAAGAATAATCCTCACAGTTGTAGGCTTAACCACTGGACTAAAAGTTTCAGCATAATCTAGACCATATTGTTGTAAGTAACCCTTAGCAACAAGTCTAGCCTTGAATCTAGCAATAGAACCATCACTATTCTTCTTAACCTTGTATACCCACTTATACCCCACAACATTTTTATCAGGTGGCAAAGGAACTAAAAAAAGACCAAGTATGCTGCTGTTGCAAACTAGTAAATTCAGAATCCATGGCTTTAACCTAATGAGAATACTTATAAGCAATAGAATAGGAAGGAGGCTCAGTGCAACTGTAATCAGTTTGAACAGTGAACACCTTAGGCTTAGAAATACCATTCTTGGACCTGGTAAGCATAGGATGGGCATTTGTATTCACAGGAACAGGGGTAGGGACAGGAATAGGAAGACTAGGAACAGCATTGGAACCAGATAGACTAGACTCAAGAGAAACAGGACAAGAATTGAAAGACGGAATAGAAGAAGAATGCTCAGAACAAGCAAGAGACTCAGCTGAACCAGAATCAGGAGAAGAAATGGGACTGGACTGAGTAATGTCTAAGGAAGAAAATGGAAGAAAAGGAAACCACACATCAGAGGACAAGGGAGTAGGAGAAGAGGAAGGTGACTTAGCACTAGAAACAGGAAAACAAGGAAAAACAGACTCATCAAAGACAGAATGACATGAAATGTAAATTTTTCCAGTAACAATATCCAAGCAAATATAACCTTTGTACTGATGAGGGTAACCAAGAAAGATACATTGCTTAGATTTAGGATCAAACTTAGAAGAGGCATAGGGTCTTAACAAAGGATAACAGGCACAACCAAAAGTTCTTAAAGCATGAAGGGGTGGTGTGTGACCATACAATTTTTCCCGAGAGACAAATTGTAAAACTGAAGATGGAAGTCTATTCAGTAGGTACATAGCAGTAACAAAAGCATAAGACCAATAAGAATAAGAGAGATTGGAATGATGAAGCATGGATAAAGCACTCTCCACAATTTGTTTGTGCTTTCTCTTAGCAACACCATTCTGTTGAGGAGAGTAAGGACAGGAAAATTGATGGAGAATACCATGTTCTAAGCAAAAAGACTGAAAATTGGCATTAACAAACTCACCCCCACCATCTGATCTTAGTGTTTTGATTTTGGCATTAAATTGAGTTGCAACCAAAGAATTGAAATGAAGAAAAACTTGAAACACATCAGACTTCCTTTTCAACAAGAATAACCAAGTGAAATGAGAAAAATCATCAACAAAGATCACATAAAATCTATGATCAAGAATAGAAGTCACAGGAGCAGGGCCCCATACATCAGAGTGCACTAATTGAAAAGGATATTCAGTATTTGATACATGAGTAGGAAAAGGAGTCTTGTGCATTTTAGCACTTATACAAGAAGTACACTTAGAACAAATGTCACTAACACAGGACACTTTGACTGAAGGAAAAGAAGACATAGTTGAAAGTAAAACTTTAGCACAAGGGTGACCAAGCCTATTATGCCAGAGTAAGGACTGTGAAGACAGTGCAGCAAAACCATTGGAGTTTGGATGAGAAGGAGCTGAGGAAGGCAGATTGGAAGAGGGTATAGGATAAACTCCACCCTTACTCAGCCCTCTGTAAAGAACCTTCTCTGTAGGTAAATCCAGAATTAAGAACTGATATGCATCAAAATAACAAAATGCATTATTTTGGAGGCATAGTTTGTGAATAGATAGCAAGTTGGAAGCAATACTAGGAACTCTAAGAATATTGTTTAAACAGAAATTATGAGAGGAAGTGATGAGCTTACCATTGCCAATGTGTGTCACAGGTAAATCTTGCCCATTGCCAACTGTTATAGACTCACCAGTTGCAGGTTGTTGAGCAAGAGAAAGTTGGGACAAATCTGGTGTGATGTGATAAGAGGCACCAGTGTCAGTCAACCAATTTTGATTCTGATTAGCACCTAAAGTTGCAGCCATTGATCTTGCAGCCATGGAAGCAAGCTTAGCTGGAGCATGCCTACCTTAATAAGCAAAGTTCATTATGTGATAACAGTCCAAAGCAGAATGGCCATTCTTGCCACAAATCTGACATGCAACTTTTTGTCCTTGAGGAAAAGAAGGCTTGTTCTGTGGAAAGAATTGAGGTTCCACTGGATTATTAGTGTTCTGAAATTGACCATTACCATTACCAGGAAACTGAAACTAATTGTGATAGAATTGACCACCACCAGAAAATTGATTTCCACCACCTCTTCCATTTCCACGACCTCTGTTATTCCCAGCTTTGCCTCTTCCTTTTGCAAAATTTTGATTGCATTGATTGGCTGCCATAGCAAATGATGTAGAATCTCTAAGAATATCATGATTAGACCTTTTCTTGATTGACCTCTCTTCAGCATTTAAGAGTGTATTCAACTCTTCAATAGTAAGAACATCATTTCTGGTTCTAATTGCAGAACAAAATGCATCAAATTCTGAAGGCAGAGCTTGAAGGGCTAGATGGATTAGCTCTTCCTCATCAACACAAACTGCTACAGCTCCAAGTTTATCTCTAACCTCCTTGATTCGTTGAAAGAAAGAATCCATTGACTCTGAACCCTTCCTGATACTCATTAACTCATCCCTCAAACTAAGCACATGAGATCGTGATACTGATGCAAACCTTTTCTCAAGCACCTTCCAGACACCTCTCCCAGACTTTTGACCCATAGTAAGAGCCAAGACTGACGGAGAAAGAGTTGAATTAAGAAAGGTGAATAAGGCTTGCTCATGACTCTTCCATTGAAAATACTCTGGATTAGCCACAGTTGCAAAATTACTTGAGCTATCCTTGAGAAATGGATCCGAAGCTTGATCATCATCATTGATGAAATTGATCATCGAATATGCTACCAAGATCACTGCAATCTGATGTTTCCACACCATATAGTTGTTGTAATCGAGCTTCACAGTAGCCATACTTGCCATATTTGACAATAGTAGCAATGAAGGATTGACACCATGAGTGATTGAAGAACTCGTGGTTGATCCTGTTGTTGCAGAGGATGAAGACGATGAAGAATTTGCAGAAAACACCATTGTAGGCTCTGATACCATGAGAAGAGCTCTAATATTATGAAAGAGCTCTGATATTCTTTAGAGAGAAATTCTAGAAGAAGAAGAAAGAATAGAAAAACTGAATTTCATTGTATCAATAGATTACATCAGATCCCCAGTTATATAGGGTCATTAATCCTAACAGATTTGGAACTAACTACTCTAACAGATTACATACACGTGGACAGTATTACAACTAATTTTATACTTAAATCAGTGATGCTAAAATACATACAAGATTACAATATTATTGCAAAACTACAAGTCGTTTAAGCTCTGTTTTATATTTCTATTGACAGAATCACCATCCTTCTTTACAAAATGCACTGATTGTCAAAGTCTTTGGCAAGTCGATGGGGTATCAGTTTCTGCACACTCAGATCCTTGGCATGTGGAAACCAGTCGGCAAGATGGACTGTGTACATCTTGGTAGGGGTTACTTCCTCATCAGATTTGCTTTGAAGGCTGACCAAGACAAGGTTCTCAGGGGGGGGGCCCTTGGTTTATTGGTGGTCACTTTTTAGCTATTAAAAGGTGAGAACCAAACTTCAGACCGTCAAGGGCCTCAGTGGCTATTTGGATTCACCTTCCGGAGCTTCCTTTTGAATACTAGGAAGGATTGGTGCTAAGAGAAATAGGGAGCGTGATAGGACCAGTCCTGCGGATTGATACGCACACTGTGTAGGAAGCTCGAGGACTGTATGCCAGACTGTGCGTTTAGATAAATTTTGGGAGTCTTTCTGAAGAGGAGCATCTGAGGACAAAGGCGAGAGCTTTATGTTGATCAACCAATTCAGATGAAAAACATAAGTTTTATTTGTTTTCTTTTCAATTTTATTATGAACTAAATTTTTTTTTCTAGAGTGTTGATATAGTCTAGCAATGAACACACAATTTATATTTTGAATTATGTTATTTTTAATATTTCCATGATTGAGTGTTTAATTCTTATTCTTAATGCTTACTATTTTTTACGAATTATCGTTTGATCAATTGAATTACAATGAGACCGAGAGGTGATTTGTTATTTTAGTTCTAGAATTAAACACCACTAGTTAAGGGAAAGTAGAGATGCTTTATTGCGATTAGTGTGATTTTTCAGAAAATTCAAAGTACGAAATGAGTCTCCAATTAATTAAATTCGCATAGAGATATGGAATTGTTAGTCGAAGATATTTTTGATATTATTCGAGAGAAAATATTGAATACTTAAGGAATTTTTAATCATCAATAGGAGATTATTAGAATTTAATAATTAGGAAGAATAAATTGTGTAGGATTTGTTAGGTGAAATCAACCGCTCTAGATCCATTCTTATCATATTTTTTACACTTTTAGATTTTTGCGTTTTGTTAATCTTTTATTCGTAAATTTATTTTTATTAAATAATTTAATTTAATTCAGATAGTAGAACGTTCCATTTATTTTCGATTTTCCAAATAGTAATTAATTTAGTGAATTTCAGTATTCAATAACATAGTTAATCCCTGTGGGTTCGACATTCATTTTCTAAAAACACTTTACTACTTGTTACAATTCTGTGCGCTTGTAGATTATTTTACACGAACAAGTTTTTGGCGCCGTTGCCGGGGATTAACTATTTGTCATTGATATTGATACTAGCTAGATATTTACTACTTTGGATTTTATTTTATTTACCAAAAAAAAAAAAATTAAATTAGGTGCATCTGAGTTTGTTTTCTTTCTTTTTAGGTATTAGAAGTGCATGACCCGATCTAAACTGTTAGAGCATACACTCTTTGATCCTGAAATTGAAAGAACCTTACATCAGCTCAAGAAAGAAAAGAAGAAAGAGGCCAACACATCTCTATCTAATATGGCCGATCAAGAGCAAAAGGCGTTAAGAGACTATGCTATGCCCTCGGTAAATGGAGCTACATCGAGCATAAGGAGGCCAGCCATACAAGCTAATAATTTTGAGATCAAGCCGGCCATCATTCAGATGATACAACAGACTGTCCAGTTCAGGGGGCTGTCACAAGAGGATCCTAATGTCCATATTGCAAATTTCTTGGAAATTTGTGATACTTTTAAACATAACAGAGTGACAGATGATGCGATTCGACTAAGACTTTTTCCCTTCTCACTTAGGGATAAAGTCTTAGTCGAATCGCATCATCTGTCACTCTGTTATGTTTAAAAGTATCACAAATTTCTAAGAAGTTTGCAATATGGACATTAGGATCCTCTTGTGACAGCCCCCCGAACTGGACAGTCTGTTGTATCATCTGAATGATGGCCGGCTTGATCTCAAAATTATTAGCTTGAATGGCTAGCCTCCTTATGCTCAATGTAGCTCCATTTACCGAGGGCATAGCATAGTCTCTTAACGCCTTTTACTCTTGATCGGCCATATTAGATAGAGATGTGTATGCTCTAACAGTTTAGATCGGGTCATGCACTTCTAATACCTGAAAAGAAAGAAAACAAACTCAGATGCACCTAATTTATTTTTTTTTTTTGAATAAATAAAATAAAATCCAAAGTAGTAAATATCTAAATAGCATCAATATCAATAACAAATAGTCAATCCCCAGCAACGGCACCAAAAACTTGTTCGCATAAAATAATCTACAAGCGCACAGAATCGTAACAAGTAGTAAAGTGTTTTTAGAAAACAAATGTTGAACCCACATGGATTAACTATGTTATTGAATACTGAAATTCAATTAATTACTATTTGGAAAATCGAAAATAAATGGAACGTTCTACTATCTGAATTAAATTAAACTATTTAATAAAAATAAATTTACGAATAAAAGATTAACAAAACGCAAAAATATAAAAGTGCAAAAATATGATAAGAATGGATCTAGAGCAGTTGATTTCACCTAACAAATCCCACTCAATTTATTCTTCCTAATTATTAAATTCTAATAATCTCCTGTTGATGATTAAAAGTTCCTTAAGTATTCAATATCTTCTCCCGAATAATATCAAAAATATCTTCAACTAACAATTCCATATCTCTATGCAAATTTAATTAATTGGAGACTCACTACATACTTTGAATTTTCTGAAAAATCACTCTAATCGCGGTAAAGCATCTCTACTTTTGCTCAACTAGTGGTGTTTAATTCTAGAACTAAAATAACAAATCACCTCTCGGTCTCATTGTAATTCAATTGATCAAACAATAATTTGTAAAAAATAGTAAGCATTAAGAATAAGAATTAAACACTCAATCATGGAAATATTAAAAATAAAATAATTCAGAATATAAATTGTGTGTTCATTGCTAGACTGCATCAACGCTCTAGAAAATAAAATTTAGTTCATAATAAAATTGAAAAGAAAACAAATAAAACTTATATTTTTCATCTGAATTGGTTGATCAACATGAAGCTCTCGCCTTTGTCCTTAGATCCTCCTCTTCAGAAAGACTCCCAAAAACAAATTCTTCAATGCCGTGCCCCCTTCTCCAGAAAACTGATGCAGCGCCCCATTTTTTCTGTTTTGCTCCTCTTTATCTCCTTGCCCACATACAGCCGACCGAAAGCCTTTTTCAGGAAAACCCACAGTGACCTAGAGCCTTTCTTATTTCTGTTTCGGTGAAGTAAGACAAAAGCCCAAGCCCATATGTGGGTCCACGAAAATTATTTCTGCCTCTGTTCTTTTTTTCTTTTCTTCTTTGCTCCTTCACGTGTGGCATGACTACAGGAAGCTTCTCTTTATTCTTAATCCCTGCGTTCTATTTCTTTCTTTTTACTTCACATGCTGACTTCACTACCTCCTAATTAAATATTTCCTTGCCCCACTTTGCATGTAAAGTCCTTGTTACTTGGCTGCTGAAATCTTCTCAATCCTTCAAAGCACAAATGAATAGATAAATATAAAAAAAATCAAATCAAATCAAAAGAAATAAAGGAAAACTAACTATTTTAATAAATAAGAGGATAATAAAAATCATGTAAAAATTACACTTATAAATAAAATTAGGTAAGCCCCTCGTTTGGCTGCTCCATATTGGCAAGTTAGACCAATCGGTGCAATATGAAGGACTAAATTCTCTTTGTGTCTCCTGTAGCCGAGTGGACCACAGAACGGATTCTTGTCCGTACATTGTGCGGTCTCCGGAGGTTACAAACTCCACAGAGGAGGAGATTGATGTAGCGGGTGAAGACAAGAGTACAAAGCCTGAAGCAGAGAAGCAGTCTGAGCCCATGTCAGAGGCCTAAGAGGGCTCCTTCGGAACTTGGATGCTAGTTACACAAAAAAAGAAAGCTATGGGTCAGCAACGGAAAGAAGGGGCACGCTTTTCCCCTTTGATCTCCACTAGGGAGTCTAGCCCAACTCGAAGCCCAGGTTTCTTGCCCAAAAGCCCATACCAACAAGAAAATGACAGAGCTACCTGTGACAAAATTGTGGGTTAGAGCATGACGGAAGGCTCTCTATCGCCAAGTGCACTATTTATAGATCACACTCATTCTCTCTCCTCTATGGAGATGACACGTGATGAGCAAAAGAAGGTGAGTGGAAGTACCGAGACAAAAAATCAAAAACCAAAGACTCACAATGCTAAACCCAGAGCTACAAAAAAGTCCAATGTGATGGATAAAGGAAATACTACCCAAAAGTGGAAAGTTACCAAGGGTAAGGGGGTCGGCGCTGCCAGGGAGTTTGGGCTGGATCTAGGGGAGTTCAGGGGCTTCTCCGTTAGAGGCTCAAGCTCAACAATGGGCGAGCTCTCGGAGGGGAAACTGACCCAACCAGTGGAAGATGGCATCGTGAGAATGGAGGAGGAGAGACCGTCATTAGCAGAGATTTCAAATGTCCTGGTGCTCTCAAATTCTGTAACACCACGACGGGTATCTCATCCAATTTTGCCAGTGCCAAGCTCTTGAAGATTTGGGATTGTCCAATAATGGTGCAAGAGGATGCCCTTACCGTGGATAACCCCAAGTTGCAAGAACACCAAAGTTCAGAAAATGAGATGATGGGTGTGGATTGTGATGCTCAGGATTTTATGCTAAATGACCCTTCTGGCTTTAGTGATCAGGTTGCTCACTGTGATGCAGAAATTCGGGTTGATGATGTGTACAATGTCGACCACCATGAGAGGGGTGCCGATGAGATGCATGTGGAGGGTGATGGGTCAGTCCTATTATCTTCTTGAAGTTTGTCCTGTTTTTTCTGCTATCAGTCTGTAATGATGAGTACTATTATTTGGAATTGCCGGGGTGCTTAAAGCCCAAATTTTTGTGATGTTATTAGAGATATGGTTCAACTTTACTCCCCTGCTATAATGATTCTTACAGAAACAAAAATCGGGGGTCCAAGAGCTAAAGCTATTTCAAACAGATTGCCTTTTGATGGGGCTATTCACACTGAGACTATTGGCCTTGCTAGGGGTCTCTGGGTGTTGTAGAATTCATCTCAAGTTGAGGTCTTAGAGCTTGCATCCACTGAGCAAGAAATTCACGCCATTGTTAAGGTAATCTTTTCAAATTTTTCTTGGGTTCTATTTGCCATTTATGCTTCCCCTAGATATGCTGAAAGATGTCTATTATGGAATAATCTAACCACTGTAGCTTCTCTTCACTCTCTTCCTTAGGTTTTGGCTAGGGATTTCAATGAGGTTCTCATCGGTGAAGATAAGTTTGGAGGTAGAGCTGTTAATATTGCTAGAGCTCTCCGTTTTAAGGAGTGCCTTGATTTTTGTAGAATGATAGACCTCGGGTTCTCTGGGGCTCGTTATACTTGGTCTAACTGCCGTCTTGTCACCAATCTCATTCAAGAAAGGCTTGATCGTGTTTTTGCGACTCCTGAGTGGAATGAGCTATACCCAGAAGTTTCTATTCAGCACCTGGAAAGAGTGCACTCTAATCATTGTCCGGTTCAATTGTCTCTTCACAAGCCGCCTTCCATTTATTTTCCTTGGCCTTTTCGCTTCCAACCAAAGTGGTTGTCTCATCCCTCCTTCCCACACTTGGTGCGAGATGCTTGGACTAATGCCCCGAATCTCCAATTGGCTATTGATCAATTTAGCTCAAAAGCAAAGGTCTAGAACAAGGATAACTTTGGCAATATCTTTCTTAAGAAAAAAAATTCTCAGAGCTCGGTTGAAAGGCATTTAAGTGGCACTTGCTAGCAGACCAAATGATTTTTTGATTGATCTGGAAAAAAAGCTTATCAGTGATTATGCAGATTTGTCCAAGATTGAGGAGGAATTCTAGGCTATGAAGTCAAGAGTTAATTTATTGATGCAAGGAGATAGGAACACAACTTTCTTTCATACATCTGTCTTGGTACGAAGGAGACGGAATCGTGTTGTTAGTATGAAAGACTGCATGGATAACTGGCTTAATGGGGATTCTGAAATTTCTAGCTTTATTCAGGATGGTTTTGTCAAGCTTTTTACCACAGATTCTACAAAATCTTATCGGGTAAGCTAGAACCACCCCTTCTGGAAATGTGCTCTAAAGGAGGCTAATAAGAGGGGGCTTGATAGTCCAATCACAGATGATGAAATTCGTGTAACTCTCTAGTCCCTCAAACCTTATAAGGCGCTGGGCCCTGATGGTCTTCATGCGGGGTTCTTCCAAAGGTTCTGGTTACTGGCAGGGGATTCAGTCAAAAAGGTAATCCAGGAGGCTTTCTCTTCCTGCAAAATCCCTAATTTCCTCAATCAAACTTTAGTGACCCTCATTCCTAAGTGCTCTAGTCCAAAGCACCTTAGCAATTATAGACCTAAAAGCTTGTGTAATACTGTATACAAGATGATTACAAAAATCATTGTTGCGCGTATGAGACCTCTCCTTTCTGACTTGGTCTCCCTTTTCCAAACTGCTTTCGTCCCTGGGCAAAAGGGGGTGGATAATGCCATTATTGTCCAAGAAATGATCCACACCATCTCTAGGAAAAAAGGTCGATCCAGAGTTATGGCAATTAAGATTGATCTTGAGAAGCTGTATGACAGATTGGAGTGGGGGTTTATAAGAGATACTCTTCATCTTTTTTAGTTCCTTGACCAACTCATATCTTTGATTATGGATTGCATTTCTACCTCTTCAGTTTCGATTCTTTTCAATGGAGGTGCCTTAAGCCCTTTTCTGCCATCCAGGGGTATAAGACAGGGGGACCCTCTCTCGCCGTATATCTTTATTCTCTGTATGGAGGTGCTGAGAGCTTTGATTACTGAAAAATGTGAAGATAATCTATGGGATCTTGTCCGAGCTTCTCAAGGAGGTATCGCTTTCTCGCATCTCTTCTTCGCGGACGATCTTGTCCTGTTTGCAAAGGCGGATCAAAAGAATTGTGCTACTATTCGAGATGTTCTGGATTCTTTTTGTGACATGTCGGGGCAAAAGGTTAGTAGCCAGAAATCCAGAGTCTTCTTTTCTCCAAACATTCTAGCAAATGACAGGAATAGGCTCTGTGACACCTTGGGTTTTCGGTCTACCCCTAATCTAGGGAAGCATACGGGTATCACCCAGGATTATAGCTTCATTCTTGAGCGAGTTCAGAACCGGCTTGCTGGATGGAGAGCCCATCTGCTTTCTTTTGCAGGAAGAATGATTCTCACATAGTCCGTAACCTCGGCTATCCCTAGTTACATCATGCAATGTGTGGACATCCCTCCAAAAATTTCAAGAGCAGTGGATAGGCTTAGTCATAATTTTCTTTGGGGCGACTCGGAAACAAAGAAAAAACTCCATCTCATTAGTTGGAAAAAAATCACCAAACCAAAGAAAAAGGGTGGGCTGGGATTATTAGCTGCCAATGAGAAAAATAAGGTCCTTCTTGCCAAACTTAATTGGCACTTTCACAAAGAAAAGGAGTCCTTGTGGGCGCGGGTGCTCAATCAAAAGTATCTGAGAAGAAGGTCCTTGGACAGGAATTTCTCTAGGCGTGCTTGCTCAAAAGTTTGGAGTGCAATGTCAAAGGGTCACGAAGTGTTTAGAGAAGGATCCAAGTGGGTGGCTGGCAGAGATAGCCGTTTATCCTTTTGGTTTGATAAGTGGCTGGATAAAGGCCCGCTTAGAAGCTTTCTTCATGGTCCTCTTTAACGGGAGGAAGAATTTCTTCGTATAAAGGACATGGTCTCCATCACTGGGTGGGACTGGTCTAAATGTTCTTTTACCATTCCAAGGCATATCCTTTTGGACATTAAAGCTACGCCCATTCCTCGGCTTGCCAACATTGAGGATCGGTTGGCTTGGGTTTCCTCTCCTAATGGTGATTTTGATCCCAAAGATGCATATCACATTGCGTGTTCCAGAATGGGCAATCTGGACAATAAGCAATTTAGAGGAGCTTGGGTTTGGAAAGCTAATACTATACCCAAGATTAGGTGCTTCATATGACACTGCTGTCATGAGAGTATCCCGGTGCGAGCTGTTTTTGTAAGGAGAGGGGTCCTAAATTCTGATCCTTGCCCTTTGTGCAACAACTCCTCAGAAACCATAGACCATTTATTAAGATCGTGCACTTTTGCAATATCCTTTTGGGATTCTTTATCTCCACCAATGTAAGCAAACTACTTCTATGAGATGAGCTTAATGGACTGGCTTAGATTGAATGTGTGTAATGCGGCTTGCTATGGACCTTTGGGGTTTAATTGGAATATTGTTTTTCCGATAGGGCTGTGGTGCCTTTGGATCCAAAGAAATAGAGTGGTTTTTCAGAATGCCAGGCCTTCTCTTCACCTTAAACAGGAAGTGATGGCGAAGGTGACGGAGTATGTCTTTGTTGGAGCAAATTGTCATAATGCACCTCCCAAGTTAACTATTCAAGTCAAGTGGTTTCCACCACCAACTAATTGGTTTAAATTAAATTCTGATGGGTCCTCATTGGGGAACCCCGGTCGGGCTAGGGGGGGGGGGGGGTGGCCTTATAAGGGATGCTAATGGGACTTGGATTAGAGGTTATGCGAGAGCTATAGGCCAGGCTTCTAGTGTTGCAGCAGAGCTTGGGGCTCTTCGTGATGGCATCCAGCTTTGCATTTCCCTCAATCTGCCTACTGTGATAGTTGAATTGGATGCTCAGTTGCTGGTTGATCTTCTTGGCAGAGCAGGTGACTCTAGTTCAAATAACCAGATTCTGGCGGACTGTAAGGAAGGGCTGAAGCTCATTCCTCAAGTGAAGATACAACATTGTTAAAGAGAAGCGAACAAATATGCGAATGCACTTGCACGGCGTGGTGCTCTGTTAAATGTTGATTTTTTTTGTATTTTTAAGCCCTCCTTCTGAAGTTCTACTTTTAGTTAATTTGGACAATTTCGGAGTGACTTTTGATCGCTCTGTGAATGCAAATGTAATCCCTCCTTAGTTTTCTAAATATCATGCTCTGGTTTACCAAAAAAATAATAATAATAATAAATAAATAAACTTCGATCTTAGATATTAGGTTTGTGAATAATGCTCTTCTCAAAAAAAAAAAAAAAATGCATAATGAAATCTTCTGTTGGCAAATTTTGTTGAAGGATAAGGATTTTTTTTTTTTTTTTTTTTATATAAATAGGAATTAAAGGATAAGGATTAAATACATTATTTGCATATGGTAGAATGGTAGTAAATAAGAACATTTCAAAATTAATATCAAGTGGTTAAATTTTCAAACCAAAAGTTTAGTCTGATTGGTTTTGTAAAAACACACTACATTTTTTTGGTATTTGGTAATTGGTATAGCAGAAAACACAAGTCAACTGAAATTATTTTCCGTGGTCAACAAAAAACAAGCAAAATAGGGCAGAAAAGGTTTTTTTGGAACTTATATATACATATTCAACAAACCATTCCCAAATAAATTTCATCACAAAAAACTCTCCTAATGATAACTTCTATCTTTTCCCTTTCTCTCTTCGTATACAAACTGTTGACCAACGGTTGATTTTTCCCAAAGGACATTTTTTTTTTAAACTCAAATCAATTGCTTTTGCACTTGATATTTATATTTCAGTCTATTTTAGGTAATAAAAGTTTTTCTCATATAATTTTTTTGAAATTACAAAGAAATGTTAATAATTTTTTTAAGAGTCAACTAATAGGGAGAGGAGAATTTCATAATTTGACAATTATGACCTATTTTATTAAGGGTAGAGTTCAAGTTACATTTGATGTAATTATAAGTAATGTTATACCACTCAATATTTTTTAATTTGATGCAAATTTTGATAAATCTATCGTTAACATTATCTTCGTATATTCTCCATACTTGAAAAATTTCAAGGTAATCAATTTATCTGATAGCTTCCAATGTAATATTAACCATTGCGCTCTCTATTACTTGAACACATCACGATCAGAACTATAAAATGATATTCCTTGCAGAGGCTGGGCGTGTCACCAAGAGATTGTTTGGTAGTGGAGGATAGCGTTATTGGACTACAGGTATTGTGATTTGTAATAATCAGTTACTGTAGATGCTTAAAAACGAGGAGTTTTGAGAGAATTGCTAAAAATTATCTTGGATTCTTATGTTAATAGGGTAGGTATTCTATCCGTTCCATTGATTTACCACAAATTTGAGTTATTGTTCCACATTTTTTCTCTTATTTGGCGTACACATTGAATCAAGCCTTTTCAACCATGATGAATCCTAAAGAAAACTAAATTTGTAGGCTGCAACAAGAGCAGGGATGTCATGTGTGATTACTGACAATTTTTTACGTACGTTGGCAATTGATTGCCAATAGTTGCTTCATGAGAGTACTGAATTATTTTTTGATTTAATAATTTAATGTAGGATTTTAAAGATGCAATAGCCATCTATCCAGATTTGAGTAATTTGAGGTATGGTTGCCAGTTCCTCTATAAAAATGCTTGCAATTCTGATTTTATTATTTTATATTGCCTGACATCTTACACATAGGTTTTGCACCATCCATGCAGATTGAAAGACCTGGAGTTATTACTTCAAAAAGTGGTCCCTGCCAGTTAAAAAATGCGTCGATTTTTTCTAAACTTCCAGAGAGCCTGTGTAGTTCTTGTAGAGAATTTTGGTTGTGATTGAAGTTTACCCATTCATCTACGGCATTTTCATTGAAGTTGAAAAATCACCCTTTTGATTTACTCTGGGAAAAAAAAAGGGGGGGAGGGGGGGGGGGGGGGGGTGGATGGGTTCTATAGATGGTCCTTATACAGAATTACCAAAGATGTAGAGTTTGTGAAATGATTTGAGAGGAAGGCATTCCACCAATAGAGCTTATTCTCTCTCTTTAAAATGATCATTAAATATTGAATGACACCGTTTTATTCTTGGGCTGTACGAACAAGTTCAAAGTGCTCCCACAAAAGAATGGCGAATAAGTCTAAGAACACAACTTTTGTCACAACTTCTTGCTACAGTTGTAAACAAGTTGATCTTTATCAAACAGTGAATATTTTAGCCAACTTTACAACAAAAATAAAATGTTTTGGCTTAGCTTGATTTTAAACCAAGCCTACAAATAATGTTTGAGCTGCTTGATTCATTAGTCAAGTTGAGCTTGAGTTCATATCAAGTTTTTGAGTTTGAGATCTAACACAAAAATATTATCAAGCTTATATCAAGCCTATTTAGTTTGGGCTAGTGATTCTAACTCCTAATGAATTATATAGTCTTAGTAAATTATGAGTTTATTTGTCAAGCACATATCAAACTTATTACAAAGCCCATAAACGAGTCTAAGTTTAGCTTTTTTTGTATTGAGCTTGTTCATGAACATTTTTTTGGCTTGACCGTTTATTAAAGAAGCCTAAAACTAAGACTCAAACTTGGCTTATTTATAAATAAACAAATATGAACAAGCATGAATAAGCCTAAAACATGAACATGTTTGAGCTCTAGTTTGTCAAAAAGTCTAAAAGCTTGAGCTTAGTTTAACTAATGAGCTCGGTTTGATTTATTAGTCAAGCTAAGCTCGAGTTCAATATCAAGGTTTTGAGCTTGAGATCCAACACAAGCATTATTATGCTTATATCAAGCCTATTTGCTTTGGACCAATGGTCCCAACTCCCAATTAATTGAAATTTAGTAAGATATGAGTTTATTTGTCAAGCTCATATCAAATTTATTACCAAGTTCATAAATGAGCCAAGGTCTAGATTGTTTTGTATAGAGCCCAAATGTCCACGAGCCTATTCATGAACAAATTTTTTTCTTTTTGGGCTCAGCTCATTATTTAAACAAGTCTTAAATCTAAGACTTAAGCTTGACTTGTGTATAAATAAATAAACATGAGCAAGTATTTTATTGAGTTAAGTCCGAGTTATTTATGAACATTTTGGTTCATTTACAACCCCACTTCTTCCACAACTTATTGAAGTGGTTGACTCTCTCTGAGTCGTAAAAAGAAAAGAAAAGTGGTGAGTTGATATAAAAGTGATTGTTTATTGCTGAAAAGATACAATATAAAAAACAAGAGAACCCGATATCTAATTAGGAAGACTATTTTGAAGTAACTTTTGAGCTCTTCAGGTGGCAATGAAACCAAATTCAGCTCAAATTTACGCCATTGGAAGGTATGGTTTTCAAGCTGGACACGACCCAAGCCAAGTCCTTCAAAAAAAAGAAAAAAAATATCCTGGTAAGGCATGGACAAATAAGTCGACAACTTTATCATGATATATTTTCAGCCAAAAAAGAGAGGAAAGAAATAGAAAGATAATTGCGTCTCATACTTTGTCCCAGCCCCACAAACCAATTATTATGGCAGTTCCTGGAATTCAAAAGGGAGAACTCGTGTCCACTTGTTGCAACAGACAATTTTAGGAACAAGTAGTTGGATCTCATCTCCTTGTCCACCACGCCTGCTAAAAAGAATGTGCCTTATTTTACATCCAAAAAAAAAAAAATTGTGCCTTATTCATTAGGCACAACAAATTTTTTTTTTGACAAGAAAACAAAAATTATGTGATCCTACCAAAAAGGGTGGATAGATCGGACTTTTTAGAAATTTACTCAATACTTCAATGAGTAAGACTCTTTCCTCTCATATGAGAGGTGAATCTGATAGTGAAACTTATTTATGAGACCTACTTCTCACGTGTCAGAAAGGAGCACTGCTCCGGAAGTATACGCTAACTCCTCGTACTTTTTACATAAAAAGTTACTTAATCCTAAAACTTCCTTCTTCTTTTTCCTTTTCCATTTTTTTTTTCTTAATGAAAACTGTACCCTAAAACTTTGTCGGACCAATAAATTAAGCCATATTTCCATATTTTCTTTCCAGACAACTTTTCATCATTGCAAGAGAATGAAATCTCTTATACGATTCCATACCTTTTTCTAATCTATTTACTTTTAGTAAAACCCATTTACTTTTAATAATTTTAATGTGTAAACACAACATGTTTACACACACACACACACAAAAAAAAAAAAAAAATTGTAAACACTAACATGAAATATTTCTCAGAATCAATTACTCAGACAAATTTTATTATGTTTTATTTTTTCATCTTCTTCTTTTCAATCAGTGGTGAAATGATGTTTGTGCAACCTCTTCCACATATGTATAATATTCATGTTAACAAGCGCCCTTAGGACAATTATTAATAAATTATATTAGGAAAATTTTGACACAACTTTTACGAGAAATATAAAAAACTGTCAAAAAAATTAATTCCTTTATCATTTTCCCATAAAATATTTTTAAAAATAGTTCCTAAACAAATACTTTGAGGACATTCATTAACATTTCCTTATGTATAATTATAATAAGGTAATGATAGTAAATTGACCTCTAACAAAGCATATAATGGGTACTAACAATCTGCTCAATCACTTTGGAATTCTAGGAATGGGATGGTGCATTCAACCTACTAACCCAACTCAATCGAATCCAAATTGATACCTTATGCTTATTTTTCATGGGTTGATGGGTTACCCAAATTGATACCTTATGCTTAATTTTTATGGGTTGATGGGTTAGGTTGGATAGTGTTGTAAAATTCTTTTAAGCTTAGGTTAGGTTGAGTTCGGGTTGGTAAAATTTTCAATTCATGTAACCTGACTCAACCCATAGTCCACGCTATTAATAGTAAAAAAAAAAATGTGCATTTCAAAATTTTAGTTTGATTTAACTTGAATTTTGATTTTGTTTAAATTTTATAATTTGAATTATTTTGAGATTTCTAGTCTTAATTTTGATAAAATATAAATATTTTGCTCAATTGTATACATTGTAATAATTTATTGAATAATGGGCTTAAATAGTTGAATAAAAATCCATTTTTTTTAATTAAATTTGATGAAGTGGAAATAAATTGGGTTGGGTTGGATTGGATATTTATCAACCAGAAAAAGTTGAAAATTTTGTTAACCCAAAAAAGTTGAAAAATATCTCAAACTCTACCCATGCACACCCCTAACTAGGAGAAAATTATCTTATACATTACTTGCATGCAATCGATATCTCACAATTGATGGAGAGCACACATCCATTGCTCCCACAGGTTGTGAGACATTGGTTGCATGTAACAATTATGCAATATACTTCTCATCCATAGGAACCTCGCATGTCCATGTTCATGGGAACCTTGTGCGCACGCTCCAAGTGCACGCACTCTATCCTTATTCCAATGGCAAAAAGGACCCTGAAAACTTTGTAACCTTGCTGCACACCACCTTGGCTTTGATACCACTTGTTGAGAATGAACACCTTGGAGAGACTCTGCCATTGAGTAATTAATATAACATATAGGGACACCACATATTTAGCCCAAAAGCTTAAGTCAATGAGTTTAAAAGACAATAATGGGCGATAAATGATCCTACAAACTTTGAATATTATTAATGGGTGCCTTCAGGAAAATTTTTAATTGACAATTTTAGAAAAAAAATTGATACTATTTTCATGGGAAATATAAAAAAATCAATTTTTTTTCTTTTCCCATAAAAAATTTTTGAAAATATTTCCTAAACAAGAGCATCTGTTAACTTTCTCAATAACTTTATTGTATGCAAAATCTGCTACATACACAAAAAAAATTCACAAAAATTTGTACACGTGCCCACAAATTCAACTCATTTGGGTGCCACCATAAACATAAATGCAAAGTATTTTGGTGAAAAAGTGTGTAATTTTTTGTGCTTTGAAACTTACTCTTGGTAAAATGGTGTGATCCTAAATTGTAGCACAAAAGCAGGGATCGCCCAAACCATTTTGAGGCCTAAGGCAAAATCTTAAAATGGGGCGTTACGTTGTCACTTAAATAATAATTAACTAGTATTTTATATAATACTTTTTTTAAATCCATTATTTTTACTTTTTAATATGAATTTTTTTTTGGGAAAATGTTAAAGTTATAATAAATTTTACTACTAAAAATATAATTACAAACTAATGTAACAACAAATGTAATCAGTGACATGAGGCTTACAAAGATGTTAGGGATATTATAAATTTTACAACATGAGACTTACAAAGTTATATTACCAATAAAAAAAAAAAAAATCATTCAAAAATGCATTTAATTAATAGGTTGTTGAAGTCCACCAATCATATTGATTATCACATCAAATTATAAAGGTTATATAGTAAATTTTATAGTATTTATAATATTTTTCCGTTTGAATTACTTGTGATTAGTGACACATTTATTTGTAATACTTATGTATTTAAATATGTCTTATCTCTAGCAATACTCAATTCTTTGAGCCCATCAAACTCTAAAGGTTATATAGTAGAATTTATATTATTTCTAACATTTTCCTATTTGAATTACTTGTGATTAATGACACATCTATTTGTAAGACTTATGTATTTAAATTTGTCTTATCTCTAGCAATACTCAATTCTTTGGGCCTACTTAATCTTAATAGTGGAAAAAAAAATGTAAACTAAATTTTTTTCTTAATATCTCCAAAAAAATTATATATCTATAAAATCAAATTTTGCCCTCTAATTTGAGGTGTTTTCTCTAATAAGGGGCCTAGGTGATGGCCTAAGTGGCCTAGGCCTAGGGCTAGCACAAAAGAGTGTGGTCATAAATTTTTTTAGTTCAAAAGCCAAGAGCTAAACCATGGAGATAGAGAATTATATAATTAATGATTTTTTTTTTGGATGTAGGGAAGTTGGAATCCAATGCATACAAAAAGCAAAGAGCCAAACAAATAGAGACCCATGAATCAATCCATTCTTGTCTTTAATTCTTGACTCGAACGCTCAGCGCAATTTGGAAGTAACAAAAACTCCATTTTGTGGTTAAGGAAAAATTATTGATGATAGGCGAAAAACGTATTAACCCCTTGTGATGAATTAATTGATTAATTAGCCAAGTTTATTAATTAATTAAATTAACATACAATTGTACGTGGCAGCACAAACAAATCACCAATTAACTAAAATATGCAGTGGAAAATAAATTAACATGGTGATTTGTTTACGAATGGGGAAAACCTACATGGCAAAAACTCCACCGGGTGATTTTAAGGTCACTACTCCCGAGAATCCACTATTATCAAAACAAGCGGTTACAAGTAGAGGAATCCTAGTACCTTATACCAGACTACAGTTGAACTCTTATCCCAATACCCAATTGGACTTGTTCTGTAGTGATAATCTCTCATTTTCAATACATGGCTCCCAGTACGTGACTAACCAATTGTGCGAATCTCAATACGCGACTTGATTACCAACTTGAGAAAGATGTTGATTGCAAAGTTGTTCAGTACATCCAGATGATGAAGATCATGAAATTGCTTGGTCATAGAACCCTACGGTGTACAAACACAGTAGCTTCTTCAAGAACTAGGGAAAACTAGGGTTCCAGTTACACTCTTCTTCATACTTGTGGAATTGTGCTTTTGTGTAACTTTGCGTCACCTGTTTCAGCCCTTAAAATAATCCTTATATATGTTTAGAGTTGTGAGAAAAGAAAGCCCAAACATACACTCACGGATTAGATGAAAATCGGCTTGAAAAACTTAACTTCATAAACCTCGACAGATACCTTATGTATCAAGCTAGTTGTCGAGTCACGGGATTTAGCAACTTTTAAATCTCGATAGATGCTAGCTGTCGAGCTTTAAAATCCTGCACTTCATTCCTTGATTCTTGAACAGACTTGCATGACTTTAACACTTGAACTTGAAACAAGGTTTCTTGAAGCATTAAACACATTCTAGATTTATCCAATTACAAGTAAAGTGTGTTTTGTCAAAGGATTAGCCAATTTTATAAAATGTTGACATATGTTCTTAACATTGAATCACATATGTCCTAACAATTGACAAAAAGGGAGAAAAAATTGCATTGAGTTTTCATAAAATAATGCCTCTGATAGTAGCATCTTCAATATCTATATGAAATTGAACAAGGTGTTCAGAAATTAGATGTGATTTTTCCTCAGTTGCTCATGACCAAAAGAAAATATTGTAAAATTTTTAATGAAATCTTAGATATTAGGTTTGTGAATAATGAAATAGGCCTAAAATGAAATCTTAGATATTAGTTATTAGGTTTGCATAGATTCGGCTTGTTTATTAAACAGGCCTAAAATGAAGGCTCAAGTTTGGTTATTTATAACCAAACAAATATAAACAAGCTTTTTATCTAATTAAGCATGAGCTATTTATGATTGACTTGGTTCATTTATAGGCCTTAGGGTTTATTGGAAGTTTGGAACTTTGTTTGTATCACCTGATCATAGTACCAATATACCACCACCAGGTAACCACTAATATTACTTTAAAACATTTAGGAGAAGAAAAAATTATCTCGTAAGATTTTGGGACTTGGGAGCATCATTAGCAATTGTGTTGAGATGGAGTAGAGAACTTGAATATTGTCGACAATAAGGGTTCGTTTAGTTAGAGGAGTGGAAAAGTGGGAGGATAGAAGATGTGGATGGGATAAAAAAGTGGGACGATAGAAGAAATTTAGTTTTCTTCATTTGTGTTTGGTTGGGAGAATGGAAAAGTAGAGAGATAAAAAATTTATTTATTTACTTGAGAAGAAAAATGAGATGATAGAAAATAAAATTGGTATAAATTTACAATTATGTCCCCTTTAAATAAAACAAGAAAGTAACACATTTTTTAGCAAAAAAATTGTGTACGTGCAAGTGGACAAAGAAAAAAAAAAAGCAACTGGATGAAACAAAGCAACTGGACGAAAAAAGAAGAAGCAACTGGACTTGGACAAAACTCATGTGCAAGTGCACATGGGTATTTTTTTCAACCCAACATTTAGCTTCCCCCACCCCCACCCCCAATTTTTTCCACATTTTGGAGAAAAAACTTTTTGGTGGTCCCGGGAAGAAAATACCCGAGTTCTACCACATTTCTTTCCTCTCCCCCTCCCAACCAAACACCAACTAAAAATCCTTTCTCTCTACTTTTCTCTTCTCAATTTTCCATCCTCCCTAAAATCCCTTCAGATAAACATAGCCTAAGGAAGGAGAGAAAAAGGTAATGGTATAGACACAATTTTTACAATGTTGAATTGACACAATTTTATTAGTTCTCATCTAAGTTCATTATTGTGTCAACAAAATTTTATTAGATCACTAGTTTGGGTGGCACGTGCAAGGCACATGCTACCCCTTGAGTGATAAATTAAGATAGAAATAGTGAAACAATGATATTTGGTTCACAAAAATAGACTAAACTGAAAATGTTTAGATACATAACAAAATATCATAATATTTTTATAATAACTTTATTTTATTTTAACTTATAAAGAACTTACACCTCAACAATTATGAAAATATTGTTATAACAACAAAATGTCACATTTCACAATACCTTTATTTTAAGTTGTAGTAGGTCCTGGTATAATATTTTATTATTTTATTTTGATTTATAAGGAACTGATAACTCCATAGTTGTGAAAATATTTTGACAGTATAACAAAACCACCATCCACTCTCTTCCTTTTTTCTTGAGAAAGAAATAATAAAAACTAAAATTCACAACAACAATGCCAATGTATATTTGCACAAGTACTATAGCTAAAATGCATTATGTACAATAAATGCATAAGTTGAAGTGGGTGACTTTTGGTGTTAAATGGCAAAATTGTCTCTTATACCATTTTGCATAAGCTGATATGAATGTTCTATGAAACTTAAGCTATTCACAAGTTTCTTACACCTAATTGTAAAAATACTTTGATAATAAAATGCCACATTTTCACAATACCTTTATTTTAAGTAGGGCACGTCTTAGTATGATATTATGATGACACCAAAATGTCATAATTTTTTAACAATAGTTTTATTTTTAGTTATGATTGGTCTTAGTAGGATAGTTTATTATATTTTATTTTGACCTATAAAGAAATGACACCTTGATAATTGTAAAAATATTATGACAATTTATTATGTAGTATTATACTCGTCAATCAAAACACTGTATCACTGCTAGAGAGAGAGAGAGAGAGAGAGAGAGAGAGAGAGAGAGAGAGAGAGAGAGAGAGAGAGAGAGAGAGAGAGAGAGAGAGAGAGAGAGAGAGAGAGGCTAGATGTCGTGAAATAGTGAGTTTTTTCTCACCAAATTGACTCAGCCAAAAACACTAAAGACATGTCTTAGTACATCAAGTTTTGTTTGGGTCTATCACTGAAAATGAGACTCTTGCTTTTTCTCAACACTAGTCACTAGTTTTGTTGCACGTGCAAAACACCATCTAACTTCAAATAAATATTTTATGATATGATTTAGAATAGTTAAAACTAAGTCATTATTGGAATAGTAATTAAGTTTTTTTTTTTATTGATAAGTTAGAGGTGCCCTTTTTTAAAGGGAGAAGTAGCCCTTGAACTATAATGGTCATTGGCTTAAACTATTATATTTTGAAAGAATAAATGATGCCCACAACAAGAAAAAGAAAAAGAAAAACCAAGTTAGAAATTATACTAGGCAGCATAAACAAGTCTACCTCATTTGCTAATAGAGAATGCAAGATAGCATTCATCAATTCATGCCAATTTTTTAGGCCAATAATCCTACTATCTGTAAACATATCTTCTTTACCTTTATATGTTATCAAAATGGAAACTTTTTAAGTTAACTGATTCTTGATCTCCTTGAATAAAGTCCATACTATATGTTAAGAGTTAAAAAAGAGTAAAAGCAGAATAAATTTCTCTTATGGTCTGAAAGAATTAGAAATAAAATATTACCAATGATGATCATGTAAACAATGAGTGTCCCAACATTATTAACCAAGATACAAATCTGAAGCAGCAACCTCCCAGCACGGCCAAAAGCATCCCTCATGACTTCCCCATAGGAGTGAGAGTTTCCCACCCTACTGAATCTCAGCAGCATTCCAAACGAATCCTCTGTCAGTATAGCGACAAACACTATCATAACAATTCCAAACCCAAGACCTAGCACATTCATGGTGGCAGGCAGTGCCATAATTGCAGCTCCAATAAAAGAAGTGGATATGTTAAACACTGAGGCAATAAGGGGGTGTTTGGATGCTCTTTTTCGTCACTCAATTTTCGTCAATCAATTTCCATCACTCATCACTCTAAAATATTACGCTCGTTTGGCACTATCACTCAAATGCCATCATTCAATATTTTTCATACTATTTGTGAGCCCCAGCTCTGTCACTTGGTGCAGCTTTTTTTTTTTTCAAGTACCCAAACTCACCGAACCTAGTGAAAAAAAAAAAAAAAAAAAATCCCAGAACAAAAGACCGAACCCAGTGAAAAAAAAAAAAAAAAAAAAAAAAAAAAAAAACACCCAGAACTGAAGATCAAAAAAAAAAAAGTAGATTGGTCAAAAGTTGCAGCTGAGTGGGTCCCCCATGTGTGTTTAATTACAAAAATGTCACTGAGTTATGAGTTAGGGATTGAAAACAGCTATTTTCAGTTTTCATAATTCATAACTCAAAAATTAGAGAATTGAGTGATGGAAATAGAGTTTATGGAAAGAGAGACATGGTGGTGACAAATGGACTTTTAGCTATGGATCCCACTATTTTTAAGTTATGAGTTATTAAAACAGAGATTTGAGTTATGGAAACAAATCATCCAAACACCCTCTAAATGATGCTCTTATTAAATATGGTGTTACCTGTTCATGCATGATGGTATAAAGGAGTTTCAAAGGGTGAAATTGGGTTTTTATTAAAATAAAAGAGCAATTTTGTAATTGAACTAATAATTTTTAAAAGTTAAAGTAACTTTTTGCAAAAACTGTCTGAAAGTCTTTTGACTTTTTAAAGATCTTGCACTTTTTGAAAAACCACCTTCCTTATTAAAGTAGTTTTTTAATACCCACCAATCACCTACCATTTTGAATATTAAAGTAAAAAAAATGCTTTTTATATTAAAGTAGTTTTTTAATACCCACCAATCACCTACCATTTTGAATATTAAAGTAAAAAAAATGCTTTTTATTATCTTAAAGTGCGAACAAACGGGCACATAAACGAAAATAAAGGCAAGAAGACTCCAGATATTAAGTTGAAAAGACCAGAAAGGGCTCCAATTTTTTTTTCAGCTCACACATACCTTTAGAGCAACAAAGTAATTCAAGCCCTCCGAACCTGTACATGTTTGGCAGCCCAATAAAGTTGACAACACAAAGACTAAAAAGGGCCCATTTTTATATAGCTCACAAATGAAGTTAGGGGCAATTAAGTACTTCCATGACTTTATGCATATAGGGTCCTCATCTGAAAGGGCTGTGTCAGAAGGACACATGTCCATTGGTTTTTGGAAAATGTTAACAAGCACCAGTAATTCAAGCCCTCCGAACCTGTACATGTTTGGCAGCCCAATAAAGTTGACAACACAAAGACTAAAAGGGGCCCATTTTTATATAGCTCACAAATGAAGTTAGGGGCAATTAAGTACTTCCTTGACTTTATGCATATAGGGGTCCTCATCTGAAAGGGCTGTGTCAGAAGGACACATGTCCATTGGTTTTTGGAAAATGTTAAGGTTTCCTTTTATGGGTCTTATTTTAAAAAAGTGTAAAAAATTATCAAAAAAAATTACTAAAAAAAATAAAACACTGCCAAAGGCTGCCAAAATCTGCCAAAAAATTGCAAAAAATTTGTTATTAACGGGCACCGTCTCACTTTATATCAAATTTTTAACTTTTTAATATTATATAAGCTTCTTTTTTACTTTTTTTTTGACAATTTTTTTTTATCATTTTTCACTTTATCAAGCACCAGTTTGGTGCTTGTTAACAAATCCCTTAAAGATTTATCATCTTAAGGTGCAAACAAACGGGCGCATAAATGAAAATAAAGGCCAGAAGACTCCAGATTTTAAGTGGAAAAGACCAAAAAGGGCTCCAATTTTTTTTCAAGCTCACACATTCCTTTTTAGAGCAACAAAGTAATTCAAGCCCTCTGAACCTGTACATGTTTGGCAGCCCAATAAAGTCGACAACACAAAGACTAAAAAGGGCCCATTTTTATATAGCTCACAAATGAAGTTAGGGGCAATTAAGTACTTCCTTGACTTTATGCACGTAGGGGTCCTCTTCTGAAAGGGCTGTGTCAGAACGACACATGTCTATGTGGGTTGAAAAGTGTCTACCCATTTCAATGAATATTTCGCCACACGATATGTGGGTTTCTGTTTTTTCTTTCTTTTGTCAGGGTCACGTGAAAAAGGTACTGAAATTGTTTGAAACAGAGGCAAAAGGGGTTCGAGGTTCATAAACTTGAGTTTCAAGTACTTTTTTAAGATATTCAATTTTTGTAAACTCGTGTTTCTTGTCCAAAATGAGGTTGTGAGTTTTAAAAGAGTGGTAAATTATTGAATGTTTTTTAAATAATGGTAAAATATTAATAATTTTAAAAAATAGTGGCATTTAGTTATTTTTACCTGTTTTTAAAGTTTTAAAGAATTTGCTGAGCTTCAAACCTTTTTTTTTTTTGGCTGGGTTTGCTGTCTAAGTTGTTTTGTCAAACAAGCACCTCAACTCTTTCTTTTTTTTTTTTTTTTTTTTTTTTTTTTTTTTTTTATTATAGAGAATAAATAATGCGATATTTGGACTCACAAAAAAAGACAAAGTGCAGATAAAGGTAAAAATTAACTGAAATAATAAAGTGAGATCTATAAATAGTATCAAAAAGTGTAATGAAACTAATATTTATTAACAAAAATAAATTAAATAATAAAATAAGTTGATAAAAATAATTTAACTGAAATAATAAAGTAAGATCTATAAATAGTATTAAAAAGTATAATGAAACTAATATTTATTAATAAAAATAAATTAAATAATAAAATAAGTTGATAAAAATAATTTTTACTAGACAATTAAACCAAATTGATCTAGAAATAGAAATAGAAATAGTAGTAAAAGTAGAAATTTTCACCTAATGATAACAATTTGCCACCTCACACAAGGGGAATAACAATTTGCCACTTTCCAAAGCTGTGGAATTCTTTTTTGGAAATCTCTTTCACGTTTTGTCTTACACACTGACGACACACAGTGACAGCGCCTTATATAAAAATTGCAACCGGTGACATTGCAATAATTGCATATGATAATAAGACATTTAGGTCCGTTTGTTTTGGTGGTAAATGATTTTTGAAAATCATTTACCACCTGACCCCAGTGTTTGGCAGGAAAGGAAAATTTTATTTTTCGAAAAATCAATTTCAATTTGACCGTGTTTACTCCTTTGACCCGGAAATCATTTTACGCCCTTATTTTACCTTCAAATGATTTCCGGAAAAGAGAGAGCGAGAGCCTTAACAAACCAAACCGAGCGAGAGAGAGAGAGAGCTAGAGAGAGAACGAACCAACGCCACAGCCCATCGCCGGCGTTCACGAGCCTTCGACTTCGCAGGTGCCACGAACCGACGAACCCACGAACCGCGCCATTGCACCGGTCTCGCGCCGATCGCAGCACCTCGCCATCGCACCGGTCTCGCACCTTGCCATCGCACCGCGCCGATCAATCAAAGGGAAATCACAGCACCGCACCGATCGCTCCAACGCCGCTCGACCCAGACCCATCGCCTCCTCAATCGCGCCATCGCACCTCGTCATCGACCCAGACCCATCGCCTCTTCGAGCTCGCCGATCCACGAACCAGACCCATCGCCTTCGACTGCTGACCCATCGCCTCCACGCTCTCTCTTCCTCGATCTCTCAGTTTTTTTTTTTATTTTAAATTTGATTGTTGTTGTTGTTTTTTTTTTCGATGAACTGATTGTTGTTGTTGTTGTTGTTGTTGCCGGAATTTGCTGTTGTTGTTGTTGTTGTTGTGTTGTTGCCGGAATTTGCTGCCGGAAAATAGCATTTTCCTAATAGAACCAAACACATGAAAATATTTTCCACAACAATTTTTATAATTCAACCAAATACTTAAAAATATTTTCCTTTTCCGGAAAATAGCATTTCCAGAAAATAGCATTTCCGGAAAATATGTATTTTCCAGAAAACGTTTTACACGAAACAAACACAGCCTTAAGGGAATATACTTTCGTTGATTATTTAGTATTTCGATAAATTAATACTCTCTTTATCTTAATTTGTTTGTTTTGTTTTAAAAATCTAATTTTTTTAAAAGAATATTATTTATTATTTTGTCTATTACATAAAAATATAAAAAATTTTAAAATTATCATTAAATAAATTTATTAAAAATAATTTTAAAAATAAAAGATATAATAAAAATATTAATAAATTAATAACTTTTAATTAATAAGACAATTTTGAGGCATACTAAAATAGAATAGAGAATAAACAAATTGAAATAGAGGGGAGGAGTAATACTATCTCTCATGTGACAGTGAACAATTTTCCCCGCGGATGAGTTTATTGAAAAAAATCTATAGGCTAGTATAGCCTAATGCTACACATATGTCCTATAAAATGGCATAGAGCCTAAAGGTATCACCACAAGCCCTTTAAATTTGATTCCACAAAAAAAAAAAAAAAAAAAAAAAAAAAAGAAAAAAGAAAAAAAGCTTTACTTGCAAGTGATATGGGTTCAGTTCGAGCTACAAAGCCCCATGCAGTATGTGTTCCATTCCCAGCACAAGGACATGTATCACCCATGATGCGATTAGCCAAGCTCCTTCACTCAAGGGGGTTCCATATAACCTTTGTCAATACTGAGTTCAACCACAGACGCTTAATCCGATCCAAAGGACTTGAGTACATAAAGGGGCTACCTGATTTCCAGTTTGAAACAATACCAGACGGGTTGCCACCGTCCGATCGTGATGCAACCCAAGATATCCCAGCACTATGTGATTCCACAAGAAAGAACTGTTTGGCCCCTTTCAAAGAGCTAGTGCTTAAGCTCAACTCATCCTCTGAAGTGCCTTTGGTTACTTGCATAGTTTCTGATGGCATCATGAGTTTTGCTATTAAAGCTGGAGAAGAATTAGGCATCCCAGGGGTTCAGTTTTGGACTACCTCAGCTTGTGGCTTCATGGGATATCTCAACTTCACTGAACTCGTCAAAAGAGGCATTCTTCCATTCAAAGGTACTATGAATTTTTTTTTGTTTTTGTCAGAATAACTGCTAAAGATTAAATTCATATTTTTCTAACCACACCAATGGTACTGATCAGATGGCTATAAACAACTTTATTAATTGAACTGTAACTGTTTCTCAAAAAAAATAATTGAATTGTAACTCAGATGGTAATTACTGAGTATATCTATCACTTACCACTCTAAGCTTAGATAGCTAAATGAGTATTTACTAAGTCCCCCTGTTCATAAGTTTCATTTACTCTCTTCGTCAAGTGCAAAATAAGTAGCCATCCAGCCTGAAGTTGTTCATAAGACTTTAATTAAAAATTTTAAACCTGGAAAATATTGGTGAGATCGCAGTAGCCAAATGAGACTGAGATCTCAACCAATATTTTCCCATAATTAATTAATAATAAATTTTTATTATATTTTATAAGATTTTGTTTGGAGTTCAAAAAAAATTAAACAAAAGGTGAATTATCCAAATTATCCACGGTCATTATATAAAATTCTAACCTTTTCCGATTTAATTCTAATTCTTGAAAAAAAAAAAATCTGCATTTAGTACTTTGTATATTATAAGTAAAGGTTTTGGCTTACTTTTAGTATTTTTTTAACTAGAGGTGTTATTTTATTTTAAATACATAATAGTAAATGATAGTGAGTTTTAATTACTACATTTTATTTAGTTAATGGATGATGTAGCCGTTTCTCTTTAAAACAAAAGGAGATTTCAGTTAAAAAAGTATTGAAAATAAGCTTAACCTATAATTAAATTCATAAAATAAAATGTTAATTGTGAAATAAATGCTCTCAATTTTAAGTTAAAATTTTGAACCCTCACCACGTCTTGATATTTCTCTTTGCCAAAAACAACTACTCCCTTTTCTCTCAATGTCGAATATCGATTTGGTGTGGTGTCATTGCTGATCATCTCACAGAATAACAGTAACTCTAAAGTGTAGCTTTATAGTGTTGGAGAGATAAATACCTTGGGGAGCTTCCTTAAGTAATTAATATAATATATAGATGCACACTTTAACCCAAAAGGCCTAAGCCCAATGGGTATGTGTTCAATTATATTATATTAACCACTTATTCTTCTCATCTTTATTCAATGTGGGACTTCACTCACACGTGTAATCCAACAATCTCCCCCTCACGTGTGAGTTTGCCTCTCTATGGGTCTCAAGACCTCGTTGTGGGCCATGAACAAGTTCTACTCACTCCCCCTTGGCTAATAGGCTTTTCACTTCATCAATGCGTCATCCATGGGTCTCTCGTACGCCATCCATGGAAATCACGTGTCAACCCCGTACGTACATCCATGGGAATCTCGCACGTCCATGTCCATGGGAACCTTGCATCATACCATTATTTAGCACCATTAGCAATATTCCTTTGTTGGGCCTTTTCTTTTTTTCCTTCTCCAAGATCTTTGTGTGTGGGCCGTTTAGGCTTTCTCTGTCCTTGCTGGATAAGGACCATAAATACTTCACCACCTTCGCCGCACACCACCATGGGTTCTGATACCAATTGTTGGGGAGATAAATACCTTGGGGAGCTTCCTTGAGTAATTAATATAACATATAGATATACACTTTAACCCAAAAGGCCTAAGTCCAATGGGTATGTGTTCAATTATGTTATATTAACCACTCATTCTTCTCATCTTTATTCAATGTGGGACTTCACTCATACGTATAACCCAACAATCTCCCCCTCATGTGTGAGTCTCTGCCTCTTTGTGGGCTTCAAGACCTCTCTGTGGGCCATGAACAAGTCCTACTCGCTCCTCTCTATGGGCCATGAACAAGTCCTACTGGCTCCCCCTTGCCTAATGGGCTTTTCACATCATCAACGCGTCATCCATGGGTCTCTCGTACGCCATCCATGGGAACCACGTGTCAACCCTGCACGCACATCCATGGGAACCCCGCTCGTCCATGTCCATGGGATCCTCACATCACACCACTATTTAGCACCATATATTGGGGTTTTTTTTTTTTTTTTTTTTTTTTTTTCTTCTCCAAGATCTTTGTGTGTGAGCCGTTTAGGCTTTTTCTATCCCTGGGTAGGGACTATAAACACCTTACCATCTTCGCCGCACACCACTATGGGGTCTGATACCACTTGTTAGGGAGATAAACACCACGTGTGAGTCTCTGCCTCTCTGTGGACTTCAAGACCTCTTTGTGGGCCATGAACAAGTCTTACTCACTCCCCCTTTCCTAATGGGCTTTTCACTTCATCAATGCGTCATCCATGGGTCTCTCGTACACCAATCATGGGAACCACGTGTCAACCCCGCACGCACATTCATGGAAACCTGCATGTTCATGTCCATGGGAATCTCGCATCACACCATTATTTAGTACCATTAGCAATATTCATTTGTTGGGCTTTTTTCTCCTTTTTTTTTTTTTTTTTTTTTTTTTTTTTTTCAAGATCTTTGTGTGTGGGCCATTTAGGCTTTTTCTGTCCCCGCTAGGTAGGGATCATAAACATCTCACCATCTTTGCTGTACACCACCATGGGTCTGATACCACTTATTAGGGAGATAAATACCTTCAGAAGCTTCCTTGAGTAATTGATATAACATATAGATACACACTTTAACCCAAAAGGCCTAAGCCCAAAGGGTATGTGTTCAATTATGTTATATTAACCACTCATTCTTCTCATCTTTATTCAATGTGGGACTTCACTTACACATGTAACCCAACATGTAGTTTGTCAAATTCTCTAAATGTTAAATTTCTTTCTAGTTAAAGTTCTTTATAATCCCAAAAGTTTTATAACAAAACCCTACAACTAAAACTCCACTTCCTACAACAAAATCAAACAAATTCATGATTTTTTTTAGTGGATTGCTATATTTCATGAACGCAACTTCTTTTATAAGAGGAAAAATTATCTTATAAAATTGCCTTATGGAATGCTCATTTCATAATAACAGGAGGTCTTTTGTTTTTCCTTTTTATTTATTTATTATTATTATTTTTTATCGTTTCAATAATTAAATAACATGGGGTGTCATAAATGTGTGAGATCCATCAGAGAGTCAGAGTGGTGTACTGTTCCATAAGGGATATATTTTCTATAGTCAAAATGTTAAGAGTAATTTGTCCTACAGTATGGATAGTAAATACTTCTCTCTCTTTCCCCTTTCTTTTTTTTTTTTTTTTTTTTTTTTTTTTTTTGGAAAATAACTTCACTACTTGGTACGCTTAAAGTCACGTCCGCAAAATTAGAAATAATAACAAAACTATCTTACAAAAAGCAATCTGTGTATAGGAGGTGGTATTACATGTATAAAAAATGTATATCTATCCTAGGGACGGATCCAAATGGGGCCCAAGGAGAACCAGGCACCCCTGGTCCAATTTTATTTATTTATTTATTTATTTATTTTTAAGTTATAATATTTTTCATTTTTATAGTTAGGCTCCCTTCCAAAACTTTAGGCCATTTTCTCTACAATAAGCCTAACTAGCTTCATCCAAATAACAACTATCTAACCAAAAAATTTTACAAAAACAATAAAAAATATTCACAATGGTGATTGTATTTTAGCAAAAAAAAATTATTTTACCACCAAAGAACCAAAAAATTATGTTTTATTGGAGAAGTTAAAGCTAAATTTTTTGCAACTACAGTAAACTGGTATAAATATTAGTTGACTGTAACAAGTTGTTAAAAATAAAATAAAATAAAATATTTTTTATTAAGATTATATCTCTTCCTTCAATTAAATAACTCAAATTCTCTCGCTTCCTTTATTATTTTAATGAATTTTTTATATTATTTTAAATGAAGTTATTAAAAAAAAAAAAAAAGAACATTTGATATTGTGTGTATTGTAAAGTGAAGTGATAAATAGATAAAATAACTTTTTGAGGTGTTAAAAGCTAAAATTTTTAGTACCATCAGTGTGAATGCTCTAACTTCAACAACAAAAAAAAAAAAAAAAAAAAAAAAAAAAAATCCTAGACATCCTAGTATTAAAAAAAGAGATTATTTTGTTTTTGTTTGTCTTTGTTGGTAAATGATTGCATCATAATGTGTTTAAAAACAACGATTTTGAGTATTTATAATTTTTTGATACTATATGGATACCTATTTGGATTTTTTTTTTCTTTATACTCTGGCCCCAACTACCTTAAAATTCTGAGTCTGTCCCTAATCTACTCTCTTATATGGAGTGGGTCCCACCCCATTTAAGAGAGTTGATACATATATGTATGATGTATTGGATACATGTGATACTCACACCATGTAAGAGGGTGAATACATACATGTTTTAAATACATGTGAGATCTAACTCCGGTGGGATATATGATAGATTTTCTTTTGTTCATGGTATAAATAATGTGTAAAATTACTTTTTTTTTCTTTATTTACTTGAATATATATATATAAAGTTACCTTTAATTGTTGATTGTCATTGTCATCATATCACATTTGGTTTAATATTTCCTGGCGAATGTAGATTATAAGGGGAAAAAAAAGGTTATGCTATGATCTGCTAGAGAATCAAAGAAAAGCGAGACGTAGCTGTAAAATATAGTAATTGCAAGGAAATTTTATATGAGTATTACTATATTCCCAAACTATTTTACAACATTTTTATAAATTATTGATGTGGCAAATTTTTATTAGTTCTAATATGGGTCCACTACTAATATCACATTTATGTTTACCAATAATTATTTGAAAATTCCTAAAGCCATATCAACAGCTTGTAAAAATGTTGTAAAATAGTTTGTGTAATTATTTGAAAATTACTAAAGCCACCTCAGCAGTTTGTAAAAATGTTGTAAAATACTTTGTGTCGGTAGCAATACTCATTTTATATAAGAAATCTAGTTTTGGTCTAATTAATGAGAGTAAGGAATTGTATATACAGTTATGAAACTCTGTATAGCCAATCGCTGATCAATAAATTGAATCCTTTCATAAGCATTAACTAAATTAAGATGATTCTCCAAAAAAAAAAAAAAAAAAAAAACTAATTAATTAGATAAATCTATCCTCATCGTAATGAAACCTAAGATCATATTTTGTTATATCAAAGTTTAAGGAATGGGAGAGGGATATTTTGTTGTGTAGACCTGTAGCTTATAAATCAGAATAATTTCTTAAGGGATCGCAATTCCTAACTTTCCTAGCCATCATTTATATTATGAGAATGGGACTTGTAATTTCCAACTTTGTTTTGTGATCATAATTTTATTCTTTTCTACTACAATAATGAGTAGTAATGATCTTATGTCCCAAAAAAATGTTTACAAAGTTAAATTCTCGTTGACAAGATACAAGAAAAATGTTTAATATACTGAAAAATTGGCAAAAATTGCAAAACAGTCTATTTTTGGGAAAAAATTAGGCGCGTGGCATGTGTTAAGTTTGACTCTTTTTGAAAGTCGAGTTTGGCAAACTCGACTTTGGACGGGAAAACTGACACTATAGTGGCGTTATTTAGTGCCTATAGCAGCATTTATAAAAAACACCACTAAAAAAAAAAGCCACTACAGTATTCGTTTTCTAGCCCAAAGTCGAGTTTGCCAAACTCGACTTTCAAAAAGAGTCCAGTTTACTAAATAACTTTGAATACATGCCATGCGCCTAATTTTTTTTCCAAAAATAGACTGTTTCGCAATTTTTTCCCTGAAAAATTAAATATGGGACATGCAATCTTTTCATATCAAGATGATTTCCGTTTGTAAAAGTTGAAATATTAAGAATCACTCTAACAATATTTTTCTAAAAGCATATAATATAGAGTCAAAGATAGATCCAGGATTTTAGGTTTGCGGAGCCAAAACGTGGGGAAAAAAATAAAGATTGAAAAAATAATAATGAAATTCATGACTAAGTATCCTAATATCCTATTAAAAAAAATAAAACTAGCACTCATTCAATATTAGAAAAATGCAAATTAAAAAATAGACATAAAATAATTGTTTCTCAAGACATTTTAAATCAATCATTTGTTGTAATATATATATTTTTTAAATCCCAAAAATAATCTATAATTGTTTATAAATACTAAATTCAGAATAATTTTCCTTTTGAAGTACAAAACCAAATAGTAATTTAGATTATGAAACTTAGTTTTGACAATATTTACTATTGAAAATGCATATTTTTTCTTTTTTCTTTTTCTTCTTCTTCTTTTTTTTTTTTTTTTTTTTTTTTTTTTTTTTTTTGTAGTTGTGATAAAAACAAAATGAGTAATTATAAGTACAATCACTCTATAAACAAGTTAGTAAGTAAATGATATTTTAATTCTTACAAACCTTTTGATATAATTCAAAAAGAAATCATAAATAAAAAATAAAAAAAATGCAAACCTAATAATTTTCAATCGATTAAGAAAGAGAAGCTTCTTTACATATACTAAAAGATGAAAAACGATTTTTAAAAATGTTTTACGTTAATTTTTTTTTTCTTTTTAATTTAGAGGATGGCCACACATTAGACTATATAACATTTTTTTAAAACCTATTTGGACTAATTTATTTTTTAAGATGAAATGTGTGATATCTCAAATTGTGCATATTTGATTGGATTTGATTGTTTAAACGTGAGTTGTATAGGCATGCACTGAGTACCACATCCACTCTATACTAGGTGGATCATTACGAAGATTCCTAATAGTAACTTGAATAGTGATCCTTTTGGGGTGTAAACGAAGAAGTGACTCTTTTGAAGTCATTACAAATTATATATATTAGAACAAACATGGCATAACACCATGTGGGTGTTGTGTGGGCAAGTACAGACTCCCACGGTAGATATTTATTAGGTGGATTTTAGGTTTATAAGTGATTATGAGAAGTGCCAATTGCAACTCAACTAGTCATTTTGGGGTATAAGTACAAACATAGCTAGCGCTTTCATTGGATCATTACAACAAATGTAAAACATTTACCATATATACTATATAAATTTGTGGAAAAAAAAAAAAAAAAGTAAGAGAGAGGGAGGGTTTGGTGTAGGGGTGAAGGGGTCGGGGGAGGATGATGACAAATTTTAAATATGCATTATTAACAAAAATTAAAATATTGAAATGGGGAGGATGGTTTGACGTTGGGCTAGGGGTTGGCCTCCCTTGGTCCAAGCGTGGATTTGTCCCTGTCTAGAGTAATGCTATAAACTATATTTTTCAATATTACTTAAACAACATTTTCAATATTGCTGAGTTGAGAAGTGATTATTGATTTTCATATAGACTCACTATTGACACCATTTTATTATTAATTGTTAACAACTTGTTGCATCAAAAATTTATGAGAAGTGTTGTGGTTCTAGACTTATTGTTTTATATTTCCTTTTTTCTTTTTTCTTTTTTTTTTTTTATTTTTTTTATTTTTTTTTTTATGGTTCTTATATTTCTTTTATTATAGATGAAGGCTTCAAAGATGATGGAACCCTTGACAAACCAATAAATTGGATCCCGGGAATGAAAAACATTCGGCTCAAGGACCTCCCTACCTTTATTAGAACCACTAACATTACTGAAACAATGTTTGATTTTCTGGGATCAGAAGCGCAAAATTGCTTAAATTCTTTCGCGATCATCTTCAACACATTCTTCGAGTTTGAACATGAAGTCCTAGAAGTACTTTTAGCCAAATTCCCTCACATTTACAATATAGGCCCGCTTCACTTACTAGGTCGGCATGTACCTGAGAGCCATTTCATGTCTCAAGGTTCAAGCTTATGGAAAGAAGACTCCAAATGTCTTCAATGGCTTGATAAAAGGGAACCCAACTCAGTTGTGTACGTAAATTATGGAAGCATAACTGTGATGTCAGACCAACACTTGAAAGAGTTTGCATGGGGTCTTGCAAATAGCAAGCACACATTTCTGTGGATAGTTAGGCCTGATGTGGTAATGGGAGATTCGGCAATCTTGCCTGAAGAATTTTTTGAGGAGACTAAGGATAGGGGATTGCTAACAAGTTGGTGCTCCCAAGATAAAGTACTAGCACACCCATCCATAGGGGTTTTCCTCACACATTGTGGTTGGAATTCTACATTAGAAAGTGTATCTGCTGGTGTGCCTATTATTTGTTGGCCCTTCTTTGCCGAGCAACAGACAAATTGTCGATATGCTTGTACCACTTGGGAGATTGGTGTGGAGGTTAACAAGGATGTTAAACGTCATGAGATTGAAGCACTTGTTAAGGAAATGATGGAAGGGGAAAAGGGAAAGGCCATGAGGCAAAAAGCTAGGGAATGGAAGAAGAAGGCAATGGAAGCAACTAATTTTGAAGGATCATCATTTAAGAATTTTGAAAGATTAATTAAGGAGGCTTTCCTCATTGATGAGTGAAGAGTCAAACTGTCTTGTGAGAAAACTATACTCTTACGTTTACATCTATGTCATATCGTCAGATCATATTTCCCCATTGGTGTGGTAGAATAAAACATGGGTTCAGCCTGTTAATTTTTATTATGTAATTTTTTGAAGATTATGATTTAAGGTTTTATTTCCTTGATTTTAGATGTTTTCATAAATATTTTATGGTATTGTTAATCACAATATTTTATAAAATTAAATAAATAAATTCTATAATGTTTAAAATGTAAACCCAAACTTCAAATATATTAGTGAAGTTGGTAATTAAGTAAATATGCAATGAATGTTATAGCCAAAACTAAAACAACTAGTGATCTTTTTATGGGAAAAATGGGCATTTGCCCTTAATTTACAAACTATGTGGCAAAATGCTCATGTTTTGAAACTATTTAGCAAATTGCCCTTGTTTTTGAAACAAAATTGAGTTATATGTATATTTTTAAGTGGACAAATATGCATTGCTAATGTTGAGTTTCAAAAATATGGTCATTTTGCTAAATAGTTTCAAAATAGTGGTATTTTATTGCATAGTTTGTAAATTTGGGCCAAATGCCCATTTTCTCCCTTTTTATGTATCAAGTACTATTGGAAACAACTCGTGTAACTCTAGAGATAGTAAACTATTCGCATCTATATGTGCAAAATTTTTTGCCTATTTTAGTATAAAAACTTTCTTCTATTTTACATAACCACTTTTCAAAAACACCAGCATTACATTAGTTATTCTACTATCTATTTTATTCAAATACTATTTCTTCATCTAATACTTTACTAATATTTTTGTCAAATCATCTCTTTCACTCTAATCTATACTCTAAAGTCACAACACCACCACCAACCCACAACTCCTATCCTCTCTCTTTCTCAACCATAAACCTACCCATATGCAAACTCAAATTTTTAAGCCAAACAAAAAACACCACTGGAAAAAATCCAAACTGCCGTCACCACCCTCAACCACCTACCGCCACCATAAACCCCTATTCTACAACACAACACAACACCAATTTCATCCCAACTATCATCAAAAGCCACTATAGTTGCCACTGAACAAAACCCCACTACTCGGTACCCAAGCCACCAGAAAAACCCATCCTATGCCCACAAATCTCGACTCAATAGAAAAGAACCCAAGATCTAGTGAATCTGAGACCTAACCGACCATGCCACTAGCACCACACCAAAATCTAGCTCATCTGTCATGGTAGAGGTCACATTAGAGATCCCCAAATCTCACTGCTGCAAGGATTGATATGACGCCAATCTCTTAGTATCGCATGTCATTGTTGCATTTGATTCATGCATGTTGGTTGAGAAATTTTTTTTCCAGAGTTGTAACAGCCTTCCCATGTCTCGTTGGAGTTACCTCTGTATTGTGGTGAAAAGTGAATCACTGAAGACACAAGTAGTAAAAGAGGGGAATCGATACTGAGAGAGAACTAGAGGAGAAGGTTTAAGAAATAGAAACTAGGAGATGTTGATATTGTATTTTGTTTGACCTCGATTTCCATGCCAAAATATCAAATTCAACTTTGAAATCCCAAAAAAAAAAAATTACATTTCTAACATGGAAAAATAAGGAATATTACATGAAATAAATTGATTTGTCCCAATTAGTTTTTGGATAAATTATTTCAATGGTTTGAGAGCTCAAAATCCCAAAATTTCCTCATATTAACCAAGTTTGATTGAGTTTGACTAAGTTGTTTGATATTAAAATTAGCTCCAAATTCATCTAACCACCAAATTCCAGTTTACTTTAACCTAATCATCATTTCAAATCAGTTGAATTATTTTAACTATGTTTGACCAACCCTAATCGAGGTTTTCTCAAGATTTGACCAAAATTTCAACCATCCAATCATAATAAATTTGTGATCATGTTAAAGATCATGAAATTCTCTTTAAAATAATAGTTCACAGGCCTAGATTGTAGTTGAAATGAGAAAGATATTACGAAAACATGGAATCTTTGATAATAATAAAAAACAGCCATTTTTGTAATGTTTGATTATAGTTTAATCTCGGTTAAATTATAATCAAACGACCACAAATTGGTTCAAGTGAGGAGTCATTGAAAATGTCTCATGGTGAACTTCAATTTAGCATGGATGGCAAAAACCCCACTTGAATTAAAAGAATAATAATAAAAAAAAATTAAAAAAATTAGAAAAAAAAAAAAAGTGGAAGCTTTATGTAAAATCATTATTTTATCACCATTTTCCGAAGCCTCCAACTTGCTAAATTAGAGTATTGGGACAATAAAACAAACATATTTACAAAATAGGCATCAAAATCCTTCCAATGACACTTATTCTTTGGGGACCAAAAGTTGTTTGTTTGGGGCGTACGTCCTCACACAAACAACTATTTTATTTCAGCCATAATTTATGCAAAAATCCAGAATATCATTGAATTAGGATCAATTATGTATGTCAAAGAAAAAATGGCTCGACAATATCGTTTTTGGATTGAAAGATATCGCATGCACAATGTAGGCAAAAATCGGCTTTGCAAATTTCTATGCTGAAACACCCTTTTTCCAACTGGACTATCTTCGTGACCGCTGCTCTAAATTGAATAAAGCTGGAACCTTTAGAAAGTGGACTGAAAGAACTTTTTAAGGATTGCGAGAACACAAAAATCCAAGTTCTAGAAGACCTCCAAACAGCTGCTCAAAGATAAGATCCGAAAGAGTAGAAAATGGGGACCGAAAAGGCCTAGACGCTTGTAGAAAAATGAGATGGCCAGCAGACCCAGCCCACCCCTGCCATATGCCTGGCTCATGGTTGGGTTGAGCCTAATGGCCAACCCATTTCCCTTTAAATGTTCCCCCTTTCCCCATTTATTTGACCATCAATCTTTACCCATCATCAAATATCATCTTTTTTTAATCTAATCCTAAGATTCCAAATCCTCTTTTCCTAAAATTTCCAGCACTAAATTAAGGCCTCTTTAGCCTTCTAATCACCCCTAAAGTAAGCCTCTTCCCCCTTTTATTGCTTTATTAGTCTAGATTTCCATTTAAGTAAATGGATTACATATTTTCCTTCACTTTGTGTATGCTTTTTTTTTTCGTTGAGAAAATACTTTATGTATGCTACGTGAGTAGTATATTATCTCAATGCTTCTAAGCTTAGATTAATGTATTAACTATGCTCTTATATTATTGCCTCCATATACGCCTATATTCCCACGTACACCTTGATGTACACAATCATATATTGATAGATCCATGGGTATAGATTTTTAACCAAGGTGTGGATCTATGCTTTTTGTGAATAAATTTATCTATATTGATCTTTGTATACCTTTAGTTTATATATTCATGCTCTATGTATTTAAATATCTAGATCTTGATATTGAGATGTATGCACCTATAATTTATTTATTTAAGTCCATTGATCTTGATATTCATATGTATATAGCTATATGGATATTGAATTAACTATGTTACAGAGTAGATGAACGTGTGATTTTAATTATTTTTTTTTTTATTTATTTGAACTTTTGTAATCCTTGAATGATTTCTTATGGGTGGAAGTGTTGATATGCTAGCTTTTTAGTTATCATCACAAACACAATCCCACCAAAAAATAAAAGGCTTGGTCCAAAGGAACTCTCTAAAAAAGTGTTTTCAAAAGGTTTTTATTAAATTGTTTTACAAAATGCTTTCCAAAAAGCTTCCTAAAGCTTTGCTTTAAAATTTGTTATCAAAAAGGTTGTTCAAGTTGATTTCTAAATAAAACTCAAAAAAAATATTTTAAAACTAAATCATTTGATAGATGTATTTTCTAAATGAAGTCTCAAGAGCACTAAAATTTGGATTTCCTCAAAAATACTTTAAAAAGCCATGAAATTTGGCCATCAAAAGAATTTTTACTACAAAAATCCAAGGAAATGTATTCTTTAAAAAAAAAAAAAAAAAAAAAAAAACCCCATTTTCAAAAATGCTATAGATTTAATCTTGAAAATGATTGTTTAAAGTAAATAAAACAAGTGGATTCTAGTTAGCTCAACTGGTAAAATCTCTAATGGTTGAATAAGAGATCAGAAGTTCAATTTTCGTCTACACCAAAAATCAATTAGTGTTTCGGTTTGATGATAGTTAGCGGACGCTATATAAGTTGAAACTTTTTTTTTTTTTATAGAAAGATGTTGAAACTAATAATAATAATAATAATAATAATAATAATAATAATAAAGTAAATGAAACATTACCTTTCCAATTGCTCACTGTTGTGATTGAGAATTAAATGCAACATATGACCAAAAACAACGCAAACAATACTAAAGCAAAGCTAAGGTGTTGTTTGGTTATTAATATCAATTTTTTTGGTGTTGTTTGGTTATTAATATCAAAATTTTTTTTTGGCTGCTAAGAAAATGTGAGAATGTATTAATTAATGATTACAATGTTTCTATTGTTTAGGAGGGGAGAGGCCTTTGTCTAGTGGCCAGTTTCATTAGACACGCTAGGATACGGATACGTGTCCAAAACTAGACACGTGTCCAAAACTAGACAAGTGTTCGCATCTCAACGTGTCAAATGGAACTGGTTACTGGACACAAGCCCAAACTTGTTTAGGAAGCTGAGTGAGAACAAAGTAATAAGTTGAATCAATGAAAATTAACGCTTTTATTGGCATTAATTGAGTTTTGTATTAATTTCTTTGAAACAATACCTTTCGGAAAATATTTACTCCAATCTTACTGTTTCACTTTATGTACCACTTCCACCAATCACCTCTTTATTTTGTAAAAGTAGTTAGAATTTTGCTTGCTACTGGCAGGACTTGAAAAGTAGTTGGAATTTCGTTGCTGGCAAGGCTAGAATCTCAATTCTAGAGGTTCTGTAATATGTCCTGGATAATATATTTATACACAATTAAGAGTAGATTACCTCGATCCAACTACAAAAACTTTATCTCTCCATTTTTCAACTCTTTGAATAGTCCAGGTTTCAAAACTAACAAAAGATTTAATTTTTTAGGATTAAGAAATACCATAAAAGACCTATTTTTCCCCTTAGTTCCCAATTAAGCATTCCTAAATTTTGGTAAATTTGGAGAATCAAATCACTTAGGGGTAATATAAACGAGTCAAGGTTCAGCCTATTTTGTATTGTGTCTGTTCATGAACAATTTTTTTTTTTTTGGGAATTAGCTTGTTTATTAAACAACCCTAAAACTAAAACTCAAATTTGGCTTGTTTATAAATAAACAAACATGAACTAGCCTTTGTATCAACTAACAAATATGAATGAGCATGAATGAACCTAAAACACATATATGTTAGAATTCTAGCTTGTCAAAAAGTCTAAAGTTTGAGCTTGGCCTAGATTTATTAGTCAAGCTAAGCTTGAGTTCAGTATCAAGGTTTTGAGCTTGCGATCCAACATAAGAATTATCATACTCATATCAAGTTTATTACCATGCTCATAAATGAGTCTAGGCTCAACTTATTTTATATCAAGCCCAAATCTCCATGAGCCTATTCATGAACAATTTATTTTTTCTTTTTCTTTTTTGGCTCAACTCATTTATTAAACAAGCTTATAACTAAGGCTCAATCTTGACTTGTGAATAAATAAATAAACATGAATGGGTTTTTTTATTGAGTTAAGCCTAAGTTATTTATGAATAAATTGGTTTATTTACAACCTTACTTCTTCCACGACTTATTAAAGTGGTTAACTACGAGTGTTAGAAAAAAAGTGATGAGTTTATGTCAAAATGACTTCTTATCACTCACACTTAACCACTTTATTAAGTCGTGGGAAAAGTTACAGTCTTAGATTTATTGAAAGGATGGCTATGTGAACACCTTTTGTTCATCTGCTCTGACATCCTCACTGTGGCAAAGATCCGGTTGGGAGAAAATTGGAAAAGAAGAAAAGAGGGAGGTGGTGAAGAAAATAAGAGAGCGAAAGAGATAAAATCTTAATTTTTCTTTAAAAAAACAAGAAGCTTTTTGTGATTAAAAATTGTAAAATGAGACGAAACAATGTTGTTAGAGAGGGGTTAACAACTTTTGATAAGATTGGACATAAGGATGACATTGAAAACAAATATAAACTAGCCAACCTAGTTTACCTTGGGAACGACGAGGCGCAGTCAGAAGTGATGGGCCTTCGATCCGCTTGTGGTAATTGCGTTAAGGCCCCTATATGTAAAAAGGCCCAGCTACTAATCAATAAGCAAAAAGGATGTAAGAGTATTAATTAAACATTTATTAGTTAATACATTAAAAAAAATATTTTTTTAAAATAAAAATACTAAAATTACTACCATTTTTATCTTTCACCTAATAAATTATTAGCAATGAATATGATTGGACCTCCTAATAAATATTTTTATTTTTTTGTGATTGATAAAACATATTACTATGGGTTTTAGTTAGCTCAATTGGTAAAATCTCTGATAATTGAATAAGAGATATGGGGTTCAATTTTCGCCTACACCAAAAACTAATTGGTGTCTTGATCTGATGATAAAAAGCTATCATCGAGAGCAGAAGTCATAGGTTGAAACTCTCTAAAAACAAAAAACATATCACTTATATAAAAAAGAGAAGTGCTACGTTCATAATATTTTCACAATACTTTTACAATAAATCATAAGAGATAAATAGTTATTAGCTTTAATTTAAATTTACCGCTAAAATTATTTTTTTTCCTACCAATAATAACTCATAACAACCTGTCACTTATAATTTATTGTAAAAATATTGTGAGTAAAGTATTTCTCTATTAAAAAAAAAAAAAAGAAATTATCTTCATTTAATGTATAACCAATGGTTGGTTTTCTATACGGGGGAGTTCTAGAGTGTAGTACTTATAGTCTTCTGTACATAGAATCTAGAAAAACACTAACTCTCTCTTTCTCTCTACAACAAAACAAAATTGAAATAAACATAAAAACAAAAAATCTTAAACCTCATTCTTTGGAAAATTTTGCTGGAAATTTTGCCACAAACCATATTTAAAGGAAAAAAAGTAATATTTTAAAGCTTCTTCTTTATTGTTGTGTTGGACCTTCTTCTCCGTTCCTTTCAGAGTTATGTTATAAAAAAATAATTAAAAAAATTAAAAAAAAAAAAAAAACCTTCTCTCTCTATCTCTCACTTTGCTAGTTTTTATAGGTGAAAACTAGCTTTATTTTGTGTTTGTTTTATGTACCCTTGGTAGTGGTAGGAGACAAAAAGAAACCAGCTGTGTTTTATTCTGATAAAATAGAGTTAGCTAGTTAGTTACTCTTGTTTAGCTTAGCTTTAAGTTTTTACACCGTCCATATTTATTTTAATTATCATTAGTTTGGGGGTGGTCACGTTTTTTATTAGATAGAACTTCGCTTTTTATTTTGTTTAATGATAGTAGTATAGGTGTTGCTTTATTGATATATAATATACTAGTTGTTAACAAATTAAAAAATAATTTTTGTGAAAAAAAATCATATATATATATATATAATTACTAGTTAATAAATATAATATTTTAAAAAATATTATGTGAATTAACTATATTATTAATTTAAAAAGAGATGTTAGATAATTAATTAGTAGTTTTGCATCTAAAAAGCAATTATATAAAAATTATTATTATTTAATTAATATTTAAATAGATTGAGAGTCTCATGATTTGCCCCGGCCTCATGGAAACCTGATAATAATCCAAAAATGCAATTTTCATTAGTAGAATCTAGAATGTAGAAGGTGACTTCTCTTGACTTTCGTTTTTGGAGTTCAATAGGGACAGCTGAGCTCGTGTCCTGTCCACATATTGCTAGTCCAAGATTTTTTTTTTTTTTTTTTTTTTTTTTTTTTTTTTTTCAGACAACTTCATCATTGCAAGATAATGAAATCTCTTATACGATTCCTATCCTTTTTCTAATCTATATTTTCTTTTAATAATTGTAATGTGTAAACACAACATGTTTATACACACACATAAAATGTAAACACTGATATGAAATATTATGCTTTTTTTTTCTTTCTTTCTTCTTTTCAATCAGTGTTGAAATGATGTTCTTTCTCCCAAAAAAAAAAAAAAATGTTGAAATGATGTTTGTGCAACCTCTTCTGCATGTGTATAATTATGAAGAGGTGATGATAATAATTAAATTGACCTCTGTAGAGAGGGAAAATTCCCGACCTATCACAAGCTGACACGTCACACTACCAAGTCCACAAAATACAGTTAATTACAAAGTGCCACGTATTGCTGCTAGGGTTTACTATTGCTATTCAAAAGCCAATGGAAATTTGCCAAGTGTCATGCAAAAAAAAACCAATCATGCATCAGCGCACGTGTAAGCGATGACCCAAGCAACCTCGCACGTGTAAGCGATGACCCAAGCAGCCTCGCACGTGTAAGCGATGACACAAGCGGACCAATCAAGCTCTGACATGTGTCACCAATCAAACTCCGCCACGTGTCGCTCACCCACCTCCAAACTCCTATAAATAGAAGCCTTCCTAAGGCATTTCAGAGGGATCAGGAGGGATCTGAGATCTGAGATCTGAAGGGCGAAAGGGGGGCACCAAGCCATCTGAAGCATAAGCAGCATCAGAGAAGATTCAGAAGTCCAGAAGCTCTGCCGGAACCAAGCTCTAAAGCCTCCAAGAACTTCAAGAACTTCAACCTTCGAATAAGAAGAACATTCGAAGAGAAATCATCAAAACCATCCGCCTAGATCCAAAAGTCTGCGGGAATCAAGCCTAAGGTGTCCGAAAACATCAACAAATCACAAATCAACAAAGCTCTACGGATTCAAGCCTCTAAAGCACCGAAGAACTTCCACCACAAACCTTCAAATACAAAGAACATTCAAAGAGGAATCATCCAAATCATATTCCTACATATCAAAGTTCACTGGAATCAAGCTCAAAAGCCTCCAGAAACCTCACAAACCACAAATCAGTGAAGTTCAACGGATTCAAGCCCTTAAAGCCCCGAAGAATTTCCACCACAAATCTTCAAAGACGAAGAACACACCAAGAACACGAAGAACACACGAAGAACGCGAAGAACGTGAAGAACAAAGGATTTCTAACAAGCTCATAGCCAGAGATTCATTGTAATTCTGTTTCAACAATCTTCGATCCATCCATCAACCAAATTGAAGGATATTTTGTGTTCAAATCAAAATTACATTATTACAATTCCAATCAACAAATCTTTCAAGGAGATCGAATCAGAGGATAACTCTTTTGTAATCAACAGAGAATTGTACCACACAATCATCAATACAAATTCACACTTGTGACACTATTTCACTTGTTTGACTTTATTTCGAACCGAGAAATTTAGTCGTCCACATATTCTGGCACGCCCGGTGGGACATCTCTGCCTCTCATCTCATTCTCCTTCAAAGAAAGAAATCATCATCATCTTGCTACCAACTTCAATGGCCACTAGCAAGAACATTCAAGCTTCAACAATAGCTACTTCAATTAAACTTGGTACGGCTACCACCAACAACTACATTGGTGTAATCAATTGTAGCCAACCTAAAGCAAACAATCAACTTCAACTTCAATCAACCAAGCAAGCCAAGGTCCAGAAAATCATTTCCTTAGACCCTCTCACAAGAAACAAGGTTATCAACAAGGACATCTCTACCTTGGAACATCTCAAGTATGGGGGCAAATCCCCTCCTTCCTTCATAAGAAGTTGTTCACACGATTTCTCTCCCATCAAAGGGAACCCAAAAAATGAGATTTCACGTGCTCACTTCAATTCACTTCCTTCTCCATCATCTTGGGAAGTTGTGTCAGTCATGATGACTAACACCACTACCATGGAAGAAAAGATGGTTGAAATGGAACAAATGGTCGTCCTTCTCACAAAAGCACTTGAAGATAAGGACCTCCAAATTGCAACTTTAATGAACAAACTCGAAGTACAAGATCTTGGTGAATCAAGCCATGGTCATAAATTCACATCCGCAAAGGATGACGAAGGGAGAGAAATTGAAAACACTCCCCGACGAGAACAATCTACTTCGGTTGCTTCGTTGTCAGTCCAACAATTACAAGACATGATAACAAATACCATCCGAGCACAATATGGAGGTTCTTCTACAAGTTCTCTCACATATTCAAAACCCTACACAAAGCGCATCAACAACATGAGGATGCCAAATGGGTATCAACCCCCCAAGTTCTTACAGTTCGATGGCAATGGAAATCCTAAGCAGCACATTGCTCATTTTGTAGAAACTTGTGAGAATGCAGGGACTCAAGGAGGCCTCCTTGTAAAGCAATTCGTCCGTTCGCTCAAGGGAAATGCCTTTGATTGGTATACAGACTTAGAACCTGAGTCAATCGATAGTTGGGAACAACTTGAAAGGGAGTTCCTTAACCGATTCTACAGCACACGACGCACAGTAGGCATGATGGAGCTTACCAATACCAAACAATGGAAGGATGAGCCCGTCATTGATTATATCAATCGATGGCGTTCTTTGAGTCTAGATTGCAAGGATAGACTTTCTGAAATTTCTGCTGTAGAGATGTGCATCCAAGGCATGCATTGGGGACTTCTTTACATCCTTCAAGGGATAAAGCCTCGAACATTTGAAGAGTTAGCAACTCGTGCGCATGACATGGAGCTGAGCATTGCTAGCCATGGAAGTACAAATCCTCCCATACTCGAGGAGAGCAAAAAGGAAGTAAGGAAGAATGATAGGAATGCAAAAGTCATCCTCAAAGACCCAATGGTTGTTAACACTGCCGAAGTCAAGGTTCCAAGAAGAGGAGCGAAGGCAAATGAAAAACAGCTTGAAGAATGGCGAAAGAACGAAGTGCGTCGCCTAACTTTCAAGGAACGTGAGCAAAAAGCATATCCGTTCCCTGATGAAGATGTGCCAAACATCTTAGAACAACTATTGCAATTGAAGCTAATTGAATTGCCAGAATGCAAGCGATCAGAAGACATAGGGAAAGTTGATGACCCTAACTACTGCAAATATCATCGCATCATTGGCCACCCAATCCAAAAATGCTTCGTCTTCAAAGAACAAATCTTGAAGCTTGCCAAAGAAAACAAGATTGATCTAGACTTTGATGAAGTTGTTGGGTCAAACCATGTGACCGTTGCTTGTGATGTACTTCCAATTCTCAAGCAGGGGGCAAACACCAACCAAGCTTACAAGTTGATCAACAATGATGATGCAAGGATCGGCCCCATCAATGGGAAGTTCCTTAAACACTTCTACGCTTGAACATCGAGGATTGCTCCTTGGCAAGAGCTTAAACTGCCCACTGTAACGCTTCAAGAGTATATGATGTCTTTCCAGTACCTTTGACAGCGTACCAATAAGGAGAAATTAATTCCACTCTATGTCACCAATTGCTAGTGTGGCGTGGTGGTTGGATGCCCATGTCGCCCTTGAGGGGTCTCGGGTTCGATTAGTGGTGATACCTACTATTACACACTAAGCCCTCCTTTTTGCAAAAAGAAAACAACAAAACAACAAAAAAAAAAATTACACCAAACAAAAAAAAAAAATCTTTTGAACTACGTAATGACTTGATCCCTTTCCGAGGTACGTAGGCAACTTGGTATCATTTACTAAGTTCAGTCACATGAAAAAGAAGAAGGATTGCCAGTCTAGATTAAGGAATTTTTCAAAGGTCGTCAATATGCTTTTGAGATCCCTTTAATTGGCAGGCATTGCTTAGGATCAATCAATTGCTTACTACATGTTGCTCAAAGATCATTGTGGTAGAAAATGACAGCTGCAAAGAATTGGTGTTACTCGGCTTTCCTTGAACTAATGATAAACATAAGTTAGTTCTTGGTTGTGGAGTAAAATAAAATCTTCAACCTCTTTTGCAAAGAATGAAGTCTTCATGGCATTGCCCCTCTTCTGTGGACATCCTCCCATGTCTCTAAAGTATACTTTGCATCACTTATTTCTTGGGGGCATCTTCTTGTACCTTGCAAGACTAGGCTACATCGTCTCTCTTCTAGGTTGTGCCACTTCACAACTTTGAAATTTGAACCACATCATCTCCCTTCTGAGTGGTGCCGTTTCACATCATGTCTCTGAAATTTGGACAATGTGACCTTCCTCCAGCATCTGAAGTTGGTGTTGCATCATCTCTCCTCTAAAGTCATGTTCATGCAATGTCAAAGTCTTAGTGGCATTCCTCTCACATCTTCAAGGTTTTGTTGGCATCACTTTGCATCCTCAAAGTCTTGATAGGAGCTTCTTGAAACTTCAAGGTTTTATTGACATCTCCTTGCATCTTCAAAGTCTTGTTGGCATCTCTGAAATCTTGATGTCTGGCTACAGTGCTATGCACCCTCAATGTCTGAACTATGTTGCCTTTAAAAATTGGTGCAACGTCAATGCGAGTGCAAGTGCTAATATGGAGTGTTGTCGTGATTTCATGACAAAGATAGACGTTGGCACGGCTTCGGTATAAATGAAGTGTTGACGTGGCTGCATGCCAAAGATGGATGCTGGCATGGCTTCAATGGAAATATTGCTTCAAAGCAAAGATGAAGGTTGGCACAACTTCAGTGGAAATATTGATGCAACTTCAATATGACTTCAGTGCTAATGTGGAGTGTTGACATGGCTTCATGGCAAAGATGAATGTTGGTGCAACTTCAATGCAAATAAAGTGGTGACGTGACTTCGACACAAAGAAATATATGGATGCAGCCTCAATGCAAATGCAAACTTTGCGCGGCTTCATGATATGAACAATTGGTGTGGCTACGTTGCAAAGACAAGTGTGGAACACGCTCATGCAAAAAAGTGCTAGCATAGTTTCATTAACGTCCAGTGCTAGTATTGCTTTATTGCTAACACTAGAGGCGATACGACTTCAAAGACAAGTACTGGCGATAGCATTGTTGCCTGACTAAATATCCTCATTGAAACGTCATTGCAAAAACGAATATCACTAAAAGATTGTTGTTGCAGGAAAATAATGTATCAACATGAAGGCATACATCACTGCAAGAACGTTACTATCAAGGGAATACAAAGCCACCAAATGAAAGCAAACCCTTCTATGGGAACGTTAGCGTAAAGTTTGATGTCAAAACCCAAAGATCAAGGAAACTATGCTGCAAAACAAATACAAGCAACAAAAAAATTTGTCAGAAAAAAGGTCTCATAGCACGTAACCCAAAAAAAAAATCTTGAAAGCTGGAGAAGAAGACTGAAGGCTAGGAATGCCTAAATGAACAAAGCCAATCTCACGTCTTATATAGAGCACTTCTGCTAAACTAGCAGACAATAAAAATGAAAAAAAGTCAGCAATCCATTAAATGGTTCCACCAACCAGCCAGTGAAAAAAACTATATTCACATTTCAAAAATGCGAAAACAATTGGAGCTCAAAGTGAGATTTTGCACATTCACAGCACTCCAAGTCAAAGAAGACTGCACCGAATTTTGAAATGACGGAGGATATTCAGCCATGGAGACAGAAGATATTGGCTCATTACCTACCTCGCAAATCTGAATCCTGGCACCATCCTGTCAGGGCAGCCACCGCAAAATTAGACCAAAAAAGGCCATAAGTCCAACAAAGACCCGTGGCTTTCTCATTCAGAACTGTGAAAATCCAGACATCATTTCACAAAACTGACCCTACAGAAATCTCAAATGGCCCTCGATCTAAAAAACCCAAAAAGATCATCCTCAAAGGAGTTACCACGCGCCGCCACGCGCCGCCAAAAGCTCGCGATGACCAACGGTTTAATCCTTGAAATCTGTGCAAATCTGCCTACAATTTCAGAAAACAGACAACACCAGCGGATTCTACGGCCTCAGATCTACCAAACCTGAAAATTTCAGGCCCAAACGATAAGCCACGCGCCGCCACGCGCCTCCTGAAGTTCCGTCGGAAACAGTTCCAGTTCCACGCGCCGCCATCCTCTGTCACGCGCTCTCACGCGCCGGATTTCTCCACGCGCTAACACGCGCCATGACGTCACCAATGACGTCATCTCCACTACTCCGGTCTGACCCGTTTGACCCGGACCGACCCGGAAATCTGACCCGGTCCGAACCGCCGCCCAAAAAAAAAAAAAAAAAAAAAGATAGAGAAAGAAAAATGTTTGACCAGGCTAAACTTTGACTTTGACCAAAAAGTCAAAATTTTCAAAAAGGGCCTGTCCCACTCAGTTTTTCGAGTACATTCCGATTTTGGGATCCGTTTCTTCATTTGAAGCTCGCAAATTGTGCAAACGTCCAATTTCCAAAAAGTTGACTTTTGTGTAAATGTTGACCAATAGTCAAAATTTTTAAGATGGACCTATCTTGCTCAATTTTTCGTGTACATTCCAATTCTGGAGTCCGTTCCATCATTTAAGACTCGAAAATTGCACAAATAACTCAATTCCAAGATAGTTGTCTTTTGTGTTGAAATCAACCCAAAGTCAAGATTTTCAAGCCAGACTTGTCTTGCATAGTTTTTCGTGACTTGGAAAATCACCAATCTAACTCACGTCTTCGAAGCATTGACAATGTCCAAAACTAAAGCTCTCAATATCAAAATTTGAGATTCATCCACTTGGTCTGGACCCTCTCAAGGTTATTCTCCAGACTCCATCAGGGCTTCCCTTTCAAAGTACAGATGGACTCTCACAAGTGTGTCTCAAACTTGAAATTACATCGGGTCACCCGTCCAACCTACCATTCCCCTTTCGGTGCCAAACATTCCCACCTATCATTCAATGCCTACCGGTTAGAATTCTACCATTCTCACCAAAAATTCTCAACCACCATTCTCGACTATCCATCCACCATTCTTCATCTCTCCACTATAAATAGAAGAGCCGGATTCATCAAGAACTCATCAAAAAAAAAAAAAAAAAAAAAAAAAAAAAACACTGAGTCATGAAATGAAGATTTGCTTCTTTCAAATATTCAAGTCCTCCTTCTCACAGCCATTTCCCACTATGGCTTCATCATTTTCAACACTTAGCAACCAATATTGCTTCATAATCCATTTGAAATCTACCCTCTCATGGTTCGGTAGAAACCCTCTTCACAACATCATTGTGGTTTTGAGATCCAAACAAATTTTGTTTCTTCCCTTAACGACCACAGTTATCCATAAAATTACTCATAACAAGGTCTGCACTGTGGTTCCATGCTTCCTCAGATTTGGTTGGCCAGGAAATTCAAGTCCAGCTGATGCACCTATTCCTAGGCTCACGGCTTTTGTAATCTCTTTCCAATTGCTTGGTCTTCCAGCAGAGGCAACGGTTCGGAACAAACAGCAACTTGGCTGGTTTCTAAGACCAGAATCACAAGTTAGCTCCATCTTTCATTCTTTTGTGCCTTTCCAACAAGAAACAGTGAATGAAGATGGGAAAAAGTATTGGGGTAGCCTACAAATTGTTTTCCATCCAACACTTGAAACAACCTCCAAGGCACCAGCTCATCAGAATTCAGCCTTTGGAGCCGGTAAATGGTCACCAGAGCCTTATTCCATGTCCCAACCACATTGGGATCCAAAGGTCATCGTTGCTGGTACCTTAAAACACACTTTCTGGAATTACTCCAACTTAAATTCAACTTGAAGTATTTCAGAAAATACTCTTCTGAAATTACTTCAACTTAACGTCCGTCGGCATGGTCCCATCACACATGCACATTCGATGACTTGCCGCCGGACCTCATCCAACATGCAATCAGTCCCAGATCCCAAGTTGTACTTCCCATAAACATCTACACCAGAGGATCCCCAACGTACAGGGCTAGCGCCATGGTGGCGTGTGTTTCACCCATTCACTTTGCTTCATCTCCATCTTCTTCACATAGTCACCATCTCCACATCATCTCCATCGTCTTCTTCCCACCAACATCAGCATCCCCAAAATCCCTAAACTTCTGAAATTACCTCAACTTAACATGAGTGATGCAATAACACACGCACATTCAACCACATTCCCATATGGCCTCGCTGTAATCCGAAGTATACTCTTCTGAGATAACTTCACCAGAAGTTCTTAAAAACACAAGGCTAGCCCCATGACTCTGCATGCTGTACCCAGCCACCATCCTCACATCCTTCCTATCTTCTACACCCTGTGATCGCCGCCAACGATCCAAAACACTCTTCTGAAGTTACTTCAACTTAACCTCTGCTGAGAAGGCTCGGTCATACAAGTACATTCAAATACTGGCAGACCCGTTTTCGGCCTTATCAAAGCCTTTCATATGGGTGGGTCTACTCCTTGGGAATTATCTCATCTTGCTGAAAGCTCCACCACCTTCAATTACTTCATTTGAAGAGTCAAGTGCAAAAGTCTGTTTTCGAAACTCATTCCTACATCACATTCTGAAACTGTGTGCATGAACGAGTCTCGAGGGGGCATTTGTAGAGAGGGAAAATTCCCGACCTATCACAAGCTGACACGTCACACTACCAAGTCCACAAAATACAGTTAATTACAAAGTGCCACGTATTGCTGCTAGGGTTTACTATTGCTATTCAAAAGCCAATGGAAATTTGCCAAGTGTCATGCAAAAAAAAACCAATCATGCATCAGCGCACGTGTAAGCGATGACCCAAGCAACCTCGCACGTGTAAGCGATGACCCAAGCAGCCTCGCACGTGTAAGCGATGACACAAGCGGACCAATCAAGCTCTGACATGTGTCACCAATCAAACTCCGCCACGTGTCGCTCACCCACCTCCAAACTCCTATAAATAGAAGCCTTCCTAAGGCATTTCAGAGGGATCAGGAGGGATCTGAGATCTGAGATCTGAAGGGCGAAAGGGGGGCACCAAGCCATCTGAAGCATAAGCAGCATCAGAGAAGATTCAGAAGTCCAGAAGCTCTGCCGGAACCAAGCTCTAAAGCCTCCAAGAACTTCAAGAACTTCAACCTTCGAATAAGAAGAACATTCGAAGAGAAATCATCAAAACCATCCGCCTAGATCCAAAAGTCTGCGGGAATCAAGCCTAAGGTGTCCGAAAACATCAACAAATCACAAATCAACAAAGCTCTACGGATTCAAGCCTCTAAAGCACCGAAGAACTTCCACCACAAACCTTCAAATACAAAGAACATTCAAAGAGGAATCATCCAAATCATATTCCTACATATCAAAGTTCACTGGAATCAAGCTCAAAAGCCTCCAGAAACCTCACAAACCACAAATCAGTGAAGTTCAACGGATTCAAGCCCTTAAAGCCCCGAATAATTTCCACCACAAATCTTCAAAGACGAAGAACACACCAAGAACACGAAGAACACACGAAGAACGCGAAGAACGTGAAGAACAAAGGATTTCTAACAAGCTCATAGCCAGAGATTCATTGTAATTCTGTTTCAACAATCTTCGATCCATCCATCAACCAAATTGAAGGATATTTTGTGTTCAAATCAAAATTACATTATTACAATTCCAATCAACAAATCTTTCAAGGAGATCGAATCAGAGGATAACTCTTTTGTAATCAACAGAGAATTGTACCACACAATCATCAATACAAATTCACACTTGTGACACTATTTCACTTGTTTGACTTTATTTCGAACCGAGAAATTTAGTCGTCCACAACCTCTAACAAAGCATATAATGGATACTAACAACTTGCTGAATCACTTCGGAATTCTAGAGGTGTTGCATTCAACCCAATAACCCAACTCAACTGAACAATCAATATCTTATGCTTTTTTTTCATGGGTTGATGGGTTGGGTTGGGTTGGGTTGGATTGTAAAATTTTTTTAAAGCTTGGGTTAGATTGGGTTTGGGTAGGTAAAATTTTGAATCCATGTAACCTAAGTCAACCCACAGTCCACACTATTAATAGTAAAAAAAAAAAAAATGTGCATTTCAAATTTTTAGTTTGATTTATCTTGGATTTTGATTTTAATTAAAATTTTAATTTGAATTCTTTTGAGATTTCTAGTCTTAGTTTTGATAAAATATAAATATTACGCTCATTTGTATACATTGTAATATTTTATTGAATAATGGGCTTAAGTAGTTGAATAAAAATTATTTTTTTTATTTATTAAACTTGATGAAATGGAAGCAAATTGAGTTGGGTTGGGTTGGGTTGGATATTTATCAACCCAAAAAAGATGAAAAATATTCAAACTCTACCCATGCACACCCCTACTTAAGGGAAAATTATTTTATACATTACTTGCATGCAATCGATGCCTCACAATTGGTGGGGAGCACACATCCATTGATCTCACATGTTGTGAGACATTGGTTGCATGCAATAGTTATGCAATATACTTCTCATCCATAGGAACCCTACATGTCCATGTTTAGGGAACCTTGTGCGCACGCTCCAAGTACACGCACCCTATTCCTATTCTAGTGGCAAAAAGGACCCTCAAAGCCTTGTAATCTTGCTGCATACCATTTTGGCTCTGATGTTAGGGATATTATACAGAGTAATAATGGAAGAACAAGGTTAACACAAAAAACAAACAGAAAATAGATAACTTGGAGGCACAATATCGTTTTCCTTAGACAATATTTGCCCCCCACACTATTGTTACTAAAGGGTTATCGCAAATTTGTCCCTAGGATACAACCAAGAAGTTGGATTTTGCAAATAGTTATGCAATATACTTCTCATCCATAGGAACCCTGCATGTCCATGTTTAGGGAACCTTGTGCGCACGCTCCAAGTACACGCACCCTATTCCTATTCTAGTGGCGAAAAGGACCCTCAAAGCCTTGTAACCTTGCTGCATTCCATCTTGGCTCTAATGTTAGGGATATTATACAAAGTAATAATGGAAGAACAAGGTTAACACAAAAAACAAACAGAAAATAGATAACTTGGAGGCACAATATCATTTTTCTTAGACAATATTTGCCCCCCACACTATTGTTACCAAAGGGTTATCGCAAATTTGTCCCCAGGATACAACCAAGAAGTTGGATTCTACAAATAGCAATTCTAGAGAACAACTACAAGATTTTTTATGTTTCTCTCTAACTTACTGTTTTATGGAGTGAACATAAGCCTCTATTTATACTCATAGGGTTATATTTTATTAAAAGGCACGCATTAAGAGTTAAAATGTTTCATAAAACCGTTCACAAGGCTTGAAATCTCTTCAACGTTTCTAAACAGTCACCTGAAAAATTCTGCAGAAAATTCAGTTTTCAAGTTTCAATCGATCAAGAGTTTCTTTCGATTGATCAAATGCTCTTTTCAATCGATCGTACAGAAATCGAATAGCAATCAAATCATCCAGAAACTCTAGGATTTTTTCTTTACCATTTCGATCGATCGAACCAAAGTTTCGACCGATCGAAAATGCTTAACTTCGAATTTTTACTTTAACAACTTTATGAAACAATATTTTCAAACTCAAACATCATCATTATTACAACCTATCCTTGTATATACTTATATATACAACATTTGATACCACTTGTTGAGGAAAGAACACCTCAAGAGACTTTGCAATTGAGTAATTAATATAGCATATATGGACACCACGTATTTAACCCAAAAGCTTAAGTCAATGAGTTTAAAAGCTAATAACTGGCGATAAATGATCCTACAAACTTTAAGTCCTATTAACAAGTGCCTTTAGGAAAATTTTTAATTGAAAATTTTAGGAAAATTTAGATACCATTTTCATGAGAAATAGAAAAATGTGTCAAGAAAGTCAATTATTTTTCACTTTTTCCATAAGAAGTTTCTAAAAATATTTCATAATCAAGGACATCTGTTAACTTTCTCAATAACTTTTTTCATGCGAGTTCTGTTGCCTGCACAAAAAAATTCACAAATTTTTTTACAAGTGCCCACATTTTCAACTCATTTGGATTCCACCATAAACATAAATGCAAAGCATTTTGCTAAAAAAAGTGTGTAATTTTTTGAGCTTTGAAACTTACTCTTGGTAATAGGGTGTGGTCCTAAATTATAGCACAAAAGCAAGGCTGGCCAAACGATTTAAAGGCCTAAGGCAAAATCTTCAAATAGGGTCTTTACTTTATCACTTAAATAATATTTAACAAGTGTTTTATATAATATTTTTTTAAAATCCATTATTTTAAATTTTTTATATGAATTTTTTTTGGGGAAAATGCTAAAGTTATAATAAATTTTACTACAAAAAAATCATAAATTAATGTAATAGCAAATGTGATAAGTGACATGAGGATTACAAAGATGCTAGGGATATTATTAACTTTACAACATGAGACTTATAAAGATATATCATCAATTACACCCAAAAAAAAAAAAAAAAATGCATTTAATTGGTTGTTGAAGTCCATCAATTATATTCATTATCACATCAAATTATAAAGGTTATATAGTAAAATTTATAGTATTTTTAATATTATTCTATTTTAATTACTTGTGATTAGTGTTACATCTATTTATAAGACTTAGAGCTTTTACATCAGATCAGTTATAGTCTTCTAAAATACATATATAGTGTAAATTTTGCACATTTTGAGCAAAAAAACACCCACATCAGTGGGTGTAAAAATATGTAAAACCATCCATATTTTTCCCTGAGCTACAGTACCCGTGTAAATATACACGGTACTGTAGCTCGTGTATATACTAAAATAATATTATCCAGTTCGCACCAAATTTTCTCTCCCCATTCCGTGCACAACGACCTTAGACACACCCACACACAAACACATATCAACACAAACAAACCCACACAGACAAACCAAAAGACACAGAGATCGGAGCTTGGTTCGTGGGTCGCCGGAGCTTGGTTCGTGGAGCGTGGTTCGTGGATCAGCCGGTGAAGACACGATTTGGGTCGCCGGGGCTTGGTTCTGAGTTGGCGGAGCTTGGTTCGTGGAGCATGGTTCGTGGATCGGCCGGTGAAGACGCGATCTGGGTTGTCGGGGCTTGGTTTTGGGTCGCCGGAGCTTGGTTCGTAGATCTGCCGGTGAAGACGCGATCTGGGTCGCCGGAGCTTGATTTCTGGACCAGCTGGTGAAGAAAGCTTCTGAATCCGGTGAAGAACTTTATCTGGGCTGGTAGTTTTTTGAGAAAGAACGAGACGGAGAGAGAGAGAGATAAGAGACAGAGGCTGTAGTTTTTTGAGAAAGAACGAGACGGAGAGAGAGAGAGATAAGAGAGAGAGGCTGTTAAGAAAAAAAATGAGAAGAGAGAGAGAGAGAGAGAGAGGTGATCTGATAAGAGAGGGGGCGCGTAGGTAGTTGGAGGATATAATAAAAAATTGAGAAGAGTGAATATTTTATTTAAATAAGTGTGTATAATAAATAGACTGATGTAGGTGTCTTGTAAAATTAAGTATGTAAAATAGAAAAAGTAAGTTTTAAACGTGTAAAATGAAAAAATTTATAAATGAGCTGATGTGAATGCTCTTATGTATTTAAATTTGTCTTGTCTCTAGCAATACTAAATTCTTTGGGCATTTTTAATAACGGAAAAAAAATGTAAATTAATTTTTTTTAATATATATATATATATATATTTTGGTGGTATTAAAAAAAATTAGGGGCCTAAGTGGCCTAGGCCGCAGACCCTACACAATAGAGGGCGGTCATAAATTTGTTTCAGTACAAAAGTCAAGAGCTAATAAACGACGGAGATGCAGAATTCTGAAATTAATGATTTTTTGTTTGATGCAGGAAGCTGGAATCCAATGCGTACAAAAAGCAAAGAGCCAAAAAAAAATAGAGACCCGTGATTCAATGAATCAATCCACTCTTGTCTTTAATTCTTGACTCGGATGCTCAGCGCAATTTTGAAGCAACAAAAATGTCATTTTGTGGTTAAGAAAAAATCATTGACAAAAAGGGAGAAAAAAAAAATTGCATTGAGTTTTCATAAAATAGTGTCTCCGATAGTAGCATCTTCAATATCTATAAGAAATTGAACAAGGTGTTCAGAAATTAGATGTGATTTTTCCTTAGCTGCTTATGAACTAAAGAAGATATTGTAAATTATTTAAGCTCGCCCATGTATAGCCAAATCACCACGTTTGGTATGGGTGGATTTAAGGTAGAAGATTGTTCGGGGTCATTTTTCGGTTGCCCAGCTGCATGTGGTCTGTTGTAGGGATGACCTTACTAGGCCTGGGTTCTTTTTGGAGAATTGCGTCCGAAACTCAACATTGGGCCACGTGGTTCAACAGCTACCGGCGTACTTTTAAGCCTACAATGCCATTAAAGCCAAAGTCTAAAAGTCACGATAATGGTCAAATAAAGATAATGATTGAATAAATATGTAATATGTGTTTGATATGATAGTTTTGATTAGTAGCTGTAATGACAGTTGAAATAAAGTAGTATTTATTTAGAGGTAAAGTAATCACGTACTCAAGAATGAAAACTTAAACATATGCAAGCAAAATCACTTATCTTTGTATAGTTTGTAGCCCAGCTGTGTAGCATCAGTGAGCTGATAGGATTCCAGTAGAACGCTAGGGACAGAGGTTAGTTAAACTTGTTTCTCTTATCATGCATTTAAATGAGTTTAAGCCTTAGTCAATAGTTGGAATAAAGTAATATGTATTTAAATGTTAAGTAATCATGTATTTGATGATGTATATTTAGAGATATGGAAGTAGAGTCACTTATCTTTGATGATTTGCAGCCCTAGCTGTATAGCTTCTGTGAGCTGATAATCTCCCAACAGAGTGACCCCAGCGGTAGAGAGACAGTTTTCCATGATAAATTCAAGATTGAGGGGAAAAAATGGGTGCAGCTGGAGGGAGAGAGATTATGCCCAGCTATGTGTAGGGGCTGGTTAAGCTTGCCCCTCTTATCATGCACTTAAATGAGTTTTCCCTTTGACAATACTCTTTTAGTTGTTGTGAAGATATGAATAGTGTTGCCTTCAATGAGAAGAGTTTTTGCATGGAGTATTTGTGTCTTCTAAGAGAAGGGTTTTATGTAAGAAATAGTTGTGCCTTCTAAGAGAAGGGCTTCTGTAAGAAGTAGTTGTGCCTTCTAGGAGAAGGGTTTTAATAATAGAAGTTCATGCCTTCCATGAGAAGGGCTTTTAGTATGAGTGTTTGACATCTCTTGAGAAGTGTAGAGATGGTAAAGACATAGATGTGTTTATGAGCAGCAAAACAGTAGAATTTCAGAGTGAGAGAGTATGAGAGTGGAGCTTAGAAGAGTTGTAGTGTGTTATATGTAATGGTGTAGTAAGTGTGTTTGAGATTGCGTAAGAGAAGTGAATAAAGAGATGTTTAGAGATATGGGCAGCAAGATATATGTATTTTCAGAATATGAAGAGTGAGATAATAAGTACGTGAAAGTAATAATATTGTAGTGTGTTTAGCAAAGCTGCTGGGATTTACTGCTGGGATTTTCTGTTGGAGGATGTATAAGGGCTTATGAAGGGTATTTATGAGCTAAGAGCTGAAAAGTTTAGTTCCTAATTTGGAAACTAAAAACTCAGAAGTTTAGCACTTCATTAAGAGCTTTAGAAGATGATTAGAAGGAGAGAGAAGTTTATGAGAGAGTTCCCTCTTGAGGTGTTGATGAAAGGTCCCCTTTAGAGCTGAGTTTGAAGGGGTATTTTTAGCAAAGAATATCATCCAAAATCTATCCCAAATAGTAATGAATCTTCAGAGAATCCATCTTAAGATTTGGCAAAAAATTGTATGTTTAGCTTTAAGGTATTCTTGCTATTTCAGGTAAGAGCTGTTGGGGAAAAAGTAGCAAAAAAGGAAAGTATTTTGGTAAGAGAAAGGTAGTTTCAATAGTTGGTTTTGGTTTTAGCTAAAAGTTAAAAATTAAAGTTTGCTCAGTCTACTGGGTCAGCTGTCACAACTGTTCTGAAAAGGCTGTCCAGCTGTCAAGAAAAGCTGTGATAGCTATCATGAAAAAGCTATCCCAGCTGTCAGGAAAAGCTGTGACAGCTATCATGAAAAAGCTATCATGAACAAGATATCATGATAGTTGTTTGCTTTGGGCAGAAGCCAATGAGGTCAAATGGGTCATTTCAGACTGCTGGAAAAGTTATTCAGCAGTTACTTTATGGATTTGGTTGAAAAATGGTAAGATCTCTTTGAAGGGTATCTTGCTATTTTGGGTATAACAGCTGGTTGCTGGGATTTCAGTATTAAATAGCTGATGATATCACTCCCAGCCAGGTGCCAAGTGCTGAATACATTGCTGGGGTTCAACTGGAAATGTTTCCTTTTCGGGGGTTTGTGTTTTTAGTGTAAGGTTCCATTACAACACATTTCTAGAAAATAACAGAAGGATTGGCTAATAGTCAAAGAAGTTTTAGAGATTTAGTCAAGGTCTCACTGTATTGTGACATAAACTTGGTGAGCAAGAAGAGTATTTAATACTTTGCTCTGGTAGCTAGCAGAGAAATATATGGTCAGATTGTGGCAGATAGCAACTGAGTATTAGAGATACCATAAATATTTTGTATAGAGAGAGATAAAAGATAGTCAATCAGATTAGGCCATGTGTTTGAGTTGGATTTTAGCCGAAAGTAGTAATAAGATTTATGTAGAATAATATAATGAAGTTTCTAAATTTGTATAGCAACAGTTAGGGATTGAATGAACAGTTATTTTCCCAACAGTTAGATGACTGGAGATATTGAGCATTTGCCACATGATAAATATTAAGCATTAGGAAAAGAGCAATGGAGAATTTTATCATTTTAAGTGCTATATGATAAGATATGCTTATCATATGTTACCCGCTATATACGGACTCGTTAGAGTTTAGGGAGTTTAAGAAGACAAGCTAAGCAACATGTTTCTTTTATCAACTTTAAACCGTTGGAGCTTTACTGAACATACCTCTTGGTCCTCCAAACCACGACTTCCAAAGTTTCCCCAAAGAGGCTTATGAGCTTGGATCATAAGCCGAAGGTCATTTTGTGTAAATATGAGCTCTTGTTGAAGAAGTCGCTTGCCATGAGGTTAAGAGAGGTAATATGGGCTGTGGGCTTTGATTCATTGCTTAAGCCCAATTCATATGTTGATGTTGATGATGTTGTGGGGTTATGATCCCAATTGATGAAAATGAAATGTGGACCATGAATTCGCCTCTTGAAGTAAGGATTTTGTGGCCATGTAGCCCAATCCATGTAGTTGAATGAGACATGAGCTTACTTTGTGCTTTAAATAGATTTACCCAAAAAATAAATAATATGTTGATGTGGCATGAGTTGCCAATGAAGTAATGCCATGTGAGCTGAAAAAACGGTTCTCAACAAAGATATTATAAGGAATTTTAAGGGTGTGATTCATTATAAAAAGCAAATATTTTGTTACCATTATAAATGCTTATAGGGTGTGGTGGGGTAAAAGCCAATGTTCAAGTCTCCAGGAGGGAGTTTCTATTATGTATAAAATATATATATATATATATATATAAACTTCGATCTAGGATATTAGGTTTGTGAATAATGCTCTTCTCAAAAAAAAAAAAAAAAAATTGTGCATAATGAAATCTTCTGTTGGCAAATTTCGTGGAAGGATAAGGATTTTTATTTTTATTTTATTTTTTATAGGAATAAAAGGATAAGGATTAAATTACATGATTTGCTGAACCAAAAAAAATTTACATGATTTGCATATTGTAGAATGGTAGTAAATAAGAACATTTCAAAAATAATATCAAGTGGTTAAATTTTCAAACCAAAAGTTTAGTCTGATTGGTTTTGTAAAAACACACTACATTTTTTTGGTATTTGGTAATTGCTAATTGGTATAGCTGAAAACACAAGTCAACTGAAATTATTTTCCGTGGCCAGCAAAAAACAAGCAAAATAGGGCAGAAATGGTTTTTTTGGAACTTATATATTTACATATTCAACAAACCACTCCCAAATAAATGTCATTACAAAAAACTCTCCTAATGATAACTTCTCTCTTTGCCCCCTCTCTCTTCATATACAAACTGTTGACCAACGGTTGATTTTTCCCAAAGGACTTTTTTTTTTTTTTTTTTTTTTTTTTTTTTTTTTTTTTTTTTTTAATAACTCAAATCAATTGCTTTTGCACTTGATATTTATATTTCAGTCTATTTTAGGTAATAAAAGTTTTTCTCATATAATTTTTTCGAAATTACAAGAAATATTAATGATTTTTGTCAGAGTCGACTAATAGGGAGAGGAGAATTTCATAATTTGACAATTATGACCTATTTTATCAAGAGTTGGGTTCAAGTTACACTTAGTGTAATTATAAGCAATGTTACACCACTCAATATTTTTTAATTAGATGCAAATTTTGACAAATCTATCGTTAACATTATATTCGTATATTCTCTATACTTGCAAAATTTCAAGGTAATTAAAGATTAAGTCATGTCATGAATCAATTTTTTAAATTCAAGTTATTCTATTTTAAAATAATGCATAAAAGATGAGTTTATAGATTGTGGGGCCGGTTGTCCAAAAAGGCCCAACGGCCCAGTCCAAGGACATTTACTTATCCGAGAATGGTTAAAGAAAGTTATTTTGGGATTAATATAAGACAAAGAGATGTAAGCCGTGTATAGTGGCCTAAACCGCGTCCGAGGACAAAATCTACCTCTAATACCAAGGTCCGAGGTGGATGTAACTATTTTAGTATTCAAGGTACTCCACAAAGTTGCATATGAACTGAAAAGTGAATATAGAACAAAGGAGGAACTGGGAAAGGTATCAAATATCTTCTAAAGCTGCTACCTCCACATTAAATGCTTCCCAGCTAACTTTCTGGCCGCATTAATGTGGAGGTGATACCTGAACAGTAACCAAGCAGCCTTATGGCCACTGAGCTAAGGTTCCAGGAAGTGCTGGATGGAACAGAAAGAAGTCCCCAGAGTAGAACCTACACATGTACGGTGAAAATGGGGTGAAGAACGCAGTATATAACAGGAAAGTAGGTGATATTAGAGGGGGACTTTTGGAGGAAAAAGAAAAACACGAGAGAATCCAGAAAGATATCCCCTAAAACCTAGCCGAGGAGAGTTGATATCGTTTAACTAGTTTGAAGCTTCCTTTGCTGCACAATAATTATGTCTTTTTCTACCAACTGGAATTAGCTCTTACACCCGCTTTCTAGAAATTTTATTGTTTGGGCTTGTTGGGCTAAAAACCTATCCCTCTTTTGGGTACAATCCAATTTGAGTCCTTACAATTGGCGCCGTTTGTAGGGAGAGCTTGATCCGTTTGTAGGGAAAGACAAGTGCAACGGTTGTGATGGAAGAGCGAGCACCACAGCAGCCAGTGGCGGGTCCACAGCAGGTGGATGTTAATCCACACCAGGCAGAGTCCAGGGGCTCTCAGCACGGTAATCCGTTGGTAATCCATGAACAAAGAGGGGATCGTGAAGGAAATGTGCAAACAACCGACACTGATAGAAGTCATTCTCATGGGAAAAGCCATATTTCCCACGTAAAGAACGACAGGGACATGCAACATGAGATTAACAAATTAAAAAGTGAATTACAGCATAAGCGACGGAAGCGTATGGCTTACAACTCCGGGCAATCCTCTGAGGAGTTAGATGACACCAGTTACAGACGGAGGTCAAGAACTCCGCCCAGTGAGTCTTTTTCGTATGGTGAGGAGCACCACCGTGAATGAAAACATAGGAGTCCACCTTGCCAGGGCTTAGGGAATGACACTCTGAACAAAACGTTGAGTCAAGTTTCCAAATTGCCCTTCACGCGACGCATTGAGGATGCAAATCTTCCTCGGCGGTTCCATCAACCTGCATTCACCATTTATAATGGTCGAACAGATCCAGTGGAGCATGTTAGCCATTTCAGTCAGAGAATGGCCGTTCATGCTAAGGATGAGGCCTTGATATCCAAGGTTTTTCCATCTAGCCTAGGTCCAATGGCGATGAGGTGGTTCAACGATCTGAGAGCGAATACTATTGACTCCTTTGAGAAGCTCACCCAAGCTTTTGGTGCTCGCTTTATTACCTGCAGGAGGGTTGTTCAGCCATTGGGATCGTTATTATCCATGTCTATGCGGGAGGGGGAAACCCTGAAAGCCTACTCTGATAGATACTGGGAAATGTTCAATGAAATAGATGGTGCCTATGATGACGTGGCCGTTAATACCTTTAAGGAGGGCCTTCCAACCGAGCATGATCTGAGGAGATCTCTGATTGGTAAACCTGTTACCAGCGTGTGGCAGCTTATGAACCAGATTGACAAGTATAGAAGAGTAGAGGAGGATCAGATACAGGGTAGAGGAAAGTCCAAGGTAGTCCATCAGGAGAGGAGGGATTTTAGGTTAGACCGGTATAACAACAACCGACCTCGGAGGGACTTTGGGGGGCAATCAGGATCTGCCAATTCCCAGGTGGTTAATGCTATGTTCCGAGACTTTGGGAAATGTTCAATGAAATAGATGGTGCCTATGATGACGTGGCCATTAATACCTTTAAGGAGGGCCTTCCAACCGAGCATGATCTGAGGAGATCTCTGACTGGTAAACCTGTTACCAGCGTGTGGCAGCTTATGAACCAGATTGACAAGTATAGAAGAGTAGAGGAGGATCAGATACAGGGTAGAGGAAAGTTCAAGGTAGTCCCTCAGGAGAGGAGGGATTTTAGGTCAGACTGGTATAACAACAACCGACCTCGGAGGGACTTTGGGGGGCAATTAGGATCTGCCAATTCCTAGGTGGTTAATGCCATGTTCTGAGAACTAGTACAACGGGTTCTAGAAAAAATAAAAAACGAGCTATTCTTCATACGGCTTAATAGGATGGTCGGGGATCCTACGAAACGTAATCAAAACCTTTACTGCTAATACCACCAAGACCATGGACATACTACTGAAGATTGCAGAAACCTGTGGGACCACTTGGAACAGCTGGTTCGAAAAAGAAAGTTAACCCACCTTCTGCATCATTCCAGCGGCCGAGGAGGTCAAGCAAGTTCGACACTTCGGGGAGATGCCTTTTCAGGACCCCCCTAGGCATGATAAATGTTATATTTGCTGCCCCGGGAAGAACAGGGTCTTGTCCCTCCAGGGTAATGTCTGTGTCTCATTGTTCGGATGAAGGGTCTAGTTCAAAGCCGAAGAGAGCAAGACTGAGCACCTCACTGGTGTTAGGCATTTCAGATGAAGACAAGAGAGGAACCATACAACCACATGATGATGCTTTGGTGGTTACTCTTAGAATTGGGGGGTATGATGTAAGAAGGGTGATGGTTGATGAGGGTAGCGCAGCCGAGGTGATGTATCCTAATTTATACAGGGGGCTGAATTTGAAACCCCAGGACCTAACAGCCTATAGCTCCCTACTGGTGAGTTTTAAGGGTAGATCGGTCATTCCAATGGGTATTATTAGATTACCAGTGTAGACTGGCTCAAATGTGGTGGAGGTGGACTTTATTGTGGTAGATGTTTTTTCTCCGTATACGGCAATTTTGGGTAGGCCTTGGCTGCATACACTAGAGGCTGTTTCTTCCACTCTTCATCAAAAGGTGAAATATCCATCAGGAGGCCAAGTGATGGAAATATTGGGAGATCAAGCCATGACCAGGCAGTGCCTGATAACGGCCATACAACATCAACTAGAGATAGATACTTCGGCCACGGTCGAGAATGACTTATAGCAATTAAAGACTCCGAGAACCCTCTTCAGCTTGTTCGCTGGAGAAGCAGAGTGTGAGAATTTGGAGAGAGTGAATGTTGGTGATGATCCAGATAAGTACTTTTAGGTTGGAGCACGGTTGCCTTTGTTAGAGAAAGAGCAGTTGGTTAAGGTCCTAAGGAGAAACGTTGATGTGTTTGCATGGAATGCCTATGAAGCCCCAGGGGTGGATCCAGATTTCATTTGTCATCATTTGAATGTCAATCCCTCTGTTATTCTGAAGAAACAGCCACCTCGGCGTCTGTCCAAAGTACATGCCGAGGCTATCAAAGACGAGGTGACCAAGCTCAAACAAGCAGGGGCTATCAAGGAGGTGTTTTACCTTCAGTGGTTGGCCAATACGGTCGTGGTGAAAAAGAAAAATGGAAAATGGCGCGTATGTGTTGATTTCACGGACCTTAATAGAGCTTGTCCAAAAGACCCTTTCCCTATGCCCCGTATAGATCAGCTGGTGGATGCAACAGTGGGCCATCCTCGGATGAGCTTTTTAGATGCCTTTCAAGGCTATCATCAGATCCCACTGGCGTTGGATGATCAAGAGAAGACCGCTTTTCTCACTCCCACTGGAAATTATCACTACAAGGCAATGCCCTTTGGCTTGAAGAACGCAGGGTCTACTTACTAGCGGATGATGACGAAGATGTTTGAGCCACAGTTAGGCAGGAGCATCGAGGTTTATATTGATGATATGGTTGTGAAGAGTAAGGTAGTGGCCGAGCATGTGACAGACATCACCAATACTTTTGAGGTTTTAAGGAAGCATAAATTGCGATTGAACGCATCTAAGTGCTCATTCGGAGTAAGCTTCGGGAAGTTTTTTGGGTTACATGGTGACCCACAGAGGAATTGAGGTGAACCCTGATCAAATTAGAGCCATAAGTAGCTTGCAACCACCTCGGAATCCCAAGGAAGTCCAGAGGTTGACTGGGATAACCGCTGCGTTGAATAGATTTATATCCAGGTCGGCAGATAGGTGCAGACCTTTTTTCCTTTTACTCCACAAGTGAAAAGGATTCGAGTGGACTGAGGAGTGTGCCCTGGCATTTCAGCAGCTCAAGGAATATCTGTCTTAACCACTCATTATGTCCAGTCCTGAGGTGGATGAGGTCTTTTTTGCCTACTTGGCGATAGCCACCTATACGATTAGTTTTGTTATGATACGAGTGGATAATGGCGTACAACGGCCAGTCTATTACGTGAGCAAGTCACTTCATGAGGCTAAAGTATGTTATATGCCGATGGAAAAGGCCATTTTGGCAGTGGTACACGCTACAAAGAAACTTCCCCATTACTTCCAGGCGCATACTGTGGTCGTCCTAACTCAGTATCCACTCAAAGCAGTACTTCGGAGTGCAGACTACACTGGCAGGGTTGCCAAGTGGGGCACAATTTTAGGGGCTTTTGATATTAAGTATATGCCTCGTACTTCTGTGAAAGGTCAGATTCTCGCCGACCTAGTGGCCAAATTTGCTGAAGGCCCTGAAGAAATTGAAGCAAGCCCACATGGCATGAATGAAAAATCAGTTGGCCTTATCTCCACGCAACGTTCCTCACCCTGGAAAGTGTATGCGGATGGAGCAGCAAATCAGAGGGGGTCAGGAGTGGGGCTAGTTTTGATATCTCCCGAAAAGGCCAATATTGAGAAGTCTTTGAGGTTGGGATTCTCAGCCACTAACAACGAGGCGGAGTATGAAGCTTTGTTAATGGGAATGGCGATGATTAAGAAACTAGGTGGAAAAACAGTGGAGATGTTCTTGGATTCAGGACTAGTTGTGGGCCAGGTTAAAGGGGAATTGGAAGCTCAGGACACCAGAATACAGGGTTACTTGAGCCAGGTTAGGCGTATGCAAGTGGATTTTGAGTTTTTTGAATTGTCCCATATCCCTAGATGTGGAAACGCACATGCAGTCTCTTTGGCTACCCTTGCTACTTCCTCGGCGCAGAACTTACCCCGGGTGATCATGGTTGAAGATTTAAACACACCTACCCTAGCAACGAAGGATTCGCTTTAGGTCAATCAAATCAGCTCAGCGCGTAGTTGGATGGATCCTATAACGTTATTCCTTGAGAAGGATATACTGCCCGAGGACAGATCGAAAGCTGAAAAGATACGAAGAAAAGCTCCTCAGTTTTGGCTGTCCGAGGACAAAAAGTTATACAAGCTCTCTTTCTCTGGGCCATATCTGCTTTGTGTGCACCCTGAAGCCTCAGAGGCGCTTCTAGAAGAGCTGCATGAAGGGATTTGTGGGAGTCACACTAGAGGAAGATCTTTATTTCACCGGGCAATTACTCAGGGGTATTGGTGGCCAGGCATGCAAAAGGAAGCGCAGGAGTATGTTAGGAAATGTGATCAATGTCAAAGGTTTGCCCCGAACATCCATTAACCGGGGGGAGTTCTTAACCCTCTTTCTAGTCCTTGGCCTTTTGCTCAGTGGGGTTTAGATATCGTTGGCCCTTTCCCTAAAGCAATAGGAAATAAAAAATATCTACTAGTTGGCACGGACTACATCACGAAGTGGGTTGAAGCTGAGCCCCTGGCTAATATCAGGGATGTGGATGTCAAGAGGTTTGTCTGGAAGAATATCATCACGTGATTTGGGGTTCCTCAAGCTCTCATCTCGGATAATGGTCTTCAATTTGATAGCAAGGCTTTCAGGAAGTATTGTTCCGACCTGGGAATAAAGAACAGATATTCCACTCCGGCTTATCCACAGGGAAATGGAAAGGCCGAGGCTGTCAATAAGGTCATAGTGAGTGGACTCAAAAAAAGGCTGGATGATGCAAAGGGAAAATGGGTGAAGGAGCTGCCACATGTCCTCTGGATGTATCGAACAACGCCCCGACGGTCAACAGGGGAAACCCCATTTTCAATGACGTATGGGGCTGAGGTTGTGATTCCACTTGAAACGGGTTTTCCCACACTGAGGACTAGTACCTTCACCTCGGATGGCAATGAGGAGCTTTTGAGTAAGAATCTAGACCTGATAGACGAACGACGAGAGAAGGCGATCGTTCAGCTGGCCTATTACCAACATAAGCTGAAACAAGGTTATGATGCAAATGTAAGACTGTGGCTGTTAGCCCCAGGGGACTTAGTATTGAGAAAAGTCTTGGGGACTACCAAAAATTCAGCTTGGGGAAAATTAGGGCCTAATTGGGAAGGACCGTATCGTATCACATCTGTAGCAGGAATAGGTGCTTATAACTTAGAAGATTTAGATGAGAAAACTATACTCCATCCCTGGAATGTAAGCAACCTAAAGAGGTATTATTATTAATAAGAACAGTTCTGTTCTATTTCCTTTTACAGTTTATCCTAAATTCTATTACTTGTGTTTCTCAAGCTAATATTAAACAGAAACTAAGTCATGTCAGGTCCTCGGACCACAACTTAGTGGAAATTAATACACTATGACATCTATTGAAGTATTAAACAGAAACTAAGTCGTATCAGGTCCTTGGACCACAACTTGGTGGAAACTAATACACTATGACATCTATTGAAGTATTAAACAGAAATTAAGTCGTGTCAGGTCCTCGGACCACAACTTGGTGGAAATTAATACACTATGACATCTATTGAAGTATTAAACAGAAATTAAGTCATGTCAGGTCCTCGGACCACAACTTGGTGGAAATTAATACACTTGGTGAAAATTACAACTTAGTTATGTCAAGTCCTTGGGCCATAACTTAGTGAAAATTAACACAGTGTGACCTTAATCGAAGTATTACACTGAAGCTAAGATATGACAGATTGTTTATACAACAAACTTAGTAGAAATCAGTGCTTTTTAAATGGGATTTATGAGACTAGAGTTGTATATCAAGGCAAACTCCATGAGCATCACTTAAAGTATTTTAGGGTGTTCAATACCTCCAGGGACTAATCGTTTGGAATGCTATCTCCAGTATGGACACTTCTTAATGGATTTAAAGCAAGCCTTTGTAGGGCTGGGGAGTTCACGGTTATAGTCTGCTTTAGTTCTCAATTAGCACAAGTAATAGATAAAGTCATAATGTCTCATATAAATTTGGAAAGGGAAATACACATCGCAATTAAGTATATCCTCAAAAAACTTTTTTTTTTTTTTTAAAAAGGGAAAAACTACGTCAACTACTTCCTTAATTTTATTTGGAGTTTGGGTTGTGGGACTTTGCCAGTTTCCTGAGGAGGAACACCTTTCTCTTTCTCCTTTGGAGCTTCCCGAGCAGGTAAAACGGTAGAAGATAAGTCCTGTTCAAAACTTTAGAAAGCTGTTCCATCCTTAGTTCCCTCTACTACTTTGGCCGAGGAGATATCTTTTACCACTTCAAGCACTTCAGGTTGCTTCTGCTGATTGGTAGAGGAAGGATTCTGAATTTGAGCTTCTTCAGCCGATTCAACAACTATAGAGGAGGCCTCTTGTTGTTGGGAAGAAGGACCTGGGGTCGTATGGCCGGAGGAAAGTAAATGTTTTCAGGCCTTCTCAACTCTGAGGATGGCTCGACCCTAGCTCAGTTGAGAGCTTCCTCCCAGGTCTGGGCACAGTATGTCCAACATACGACTGGGACCTCAGCCCGAAAGTTATCCTCGGTCTCAGCAACGCCGACGTTGTATCCACGCTATTCGGCTTCGTCTTTTTCTTTTTCAGCCTCAGCTTTTGCTTTATCAGCCTCAGCCTTAGCTTTTTCAGCCTGGTCTCTGAGCCTCTAGGCTTCCTCCAGTTGTCTCTGTAGAGTTGATATCTGTTTCTTGGAAGTTGCTAGCTGGTCATTGGCATAACGCAGACGTTTCCTTTTGTCCTTAGCCTGCCTCTAAGCGCTGTCCAAAGCTGAATCAGCACTCTTCCGAGCATGTTCTTCGTCGGCTAACTTTTTCTTCAATTGTGCATTGTTTTGTTCAGCAACAATGAATGTCTGAACAGCTGTCGCTCGCTTCTTCCTCTCCTCATCAATCTGCTGGTAACAAGTATTGGTTATCTCCTCCAGCCTAAAAGTGGCTTGAACAGCCTAAAGGAAAGAGAGTTAGAGATGCAATAAACTGAATTGTGTGCATGACATTAAAAAAAAAAAAAAAAAAAAAAAAAAAAAAAAAAAAAAAAAAAAAAAAAAAAAGACAAGAAAAGCAATAAGGGTATCATACCATGCCCAAATGTCTTTTCATATTCATGAAGACCTCGTTTTTCTTCATGTTTTTCAACTCAGCCATATCTTTGGGAAAAAGGAGAGTTTCTTTTAAGGCCGAGGCAACGTGGCACCCAATTCTGTCGTTGAAGTCCCTAATCGAGGTATCTTCCCTCAGAGGCTCACCATCGAGCATGGGAGCAGGGAGTCAGGCCTCAGGCTCCGAGGACTGAATATTTTGCCTTGCCATAACTCGTTGAGGCCCATGAGTAACCTTTTGCTGCTTCGCAGCTCGTTGGACCTCACCTTCACAAGTTGGGCGAGATCTCCCAGTCTCCACCACTTCTTTGTCTTTTGGGTCTCTCCTCCTCTTTGGATCATTAGGTTCGATCCCCTGCGGTTGGGGTAGTTGAGGAGGAGGAGGAGGGGGGAGATTGGTTTGAACTGACTTCCCCGGCGCCCCCTTTCCAGGTTGGCCTTCGATCACATCCAGCAAACTCCTTTGGCTCTTTCTCTGGATGTCCATGTTGTCAGAAGTCACCTCGGGAGGTTGGGGTCGGTCGAAAACTTCAAATTCATCTGCAGAATCCAACAATTCTACAACTTCTTCTTCCTCTTCTTCTTCTTCTTCTTCCTCTTCTTCTTCTTCTTCTTCTTCTTCTCCCTCTCCTTCTTTCTCCTCTTCCTCTTTCACTCCCTGGGGAATAGAACGTGATGATGAAGCCCCTACAGAAAGAGCGGCCACAGGTAATGGCTGAGTAAAAGGGGTGCTTTCAGGAATCGGAACACCCTCAGAAATGATAAATCCTTCAAAGGCTATACTGATTCAGTGCAGCTAAGGATCTCTAGCCTTTATTACGCATTTGGGAGCTTGAAAGGCGTTGGAAATTGGCTTGTATCGAAGGATTATGTGCGCTGCTCTTAGTTGGCCGTCGGATGGGTTTACATACACCTCAGACCGTAGGATTCTATCCAAACTCTCCCTGTTAACCAGTTTGAACTGAGGTCTGGTAGCACGCTTGTCTGCAAAATCAGTAAAACAGGAGAAAAATTCTGTCAGAAATAAGGGTAACTTGAACTAAAGAATATAATCTAAGTTGTAGAGGTGTATAGCCTAAAAACCCCACTTGGTTTTCCCTCTTTGGTCGGACAGGGTAAACCACCATGCCATTCCCTAGAAAAAATGAGAAAATCATCTTTTAAACCCTTATTCGATGTAGGGAGACACTGGATAACCTTACCTCAGGGAACCTAGACTTAAGATAGTACCCCTAGCCCTTCAAATGATTAAGGTTATACACCCAGTTCACATTGTGATGGGTTAGACCTAAGTTCATCCTTGCATTAAGGGCTTCTATACTCCCTAGCACCCTGAACATATTTGAGACGCACTGTGTGGGAGATAACCTAAAGAACTTAAGATAACTTCTGGTAAGATTATCCATAGGGATAGTCATCCCTCCCTCTATGAAGGTGATCATAGTGATGACCACTTCCCCTGTTTTCCTATCGTCAAACCACGTGTCTGTGGAAGCATATCTCATGCCCACCGTTGGGGGAATCCTATACTTAGTTCTAAATTTCTCTATTTGCTCATCAGAATCAACTAGGCACTTAAACCTACCCATTTCCTAAAAATTGTGAAGAAAAATTAACGAAGAGGATTGAAGACTAAGGAGGGTTAAGGAAACTTACATGTTTAGAAAATGAGCTCCTCGGACAGACTCCCTGTATTTATGAGAGCGTGGAGAGGAAAGAAAAAGGGACAGGTTCAATGAATACACGCGAAGACGGTGTGATTTTTGTAACTGAAAAGAGAGTTGATTTGAAAAACTCTTTATAGGGGCACAAAAATCGTAAGCGGGAAAAATCCCGCCCATAAATACTGAGAGTCCTCTACCGTTAGATTCACATCTTGCCGGAACGTGGGGGACAAAGAAGCCGCCATCATTTAATAATGGCGTGCTCCTGACGCCGAACGTCAGGAGTGTGCCTTGGGCAAGTAGAAAGGCGCTCTGAAGGTTAGAAAAGTCCAATGAAAGAGATGAGGGCAAGATATCAAAATCTCCCTTTTTTCAAGGTGACAAAAAGTGAGATTTTTAGGGGCTATTGTGGGGCCGGTTGTCCAAAAAGATGACATAGAAATCATAGGAAGTGGGCTTGTGGCCCAACGGCCTAATCCGAGGACATTCACTTATCTGAGGATGGTTAAAGAAAGTTATTTTGGGATTAATATAAGACAAAGAGATGTAAGCCGTGTATAGTGGCCCAAACTGCGTCCGAGGACAAGATCCACCTCTGATACCAAGGTCCGAGGTGGATGTAACTATTTTAGTATTCAAGGTACTCCACAAAGTTGCATATGAACTGAAAAGTGAATATAGAACAAATGAGGAACCGAGAAAGGTAACAAATATCTTCTAAAGCTGCTACCTCCACATTAAATGCTTTCCAGCTAACTTTCTGGCCGCATTAATGTGGAGGTGATACCTGAATAGTAACCAAGCAGCCTTATGACCACTGAGCTAAGGTTCTAGGAAGTGCTGGATGGGACAGAAAGAAGTCCCCAGAGTAGAACCTACACGTGTACGGTGAAAATGGGGTGAGGAACGCAGTATATAACAGGAAAGTAGGTGACATTAGAGGGGGACTTTTGGAGAAAAAAGAAAAACACGAGAGAATCCAGAAAGATATCCCCTGAAACCTAGCCGAGGAGAGTTGATATCGTTTAACTAGTTTGAAGCTTCCTTTGCTGCAAAATAATTATGTCTTTTTCTACCAACTGGAATTAGTTCTTACACCCACTCTCTAGAAATTTTATTGTTTGGGCTTGTTGGGCTAAAAACCCATCCCTCTTTTGGGTCCAATCCAATTTGAGTCCTTACATAGATAAAATGGTAAATAACATTAAATTGACATGAAAATTGGCATGATTGTTAAGAACATATAGAACATATAATTTAATTTGTGGGATTTTCAAAATATAAATTCTATAACAAGTTATTGGGTAGTGTAATATTGCATCAAGTTTAATTTGAACTCAACTTTTTTTATTAATTTTAAAGCAATAAATATAAATTGACATCTTAAAGGAAAAATTGACATTTCAATTGTTTTTTAATCTCCTCCACTTCACTTCTCCTCCAAATCTCTCAAATTTGAGGGAACTAAAAATGAAGGGTTAGGAAGGGTAAGATACCCTTCCGAAATTCCAAATCCCTTCAAACCCTTCCCCTTCCTCTCTTTAAAAAAAGATCCAAGCAACACATAATATGCTAGTACTAGTGTACCATTACTAGCGAATTGCTAATATTGCCTTAAAAAAACAAGCTTTGAGAATTGAACACATATTTAATTGCTGGAATCTTTGTATAAATTAAATCCATTACAAATATGGTAGATCATTTATCCACGGTTAGGGTTGTAAACGAGCTAAGATTTGCTTAGTACTGAATGTTCAAGCTCGGGTGGACAACAAATATAAAATGTTCAAGTTTGGTTTGAGCTTGAACCAAGTGTACAAACTATGTTTGAGCTTGAACTTGTCAAAAGTCCTAAAGTTTGAACTTGGCTTGACTTTGATTGATTCATTAGTCAAGTCTAGCTTAAGATCTAATACAAGTATATTATCAAGTCCATATTAAGCATGTTATCAAGCCCATTTGGGTTGGACATTTGATCCCAACCTCCAATTTTTATCAAAGGTTTAGTAAGATATGAGTTTATTATTTAAGATCATATTAAAGTTATTACAAAGCCCCTAAACGACCCTAAGCTCGTTTTGTTTTTTTATCAAACCCTATTGTTTATGAGCTTGTTCATGAACATTTCTTTTTTTGCTTGGACTCGACTCATTTAATAAATAAGCCTAAAATGAAGGCTCAAGTTTAACTTGTTTATAACCAAATAAACATGAACGAGTTTTTATCTAATCAAGCCTGAGCTATTTATGAATAACATGGTTCATTTATAGCCTTATGGACCACAGTTTATTAAAAGTTTGGAACTTTGTTGCATCACCCGATCGTAGTAGCAATACTACCGCTAGGTAACCACTAATATTACTTTAAACATTTAGGAGAAGAAAAAGATTATCTCATAAGATTTTGGGACTTAGGAGCAAGGAAGTGAATCTCGTACCATACTAGCCGGTACGGCCGGTATATACCGTACCGGCTAGTGATCCGGTACGCTCAACCCCCTATTTCATTCCGGGAAAAATATCGGGCGTACCGGTCGTATAGGCGAAATTCGGGTGTTCCGGCTGGTAAATGCATATCGGGCCGAAACAAGAAAAAGAAGAAGAAGGAAAAAAAAAAAAAAAAAAAAGTTCTCACTCTCTCATCTCTCCACTCATTGGCGTCACTTGCAGTTTCTCAAACTCGTAGCGCATGGTTTTTCCTCCCTCAAATTCCAGACTTGACCGGCGTTCTCTTTCTCTCTTTCAAATTTTCTTTCTTTTTCCTCTTTCTTGGTTGCGTCCAACTTAAGCCAAGCCTGAATTTCAACTTTTTTAAACACCTAATAAAGTTGACAGCTTGCAAAAGTGATGTATAAAATCAAAAGCAACTTTTATATGTCAGATTTTTTTTCCTTTTTTTAATTAATTACTAGCTCCTAAAAACGGTCAAAGCTCAAAAGTCCTTTCACATGCCAAATCTTCTATTTTTTTTTTTTTTTTTTTTTTTTTTTTTTAAGTCCTCAAGTTAGTTCACGTGTGAAAGCTTAGTATTTTAAATTTGACATAATTTTTAATTCTTTTTATAGATATAGATGTATAGACTTAGACTTGGGCTTGGGCTTGGACTTAGTCTTGTATGGGGTTTAAGATTACAAATTAGTCTAATCTATGAATTTATATATATATATATATATATGGGCTTTAAAAACTATATATATATATATATATAGCGGTAAATTCGAAATGGTACACCGGTATTGACTGGTATCCGAAATATATCGTATCGCTGGCCAAACCGGTACAGCCTCCGGTACGGTATTGACTCGCTTGCTTGGGAGCATCATTAGCAACTGTGTTAAGATGGAGTGGAGGGCTTGATTATTGTCAACATTAACAGTGTGTTTGGTTGTAAATGAGGGGAAGAGAAAAGATCAGAAGAGAGAGAGAGAGGGAAAAGATACGAAAAGAAAATGCTTCATTTTTACATGTTTGGAAAGAGTGAGGGACTATAAAAGAAAAGAAAAGAATATATTTAATTTAGATATATATTTTTACCTAAATACCCAAAATAAAAACGAAAGTGTTTGCTTTGGTGATGGACAAAATTGAAATGTTAGAAGTCATTAGTAGTGGGGCCCCAAAAATTGCAAGCTTTTTACTTGTCTTTTTTCTCATTTCCACCCAATTTGGGTGGATGAGAAAACTAGGCCCGAATTGATGCTCACTCCTTCCACTTTGCTTACATTTGGATAGAGTTGAAAAGTGTTTTCAGCTGTATTGTGCGTTTTTCAGTGGATTCCATGCACTGTTCACAGACCCAAAAGTTATTTATTTAGCAAGAAAAGCTTTAAAATTGGGTTCTACGGTACTATTTACGCATTTAAAAATTATTTTGTTACAGTGTTTTCAATTTTTAATTTTCAACAATAAGCAGTATTTAAAAAAACCCTTTATCTTCATTCCTTTCCTACAATGCCAACCAAATAAGGGAAATTGTCACATCAGCCCAATTTTCTCTCTTTTTTCTTCTCATCCTCCTCCATTTCCAAACAAAGCATAAGAGGGGAGAGAAAAAGGTAATGCTATAGACACAATTTTTATAAGGTTGAATTGACACAATTTTATTAGTTTTCTGAGTTCATTATTGTGTCAACAAAATTTAATTAGATCAAATTTTCACATAATAACAAAATTTTGCCACATTGGAATTCTTTTTTTGGGGGAAATCTCTTCCACGTTCTCTATCTTACCCACTGTACACAGTGACCGTGAATCAGTGTCTTATTTTTTTTTTTGAGAAACTCAGTGTCTTATTTTGACTGAATGAACTAGCTTCAAACTCGGCCAACTGGTGACTTGCAATAATTGCATAAGATAAGACATTACAGGAGATATTATTTCCGTTGATTATTCAGTGTTTTGACAAGTTAATAATAGTAATATTATCTCTCATGTGACAGCGAATAGTTTGCCCCGCAGATGAGGTTACTAAAAAAATCTATAGACTAATATCCTAATGCTACACATATTTCCTATAAAATGGCATAAAGCCTAAAGGTATCATCACAAGCCCTTTAAATTTGATTCCATAAGATCTCTCAAAAAAAAAAAAAAAATTTGATTCCATAAAAAAAAATATAGATTAACTTGCAAGTGATATGGGTTCAGTTCGAGCTACAAAGCCCCATGCAGTATGTGTTCCATTCCCAGCACAAGGCCATGTAACACCCATGATGCGATTAGCCATGCTCCTACACTCAAGGGGCTTCCATATAACCTTTGTAAACACTGAGTTCAACCACAGACGCTTAATCCGATCCAAAGGGCTTGACTACATAAAGGGGCTACCTGATTTCCAGTTTGAAACAATACCAGATGGGTTGCCACCATCGGACCGTGATGCAACTCAACATGTACCAAGCTTAATGGATGCCACCAGAAAGAACTGTATGGCTCCTTTCAAAGAGCTAGTGCTAAAGCTCAACTCATCCTCTGAAGTGCCTTTGGTTACCTGCATAGTTTCTGATGGCATCATGAGTTTTGCTATTAAAGCTGGAGAAGAATTAGGCATCCCAGAGGTTCAGTTTTGGACTGCCTCAGCTTGTGGCTTCATGGGATATCTCAACTTCACTGAACTCATCAAAAGAGGCATTCTTCCATTCAAAGGTACTTTGAGCAATTTTTTTGTTTTTGTTAGAATAACTGTTAAAATTAGATTCATATTTTTCTAACCGCGCCAATGGTACTCAGATGATTATAAGCAACTTTATTAATTGAACTGTAACTCAGATGGTAGTATGGGGTTACTGAGTATATCTATCACTTACCACTCTAAGCTTAAATAGCTAAATGAGTATATACCAAGTCCCCCTATTCATAAGTTTCTCATTTACTCTCTCTGTCAAGTGCAAAGTAAGTCCATCCATCTTGAAGTTGTTCATAAGACTTTAATTAAAAATTTTAAACATGGAAAATATTGGTGAGTTCGCAATAGCCAAATGAGATTGAGATCTCAACCAATATTTTCCCATAATTAATTAATAATAAATTTTTATTATATTTAAAAGATTTTGTTTGGGGTTTTTGTAAAAATAAAAGGTAAATTTTATCCACGGTCATTTTATAAAATTATAACCTTTTCCAATTTAATTCTAAATTTTGAATATTATATATATATATATATATAATTCAAGTTACATATAGTATAACTCTAAGTAATGTTACACTAACCAATAACTTGTTATATAATTTATATTTTGAAAATCTTACTGTTGAATTACATGTACTATATGTTCTTAATACTCACGTTAATTTTCATGTTAATTGGATGTTATTTACCATTGGATCCATAAACTCATCTTTTATGCATTATTTTAAACTACAAAAATTTCAATTTAAACAATTGATTGATGACATGACTATTAATCTTTGATCACCTTGAAATTTTGCCAGCATGAAAAATATATGAAAATAATTTAATCTAATAGTAGATTTGCCAAAATTCACATCCAATTAAAAAATATTAAGTAGTGTAATATTATTTAAAATTACACCAGCGGTAACTTTAACCCAACCTCTCTCTCTCTCTCTCTCTCTCTCTCTCTCTCTCTCTCTCTCTCTCTCTCTCTCTCTCTCTCTCTCTATATATATATATATATATATATTGCAATTGAAATATATCCATTTTATAATTAAAATTAAATAGTGTAAATCTAAAAATATAGCCAATTCAACTTCTTTTACCATTTTAAATGACATAACATTTTGTACATTATTAAACTCATAAGGTATAATCTTAAGGGTGAAATACACCCTCTCAATTTTAAGTTGAATTTTTGAACCCTCATCACATGTCGATGATATTTCTCTTTGCCAAAAACAACTCGTCCCTTTTCTCTCAATCTCGAATCTTGATTTGGCGAGGTGTCATTGCCGATCATCGCCGATCATCTCACAGAATCAATAGATCTAAAACGTGTAGCTTTGTGGTTTGTCAACTACTCTAAGGGTCCATTTTGATACAACTTATTTTGCTGAACTGAACTGAACTGAACTGAAAACACTGTAGCAAAATAATTTTTAAATGTGTGAATAGTGCTGTGGGACCCATTTTTAATATTTTTTTAAATAAAGTGGTCATGAACAGTGCGCTCACAGTGGTGAACAGTGCGCTTTGTCTCTAAAAGCAGAAACAAGCGCTAAAAAAAAAAAAAAAAAAAGAGCTGAAACGTAGACGCAGAACGCAGAAGTGAATCCAAACCTAGCTTAAATTTTAAATTTCTTTCTGATTAAAGTTCTTTATCTCAAAAGTTCTACAACAAAATCCTACAACTAAAACTCGACTTCCTACAACAAAATCAAACAAATTCATGATTGTTTTTAATGGAAATCTAAATGCCGACAAAGTTTCATGTGAGGATTGCTATATTTCATGACTCATTTTATAAGAGGAAAAATTATCTTATAAAACTGCTTTTTTTTTTTTTTTTTTTTTTTTAATAATTAAATAACATGGGGTCTCATAAATGTATGAAATCAATCAAATATAGGAGTGGTGTACTGTTCCATGGGAGAGATATTTTCTCCTGTCCAAGGGTCGGAGTAATTTGTCCTTTTATGGATAGTAAATACTTCTCATAACCTTTTTTTTTTTTTTTTTTTTTGGGCGAAATAACTTTACTACTTGTTCGGTCAAAGTCAAGTCGGCAAAATTGGAAACAATATCATGTCTGTTTTCTATGTCAAGAAGGCAATCCCTATTAGGGTTGGTGATATTACATATATCATTTATATTTACCCTCTTACATTGGGTGAGTCCCACCTCATATAAAAGAGTAGATATATACTTGTATCGGAAAGATGTGGGACTCCCCCATATAAGAGGGTAGATGCATGCATGTGTCAGATACATGTGGAATCCACCCCATGTAGGATGCATGATGATAGATTTTCTTCTATTCATAGAATAAATAATGTATAAAGCTACTTTATTTTCTCTTTATTTACTAGAAATGTCAGCTTTAGACATTTTGGGGCCTTAGACAAAAACTAAAATGGGGCATTTTTTATATTTATGTTTTAATTAAATTAATATTTATTTAATAGTTTTATATTATAATATATTTCATTTAAAATTTATTTTTCTTGCCTTTTGAGATACAAATTTACTAATTAAATTTTTGTATTCAAGTACTTCTAATATCTCATTTTCAATCGATAAAATAACTAATCCACTTAATCTTTCTTGGGACATTGTCAATCTTGGATATGATTTTATTAATTTTAATTTTGAAAAACTTCTTTTTGCAGAAGCAATTGTAACAGGTATTGTTAGTAAAATTCTATAAGTAATGCATGTATTTGGAAATGAATCTAATCTTTTTATATAATTAAGTATATCAATTGGAGTATATTCTTTTATTTGTAAAATTTCTTTTAAAACTTTTAAGTCTGAAAGTAAATCTAAACTATCAATATTATAATAAACTTGAGAAAATATTCAATATTAAAACAGTATTTTTGCAAACTATCATCCTCTAGTGATTTCAATTTGGTGAAGTTAAATCAGATGCATATTTTTTAGTAGATATTTCTAACTAAACAATATATTTATAATGATTGGAATAAAAAATAATTTTCAAATGTAGAACAATAAAACCTAATGTATATAAAAAGTATTATTATAATTTAACTGAACAATAACAAGAATCTAACAATCTCAACATGCAGAAATACATACTCATCATATTACCTCTAACAAATATATATATATAACCAGGGCCCGGCCAGTAGTACAAGTGTACAACTCTACCCACAGCCATACAAGTCTTATTAGATTAGACTCCACCCACAAAAGAAACAAAATGGATCCTATTACCTATAACCAAAAAAAAAACCGCGAAGGCCCACGGCCCCAGCTAGAGGTCTTATTAGACAATACCCCACCCATAAAAAACCACGGCGTCTGCTGAAAAATCAAATAAGATAGAGAAACTCAGAGAAAGAATAAAACTACACCTAAGAGAGTATCAGAGCTCAGAGTCTCAGACGTGATCTGATCGGAGGAAAACTGAGCCAGCGACAGAAGGATTTGAGAGTAGGACCAGTGGAGAGAAAGAATGAGTGAGGCTGAGAGCAAGAGTGAGAGAGAGCAACGGTAATATGAGTAAATTTTAGGGATTTTAGATTTGCTTTGATTTATGATTGTTTTGTGGTTAATTTATTAGACCGGATTGGAATTTTATCTAGTTGAATTTTGCTTTCTCTAGAGGTTAAAGGACGTTATTTTTGGGACAGTTAATTTTGTTTAGACCAAAGAATTTGTTGGGTATACCAATGTTTACCGGAATGTACCAGATTTTTTATTTTTTTACTACCCCTCCTTTGCCAAAATTTTGAGGTTTCCCTTTCACTTGGGGCCTTAGGCTATGGCCTAATTAGCCTAGTGGAAGAGCCGGTCTTTATAACTAGAATATATAAAGTTACTTTCAATTGTTGATTGTCAATGATATTATATCGCATTTGGTTTAATTTTTCCTGTTGAAAGTGGATTATAAGGGGAAAAAAAATAGGTTATGCTATTATCTGCTAGAGAAATCAAAGAAAAGCCAGACGTAGGCGTAAAATATAGTAATTGCAGGAAAAAAAATTTATAAGAAATCTAGTTTTAGTCTAATTAATGAGATTGAGGAATTGAATACACGATTATGAAACTCTGTCTAGCCAATCGCTGATCAATAAATTGAATCCTTTCAGAAGTATTAGCTAAATTAAGATGATTCTCCGCACAAAAAAGAAGAAGACACAATTCAAAATAATTGTGTCTCAAGAAATTTTAAATCAATTATTTGTCATAATAGAATTAGTTTTTTTTTTTTAATTCCCAAAAAAATCTATAATTGTTTATACTAAATTCATAATAATTTTCCTTTTTAAAGTACGATTGTTATTATTGAAACTTAGTTTTGACAATATTTATTATTATTTCTAAAAGAAAAGACAATATTTATTATTGAAAATGCTCCTTTTGTAGTTATGTTAAAAAAAAAAAAAAATTATAAATATAATCACTCTATAAACAAGTTAGTAAGTAAACGATATTTTAATTCTTACCAATCTTTTGATAGAATTAAAAAAGAAATGATAACTAAAAAATATATGGGTGTTCGGATCTACAATCATCCCTAACAAAAAACTGAAGATTAAAAAAAAAGTGTGTATATATATATATATATATTCTTGCTTGTAGGCCTTTAGCCACTTATTTCTCTATTGGCCTTTAATTTTCAATTGATTAAGAAGAGAATCTTCTTTACAAATACTAAAAGATGAAAAACGATTTTTTAAAAATGTTTTACGTTAAAATATTGTTTTCTTTAGAGGATGGCCACAGATTAGATTATACCATTTTTTTTAAAAAAAAAAACCTATTTGGACTAATTTATTTTTTAGGATGAAAATTGTGATACCTCAAGTTGTGCTTATTTGATTGGATTTTATTGTTTAAGCCTGAGTTGTACAGGCATGCGCTGAGTTCCACATTAAGTGTACACTAGGTGGATCTTAGGTTTATAAGTAATTATGAAGATTCCCAATCAGAATTTGAATAGTCCTTTTGGGGTGTAAACAAAGAAATGATTAGCGCTTTTTTCAAGTCGTTTACAAATTGTATCAGAACAAACTTGTTATAATACCATGTGTGTTGCGTGGGCGTGTACAAAGTCCCACATTAGATGTTTACTAGGTGAATTTTATGTTTATAAGTGATTATGAGGAGCGCCAATTGCAACTTGACTAATCGTTTTGGAGTATAAGCACAGACATAGCTAGTGCTTTCATTGGGTCATTACAAAAAATTAAAAATGTTTATTATATATAAACTATATAAATTTGGAAGAAAAAAAATGTAAAAGAGAGGGAGGGCTTGGTGTAGGGGTGAAGGGGCTAGGGAGGATGATATCAAATTTTAAATATGCATTATTAAAAAAAAAATTAAAATATTCAAATAGGGAGGAGGGTTTGGCGTTGCGCTAGCAGTTGGCCCCCCTTGGTCCAAGCATGGATCTGTCCTTGTTTAGAGTAATGCTATAAACAACATTTTTCAATACTACAGAAAGAACATTTTCAGTATTGCTGAGTTGAGAAGTGATTTTTTATTTTCATATAAGCTCACTATTGACTTCATTTTATTATCAATCGTTAACAACTTATTACAGATGAAAGCTTCAAAGGTGATGGAACACTTGACAAAGCAATAAATTGGATCCCGGGAATGAAAAACATCCGGCTTAAGGACCTCCCTAGCTTTATGAGAATTACTGACATAACTGAAACAATGTTTGATTTTATGGGATCAGAAGCACAAAACTGCCTAAATTCTTCCACAATCATCTTCAACACATTTGACGAGTTTGAACATGAAGTCCTAGAAGTCATTTCAGCCAAATTCCCTCATATTTACACTATAGGCCCGCTTCACTTGCTAGGTCGGCATGTACCTGAAAGCCATTTCATGTCTCAAGGTTCAAGCTTATGGAAAGAAGACTCCAAATGTCTCCAATGGCTTGATAAAAGGGAACCCAACTCAGTTGTGTACGTAAATTATGGCAGCATAACTGTGATGTCGGACCAACACTTAAAAGAATTTGCATGGGGTCTTGCGAATAGCAAATACACATTTTTGTGGATAATTAGGCCTGATGTAGTAATGGGAGATTCGGCAATCTTGCCTGAAGAATTTTTTGAGGAGACTAAGGATAGGGGATTGCTAACAAGTTGGTGCCCCCAAGATAAAGTGCTAGCACACCCATCCATAGGGGCTTTCCTAACACATTGTGGTTGGAATTCTACATTAGAAAGTGTATCTGCTGGCGTGCCTATTATTTGTTGGCCCTTCTTTGCTGAGCAACAAACAAATTGTCGGTATGCTTGTACCACTTGGGAGATTGGTGTGGAGGTTAACGAGGATGTTAAACGTCATGAGATTGAAGCACTTGTTAAGGAAATGATGGAAGGGGAAAAGGGTAAGGCCATGAGACAAAAAGCTAGGGAATGGAAGAAAAAAGCAATGGAAGCAACTGATTTTGAAGGAGCATCATATAAGAATTTTGAAAGATTTATTAAGGAGGCTCTCCTCGTTGGTGAGTGAAGAGTCAAATTGTCTTGTGAGAAATCCATACTATTGTGCTTACATCTATATTCATATCATTAAATCATATTTCCCCATTAGTGTAGTAGAATAGAACATGAGTTCAGCTTGTTAATATTTTAGTAGTAAGTTGACCGTGCGATGCACGGATAATGTTTTAATATTTTATGTAAAATGGTTCTATAGAATATTGTATATGTATTATAGCATAATTGTTATAAAACTTTGTTAGTAATGAGTTCATTATAAGAAGCAACAATTATAAATTGCACACATATATTCATTATAATTATTCAATTCAAGTAATGAGAAATATAAAACAAATACTTTAGAAAAATATTGTAGAATAAAAGTTAATATAGAATATATTTTTCTTTTTCTCCTTAATTCTAAAATAAAATAAACATGTTAAACACACATAGTCAATCACATCTTTTATAAAACCCACAAGCTCACAACATTCGACCTTAACATCAAAATCATTATTGCCATCGTCACTCAATATAAAATGCAAGTCCCTTTTCTTGGTTGTAGTTAACTCATATGGAATAGGATTAGATGAGACAATAATGTTGGAGTTATGAAAGTGTCATCGAAAAATTGAAAGTAAATGACATCGTTTTTGGTTCGTGTATATTTGACTTGAGATGACATGAAAAACTATAGGTAGATATATATAAAGGAGTACAAGTGTAAGAGGTAAAAATTGTGAATTGAAATGCAAAAAATTTTGTCTGTATGTCTGAAGGAGGAAAAGTTTTAAAATATTGAACCAAAAGAAACAAAGAATATTTATTTTTTAATATGAAAGTCTTGATACATTGAACCAAATTAAACAAAAAGTTAATATTTAATTTGTTTTTATCTCTTACGTGGCATTTGAGAATATTTCAATTTTCTTTGCAAAGAATGCGTTATTTAGCAAAACATCATGCTCTCTCAAATGACGTCTCTGCTTATATATATATATATATATATTTATTTATATTATGTAATTTTTTTAAAGATTATGATTTAAGGTTTTATTTCCTTGATTTTAGATGTTTTGATAAATCTTTTATGGTATTGTTAGTCACAATTGTTTAGTAATAAAATTAAATAAATAAATTCTATAGTGTTTAAAAAGTAAATAAAATTGCAACTAGTTTATTTACTTTTGCCTATTGATTTAAAATTCTCGTATATAAGAAGGTTTAAAAAAAAAAAAAAAAAACTTATTTTATGGATTTAAGAATATGTGACTAGTTACAATAATCTATGACTTGTCTTCCCCAAAAACTTCCTATAAAGAGTGGGATTTGTAGTTTTGTTTTTTCCTGCACTTGGAGTAGCTGTTTTCCTTGGCTAAGTGCCTGTAGTTAAGCCTGGGATTTATACCCTTTCTTTTTCTTTTTTCTCCTTTTTTGTGTTCTTTTGGTTCGTTTTTAACGAAAGTTTTTAATCAGTTCTCAAAAGAATATCCACGCATAGGAGAAAAGAGATGAAAAAACAAATCCCTCAAAAATAAAAATAAGAACAGAATTATTTGTCAATCGATATTAATGAAGTTTTTTTTTTTTTTTTTTTTTTGGAGGGATCGATATTAGTGAAGTTGGTAAGTAAATATAGAATGAATGTCATAGCCTTTATTTGTCAATCGATATTAAAGAAGTTGTTATAATTTGGCGTCTTCCTTAAGCTGGGCTTTGTTTGTTTTGTTTTTTGTTTTTTATTTTTTAAGTTTAATCCATGTTAGGTGGCATTTGAGTTGACATAAAAATTATTTTTTATTTTTGCCATTAGCCACATTAGCATTTTTATCATTCACTTAACAGTTATGAATAATTTGACACAATATTAAAAGATTATGAATTAAATTGACATATTTGAAATGTTAAAAACTAAATTGAAAAACGCAGAAAAGGTCAAGGACTAAATTCATTGTTTACCCTATCATTTATGTATTAAGTACTATTGGAAACAACCCCTGTAGCTCTAGAGATGGTGAAGTATATTCGCATCAATACTTGCCAAAAAATTATGTTTATTTTAACATAAGAACCTATTTTTTCTATTTTGCATAACTATTTTTCAAAAACATTGGTATTTTCCATTGTCTATTTTATTCAAATACTATTTCTTCATCTAATATTTTACTAATATTTTGACAAATTGTCTCTTTCACTCTTATCTCTATTCTAAAATCATAACACCACCACCAACCACGACTCCTATCCTCTGAACAAAGTTTTTCTCTTCAAACTTTTCATACAAATCTTTTTTGGGAGTAAATTTTGAAAATCTAACCATTGAATTTTAGTATACATATCAATTTTTTTTCAAATCAAACGCTATTTACTATTTGATCAATAAACTTATTTTTTATACATAATTTTAGATCACAAAAAGTTGAAATTTTAACATTTGTTTGATGACAGAGCAATTAATCTTTGATCTTCTTAAAATTTTAAAAGCACGAATGATATAATAAGAAAATGCAATCAAACAATTAGATTTTCAAAATTCACATTTAATATAAAGATATATGAGGAGTTTGTAGGATTTCTCTCCAAACTAGTTTGAAGAGAAACTTTGTTTCTCCTCCTCAACCATAAACCCCACCCATATACTCAAATTTTCAAGCCAAACAGAAAATGCCACAAACAAAATCCCAACTGCTGCCACCACCTTCAACCACCTTGGCGCCACCACAAACCCCTCATACCACGTCACATCACAACACCAATTTCATCCCAACCACCACCAAGAACCACAATAGCTATCACCTGACAAAACCCCAATAACCAAAACCCAAGCCACCAGAAAAGCCCATCCATAAGCGCACAAATCTTAACTCGACAAAAAAGAACCCAAGATCTGGTGAATGTAAGACTCAAACTGCCATGCCACCTCTAGCACTACACATAGAATCTAGCTCATCTATTATGGCCAAGATCACGTTAGAGATCCCCAAATCACACAATTTTCGTAAAAGATAAATCACACGATCACGAAAATAATGTAACAAATAATCAATTTGTATTTGATTGGTATATATGTGAGTACAATCCTCTGTATGAATCTTTACAATGAAAGAGTACAATAAATTCCTCTGATTCGATCTCCAAGAAACGTTACGATCCAAAAGGGCTATGAAGCTTGATCTTGAATCGTGCTTTGATGTCTCCAAGTTGAATGAATGGTTGAATGTGCTTGATTTGACGCGAGGGCCATTGGCTTGATCTCGAGCTTGATTGAAGGAAAATCCCCACTTTGATTTGAAGAAGTAGGAATAAGCCTTGATGAACAATGGAATTCTTGTGAACTTTAGAGATGACTCTCTATTTTGGCAGAGTGTCAGTAGTATTTTTTTCTCTCTGTCTGTTCCCCTTTCTCATATGAGAAGCCCTTATTTATAGACAACTCAATGATATTTAATTTGGAATTTTCTCTCAGCATTTATTGAGAGTTGAATTAGGAATTTAATTTGGCATTTCATTTAAAAAGAACTTTTCATATAGGTCTTTTCTTCTGACGCTGCCATATGGCTTTCTTCATTTGATGTTGCCATGTGGTTTGATTTCATTCATTGATCGTTCACGTCATCAATTTTGATCACAAATGTTTTATTATGAACAATCGGGCGGTTGTGAATACATCATAAAATTTTGATGTCTACAGCGTTGTTGCAAGGATCTCGAGAGAGAACTAAAGGAAAAGATTGATGAAATAGAAACTCGGAGATTTCGTATTTTGTTTGACCTCGCTTTGCATGCTGAAATGTCAATTTGAGCTTTAAGATCCAAAAAATTACATTTCTAACTTGGAAAAAAAAAAAAAAAAAAAAGGAATTACATGAAATAAATTCATTTTTCCCAATTAGATGTTGGATAAATTATTTCAATGGTTAAAGAGCCCAAAATCCCAAAATTACCTCATTATTTTAACCAAGTTTGATTGAGTTTGACCAAGCTGATCCACATTCAAATTAGCTCGAAATTCATCCAACCTCCAAACTCCACTTTACTTCGACCTAATCACCATTTCAAACCATTTGGCCAAATTTAACTAAGTTTGACCAACCCTAATCAATGTTTAATCAAGATTTGACCAAAAGTCCAACCATCCAATTGTAATAAATTTGTGCTCAGATTAAAGATCATGACATTCCTCTTTGAAATGATAGTTCATGGGCCTAGATTGTAGTTGAAACAAAATAAAGATTTCCAAATCCTCTTTTCCTAAAATTTCCAGCAATAAATTAAGGAGTCTTTAGCCTTCTAATCACCCCTAAAGTAACCCTCTTACCCCCTTTTATTGCGAGTCCAAATCTTCTGTCTCATCAATTGTGCTCCACTTCATGCTCCACCAATAAAACTTGGACAAGTAACCTCTCTCATTAAATGAGATAACTCTGACTTTAATGAGAGAGGCTAGTTGTCTTATTTAATGAGTTATCTCATTTAATGAGAGAGGCTACCTGTCCAAGTTTTATTGGTGGAGCATGAAGTGGAGCATAATTGATGAGACAGAAGATTTGGACTCATTTATTGCTTTATTAGTCTAGATTTCCATTTAAGCAAATAAATTTCATATTTAGCTTTATGTATGCTATGTTTATATATTAATGCTTATATAATTTATGTGAGTAATATATTTTCTCTATGCTTTTAAGCTTTGATTAATGTATAGTAACTACATGATTTGCTCTTATATTATTGCTTTCACATATGGCTATATTTTCGCATGCACTTTTTTTTTTTAAGGGTGAAAACTATAAATCATCTTATTAAGAAAGATTGGTAAGTTAGCTTGAAAAACATCAAAAGAAAAAGGAGGAACAAACTCCATCCAAACAACAAAGCTAAAATCATTTATCGCATGCCTAGCTAGACAATGAGCTAACTTATTACCTTCTCCTAGTATGAGAGTAAAGTAACTTAAAAAAAGATCTAGAAAAAAAACTTAACATCACCTAGATGTACACAATCATATATTGATAGATCCATGAGTATAGAGTTTTTAACCAAGTTGTGGATCTATGCTTTTTTGAATAAATTTATCCATATTGATATTTATATATACTTTTAGTTTATATATCCATGTTCTATGTGTTTAAATATCGAGATCACCTATGATTTATGTATTTAAGTCCTTTGATCTTGATATTCATATGTTTATAGCTATATGGATATTGAACTAATATTACAAAGTAAATGAATGTGTGATTTTTATCTCCTTTCCATATATATATATATATATATATTTGAACTTTTGTAATCCTTGAATGATTTCTCATGGGTAGAAGTGTTAATGATGCTAGCTTTTTATCTACCAAAGAATAAAAGGCTTGGTCCAAAGGAACTCTCTAAAAAATAAAAGTGTTTTCAAAAGGCTTTTATTAAATTGTTTTACAAAATGCTTTCCAAATAGCTTCCTAAATCTTTGCTTTAAAATTTGTTTTCAAAAAGGTTGTTCAAGTTGATTTCTAAAACTCTAAAAAGTTAATTTAAAAACTAAATCATTTGATAGATGTACTCTCTAAATTAAGTCTCAAGAGCCCTAGATTTTGGATTTCTTAAAAAAAAAAAAAAAAAAAAAAAGACTTTAAAAGCCATGAAATTTAATCATCAAAAGAATTTTTACTACAAAAACCCCTGGAAATGTATGCTTTTTTAAATGATACATCCACAACATTTTCAAAACAAATTCTAGATAATTAGTTGTTATTGGTTCAAATTTGAAATTACTACTGAGATTACTTTTTTGCCCCAACAATAACAATTAATAACAACTTACTACTTCGAATTTGTTATAAAAATATTATGGACATAGTATTTCTCTTTTTTAAAACCCATTTTTCAGAAAGTCTTCAGATTTAATAATGAAACCGATTCTCTAAAGTAAATGAAACATTACCTTTACAAAAAAGATTAGTCTTCCTTTAAGAATTAAGGTTTTGAGCTTTTCTACCTAAATCCATTTTCTTCAAAAACTCGTGAGAGAGTGAGAGCCCCTTTTCAAAATATTCTTTTCCTCAAAAACTCATGAGTGTTTTATGACCCAATCTGCTTGAGATAATATGTATCATGTTCCGTCCAGTTCGGCATAGATTTTTCATAGATAAAAGCCATCAATATATATCCATATCATAACATGTTCCGTGCACTCAACAAGCTACGGTGAAAAAAAGGTTGACTGAAATTTTAGCATTGGTGCAGTGAACACTTGTAACAGTGATTCTGTCACACGTGGTACTTAATTATGCTGGAGTAGCATGTATATGTGAAGCACACGTGTGCAGGCACCAATATAAAATGGCGATTAATATTCCAATGTCCAAACTAGAACGATTTTGTCTGACTGTTTTAGCTTCTTGGAAGTTGGAACCTGGAACCTCGATGGCTCCATCCAATGCGTACAAAAAGCAAACAGCTAAATGATATAGACGGAGAATTCAATCTATTTTTCTCTGTAATTCTAGACCATTAATCTTGTAGCCAAGTTGCATCTTTCTCATTTGTTACTCAATCTATCAATGGAATAAATCAATATATTGACAAAATGAAAAAAAGGGGCATTGAGCTTTCATACAAATGTCTTGGTGTGATTTGATTTGTAGGCAATTTAAAATTTAAAGAGATTGTGATTTGTTCCCTAACGCAGCCGACCATATCTATTGACTATTGTAAACTTTTTAATCCCATCGATATAGCCAATTCACCCACTTATCATGAGGTATGTTATTTTAATCTAATATGAATAGTTTTTTGACCATTCGAAATTGGCAAAGCTGATGTTGATTTGAATTTCTTTCAAATTGTAAGCTATCATTATGGCATTTTCTGAAAAGTCAAATAATTAGAGAAGGGTAGATTAAACGTCAATTTTCATATAATTAATTTATGAAATAATTGATTGTATAGTTTATCAATGCTCAATTGCTTCTTCTTCTTCTTCTTTTTTGGGTGTTTAAAAAGTTAGTTTTAAGAACAACTAACTTATCATTCGGGTGTGTGCAATAAGTGGTCGCAAAGTACTGGTTAGAAAGTCTAGTCTAAGATCTCATAGGATCATGAATCCTTAGAATTACTACACAAACTCCTTGGGATTTTATTAATGATTAAGGAGATAAAACGGGGAGAAACAACTTATGAAATTACGTAAACTAGTCGCTAATTCGTGCGATGCACTGAAAAATTATTTATATAATAATATCTAAAAAATTTAGAAATAGAAAATTGGGACAATAATATGTATATTATAGACATTTTGCTAGTTAGCATTTTAAAAAAAATAGATCTGTCATAATTAAATAAAATACAATGGAAAGAAATATTTAACTTTTATGCTTTTTTATAGTTTAAAAGTGTTGTCTAACATAGAATATTATTGAGTTGTAAGAGAGATTTTTATAAAATGTTAATACCATATATATATATATGCTTATATTGTCAACATCTCACTGCAGGTACATAGTTATTGAAACCTACAAAGTAATTTACAATTCTTAAATTAATAAAGCAAAATTCCCAAAAGTTATATATATATACACACATTCAAAACTAATATAAACTACAAAGATATAAACAAATCTTACTTAGTCGCATGAACCCAAATAAAAATTCTCAATAAAGCAAAAATATATAAGGTAAAGAATTAAGATCAACCTACTGAGATACAAATACCAAAAACCCCAAGACTTAAAGCTTCCAAATTTTATAGAAGCCCCAAATTCTATTTCAAAACCAAAAAAAACCCTTCAAATTCAAAAAATTCATATATAATATACCAAATAAAAATTTACCACTCCTTGAGCTGGAAGACATAGGTTACAGTTTTGATTTTTCTTCAAAAAATATAGATACTTTATCTGCCATATACAATATAAAATAATTATTAGAAATTTCAACCCACAAAACACTGTCAAAATATAGAGATTAACCCAAATACTCAAAATAAAATCAATTCTAAATATAACAAAAGAATAAGATAGAATGAAAATCTCAAGCACATATGAAAGCAAACAAAAAAGAAAGAATCTACGGTTTTTTTTTTTTATTTACGTGAGTCTCTCTTCTTCTTTTAATTTTAAAGTGAAGTTAAGTTTAGGATTTTGAGATGGTAATTGCTAGGGTTTTAAGGACAGAAGAGAGAGTCCTACCAGGAATCTCTCTCTTTTTTTCTTAATCCTAAAGTTTTTTTTTTTTTTTTTTTGAAACCTAAAGTGAGTCATTTTTTTTTTTTAATTCTAACGTGAGGTATCTTAAAAAATTATAATTAATTTTTAATCTTCAATTTTATATTATATATAGATAATAATAACGATGTGATAAGCCTTGGAGAGATCAACAAAATATATCTAATAGAGTTTTACTTAAACTAAACTATTGTAACACTGAAAAGAATCTAAAAGAAAAAGAAAAAGAAAAAATCCTAAAGTTTTTTTTTTTTTTTTTTTTTTTTTGACGTGAGTCTTTCTTTTTTGAAACCTAAAGTGAGTCCTTTTTTTTTTTTTTTTTAATTTTTTAATTCAAACGTGTTATGTGAGTTTTTTTTTTTTTTTAAACCTAAAGTGAGTCATTTTTTTTTAAATTCTAACGTGAGTTATCTTAAAAAATTATAATTAATTTTTAATCTTCAATTTTATATTATATATAGATAATAATAATGATGTGATAAACTCTAGAGTGGTCAACAAAATATATCTAATAGAGTTTTTTGAATACAAGATAGAATTATACTCTAGCCTAATCTAAGTGTATATGTGTGTGAGATCCCCCCTAGAGACTTGAACTCCGGCCCTTGCCCCCCACACCCACAAGCACTTATACTTGTGGAGTGACCATCGCACCAAGGGTGTGCAGTGGTATCTAATAGAGTTTTACTTAAACTAAACTATTGTAACACTGAAAAGAATCTAAAATAAAAAGAAAAAGAAAATAGTGGTAACGTGAAAAATTGTGGAAGTTTCAAAAGTTTCGTTTATATATATATATATAATATATTAAAATTATTAATTAAAAAACAAAAATCATATAACATATTCTATTAAGAATGACAAAGAAAAATAGAAGATTTGGATTTTTACTTATAAAATATAGGGTTTTATTGTACATACAAATGAAAAATAAATAAATAAACCAAAGAGATACTAAAGAAATAGAACTAGCCGAACTTACCCAGACGCCAATATAGATCTCAACCATCCATATATATAGATCTCAAGCATATTTGGATGATTGAAACCAATTGCTCCCCCTGAAGTTTTAATAATCTTGCCATGAGTATATGTTTGCAATGAGTTTCAAGTTATAAGGATAATCAACCCTGGATAAAGGCTAATCTAATTGAGCTAAGCCCAAGCATCTAATGTGTAAATGATTCATATTGATTCTACCTTCTTTTTTATTTTAAAAATATAATGTGTAGACTAAAAATTGGATGGTAAAACTTAAGGTTGTGTAAGAATCCTTATATTATTTAAGTGTGCTTTTGGAATTGTTGAAAAAATTAGCTTTTTTTTTTCCCAAATAATCTATCTTTTTGTGTTTTTATGTGTTGAAATAAACTAGCTTTTAAGTTTTTGTAACACATTTAAAATAAAAGTTACCAAAAATCATATCTTTTAATAAACATATTATAAATAAGCTACCAGAAATAAGTAATTCCTAAATAGACACTAAATCCATTATAGAAATGGTAGACCATTTGACCCACTTTTTTGGTCCGATTATTTTGGCATAAAATAGTTTTTGTTGGAAATTATTTTTGTGGGTGAGAAAGCCCAACGCCATATGTTGGGCCTGGGGCTTAATTTAAGTATTACTTCCTGTCTGAAGAGGTTAAAGGGATCGGCGCTTAGCTATCCTGGTGAAAATGCAATCAAGAAGGGATGAATGTCGCGTCCGAAGACAACTTGGCTGGTCCGAAGAGGTTCCACTCATCAGATCTCCGGAGAACTTGATCAAGTAGATATACTGAAGATTCCTCGGTAAGGAGTAAACTCTGGGCACGTCTAAGTGTGAGAAGATCATGAAATATCTTAAAAATAAAGCTGCTATCACCGCATTTAATACACTGCAGCAACTTTCCTGGCCGCATTTATGTGGAGAAGACATCTGAACAGTGCAACCTCAACCACTACCACTCACTGCAGGTTAAAGTAAACTTCTGATGTGACTAGTACTCAAGTGGACGATTAGATGAAGAACAAGTGTATGGTGATGATGAAGTGAAAAGTGTATATATAAAGGAAATAGGTCTCACAGAAAAAGTGAAGGATTTGTCATTTTTAAGGCTGTAAACTTTTAACCTCTTCGGATTCAAGAGGGTCCCTACTGAATGTTAGTCTGAACTCCATTTTTGTCTCTTGTTTGTCTGTTTGAACCGTTGTTGAATCCATTTTTAGCCCAGTTGTTCAATCCACTCTCTACAAATTTATTGTTAAGGGTCTCATTGGGCTGAGTCCACAAAGCTTGTGCTTGGCCCAACAAAAATTGACCCCACAATTTTCAATTGAAAATATTTTAAGGAAAATGGATTGCTTTCTATTGTGGTTTGTATTTTTGGAACTATTTTAGAAAAATATTCTAGCATTTGGCTTATACAAAAATCACAAGTTTTCCTATATATATATATATATATATATTTTTTTTTATATCTTTGATCAAGTAGATATACTGAAGATTCCTCGGTAAGGAGTAAACTCTGGGCACGTCTAAGTGTGAGAAGATCATGAAATATCTTAAAAATAAAGCTGCTACCACCGCATTTAATACACTGCAGCAACTTTCCTGGCCGCATTTATGTGGAGAAGACATCTGAACAGTGCAACCTCAACCACTACCACTCACTGCAGGCTAAAGCAAACTTCTGATGTGACTAGTACTCAAGTGGACGATTAGATGAAGAACAAGTGTACGGTGACGATGAGGTGAAAAGTGTATATATAAAGGAAATAAGTCTCACAGAAAAAGTGAAAGATTTGTCATTTTTAAGGCTGTAAACTTTTAACCTCTTCGGATTCAAGAGGGTCCCTACTGAATGTTAGTCTAAACTCCATTTTTGTCTCTTGTTTGTCTGTTTGAACCGTTGTTGAATCCATTTTTAGCCCAGTTGTTCAATCCACTCTCTACAAATTTATTGTTAAGGGTTTCATTGGGCTGAGTCCACAAAGCTTGTGCTTGGCCCAACAAAAATTGACCCCACAATTTTCAATTGAAAATATTTTAAGGAAAATGGATTGCTTTCTATTGTGGTTTGTATTTTTGGAACTATTTTAGAAAAATATTCTAGCATTTGGCTTATACAAAAATCACAAGTTTTCCTATATATATATATATATATATATATATTTTATATATTAAATAAAAAACTTTAATTCATCACTTTAAAATGTTGCTACAAAAAAAAAAAAAACAAATCAACCTAAAAAAATACATTCAAAATAAATTGATAAAAACTACACTAATAAGCACAATCAAAATACTAGTGTAACAATACAAAAATCTTTAAACCAATTAACAAAAACTATCAACTAAACTAGCTTACATATTCACACACATAATTACAAACTCTTAAAAGTTTGGGGACGATTCCCAAAGTTTTGAAGTATATTGTGCTCATTTAGGAGCTTTCAAGGTGTATTGTTGTCATTTTGATGATTTCGGGGGGCAATTTTTGTCATTTTAATGGCTTTAGAGGTGTTTTGACAATATTAGAGGTTTTGAATGGTGTTTTAGTCATTTTAGAGGTTTTAGAGGTTTTCGAGAGGAATTTTATCGTTTTAAAAGTTTTGAGGGTATTTATGCTATTTCAAAGGTTTCAATAGCATTGTAAAAGTTTTGAGAGTATTTTAGGTCATTTTGAAAATTTTGTGTGTATTTTTGTCATTTTAGAGTATACAAAAGTATTTTGGTTTTTATTTTTGTTGGTGAACAAGTATTTTGGTTATTTTTGAAGCTTCAAATGGTGTTTTTATCATTTTAGAATTTTTATGTAATTTTAGTCATTTTGAAGTTTTCAATGGAATTTTGGAGGTTGAGGGTATTTTACTCATGTTGGAAATTTTAGGTATATTTATGTCATTTTGGAGGCTTCTATATTTCTTTGGGGTGTAAGGGGGCTTAAAATAATTTCAACTCCAAAAAGGGCGTTTTTCTTTAGTCAATGAAAAATTATTTCAATTTGACCAATTTTTTCAACTGCCTCAAGCACCCAAAAACGAGGAAAATGTTTTATGAAAAATCTTTGTTGGCTCGATTTTTAGAAAGGAAGATAATTTAAGCCTGTCAAACTCAAGTTTGAAATAAAACGATGTCAAGCCCATAACACAAACACACTTTAGTATTAAATAGACACTAGTGCTGTCTAGAAAAAAAAAAAAAAGATGCAAATTAAAGGCACTACTTTGAATTAATTTTCCTAGTATTTCAATAAAGTGGATTGATACTTTTTTCTCAAAAAAAAAAAAAAAAAAAACTCACAAAAGGGAAAAATAGACAAAAGAATACTTTGAATCTTTATTTAGTCATAAATTCAACAGGATGAGAGAGAGAGAGAGAGCACTACTGTGCTGCAATGATTTGCTACTTCTTATGGTTCAAAAGATTAAGCTAGATTAAGTAAGTATTTACCATCCATATCACACACCTCTTTGATTTCCCATAAAAAAAAATATATACATAAATTTGGGTAATACATGAAAAATAAAACATTACAAATAGATCATAGTGGAGCCAAAAAGATTTAGGCAATGTTTTATGTGGGCTTGTAGGGCTTTCAGCAAAAGTAGCCATCAACAATCTTTTACACTGAAACAAAGTCTTATTAGAACTCTTTCTCTAAAAGTTAAACTCTTTCCGTTCCTTTGATGAATTTTTTGAAATAATTAATGTGAAGGAGAAAAGAACAAACACCAAGCTAAGTGAGTAATGAAATTCAAAATTATTCATTTAATTTTATTTCAAAAATATGTCGAGCTTAAGCTCATCGTCAAATTAATTTGCATGTTCAAATTTGGTTCATTTTCATATCGATCTAGTTCAAGTTTATTCACGAGCTGTTTGATTATTATTATTATTATTATTATTATTATTATTATATATTGTATGGACCAAAAGATCTAGCAGCCCAAGCCTACTTAGAACAGTGAGTTGTACAATTCAACCTTGGCCTAAATCAATAAAATTTGTAAGAGAGGGAAACGAACAACAAGAGAGGGCTTTGCCCGATGATCAAGATAGAGAAGAAAATGTTAAATTTATAGAATAAAAGGGCATATACCCCTTCACAAGCCAGCCCGAGGAGACTAAGATTGTACAAATAGTTACACTGTTCACTCTCCTTTCTCTCTCCCTGTTCTTCTTGCTCCTGTTTAGTACTTATGTGTTTTTTGATACTTATCTTTTCGATCCCTTTTTCTATCAACCCCACTCTTCTTATATACTTCTCCCTTCTTTATATCTCAACCATCCATCCCTACCTAACTAACTTCCTCTCATAACACTTGTCTTTTTCTACATCTGAAGAAGATGGTGGAAGAAACTTGCTTAGCTGTGACTTGCACTGTTCAGGTCACTTCCTCATCAATGTAGCTGCTAAACCTGTTGCCCACCATTTAATATGGAGGAGACAGGCTACTCCAAGCTAGAAACTTCCCCTACAGCCACTAATTCTCTTTCTCTCTCTTCAGAATCTCGCTCCCACTTAAAATCCCTTAGAGTACTTTGATTCATCTCCTCCTTTCCTCGGGCGTCTTTCCTCCTCGGGCTCGTGGATTGTGACATCCTTACAGTCATACTGCAACTCTTCAGATCCATCTTCAGTCTTCGGGCACCCACATATATAGTAAATACTACTAATAAAAAAAAAATTAACCATTCAAAAATCTATACTAAAAATTTAAAATTGAATGGTATTTAAAAATATTTTTTTTTTATGAAATTTCAAATTTTATTATTTAAATTAATTAGATATAATGATTTGGGTTTCTAAATTAATAAATATTAGATTCACTAATTTTATATTGTTAAATTTTATCATGTACAAAATGAATAATTTATATTATTTATATCAACTTATTTACAAATTTACACAATCTAATCTCAAGTCTATATGAGTATATTTGTAATAATAAAATAAAATATACACACATATATACTTAAATCAACTCTTATATTCACGAACTTGGTTATGAATATATTATAATATTTGAGCCCTACTAATTTAGTACTCAAAATCTAATATTTAAGCATTCTCAAAACACAAAAAAAAAAAAAAAAAAAAAAAAGGAAAACAAAAAAGAGAAACAAAGAAAGAGTTTAATAACCTTAAACTTAACTCATTTGTTAAATGTTAAATAAACCCATACGAACTGTTCATTAGCAGCGGCCGTTCAATTTAAGATTCTCGATCTGAACGAGAAACTGACAGCTACATAGGTAATCCTTTATTTGTGCATGTGACCAAATTAAATATTATTCAACTCATCTAATTTATCGGCTATTATTGAAGCATTTTCCCTATAAATTCGAGTATGCAGCTCCGAAAGCTATCACAATTCTCAAACCCCTTCATATTTGATTCTAAAATAGGCTTAAACCTTGCTTTAATTATGAGTTCTGCAGAAACTCGAAAACCCCATGCAGTTTGTGTCCCATACCCAGCACAAGGCCATGTAACACCCATGATGCGACTAGCCAAGCTCCTTCACTCAAGGGGCTTTCATATAACCTTTGTTAACACTGAGTTCAACCACAGACGCTTAATCAGGTCCAAAGGACTTGACTACCTAAAGGGTTTGCCTGATTTCCGGTTTGATACAATACCAGATGGGTTGCCACATTCTGATCGTGATGCAACCCAAGATGTTCCAGCACTATGTGATTCCACAAGAAAGAATTGTTTGGCCCCTTTTAAAGAGCTACTGCTTAAGCTTAACTCATCCTCTGAAGTGCCTTCGGTTACTTGCATAGTTTCTGATGGGGTTATGAGTTTTGCAATCAAAGCTGGAGAAGAATTAGGCATCCCAGAGGTTCAATTTTGGACTGCCTCAGCTTGTGGCTTCATGGGATATGTCTACTCCATTGAACTCGTCAAAAGAGGCATTCTTCCATTCAAAGGTACTTGACTACTTTGTCTACTTTTGTTTTCCATGCTTCTATATTGTGGCGGTGATGACTACATATATGAGTTATGATTGTAACCTTTTTTGAAAATTTTTTTTCCTTTTTATCCTATAAGTTAGGGATGGCCGAAGAAGATATATTAATTTTCTCATATTCAAAAATTTCACATTTACTCTCTTTGTCAAGTGAAATTGAGAGAGTGATCAATTTTCTCCATCAATATTTTATTTTTTGAACCTAATAGTGTAAGAGACGTCACGGCATTTAAAATTTTAAATGGCATGATATTTGATGTACTTGACAAATCAGTTATATCAAATCAGGTTAATTGAGTTCAGATAAAAAGTGGATCACCTACACAGGTTGCAATTCGATCGGGTTAGGTGCTGGGTTGATCAAGTAACTGGTCAACCCATATTTTTTTCACATGCAATAATTAATAATAATAATAATAATAATAATAATAATAATAATATATATGATCATATTATCTTTTTTTTCTTCTTGTCAATACAAATAAGAGAAAAAATAAATAAAAAAATACTCAAAAATAAAAATTAAAGAATGCATCAATTGTTAAGTTTACTGTACACAATCCATAATTCATTAATGACATTATTACCATAAGAGGACAAAAGAAAATACTGGTAATTTTTATATTTGAGAATTTAGATATGAGAGTGAGGTTGAGAAACAAAGACAAAAACAATTACATTCTAAACATTTGTTTAGGCTTAAGTTTTTTTTTTTTTTTAAATAATGATGTGATGTACTAATATATATATATATAGAGAGAGAGAGAGAGAGAGAGAGAGAGAGAGAGAGAGAGAGAGAGAGAGAGAGAGAGAGAGAGAGAGAGATTCAAAAGCCGGTCAATCCATTTGGCTAGTAGGCATGTTGACCCGATCTGACCTAAAATTAAATGGGTCGAGTTGGGTCAACACATTTTTGCTTCGAGTAAAAACTCTAGTCGGGTCAGGTATTTTTCTTTGCACTGTTAGGTTCAAGTTCAACTTTGCCAGGTCTAGTATTTGATACACCATTAGACTTTTTTTTTTTTTGAGAAGGATACACCATTAGACTTGTAATATTCTAAATCAGTAAATGAATCTATTTCAAATGTAGATGATATTTTTTTAGATAGTTAGAAATAATTTTGTTATTGATCTTATAGCTCGAACCCCTTCACCTTGAACCCCATGCACTCAGACTTGGGAGGTACCATTACGCCTACAAGTATGGTGGTAAATGGAGATGATCCTTAATCCAAAGTAACTTAAGTAACCTGCCTAAAGTTGATTGCAATTTAAAACACATGATGTCTCTATTCTTTCCTTTTCTTTATAAAAACTTTTTTTATTGTTCTATTTTGGTTGCAAGTATGTTTAGGAAATAAAATAGCAGTAGGTTCCAATTAAGCTCAATTTGTCAGTCTCATGTCCTTACATTAATAGTCAATTGGTGTATTGGCTTGATAGTAAGAGCAATATCAAGGAGCAGATGCCTAAGAAACTTGACTCAATTCATAAAGTTTGTTGTTGTTGAACAAAAGACTTGAATTCAAATTTCGCTTATACCAAAAACTATATAGTGTCTTGGTCTAATGGTAAAAACAATTATTATAAAGTACATGCTTAAGTTTCAAATCCTAAAATAATTATAAATTAAAAAATAAATAAACTTACTCTTATAAAAATCTTCAAGTATAGAAAAAACCAATGTTTTCGCAATAACCAAACAAGAGTGAGACCTCAATCAAGATTTTCCTATAAATTTATTTATTAATTAATTGGATACTACTATTTATTAATTAATTGGATACTTTGGTTATATTTTCTAATATGTTAGTTGACATAAAAACTAAGATCTCTGTCAATATATTTTAATTTTTTTTCCTTAAATTATATATAGTTTTGTAATCATTTATATGTTTTAGCTATTATTTTGATATTTCTAACATTTCCGGTATTTTTATTTAATATCTTGGTCAATATTTGCCGATATTTACAGTTTTCAACTAAAACATGTTTTATCAACATTTATTCTCTTTTTAAATAAAAAATCAATATTTATTCTATTTTAAAATTAAAATCAAGATTTTTGTTATTTCAGATGCATAAATTTGAACTTATGTGTCCACTCTATAATAATTTTTCTTTATCGTCATACTAAGGCACTAATTAAACATTACCAGTTGGGTTAATTAACAATTAAAATAGAGATTTGAAGGACAAATTCTAAATCTTTTTATAAAAAAAATAAATTACAAAATCTATATTAATGCTCTTGTATTAATAAACTAAGAAGATTAATATTTCTGTTGGGAAGTGTCTTTCCCCTCTCACATGAGGATTGACCATATGGGGAAGGAGAAAATATCTATATGTAGCATGTAGATACTTCATATATCAACTGTGAGAGATATATTATAAGAGTAATGCTATACACATAATATTTTTTACAACAATTAAGTTAGTAAGATTTTATTGATTTTTATTTGGACTCGTCAGTAACATCATCTCTTTTTTTTCTTCCATTATCAACTCACCACCTCGATAGTTGTGATTTTTATTTTGGGTCCTGGACTTACTGATATAATAGATGTCTACTGCATACCATAATTATTGATATAAGGCCCGCAAATGCACCCTTCATGAGATGGGCCAGGACAAAACCAGGTAAACTGAATCATTTTAATTTGTTGTTGTATTCATAATTCATCAATATCATAGACAATAAATTTCAAAGATATTGAGAAGATAGATTATAATTATTGCAATATCATTTTTACATGGAACTATAATAATATTATTTTCATTGTATATCAATCACAACCTACCCTCTTAACAATTGTAGAATTTTTGTGCCTTTAGATTTACAGTAAATTATTCTCATATTACCATGAGTCTTGTAGCTCAACTAACAATCTAACACCTTCTAATATTTTCAAGATTCAAATCCCCCACACCTAATGTAACTATGAAAACATCCCAAAAAATAAAATAAAATCCTCTCATACTTGAGCATTCCCATCTGGTGTAATTTTAGCTATTTTGCATTTTACTTTAGCATCAATTGCGTAAAAAAAACTCCACATCGGGTGCTTTAAGCCTTTAACATTCTTGAGATTTTAGCTTGTTGCTATAGTAACATCCAAAAATAGATGTTCACTATAGCAACATCTATATCTCAAATTATATTATTTTATTGTACCCTAAATTATTATAATCTCACAAAAAGAATAGAGTATGGAATTTGGGCTTTATATATGTGTGTGTGCGTGCGTGCACGCGCATGTGTTTTTGGATGTGAATGCTTATCAACTTGGATACTTTTACCTAAGTTAACACCAATGGATTATGGTATGTTTGGAATGTAGAAGAGGACAGGGGATGTCCATCCAAACGAAAGCAATCATTTATTACTTAACAAGGGAAAAAAATAAACAGTCCTAAAACCCAACTTTTATCGATGTGGCCCGTATCTGGAAAAGTTGCTTTTACTTGTCAATGCTATCGTGCTACACTGATTGCCAGAATTTATTTTTTTATTTTTTTTTAAAGAAACAAACACATATAAATAAGAAGGAAATGAGTTTTAACACAAAGGCATATCACAACTCCACCAAAAAAAAAAAAAAAGTCTATTTTTGGCCTAAAAATAGGATGAGGAATTGTAAAACAAAGTTATAAGACTTTCTTGTTGGGTATCAGCTTCAATTTTTAACTTTTAGTTTTTATGTATAACTTTTTAAAACCTCAATTTTTTCTGTATTTTTTCACTTTTTTCAAATTTTCAAGATAGAAGTATATTTTAGTACATTATTAGCAAAAACCTTTCAACAAAAAAACCAAATAGGCTAATACATTTGTCAGTGGTTTCTATGTTGGCGCTTTTTAGCATCGGCTTAGAAGTGACACAATAGACGTAGGTGGGAGAGCCTTTTTTTTTTTTTTTTTTTTTTTTTTTTTTTTTTTTTTGGTAAGAGGCATATTTTGTTGTGTAACATTGTAGCTCATACATTTGGATAATCTCTAAAAGGATCACATGTACACCTAGTCTTGTCTCATTTGCTAGTCACTTAATATGAGCCTCATATTTTTTACCTCTGAATGTGATCATAATTTTATTATTTTCCCCTAGAGTGATGAGTAATGATCTTATGTCCCAAAAAATATTTACAAGTTAATTTTGTGTTTACAAGACACATAAAAAATGTTTAATATTGTGAAATTGGATCAAGGACACGCAATTCGGTAATATCAACATGATCTCAGTTTTCAATTAAAAAAAATGATTTCAATTTGTAAATATTGAAATATTTAGCTTGAACTATGACATTTCCTAAAATTAAAGCAAATTGTAATTTCAATGTATTACAGATGAAAGCTTTAAATATGATGGCACTCTTGAGACACCAATCAACTGGATACCAGGAATGAAAGATATCAGGCTTATGGACCTCCCTAGCTTCATTAGAACCACAGACATTACTGAAACAATGTTCGACTTTATGGGATCAGAAGCACGAAATTGCTTCAATTCTCTAGCAATCATCTTCAACACATTTGAAGAGTTTGAACATGATGTCCTAGAAGCAATTACAACAAAATTCCCTCGAATTTACAATATAGGCCCACTTCCCTTGCTAGAACAACATTTGCCTAAGAGCCAATTCATGTCTCTAAGTGCAAGCTTATGGAAAGAAGACTCAAAATGTCTCCAATGGCTTGATAAAAGGGAACCCAACTCAGTTGTGTATGTAAATTATGGCAGTGTGACCACGATGACAAAACAACATTTTAATGAATTTGCATGGGGGCTTGCAAATAGCAAGCACGCATTTTTATGGGTAGTTAGGCCTGATGTGGTAATGGGAGATTCAACAATTTTGCCTGAAGAATTTTTTGAGGAAACTAAGGATAGGGGATTGCTAGCAAGTTGGTGCCCCCAAGATAAAGTGCTAGCTCACCCATCTATAGGGGTTTACCTAACACATTGTGGTTGGAATTCGACGTTAGAAAGTGTAAGTGCTGGTGTGCCTGTTATTTGCTGGCCTTTCTTTGCTGAGCAACAAACAAATTGTCGGTATGCTTGTACCACTTGGGAGATTGGTGTGGAGGTTAACGAGGATGTTAAACGTGATGAGATTGAAGCTCTTGTTAAGGAAATGATGGAAGGGGATAAAGGTAAAGCTATGAGACAAAAGGCTAGTGAATGGAAGAAGAAAGCAATGAAAGCAACTGATATTGAAGGATCATCGTACAAGAATTTTGAAAGATTAATTAAGGAGGCCCTTCTCATTGGTGAATGAATAGTAAAACTATGTTGCGGGAAAGTTAAGCTATTGTGTTTACATCTATGTTCTATGTCATCATGTCATGTTCTACTTGTGGTAAAATGGCATCTGCATTTGAAATTGAATCATTTCATGATTCTGGTTATCTAAAAGAGAATAAGCTACCATATTATTTAAACTTTTAATGATATGATAGTTTGTACACTATTAAATCCAATAAATAAAATCTGAACTATGAAATGGACTCTCTTCATTTCAAAGATCATGTTCCCTACTGGTGAGGTGGGACAAAATAAGGTCTCAATTTGTTAATTTTTATTATAAAATTTTTAGAAGTTCAAGATTTAAGATTTTATTTTAATTTAGATGTTTTCATAAGTTTACAAGTTGAATTGTAATCCTTTATGGATTGTTTTAATCACAATTGTTCAATAATTAAAAATAATAATTTTCATGGAGTGTTTAAATGGTAGACCAAATTCAAATATATGATTAAAAAAATTGCAATTAATTTATTTTCTTTCATCTAGTTAATTTTGAAATTCTTTTTTATGGATTCAAGAAGTTCCTTTTGAATTTTAGAGTTTGCAACTGGTTAAAATAATATATGACCCTTTCAAACTTTTTATATATGTCAAGTTTTTAGTATCCTGCTATCCTAAAGTTTGAATATAAAGCGATTTTATTTTGAAAAAATTATTTTTAAAAACACCATTTGTTTTTTGGTTAAATATTTGAAAAATGTTGTTGCTATGAGAAAAAATTTGTGACTACGCAATTTTCTAGCGATTTTAAAAAAGCACCACCAAGGATAACGATTTGAAAAAAAAAAAAAAGTAATGCTAAAAACTTTTTTTTTTATTTTACATTTTCATTTCAAATTAATTTGGATAACAAGTTAATTTGACATCTTATGGATTTGATACACTCCTTCACTTAAGAAAAATTCTAGGATTATAACCTATTTTACACCTATTTTCATAAAAATCTAATGCAGCTGACTGTAAATGGATGAGGAAAAAAAAAATAGTGAATCCGTGTCAAAGTTAAAGCACTTTAAAGATTTGTCTATTTACGTTAATTTTGCAATAGCCCTCTTGTGGGGCTTGCCACTGTATTTTTTATCCCTAACGATCTGATAGCGATACCTTTTAAGCAATGATAAAAACAATTCAATCAATAATAAAGTTGATAGGATGTGTCACATCCAAAAAAAAAAAAAAAAAAAAGTTGATAGGATGTGTTTGATGGAACAAAAGTTGTAATTTAAAAACAGTTGCAAGAGCTATCATCAAAAAGTAGTCTTAAGAGATAGCAGAGTTTCAAGTTAAAGTCCATCATAAAAACCCATCTAATTATTCCTTCTGATGATCTGATCTAATGATCTAATCTAAATTTGCACTTATATTTGGAGATAAGTAGGAAAACAAAAAATTGTGGATAATTCATAAATGAAAAAAAAAAAAAAAAAAAAAAAAAAAGGCTGAACATTGTTAGAGATAAAAATTGTAAAGAAAAAAAATTTTATATTTTTCAAGGATTTCAATTGTGCATGGGTGGCAAGGATGAAGGAAGGATGAGATTAGTATAAGAGTAAACTTGAAGAGATTATGCGATTGGATTTGTCTAAACTTTATACGGGTTGTGTTTTTTGCTTCTTCTTTTTTTTGGAGGGGGGGGGCGTGAATTGCGGGATACAGGTTGTGGATATTTCTTTTGTTTTGCTCTTTTTCTTTTTCTTTTTTCTTTCTTTTTTTTTTATTTTACTTTTTCTTTTCTAGGCATGATTGGTGATTGCCTCTATTTTTTTTTTTTTTGGCCTCTTTTTGTTTTAATTGGCTATCATTTTTTAACAAATGCATGAGTAAATTTATATAAACTCATTTTTTTTTTTTCCATTCTTTTACTTTTCCACCATCAACCAAATATAAATGAGGGAAATTAAAATCTCTTCTCTCCTCCCACTTTTTCATCTTCTCAACCAAACGGTAGGATGTGGGAGAGATAAAAGATAATACAATAGATGTAACAATTTTCACAATAATTGAATTATTAAATTTTTACCAATTCTTATTGAATTCACGGAACAATACTAACTTGTTAATTTCAAAAACCTTATAGTTTAATTGGTATCTCTTCACGTTTCTAAAAAGAAGTATCCAAAGTTTAAATTTCCCTTGCTCCCAACGAGTTTGTAGGTGGAATTTTTTGTGGTCTAGACTATTTTTAAGTTATTCTTTTCTTTATGATCAGTTTTAAGTTTATTCTAGCAACTCTATTGCACCCTTAATTATGAGAAACCCACTGAGAGGTGACAACACGCATAAGAACACGGCCCACTTGATCTAGCAGGGGGAAAAGTGATAAAGATAATACAATGGGGCTTTTTTGGGTGGGCCGAAAAAAGCCCCATTGTAGAGAGGAGAGCTTTGATTGCTATCAATATTAAGGGAGACAGATCAGAACAATTTTTATAACAGTTAAATCGAAAAAAAATTTATGAGTTCTCGGATGAATTTTAAACTTACCACTTATAATACTTTTTTACTTAAATAATAACAACTTGTAGATATCAAGAGTCTTATAATTCAATTAATATTTTCTAGTATTTCTAAAGGAAACTTCTAATATTAAAATCCCCCATCCAAACTAAAAGCAGGAAAATAGAATAAAATAAAATAAAATGTTGGTAAAACTTTTTGTGGTCTAGAATTATTTTAAGAGAAAAATTATAAAATGTACCTGAACCAGCTTTTTGAGGGGGCCAACAGACATTGCAATAATTGTATAAGCCATTAAACGAATATGCTTCCGTTACTTAATTATTCAGCATTTTGACAAATACTACTTTTTTTTCCTTTTCGGTTATAACTAGACGGCAAAAATATCATTTTGGCCCCTTATATTTTGTGATTATTGTCAATTTGGTACCTATATTTTAGTAACAGTTAATTTGATTTTTACTATTTTCAACTTGCAATAATTTGCTTTTTGCCGTCAACTTACTAACAGAAATTGACTGTAAATTTCAAATTATAGAGACTAAATAGACTACTATCAAACTATAAAGATCAAATTAATAATAATCCCAAAATATAAAGATCAAAATGGTATTTTCGTTTAACAAATACCACTTACTATGATATAAAAGTAAATAATTTTTCCTGCAATTGGGTTTTTGTAAAAATCTATAGCCTTTCTACTTATATTACCTTTGAATGGCACAGAGCCAAAAGAGATTACAAGCCCAAATTTAAATTTGATTCCATCTAACATGTGATGCCCTAATTTGATTGATTGTATGATGTGTGTGAGTGTGTGATGAGTCTCACAACAGGTATTTACTAGGTAGATCTAGGCTTTATTAATAACTACAATAAGTCTTAATTGTGACTAGTCCTTTTGAGATATAGTACAGATGTGGCTAGCGCTTTTCCTTGAGTCGTTACATAATGGTATTAGAGCCGGCCCGGTAATCTCATGTGGGCTTAGAGATACTACCCCACAAAGTGGGCCCTAACGAGGACGCTAGGGATTTAAGTGAGGGAGATTGTAATATCCCAATTTGATTGATTGTGTGAGTGTGTGATGAGTCCCACATCAGGTATTTACTGGGTAAATCTGGGCTTTATTAATAACTATAAGGAGTCTCAGTTGTGACTAGTCCTTTTGAGGTATAGCGCAGATGTGGCTAGCGTTTTTTCTTGGGTCATTACATAACATGTGGCTTAACTTGCAAGATGTAGTATGTATGTGTCTCATTCCTAGCACTAGGCCATGTAAGACCCTTCCGACAAATACTTGCATAATAAAAGTACTAGCCATTGAGCACGTGTGTGAAGAGTATTATGTGTTTTGGATGAGTGTTAGTAATCCAAATTATAATGTATTCAAATTATTAATCTTTACCAAAAAAATAAATAAAAAAATAGAAGAGTCGCTGAGCACACGCGTGAGGGCGTGCTCAGAGACTAGTCCAAATAGGGTGTATTTAAACTTGTAAACAATGAAGTAAATTTAAAATGCAAGGCTTTTACCCAATAACATTTAAGAATTGTAGTAATATGTGCAATTCTAGTAAAATTTTAGTAAAAGTGGAAGCATGTGCTATGTTAAAATTTATGGACATAACAAATTTGCACAATAATTTGTTATATAAAAGTTTCGCAAAATAATATTTCAACATTATTTTTGAGTTATGATGGTCTGACACTAAAAATATGTAAACACAATATTTTAGCTATAATATAATGTTTTTCTTTAATAATAGCTCAATTGGATGAAATTTCTCTCCCCCATCTATTGAAGGGTATTAATTTTATATATATATATATATATATAGAAAAGGCTTTCATGTTATTAAATTTTTTTCTTAATAATTTTTTAATGGGAGTTATATATGAAGTTATTTATAATCTTAAAAGATAGTCATTTAGTAAAAAAAATCCATAAAAATAACTAAATAAATAAATTATTAAATTTGTATTAAATTTTTTAAAACACCTTGAAAACGGAAAGGTTAGTAGGTTTTGAATACATTTGTATAGTACCTTGGTTTTGGATACATACATTTGTGTATTTTTCATTGTGCATACGGTTTTTTGTTTGATTTAATTTGTATAGCATTTTATTTAATTTTTAGGTTGGATTAAAATTGATTGGTAGCTGATTTTCAGCGTAACATATAATTTTCAATGTCTTTCACACCCTTAGATTTAATTTTCACAAAGCTAGAAATAGGATTAAGGCTGAGTTGAAGTAAAAGAAAATTTAAATAGTATTAATTTCTTGAAACACCAAAAATACCGTTTGAGAAGTCCACCTATTCTCTAAGTTTAATATCAAGTGACGTAATTTTTTTTTTTTTGTGCATCTATTATTTTTTTGAACCCAAGCCCAAAAGTTTAATGAATGAAAGTTATCTCTTTTGGATTGTGAACTTTGTAATGACATAAAAGATATACCGGTCATAGAGTGTCACAATTATCATTTTTCTTAAATGAGAGTTATCAATTTTTTTTAAAAATCCTAAAAGGCAGCCACTTAATCCTAAAAGGTAGCTAGTTATTGCACATCCAGACCAAAATTTTCGAACGCTAAAGACTCTCACATTGTAAACTTGGAATTTTTTTTTATTCAATTTTTTAAATGGTAGTTATTTAATCTTAAAAAATAGGCATTTAGTACACATCCATAACTAAAGTTTAGGATGCTTTAAAAAGCCAAAAAAAAAAAAAAAAAAAAAAAAAAAAAAAAAAAAAAACTAAGAAGGCCTGTAAAAGTTACCATTGCTTTAATTTTAAGAAAAAAATGTATTTTCTTATTTATTTTTAAATGAGAGTTATCAATTTTTCTTTAAAATCCTAAAAAGCAGCCACTTAGTCCTAAAAGGTAGCTAATTATTTCATATCCATAACTATAACAAAAATTTCAAATACTAAAGACTCTCACGTTGTAAACTCAGAATTTTTTTATTCAATTTTTTAAAATGGTAATTATGTAATTGTATTTAATCCTAAAAGATATGCACTTAGTACACATCCATAACTAAATTTTAGGACGCTTAAAAAAACTATTAAAAAAATAAAAATAAAAATAAAACTAAGAAGGGCCGTCAACATTACCATTCATTTAATTTTTTCTTTAAAATGTTTTTTGTGGGTTCCAGTTAGCTCAACTGGTAAAGTCTCTGATAGTTGTATAAGAGATCTAGGGTTCAATCCCGCCTACACCAAAAACTTATTGATGTCTTGGTCTAATGATAAAGAGCTATCATTAGGAGTAGATGCCATAAGTTGAAACTCTCTCTAAAAAAAATGTTTTTTTTTTTAAAATGTGCAATGAAAGGCACAATAAAGGACAATATTAAATTTCACATGGTAGGATATTTACAAAAAATAGTCTTTAACAACTACTTTATAGATTGACTACCACTTCGCTCACCCAAATTCATCCAATATGCCAGCTATGCAATCTAACAAAATTGTTGATATGTCACCCTAAAAAAAAATACAAAAAAATAGAAAGTAAGGCTTATATGTAAGAAAAACAAAAGACAAAAATAATAGGAGGAAGAAAGTGCACCACTTTGAACACATACACTATAGTAATTAGTCAAACTTGATAACTGTAAAAAAAATAGACAATATATATATATATATATCTGTGGAGTCAAAGATTTTGGCAACCCCGGCCCACTTTATACTAAGCCCAAGGCCCACGCCGAGGAGGAAAAAATGTCCAAAGACAAACGAAGAAAGCCCAAATTGCCTAGAAATATCGCCGAGGACAATCCTGTCCTCGGCTAACCAAGATCATAGAAGGGAAGAGCAGCACGCCATCAAAGGCATCCTTCCAGAGCATCTCAAGAAAAAAAACAAGTACAATAAGTCAGCCATGGGAGTATGATGGAGGAGCAATTCAAGGAGAAACTGTCACCTCCGCATTAAATGCCCACAACTAACGTTCTGGCCGCATTAATGAGGAAATGACACCAGAACAGTGCTACCTTGGTTGCCGCAACTCAGAAAGGGAGTATATAATGTAAGAAGCTCTCTAGAAAAAGTGATCAAAAGTTGGGAGTAGAAAACACTATAGCAATTTGTATCATCTTTGAAACCTTTGTAACCCAGCACTGAGGAAATAATAAGAACAAATAGCTTTTCAGACAAGTGCCGAGGATAGAATTTTATACTTAAAGCCCATTTTCTTGTTACTTAATCCATTCATAACCATGTCTAATTGTTGTAATCCTCACTAAGGCCTAGTTCTTAAACTCATCCTCTATAAATTTATTATATTGGGCTATTTGGGCCTGAGTCCACCCATCCAATAAAAAAAGAGCCCAAACCCGGTCTCTACAATTGGCGCCATCTGTGGGAAGAACTTGTGTGTTAGTAAGGGCAACAATCAAGTATGGTAGGATCAGACCTTCATCAAGCAGGCTCCCATCAGCCTGAACTGGCTAGATCCCAACAACAGGGTAACTTTCCCAACCTTAAGCGTGATCGAAATGAAGAAAATGGAAGGTTTCGAGTGGGAAGTGTGCACACCACTCAAACCAGCAGAAGCTACTCTCGTGGGGGCAGTCACGTGCTTCAGAGATCAAATAACAACGGGGCCAGACAACCAGAAGAGGTTAGGAGTCACGTATCCCAAAGACAGAATGATAAGCAGGCCATGTAGCGAGAGATAGACAACTTGAAGAGAAAGCTGCGCCATGCACAACGAAGGCGGTCTCAGTCCAGCCCCGACATACCCTCTGATGATGAAAGCGATGATGACTACAGGAGGCGTAAACGTAAAAACCCATCTCCTGAGAGCTTGGGAAATGATGCCATCAGCAGGGCACTGGATTAACTCTCCAAGTCACCTTTCACACGCCACATAGAAAGGTTATACTTCCTCGATGATTCTAGCAGCCAACCTTTACCATTTACACCGGCAAAACAGACCTCGTGGAGCATATGAGCCAGTTTAACCAAAGGATGGCTGTCAATTCTAAAAACGAGGTGCTGATGTGCAAGGTTTTCCCATCTAGCTTAGGACCAGTGGCGATGAGGTAGTTTAATGGCTTAAAGACGAATTCCATAGATTCATATAGGTAGCTAACCCAAGCCTTTGGCTCCCGCTTCGTTATAAACAGCAGAGCTCCTCGGCCCTTGAGTGCGTTATTGTCTTTATCCATGCATGATGGGGAGACTCTAAAGGCCTACTTGGACAGATATTAGGAGATGTATAATGAAATAGACGACAATTTTGATGATGTCGCCATCAGCACTTTCAAGAGTGGCCTCCCGACCGAGCACGGCTTGAGGAAGTCCTTGACGGGTAAACTTGTTACCAGTGTACGCAAGCTTATGGATCGAATTGACAAATACAAGAGAGTAGAGGAAGACCAGCTATAAGGTAAGGGAAAAGAGAAGATTATCCCTCAGGAAAGGAGGGATTTCAGGTCGGACCAATATAACAGCAATCGCTTAAGGAGAGATTTTGTAAGGCAATCTGGAGAAACCAACACACAGACTGTCCTGTGTTTCGGGAACCTGTACATCGAGTGTTGGAGAAAATCAAGAACGAACCATATTTTAAGGGGCCGAATAAAATGGCGAGAAAGCCCATGAGGCGCAATCAGAACTTTTATTGCCAATACCACCACAGACATACCACGAAAAACTGCAGGAACCTCTGGAACTATCTGGACTAGCTAGTCTGAGAAGGAAAGCTAAAACACCTTCTGCATCATTCTAGCGATCATCAAGGCCAGACCCATCAGGAACCCCAAAGAGATACTACCCTAAGGCCACCCGTAGAGACGATCAACATAATCTTGGCCGCGCTAGGGAGAACAGGCACACGCCCTTTGAGAGTGTTATCCGTGGCTCAACTGCCTGCCGAGGAGTCCCAGCCAGAGCCGAAGAGGGCTAAAATGAATTTTCACCCTATCTTGAGTTTTTCAGAAGAAGACAAGATTGGAACTACCCAGCCCCATGACAATGCGCTGTTGATCACTCTAAGAATCGGGGACTACAATGTGAAAAGAGTGATGGTGGATAATGGCAGTGCTACTGAGGTTATGTACCCTAACCTCTACAAGGGGCTGAGGTTAAAACCAGGAGATTTGATGCCCTATACCTCTCCTTTAATGAACTTCGACGGGAAGCTTGTTATGCCAAAGGGCATGATTAGGCTACCCATCTAGACCGGCACAGAGATAGTGAAGGTGAACTTTATCGTGGTAGACACCTACTCTCCATACACAGCCATCGTCGGTAGGCCCTGGCTCCATACCTTAGGGGCTATTGCACTCTCCTTACATCAGAAGGTGAAATTCCCGTCAGGGGACCTGGTTCTCAAAATCCGTGGTTGCCAATCCACGGCAAGGCAGTGTATGGTGGCTGCCATTTCACATCGACTCGATACGGAGTCCTCAGCCTCTGTTAAAAAGAACTTATAGCAATCAAAGGCCCTGATGTCGCCTCTTGATACAACTGCCGAGGAGGCAAAATGCGAAGATCTAGAGAAGGTGATCATTGATGGTGACCTAGAGAAGTTCTTTCAGGTCGGAGCTCAACTGCCTCTTCAGAAAAATGAGGGGTTGATTGAGTTTCTCAAAAGAAATATTGACGTATTTGCATGAAATGCCTGCGAAGCTCTAGGGATAGATCCAGCCTTCATCTGTCACCATCTCAATGTTAACCCGTCCATCACTCCCAAGAAGTAGCCACCTCGGCGCCCGTCAAAAGAGCACGCCAATGCAATTAGGGACGAAGTGATGAAGCTTAAGCATGCAGGAACTATCAAAGAAGTTTTTTACCAGGAATGGTTGGCCAAAACCATGGTGGTCAAGAAGAAAAGTGGAAAATAGAGGGTTTGTGTAGACTTCACGGAGCTAAACAGGGCATGCCCAAAAGACCCATTCCCCATGCCTCGAATAGACCAGCTAGTGGATGCAATACGGGCCATCCTCGGATAAGCTTCATAAATGCCTTTCAAGGCTATCATCAAATACCACTAGCCTTGGAGGATCAGGAGAAGACAGCTTTCGTGACACCCATTGGGAACTACCACTACAAGGTAATATAGTTCGGTCAGAAGAACGCAGGGTCCACTTATCAAAGGATAATGACAAGAATGTTCGAACCGCAATTAGGCAAGAGCATCGAAATCTATGTTGATGATATGGTGGTAAAGAGTAAAGTGGTGTCCAAGCATTTAGAAGACCTCAATCACACCTTTGATGTCTTGAGGAAGCACAAGTTATGCCTAAATGCTTCCAAATGCTCATTTGGCATGGGATCAGACAAGTTTTTAGGCTACATTATTACTCACAGGGGAATTTAGGTTGATCCCAACCAGATCAAGGCTATTAATGATTTAAAATCACCGCAAAACACCAAGGAGGTCCAAAAGCTTACTGTAATGATCGCAGCCTTGAATCGATTCATTTCCAGGTCGGCGGATAGATGCAGACCATTTTATCTCTTAATCAACAAGTGGAAAGGATTTAAGTGGTCCGAGGACTGTATCGCGGCCTTCTAGCAACCCAAGGAGTACCTATCCCAGCCACCTATCATGTCCAGTCCTGAGGCCGACAAATTCATATACACATATATTGCTATGGCCCCTCATGCTGTGAGCTTGGTGCTGATACGAGATGACAATGGCCTTCAAAAACCAGTCTATTACGTGAGCAAGTGGCTACATGAAGCTGAGGTTAGATATTTATCCTTGGAGAAAGCCATACTAGCTGTGGTCCATGCTACACGAAAGCTCCCCCATTATTTCCAAGCCCACACAGTAATTATTCTAACCCAACTACCTTTGAAGTCTGTACTTCGGACTGCTGATTACACTGGAAGGATCGCCATATGGAACATAATTCTAGGGGCCACATCAAGTACATGCCTTAGACCTCCATAAAGGGCCAGGTCCTGGCTGACTTGGTGGTTGAATTTGTTGAGCCGTCAATAGAAATGGTAGCAGTAAAGCACAACATAGATGAAAAATCAGTTGGGGTAATCTCTACACCAGAACCCCTATTTTAGAAGGTGTACGTTGATGGTGCAGCAAATCAAAGGGGGCCCGGAGTGGGACTAGTCCTAGTATCCCCTGAGAAGACTATCATAGAGAAATCCCTGAGACTTGGGTTCTCGGCCACAAACAACAAAACTGAATATGAGACCTTGTTGCAAGGGATGGCCATGGTGCGAAAAATGGGAGGAAAAATAGTAGAGATGTTCTTGGACTCGAGATTGGTAGTGGGCCAGGTGAAGGGAGAGTTGGAAGCCAAAGATGCGAGGATGCAAGAGTACTTAAGCCAGGTCAAACACTTGTAGTCAGGCTTTTATCTTTTCAGCTTGTCACACATCTTCAGAAGTTGAAACACCCATGCAGATTCATTGGTCACACTCGCTACCTCCTCGGCAGGGGGTCTGCCTCGAATTATTCTTGTCGAACATCTAGATAGAGCCAATGAGGTTGCAAAGGGCATGGGTCATATCCACCAAGTTAGAGTGGGTCCTAGCTGGATGGACCCTATTGTGAGATTTCTTAAAGATGATATTCTGTCCGAGGAGAAGTCAGAGGCTGAGAAAATACAAAGAAACGCTCTTCGGTTCTGGTTGTCCGAGGACCACAGATTGTATAAGCGCTCCTATTCTAGGCCATATTTATTGTATATTCACCACGCCAGGGATATTGGCGGTCGAGGATGCAGAAGGAAGCCCTAGAATATGTTAATAAATGTGACCAGTGTCAAAGGTTTGTCCCAAATATTCATCAGCCAGGAGGGGTCTTCAACCCTTTGTCCAGCCCATGGCCGTTTGCTTAGTAGGGCCTGAATATTGTAGGCCCTTTCCCCAAGGCGCCAGGAAATAAGAGATATCTGCTGGTCGGCACAGATTATTTCACCAAATGGGTCGAAATTGAGCCATTGGCCAACATCAAAGATGTGAATGTTAAGAAATTCATCTGGAGAAATATTGTTACACGATTTGAGGTCCCTCATACCCTCATCTCGGATAACAGACTCCAATTTAACAGCAAAGCCTTCAGAATATACTGTTGCGAGCTGGGGATCATAAACAGGTACTCAACTCCACCTTATCCTCAGGGAAATGGACAGGCCGAGGCTGTCAACAATGTCATAGTCAATGGGCTTATGAAGAGATTGGATGACGCCAAGGAAAGATGGGTAGAAGAGCTGCCACATGTCTTATGGACTTACCGGACTACGCCATGGCAGTCAACAGGGAAAACACCTTTTGCCATGACCTATGGGGCCGAAGCTGTTATCCCTTTAGAGGCAAACTTTCCAACGCTGAAGACAAGCTCCTTCACTCCAAGCAATAATGATGAACTACTAGGGAAGAGCCTAGATCTGATTGGTGAACGAAGGGAAAAGGTAATAATCCAGTTGGCCTATTACCACCAGAAGCTCAAGCAAGGATACAATGCCAATGTGAAGCTGATACCACTAGCACCGGGGGACTTAGTGTTGAGTAAAGTTGTGAGTGCTGCTAAGAACCCATCCTGGGGAAAGCTGGGACCCAATTGAGAGGGACCATACCGAATTACTTCAGTAGCAAGGGTGGGTGCATACTACTTAGAAGACTTAGATGAAAAAGCTGTACCTCGCCCATGAAATGTAAATAACCTGAGAATGTATTATTATTAATAAAAGCATTTCTCCGATTCAAATCTTAAGTTTATTATGATTACATGTCTTGTATTTCAGCGACAATCTAAGTGTTAGACAAAACTAAGGTCTTGCATAGTCCTCAGACTCAAACCTCTAGGGAAACTAACTACTTCAAGAAAAATTTAAATGTTAGACAGAACCGAAGTCTTGCATGGTCGTCGGACTCAAACCTATAGGGAAACTAACTACTTTAAGAAGAATTTAAGTGTTAGACAGAACCAAGGTCTTACATGGTCCTCGGACTCAAACCTATGGGGAAACTAACTACTTCAAGGAAAATCTAAGTGTTAGACAAAACCAAGGTCTTGCATGGTCCTCGGACTCAAACCTGTGGGGAAACTAACTACTTTCAACAAAGGCCTGAGCATTCACCTTAGTTACAAATACGGCCAAAGGAAAGTCTGGCATTGACAGAGGACAAGACTTGACAAGCCTTAACAAAGGTCTGAGGACATCAAAACCCTCCTCTACGTCCGAGAAGCCGAACAGTAGAATTTTGAGGGGCTATTGTGGGGTTAAAAATTTTGGCAACCCCGGCCCACTTTATACTAAGTCCAAAGTCCACACCGAGGAGGAAAAAACGTCCGAGGACGAACGAAGAAAGCCCAAATTGCCTAGAAATATCGCCGAGGACAATCCTGTTCTCGACTAACCAAGATCATAGAAGGGAAGAGTGGCACGCCATCAAAGGCATTTTCCTAGAGCATCCCAAGAAAAAGAACAATACAATGGGTCAGTCATGGGAGCATGATGGAGGAGCAATTTAAGGAAAAACTGTCACCTCCGCATTAAATACCCACAACTAACGTTCTGACCGCATTAATGAGAAAATGACCCCAGAACAATGCTACTTTGGTTGCTGCAACTCACAGAGGATTTGGGAAGACGATGAAAAGGACAAGCACTCAAATAGTGACCTGCATGATCAATAGATAGAGGGCCAAAATCAACAAGAAAGGAGTATATAATGTAAGAAACTCTCCAGAAAAAGGGATCGAAGGTTGAGAGTAGAAAACACTGTAGCAATTTGCATCATCTTTGAAACCTTTGTAACCCAGCACTGAGGAAATAATAAGAACAAATAGCTCTTCGGACAAGTGTCGAGGACAAAATTTTATACTTAAAGCCCATTTTCTTGTTACTTAATCCATTCATAACCATGTCTAGTTGTTGTAATCCTCACTAAGGTCTAGTTCTTAAATCCATCCTCTATAAATTTATTATATTGGGCTATTTGAGTCTGAGTCCACCCATCCAATAGAAAAAGCGCCCAAACCCGGTCTCTACAATATCATTTCCATTTTTTAAAAAAGTTTCATTAATTAGAGAAAATATTAAACACTCATAAATAAAATTAAAAATTAAAAAAAAAGAAAAAAAAAAAAAAAGAAAAAAAAAAAAAGAAAAGAAGCAGGAATCCCAATGCAGTTCAACCTAACTATATTTATCTATCATTATCATTTTTTTTTGTTGGGAGTTGATTATCATTATCATTAGATTATTCTATTAAGCGTGTCAGTATTAAACTCAAGGCCTAGGACTTTAAGTCATTGATAATTAAATTTATTGATCGTTTTGTCATAATGCATGATGCTTTGATGCTACGCAAATTCTCAGTAATTGACCGCAGCCTAAGCTATGTCGTCATGGAGAGATGAACCAAGTTACGTAATACTATTACTCTGATTATAAAATTTTTGGCAAAAAATTGAAACAAATTAAGTCAAGGGTCTAAGCCCTCACAGATCAAAGTCAAATTAAACTTTGCCTTCTTCCCCAAGTAAACAAATAAAAGAAAAGAGAAGATTAAAAATGAAAAGATAAGATAAGAGAAGAGAAGATAAGATAAGATATTTATGAAAAGGATATGATAACAAAGTAAGGAAATTAAACCAAATATATATAAACCATATTCAGGAAAGCAAATATTGAATGGAAATTCATAAAAGCAAACATAATTTGCTATAATACAGAGAACCTAACACGCATGAGGCATTTAAATAGAGGTCATCAAAGATACTTACATTTTTGTCATTGACTATACTTCAAGTCCAAAGTCCAAATAGTCCGTTGGAGTTTGAGGATAGAGCACACGAAAATCTTGATAATCCACACCCTAGTGCATGTTCCTTGAAGTTTAGATACGAAAATCTTGAAGATAGACACCCTAATGCACGTTCCTTGAAGAAATATACCCCAGTGCGGGTTCCATGAAGAAATATGTGAAAGAAATTACCCAGTGCATGTTCCTTGAAGAAATATGTGAAAGAAATTAAAGGTGAGGTTGAAATAAAAGGGCTATTTTACACCAATATTTTACTTGTTTCTAGAATATAAGAAGTGGTTTATGAATTAGAAAACCAAAATAGAAAAGACCAATGTACATTGACATACACATACTATGAGCAGGAGCGAATTTGAGCAGAGCAAATAGAAAAAATGATGATAATGGTGAAAAGAAAAGAAGAATAACACAAAATTGAGAGAATTAGAGAACTGTAGAAGAAGTAATTTGAGTTTGAAAACCAACATGAGTATACTGGGAGTGTGGTCCTATTTTGTAGATAATGTTTTACGTGAGAGTTAAAGAAGCATTTTTACCAAATTTTTCCCCTACTTAAAGGTAGACTGTAGGGATATTTTGGAACCAAAAAAATGTCAAATCTAAACAAGGAAAGCCTCTTAAATAATAATATAAATATAGGCCAAATTGGATTCATTTGAGTGAAAGGCACTATTTCTTGATTGTACAACTTCAAAGACAATTATGTAGTTTTTATTAGAAATTAACTCCGTAAAACAAAGACCTTATGTGACAGTATTTGCCAATGTGTGTAATATACATTTCTTTTAAGAAACAATTTGTAGATAATATGTTTCTTATAATTGTTATAGTGGCATTTTGGAGGGGGGAATTCCTTTGTATCACTCCTTCTACATATAGTGGTAAAGTGGTACTAGCATCTAAGCACGGCATTTTTTTAAGTAAAAGTTAATAATTTTCATCAATTATAATTAGGACTACTACATTTTCCAATTACAAAAATACTTAGGGGGTGTGATGAGTATTATAAATTTGCGGGTGAAATATTTTTTTTCATCACATCTCTAGATTTTTTTTGTAATTGGAAAATATAATGCGTAATTGCATGCTCAGAGGCTAGTATAAATAACAATTTTAATAATTAGAATAACCAGAAAATTAATGATTATGTGATATTGATTTGGTAATCTGGATAAAAATTGTTTGAATGCCTAGCTAATACGAGGACAAATGGTGTCAAAATATGTAACTTTGGAGCGGTTACAGGAAGTTATTAGCTAGTTACTTGCTGGAAATTACTATCCATTATCTTGTTTATGTTGTGTGGAAGACTTTTTGAGAGCCATGCGTTGTGCAGGTTGTCCCAAGCTCGCTCAAAATGTCATCTAGGGATCAAGATTGCTGAACTCCGAAGATCCAATGATCAATAGAAGTTGTTGCATCCAGATGATGTCAAGCAGTCAAGCTACTGGAAGAAAGCTTCAAATGGGTACTTAAATCGATTTTCCTTGCAACCAAGTTCTAAACTATCTAACAAGTTCTAAACAAAGTAATGTACTCGGCTTAATAATTGGTTAAATAATTGGCACAACCAAGGTCTAAACTATCTAACAATTACTTTGACACCGTCAATCTCAACTTATTTAGTACTTAATTTTTTTTTTAATAGAAGATATGGTCCGTTTGGATACAACTGAAAACTGAAAACACTGTAGCAAAATAATTTTTAAATGTGTGAATAATACCGTGAGACCCATTTTTAGTGAAAAAATTGTTAAAAAATGAAATTTGTGAGTCCCATAATTGAAAAGTTGTTAAAAAGTTGTGTAAAAGGTATTCAAAAGTTGATTAAAATAATTTTTAAATGCTGAAAAGTTGATTAAAGTGCTGACAAGTTGCTGAGATGTGCAATAAGTTTGGTACCAAAGTCAACAATCACGGCACAGCTGAGAAAAAAAAAAAAAAAAAAAAAAAAGCCTAAAACGCGCAACAGTGTAAAACGTAGCCACAAACGCCACTTTCATCAGTATCCAAACGCGCAAATAAATTCTATTCTAAACTAATCCAAGTGAATATATGTGTAAAACCTTTTTTTGTGACTTGAACTCGAGTTTTTGCCTTCTCTCAACCCAAAAGAACTTTATACTTGTGAAATGGCCATCACGCAAAGAGTACAATAGTAATTTAACTCACTGATGAACAATCCAACTGTCTATGCAATCCTATACGGTGCATGTGACCAAATTAGATATTCATGTCATCTGATCTTCTGATTATGCTACACCCATCTAACGGCTAATATTGAAGCACTTGGCCTATAAAATGGCAGTAAGGCACAAAGCTCGGAAAGCTATCTATATTCTGAAACCCAAGTATTTGATTCTAATAGCTTAAAAATTGGCTCCATGAGTTCAGAAGAAACCCCAAAACCCCATGCAGTTTTTCTCCCATACCCATCACAAGGCCATGTAACACCCATGATGCGACTAGCCAAGCTCCTTCACTCAAGGGGCTTTCATATAACCTTTGTTAACACTGAGTTCAACCACAGACGCTTAATCAGGTCCAAAGGACTTGACTACGTAAAGGGCCTGCCTGATTTCCGGTTTGAAACAATACCAGACGGGTTGCCACCGTCCGATCGTGATGCAACCCAAGATATCCCAGCACTATGTGATTCCACAAGAAAAAATTGTTTGGCCCCGTTTAAAGAGCTAGTCCTTAAGCTTAACTCATCCGAGTCTGAAGTGCCTTTGGTTACTTGCATAATCTCTGATGGCTTCATGAGTTTTGCTATTAAAGCTGGTGAGGAATTAGGCATCCCGGAGGTTCAATTTTGGACTGCCTCTGCTTGTGGCTTCTTGGGATATCTCTACTTCACTGAACTCATCAAAAGAGGCATTATTCCATTTAAAGGTACTTGACAAATTTGTCTACTTTTGTTTTTCTAAGCTTGGATGGTACTAAGAATACAAATCATATTGCTTATGGTTTTTACTGCACCAACTACAATTTATCTTATATTATTTTTTACATTTTTTTTATAAAATAATTTAAGTTTAAAATAAGAAGAAAAAAAAATAGATATATGACAAGTTGTAATTAGTGTAGTATAAAATGGAATACAAAAAATAGTACAAAAGTTTTTTTAAATCTAGTATAAATGGGTTATGATTCTAAGTTTTTTTTTTTTTAATTTAATTTTTTCACTTATTTTATAAGTATGAGTGGCGCAAATTAAGAAGATACATGAACTTTTTCATTTTCATAAATTTCACATTTCACATTTAAATGGCTTGATATTAGATAGACTCGACAAATGGGTCGACTTAGGTCAGGTTTATCAAGTTCGAGTAATTCTCCAAAAAAAAAAAAAAAGTTCGAGTAAAAAATGGATCATTCTAAACACATTGAAGATCAGGTCAAGTGAGTTGTGGGTTGGTTTGTTCAAGTAATGGTCAGCCTGTATTTTTCTACATACAATAATAATAATAATAATAATAATTATAACAATATATGATCATATTGTTTTTTTTTTTTTTTCCCTTCTTGTCAATACAAATAAGAGAACAACTAAAAAAAATACTCAAATAGAAGTTAAATAATGCACAAATTCTTGAGTTTACTTTATACAATCTAAAGTTCAATAATGGTATCATCACCATAAAAGAACAAAAGAAAATACTAAATGTCGTGGACCACATCAAGTTATCAACCTAATCATGTGCACCTATTCCTGTTACATGTAAAATAACAATAATAAGTTAAATTAGCTAGTGTGGGGATAATTTTTGCTTCAAAGGCCAAGGGTTAGACCATGTTGTAACCTTAGGCAATTTTTGTTGTCCCACATTGGAAGGAAAGCCTCCTTCTTTGCACCTTATAAGCATGAACCAATAACCAAACTAGTGGTACTCTTAAGCCATTGGTTCATGCCTTATAAGGTGCAAAGAGGGAGGCTTTCCTTCCAATGTGGGACAACAAAAATTGCCTAAGGTTACAACATGGTCTAGCCCTTGGCGTTTGAAGCAAAAATTGTCCCCACAGCTAGAATGATAATTAATTTTTTAGTTTTTATTTTTTATTTTTTATTAAAAAAAGCTATATAAATAACATATAACATATTAGGTAAAGAAGAATGAGTAAATATTTAATATGAATTGCAACTCAATCAACTTAATGTTAGCAATAGATCCAATACTGGAAATCTTCATATATACTTGAGATTTAAGATGTGAGAGTGAGGCTGAGAAGTAGAGACAAAGATATTAGCATTCCAAATGTTTAGGTTTAGGTTTAGGTTTAAGGTTTGTTTTTAATAATGATGCGGTCTACTAAACTATTAGGTTAGCCTGTGAAAGAAATCACACTCCATGAATGTGATGTGGATACAATGAATTTTTGATTGTGAATTGTCTCATTTGGCTATTTGATACATTTTTTTTAAAAGAAATGTTTTAAAAGTGGGTCAATCCATTTGACCTTAGGGTAAGTTGACTCGATCCCGTTTTTACTTCAAGTAAAAACTCAAGTTAGGTTAGGTAATTTCCTTTGGGTTGACAAGTCCTAGTTCACTTTTGCTAGGTCTAGCATTTGATACACCTTTAGACTTGTGCCAGTTACTCTAAGCCCTTAAATGAATCTATTTCAAATGGAGATGATCTTTTTTTTTTAGATGGTTAAAAATAATTTTGTTGCTAATCCTGCCACTCGAACTCCTTCTCCTAGAAAACTCATGCACCTAGATGTGGGGAGATCGAGGTACATTCTACCTACAAGTATGGTGGTAAATGGAGATGACACTAATAACAAAGTAACTTACTTAAAGTTGATTGCAAATTAAAACTTAACACATGGCGTCGCTATCCTTTTCTTTTCTTTTTTATTTTTATTTTTTTTTATTTTGCTATTTTGGTTGCAAGTCTGCATAAGAACTGAAATACAAGTTTGTTCCAATTAACTTTATTGGTAAAATCTCATATCCTTGAATAATAGACTTGAATTCGAATCTCGCTTATATTAAAAGTTAATTGGTGTCTTGGTTTGATGTTAGAAACAATTACCATGGATTGGATGCCTAAGATTACAATCATATAGTATAATTATTATTAAAGAAAAACACTTTGCTCAATTGGTAAAATCTCATGTTGTTGAACAATGGACCTGAATTTGAACCTCACCTACACTAAAAATTAATTAATATTTTAGCCTAATGGTAAGACCATAAGAGAAATTATTATGAAGTGGACGCTTATGTTTCAAATCCTAAAGTAATTCCTATAAAAAATAATCCCAAAGAAATTATAAATTAAAAAATAAAAATAAACTTACTCTTATAAAAATCCTAAAGTAATTATCAGTGTTAATTTTCGTGATAGCCAAACAAGAGTGAAATCTCAATCAATATTTTCCTATAATTTATTTATCAATTAAAGATTAATTGGATACTTTGATTATATTTTCTAATATGTTAGTCAATAAAACTAAGGTCTCGGCCAGTATTAGAGACTATAAATTTCATAGGTATTGAGAGGGTAGAGTGTAATTATTGCAATATCATTTTCACATATAACTACAATTAATATTATTTTTATTGTATATCAAGCATAACCTTTTTTTTTTTTGAAAAACATATCAAGCATAACCTACCACCTTAATAATTATAAAATTTATTGTGCCTTTAGATTTACCGTTAATTCTTTTCATATTGTCAATAGCAATATATAGCTCAATACCAAAGGGTAAATTAAAATTAAAAAATTAAAAAATAAAAAAGACAAAAGCAATACTATCAGGGTAAAAAAAACTGTCCATAAAATCCAACTTTTGTTAATTATTGGCTTGGCACGTCTGGTAAAGTTACTTTCCAATGTCATTATATAGTGTTGGGCCCAATTTGTCCTGGCGATGTGATTTTTTTTTTTTTTTTGGGTGATGTGAATTAACCCAGGGTGGGGGTGGGGTTTATCTTATAATGGGCTGTATGAGTACGAGAAATCCTATAATAGCGAGACAGCCGATAAATATATAGTGATTGCCGGAAATAAAATAAAAGAAGTCTAGTTTTGGTCTAATAATGAGGCTGAGGAATTGTAAAACACAGTTATGAGACCCTTTTTGTCTAGCTTACATCTGATCATTGTTGTGTAGCACGGTAGCTCATACATCTGAAGGGATCACATGTACACCTAGTCTTGTCCCATTTGCTAGTCACTTAATTGTGAGAATGAGTATTGTAATTTCTAACTTTGTATGTGATCATAAATTTATCTTTTTCTCCTAGAGTGATGAGTAATGATCTTATGTCCCAAAAAAATATATACAAGTTAAATTTGCGTTCACAGGACACATGAAAAGTGATTACTGTTGTGAAAATTTGTATTTAGAGTCTGGGACATGCAATATCAACATTATTTCTATTTGTAAAAATCGAAATATTTAGCTTGCACAACTGTGACAACTTTTCCTAAAATTTGAGCAAAATGTATTTTCAATGTTTACAGATGAAAGCTTTAAATATGATGGCACTCTTGAGACACCAATCAATTGGATACCAGGAATGAAAAACATCAGGCTTATGGACCTCCCTAGTTTCATTAGAACCACTGACATCAATGAAATATTGTTCGACTATGCGAGATCAGAAACACGAAATTGCTTGAATTCTTCGGCAATCATCTTCAACACATTTGATGAGTTAGAGCATGATGTCATAGAAGAAATTACAGTGAAAATTCCCCACATTTACAATATAGGTCCACTTTCCTTGCTAGAACGGCATTTACCAGAGAACCAATTCATGTCTATAAGTTCAAGCTTATGGAAAGAAGACTCAAAATGCCTCCAATGGCTTGATAAAAGGGAACCCAACTCAGTTGTGTACGTAAATTATGGCAGCATGACCACAATCACAGAACAACAGTTTGATGAATTTGCATGGGGGCTTGCAAATAGCAAGCACACTTTTTTGTGGATAGTTAGGCCTGATGTGGTAATGGGAGATTCAATAATTTTGCCTGAAGAATTTTTTGAGGAGACTAAGGATAGGGGCTTGCTAACAACTTGGTGCCCCCAAGATAAAGTGCTAGCACACCCATCTATAGGGGTTTACCTAACACATTGTAGTTGGAATTCGATGTTAGAAAGTGTATGTGCTGGTGTGCCTATTATTTGCTGGCCTTTTTTTGCTGAGCAACAAACAAATTGTCGGTATGCTTGTACCACTTGGGAGATTGGTGTGGAGGTTAACGAGGATGTTAAACGTGATGAGATTGAAGCACTTGTTAAGGAAATGATGGAAGGGGAAAAGGGGAAGGCCGCAAGGCAAAAGGCTAGCGAATGGAAGAAAAAAGCAATGGAAGCAACTAATATTGAAGGATCATCATACAAGAATTTTGAAAGATTAATTAAGGAGACTCTCCTCATTGGTGAGTAAATGGTAAAACTATCCTGTGAAAATCTTAGGCTATTGTATTTACATCTATATTAATATCATCCTGTCATGTTTTACATGTGGGAAAGTGGTCATCTCTATTTGAAATGCATTCATTTCATGTTTCAGATTAAATATCGCTGATCTAAAAGTGTAAGCTTGCCACCTCATTTAAACTTTTAAATGGCATGACAATCTATATATTATTAGATCCTAGAATTAAAATCTTAACCATGATATGAGTTTTCTGATAGGTCAAGAATGTATTAACCATTTGTGATGAATTAATCAATTAATTAGACAAGTTAATTCATTAATTCAATTAGCTTGCAATACGCGTGATAGCACAAACAAATTACCAACTAAGTTAATATGCAGCGGAAAATAAAATTGACATAGTGATTTGTTTATGAATAGGGAAAATCTCCAAGGCAAAAACCCCACCAGGTTATTTTAAGATCACCACTCCTGAAAATCCACTATTATCACAACAAGCGATTACAAGTAAAGGAATCCAATACCTTATACTAACCTACAGTTGAACCATTACCCCAATACACAATTAAACTTGTTCTGTAGTGACAATCTCTCATTTTCAATGCACGGCTCGCAGTACGTGAATAACCAATTAATGCATGAATCCAAGTACGTGACTAACCACCAATTTGAGAAGAATGTTGGCTGTAAAATTCTTCAGTTCATCAACACGATGAAGATCATGAAACTCCTTGGTTACAAAACCCTATGACGTACAAACGCAGCAACTTCTTCAAGAGAAAGATGAACTAGGGCATATGTCTTTAGTCACAATTTGCTTAAACAAAACCTTTGCTTGAACAAAACCTTAGCATTAAGTTGCATCAACTGTGATGGCTCTTAAAATAATCCTTATATATGTTTAGGGTTGTGAGAAAAGAAAGCCTAAAAAAATATACACGGATTTGTGTGAAATCAGATCTGAAAAACTGATTTTCGTAAATTTCGATAGATAGAGGAGCTATCGAGCATCGGGCTTAAGATCCCTTTTAAATCTCGATAGATGCTATCTGTCGAGTTAGCTGTCGAGTTAGCTGTCGAGCTAGCTGTTGAGTTTTAAAATCCAGCACTTCCTCACTTGATTCTTGGATAGATTTGCATGACTTTAACACTTGAACTTGAACTCTTGTTTCATGAAGTATTAAACACATTCTAAATCTACCCAATTACAAATAAAGTGTGTTCTATAAAATGATTAGTCAATTCTAAATGACATATATTCCTAACATGATTCACATATGTCCTAACACTTTCTTCATTTAAAAGATCATGTTCCCCATTTATGAGGTAGAACATAATAGGTGGAAATATCATTTTAGTCCCTACATTTTCACGCAATTCCCACTTTGGTCCCTAACTTTTTTTTCATTGATTTTAGTCCCTGTTCTGAAAAACGCATCTCATTTTTGTCCCTGCCGTTACAGCAAAGATGGAATTCGCTAAGCTGGCAAACGGCACAAGTGAAGAACATTAAAATATTGTCCACTTAAAGCCACGTGGCTTTCCCGCCCTACAGTTAGTCTCATTCCTGCCTGTAAGAGGTCACGTGCCCCTCCTGTGACTTTATAATATTAAAATATTGTCCCATTCCTACATAATCAGCTTCAGCTCATCAAATTCAGAAATTAAAACCCTAAAATTTATTAGAAATCCCAAACTAGCTCCTCTCCTCGCCAAACCCATCTCCTCAACTCCTCACCAAACCCATCTCCTCAACAAACTTGCTAAACCCATCTCCTCGACCAAACCCATCTCCTCACCATGCAGCTCAGCTCCTCGCCAAACTCATCTTCTCGCCACGTAGCTCAGCTCTTCGCCAAACTCATCTCCTCGCCACGCAGCTCAGCTCCTCGTTCACAACTGCTCTCATGGAATCAAGCTCGATGTCATCAAGTGGAAGCTTGAGGAAAAGGGGCCCAACTCGATGCTTCTGCTCTGAGAAACCAGTTTTGGTTGTTTCGTGGACACCTAACAACCCTAGAAGAAGGTTCTGCGGGTGTCCAAATTACTGGGTAAGTTAGTATCTATATAAGGGGTTTTCTTTGTACACTTTTTAAATTTCTATTGATTTTCTGGGTGGGGAAAAAAACAGAGTGACTCTGTTCAGTTATAAGGGTTTTCTTTAAGCATAAAAAGGGGTTTTCTTTAACTTATTATAATTCTAGAAAATGTGTTCAATTTTTATCTCAGCTGATTAAACTTGAAAAAATTTAAAGCAATATGTTAGTGGGTCTTTTTTAGTTTCAAGGATTTTGGTATTTTGCTAATACAATTGTTGGATTGGATGTGACCAAATTTTGCTAATACTATTTGTTGTTGTTTTTCATGATTTTGGTTGAATATATAATGGGTTTTATCTGGCTCCTGGGTGTCAAATTGGACACAAGTGTAAATTTTTTCAATGAATGATGAAATTTGCGAGCATGGCAAGGTGCTGATTCCAGAGCAGAGGCAACGGATTTTAACCCTTGAAGCTGACATTACAGGCTACAGGAAGAGAGAGAAGAGGCTGGTAATCTGCCTAGGGCTGTCTCTGCTGATAAGTGGGATGCTACTCTACTTGATACTTCTTTTGGTTGGCCAAATAGGTGGGGGGAAAATGGGTCATTATAGGTGGGTAGGTATTAGTGTAAAAAGGCCATAATTTTGGTGTATTTTGGTAGGTGTTGGCAGAATTTTTGCCTTAGTATGTGTTGGCTTGAATTTGTGTTGGCATGTATTAGTGAGAAAATGCCTGTGTTTTGGTGTAAATCTCTCTGTAATTTCTTTCCTTTAGTAATGGAACGTCACTTTTTATTGCATTGTTGTGAATTGTTTGTGCCTTGTGTACTTTGCATACTCTGATAGACCAAATAAACAGTGCAGGCTTCATGATTTCTATCTTTAAGAACTTTTATATATGATTTGGCATATAAAGAAAAAGGAAAGCGTCAACTCATAAAGCTCATGATATTGAATGCCTAATACTTATCAAAGAGTTGCAAATTCTGATCAATCTTTCAAGATGATAAGAACCTGCTAACTGATAGACCAAATAAACAGTGCAGTGCTAAGTAATATTTATCAAAGAATTGCAAATACAATTGGAATGAAGAACACTTTGATAGACCAAATAAACAGTGCAGTGCTAACTAATATTTATCAAAGGAATTGCAAATACAATTGATTTCCAATCCTTTTATACAATCCATTTCCCAATCCTTTTATACAGTCTGATTCCCTCATTAACTAACTTCTTAACACTGATCACACACAATCCCATATATCCCATACACTGATCATTAACTATCTAACTTTTTAACACTATTCACACACAATCCCATATGTCCCATATATCCCATACAATCCACTTGCACTGCCCTGCACCACTTCAGCACCTGCACTGCCTTGCACACACACCTGCATTGCACACTTCAGCACCTGCACTGCACCACTTCAGCACTGCACTGCACACACACCTGCACTGCCCTGCACACACACCTGCATAGACCTACTTAAATGACACAAGTCAAACAACATGTCAAACAACACTCTTGATTGATTGTCAACAGATGAGTAAAAACCATTATAACAACAAAGAACATGCAAGAATAACAGCTTTTTTTTGAAATTCTAGCAACCCAAAATCAGAGGTAGGGCAACAAATCTCCTTGACCACAAAATTCATTGCAAAGCCAATTAAAGTGAGTCCACAAGATTGAGGTGCCCACACAACTTAACATAAGGAGACCAGCTCTAAATGTATGCCAGCACAACAGCAATGGTCTGCAACCACATAGAACAAAGTTACCCCAGCCACCACGGTGTTGAACTGTTATACCACATGCAAGGCCTAGTTGTGCAGGGAACCATCTTAGCCAAACCTTGACAAGACATGATAGTTATGTGTCTGATACATCATACATGCCTATTTGATTAAGCTTAAAAATGAATATAAACAAGCTTATTTGTTAGGTATAATTTTTTGGAAGTGCTATACTTTTCTAGATACTTTTACACAATAAACATTTTAAACAAAATAAGCTATCCTTAACACACTTATGCAGTCAAATTCACGAAGATATGATGCCAGATAAAGATAATGGAATCTGGACAACAGATAAAATAGAAGAAAGAGAATGAAGAAAATCATGAAGGGGAAAATTTTGCCTTTTTCTCAATTCAAACTTCATCATGAGCCACAAAAGCTGTGCATCTGACACATAATTCAGGACCACAACCGGCCAAGCAGGGACCTCTAAGTTATGACACTGTATTAGGCATTCGTTAATTCAATGAATATTGTGACAGACATTAGCCTATGCAAAGAATTTCTGTGTTCTTTCCTGTTTTCTATTTCTAATTTATGGTTTTAATTCTCACTCACACATCTACTATTTCACATCTCACACATCTGCAATTTTTTGTCTACTATTTTAAAAATGTGGACATTATCGCATCAATTGTGGATATGTATGAAATAGTGAATGTGAACGAGTGTAAAAGAATATTTTTCCTCTAAATTATTACTTTTCTAGCTTGAATATTTCCTGATTTCTTTCTCTAATCTATTATTCTTCTACCTTGAATGAGCAACTCCGGGACCAAACAGTTTTTGTAGCACATACATTGTCAAAACCTGCACGTTGTAGCATGTTAAATATCATAATATTGCTGAGTATGCTTACCACCATGAAATTTACAATTAATCAAATGCAAAAGTGGAAATTCTATCTGATCCAGAAAAGACTGAAATTCCAACCAACCCAATCACAGAACTACACTCTTAGAGAACTTCCTTTTTCTTTTCTTTTTTTCTTTTTTTGGATATTATATCCTTTTATCTGTATACCTTTGGTTTAAAGAAGTTAGTTTTTAAACATATATTATCAGGCAACACAAATATACAGCTGCATCAAAATTCTTCCCAAAACCAGTAAACCAACAAATTAAGTAAACCAGTAAACCAGTATATGCATCTGATCTGCATCTGCATCTGCATCTAATCTGTATTTATTTGTTCATACTCTAAACCAATAAACCAATACACCTGCATCTGCATCTGATCTGTATTCATTTGTTCATACTCTAAACCAGTAAACCAACAAATTAACTAAGAAACCAAAAGAAAAATGGAACATAGAAAGGTAATAGAACATGGGAAAAAAAACCCACTTATAAGCACATAATGAACTTTCTAACAGCTTGTATAGACCCAACACAATTTACAATATTACCATATACATTCTTAATGTATATGGGAAAAATGGAATCATTCTACACTTCAAGGACAAGCTTAGGAAAATGCTAGCTATGTAGTCCAGCTTATTTATAGCTGTAATTAAAGACATTGCTAGACCAATATCTTATAGCTATAATTTAAATGTTACCTGCATAGACCTGCACAGACCTACTTAAATGTTTTTATTAAAATTGCTTGGACAAACCTGCACAGAAAAAATAGTACTTTAGACCAAAGGGTACCTGCCAAACCTGCATGTGAAAGAATATGTTTCACAGACCTACATAATCACAGACCTGCATAAGGGTACCTACACAATAGCATTAAAAACACAATAGCCCCCCAATGCCAGTCAAACAAATTTGGCTTCAATTGAACAAGAATTAAATATTCATCACAACAACGAATAGACAACAAAGATCACTAATTAACACTAATTAACACCAAATAACACTAATGATCACTAATTAACACCAATGACAATTTTTGGTGTACCAATAATTACAAAATATGGGACAAAGTCTACCCAGCACATTTACAAAAAAAAGGACTTTGTCAGCTATTATATAAGTACACCAGGATGGTTCATACAAAAAAGGCCTGGCAGTTACATACACATATCAACTTGGTCAACTTTTTTCTCCAAAAAAACAAACAAATCAACTTTGGCTGTCTACATATAGCAAAAAAGGTCCTGCTTCAGCTTGCTACCTTCTAGCAGATCTCATTGCTGCCATATACCTTGCTGCATTCCTAGATGCATGCAAGGTCTCAGTGGTGACTGCACTTCTCTTCCTTTGTCTTTTTGGTCTTGGATTGGACTAGTTATCAATGGGGGGTGGAGGTGCAGTTGTGGTCACATCATTAGTAGAGCTTGGTTGTGCACTACCTACTAGGGATGGCAATTTTTGCCCGACCCGCGGGTACCCGGTCCGGCCCGACCCTAATGGGCCGGATTTTACCCGATCTGATAAGGAATAGGGTCGGGTTTGGGTTTTTAAAAAAAAACCCGAACCGAGTCCGGGTCGAGTCCGGGTTTTTGTAAAAACCCAGCCCGACCCGACCCGAACCCGAACCCGACCCGTATATAATATTATTAAAAAAAAAAAAAAAACCTAGGTATAAATATACTCTTTCACTTCTTAAATTCATTTTCCTAACCCTCATTTCTCACCTCTCAGCCGCCTCTCTCTCAATCACTCTCATCCACCCCTCCCTCTACCTCACTCTCTCTATCTCTCTCTCACTTGCTGCCGCCGGCTCTCCTCCACCTCAGTGGTATCATCGGTCCCTACCTCCCTCACCGAGCTGCTCACTCATCCACCTCGCCACAGAGATCGCTAGCTCCTCCCTCACCACGCCACTCACTCCGTCTCGCCGCTCACTCCTCCACCTCGCCGCAAACGCCGATCCTTCCTCCCACATCTCTCACCTTGCCGCAGACACCGATCCTGATCTGTTCAGTATTTTTATTTTTATTTTTATTTTTATTTTTATGAAAGATCTGATCTATGTTTATGGTCTTAAACTTTGATCTGTTGGGGGGTTTTTCATGGTTTTGTTTTTGAAGTTTTGGAGGGATTGATATAAAGGTAGGATTAAACTCTGATTTAATCTGTATTTTTTTGTTTTTTTGATGTAAGATTTGATCTGTATTTATGGTCTTAGACTCTGATCTATAGTATTGAGCATAATTTTTGTGCTTTTTACTTTGTTTTGCATTTTTCTTGTGATGGTTTCTATTCTACACGGCTTAAAGATTCAGGCAATTTTTTTTTTGAGTTACGGATTGGGTCTGAGGTGGCGGGGCCCGCGGGGCCCGTGGAGCCCGACGGGGCGGGTCTGGGGCACAGAAAAAAAACCCGTTTATTAAACGGGGCGGGTTTGGGTTTTTTGGCCAGACCCGCGGGTCGGGTTCGGGCATTAAGAAACCCGGCCCGAACCCGACCCGTTGCCATTCCTACTACCTACAGCTGGGCTGTTTGCATGACCATCCTTGGCTGCCTATAAGCACAAGCACAATAGCAATAGCAATTAATAAGCCGCCAACTAAAAAATAAAACAACACAGATTTCTAAGTCATAGTATACTTATCCTCCTAGTGGTCCTACTGACTTGGGATGCACTCCCAGGCAGGGAGGAGTTCCCTCCTACTTCTCCCTTGCAGGTCCTCCTGTTATGGCCTAATTTCCCACATGCCTTGCATTGTTTTGAGATGCCTACACCTCTGTTTTTTCTATGACTTCTAGGTTCATCAGGCTCCAGTACCCTCTTCTTCTTAGACCGGCCAGGAGGTCTCCTCTTGATAGGGGGCTGCACAGGTGGCAGTCTACTAGGTCTCCACATATTATGGCCATTGATGGGCTCAATAATGGGGTCATAGCAATCAATGTAGGTAGTCATTTTGTAGCAAACATTGACATACTTTTCAGCATCTTCCCTGTTGAAAAAGATGCAGGAAATGGCATGGCAACATGATATGCCAGTTATGTCCCACTTCCTACAGCTGCAGCTCTTCTCTTCCAAGTCCACAGTGAAACTCTCCAGCCCATTCTTCACTTCAAACTTGGTACGACCAGCCCAACATGCTAGCCACTTGCTGCATGCCAACTTCTCCATGTACAATCTCTTTCTTATCTTAAGACACAACTCAGATTCCACCTTCATAATCATTTGCCTATTTGTTTGAAATCTAGTCATCAAATATAGCCTAATACACTCAAGCTGCAAGCACATACAGAGAAAGGGAGAATTAATCATTACTTAATGCACACAGGTCTATGGATCATAAGAGAAAGTGTTAAAACTGAGTAGATTGCCTACCATGGTAATTATAGGTTTGCTCCTGAACTTAAGTATCTTGCTGTTGAAGCTTTCACACATGTTGTTCAAGACGGTGTCACTCTGGCCATCACTTCTGAACATGCTCCTAGCCCAGATAGTTGTTGATTGAGACTGCAGCTATTTGAATGCATCTTCATCCACCTCCTTTAGCTCATTCATTGCCCTTTCCCATGCTTGCTGATAGGTAGCCTTGGCTGCTTTCCCAAAAATGTCTCTAATAAGGACACCAGGATGATTCTTTCGCAAGTTATTGTATAAATGTTTGCAACAGATCCTATGCTTGTACTGTGGCCAATTGTCAACAAATGCATTCACCAACCCCTGCAAAGCAATAAATATTAATTCAGTAAGCAATAAATATTAATCCAACAAGCAATAAAAACACAATTCAGCAAGCAATAAATATTAAGTAACCAAACCTTCTGCTGATCAGATATGAACACCCATGTTTTGTCATCTCCTATGTCAGCAAGCAATAAATTAAGAAACCAGGTCCAAGAGTCCTTGGTTTCAGCCTCGACAACTACATATGTGAAGGGGAAGTACTCATCATTGGGATCTCTGCCAACAGCACAAATCAGCTGACCACCTGTCTTGGTCTTTAGATGGCATGCATCTAGACTAATGATCCGCCTGCACCCTGCTAAGAAGCCCTTCTTGCAACCCTCTAGGCAAATGTAGATTCTTTCAAAATATGGCAGCCCAATTGCCAAGTCATGCTCAGCTGCCAAATCACCATCATTATAAGTATGCACCTTCATTAAAACGGTGCTTCCAGGACTGCACCTTCTCAACTCATCACAGCACTCCTACAGTTGGTTGAATTGTGCAGTGTGGGCCCCATCAATAGCTTCTTGAGCTTTCTCTCTAGCCCTACTTGCCTTGCCTGCACTTATGTCAGCCACATACTTCTCATGCACAGCATCCTGAATATCCTTGAGCCTTATGTCAGGCTGTCTCCTAACCCTCTTCATTAACTTCTTCCCAATGTATGATGCTGTGCACCTTGGATTTCTGTAACTTCTGGTACATGTGTGAGTCATGTTCAGTGTTTTCAATCTATAACTCTTCTCCCTTGGCACCTTTGCAAGGTAGGCAACAAACTTGCACCCTGGCTAGCATTGGGCTCTATTGGAGCCTTTTTTATGTTTTGGGTTGGGCTGGGCTGCCTCTTGCGGTGATGGGCCCGAGTATTTCTGAGTAGGAGAGTTGAGACCGGCCCAACTGTAACTCACTTTGGGCCGGCTTATGCACAAACTGAGCCTTGTCTGCCAGGAATGTTCTCACGGCAAGCAGAGCTGTTATAAAAGTTTACGACCGGCGAATATAATAACAACAAAGAAAACAAAGTACAGTGGCCTTTTCTTAATGGAAAAAAAGACCGAGTGATCTCTATTTCTATGGCAATCGCAGTAATAACAATGGTAATGATAATAACAGCTTTTACAAAAAGAGTAATTGATTGAGCGATAATAGAAGTTAATCAAAAAATAAATGTCAAGTCAAGTTTGAGTCCACAGTGGCAAAGAATCAAAGAGGAAGAACGCTTCCTCTCAATGAAACTAATCTCCCAAGAAAATATCATGCCGTGGGGATTAATGACTTTGAGGGAATCGGACCTAAGTGATAAGTGCCTGAAGGAGTTCCTATCACTTAATCGTTTCCCAGAGAGTGTGATTTTGAGGGGGAGAGAAGGGAACCGATCTACTAGTGCATGCCCATTACACTTTTTCTCTCCGTTTCCTGTTTTTCTCTTATCTTTTCTTCTTTCTTTTCTTTTTCTTTTTGTTTTTCCTTATACTTTTTCGTTCCTCTGTTTTTTCCATCCCCTTTACAGGGCATGGCAAAGGTCCTTTTATAGGGTCTGCCGTGACCGAATTTTACCACTTTACCCTTTAACGGCCTTTGTCTGGTCTGGGCGTACTTGCTGACCACCCAGGAGCTCGTCTGTGTACCACTTACCCTCGCTAAACAAAGGCAGGTTTGTGTTGTTTCTTAGTCCGCCGTGGCACTTTCTCCTACTATGGCGTAAATGCTCTTTCTCTCTCTCCATGGCATGCACCCAACGTTTCCCCCCAACCTTGCCTCTTTTGGGCGGTCTATCATCCCAGCAGGACATACCTCCCAAAAGGGCTTGGACAGGAACTACAAAATAGATCTTTTCCCCTCCTTACCACCAAACCACACCCCCTCCTTACCTCTTACCTCTGACCCATGACCCCACCATGTCCCATATTGGCTGGGTACAGGTTGGTACTGCCTAGGCCTTGCGCGTACTTTCCTATTATGTACGTTCAAAATCTGCCTGCGGCTCATGTGTTTGCTGCGATTTGGAGCTTTGTTTGCATCGTCTGCTATGCTTCTTTGTTCTTTTACGTGGGCTGTTCGGTATATTTCACTGTTTCCCTTTGGGGCTGGGCTTCTTTTAATACTTGGTTTTATATTTCTCTCGACCCATTTCTTAGTTGCCCTCATGCCCTGCCTCATTACTTGGCATTTCCTGCCATGGTGATTTGCTCCTGCTAGGCCTCTTTTTAAGCCTGCCGTTTCATTTCTTCCCCTAGTGACTTAACATGGCCACTGGTATTCTTACTTATGGGCTCCAATGTCCCTTTCTTTTTCCCTTGGGCCTGCGGCCCATTTACTTCCTTTGGGCTTCCTCGACCCATTTACTAACTCTGAATTCCCATGGGCTTTTACTAACTTGATTAGGCTTCCCCAACCCAACCTCTTCATTCTCATCCTTGGGGTTCATGGGCTTACCATCAACCCCTACTTTCTTTGTTTACATTGCCTTGGGCCTGCCACGGCCCATTCTCACTTTTTCATACCATACACTGCCCATGGGTGCCATTTCTCTCTTTCCGGGCCCTTTGGGCCCATTTGCTTCCTCAAGACCTATTTGTTCATGTTATGGGCCTGTGATCCATTACTCCTGCCGCTTGGGCTTAATAGTTTTATTCTACACTTGCCATTTCTATTTGCTGCCTGCTTTGTTGAGTTGGGCCTGTTTTACAAAAATGACCCTCAACAGGCTCTCACTCTCACCAAGTCATTTTTCACAAATTTTATACCCCACCCACCATAGATTGCATAATCAGTTATAGCATCTTTAAATTGTTTAGGTGAGAGGAACAACATATCCTTCTCAAACCTAAGGTTCTCAGCTTTGGCTACTGGCCTAAAGATTAGGTATCTGCTCCTCCTAATAGAATTTTCAACCTCAGCAATAGGGGTTTCACCATCACTTGAAACTTCACAATGCTCATTACTTGATGAACTCTCATCAAGGCTAAGCAGCTCCTCACTCTCATAGTTAGAATTCATGACACCACCACCCATTTTTCCTGGTTCAACCTCATCAGCTTCAGCTTGATTGTCCCAACTATCAGTACTATCTTCACCAATGTCTATTGATTGCATTTGTGGCTCTTCTTCTAAGTCACTCCCCTCAGCCTCACTTCTCTCCTCAACTTGGTCATCAATAATTGGTGCTTTGCCAACCCTCCTAGCCCAAACCTACTCACCATGGTCAACATTAGTAGTTTCAGCATTATCATGGCCTCCAAATTGTGAAAAATCAGGTCTGTACTCTTCATCAACAAAATTTGTTTCAGCATTATCATGGCCTCCAAATTGTGAAAAATCAGCTCTATACTCTCCATCATCATTCTCATTATCATTATCCTCTTCATACTCAGCATAATCATAAAAGTGATCACTCTGAAGCTCACTGTCACTACTAACACAATAAACCACATCTTCATTTACTCTTTTTGGTTCACTACCAAGTGGTCCAACAGCTAAGGGCTTTAAATCCTCCACTGGTAACTCAACTAGTTCATTCACTGGATGCTTCACAAAGACATGAATGTCCCCATATCCCTTCACCAAGTCGGTTATGAACACAGTAGCATCATCATCAACTACCTCGTGGAAATGTGCCTACTCTAGGTTCACACCAGGCATTTTAAACCATAGCTTATCCATTGCAGTGTACCCAAAATCCCTACAGATACTCTCGATCTCTACTTTTGACCACTTATCTAGATCACAGTTTTCTACTATATCAACTATTCCTCCCACGTAAGCTTGAGGGTCCCATGTAAAATGCCCACCATGGTAGACATGCAGAGTAAAATACTCATCTATCCTGCATGCAAGTCACGGAAAGAAAACAAAATGAAAACAGATATTCACTTTCTGAAATTAATAATACTTTGTTAGGCTAATAAACTAATAAACAAATTAAAAAACATACAATACGACAAAGGGAACACATGGACCCAGACAAACAATGCAAATACCAACAAAAATATTCCATTGTTTATCAGTCAATATTGTGGCCCCTGATAAACAAAAGTAAAACAAACACAACTACAAATACCAAAAGCTATAAACAAAAGTAAACAGCCAAACAATGCAAATCCTAAAAATATTCCACTATCACAGTCAATATTATGTCCACTACAAAAGCTATAAAGGGAGAGAGAGAGAGTGAGAAAGAGAAATAGAGACCCAGACCGATTACCCAGAGCAAGAACAAAAACAAAACACAACATCTCAAAATTCCCAAATCCTGAAAACCCAAAAGCTGAGATTGAGACCCAAACCCAGACCGATTACCCAGCACTTAGAAAGAGCATTCATATGAGAGAGAGAGAGTGAGATATTACGAGAGAGAGACAAAGTGAAACAAAGATAGAACCTTCACAAACACGAAGCTGCTACAAGAACGATGAAGTTATCTGGGTAAGAGGTTACAGATCATGCATGCTGATTTAGGGGTTTTTTTTGCTTGCTGGTTTGGGGTTTTTTTTGTACTTTTTTGCTACAAGAATGATGAACCTTTACAAATGGTGATTTGAGCGAGGTTAGGGTAAAGTTCTTTGTTTTATGTTTTTTTAGTTAGTTTGTTAGGTCTCCGGTGTTTTTTGTTAATTGTTAATTTTTAGTTTTACTTGCTTTGGGGTTTGAGTGCCACGTGACTAACTGCAGGGCGGGAAAGCCACATGGCTTTAGGTGGACAATATTTTAATGTTCTTCACTTGTGCCGTTTGCCAGCTCAGCGAATTCCGCCTCTGCTGTAATGGCAGGGACAAAAATGAGACGCGTTTTTCAGGACAGGGACTAAATTCGGTGAAAAAAAAAGTTAGGGACCAAAGTGGGAATCGCGTGAAAATGTAAAGACTAAAATGGTATTTCCGCCAACATAATATGGGTTCAGTTTGTTCATTTTTATTATGTAGAGGTTTAAGATTTAAGATTTTATTTGCTTTCGTAAGTTTACAAGTTTTTTTTTTTTCTTGATAAACTGCAATAATATTCACCGGAAAAAGAAACTAACAATTTCGAACATCTTCCTTACAAGCAAGACCAATACTATCTGGAAGAATGTTTGAGGACCAACAAAAAGGACACAAGACTCTTAGTGCGTACTGCGCTGCCTCATGTGCAGCAGCATTTCCGCTTCTTTTAACCCAACAAAACAAACAGAGGACAAAAGACTTTGCCAAAAAACAAATATCAGAAACAAGGGCAGAAATCATCCACAACGAACAACCCGTGTTGTCAAGAATGGCATCAATGCTGTTCTTTGAATCACTTTCAACAAGGATATTACTCCAGAGTTCTCCTTTAGCTAGCTGCAACGCCCATAGAATCGCTTCCGTTTCAGCAACAAGGGGGGAGGACTTTGGCATTATCTTGGCCCAAACCTTGAGCACAGCTCCATGTTCATTCCTAGCAACAACCGCCAAAGCCGTGTTGGACAGAGAAACGGCCGCATCGACATTGAGTTTGATAGTGCCTATGGGAGGAGGGGACCATCTAACATTTGAATGAGCAGACATACGGGCTTCAGTATGGGAGAAAACCAGAGTGCATTCCCTTAGCCTTGCACCGATGTTATCAATGGAAGCCTGCAGGTCAGTTGATCCCTGAAGATGGAGCACAGCATTTCGAATATGCCATATCTCTTCTAGGGTGAACGCCATGTTGAGTGATATGAGCCAGAGGTCCTGAGCTTGGCATAGGTCTGAAGGAGGGTCAAGGATACATTTAATGATGTCGTTGGTGGAGCCAAGTTGATCTGATTTAAACCCCCAGCAAGCAGCAAACCAAATAGCTCTGGCTATTGAGCATCTAAGGAAGAGATGAGGGGCTGACTCCACCTCCATGTTACAGAGAACACATGTGGAATCTGTTATGTCCATGCGACCTCGTAAGTTTACAAGTTAATGTATAATAATTTATGCTATTGTTTTAATCGCAATTTTTTGGAAATAAAAAAATAAAAAAATAAAAATATTTATAGTGTTTAAATAGTAGACCAAGATTCAAATAATGATAAATTGTAATCGGTTTATTTACTTTCATCTGGTTGATTTCAAAATTGTTTCTTATATATTCAAGAAGTTCCTCGTAAATTCAAGAATTTGCGACTAGTTAGAATAATATACAAACCCTTTTATGCTTTTGCTATACGTCAAACTTGTTAGTATCCTGCAATGCTAAAAGGTGAAGATGAAACAATTGCATTATTTATGGGGTACAAGTCCTCAGGGTGGCCGTGAAGCTAATGGTGAGATGATATTATAATTATAACTATTAATGCTCTTACTGATCAACAAAACACCATCTTAATTCTCTGCTACGAAAAAGAATACCCTGTTTCTGTTGCATGCTTCTTCACCCTCACATAAGCATGCAATGGAAACACACAATACCCTCTCCTCTGCTACATTAATTTTCCAAAGTGGACCCTCGAAAAAGGCCCACAAGGGCCCAAGTCAAAAACCCAAACTAGCGTTTCTGTATAACATGAGGAAATCAACCTAGTCACATGCCTTGACAAAAGACCAACCTCAAAATCTATGGCAAATGACCAATATGACCATCGTTCATTCAAAAAACAATATTTTGGAAGGTGAGTAAAATGGCTTGATCTATAGCCAAAGGTTGCAAAGGAACTTAAGGTGCACTGAGTGTGTGGTCCAAGGTTCAAGTCTGAATATGGACTCACTTGGATTGCCTTCCTTAGCAGCTCAATATTCATTAATGTCCCTCATGGGGTTAGGAAGTTATGGCTTACCGTGGTGCTCTTGCACTCCAAAAGAGTTCCAAACCCAATAGGTAGGGTGTTACTATGGTCACTCCTAGGTAAGATTGCCACGTTGGTCTCTCTACTTCCCTTTTTTGTTTATTCAAAAAAAAATCTAACAAACAAACCTTGCAAGGAGCTTAACCCGTCACAATTAAAGCCCCAAGGAGATAAGGTTTGGTAAGAACTAAGAAGGGGGAAGATATGGTATTGTACCATTTTGTCACGGCTTTTGGCTATTGTGCTTGCAAGGGAAACACATATGTCCCCAAAAAACAAAAGAGAAAGGGAAGCTACTACAAGATGCATGTCGAGTCCATTTAAAAAATTGTACATAAAATTTAAATTAAAAAAAATTAAAAAAAATTTTATATTAAAAAAAATTTTTAAAAAAAACTAAAAGCTAAGCTTATAGTTGATGCGAAACATAAACTAAATTGGCTTCTTCACTTGGCCTTTATTGGGATATGGCATCAGGCTATTTTGGATAGGATTCCAAACCTCTTAGATTTGATTGGTTCTAGTTGGGCAGCAAGCCTACAAGAGTTGGAATCAAAGTTCCCTTATAGCAATAAGCAACTACTCCATTTTACCTGTTTTGCAAAAAGAGAAGTACCGACAAATCCATGTCATTTCATTAACATAACATATATAGTATATTTTTTGCGTCATGTTAAAACTTTGGGAGCAATGGCTAATAAACTACTTTTAAAAGTTTCTCAAAAAAAAAAAACTACTTTTAAAAAGTCTTAACACCATCCTTATTGAAAATTTTAAAAAAAAATTTATTAAAAAAATTTATTAATTTTTTCTTTTTATATAAAAAGTTTTCAAAAATATTTTCTAAATTAATAATATCACGACATCCATTAACTTATCTTTCTTTCTTTTTTTCTTTTTTTGGTTTTGGTGTTTGTGCCCTAGCTGATAGTGGCATAGTAGAACCAAAGGCTCATTTTGCAGGAGTTGACTCCCCTATTTTTAGCAAAAGTCCAAACCAATAGTTGTCCAATCAATTTGCGACACGCGTCTAGGGTATAACCGTAAGAAACGCTGCCCATTTGTATAATATACCCTCAATGTTCTTCAAGCATGGAGTTTTTATCGGATAAAAAGTATCAATATAATCATATGTAGCAGTAGGCAATATCTCCACAACTGCGCAGAACCGTTTCTTTTTTTATCATTTTGGTAAAAGAGACGATATATTGCAAAGAAATTAAACAACTACATCATGTTCCAGGCAGAGCCTGGTCATACACATGCCATGAAAGTCTTCTTCAAACGCATTAACTAAGTCCACAGGCGGACTTTCGAAGGAAATAAAATCTAAATTCCTATCAGCAGCCATCCTAGCAAGCATATCGGCACACCGGTTAGCCTGGCGGAAGTAGTGCTTAAATTGGATCCGTTGAAACCTGCAAATCAGCTGTCTGCAGTCATCCACCATAGGGGAAACTATATTATTCTCATAGTCTGAGTTTTGAAAGATATCAACAATAGCTTTTGCATCAAGGCTCAACAATAATGGAAGTAATATTTAAATTGAAGCACAGTATGAGCCCAGAGAATTCTTAAACAGTGGTGCTGACACACGTGGTACTTGGGCTGAAGAACCACGTATATGTGAAGCACACGTGTTGCAGGCACCAATGTAGTGTTTGACTGTTAGTTTCATGGAACCACAGTTGCTCCAATGCGTACAAAAAGCAAACAGCTAAAATGATAGAGATATGGAGAATTCAATCCATTTTTATCTTTAATTCTATCTGGGACCATTGTAGGCAAGTAAAGCTTTGCCATTTGTTACTCAACCTATCATTAGGTGACAAAAAAAAAGGTGCTTTGAGCTTTCTTACAATAATGCCTCTCATCATGATGTCCTATAAATAAATAAATAAAAAGTCTCATGATGTTGTATATTATTTAATCTAATATACTTAGTTTCGACCATTCTCAATTGGCATAGTTGATGTTAAATTTCTATCAATTTGTAAGCAATCATGTTTAAGATGATCTTTCCGCAAAGCTGTAAATCATCATGATAGCATATTTTGAACAATCAAACAATAATTAAGAGAATGGTAGTCTGTTTGGATTGAGGGAAAGGAAGGGAATGTAGAATAAAATTGACTAAAAATAAGCTAATTTTGAGTCAATTCTTATCTACTCTATTCTACTCTACTCCCTCTCAGTACAAACAGACCATAAAAGTCAATTTGCATACAATTAATTAATGAAACAATTCTTTTTTTTCTTTTTTGATAGTTAAAATGAGTCTGAGAGATTCAAACTATGAATATCTTCATTGAGAATATTAGAAAATGTCAGTTGAGTTATAATTATTGGTAGTTAATTAATTCTAAAGTTGACGTGAACATAAAGTCATAAACACCTAAAAAAGAATAATTGGAAAGATACTAGTATGGTATTGATCACAAGATCTTCAATGCTTAATGGCCCTTTTGGATTGAGGGAGGAGGAGAGTAGAGTGAAATTTGCTAAAAATAGACTAATTTTGGGCTAACTTTACTTTACTTCCCTCTACTCTTACTCTCTCCCTTCAATCCAAATAGACAGTAAGTTAATGAGTATTGTCTCTTTTTTAGAAAGAAAATAGGGTTTTTCTTTTTCTTTTCTTTTCTTTTTTTTTTTTTTATATCATAAACACTTACCTTAATGACAGTTGTAATTTCATTTATAAATTATGGGATAACTGGTTGTAATTGTAGACGAGATTCTAATGAGCATGTTTATTACTTCCATGTTTAAATTGACCATTCTTAACTTAGCTGAGCTCATGAGGTCTTGTGAGGTGTTAGGTTCCCAAGTTGGGCTTGGTTTGGTGAAGTTTGAGTTTGACCGAGTTGAGGAGATGCCATGGGAAAAAACTTAGATGCTCCGTGATCAATACTCTCTCCTCTCACATGAGGGGTGGGCCCCACGCATAGGTCCCACCATGAGCCCACCCCTCGTATGAGAGGAGGAAGTATTATTCCCGGAGCATGTAAGAATTACCGATGCCATGAAGTCATGAACACTAAGTTGGCTATATCCATATTAGTAATGAGGATTCAGATCAGGTGCAATACTAAGCGTATTGCACCTGATGCAATTGTAATCAATGGTTGAAATTGAAAGTTGAAAAAATAACTTTCAATCTCAACCATTAAATAAAATATATTAAAGGGAAGTTAAAAAGTAAAAAATGTATAAAAAAAAAATTGTGAAAAAAAATGGATAAATTGCATCAAGATAGGATATTGCACATGATCTCATTCACAGTAATAATACGTATTTGTCAATTACTTGTTACCTACCAGAGGCGGAGCCTAGGGCTCCTTTCCCAAAAAAATCTTTTGTATATTACTTAAGTATATAATTCCTTTTGACATAGAAAAAAACAAGAAACACCGCACTTTAGAAACCAAGACTATAACACGGCCCAAAATTCCCAGTATTTGTCAATTATTTGTTACCACTTACCAGAGGCGGAGCCAAGGACTCCTTTCCCAAAAAAATCTTTTGTATGTTACTTAAGTATATAATTCCTTTTGACATAGAAAAAAACAAGAAACACCGCACTTTAGAAACCAAGACTATAACACGGCCCAAAATTCCCAGTATTTGTCAATTATTTGTTACCACTTACCAGAGGCGGAGCCAAGGACTCCTTTCCCAAAAAAATCTTTTGTATGTTACTTAAGTATATAATCCCTTTTGACATAGGAAAAAACAAGAAACACCGCACTTTAGAAACCAAGACTACAACACGGCCCAAAATTCCCAGTATTTGTCAATTATTTGTTACCACTTACCAGAGGCGGAGCCAAGGACTCCTTTCCCAAAAAAATCTTTTGTATGTTACTTAAGTATATAATCCCTTTTGACATAGAAAAAAACAAGAAACACCGCACTTTAGAAACCAAGACTATAACACGGCCCAAAATTCCCAGTATTTGTCAATTATTTGTTACCACTTACCAGAGGCGGAGCCAAGGACTCCTTTCCCAAAAAAATCTTTTGTATGTTACTTAAGTATATAATCCCTTTTGACATAGAAAAAAACAAGAAACACCGCACTTTAGAAACCAAGACTATAACACGGCCCAAAATTCCCAGTATTTGTCAATTATTTGTTACCACTTACCAGAGGTGGAGCCAAGGACTCCTGTACCAAAAAAATCTTTTGTATATTACTTAAGTATATAATCCCTTTTGACATAGAAAAAAACAAGAAACACCGCACTTTAGAAACCAAGACTATAACACGGCCCAAAATTCCCAGTATTTGTCAATTATTTGTTACCACTTACCAGAGGCGGAGCCAAGGACTCCTTTCCCAAAAAAATCTTTTGTATGTTACTTAAGTATATAATCCCTTTTGACATAGAAAAAAACAAGAAACACCGCACTTTAGAAACCAAGACCATAACATAGCCCATAAAAAAAAAAAAAAGACTATAACACAGCCCAAAATTCCCAGTAATGATATGTATTTGTCAATTATTTGTTACCACTTACCAGAGGCGGAGCCAAGGGCTCCTTTCCCAAAAAAATCTTTTGTGTTACTTAAGTATATAGTCCCTTTTGACATAGAAAAAAACAAGAAACACCCCACCTTGGAAACCAAGACTATAACGCAGCCCAAAATAATAATAATAACTCCGTAGAAGTATAGAACCCATATCAACTTCACATTTTCGATATAGTCACGACACTGTTCTTTTTTTTTTCTTTCTTTTTTTTTTTTTTTTTTTTTTTTTTTTTTTTTTTTTTTTTTTTTTTTTTTTTTTTTTTTTGTTCATAGCATATTAATGGTCCCATATTTTATCCGAAATAATAATGTAAAAAGGTACTTGATGAGTAGACATTAAAGAATCAGTTGAGAATATAGGTGCAAGTAAAATCTCAAATTGAATAATGATGTGACAAGTAATTAATATAATATAGTTGAGCTCGTACTTACTGAGCTTAGGCCTTTTGGATTAAGTATGTGTTTATATGTTATATTAACTTTTTAACAAGTCTCCCTAACATATTATCTCCGCAACAAATGATATGTGAAGGTTCTTACTCCAATAGGAACAGAGCAAAGCCAAACTTGTAGGGCTTTGTTGGTAACAAATTCGAGTATGGTTATATCGTTTTGTAAAACTTTTATTCTATATAGTAAATCTATTTTCTTGGGGTTGGAAAAAGTCCTTGCCGTTGCAGTGGTCTTTCCCTTTGGAATAGTTTTTCCATTGGTTTTCAATATTTCTTGTTTTTTTTTTTTTTTTCAATGTTATTACTTTACGCAATAACGAGTCTCCATAACCATAATTGAACTAATTAATACACTAGTGGCTTAATAATTGTTTGATTGGCCCAATCAGGGTATAAAATATCTAACAATTATTTGATCACCGACAAGCTCTACTTATTTAATACTTAAGTATAAGTTTAGATTGACAAGACCATTGGAGTTCAATTAATCTGAACTAAAGTACTCATAACCAGATGTCCAAAAACAGAATATTCGAGGGACAGTAGGTGGTGTTCTTTTTAAGGCTTTCAATCTGAGCGAGAAAGTGACCGCTACATCGGCAATCCTATATTGTAGGACTGATATTGGGTCGGATCGGGTCGGGTTTAGTGTGACCCGAAACCCGACCCAATAGAAATTGGATTTGACTGCATGAAACCCGACCCGACCCGAAAAATCGGGTCTGTAATTGGGTCGGTTTTCCGGGTCTCGGGTTGGGCCTCGGGTTGGACATTTTAAGTCTTGCTGAGCACACCCTCACAAACCACACCCACTCTCACAAACTTCCAACTCACTTCCCAGTTGGACATTTGGAGCGTGGCAACGAAAGACCAAACCCAAGAGAGAATCAGATCGTTGCTCGCGATCGGAGGGAGCGAGAGGTTGATACCGTCGGCGCCGGCGCCGCCATTTTCAATGTCGAAAATACTGAGAAGCCACCGCATGTCGCCGACGGAAGACCCTCTGAGCCCACCGAGCCACTCATCCTCTAAGGTTTGTCGGCTCTCTCTCCCTTCTCTCTTACCCACCTCGCACAGAAAAAGAAAGTAAGGAGGAGGGCTTCTTGGTGGGGAGCTATGATGCCGGTGGTGGTCAAGGAAGCTTTTCGGCACGATCTAGAGAGCGGCGATCAAAGGAAGGTGCTTCGGTGGAGATCTGAATGGGTTTTATTTCGTGGGTTTTGGTTTGTTTGAAATGAAGACGTGGGTCGACGTTGATGGTAGATCGCAGTTCCGTTTCGTCTCTACAGTACGTGGATGATGGCTATGGTGAGTTGTCTGAGGTCGACACTGATGGTGGGCTGTGATGTTTTGTGAGATTGAGACTTGGGAGGTAGCTAAGGGAGGCGGAGAGCTGAGGGAGGCGAAGAGAGAACTTTGTTGGAGTTGGGTTTTTTCAAAAAAAAAAAATCGGGTTGAGACTGGAATATATATATATGACCCGACGCCGACCCGATACCGACCCGAACCCGAAAATAACCCGAAAATAAGACCCGCCGCCGACCCGAATATTTTCAGACCCGCCCAAAACCTATTGGTTTGGGTCGGGTCGGTCGGGTTTTCGGGTGGGCTGGGTCCATTGCTCAGTCCTACTATATTGTGCACATATTGACCGAAGATACTCTCATCACCTGATCTTCTGATTATGGTACCCATCTAACGGCTAATATTGAAGCATTTTCCCTATAAATGAGAGTGTGGCACAAAGCTTGGAAAACTATCACAATTCTGAAACCCAATTTAGTATTCGATTCTAAATTCTAATAGCCTAAACTTGGCTCTATGGGTTCTGCAGAAACCCAAAAACCTCATGCAGTTTGTGTTCCATACCCATCACAAGGCCATGTAACACCCATGATGAGACTGGCCAAGCTCCTTCACTCAAGGGGCTTTCATATAACCTTTGTTAACACTGAGTTCAACCACAGACGCTTAATCAGGTTCAAAGGACTTGAATACATAAAGGGGCTACCTGATTTCCAGTTTGAAACAATACCAGATGGGTTGCCACCGGCACCATCTGATAGTGATGAAATCCAATATATACCAGCTCTATGTGATTCCACAAGAAAGAATTGTTTGGCCCCTTTTAAAGAGCTAGTGCTTAAGCTTAACTCATCCTCTGAAGTGCCTTTGGTTACTTGCATAGTTTCTGATGGAGTTATGAGTTTTGCAATTAAAGTGGGGGAAGAATTAGGCATCCCAGAGGTTCAATTTTGGACTACCTCAGCTTGTGGCTACATGGGATTCCTCTACTTCTCTGAACTCATCAAAAGAGGAATTATTCCATTCAAAGGTACTTGGGCTACTTTTGGTTTTCAAGTGCGTATGTTATATGAGTATCAACTTCTTCGCTATGCTTCTTTCGTAACTTTTTTTTTTCTTTTATAACCTTTTAAAACTATAAAGTTGCGAGTAGAACTCATTGTTTTCACAGAGACTAAACACTTTTATATTAACTCATTATTGACATTACTTTTACTTTTCACCGCACACAATTTATTACTTTAACAAACTGGACTTCTAGTTAAATTAATCGAAATTCACAACTAAAATCAAGATTTGATTGACAAAATATAAAATTTTTTTAATACTGAAAAAAATCTAAATCGATACTCTCGTATTAATAAAAGTAGTAATTCTGTATAGAAGTTTCTTTCTGTGAGGATGAACCAATAAACCCCAAGTGGAATATGAAAATATCTGTAGGTAGTATGTGAATCCTACATCTCTATACTTTGAGAAGCATATTATGTGTAATATATACCATAACAATTGATGTGCAATACCCACTGATGCGAACCCTTTTGCAAGGGGACCAGACAATAGGGGACTGATTTTCTTCTTGTATAAATACTTCAACAATGCTGCATGCACAAAATATTTCACAATGGTTAGAATAACATATTCGGATTAGTGCAATATCTTTTTTTTTTTTAATATAATTAGTGTAATATCACTTACATGTAAAACAATTATTGACATTATTTATATTATACGTCAATTAGAATTGATCACTTGTCACCTTAACAGATGTAAAATTTGTGGTGGCGCTGCACTTACTGCAAATACTTCTCATCCTTATATGGCATCAAGTTCATGTCACAGGCAACAAAAAATGCGTGTCAAAATGCTTTTACTAAAGTTATTAATAATACTACTATGTTTTAATGAAAGACCAAAGGAAGCTGTCCTTATTAGGGGAAAAAAACAGTTAAAAAAAAAACAAATGAAAACCCATCTATTGTGAATTAGTTATTCATTAATATATCAATTTGTAAATTTTATATAGTAAAATTTATAACACTTTTAGTATTTTTCAAAATAATAAAACCTAAATATTGTTTATTATTGGTGTACTGGTTAAAGTTACTTTTATTCGTCAATGTCAAAAAATCAGAAGCATTAGCTAAATTTTAGATAAAATCTATTGTCATTATAATGAAACCAAAGATCATAGTATGTTTGTTAAGAAGAAAACTTTTATGGTTTTAAGGGATAGGAGAGGCATATTTTGTTGTGTAAATCATAAATCTGGATAATCTCTGAAGGAATAATCCATTTGCACCTAGTCTTGGTCCATGTCATTAAACACGAGAATGAGTCTTATATTTTTCTAATTTTGTAATGTGATCATTACTTTATATTTTACTCCTAGAGTGATGAATATTGATCTTATGTCCCAAGAAAAATATTCACAAGTTAAAATTATATTGACAAGACACATGAAGAATGTTTAATATTGTAAAAAATTATATATGGGACATGCAATTTTGTAATACCAACATGATTTTAATTTGTAAAAATTGAAATACTTAAACACATTATTTTCTAAAAACATAATTTTATCTTTCATGTGTTACAGATGAAACTTTCAAATATGATGGCACTCTTGAGACATCAATCAATTGGATCCCAGGATTGAAAAATATTAGGCTTATGGACCTCCCTAGCTTCATTAGAACCACTGACATTACTGAAACAATGTTCGACTTTATGGGATCAGAAGCACGAAATTGCTTGAATTCTCCGGCGATCATCTTCAACACATTTGAAGAGTTTGAACATGATGTCCTAGAAGCAATTGCAGCCATATTCCCTCGAATTTACAATATAGGTCCACTTTCCTTGCTAGAACGGCATGTGCCTGAGAGCCAATTCATGTCTATAAGTGCAAACTTATGGAAAGAAGATCCAAAATGCATCCAATGGCTAGATAGATGGGAACCCAACTCAGTTGTATATGTAAATTATGGCAGCGTGACTAAAATGACAGAACAACATTTTAATGAATTTGCATGGGGACTTGCAAATAGCAAGCACCCATTTTTGTGGATAATTAGGCCTGATGTGGTAATGGGGGATTCAAAAATTTTGGCCGAAAATTTTTTTGAGGAGACAAAGGATAGGGCATACCTAACAAGTTGGTGCCCCCAAGACCAAGTGCTAGCACACCCATCTATAGGGGCATTCCTAACACACTGTGGTTGGAATTCTACATTAGAAAGTGTATGTGCTGGTGTACCTATTATTTGCTGGCCATTCTTTGCTGACCAACAACCAAATTGCCGGTATGCTTGCACCACTTGGGGGATTGGCATGGAGATCAACCATGATGTAAAACGTGAAGAGATTGAAGCACTTGTTAAGGAAATGCTAGAAGGGGATAAGGGGAAGGAAACAAAGCAAAAGGCTCTAGAATGGAAGAAAAAAGCAGTGGAAGCAACTGATATAGGAGGATCATCTTACACGGATTTTGAGAGGTTAATTAAGGAGGCTCTCTATGTAGGAAAGTAAATAGTAAATACTAAAACTTTTTTTTTTTTTTGGGTGAACTTGAATGGTAAAATTATTACACTAGCTGTTGTGGTCATGTTGCTTCTATTCCATTCCAATTTTTTTTTTTTTTTTTTAATATAGATTTTAAATCTGTTCTGTAAATTCTTAAATGACTTGTTCTTGTAAATAATTATTGAAATGTTTGCTAGTAATATTCAAGTACTTTGTGTGGAATGAAAACAGAAAAAGGATATTGCACATGGCATTGAACTGTATCAGTATGAGTGGAAAAATTATTTATCATGGTGGCTCTAAGGGCGCAATTAATAATTTGAAAATATTCTTGATGAGAACAAAATTGTAATATATATGCACGGTATGGGTGCAATGCATGAATTTGTCTATTTGGTCCTGGCAATAACCCCGGAGTAAGGAGTTTAATACTTTTGGGAGGCTGAGAAACAAAGAAAAGTCTACCACACAACGAGAGAAGCCTCGAATTAACCACACATAAGCTAAATAAGTTGTAAAATTGGAAGGCACACCAACATGAATGGGGTGGTGGCGCAGTTGGCTAGCGCGTAGGTCTCATAGCTTCTGAGTGATCCTGAGGTCGAGAGTTCGAGCCTCTCTCACCCCATCATTTTTTTCTTTTGCTTTTTGCTGCTCAATTCTCCCAAAAAAAGGCCTTCTCACAAGGCCCAACATTGGTGAATTTGGACAATTATATGAAATACCAATGTTGCTGAGTAACATTTTTTGGAAATGGATCCAATCCAATTAACCTCCCCCCACCTTCCAAAATAAACCGTCAGCTGGATTAATGTTTTACCATAAAATACACTGTTCCAGAGTAAATCCATCCCTATATAAAAATAAGTACCCAAAATATTGAAATAATAGAATATAGTGAACGAGTTCTTTAAAGTAGAATGTTCACCTTGATATAAGAAATCGGTATTTCCAACATTTAGGAACTGCTTCAGTTGCTGGTGATTTTTTTATAATAATAATAATAATAATAATAATAATAATAATAAAATTTCTATCTTTTTAGTTAATTCTGCTAAATTATTATTTTTGGTATATATCATGAATCTTTCAATTGATTTTAGTCTTTCATTAATTTTTTCCTTTAAACTATCATTTTTCTTAGGATTATTATTTGTCCATCTTTTGTTCTTTGTTGACTAGTTCTACTAGAGTACTTCTTTGTCTTTCTCTTTCTATATCTCCTTTTATATCTAATTTCTTACGTATAGTTTCTATCTTTACATCATTTTGTCTTTCAATTTTTTCTAACATCTCTTTTACTATGCATTTTCTTATCATTCCTTTTTCTTTGTCTTCATCAATTATGTCTAGGTTCTTCTTTTGTATTATTTCTGTAACATTAGGATTCTTTCCTTTGTTTTCTATATGTGTTGTTATTTTCATTATTAGGTCATCTTTTTTATTATTACTCTTTTATCTTTCTATGTCATCTTCTTTTTGCATTATTTCTATAAGACTATTTTCTTTCTCTACTTTTATCATTCTGGACTTCTTTTGCACTATATGACTATCTTCTTTACTATTTTTTATATCTATCATGTTTATAGATATGTCAATACTTATTAAGTTGTTCTTTTATCTATTATGTCAATTATCTATCATGATTTTTGCTAAAAGTAATCTATAATGAGGTTCAAATTCTCTTTCTTTTTCTAAATCTGAATTTAAAGTTTTCATTCTTTCTAGTAAGTCCAAAAAACCTATCATCTTTCCTTTCTACTTTAGTGTTTGTTATGGATCTTTCCACGGTTTCTAAAGATTCTAATTTTTTTATTAATCTTGTCTAACAAACTATTATTATGTCTATTAGCCTGTCGGTTGACTTTATCTCCTGTTAATGTACTCCTATTATTTGTGCTATTAATAATTAGTTCCTTTCCCACCACAAAGAAATCATCCATGATATGGCGCCATTTGGGGAAAAAAAATGCATCTGAAAGGAATATGATCATAAGGAATGCCTGTACACCATAAAAATAAATAAAAGACGCAGCTACACTAATAATTAATTCGCCCTGGGATGCCCAAATATTACATCAGTTACCACCAATCAATCCATAATCCCCATTCCTGGTTGGGAAAACTAATTAAAAACATTTTGAAAATTACAAAATTGTGATACAATTATGAAGATGCTTTTTGATTCATCAAATGTCCTCAAAAAAATGAAATAAAAGCACAAAAGACTACAAAATGTAGCTGAAATTTATGTTCAATCCCAAAGAATAAGTTCTATGTTTAAATACAGATGATGAAAGAGTAATGGATCCTCAATTTTCACCTCCTTTTCTACCTCCGGTCATTTAAGATAACTTATGTGGGGGGAAAATTATCACAAAATATAATTTACCTACAACTACAAACACGTGCTCTCGCCCTTTCCAGAGTCCTGAGAAGTGCTGAATTCCCCTTAATATGCATCAAGGTTCAACAAAGTTGGACCCACAAAGGAGAATATAACTGATGAATTCAGCAATAAACAGATAAATGCAAAATGATGCCGCAGACAACTATCTCCTACTGCTTGCAGTCTTGCCCTTGCTTAGATCAGCGAGTTCTTCAATGAGCTTTCTCTCATCAGAGCTCAATCTCTTTGGGATTTCAACCTGCACGCGAACCAACTGATCGCCCCTCATGTTGCTCTTATTCAATAGAGGAACACCTTTCTTGGCCATTACAAGAGTCGTGTTTGGTTGGGTACCAGCAGGAATCTTCAAATCAACCACGCCATCCACTGTCGGAACCTTGATTGTAGTTCCCAAGATAGCGTCAATGTAGGAAACCTTGCAGGTATACAAAATGTTGGTGTCATCACGTTTAAGGACAGGGTCTGGCATAACTTCAATAATGACGAAGAGGTCACCAGGAGTCCCACCTCGTCTTCCAGCATTTCCTTCATTTCGGACCCTTAAACGGCTACCAGAGTCCACACCAGCAGGAACTTTCAGACTTATCCGTTTTGTCCTTCTTACCCGACCATCCCCAGAACACGTGTTGCAAGGGGTGGATATTTCCCCAGTCCCACCACAAGAAGAGCAGGTCATTACCTGCTGGAAGACACCTAATGGGGTCCTCGCTGATGAGACAACCTGTCCTTGCCCACCACAAGTGCTACATTTGGATGGATTGGTCCCTGGTTTAGCACCTGAACCATTGCAAGTCCCACAGCTCTCTAGTCGGCTTATCTCAATCTCTTTCTCAACCCCAAAAACTGCTTCCTTAAAGTTTAAGACAAGATTGTAATACTCATCCTGACCATCAACCGCTCTATTCCTAGAAGGTCTTCCCCCCTGATTTATGCCTTCAAATAACGACTCAAACAGATCAAAGGGATTGCTGAAATCCTGTAACAGCAAAGTTCATCCAATCATAAGAAGGTAGATGATGTGATTCAAAATTTAGATATTTCCCGTATTCGTGAAAGATTTGCTTACATTAAAGCCCGGACCAGCTTTAAGTCCAGCCTCTCCATATCTGTCATATAAGGATCGTTTCTCATCATCAGACAGAACCTGCAAAAAAAGAAAAACCATTTAGTAACTACTTCAGATCATGGCTCTGAAACTGTCACAGCTCAATCATGAATCATAAGATTTCACTTTCACCTCATAAGCATTGCTAATATCCTTGAATTTTTGCTCTGCCCCAGGTTCTCTGCAGCATGATTTGGGTTAGTTCCAAACAAAATAAATAAAAATATGCAAGATTAACCAAATAGATCGGGATAAAACAAAGTTGATGCAACTGGAAACACGAACCTAAAATCATAATCTAATATAAACACCTTCGTAGAGAATTTTTTTAATATGAATGTTCCTACAACTTATTGTACTATCTTACATATTTTCTGTGAAGACAAGCTTAAAAAAATTCACACCCATTCCTTGTTTAAAAGGCCAATGTTCTCCCTCTTCCAATCAATCCACTAGCTTTAGTTCTTGATTTGTATGCATTTGTTTCATTTTCTGAGTATTCATAATAATGAACACAATGTTCTTTTATATCAATAAAATTCCTATTACCTATTAAAAAAGAAATCTATTGTTATTATTTTGTTTTTATTTTCTATTTTTTGAATAAGGTTTTGTCCCAAGAGGGGGAAGAAAATATTAGAATTATTAACCTCCGCTTCACAAGGCATAGTTCCCAATATTCTGTTATCCCTTGGGGTTTATTATTTTGTTTTGATCAAGCCCTCATTCATAACTTCCAGGATAGCAGAATCCTGTCTTGACATAATTAATTGGATAAAATATGTCAAATCAGATTGCAACATGATAAAAATCTTTGTTTTTTCTTATTTTAATGGGTTCATGATCATTTACCAGAATTCAACCTGCTCTTCCATAAGTTAATATCAAATCTGTGGTTAAGGTTAATAGTCAATACATATCTCAGAAAAGCCTTCAACTAATTGGGTTGGCAAAGACCAGGGATAGTACTTTCCATCAAAGATAATTACTTATTATTTTTCTTTTTCTTTTTCTTTTTTGGAAATCAGAGATAGAAGTTTATTTGATAAAGTGGGGAAATCAGGGCTTGGCCCTTATTTTCGTTTGAGCTGTGAGTTTTAGAGGTTTGGCCAACCTCAAAATGGACGGGCCTTTATCACATTTGTACAAATCCCAAAAGCAGCAATGGCCCCTAAGTCAACTGCCAAATTGGATATTTCCAATAGAGATGTTCAGGGTTGAAATCTCCCTCCCCTACTTAAAATGTATTAAAAAAAATCCCAAAAGCCAACTCCCCTCAAATCTTTGGAAGACAAAACCAACTAATTAAACCACTGAATCTTGCCTAATTATCAATTCTACCTCAGTCAAGTGTGTAACTTTGACATGGGCCTCATCATATATAAAACTCAAAAGACTGACTCAAATATCAAAATGCCATAGTTTTTTTTAATATATTTATACATGCAATAGTTATATAAATTCAAGAAAAATAAAATAAAGAGAGACCCCCTTGGAAACCTTGCTTGCGAAATAACATCTACAATCTAAATAACAAACATGTGCAACAGATTCTCAAATGAAAAATGATCTAGTACAAATAGTTCATATCTTACTAAACCAAAAAGCAATTCAGTTTTAACAGAAACCCATCCTGAGCATACATTGCCACAGGACAAAGAAAAAGAACAGGGGAAAGGACTCACTTGTTCACATCTGGGTGATAACTCCTAGCAAGCTTCCGATAAGCTGAAAAGTGAAAGCATAGGAGGAATATTAAAACATTAGTCAATGGAACAGGTAATGTCAAAAGTCAGAACTCATAACAATATATATTTCAATTCGGTCATCATAAATCAAACAATGCTTCATGTATCCTTGAGTTCCATTAGAAAATTTCTCTATAATTGCAACACAATCTTTCATACACTCTTGCGGTTGTCCTATATATATATATATATATATATATGCAGAAAAGAGACAACCAATGTACATGGGAAGTAAACAAAAGATACACCAAATAAATCAGGGGAAAAAGTCAAATAAATTAGAGGAAAAAAAATATGCGAGGGCAACCATCAAATCATATAAGGTCTTCAGTAGCAAAAGCTTCAAAGTCCACAACCAAAATTAACAACCTCTGAAGCTTTGAGAATTTCTTTCTCTCCGAACACAATAAGGCATAAATGTTACTTTTTGGAAGCTTCTTTTTTCTTTTTCTTGTGATAAGTAACTTTTTTGAAACACCTTTTTATCTTCAAAAAGAATACTCTGGATCAGAAACCCATATTTAATATCCAAATAAGTTGAAACTAATATATCAGTTCGAAGTGCCTCTATTCTGGAGGTTTTACATTCTGGAGTTGAAACCAATCCAACTAAGGCTCAATTAATAAACCCATTCAAAACTGTTTCCCATTCATCAAACTAATACAAAAATCTCAAATGCAATTTTATGTGCATTAACGACACAATCACTCTCAGATTCTACAACATTCTGGACACCAGATCTAGTGGAAGGTAAAGGTATTGCTTTTCACTTTATTAAATATTTACAGGGGAGAAAAAGTAAAAATCATAAAACAAATAAAATACTTTACAACTTAAGACCGAATGGGCTCAAATGTTGAGGTGCACAGCCAATTGCTTTCATCATTAAGTCAGGCATAAAGTTGAGGTGTCAAAAGGAGCTTACTGTGTCACATAAACATTTATATCCGACCTAATACTACTTTGGCAGTTTCAGTCTCCAACCATCTCATACAATATCCTAATGCTCATTTTTTCAATCTCAGAGCACTGGATAAAGATCCCCAGACATTATCAACAAGTTTAGTTACTAGAAAATGATAGTATGTGATCCACCATAGGGGAAACAATTGGTAATATGTATAAATTATATATACATATAAGGAAACAGGGGGGGGGGGGGGGGGGGGGGGGGAATATTTTGATCAGAAAAATACTCATAACATTACCAGAGTCTCATTCTATAAGTCTCTCCTGCAAAGTCTTTAAGGCCTAAATATTCTCCTTTTTAAAATAAAAAAAAAATGGGGAAGGGAAGCCAAACTCCATAAACAACTCCAAAGCAACATCAGTCAAATCAATAAGGATAGGGATGAGATAGTAATGAGTTGCATGGCATAATATTGAAGTATTTGCTTTGCTAATAAACATGGAGATGTCTACTCTAATTGGCCTGGTCTCTCTGCATACAGTTAATCTTAAAGCCATTAAGTTGTATAACCATTGCAAAGATGAATTGGCAACTATTCAAGCAAGAACATAAAAGCAAAGAAGTTCATAGAACAATCTGCCAAAAGGGTAAAAATTGTATATACCGCTTTTAATTTCAGATTTACTAGCATTTCTTGACACCCCAAGAAGAGCATAGAAATCCTGTACATAAAAAGATATTAGTACCTTAATCTGATAAGTAAAATAGAGCATTCCTTCTAATAAAATTTAAATAAATAAATAAGGAAATATAGATACCCTATTTTTAAAATAAAAATAATAGTTTGAAAACTATTTAGCCTCAACTATCATTTCAAAGAAAAAACAAAACAATTTTACACTCACAGAATCTGCTCTAACTGTGAAACGTGCACCCCTACGACGTTGTGAAGTTTGAAATGACCCTGGATACGATACCACAGGGAAGGAACCGCGAGAAAATAAGCTTGAACTTGGTGCCGACAAAAAGCTTATACCGCTTGTAGTACTGCAAAGAAGTTGATATAAGCACATCAAACATTTCCACAGTTTACTAGATCTGAAAATGTTGGTAACATTTTTCTGACAAGTAAATAAAATATAATTTGAAGAGAACACTACATGTACATGGAGAACAAATACTAAGTAAATTGTAAAGTATATATATAAACAGCCAGATAAAAATATCAGAGAGCATTGCCAATACTCAATTTCCATCACAATAAGCCACCAATATCTGACACTAAACCCAAACAATAAATCTCCACAAAAATTAAAATCACATCAAATTCAAACAAGGGTCTCAGAGAGAGAGAGAAAGGAGATCAAAACCAGTTTATAGTTATAAAACACAGACCTGGATAATCACACATAGAAAACAAGCTAATCCTCATTCTTACATCCAAGCAATTATCACTCAACGACTGGAAATTGTGATGGAATCTTATTTTATAAGGAGTTGATAATCAAACCGGAAAATCTTATCAAACCAAAGTTTTATCAAAATCTTATCAAATTCAAGGAGTTGTCAATCTGGAATCCTATTTTAGAGAAGATGCAACGAAGACTAGCATTTTGGAAGAGGCTTCATTTATCTAAGTGGGGTAAGGTAACACTTATCAAAAGTACCCTCTCCTCCTTACCTACTTATTTCCTTTCCATTCTTCTTTTACCTAGGAAGGTTGCTAATCGTATGGAGAAATTATAGAGAGATTTTGTGGAGTGGAACTAGTGGAGATTCTAAACTACTAAAATGGGCTAAGGTTTATCATCCACTGCAGGTAGGGGGGCTAGGTAAGATGTTTGAGAAGTTTTAACTCTGCCTTGTTGGGCAAGTGGTTGTGGAGGTACGGTTTAGAGACAGATGCTTTATGAAGGAGGGTTATAGAGGCGAAATACGGGAATGTTTGGGGTGGTTGGTGCACTAAAAAGGTCACAAGTGCCTATGGTGTTAGCCTCTAGAGGTTTATTAGAAGTGGCAGGTTGAACTTCTCTAAACTCCTACAGTATGATGTGGGTGATGGTGCTAGAGTGAATTTTTGGAAGCATGTGTGGTGTGGGGATGTTACCCTCAAAGAGGCTTTTCCAGAACTTCACTATCTTAGTAGGGTAAGGGACTCTTCAGTAGCAGAGGTTATGTGTTGGTCTGGTGGGAGGATTCATTGGAATTTTCAATTTTGTCGTTCATCGCAGGATTGGGAGGAAGACTCTTTTGATCGGTTTATGGACATTGTTTACTCTTCGAAAGTGTGGAGGATTGGCCCTGACAAGGTTTGCTGGAAGCCAGCAAAGAGTAGAGGTTTTGAAGTTAGAGGTTTCTATCTTTCTTTCTACACCCCTACACTTTCCTTCCCATGGAGGTTGGTGTGGCAATTGTAGGTTCCTCCAAGGGTGGCTTTCTTTTCATGGTCAGCTTCTTTAGGTAAGATTCTACATTAGTCTACCTCTCTGCCATTCCATTCATGATTCATGTGACACTTACTTTTATATCCATTTCTTTAACCCAACTCCCAAACACCAAATCAAAAAGATACTTTGACTATGTCTTTGTCTCATTCCCACTCTCTCCTCACTCTCCTGTTACCAATGCTGTATCATAACCAAACACCAAATCCAACTCAATTTAACGCGTATATTGATTTTTGTGGATTAGCGAGTTGAGTTGGGTTATAATTTTTTTGGAGTCTCGAGTTGTTATGTGTTTTGATTGATAATTTTTTCAATCCATGTAACCAAACCCGACCCAGCATATATATAAATTTATTTTATTACCTATATTTTAATATTTTAATTTAATTAATTTAGATCTATTTTGATAGTAAGTTTTAGTTTAATTAATTTTGATTTTTTTTTTTTATAGTTAATTTTAATGAATTTAAAATTTTGGAATAAAATTTAGGCATATTATATGAATTGAAATAATTTTTTTTTTTTTTTGGGGGATAAGATGAATTGTAATAATTTATTATAAAACAAATGCTTAAACAGTTGATGAAAGCCTAATACAAGTGTACGACCAAAAACAAGTTGATTCAATCACTACGTTCCTTTGTGCTAACTTTAATGGTGCATCTAGAACATCGTCGTTATACTTTGAAGACCTCCTTGTGAAGATTCTAAGAAGACTTTAAGACTACAAGATTTTATAAAGGAGAATCTCAATTATGACAATTTCTATGTAAAATTAGGAGTGTGTAGTTAATTTTCATCAGCACATCACAAACTCAAATTCTCTTCAAATTAGCTGCTAGTTATTGCTTCACACTTTAGGGATGTTAGGAGTGACAACTTGTATTCGCACTTAGCTAGTAGCCTAGTACGTTTCTTCTATTTTGTAGTGGAACCTTAACATTGAAATTATTTTTATAATTGGTATGTTACACATGAACCTAGTTGCTCTTGAACCCACGATCCTCCACCTTGCACTTACAAGGGGAGAGGATGCCATTTAAGCTACTTTTCAAGAAATATAATAAGAAAGAGGTTTCTATACAATCCAATTATCTAGGAAGTATAATCTATTGATGATAACTTAGACATATAGACTGATACTCACCAATATCGCGATGTTGGAATCTTGTTTGCGACATAAGACCTCAGCATACACTGAGGGCGAATTCCCCATTGAGCAACCCACGTACTTCCACAAGGTGAAATTGCCATCAATTTTGTTGGCTAAAAAGAACTATTTATGAGTTTACGCCTGATGAACTTCTGCCAAGAGCATAACATATAAGTCAGGATATTAGTTTGTAATACATCAAAAGAAACTATACTGGTTAATGAGAGCTTCTAATTTGAGAAACAAAAATTGATTTAATGGATTAAACTCAAAAATAGGACTAAAGGATATATAATACCCAGCATGATTGTGTAGGCAACACAGCCCCCTTACATAGCCCCATACAAAAGTTTGGACATGCAAGGACTTGTGCAGTATAGTTTGCTTGCTCAATAAGCATATCAATACATGGCACACATTCATGAGACTCACTATGACCAATTTCTTGACTTTTTTTACAATTTTAAAAACTCAACTTTTTGATAGGTAAAAAATAATAATAATAAATAATAATAACAAATAGTTGGGCTTGTCACAACTTGAACCCCTACCCTTGGACTTGCAAGGTGATGAGCCACAAGTGCTTCCTACCACTAAGCCAACCATGTGTAATTTTAAAAACTCAAATTGCAAATGAACATGTGTAATTGTTCCCAGTCAGAGAATATAGAGCTTAAAGAGAGAGCACAAACACAAGAGCAGAAGATTTCATAACTTTATTCAAGCACATAAAATTTTTAAAGGAAAAAAAATGATTTAGCACAAGTCAAAACGTAATGAATGGTTGAACAATAATGTCCTGAAATTTCTTGTTGTACCAATTTTTTTTTTTTTTAAATTAATTAAAAAAATATAAAATTTTTGGGCATCTCAGAAAGCATCTTCAACAAAGGATACTTCTGCTGCCATCTGGTTTAAATTGAAAAAGGGTAAGATTGGTAGGTGAGCTCCCTGGGTTGACATTTTTACTCAAAATGAGCAAGATTTGATGAGTCATTAATCCTACACCTAAACTTTCGGGATGCAATCTCTGGTTTCCAATGAAGTGGAGCATATCTATGATTTCATGATTTGGACAAGATTAGAAAGGCAGCAGATAGACATGACCTTTTATTTTATCATTAGGAAGTGCAGTGCAATATAAGTCTTCTTAATAATCAGAATAACAGCATACGTTTACAGAAATACACTGATATTTCTTTTTCAGCTCATCCAGATTCAAAAGCTAAGAACCATGGGCCACAATTGTAATCTAACTTCTGAAAGCCAAGATATTTGGCAAGTTTACGGTATCACAGGGTTATATATTGTCTACAGAACTTGGAAACTGTCCAATTTGAGTTGAGCTGTAACTCCAAATGGCAAATATAAAAGAGAACTAAATAATTAATCTTCGTTCCTCAACTTCAAAACACTTGTCTTTTCTTTTCTTATTAGCATTAACATCCACCAAATCGCAATCTATTTTACTTAAAAATTAATGTGTGACCTAACACACACACTCACCCAATGTATAATTACATTTCCCGGTAATTCGGTATAATCAAATTTCTCCATTTTCAAGTACCAGCTCCCTCCCATAAACAACAAAGTGCATCCAAACAGGGCCTTAACATATATTTCTCTCAAAGAATTAACTCTATGAGTGTCCTCCACCTACTAAGAACTAAAAACTCCAGCTTAGTTATCATTCTCAAAGAAAATTTCCATTTCAAACCATGCCAAAAGTCCTTATCCACTAGGGTTTCATTTCACATCCACCATTAACAGAACCAAACAACTAATTGAACAAAAACAATGACAACACGAAGCAACATACTGTTCCTCAATTCAAAAGAACAAGCGTATCGATATCAATCCAATTCAAGCAATACAACACAATACAAAACAGAACAAAAACGCAAGCATTTATTCGAAGTTGCGAACTTTTTCATGTGCAGTAGAGCAGTGTAGAAGAAATTAGGGCATTTATTCGAAGCTGCAAATGGAAGACGAACCTGTGTTTGGCTTTGCTCTTTGTTTCGTTGAATCTCAGTAGCTCTTAGGTCACAGTCTCTCTCTCTCTCTCTGAGAAGTGAAGTGAAATGAGAGGGAGAGAGTGTGTTGGGGTTTTGGTTGCGGAGGAGGACTGGAGGAGGATGAGGCTCTAGAGAGCTCTAATTGGAGAGAACAAAATAAGGCTGATAGTGATAATATTGTCATTTCAATGGGCTTGGGTTTTGGGTTTTTAATGTGTTGCTTTCTGCGACCTAGTTGTTTCGTGTTTCTGCGGCTTCTCTACCGTTCGATTGTGATCCTGGGTTGGAGATCTGACTTCTCTCAGACTAGTCTGTCAAACTGTTGATATTTTACTGGACCTGAGGTGGACAGATCTAACTTTATGATATTTTCTCTGCTAGTTATAAATTAGAATAATAGAAATGTAAAAGATTTTTGCAAATTATTTCTATTGTCAACTAGTGATAAGTGATACCAAAGAAGCTTGTCTTCGTTTAGAATAATAAGCATAGTGACAACTTTTTTGACAATTGCTTGAAGTGGTGGGTTTTTATTTTTAATAATTCTATAGTTACAACAAATCTTGGATATATTGAAAATATCAAAGGTGTTAATTGATCTATAAGGCTATTGACGATTGAAATAGTAGCTTATGATTAAAATAAATAAAAATGGTGTTAATGATTGTAGTGGGCCTTTTTTGAGATGTTAGGCTAGGCTGCTTTTTGCTGTATTGAGGCCCAAGTATTTTGGATAGAAGAGTCAGGACCAGTCCAATTACAGCTCACCTTGGTCTAGTTTGTGCACAAACTATGCCTCTTTTTGCTGAAACTTTAATCACATGCCCATGGCAAGCGTAGTTATTACAATAGAGTTATTATGGCAGGCAGATACAATGGGGCAATACTAAAGGCAACACATTTGCTGTTAGACAAAACGAAACTATTGTAAAAAAGTTACAGTAGATAAATGTAATAAAACAATAATCAAAGGGATGTGCTTAGTACCAGGCAAGACAAATAAGAGATTCTTAATGAAAAGGACAACACAACAACAAGATTTGTATCATAAGTAAAATTGCAAATACAAGAAAAGAAATACTAATGAGATTAAAGAAAAAAGAAAAAAAAAAAAAAAAAGATTAGTCTGCTGTGTTCAGTTGTGCTACAGGACTAAGACCAAGGAGGGAATCACTACCTCAACGTGGACAACCTCGCAAGAGAATCCTACTATAGAAATTATCCATTTTGAGGGAACGGGCATAAATGGTTTATGCCCAAACAAATTCTTTATCCTTAACAAAAGGTAGGTTTTTAAAGGGAGATAAGGAATTAGCCTATTGGGTCATACCTGTCATTTTACTCTCTCTCTCTCTCTCATCTTCTACTTTTCTAACTCTGATTTTGCTACTCTAATTCTTTCCCCTTCTTTTCTTTCTTTCTTAGTGCATATAAATAAAAAAAATAAAAAATAAAATACTTACGGGAGTGATTCAAGACATGGAGCTTTCACTTGGATTCAGTCATGCTCGAATCTCTATAAAAAAAAAAATTCCATGTAGATATTTTTTGAGTTTTTTGATGAACCCCACGTAGATTTCTTTATCAATTGGCATTGTGTAATTAAATGTGCTATAAAGGAAACCCGATAGGGGAAAAAGGTAATAAATTAATAGGTTTTTTTTTTTTTTTTTGAGAAAGTAAATTAATAGGTAAATGGGGGCAGTTATATACTCTACATGACATGAGCGATGTGGTCGTTATCTAGGTGGCGCATCATTGTTTTTGGGAGTAAATCAGTTCCTAGCTATGACAACGTTATCTAAGCCCCTCCTTCCAGCTAAGAATGCAGCTTGCATTGGCGAAATCAAGGAGGGCAGAAATGGTCTCAATCTCTAAACCAAGATCTACGAAACAATCTTATAAACAGTATTCGTATTGCACAAGCTAATTAGTCTACAGTGGCTCACAGTTATTTCTTATTAACAATTGCTGCTTTTTATTTATCTATTAATATTTTCAAGTTTCAACAATTCCCCCATCTCACTCCCCCTCCCTCCCTTAACACACACACGTGCACAATATTTCAGATCTTTATGAATATAGTATTTTCATGCAAAAAGAAAAAATTTACGCAACAATGTTATATTATATCATATATTATATATAAAATAGCAGAAATTTTTTTTTGCGCAATTAAAAAGGTGCTATCGTGGAGGAAAAAAGTCCACTTAAAAGTTAAAATTGTGACACACATAAGTTAAAAAGCGATAAATTATGTTTTTGGCAATGCTAAAACTACGTTTAAAAGCCTCTAGTTATAAATATAAAAATTAACCGGTTAAAATACGATGTTCATGGAGATAGAAATAGAAAGAGGCGATGAGGCCTGGGACACGGAGAAAGAAACAGAGAAAGAGGCAGAGTTCCTAAGGTGCCAAGAGAAAGAGAGTCCATTGTGCGTTACAATCAAAAGGAAAGGATAGCAGAGTTCGTCGAAACCATTCACCGAACAGCAAAAACAATCCTCTTCACTCCATATTCGGAAGGTACGCATTGAATTTTTCTAGAACTTCTTACTGGTGAAGAGAGACCATCAGTTTCCCCATCACCGTCCGATCCCTTGCCAAATTTAGACCACCAGATCACCAAAACCAACATCGACAATGGTACTTTTTTTCTCAATTTTGTAGGTTTGGGTATAAAACGTTACTTTTAATTGAGTTTTTTTGTTGGGTAGGTTTAGATTTGATTCGTTTTTGTTTTGGGTTTTTGGATTCTCTATCAAAATGTTTGTTTTCTTAGTTTTAGATATTTGCTTTTGTTTTGTTTTTTAGATTACAGAAATCACTAAAAATATTGATTTTAGTTTGGGTACTTCTCTTTCTAATCTTAACGAAATTGTTGGGATTAAATAAGTATAGGATTGAATGTTGCATTGATATTTATTTTAGGTTTTTTTGTTGTATACCCATAACCAGTAAAGTTTTTGTTTTTGTTTTTTTCCTTTTCTTTTTCAAATCTAGGGATTGAATATGATATAGGTTTAGATTTAGGTTTGAATTTTTAGGTTGGATTGCTTTAGATTTAGTTATTTGAGTTAAAAACTTAAAATGCAATCGAAACTCGAAAGGCTTGAGATACAGAGATAGGAGAGATAGAGTTCGTAGGGCACCAAGAGATAAATATTTAAGGGCAGCCATAACCAACTGTTTTTCCTCTACCATCCGTTCCCTTGCCAGACTTAGGCCACCGGAACCACAATCACAAAGAGAAACAGTTTGTAGGGCACAAAATGGAATGAGAGAGACTCAAAGTTCTAAGGGAAAAAAATCAGTTCTAATTCTTATTTTTCAAATTTGTATATTCATTTTTTTTTTTTGGTTAGTGCTATTGTTCTCTTCTTTGTTTCTTCTTATTCTCTTAACTCTATTTGGTTTCTCTTTTCTTTCTTCCTACTTTTTTTTTTTTTTTTTTGTCTGCAACCATTCTATGTCAGTTTCTGTTGAAAGGTAGAACAGCAGTTGCCATTAAAAACTGTTTCGGTATCAAACAAGAAAAATTTGGGGCTTTTAGAATAACAATGTAGAGATTTGAGATTATAAAGTCGAGAAAGAAAAATCAGAGTCTTTGCACACAGTCAGATTGTCGAAATCGTTACCTGTAAAGTTCTGTTTTTTATTTTTAAAATCTTTGAAATACTTTGTTTGATAGGAGCACATTGCATTAGAAGAAAATTTTGAAGAACGAAGTGTATTTTCAACAGAAAATGCTGAAGCGATGGTACAAATTCAATGTCTATGGCCAAGAGAAGAAGTAAGATTGATCTTTATTTGTCCAATTTTGTATACTTGGCACTGATAATTTACCAATGGAAATGATATGAACATTTTTTCCCCTCAAAATTCTTAATGCATATAATAGTGAAAGCCAATTTTGAATTCATAAACAAGCTTGGAGTTGATTGGTGGTGCTTCCATGACAGGGATATAGCCCCTAATGGCAAAACCCTGGAGCTGGAGGTGAGTCATCTTTTTAGGCCATTGTTCTAATAGGAGGTGAAATTCCTATTGCTTACTCAATTTAATCAATGGAACCAGAAGCAGATGTGAAAATTTTGATTTTTTGTTGTTTCTATTTTTTTTTTTTTTTAATAATATTCAGCTGTTTTTTCTATAAAATTTAAGAATCTCCCACAAAACCAGTCATTTGGCATTGTTATCTTTGTAACAGGAAAGTAACGCAAACTTGGATGAAGTAGTGGCCCTTGCCAAGGAGCTTCAGGTAATTTTATATGAATTGTCTTCGGATTTTTATGTTTGGTGGTGGGGGAATTCTTTGTACTTTTGGAGCTTCTGGGTATATATAGCTGTTATACTTGGTTCAAATCCTTTGTGTATTTGACAATGTGTGTGCCATTCTCAATTTTTGCAAAGTTTTGGTAGGAATGAGCTTTGTGGCACGAATGGCACTTACTTCCCCCAAGTTGTAGGGTGAGATCATGGTTTTAAAACCCATTGGGTGTTTGTGTAACTCAACAATAATTTTTCCTTTTTTTCTTATTCAAAGTTTTGATAGGGTCAATGTTCCAATGAAGTCTGCCTTTTGGTTAGTGAAAGTGTTGTTTGTTTTTAAATTTTGTATGGGTTTCGTGCATTCTGACGATGAGATAAATTGTATATAGGTTATGAGGGTGATTCTTTTTCTTTTGTCTTTTTTCTTTTTTAATGTTAAATTAATATTTTCGCTGATTGTTTATAGTTTAGAAAGCTGTGCTGCCTTTGATGGATTGCGATGGGAAATGTTTGAGACCGTGCGAAGTTAGGGGGGAGGGGGGAATAATGAACAAGGATTAAGTAATGAAAATAGGGTCTTGGTGAAATTTTTTGGTTTTTATGGGAGTTATATGTGCAAACTGATTTTTTACTAGAAAATTTGTTGAAGGAAACTTCGCTTAAAGTTTCAGGGAAATGAGGGAAGATTTGCGTTTTCTTTTTATGACATTGAAAGAATCTGTGATAAACATACAACGTACTTTTTGGTATAAAAAACTATCAAGTTGATAAATGGACAACATGGAAAATTATGTGTATACCTCTGCCTAATGAATCTATAGGAAGCCTCAGCAAACCATAAAGCTCATCTTATTGTTATGGCAAACTAGAAAAATTTTGTTTTACTAGATGCCTAATTATGGCATGCTAAAGGAAGAAATTTTTATATTTTATATTGTACGGGGTTCTATCCCCATACTCAGTTCTTAGTAATAAACCTTTAATTCTCCATTCTTTGATTTATGTAGATAATCCTTTTTTTTATATAGATATTTTTTTTTCTGGACTGCTGCAAAGTACGAACATTGGAGAGAGAACTTTTTCAATGAGCTAGAGATTTTCTTTGCTGATGTGGTATGGATATATCGATCATCATCATCATCATCATAAATACATACGTACATAAATATATACATTTAAAATCACAGTAAGCTTGGCTTACATCACTGCTTGGTATTGGGCATGATTTGGAAGAGAAACCCTAGTGTATGATATTTTTATTTTTTTGATAAGTAATAAAGATTCATTGATATCAAAAAGAGAGAAACACCCAAGTACACAGGGAGTATACAAGGGTGAACAAATCAAAAACAAACATTACAAAAATCAAGTAAATCCAAAATAGAAGAAAAATGATGGTTTCTCCGCATAGAGAACCAATCAAGTAAGCTTCTAAAAAAGAGAAGCTTGAGATCAGGCATGGAACGCTCCTTGTCTTCAAAACACCTATTATTTCTCTCCTTCCAAATACACTACATCAAACAATGAGGAACCCTAGTGTATGATAATTGTCAACATTATAGTATTACTTGAAAATTTTGAGTATATGTAAAATGAAGTTCAGTTTTTGAACCCATTTATAAAGAACTAGAGTTTATATATATATATATATATATATATATATTTTAAAGGTTTAAAATCAATTGCCCACTCCCCCTTCTCCCTTTTCCCTCTAAATTTATTAGAATCTGATGGTTATAGGTAACCAAAGCTGAGAACATATGAAGTTTAACTTTTAGTCTTATTTGTACTAGGAATGAGCAATTGGGCATAGATACCTACAATTGATGATTTTTTTTTTTTCCTTTTTTGTTTTCCCAAATATTGATCAATAACTTGCTGAGATGGGAGAGACCCCAGTGTAATTTGTTCATGTAATCATGTGTAGTGAATTGTGGATATAAATTAAACTTTTACTTCCTATGTTTAATTTTAATGAAAATAGTTTTATAGTCTCCATGAGGATCAAGAACGCCTTGACTCTCTTGAGGCTCAAATATCCACACATGTTTCCTTATTCTTGATTTTATCAATTTGAGTACATGTACTCATTGACCGACTGAAAACCTTAATAATTTAAGCATATGAATTGTGGCATTAAACCATGTGCTATTTTTGTCATATCCTGGAAAAGAAACCAAGCATACCCAATCTTCAATGACTTGTGAAGCTTAATCCTGTGTAGAAGCAAATTAAGGTGGAAAACTAAATTTTATGATGCATACATTCATGTAAACATTTTTGTTATTGTCAACCCTTTAATTTCCTGGACCTGCTTGTGCAAGAGATAATTTGCATAAGTTCATGATTTGTTTTTGAAGCAATTTGAAGATTTAATTGCACTAACTAGCTTGGCTCTTGATTAAAATTTATCTTTATATTGCTAAAAGCAACAACATGTGCTAATTAGAAAGTAAGAGTTGCGTGTTTTGTCATTTGATGAATTTCCTTGAATGTGTTTGATTATAGTTGTCAATCGGATTTGCATTAGAGTTGTGAATGAGATTTACACTATTTTGATTCAAAAGAACAAAATACAAGCCCTCTCTCAAAACTCTTTTTAAAAAACAGAGAATGCTGAGAAGAAACCTACACTTGACCATAAATTAGGATTTGATATAGGATTATTTCAATGAATGAATTATGTGTATGTTTGGATTGCACTACAAACAAGGGACGTGTGCATCTGCACTCTTTTGGCTAGGTCTCGTGCACTATTTAGGAGACCCGCAAGTACAGAATTCAGCAAATTTTACTTTAAAACTAGGTTCCACGACACTATTCACACATTTTAAAATTATTTTGCTACAGTGTTTTCAATAATAAGTTTTCAGTTTTCAGCAATAAGCGATATCCAAACAAACCTTATGTAGACTGCTTAAACTATCCTTTAGAATTGTTTTCCCAGTTTCATGCTTCTTTTTTTCTTCTTCCTTGGGTAAACAATAACGAACTTCTTCTTTTCTTCGTTTGCAGCTTCATATTGATGTAAAATCAGGAGTTACCCTCAAAATCAAAGGGATGTAATGTACAACTATTCTTGGTAATGTCGTGGCTGAAAAACACTTAGCATCAAAAAAGGATTAAAGGGAACATCCTAACAAACCTGCAAGATAGCCTGAAGGGGATATCCTATGTAGTTGAGAGGGAATTTGTAGCTTGAAAGTGGATGGATTTATTGCATTTTGTACGTTGATAGAAATTTTCCATTTTGATTTGCTGGAACATTCTAACAAATTTGGAGACTACTACCTCCCTCTTGGTTCATCAAATATGTACTAACCTACTTTACAATGAGCACAAATTATGATATTAAATTTGTATCAATTAAAATGGTGTCCTCACAGACTCTATATAAAAGAAACTGAGGAAACATTAAATTTTTAGAGTTATATTTTTCCAATTTCTTTCATTCTTGTTGGAACAAAGAGACAAAGCTAAGTTAAACATGCAAAAGGTTAAACTTTATTTGAATTTTCATGTTTTCTCAATAATTTTGTTGTGTCTATTGCTATGAAACAAATTGGAGAGCTTGGAAAGGGTACTTTTTACGTCTCTGATTTCTATGTTTTTAGTTATTTTTATTTTTTTTGACTGAGTCAATATAGTGTATTTAATTGTATTGTGACTGTCTAGATTAGTTATATATTTGCTTGAACACATCAAAATTTTCTTTATAATGTCTATTGAATTTTGCATTAGAATTTGTATCATGACTATAATGTAGTGATGTCAAATATGGTTCACCATTTTTTCATATTTTCAAGGTAAATTGTTAAAGTAGTACAATACAATTTTTTTTTTTTAATAAAAGTAAAGCACAATATTGATACAGAAGTTTGATAATCTTATACAAGTTATTTTAGTTTTGCATGTCATATTACATAGGCTATTCCTTTCTTCTCATCATCTTTTGAGTAGTTGAGTGCATGCCCAGTTGCTTAGTGGAGCACTATGGTGATTTTTCCATAAGGATGGACCAAATTATAATTGTTAGATAATAATGAAATGGGTAATGATAAGTGTGAGTAATATCTCTTTATAGTGTTCATCAAAATTTGGTTCATATTATGTTCAAATATATAGATCTAGCGAAACCATTTTTACTTTATTATGTTCAAAATCTTATTACTTTATTACTTCTAACGAAACCATTTTTACAATTATGTACAATCATATATACTCTCATCATTCCATGTATTTCCACAATTATACACAGGTTATTGTTTTCACACCTCTTATCTTTTGAAAAAAATTTATATCCAAAAACAAAAAAGAAGAGGAATTTTTTATTTTATTTTTTTTTTTTTTTATACAAGATAGAATTTCTACTCTAACTTAATCTAAGTTTATATGTGTGTGAAGCTCTATCCTGGAGACTTGAACCCCGACCTTGCCCTCCACACCCCACACCCCACAAGCATTTAATACTTGTAGAGTGACCACCGCACTAAGGGTGCACGGTGGTAAAAAGAGGAGGAAAAATTATAAGTGCAACTAATCATCAAACATAAAAATTTTCATTAACAAGCTTTGACAATAGATTGACTATAGTTTTTGTTTTTGTTTTTGTTTTTGTTTTTGTTTTTGTTTTTGCTTTGTAATGCTCTTTAACATATATACTTGGTCATGTGTGACTTTAAATGAAGCTAAGCATTGTTGGCAATAAAAATTTAATAGTAGAACAAATGAAAACCCAAAGCAAAAACTATTTATCTGCCTTAATTTGGGAGGGAACTTGGTTTTGTTTTCATTTATTGAAGAGAAGTGTCACTTTGCTTCATTTTGCAATGACTGTTGATATCTTCTTCTTCTTCGTCTTCTTCTTCTTCTTCTTCTTCTTCTTCTTCTTTTTAAATAACTCTTGACGTTTTAAGTATGAAGAAATAATAATCAACATTTGTTATATTTTTCTATTACCCTTTTTTTTTCAACAAAGATGGCATTGATTTGAATTTAACTATCGTTCTTCTAGAACTTTTTTAATTTTTTATTATTTATATAATAAGTAAATAAAATTTAGAAAAAAAAATACATGAATTGTGCGATAACTTTGATATATGTTTGGGTGCTTTTTCAATAAAGGTATTTCAGTTAGTATTGGTTTCTACTTAGAGTAGTTGTTTTGATTTGGTTTAATTTTGGATATTCGGGTTAATATGGTTTTGCGCAATTTTTCAATCAGCGTAAGAGTTTTTGCCTCTACATATGCACCATGCTTCTTGAATGACCATTTCAACCTAAGAGTTTTCAAACTTTTCACTCAACTTTCATCAAGAACAATTTTAGGTTTACTTATCTCTCTTCATTTATTATTGGTTTTCTTCCCCTGGGTTTGTAGGTGGAAAGGCGATTCCTTAATGCAATCCAAGTTTGAGAAGATAAGGTATGACCAATGTATAGTTTTTACTTTATTGAAATCTCTTTGATTTTGTGCTTTCAAAGATTGTGGTGAAAAGGTTCAAATTTGTTGAATTGGAGGGTTTTGAATCTTTTGATACAATGATTTGTTTTGATCTGTAATTTTTGCATATTTATTTAAAAATAATTGAATTGTCTTTTCAAATTGTCAGGTTATGGAGAGGAATTAACATATTCATCTTGCTTAATTTGTTTCTTAATATTTTGAGTTACATTGTTTACTAAAATGGGTTTGTTAGTGGGGACTAAAAATGTTTCCAATCCTTAGATAGTTAAAAGTAGAAAACATAGACATGTTTGATGCCTGCAGCCCATTGTTATTAATCTGAGTGACATCTTTGAGAAGAGGATCCCATGAAAATTGCATTATCAAATTTAAACCATAACTGAAATATAAAAGTTGCATTTTATAATTTAGAGAATTAACATTAAACCTAAAGCATAAGAGCTAGACATAAAGAAATTACAACTATGTACCACAAAATCTTCTGGAGAGATCCAGCTATCCCCTAATGCCACTCCTACATGTGGAAGAAACACAATGAGCTTTCTAATAAAGATCTGATAGCGCGCAGGATAAGACATAGGCCAGGCATTAGAAAGATGAATTTGCCATTTTCTGGTTTGGAAAGGTGGATATGACTCTAATGCTGATTTTTATTATTATTTGATAAGTGACTCTTTATATAGTCAATTTTCTTTGATGCTTTTGATTTAATTTTAGTTTGTGGTTATTGCATATTCAATTTTAGTTTAATTTTTTTTATAAAGACAATATTTGATCTATTATATTTTCCAATAGGAACTGCTAAAGCTTATAGTTTAAATTGTTTTGGATTTATGAATGAACACTTATATTATATGTGTTCAAAATTTCAAATTACTATGTGTGTTCAAAATTTTAAATTAACTATCTCTTTAAGAATATTATTGGACTTCTTCTATTTCTATAATATTATTGGAATTATATTCACTTAAGTATTTAAAATCATTTGAACTAAACAAAACATTAAATTGTTTACTACTAAACCTAGGACTCTTTAGTCTTTACTTATAAGTTAGACACAGAAGTCTCATATAATGGTTTTTGTGTTATGAGATTGTATGATAAATTTCCCTTCTTCTATCAGAAAATTTTGGAAAGCTTGAACTACAATTTAATTAAGGTGAAAATACATAATTGAGTTTATGTTATCCACATTTGTTTTTAGGATTCCCTATGAGTTTGGATTATTAGAATGACATGTGTTCATCTTAGCATCAATTATTTGATAATTATGACTTTGTGTGTTTGTAGTTCTATTAATTGTGTGCGACATATATAAACTTTACCCTAGCTGGGGTAGGTTTTTTTATAAATTACAATCTATTTCTCTCTGTTTCTTAAAATTAGTGATTTGCTTTTATTTCTCTATTGAAATAATAGAGATTATTGGTGTTTGCTTTGTTTTCCACGTTTTGTTTCATGCCCAAAACCATGTTGTACCTTATGGAATGTTGGAAAGGGGTGGGTTGGAAAAGGAAAGGGTAGCATTGTTGCACAATTGTCCCACTGTGTTTGATGTGGTGCATTTGGAATGAGTGAAGTACACATGAAATGATTTGAAGAGATGTTTAAAATTTTTAGGGGATATTGGATACTATATGTTTAAATATGCTACCATTATTTAGGTTTGAATGCATGTAATGGAAGCATGAGAACTAAGTTTATATTGAAAGTAAGCTCATTAATATATAAAATGATCCCGCGCATTGCGCGGGTTAAAAGGTAGTATATATAAAAGCAGAGACCTCATGTGAGAGTGCATGAGCTCTTGCCATATGGCTCTAATATTGCATTTAGCCTTTTTAACCTTTTCTCACTGAGTTGTTTTTATTGTTACCCAAAAAATCAGGTTAACTTCTTTTTACTATTATTTAAAAGATGAGATGTTGTTAAGAATCAAACCAAATCTTATGAAAAGCCTGAATTCACTTATTCCCTTACATATCATGACCTCGTATGGGAGTGCATAAGCGCTTGCCATGTGGTGCTCTAATATTGTATTTAACCTTTTTAACCTCTTCTTATTGAGTTGTTTTTACTGTTACCCAAAAAATCACATTAATTTCTTTTTACTATTATCTAAAAGATGGATTGTTGTTGACAATTAAACCAAACTTCATGAAAAACCAACACCCATTTATTCCCTTACATATTATGACCTAAGCATGATCCTTTCCCATGTGTAGATGAAAGCGTAGACCCTAACCCACTCACAAACTCTCTTTTTCCTCCCTCATGCATAAATGAAACTTGAAAGCCAAGACCATGACTCACTTAGAAGCTCTCTTCCTCCATACACGCTTCCCTTCACACTGCACACACTTTATAACTTCTTTACAAACAATAGTTTGTAGTTCAGATTCACAAATCCTATCTTGCCAAACTAACGTTCCTACTCATTTTTGAAGTCTTAATTCAGCCCTTCTGTGTAAACAAATGGAGATGTATGGTCAAGGAAGATATACAATCACTCTAAAATTAAAATTAAAAAGGAAATGTAAAGTCTAACCTCAACAGTCCCACCACTCTATTTTATCTTCCTCTTCCAAAGCTTCTCTCTCTTTCTCTCTCTCATTTTGAGTGTTATATTAGGATTCTCCAAATTGAAGATAATATTCAATCTTACCAATGGACTACACATTTGAAGGATTGTCTACAATGTGTAGATGAAACTTGAAAGCCAAGACCCTAACTCACTTAGAAGCTCTTTTCCTCCGTACAAACTTCCCTTTAGACTACACACACTCTTCAACTTCTTTACAAATGATACTCTTCAACATGTTTGGGAAAACATGAGGTTCTACCAAGTGACGCATTTTATTCAAAGAGAATTGAAATATTCTCAAGTAACACATCAAAGATAAGAAAAAAAAAATTAAATATTGACTTTTTGTTTCATATGGTTCAATGTTTCAAGACTTTTCTAATAAAAATAAATAAATATTCTATGTATCTTTTGGTTTAATGTTTTAAGACTTTTCTAACTAAAAAATAAATATTCTTTGTATCCTTTGGTTCAATATTTTAAGACTTTTCATCCTTCACATATACATACAAAACTATTTGCATTTTAATTCACAATTTTCACCTCTTGCACTTCTATCCCTTTATATGTACCCACTCATAACCTTTCATGTCATCCCATATCAAATACACATAAACCAAAAACGATATTATTTATCTTCAATCTTTTGACGACACCTATTTAGCTCTAACATTGTTGTCTCATTTAATCCTAACATGTATAAGTTGCCTACAACCAAGGAAGGGGGGCGTACATTTTATATTGAATGACAATGGCAATTATGATTTTGATGTTAAGGTCAAACGTTGGATTTGTAAGTTTTGTAAATGATGTGATTAACTATGAGTGTTAGAGATGTTTGTTTTGTTTTAGAATTCAGGAGAAAGAGAAAGAAACATTCTATATCAACTTTTATTCTACAATATTGCTCAAAAGTTGTTTTTTTATTTATTATTTTTCATGGGCAAAACTTAGGTATAGTACTTAAGTGCTGTTTCTTAGATTCCCCTCTTAAAATTTAGTCATGTGGATTTTTTCTCATGAGATGGAAGTCTATTTTTTAGTTAAATATCCACATGGCTGAATCTTAAGAGGAGAACCTAAAAAGTAGCACCTAAGGTACTGTACTTAAGTTTTGTCCATTTCTCGTTACTTCAATTGAATAATTATAATGAATATGCATGTGCAATTTATTATTGTTACTTTTTATAATGAACTCATTGTTAATCTATTTGTGTTTTTCTTTGAAAGGTTTTTCACATGAATCAGTTATTGTTATAATTATTTCATAGTCAGAATTTCATTTAGCATTCATATGAAATAATTTTTAGTTGTTAAATGGACCCCAAATTATAAAAAATTTAAAATAATACTCTGAACATTTATGAACCTAAACTCAAAGTTCTAAACTTAAATAATATTAAACTCTAGATTTTATTATGTAATTATTCCAAGATCTATGTTACCCTTGAGGGCTTTAGTCGAGGCAATATAGGCTTTTTGCTTGTATAACTTGATCCAAGTGATCCAACTCAAGCTAAGATGGAGATTTGTTGATGTGGCTTGTGGCTTCAATTGTGTCACCTAAAAGTTACCACACCTTTAGCTAAATTCCACCACGTGCTGAACATATATTCAACCTTTTAACAAGTACTCCTACGTGCGTGTTGTAATCAGGTATCTTATTGTGTGCTAATGTTTAATAGAGAGTGTTCTTTGGGTATATTTGGACTTTGAATTTCTTAAGAGAGCGTTTATGCCAATATTGTAATCTCCACATTCATAGTGAAGTTTTCTCCTTGTTGCCGCTTGTGAACATAGGTATCATGCATGCCTACCGTGTAACTCCACATGTTCTTTGTGTGTGTACTTACTGATTTATTTGTTCTCTTTGTTATTAGTAGTTTGAAACTTCACTATATTATTGCACAGCATTTATTTTTTTCTTTCCCCAATATTTAAGGCATGGGAATTATGGACAAGTGACAGGGGATCGGACTTGGTGGATCCACTACTTGATGATGTATCCTCTATCCGTGTGGCCAAGGACGGACCCAGGTGTAGGGCAAAGGGGGCCCGGGCCCCCCCTGGGTCCAAAAAAAAGAAATTTTAATATGTAAAATTTTAAAAAAATAGGTTTGGGTCCCTTGGGTTTTAGTTTGGCCCCCCTTGATTTTTAGCTCAGGCCCCCCAGCCAGCCAATCCAAGAATTTTCAAAAACCCAAGAAAATCTTAAAAAAAATATATATATATATATATATTGTATAAATCTATTTATAATAATAATAATATAATATATAATAATGTGGTTTATATTAGAATATTAGATTATCTATTTATATCTGATAATAGTAGGAGGACAAATAATTTTTTAATTGTTTGATTTGATCTAATTGCACTTAAATAGTAATTTGCACTTCATTGTTCACACTTTTTTTTAACAAAAATTATTGTATAAATCTTCAAAATTTCATACCTATTAATCAATTTTTTATCCTAAATGCTGAAACATTAGATGTAACTCCTTAGAAAAGCTCTAAAATGTAAAAAGGTAAATTCAAATCTATTAACCTAAGTACAAATAATTTAGTACAGTGAAAAAAATGTAGGCACAAGTTTACTTAAAGTTAGTTTGTGAAATAAAGTAATTTAATTTTGGCCATAATTTGGGCCAAATTAACTTGAGTTTTTTGCATTTTGAGCCAACGTAGGCTTAACCTATTAACACAATGTAGGCATAACTAACTTGCTCCTCCTAAGAAAATTTCCTGGCTCCGCCAGTGACTATATGGATGTGCGTTTGAATTTTTTTTTTCTTCGCTTATCTCCGGCCCCCCTAGCTTGAAATCCTGCGTCCGTCCCTGCGTGTGGCATTGAAATATGTTAACATGGTCTCCTCCGTGTTCAAGAAAATGTAGCGGATAGACCTACAATGTCTAATGTTGTCGTAATGCTTAGCAATGAAAGCGCAGCTCTACCTTATCCTAAACAACCTGCTTTCTTGAATATGAAAAGTGTGATGAAGGCAAAAACAGATAATAGCAGGGCAGAAATTTGTTCTGTGAGTGATGCAACTGTTTCTATTATGGAAGGCCAATAACATTTTTGAATTAAAGCCATAAGCATTAGTATATCCTAGTAAATCATCCAAAAACTTTCAATTTCTTTGCCTATGGCCTAACAACATTATTCAAATGTATTATGGTTCTGATATGTATCATCAAAAGATCCGTTGGTACCTGACATTCAAGAGATTAGCTTCTCGCATTGCTCTGGTGGAGACAAGCATGTCTGAAATGAAATTCAAGGTCTTTCGGTCACTTCAAAGTGGCAATGCTAATATAGGAAGCTATATTATGCTGGAGAACGTATATTTTAGTTTTTGTTACAACCCTACAGCAAACTATTTTAGAGTGATTTTGAGTGACAGGACAATTTTGCATTTGAGTAATAAATTTTTTCTCATAAATGAATGTTGATAATCTAGAAGCTTTGCAATAATATTCAAGAGAAATGTTGTGAATAAGAATATTTTAGATTTGCAAGTTTTCATGTAATTCCTTGCTGGAAGGCTCTCTTGGGGGATAATAGTTAGGATACTCCAAAGGAGGCCTTAACATAACATATAGTAACAATTTAACCCAAAAGTTTGAGACTGTGTTATGGTCAAATTATGTTATATTAATTTCTCTAGTTTTTTTTTTTTTTTTTTTTTTTGGGTATCTAACAATCTTCTCCTCACATGTCATTATCTCTTTGTTGTAATATTCCAGGCTTCTTGATGGGTCACACATAAGTTCAAATAGCACAACTTGGTTTTGGATTTTATCCTTCACCAGTTCACCGTGTTTTTACTTCATCTGCGTAGCCTCTCATATGAGATCCATGAGAACCACATAAAAACCGAAGTTTAGAATTTCATTAATAAAATTTCAGTTGTGATTTTTCAGGTGGATTCAAGTAACAGCTCCTAAGTTTCATTAAAGTTAAAATAAGATCTAGCATCTATCATGCTTCCATTCTACATCACGATCTCTTAAGTCTTAACCAAGTAAAAACAATCTTTGATATACTATTTGTAACTTTTGGTCGAAGGAGATAAGGTAAGAAAGGAGTGACAGGTAGGTTCATAAATTCCGAAGGGTTTGAAAAGCAATTCAACTAAAAAATGCCCTCATTTTTATTTTTTTGGGGTTAAAATGCCCTCATATTTTCCCTCTCTATATTTAAACTTCCTTTTACATTTTATTTTTTGTTGATACATAGGCGGCCCTTTCAAAATATATATAAAAAGTTAGAGAAAGTTAATAGACACAAATTTTATACCACAACTCTAGAAGATGTGCAAACTTAAATAGAATGAAAAAAAAAGTAATGAATCTATGTAAAAATAATAGTTCACCACCCACAATTATATAAATATATCATCAAGTTGTGACAATATACGTAATCCTAAAAAAATTGAAAAAGCTGTCACAAATGATTGTAATAAGATATGAATTAGAGTTTGATTACCTTTGTTTTACAAAATAATATCAAATCAATTCATTTAAATTTTCTTATATAATTAATAGAGTTTGCAACAGTTGCGGAGAAATCAAAAAGGGTCCATTTGAATAGAGCTTATTTTGCTAAAACTAAAAATACTGTAGCAAAATAATTTTTAAATGTGTGAATAGTACTATGGGACCCATTTTTAATGAAAAAGTGGCTGAAAGTGAAATTTATGAATCCGTTAAAAGCGTGAAAAAAAAAAAAAAAAAAAAAAACACAGACGCGCAAATAGTGCTTTTCAGCACTATGCAAACGCATACTTTTTGTCTCTGTTAGTGTCAAGGTCCCACAGAAGGAGAAATTATAGAGTCCTTTGGTGGACCACGTCATTTATCCACCATTCCACTAAAAAACTCCCACTTGTTTAAAATTGCTGAGTCAGTAATTAATTTCTGTTTTAAAAAAAATTTCTAACTAATAATTTTAAATAAGTAAAATTTTTTTAGTAAAATGGTGAATCACATCACTTGTCTACCATGTGAATCTTATAATTTACCAACAGAAGACATGGGTGAGGAGAAAAATACATTTTTGGTTGTGGAAAGTTTGAGTGTCTAATCAATTAAATAGACATTGTAGTGTGATACAGATAAGCTCACCAAAGCTTAGCATTTTCTTGGTAGTTTTTGAGACAAAAACTCATGACATGGGTTATGATAGAAAAAAAGCAAGTTCATGTCATTTTCCCTTCTGGACAGCTCAATGACTTGGAAGTTGGAATTAATACTTTGACTGTAATCTTCATTTCAAATTAGTTTGTTTGGGTAGGTTTATTTTGTTGAAATTAAAATTTTTTTTGCTAAAAATATTGTAAAGAAATGTAAAAATTAGCTGAAATAATACAATAAGATTTATGTACTAAAAAGTGTAGTGGAGCCTATAAATAATAGCAAAAATGAGCCGAATAGTAAAATAAGTTGGCAAAAATAATTTTTGCCAAACAGTATTTGTTTGAATATCGCTTATTTTGCTGAAACTGAAAAATTATTACTGAAATTTTAAATAAGTAAAAATTTTTTAGTGAAATGGTAGAACACATCACTTATCTCCCATATGAATCTTATAATTTCTCCCACGGAAGACATAGGTGAGGAGAAAAATACATTTTTGGTTGTGGAAAGTTTGAGTGTCAAATCAATTAAATAGACATTGTAGTGTGATACAGATAAGCTCACCAAAGCTTAGCATTTTCTTGGTAGTTTCTGAGACAAAAACTCGTGACATGGGTTATGATGGACAAAAGGGGCTTCTGCCCTTTTCAGGGAAATTAAATAGGAAAATGCCCCTTTTTTTAAAATCGAGTTTCTCAAAATTAATTTAGGCCCTATAGCGGCGTTTTTAAGAAGTCTATAGTGACGTTTTTTAACTTAACTTCAATAAAATCAAGTTATAGGCAATGAAATCAATCTATAGTGGCGTTTTTTTACCTATAACTCTATTTCTTTAAAGTCAAGTTAAAAAAACATCACTGTAGGTCCTTAAAACGTCACTATAGGCTCTTTAAAACGCCACTATAGAGCTTTAGAAATTTTTTTTTTCTAACTCAATTTATCAAAAATCGAGTTTTAAAAGAAGGGCATTTTCCTATTTAGTTTGGGAAGGGGGGCATTTTCCTATTTAATTTGCCCAAAAAGGGCAGAAGCCCCTTTTGTCCGGGTTATGATAGAAAAAAAGTAAGTTCATGTCATTTTCCCTTCTGGAAAGCTCAATGACTTGGAAGTTGGAATTAATACTTTGACTATAATCTTCATTTCAAATTAGTCTGTTTGGGTAGGTTTATTTTGTTGAAATTAACATTTTTTTTGCTAAAAATATTGTAAAGAAAGATAAAAATTAGTTGAAATAATACAATGAGACTCATGTACTAAAAAATGTAGTGGAGCCCATAAATAGTAGCAAAAATGAGCCGAATAGTAAAATAAGTTGACAAAAATAATTTTTGCCAAATAGTGTTTGTTTGAATATCACTTATTTTGCTGAAACTGAAAAATTATTGCTGAAAATACTGTAAATAAAAATAAAAGTTAGTTAAAATAGTATAGTGAGATCCATGAATAGTGCCAAAAAGTTCAATAAAGCCCATAAATAGTAGTAAAAATAAGCTAAATAGTTAAATAATTTTTATTTTTAATTTCTTCCCAAACGCACACTAATACTACAAATAATTCCTTCATAGAAATCCGTGGTTCCTTCGCTTTTCCACCACTTTTTTATTTTTCAATTTGATTTTTTCATACCATATATGGCTCGGCCAATGTGTGTCAGTCATTTGATTTTCTGACTTGCAATCCTCCCAAAAAAAAAACCTAGTTCTCTCTCATTGCCTTCTCACTTAAAAAACCTATTACATCTCTTTTTTATTTTTCAATTTGATTTTTTCAAATAAAAAAGAGACGTAATTGGCTTTTAAAGTGAGAAGGCAATGAGAGAGAACTAGGTTTTTTTTTTTTTTTGGGAGAATTGCAAGTCGAAAAATCAAACAACTGACACACGTTGGCCGAGCCATTTATGGTATATAATTTTCATTAAGATATCAGTTATATATATATATATATATATAGGAAAATTAAAATATCAGCCAAATGATGACTAACTATTACCTTTAGCAAAAATTTTCTCAAAAAAAAAAAAAAACTATTACCTTTACATAGAGCTTTCCTTGTGGTTGGTACATTACCATAAAGGCTGTTTGGTAATGTATTTTAAACAACAGTTTTCAGTATTTAAACAATATTATACGTATTTTCACATTTTTTTTTCACCCACACTTATTTCTAAAAAATACAAACAACGTTATTGGAATAACATTATCAAACGAGCCCACATATTTTAAGTTACACATGTTAATCCCAACTGTATCCGAAAAAAGAAGCGTTATTATTATTATTTTTTTTTTTTGTAATTCAAAATATGTTAAACAGAAAGTTGATTTTTTATTTAAAAAAAAAAAAAAAAATCAGTTTTGACTATGAACTATTTTACATTTCAAATTTGATTATCAAAGCACATACAAGATCATTGAAAACAGTCTAGAGTTCTCAATTGTAAATCAAACACACATATCACCAATCCATATAACAATAAAAGCAAATATTAAAAGAAACAATATTTGGTGAAAAAATATAAATCTTTTGAAGAATTTCTTTAGAAGAAAAACTACTCCGAGGTAAACTACACCAAGAGAAAATCCACCATTAAAAAAATTGTTAAAAGTCTTACTTTCAAAACTTATTGCCTGATTACATAATCAAGCAAACAACTTGCATACTTAAGCTGTGTTTGTTTCAACTTCAAACTACTTCCGGAAATCAATTTCCGTAAAATTGATGTGTTTGGCTGCTTAGGAAAATTGGGTCAACGGAAAATAATTTCCCCTTTGACCGAAAATAAGCCCTCCCCTGGTGGAAATGGATTTCACCTTCTATTTTACCTTAAACCAATTTCCGGAAAAAACTCTCTCAACTCTCCAAGTTCTCTCACACAGCTCTCTCATCTCTCACACGCGAAGAGACCAACTGCTCTCCAAGCTCCAAGCTCACACCGGCGATCCACACACCGACGAGCTCCAAGCTCCAAGCTCCAAGCTCCGATCTACTCTCCTTCAATCGCCTTCGATTCGAGCTCCGATCCACACCAAGCACCACGTCGCCTTCGCTCGATCTCGCCTCTGCTCGAGCTCGCCTCTGCCGGCGACCCACGAACCCAAAGCCCAAAGTGTTCGACCCAGACCCAGACTTTTGTTTGTTTAAAGTTTGATTGTTGTTGTTGTTGTTGTTGTTGTTGTTGTTGTTGCGTTGTTGTCGTCGGAATGAAAAAAATGGTAGGAAAATAGCATTTTCCTAATAGAACCAAACACATGAACTCAATTTTCCACAATAATTTTCATAATTCAACCAAACACTTAAAAATATTTTCCTTTTTCGAAAAATAGCATTTCCGAAAAATATGTATTTTCCGGAAAACATTTTACACGAAACAAACACAGCCTTAGAGCAAAACTATTTCTGGACTTTTCCACCATACGACTCATCCATGACAATCTGGAACTCAAAAAAGAAAATTCAAGCCATTTGCAGTTAGTAAAACTCACAAATTGGTGCAATTAAAGTTTCATTTGACATGTCCTCTCGAGGATTATTCAACATGTGAACTAAATCTTCGCATGGCTTAAGCTAATTCTGCCTTAATAACGAGGCCCAAAACTCCAAAAACAAAAAAAATAATTTTTTTTTTGGCTCAAAACTTCTCAAATATGCATTTATTTATATGTACATCAGTTTGATATATCAATATAAATATTATATTATTGTGTTTGGTCATGTTGCAAGATGTGTATTTATAAGTTCACACGTCTTACTCAAAATTTATGGGAATTATGGGCCCGTTTGATACTGTGATTTAAACAATAGTTTTCGTTGTTTAAACAATATAATATATATTTTCACAATACTTTTTTATTCATACGTATTTTCACAACACTTAAACAACGTTACTAGAAATTTCTTACTAAACTGAACTCTCTCTCTCTCTCTCTCTCTCACACACACATATCATTCTCATGTGAAAATTATACAATACCTGGGGTATAATAATATCCTCCTTTCACAAGAATAATGGATTACATTGAATTTAATTAGTAGGAAGTATTATTATGTGAGAGAAGACTAAGTCGTTGTTGTACTCTAAGAATATTATATACATACCCTATTGTTATGACTTATATTTGAATGGTAAATTATGGGAAACCTAACTACATTATTTGATATTTTTTAAAAGAAAAATGCAAAAAATTCAAAAAAAAAAATATTTTATGTCTTTTTATTGACAGGCCAAATGAGTTTATTTAGAATGATGACTCAACTATTATAAATTTGACTACATAAGCATTACAAATTGATGTATTGATGTTAAAACACAACAAATTAGTAATTAAGAAATTTATTTATTATATTATTGATGTGTTACCAATCACATTCATTGGTAAATTAGTTTGTAAATATTTTGTAATAAAATTGGTATTTGTATTTATATTTATTTATTTATTTATTATGCTATTGATGTGACACTAATCACATTTAGTTTATTGTCACATAGTTTGTAAACTTTTAGTAAAATTAGGGGCAATTTTAGCATTTTTGTTGTTGATATTTTGTTAATACTAAATAAATACTTGTTTGCATTAAAAAAATAAAAATTGTCCATACTTTGGCCCCCTAATGGTAATATATATGCTGATTCCGTCCTTCTCTCTCTCTCTCTCTCTCTCTATATATATATATATATATATGCACAAGCACAATTTACACCCTATAAGTTTTGTGAACTGTCATTTTAGTCTATTAATCTTTATAGTCCAAGGTTATAACATGTGATGCATTCTTACAAAATAAATCTAACATACAATCAAGAATGTAAAGAGAATAATTATATTCTTAAGTTAAAAAAAAAATAAATAAATATTTGTCAATTTACGCAAACAATATTACAAAATGTTCATATTCTAAATTAAATTAATCTTAAAAATTTACATTTTTTTTCTTTTCTAAAGACATGCAAATAATTGAATCTTATTCCTGAAATATTATAATAGTAATAAAAATAATTTTTTATTAAATATTTCAAAATAAGTTTATAGCATACACGAGCATCGCGTAGGACATCGGTTAGTCATGACATAATAGAAAATTGTACCACCAACGCACAGATGGAATTTAAATGAACCTAGCTAAAAATCATCTAATTGTATTTGCATTTCCTAGCTAGAAATCATCTAATTGTATTTGCACTTCCAACTCCAGGAAAATACAAAGAATGAATTTTAGGTCTAAGAGGAAGCCAGTCATACAGGTCCAGCAAAATATGCAGCTCTATTCCTCTATGTACAATTTTACATGAGCCTAATAATGCCGCCATGCTTAATGGTAAGTTAGCTGAAAATAACCATTCCCAAGACAAGAAAGAGCCACCATTATAGACTTTATAGTCAATTTAAAAGAATGATTACAATACAAAGCAATATATTAGTAGAAGTGTTGTTTTCTAAAGTCCATGATATCAACCTTGTACACCGTTGATTAAAATAAATGACGTTGGACAAATAATGAAATCCGAGAAACTTTAGAAAGATGGATTCAGATCCTTTAGAGTTCCTAGGTTACTCTACCAATAGATTTCCTTAAATCCTAACAATTCTTTAATGATTTAATGGTCTAGATTTTGCCATATCAGCATTCCACTAATAATACTCTTAAAATAATATAATAATGTTGAAAACAAAGCAATTAAGATTATTATTAATGGAATGCTGACATGGCAAAATCTAAGACTATTAAATCATTAAATAACGGTTAAGATTTAAGGAAATCTATTGGTAGAGTACCCTAGGAACTCTAGACGATCTGAATCCTAGAAAGATGAGGGTAATAAATAGGTTTGGAAAATAAGCATGCGTTTGAATAAGTATGAAAAATTAAAATTATTTTACTATTTAACTTATTTTTGTTACTATTTATAAATTTTACTGCACTTTTTGGTACTATACATGAGCCCCACTATATTATTTCAACTAATTTTTACCTTTATTTACAGTATTTTTAGCAATAAATTTTTAATTTTAGCAAAATAAGCGGTATCCAAACAGATTATAAGTGCTAGCAAGAAAACATTAGGATAGCACTAAACATGATTTTGATTTGTCACAGACGGAAAAGTAATGGTTCTAAAGCCTAAAGGATTAGGAACAGGTCCCTCAATGGACTTTTCTAAACATGAGGTCCTATTCCAAAGTACTCTCAAGCTGGCGAAATTAGCCAAATAACACATTTTTGCAAATTATGTTGCAATCTACCATTGTCTCGATAATATTTAGCAATCTATCACTTTTTTAGTACTTAAGTTTAATGAAATCAAGTTTTTAATGGTACTCGAGTTTTAAGAACTCGAGTTCTTCTTGAGTTTGCCAACGTGGCAATGGCTGAGCTAGAATTTTGCACATTAAAAATACTACCTTGAACTCAATGTCCCTAAACTCGAGTTCTGTGTTGACCAAACTAGAGTTTAGAAGACTCGAGTACCATGTTATTTTACATACACAATACCCAAGCTCAATAAACTCGAGTCCGACTCGGGTACCATGTAATTTTACTTCACCATATTCGATTTCTATGAACTTGAGTACTATGTTAGTATATTACCCAGTTTTCAATGCTCAGTCTCACTCTCAATCTCCTGTTCACTCTCACTCTCAGTTACAATATGGGTTCAAGTTACACCTAGTTTAACTTCATAAGAGTTACACATTTTTTAAATCGTAAATTCCTTACAAATCTAACGGTTAGAAATAAAGCTATTGTCATGTCATTAATATTCTAAAAATCATTAATTTTTTACCTTGTATTTGCCAACAGGCTCAATGAATGCTCTCTCTCTCGGCAGCAAATCTAGCTTCTTAACAACCTTGTTAGGAATATAGAAAAGATGGCACTACTTTAGTAACAAAAGGTGCTTGAGATCGAATATCCTATGTAATATTTCTCGTTACTCACTTTAAATACATTCCAAGTAATAATGCAATTCATTCTAAAAAAAATAAATAAATAAATAACAACCCAGTTATTCTTCCTTAGCAGAAACATTGGCTAAATTAGATAACTATAACACCTATCTTTCTAAATAATAATAATAAAAGCAATCTAATAACAAATGATAATAACAAAAGATAGAAAAGCTATCTAATTTCCTAGTCACACGCAACTGAAGGAGTCTTTTATTGAAATAAACTCTTGGAGGCAATCTTCTTAGTAGATCCACTGAAACTACTTGGCTGGTAACTGTAAAGTTGTGATTTACAACTATTTTGTGTTGGCTTTAATTCCGTGCCAAATTTTATTGTAATTTTATTCAATCATTTTTCTTTGTATTTATGTGGTTTTAATTATAAGGGATGAGTGTGAGAGAGTGTGAAGACTCAAGCTTAAAATGAAGAACAAGTGGATTTCGCGAGAAGTTATCCTATGAAATAGCCACGTGTAGAGCACATGACTGGAAGGCAAAAAGTCATGCCAGCCTAGAGTTTTTGCGAGTGTCTCAAGGGTAAAGCTTTCCTGCGAAATACTCGCGAAACATTCTGTTTGACTAATCTGTCATATTTGTTTTACCAAGTCTTTACCCACACTATATATACCCTAATTATCCACATATTGTTGGAGTGCTTTTCAGAGAGAAAAACCTAGAAAATACATTTGAGAGTTACAGATTGTTATACCCACAATCATCTACACATTTCCTTGTGGTTTTTCTCTACTCTTACCTCTCCAATTCTAAATTCTTGAGAGGTTGATAGCCCAAACACTTACCACACCCAATCTGAGTGTCAAGTGAGGTTTTGGTGCTGCTAGGAAGTATTGAAATAAGCCATTCATTGGCAGATGCAATCAGGCTGAATTGCTGGATCCGGGAAAGTTAAAGAAGACAAGGTTCCGAGAAGCTAGTTTGTAGCAGGAGCTTGGAAGGCTCAAGTACATTGGGTAGACTAGGCTTGGAGAGTCTTTTGTTATTCGTGTACTCCAACTTTATTCTCTAGTGGATCGATTATCGCTTGAAGGACGGCGAAGAGGTTTTTCGCTGAGTTCTTCAGTTTCCTCTACGATAACACGTCTCGGTGTTATCTTGTGTTTGCATCTCTCTTCCCTACTCTTAAGCTTTACTTTGTATTGTTGAAAATGGATGAATATGACTTAGGGTAGAGTTATCGGTTGTTTGCGCTCATTTACTCTTATTCTGCACTTAGTATAAGTTAGAGTAAAAGCAATTTAGCCGTAATTTTAATTTGGGGATCTAAACAAGTTCTTATGTTTTCACACAAATTCGAGCTTTCAATAACAATAATCTAGATACGAGGCTCTGGGACAAAGCATAATACATACAATATCTGTAGTTCTTCTAGCTTTATATCTATAGTTAAGTCTTAGAGGACAAAGAGGGTTGCGCTGTGTTACCTTTTTGTAGCAAAAGGAGTAAAAAATGATAGGCCACAAACTGAATGACCCCTTATGATTAAATCAATTAATTAATTAGCCAAGTTATTAATTAATCAATTTATCGCTTGAAGGATGGCGGAAAGGTTTTTCGCTGAGTTCTTCAGTTTCCTCTACGATAACATGTCTCGATGTTATCTTGTATTTGTATCTCTCTTCCCTACTCTTAAGCTTTACTTTGTATTGTTGAAAATTGATGAATATGACTTAGGGTAGAGTTATCGGTTGTTTGCACTCATTTACTCTTATTCTGCACTTAGTATAAGTTAGAGTAAAAGCAATTTAGCCGTAATTTTAATTTGGTGGTCTAAACAAGTTCTTATGTTTTCACACAAATTCGAGCTTTCAATAACAATAATCTAGATACGAGGCTCTGGGACAAAGCATAATACATACAATATCTGTAGTTCTTCTAGCTTTATATCTATAGTTAAGTCTTAGAGGACAAAGAGGGTTGCGCTGTGTTACCTTTTTGTAGCAAAAGGAGTAAAAAATAATAGGCCACAAACTGAATGACCCCTTGTGATTAAACCAATTAATTAATTAGCCAAGTTATTAATTAATCAATTTATCATGCCAACGCGTGGAAGCATAAACAAATCACCAATAAACTAATTAAGCAGCGAAAATTAAATGACACGGTGATTTGTTCATGAATGGGGAAAACCCTAACGGCAAAAATCCCACCAGGTGATTTTCAGGTCACCACTCCCGAAACTCCACTATTATCAAATCAAGCAGTTACAAGTAAAGGAATCGTAAGTACCTTACCAACCTACAGTTAAACCCTTACCCCAATACCCAATTGGACTTGATCTGTAGTGACAGTTCCCACCTTTGATGCACGGCTCCCAAGTACGTGACTAACCAATGCGCAGATCCTAGTACGCGACTTTAAACACCAACTTAGAAGGAGAGGTTGGCTGCAAAGTTCTTTAATTTATCCTACACGATGAAGATCAGGAAGATACTTGATCACAAAACCCTTTTGTGCAAATACATAGCAACTTCTTCAGAGAAGATGAACTAGGTCAAGAACTTCGTCTTTGATCACAATTTGCTTGAACAGAGATTGCTCAATGCTTTTGCAACTTGTGTATCTTTTGACGGCCCTTAAAACAATCTTTTTATATGTTTAGGGTTAGAAGAAAAGAAGACCCAAAAGCATATTCACGGATCCCAAGAAATCAGTTCAAAAAATCTGACTTTTTAATTCTCGACAGATAGCAAGTGTCGATGAGCTATCGAGCAGGTGTCGAGATTTAATGAATTTGCACTTCAGCTTGTTTTTCTTGGACAAACTTGATGACTTTAACATTTGATCTTGAAACCTTATTTCTTGAAGTATTAAAAATACCTAGAACTACCCAATTACAAGTAGAGTGCGTTTTGTCAAAAGATTAGCCAATTTTACATAATTAAGTGACATATGTTCAAATAAGTGAAAATACATATGTCCTAACAAAAAAAAAAAAAAAAAAAAAAAAAAATCATAAGAAAGAGTTCTATTTGAGTTCATATTTTCTTGCAGTTTGTCATGGATTATGAGATATTCATTTAAGTTTGAATTGTAGTTTGAACTATTCTGATTTATTTATATACTCTGTTTTACCGTTACAAGAAGTAATAAGTGGTTGGATATATACATCTACTTTTAAAAAGTTTCAGGATTTTTTTTAGTATATATATTCCACCAAGCATGTCTTTGTTGAAGTCCTAGCCAATGATTCGAGAAAACAACGACTTTTTTGAGTCAGTTTATGACCTTCCATGTCCTAGTCTTTGCTCAGTTTAATGGGCTTAACTTTAGCGTGTCGGCTAAGAGCTCTAACAACACCAAGCAATGGACAATTTTTCCTTTGTGTTTTTGAATTCCAGTTTGCTTCTTTTCTTCTTTGTATATTTGGATGCTACTGACATAATAACTCAATCCCAATCCCTCAGTGAAGGCAAAACCTTAGTCTCTAAAGATGGAGGCTTTGTCCTGGGGTTCTTCAGTCCAGGTATTTCCAGTAACCGTTACTTGGGAATTTGGTATAACAATATCTCAGTTACAACGGTTGTTTGGGTAGCAAACCGGCTCAACCCAATCAGAGACTCGTCTGGCGTGTTGATGGTAAACAGTTCAGGTAGTCTTGTTCTTCTCAGCCAGAATACGACTGTTGCTTGGTTGGCGAATTCAACAAAAGAGGCTCAATATCCAATAGTAGAGCTATTAGATTCAGGAAATCTAGTATTAAGAGATAAGATAGAAGAAAACCCAGAAAACTATTTGTGGCAAAGCTTTGACTATCCTTCTGATACCTGGCTGCCAGGGATGAAGCTTGGATGGGACCTAAGGACTGGTCTAAATCGGCAGCTATCCGCATGGAAGAGTTCAGATGACCCCTCACCTGGAGATCTGAGTTGGGGGATTGAACTTCATAATTACCCTGAATTAGTCATGAAGAAAGGCTCGGAGAAGTTCTTCCGGTCCGGCCCATGGAATGGCCTTTTTTTCAGTGGTATGCCAGGGTTACAGGCCACCCGGGATTACAACTTCACTTTTGTCTCCAACGAGGACGAGGTATACTTCAAATTCGGCATGACTCAAAGTTCTGTAATAATCACAAGATCAGTTTTGAACCAATCACAGTTTGAGAGCTACATGTGGGTTGAAGAAAAAAAAGAATGGAGCATGTTCTTTAATTTGCCAAAAGACAAATGTGACGCTTATAATCTATGTGGTCCCTATGCAAATTGTATTGGTAGTGGTGGTGATGATCTTCTCTGTGAATGTGTATACGGATTCAAGCAAAGTCCAGAAGAAAGATGGAACCCGAGCAACTTTCCTAATGGATGTGTACGCAGTTCGCAATTGAGCTGCCAGCTTGATGATAAAAATGCGTTTTTTAAATTTGCTGGACTCAAAATGCCAGATAGCGAGATTTCTTGGGTGAACGGAAGTATGAATTCAATGGAATGCGAAGCCAAATGTTTGAACAACTGTTCCTGTATGGCTTATGCAAGCTCAGATATTAAAAATGGAGGCAGTGGCTGCGCCAACTGGTTTGGGAATCTAAATGATATTAGACAGATTGCAGATAACGATCAGGCTGTGTATATTCGAATGTCTTTTTCAGAGATAGGTAATGAGCCTATAGTCTCCGTTGCTCTTTAATTCATATTTTGACATGCCATTGAAGCCATAATCTTTGTTACCATCCGTTTTAATGCATTGCTAAATTATTTTTGCTTTTCTTCTGCAAAGACAAGCCAAAGATGAAGATGAAGGTGATAGTGATTGTTGTGGTGGCCATTGCCGTAGTTTTTGGGGTACTCTCGATTCCCTACTGCATTTGCAAAAGGTCAAACTTCAGAGGTAATTATAAAACGCAAATCATTTTACCGAGATTCTTTAATATAACTTCTAGAAACGTACAGAGCAGCTAATAAGATGCTGAACAACAAAAGCTGTGATGTATAGCAATTTATTTTTATTTTTATTTTTATTTTTATTTTTTTGGGGAGAGTCAAACTCACTAGACCAGGTTTTTGATAGAATTACGCTATTCAAACTGTGCCACTAGACCAGGATTTTGTTCAAATTTGACACTTGTAGTACTTAGCAATTGTGTTTATTTGATGAAAATTTGTGAAACTACTTGGACATGTTGATTTTTGGAAGCCAAGGTTGAAATTTCCCCTTCTTTGCTAATTCCTTTTCTTTGTCAGCCTGTAGACACTCTTGGACCAAAGCCACTCTAGCTTGAAGCTTCATAACTCATAAAAATGATCATATCATACTAACTAAAGTTAGAGAGGCTAGAATGGATACTAGACAGTCCACCACCTTAAGATAACAATTAGTAGTTAAATTTATGTAGTAAGTTATATTTAATTCTTTCACACAAAGTTATTTGATTTTTACAGATGGGTTAAGAATTGCAAATGATAGACAAGTGTATAGGTGCTAACCTAGTTGGGATTTACACATTTTGTAGTGATGCAACAATTCTCACCCTAATAAAAATTAATGAAAACATCAATGTACTTATTCAAATCAAGAAAAGTTAATTAATTATTTTTTCAGCATCTTTAGTAGTTCAATTTGACCATTTGTGTATTGCGACATATAATATAAATATAATTTTTATTAAATTTTATAAGGCCATTAAAGGCCTCTTAAAATCCCAATAAAGGCTCATTAAAATCCCAGGGTAGCCCATTAAATCTGGCCCACCTACAAGCCGGCTAAAGGCCTACTGAGCATAGCCCATGGCCTGGGGTTTTTCTCTCTAACCTGGCTTGACTCGGCTTGTTGACTAGCCAATAACCCGCAAAGCCCATTGGCCAAGGTAAAAATGGGTAGGTTCGGCCCATTGCCAACCTTGACTTTCATTACAAGATCTTCCTTTATTTCAACTTTGACCTTATTAAGAAGGGGTAGTTGAGACTAGCAATTCCAATCCTTGAACGAATGGCACTTTATGAATACATTGGTCCTCAATCATATTTCCTTTGATTGTGATAAATGTCAAGCTCCTTTTCTTCATATGCAAGCATGCACCGTCAACTCAGTATCTCCAATGTTGCTCACAAGACAACTTGTATACCATTGTTAAAATCAGTGGAGTACTCATGCTTAGGACATAAGGACTTCAATAAGTATTGCAAAGAGAAGTTATTGTAATTCTTGGACAAATTAGTCAAAAATTGAGGAGTTTCTCTTAACTGGTCAGTTGTTGTTTTGGTAGCTTCTGTTGCTACAACGAAATGGTAGTTTTTGGTTCATTGCCTTTATCCTGATTTCTCTTTGTCAAGCAATTCAGAAGACTTCTTTACTACCAATTTTTTTTTTTTTTTAACCTACCGGCTTGTTGTTTCAACTTATTTTCGTGCTTCGTAGGCATTTGATCCTGTTTAGCATTTCCTTGATCTTCTTACTATTCTTCGTAAAACATTTATCATTGTTTCCCACATAATAGTTGTATATTATAAGTGTTAGGCCTTTTCTAATGGTACTTTGGGTTAAGTAATGTGTTTAAGCTTGGTGAGAGAGTGTAATTAAAGTATGTGTGTGTTTAGCAATTAGTTTGTTTTAGAGGAAAAAAAAAACACTTCTTGGAGGGAAGAATATTTCCAAGTAAAAATCATTCCCTCAATTTCATATCTCAACCCACACTTAAATTGAGCAATTTTCTTGTTAGATTACCTTGATGAAAACTATCCATCTCATCATAAAATCTTTGTTTAAGTCTATATTCAAGTATTCAAGAACCTTTTCTTTAGCCAAGTTTCCTACTTGTACAACAAGTCTATTAACTATAATTAGTGTATGTATATTAACTATATATATATATATATATATAAATTCATGTTGGATTCATTGTAACACATAATTTATACTTTACTCTTATATTAAAAATGTAATCCTTAAAGGGTTCCTCCGTGAACGTCAAGCTGAATTATGTAACTCTCGTTTTTTTTGTATTACTCTCTATTTTATGCTTCTGCTATTGGAACTATTTTAGAATATATAATAAGACACATCTATAACTCTTTCCAATGCATCATTAACGGCATGTAAAATCCACCACTAAATGAAAATATAGCGGTGTAACCCACTCTGATACTAGAATTGACATAGGATAAGAGGAAACAAAGCAAAATTGGATTTTGAAATCTTGGTCAAATCTCAACTCTTTGGCAACTTGGATTATTAGGAATTAAGGTTAGGATTTGGTGGTAAAAAGGTTGGAAAATAATAAGAATGATAGGTTTCTAATGGAGGAAATGAATAATATGATTTAGGATGGAAATAATGGAGAAAACCCAAGATTTGGGTTGTTGCTTCTATGTTGTGAATAGTTACAAGGTTGTTCAGGGTTATTAGAGGGATGGGTGCTTTAGGGTTTGGAAGTTTTTGGATTTTAGGGTTTTAAAAGTGGAAGATTAATGGCAAAGAATCAAAGAAAAAAAAAACTTCTATCCATTACACCCAAACCTCCTAAGTATCAGATCTAGGGTGTCCTCAACATCACACGTTTAGAGAAGGTTGTATCACACAACAAACATTAGACAAGCTCCATAGCTTCTCTAAAAATCCAATAACTTATTTATTTATTTTTCAAATAAAAGCATTACATCTATTTAGATAGAAGAATAATACAAATTCCTAATAAACTTATGGTCTGTTTCGATTGAGGAGGAGTAGAGTAGAGTAGAGTAGATTTGGCCCAAAATTAGCATATTTTTAGTCAACTGTACTCTACTTCTCTCCACTCTCACTCATTCTCCCCTCAATCCAAAAGGGCGCTTAGACTTTTTAAAACTCTTATAAGACTTGTTCCTTGGGCTTTTACTACTGAGCCCAACCAAATAACTAAACTACCCATTTCCCTATTTCTTATGTGTGTGTGTATGTTTGTTTCTCAAAAAAATAACTAAACTTAAATAAGACCCAAAATAAGACCTTGGGAATTAGTACATCCAATGTCTTTAATGTACCATTAGTACATCCCATGTTTAGAAATTAGAAAAATTACAAATTTCGCTTATGCTCTATTTGTTTCGATGGAATACTTAGTGTGAAGATAGTTTTCCAGTGTTTAGTAGCATAAAAAAAAAAATAAAAATAAAAAAAATAAAGAATGAAAGACTATTTTTGGTCAACAAAAAAAGTATGGCTTATTTTTAGAGATTGTTTTTCACTAATTTTTTGAAAAACATATCTATCTCACAGCAAGCTAAATAAGGGAAGTTTGGAGATTTTTTTTCAACTTAAGCAAGGTTGCTACCAAACATAGGAAAATGATATAATTTTATAATAAAAAAAATACTTTTTGAAAAATGACTCATTTTCTAGAAAATATTATTGTCGAAACAAATAGAGCGTTAAATGAAATAAAACTAAGATTGACTTCCCGTAGCCTGCTTAAGTATTCTACAAGTATTTCAACAAAATAATTAAATGCTTTTGAAATTATATGCATATATATTCCTCTGCAACCATGTGACAGAACTCAGTTTTTAGTTGAGCCATGACGGCTTTTATGGCTCATTTTAGGATTAGATTAGAGAAACAATCTTAATGATCAAGAAGGGGAGGACTAGTTATAATTTGATTTTAGAAACAGGACCACACTGCTTGGACTAATTGGAACTATCTTCTTGATCAAGCAGGGGACGACTTGATATCATTTGATTTCAGCAACAGGATTACACAACGAGGACTAATGAACAAAAAGATGGCCAGGAAAGGTAGAAATGAGGAAATGGAGCTTCCACTCTTCAGTTTTTCTAGTGTGTCTACTGCTACTAATAACTTCAGTATCTCAAATAAACTTGGAGAGGGTGGTTTTGGACCTGTTTACAAAGTAAGTTTCAATAACTAACCACATTGATCTTAGAAGAGAAATTATGAAGTAATATATAATATTCCACAATCTAACCTTTAACACAAATATTGAAGTCCCAATACTTGCATGAAACTGATTCTAGGTGTTAGAGGTGTTTTTTTGCTGATTCTAGGTGTTAAGAGGTATTAGGTATACATGGGCAAGGCCCAATTATATTGTAAGCCTAATACCTCTACACTAGGATCCAACCTATAATAATTGTTTTATGTGGACTCTTCCCAAGGTTTAATGAAAACTAAGTTAAAATAATTATTTTTAGGGATCCTTGCTGAATGGACATTTAGTAGCTGTAAAAAGACTTTCAAGAAAATCTGGACAAGGATGGGAAGAGCTGAAAAATGAGGCAATGCTTATAGCCAAACTCCAACACAAGAATCTTGTGAAACTGCTTGGCTGCTGCATTGAAAGAGATGAAAAGATTTTGATCTATGAGTATTTGCCCAATAAAAGCTTAGATTATTTCCTTTTCGGTATGTACTTTAGCACAATCTTAATTACTTTCAAAGTCATCCTTACATTATGCTTGTTCATTGTTTAAAATCTGGTTGCGACTAAGGCATCATACACATCAATCAATATATATATATATATAAAAGCAGAAACTTCATGCGGGAGAGTATCAGGTTCTACCATGTGGTGCACTCTATGAAAAGAATTGAAATACTCTAGCCACATTAAAGATAAGAACAAATTTAAAAATATGGACTCTTTATTTTCAGTGGTTCAATGTTTCAAGACTACTTTTTATTACATTTTTTATTCAATGTTTTAAGACTATTTTTTATTTCATTTGGTTCAATGTTTCATGACTTTTTCTTTCTCTCATACACAAAAAAAAACTCTTTGCATTTCCATTCACCCTTTTCACTTCTACTCCTTTATAGACAGATGCATATAGCCATTCATGTCATTCCATCTCAAATATACTCAAACGAAAACCGATGTCATTTACCTTCAGCCTTTCAACAACACCTACATAACTCTAATATTGTAATACCATTTGATCCTAACCTATATAAGTAGGCAATGACCAATGAAGATGGCTTGCATTTTTTATTCAGTAATGGTAGCTTACGAGTTTGATGTTGAAGTCGGACGTTGTGGATTTTGTGAAGGTTATGATTCACTTTGAATCTTTGAGTGTTTGGGATTTTGGTTTAGGAAAGTCATAAATGTGTATTATTTTATAACTAAAGAAAAAGTTACATTCTAATTAATTATTTATGAAGTTAGCTATTTTTTTGTGCTAGAACTCATAATTTGTAGGGTTTTTTACTACTATTTTGTGTGGTATGAGTTATAGTGATAAAAATAAAAATCGATTATAATTTCAAAGTATTTTTCGCTTTTTTTAAAAAAGATATGGAAGCCCAACTAAAGATAATTAAATCTTGATAAATGGATGTATTTTTAGTTAATTTCCCTTTGTTTAATCACGTTCTCTTTATATTGATACTTACAAATGATTTCCTTAATTTCCTTGAGATAATGAATTGGGTGTTTGTAATTAAGGTCTCCATATTTGGTTGTGAGAATAGAGCGGTTAAGGAAGTACTGTTTGGGAGGTTGCTTCAATTTATGTAATTTTAGGATATAAAAGTATTTAATGCTTTAAATTCTTATTTATAGATTTCAAAATCATTTAATCAGTTAAAAAAATAAAATCTACTTTTAACAGTAAATATTATAATATGTTATAGTTTATAGTGTTATACATTTTTTTAAATAAAATAAGTTAAGAAAATCAAGTTTCAAAGTATTCAACAATATTGTGGGCAAATATAAATATTATACAACAAAATAAGTATTATATTTAGGTATTAATATACATAAAAATGATTTCAAATGAAATTGTAAAGTAGTCTACGCATTGCGCGGGATATCTCTAGTAATGACATAATGCCAGCAAATTCTTTCTCATTTTCTATCTTACTATCTGTATGTGGTATTGAGACAGATCCAATTAGACGTGGGATAATAGATTGGGCAACCCGAACTCACATCATTGAAGGGATTGTTCAAGGGCTTCTTTACCTCCATCAGTATTCTAGGTTACAAATCATTCATAGAGATTTGAAGGCCAGCAACATCTTGCTGGATAAAGACATGAATCCTAAAATATCAGATTTTGGAATGGCAAGAATTTTGTGTGGGAATGGGTCACAAGCAACCAACCGAATAGTGGGGACTTAGTAAGTATAACTCATTAGTATGTATGCTCTATAGCAAATTTCAGTAATTAATACAAAGTATTCACAATGAAGTTACTAAACAGTTTGTTTTACAATGAAATACAGTGGCTATATGTCCCCAGAATATGCCATGGAAGGCCTTTTCTCAATTAAATCTGACGTCTTTAGTTTTGGAGTATTATTGTTAGAGATCTTGAGTGGTAAGAAGAATACTGGTTTCTATCAGAGTGACTCTATCAATCTTATTGGATATGTGAGTAATGGACCCTTACTTTTAAGTTAACAAAAGCTTAGCAAATGTGTTTGGGTTTGACCATTTGAGTTCATGTGTGTGTGTGTGTGTGTATTATACCATCTCTTGACTTTTCAAAGGATTATCTTGTCAGTAATATTGATTTAAAAGTTATATATCCAGTGTCAAACTAAGTTCCTCTAAACTTAAGTTGCTACTTTTAGTGGTTTACCCAACATCATTTTTGCTCCTTTAATTCAGTTTGCAATTCTTCTTATTTGTGATGTATACTATGCTAAGAGCATCATAAATGGCACTTGCCTTTAATTTTGATGTTAAATTTTCTTCAGGCATGGGATTTGTGGAAAAGCAATAGGTCGTTGGAGTTGATGGATCCAATCCTTGGAGATATTCCTCCTGTGAATGTCCTTTTGAGTTACATAAACATAGCACTCCTTTGTGTCCAAGAAAATGCAGCTGATAGGCCTACGATATCAGATGTGATCTCAATGTTCAACAAGGAACCTGCACTTCTACCTTCACCCAAAAAACCAGCGTTTTCATTTGCCAAAGGTATAGAGGACTTGGGTACATCTAAGAAAAAGCCAGAAATTTTTTCTCTAAGTGATGTGACAGTCTCAATTTTGGAAGCTCGGTGACAATTTAGACTTTGGTGATCATACCTCAATTGTTTATCTTGTTATCTAAGCATGTTTAAAAAAAAAACAATAATATTATTGAACTGGAGAAACCAAATTTTCCATTGTCATTGGCTCATTGCCATGTTGATGTCTGTCAAGTCCTACATTGAAAGCTTCCTTTTCCTGTTTCTCTTGCTTTCATTATATACCTCCCCATCTTCTTCTATTTTTAGCATAATTGCAAAAGGATATTCATGGATTGATATGAGGGAGGGCCTTAGGACCACTACTGAAAGTTTACACCCAAAAAAAGGCCAAGGCCCAGGTAGATGCCATTTTTTGGAATAAAAATAATTAATCAACCAATCTTTTATATATATCTAAATGCTGAAGCATAGCATTTATTATTGCTACGCTTTTGTTGAGCCACATCAATGACCACAAATTTCCACTTCAGCTTCCATAACACCCATGACTCTTTATTTCCACTATTTTCAACTTCCCATGTAACTTCTTTAATGTCTTAGACTCTTTGTCTCCCCATTTCTTGCATCTTCCTCTCCTTATTGAACTCAACCAGTTCATAACTGTTTAGTTGCCACTGTCTCTATAAAACTCCTCACAGATTAGTCTGTAAGGAGCTCTATAGTTAAAGCTCTTGAAAGGATAGAACTGCTATGCCTCAAGTAGTCCAAGATGGACTAAATGATCGACTTCACAAGTTCATGTCTTCATTGGAGAATCTAGAATTCAACCATTTCTTTCTCAAAAGAAATTTGCAAACCAATGCAGTCAGCTACTCTTCCCATCTACATATGGATAACAATGAATCACAACTAGCTATTGTGGGTGCAAGGGAGTATGCCTCAACCAAGTGGACCATGGCGGAGAAAAATAAAGTCTCCACCGAAATTAGGTTTAGGAACCATATTGGGCCTTTCAGGCCATTCACTTACATGCATGAGTCTGCATACTAGATTATGGGTCCGAAGTTTGGGTACGACTTGGTAAGGTGTTAGGCACCCAAGACCACCCAAGACCACCCAACTTGTGGGTCGACCTCTGTTAGGTGTTGTTAGGCCATATTTAATTAAAAAGATTATTAAGAGAGCCGTAATCTTTAACCTAAACATTCATCATGCACTTAAGGAAATAACACACACAACATATTAAAGGTCACATCACAATATAAAAGTAAACAAATAAAACACAATCAAACATATACTAAAAAGGAAAAGATAACAATTAAATCACACACATAAGGAAAGATTATAAAATAAACCAAACATGACAAAAGATTCAAACAAACATGGAAAATAATTAAACGCAATTAATTAACCTAAACATAATCAAACCAAATCAAATATCATGTGAAAAATAATTAAATAAACAAAAACAATAATTTTTGCCCTAATCTGAGTTCGGGTGGTGTTGTGATTCTCTCTTAGAGGTTACTAATGTTGCGGTAATGTTGCTGTGCACGGCAAGGACCCTTTATATACTGCTTGCCGTGATTAATTTTTACCATTTTAGCCTTTAACTACTTTTGTCTAGATTAGGGTGTCCTTCCCAACCAGATTGTTTTGTTTGCTTGTTCACTGTGGCATTCTTATCCACCACAGTGTGGGTATTCTCTCTTATTATCCTTTATGGCATGCACCTAGTGGTTCCAACTCATCTTTCCTTCTTTTAGGTGGTATGTCATCCCAGCAGGACATCTCTCCCAAAAGAATCTAAGCGGGAACCCCATAATAAACTTTCCCTTCTCCCCACTGCCAGACCATACCCTTTTTTACCTCTGACCCATGACCCACCACTCCTGTATTGGTTAGGTACAGGTTGGAAGTGCTTGGGCCTTGTGCGTGCTCCACTTCTGTGTACGTCAAAAGCTTGTCTGCTGCTCATGCGTTTGCCATAGTCTGGAGGTTGATCTGTGCATTCTGCTACTCATCCTTGACCTCTTATGGCGTCAACTGTTTTTTGATTTTTCATTCTTTATTGGCTTGCTCCTTTCAAGGGTTGGGCCTTGCTTGATTGTGGGTTTTCCTCTCTTTATCCCATTTTTTGCTTCTTTCGTAATCTTGCTGCCATTCCTGCTGTACCACTCTGTTGTTCTTGCCATGGTGTTATTTGACTCGTGCTTGCTAGGCCTTATTTGGGCCTGTTGCATTTTCATCTCTCAATTGGTTACAATGACCCAGTATAGTCATTGGATTTATACTCATACTACTTTGGGCTTTCTTGACCCATCACTAGAGCTGTCCATCTCACCTACCGACCTACCTAACCTGCCCGTACCCGACCCGTTACAACCCGATTCAACAGCTCTAGTGGTCGGACACAGGTCCCGAGCTCCAAAACCCGAAGCCGACGGTTCGGTTTCGGTTCCTTTCCTTCAAAACCCATTCAACCCGACTCGCCCGAAGAGAGAACTACAAGCTGCGATTTCAAGCTTTCTGACAAGTTTTCCAGCACAATTTGGCAGATTTCGGCAACTAAAACACCAAATCCAGCAATTTTGGGCACGATTTAGGGGAAAAAGCATCGGATTTAGCGAAATCTTTGCCAAATCCAGCTAGATCGCATCGGATTTCGGACGGATCGGGAGAGATATCGCTGATTTTCTACTTTTTTCGTTTTCTCTGGCAGGTTTCGGCCTCACCCGAAATCGCCGCTCACCCGAAGGGAAACCAACCCGTAAAACCCGACCCTAATATAGGTCGGTTGTGGGTCCGGCACCTCCCTACCCGATCTCCGGCGGGTAGGTTGTGGGTTGGGCACAAACCTGACCCACCCAACCCATGGATAGCCCTACCCATCACATTGATTGTGGGCTCCTTTGGCCCATTTCTTTCTCCTTGGGCATCATCGGCCCATTTGCTTTCCTTGGCCATCCTCAGCCCATTTTCTAATTTTGCATTCCCATGGGCTTTTACTAATTCTTTTGGGCTTCCCTAACCCAATTACCTTATCTTTCATCCTTAGGGCTCATGGGCTTTCCATTAATCCCATATTTTCTTACTTCATTACTTCTGGCCTGCTGTGGCCCATTCTTACTTTTTCTACATCACATAATACCCATGGGTTTACTACTTCTTTCTCTGAGCTCCTCTAGGCCCATTTGCTTTTCTCAATGCCCATTTATTTACTTTATGGGCCTATGATCCATTATGCCTACCATTCGGGTTTAAAGGTTTTTCTATCAATCCACTAACTCTTTTCTGCCCATATTATTGGGCTTCTTCTTGCTATTAGGCTTCCAAAATGAGCATCAACAATGATCTATGATTAAGTTTGTGGCAAAGTTGTTATTTGTAATTTTATTTAATAAACAAGTCAGACCCAAAAATAGGAAAGTTGAGACCCAAGTATTGTATTGTAAGTGTTTTGTTACATACATGGCTAGAACATGAGATACCACTTCCTGTAATAAAGTAACTATAATAATTAACTAAATAGTTCCAGCTCCTATAAACTTTGATGTGTGGCTCGAGGAAGGCCTTAATTTTTATTAAATTGTATACACAAAGATTTACGCTAATCAATAGATTCAAGCTTATAAACATATTGCATTCAAGATAAGCATATATAATATTATATGTTTATATATTTACACAAACTTTAGAAAGAATTATACAATTTTATAACTAAATTCATCAGATATCAACATATTTTTTATAAATGATTGATATAGGGTCATGATTTACAGCCTAAGCCCAAAAGGTATGGGAAGTCGGCCCAGTGAGCCCAAAACAATAAATTTGTAGAGAGTGGGTGAAATAACTAGACCTTTTACGAATTTGACAACAACTAGTATGGGGTTGAAAGATGAACAAACAAATAAGACATGCAGAATTAATCAAAATCATTGTCCGAGGCGATAAGTTTTGATATTAGTCAGTAGACTTTAGTGTTTATACAATATGAGTGCTACAGTTATTCCTTTCTATTTTTTTTCGATCCCCCCTCTCATGGGAGATCTTTTACATTATATAGCTCCCTCCTAACCATCTTGATCCTACACCTGTTGATAATCTGAACCTCCACTTGAGTATATGTCCCATCAGACACCTTCTTTGATATTCTGTGAGTTGTAGTTGCCAATGTAACACTGTTCAGGGGTCTTCTCCACATAAATGCGGCTAGGAGAGTAGGTGCAAGGCATTAAATGCGGTGGTAGCAGCTTTTTCCTTAGATATTTTTTGGATTTTTATCTCTTCTGTACGTGCATAAAAATCATCCTTATCGTGGAAATCTCCTAGAGGGTCACCTAAATTGCCATGGTACAGAGTTGACCAGTTTTAGCTTCATCCGAGAAGGAACATCTCCTTAGAGCATCTTCCTCCGCTCCATCTCTTATAATTCTGAACTTTGGGGCTTCTTTTAATTACTTATCCTCCTCGGACTAATCATATCCCTAGATGAAAGCAAAGGCCCAATATACGATCCTGGGCCTTTACCCCCACAATTGATAATATGAATGATATTTTTAGTTGTAAAAATTAATATAATTTTAAACAATATAAAGTTGATGAATTTTATAAGTTCATAAATGAAAATTATACTACTTAATTAACTCAAGTTATATAATTTCATCTATAACTTAGTTGTTATTATTATTAACATCAAATTTTGAAGGGATATAGATTTTGTTAGTTTTGATGTTTACTATATATATATATATATATATATATCTATTGGTAAATAAAATGAACAAATTATGAATTTTAAATACTTTGTTTGGCTCGACTCAGTTTGTTTTCAACCCTAATGATAGGCCACAAATTGAATGACCCCTTGTGATAAAATTAATTAATTAAAGTAACCAAGTTATTAATTAATCTATTTATCATGTAATTGCGTGGCTGCACAAACAAATCACCGAATAACTAAAAATGCAGCGGAAAATAAATGACACGGTGATTTGTTCACGAATGGGGAAAAACCTAACGACAAAAACCCCATCGGATGATTTTCAGGTCACCACTCCCGAAACTCCATTATTATCAAATCAAGCGGTTACAAGTAAAGGAATCCCAAGTACCTTACCAACCTACAGTTGAACCCTTACCCCAATACCCAATTGGACTTGATCTGTAGTGACAATTTCCACCTTTGATGCACGGCTCCCAAGTACGTGACTAACCAGATGCGCGGATCCCAGTACGCGACTTCAAACACCAACTTTAGAAAGAGAGGTTGGCTGCAAAGTTCTTTAGTTCATCCTATGCGATGAAGACCAGGAAGATGCTTGGTCACAAAACCCTTTGGTGCAAATACACAGCAATTTCTCCAGAGAAGATGAACTAGGTTAAGAACTTCATCTTTGATCACAATTTGCTTGAACAATGATTACTCAATGCTTATGCAACTTGTGTCTATGTTGACGGCTCTTAAAATAATCCTTTTATATGTTTAGGATTAGAAGAAAAGAAGGCCCAAAAACATATTCACGGATCCCAAGAAAATCAGATTGGAAATCTGGAATTTTAAATCTCGACAGATAGCAGGTGTCGAGGTAGCTATCGAGAAGGTATCGAGCTTTAAAAACTTTGCACTTCAGCTTGCTTTTTCTTGGACAGACTTGATGACTTCAACACTTGATCTAGAAACCTTGTTTCTTGATATATTAAAAACACCTAGAACTACCCAATTACAAGCAGAGTGCGTTTTGTCAAAGAATTAGCCAATTTACATAAATAAGTATGACATATGTTCTTAGCATGTGAACCACATATGTCCTAACACCTAAGTTCAATGATATTGCTCAATCTCTTTTATGGATAAAATTAATATTCAAAACTCTCTCTTGCTTATTGTGTTTGGAGCATTCCACTTGTTTTGATAGAAAAAAATTGTAGGAAAATTGACTTCTTCTTTTTTTCTTTTTCTTTTGGTTTGGTTGCAATCCTAAAAATATACTAAAAACATGTTTTTCCTTTCGTTTGACTCGAACTACAAAGCATGAATCTTTTTATTGTAATACCAAATAATTATAAGAATAATATGTTTCATTCACAAAACATACCCCAAATATGAAAACATTTCCTATTTTTTCCATTTAGGAGAGAGAGAGAGAGAGAGATTTGATTTTTATTTTTTGCTTGAATGAGGAAATTCAACTCAATCACCATTAAGTGAATTAGTCTTATTAAAAAGTAAGAATAATGATTTTTTAATTATATATATATATATATATAGAACATTAAACTAAGTATTATATAATTTATATTTAAATATAAAAATGCACATTAAAATTGTTGTCTTAGATCTCAAATTTTATTTTGTCAACCCTGCTTGTCTTCCATTGATTCAATTAAAAATAAAAACAAAAATTTATTAAGTGACCTGTTGTACCTGACACCATAACATATTAAAAAATAAAAATAATGATCGGAATAGTAATAAAAAATGGGTGAGTGGCATGAGACCAAATCTTCTGTCCCACTTTTCCTACTTCACCCTATACTCCATCAATAAATATTTGTCACGTGTTCATCTAATTAATTAAATATTATCATTATTGACTTATTAATACTGCAGTTATTAATTAATAGTAGTATTTAATTAATGAGGTAAACACATGGAAAGTATTTATTGGTGAAATATAGAGTGGAATAGAAAAAATGGGATAGAAGATTTGGACTCGAGTGGCATAGCATGGCTTTTTTAAAAAGTTTGACATATAGTACTCGAAATATTTATATAACTAAACGAACTGGGAAAAATTGCGAGGTCAATCATGAAAGAGTTTTTAAAAATTTTAACTCTTTGCGATTGCATTATTATTCTTTAAAGAAAAATTTAACAAGTTTTTAAAGCACCATTAACGCGTCTTTCTAGGTATGGCCCTAACCTTTTTCTTTTTTTTTTTTCCTATGAACGTAGCGTTAGAAGCTGTTTAGAACTTATAAGTTTTAACTTAGAAGGTCCTTTGAATAGGGTTGAGGAGATAGTCTGTTTAGTGGCCGAGGTCTTATTTGAGGCTAGCTGGAATTTTAGTTTGCACTCTTTTGTCTTAACCCACTCTCTGGACAGTGACATCAACAACAGTTCAACACCACCCCTGTCAAACTATTTGGTTTTTCAGTTGGAAGTATAAGAGCTCATCCCATTGAATCATCTGATTCCTTTACACTTTCAAACCCAAAAAAAAATATATATATATATATATATAATAATCTATGATTGTAAGTGATAATTGATTGACCGTTGATAACTTGTTGCATCAGTCATCACCCTATTCTACTTTATGTAAGGATAAAATTTAGGTACAGTACTTTAGGCGCTATTTTTTAGATTTTCTTTTTAAAATTCAACCATGTAGTTACTTAATTAAAAAAAATACGCTTCCATCTCATAAGAAAAAATTCACATTACAAAATCCTAAAAGGAAAACCTAATGAATAGCACTTAAGTATTGTACCTAAATCTTGCTCTTTATGTAATCAGCTTACTCTTTGAACTTATTTTATTTATTTATTTTTATTTTTTTGAGAATCCTTTGAACATATTTTAAGTTATAATTGCTAATAAGATGCCACTTTTCCTAAATAGAACCTTTATTAATTAAATATGTTCAAAAAGATCAACATCCGACCTTAGCTCAGTTGGTAGAGCGGAGGACTGTAGTTGAGATCAATTGTCATCCTTAGGTCGCTGGTTCGAATCCGGCAGGTCGGATCTTTTTTAATATTTATTTCTAAATCTTTCTCTCGAAGTTTTCCCCTTACTTTCACATAAGTACTTTATGCCTTCTTTTGCTTTTTCCCACTGGGCCTTTATGCCTTTAGTATAAATACCATGCTTTAACCATTACATGTCTTAAATGAAAGGTGAATTGATATTGTAATAATTAATAACCATTACATATAGAATAGATTCGAATTAGTATCGAACTAGTTTGCAATAAGGCTATTAATTTGTTTCTAAAAAAAAAGGCTATTAATTTGATTCCAATTTTTGGTTTGTGCTTTGCTTGCCAGCTAGAAACCAAACTACAAAATACTCCCATTAGGCAAAGTAAGAAAGGTTAAAGCTTTGCTAGAGAGAGAGAGAAGAAAAAGGGGGGTGGGGTGGGGAGGTTGAAGCTTTATTATAGTCAATAAATCATAACTAATTTAGGGACAGTATTTGCTAAACCACTTGAGAGTCATAGTTGATAAAGAGTAGTGGTTATTATACATAGTGCGTATAATATTTTTATAAATTGAAAATATGACTTTAACTCACGTTTTCAATTATAAAAATATAATCGTGTGTAGCACACTATGTGCAACAATTATTACTCATTAATAAATCAAGCATGCAAAAAAGCAATTTCTAGTTAATTGAAGATGTGCAACAGTCCAAACAGTAAAAAGAAAAAAAAATAGAATAAATGAAAAAGTTTGAGAAGAGATAAAGAAACTTTCTGCTCATTTTATGGCTCATGGTTCTTTTTGTGGTTGGTGCGCTTTTTATATTCTTGAAATGTGTTCACACCTGTAACTAGGCTAAACCATCCAGCACTTTCCGTCATCAGAAAAGAGAGAGCCATATAGAGAAAGAGATCAATCAAATTAATTAAGCCAATATGGATCTCTACCTTCTTCTTCTCCTCTTCCTCGTGATAATTCCATTCACACCAAAGCCAACCATAGCTCCAAACCCAGCATGTCAAAGCTCCTGCGGCTCCGTCCAAATCAAGTACCCCTTTGGCACTGGCTGTGGCTGCGGCTCGCCACGGTTCCAGCCCTATGTAACCTGTACACCCGGCGGAGACCAGCTCCTCCTCGCCACCCACACTGGCTCATACCCAATCACCTCCATAGACTACAAAACTTCCTCTCTAACCATAGCCCCCCAAGACATGTCAACATGCACAATCATGCACCACTCTTCCAATTTGGGCCTAGACTGGTCCAGCCCATTTCAGCTAGGCCCATCAACTTTCATTCTCATTTCATGCACATCCCCTACGTCTTCCTTAACCCTAAAGAGCACCCCCATATGTGACCCCTCAAGCGTTCACCTCTGTGATTCACTCTACACGTGCCCGGCCGTCGTCTCCCTCGGCTTGCCGTTGTTCCCGCCTACGAACACGTGTTGCGTGTACGCGCCGGCGAACTTTAACGGTAAAGGAGAATTGGAATTGGACGAATTAAAGTGTGATGGGTACTCGTCTGTGGTGTCATTAGGAGACTACCCAACTGACCCTTCACATTGGGAATATGGGGTGGCCTTGAAATATATCAATGACGTATTGGATAATAGCGTTATTGATAGCAAATGTAACTCGTGCGAGATGAGTGATGGTATTTGTGGGTATGCGCCACCAAGTAATTCGTTTGTCTGTGTCTGTAAGAATGGATATAATGCAACAGTGGATTGCTACAGTAATAACTTCTACGGACAGAGTGAGGCGCAATTTTTGAGCACTGCTTCTTTTCCAACAGGTAGTTTTCTTTTTCTTTTTTTTAATTGTCATTATTGCTTTATTCAGTGCACTAGGTGCTTAGCCTTGAAGCAAACCTAGTACTTTAAGCTTTTTGTTATTCGTAGCAGAATTTGCTAGGATTAGCATCCAGTGCGATTCCCTTTATCCCTCTCACAAATTCTTTTCGCTTTTCACTTTTTACTTCTTTTAACTTTTTTCTTAATCTTTTTTAATTAATAGTTGAGATTGAAAGTTACTTTTTGTAACTATCAATCTCAACCATTTATAAAAACTGCGTTAGATGCAAAACCCACCTGATCTCAATTCAAATTATATGCATATATACCATATAAGGAAAACGCTTAAGTTGTCACTGGCGGAGCCAGAGGACGGCAAGGGGGACCTGCCCCCTGACTCCTCCTAAATTTTTCTAGCATTAGTAGTCTAAAGTAATTACTTATTTACATAGAGAAAAAAAAAAGAAAAAAAAAAAAAAAAAAAGGACTTCTAGTTGGTTAAAAGTGACTGACACAGGAAAAAGAAGGGAAAAAAAGTTCTCAAACACCAAACCATGTAGGTTTTTCACCAATTTCACCATTCTTATAAGTAGCTTTTGTCTTGTCTTACGTGTTGCACCTATTTCACTATTTTTTAATTTTTATTTTATATCATTATTTACACAATTTTCACTATTTATGATATTTTTCACAGCATTTTATCTTTGAATGATGCTAGAGATACTACAAATTTTACTACTTATGTCTTACAAATTGGCAAGTCACCAATAACAAAAAATAATTTCAAACATTTATTCATTATATTTTTTAAGTAACACTAATAACATTTTTACTCCATCAGTTTGTAAATTTTTTAGTAGCTATGAATTGGTTATTTTTGTTTATTTATTTTAATAATATGAAATATATATTTATATTTGCATACAATTGTTTATTTATTTTGTTATTATTGTTGATTAATATTTTTTAGATTAATTTCACTTTTAATATCGTCTTTTAATTTTGTCCCCTCTAGACTAAAATCCTAGCTCCGCCACTGTTAGCAGCTATTCTGCAATTAGATAAAATCGCATTTGAAACATACAAAGTAGATAGGTTATATGCAAATTGTAGCTTAACTAAAAGTTTGCTTTTATGTTAATCTCAAGTGGACCTAGAGAGTCTATGTAATTTCTTTGTTTCTTATTTATCTTTCATAATGTTGCAGGGAACATTTGGTTTGGGTTTTTGGCAGGCTTGATATTCTGCTTCGCAATTTAGTTGAACCGAGCAAGTAGCTTTTGTAAGAGCATTCACAATGGGCCAGCTATATGCCAAATGTAATTTAGCATTCAAGCCCAATAACTCTCAACAGTCGGAAGGCTACTCATGGAAAAGTGTAAATTTTTTTGCCATAGTGCTATACCATCGTAAATATATGATGGTACTATAGCTGAATGGTATGTACGGATAATACTTTTTTAATACCCTAAAATTTCTCTCTCCTCTCTCTCATTATTTTTCTTCTCTTCTCTCTCTTCCTTCTCTCTTTCTCATCTACTCTCTCCTCTCTTTAGACCCAAACACCATCCTCCTCCCAAATCCAACATCACACATCAATGATCAAACCTAAACAAAACCACATCAGAGACAAAACACTAGATAGCAACCCAACCTAGTTTTGAAATAGCAAAACTTGATTCAAAGGCAAAACCACATCACAGTGGTTCATTTTTTCTGGTGGGTTGTGATCTGGGTTGTGTTTTGTGTTCTGTGTGTGTGTGTGTGTGTTTCTTTTTATTTTTCATGTTGTGACGCTGTGATTCTCACCGATGATGGGTTGATATGGGTTGATCAATGATGAAGGAAACGTTGATCTAGCAGCGGCAATGGTGGTGTTGATCTAGCAGTGGCAGTGCGATGTGGGTTTGGTCGAGGTTTTTCTCAACAACTGTCTGGCTTTTGATCGGGGTTGATCTGAGTTTTTATTATTATTATTATTATTATTATATGGGTTTTTGTTCCAGTGGGATTTTGGTGGGCAGTGGTGGCATGGTGGGCATGGTGGAGGCGCAATGGTGGTGACTGGGCAGTGGAGGCGCGGTGCTAAAGGTTGAGGGAGCTTGAGAGCTTGTGAGACTCATTGATACTAACGATGACAAGTTGTTGATGAGGAACTGAGAGTGAGCGAGAACCAGAGAGAAGTTTTACTAGTTTGGGTTAGACGAAACAAATGGGAAAACACAAAGAAAAAAAAAAAAAAAAAACAAAAATGAAGATGGAAGATAAAGGAGAAGAAGGTGAACAGTAAAGGAATGGAGGAGTCAGGAAGATACATATGCGTGTGGAGGAGAAAATTGGAAAAAAACAAAAAAGAAAAAAATATATTTTATTGTATAAATATATTATTTTAATGAGTAAAATAGAAAAATAAAAGTTGGGATATTAAGTGTGTTATAAAATAGTATGGTATAATTGATAAAATAGTTTTTTTTAAGATGATAAAATCGGATAAGATGACATATGGGGGTGCTCTTTAGACAGACTGGGCCGAATTTATCCAATGAAAAAGAAAAGGAATAAAGGCAGCTAACGCTCAAGCATCCTCCGTGTATGAATGTGAACCGTACACGTGGAATAGTTGCTATGCTCCAAAGCAAACGTTACCACCGCTGACTCCAAATTTTCTACCACCTTTTTTCATTGTTGCTGTGGCGTGAGTGCTTTTTCTTTTTTGATAATTTGGCGTACGAGTATTTAGGCTTTTTTTTTTCCCCCTAAAAGCTTATTTATATATTATTTTTTAAGTAATTGAAATATACTTATACCTTAGAAAAGAAGATAAAAATTGATGTCTGTGAACAGTATCAACAAATAAGCTAAAAAGCTATTCAAAAGACTCTACTAAACATATAATCAAATACTATGATTGATACATGATAAAAATACAAAAGTAATATATGAGTTACAATTTATTATTACAAGAAGTTGTGAAAAAGTTGTGTTTCTAGCATTGATTAAATTGTAACCACTTGAACTTCCAAAGTTCCAAGCTTACTATCCAATCAGGAAATTGAAACAATAGGGGATTTAAAAAGCTAGAAGACCTCCTAACTAGGGTGAGGTGAGAGAAAACTAAATCAAAACTAAGTCTCTCGTCACCTAGATGAAAAGAGGTTCTGCATCTTATAATAGAATGTCTTGGACTCTAATTGGTAAGAGCTTATTTATTTATTTAAAGAGTTTAGTCTCAGTGGGGCCTTTGGTCTTATTGCTGCATCTTGAATTCCCTCCTAAAATAGGATGGGTAAATAAAGAGAAAGCAAAAAGGAAAACGGGAAGAGGGGGGTTCCCCAAGGACCACAATGCCAAAGACTTAATCAACCATACCCAAGACAAAATCTAGCTTAATTTCTTTTTTTTTTTTTCTTTTTTTGTAATAAAATGATGTAATATGTTACATTTACAACATTTTTATAACACTTTCATAATAATTCATAAGGGATAAGTTGTTACTGGCTTCACCTAAGATTTGTTACGAAAATGTTGTGAATATATCATTTCTCAACCAACAATAATCTCTAATCTTTTAAAAAAAAATTTCAAAGGGTTCACATCCTTTGCAAATGTTGTGGAATCAGATTCTAAGCCTCTGACTTTCCAGTTGTGACGATAATAGCTAATATACTTTTTGCATTGATATACACTTACCTACCTCTTACCTTTATTATATCATACAAATAAGTAATAACTAATGAGTACTTTTAACTAAACTTCACAGCGTCCATGTTTATACAAAACCACACAATCAAGTATCATAAAAATGTAGGTTCAACTGCGAAATCATACATTCCTGAATTCTCTACACCATTTCAGGTAGACCATTTAGTCTACCTTGTGGCCATTGTTGTGGTTATGTTGCTTAGGTGGAGGAGGTATATCCATGAGAAAAGACTCTATGTGCTTGCACATCTCTTTGGGTTTCTCAACGTTGATTGCATGCCCTGCATTCTTTATGATTACTAGTTCCGCATTCTCAACCTGCCTGTACAGTGGGGAAGATTACGTCAAAATCCAAACCTTAAAAAACAACCGATGAGTTCGAAGGGTAATACAAATACCAACTTGGTTGATGAGGACATGACAATAGAATGTAAAAGTGTTCTGAAGTACACGACTACACATATAGGTTAGAGGAAATCAAAGGATGAATGATATTATTGAACTTATTTAGTTCTTCATATCTACCTTTTTAATCTGTGTGCCAATTCCAGCGGGAATACCCGGTCTTCTTCTCCCCAGATTAACAATGTAGGCTGCATGAGAAGAAGAAGTTATATATGCCTATAAAATATTCTCAGAAAAGAGGTTAGAAATATATACAGAAACAAAGCTATGGTGATTGTATAACATGTAATATGTAATAACCTGGGTTATCTTGGGAAGATCAGACAATTTCCTATCCTTGTGTAACGCGTGAATCAATCCTTTCTGCTCTTCATAGTGTTCTTTACCCAGCACCTGCCAGCGCAAGCAATTACCAACACAAAAAGATTAAGCTAAAACTAGAGATGAATTGTCGCCAAATATTATCAACTTGTGTCTGTCAATTTTGGATTACCCCCAAATAAATATTTCATGTCACAAGAACAATTCCCAGTCCTTGCTACTATTACACTACCCAGGGAGATGATTTGGACAATCATATCAAGACAAAAGCTCAGTAGCATTTTAGAGGCTTTGAGATATGTATATTAGATACTCAGAAAAATGGAACTGTTTAGAGACAGCTTTAGAGTCTAACTTCAAAGGAAACCAATTGCAGAAGATGCATCCTATATGCACAAGCACAAAAAAAAAGGTCCACTTTGGTGGCACATAAATATTAGGTTCAAGTTACAACTTTTATAATTTATTCTCTTCAAAACTTAATATGCATAGAATAAAGTTACAACTTTTATAACTTACTCTCTTCAAAACTTATATGCATGGACTACAGTGTTATCTATAAAATGCTTAAATATCAAGTTTTCTTTTCGTATTTTAATATCATGCATATAAATTTATTAATTAAATAGTAAATATCACTAGACAAAACAAAATTATTGAGATAGTATGACACTTGGTCCCGTCGTAATACAAAATTAAATATGGGGATAAGCTAGTATTAATTAACATAACAATGAGGATTCCTAATGGTTGATAGTGCCCCACCTCTACCTCATCTCTAATAAAGACATTGTGAAAAGGAGTGTCACTGTGTCAGTTGCATCCATGGTCATCTAAAACTCAGCTCAGTGGATATTTGTTGCGTCACTGCCTTTTCTTTTCTTTGACAATGGTCAATAAAGCATTTAAAGCGTGTTAAAAGAACCACTTGGCTCTGGACATAAGGCCTCTCATTTATGCCAACAATAAAATCTTAGCAAAGAAGCCATACCCGTTAGTCCAGGGAAGGAACCAGCTGGGGGCCCCAGCCCCCCTGGGTCCAATTTTTTTTTTTTTTTTTTTTATATAATAGTTTTTATATATTTTAATTTTTTTAGTTGGGTCTCTTTATCCTCAATAAATCTAACTAGTTTTATCTAAATATAAACTATTCAACCTAAAAACTTAATAGAAACTGTGGGGCCCTAAGTGTCAACGTGCATGGCCTAATCCACAGCCGGCCCAAGGCCTGCACCAAGGAAAGCACGGGCCGAAAACAGAGGATGGGCCCTGAGCTTCAAAAGGGCCTGTCCGAAGACACCCATGTCCTCGGCCAGGTTACGTGGATAAATGGAAAATATCATTTCCCCACTGAAAAGTGTCTCACCAACACCCTGGCCTCTTTAAATGATGATTTGACTAATAAACCTGGAGACTTCAATCAGTTCAACTTTTAGAGTATGCCAGAACGTCTGGGAACTGACATAAAACCTGAAAAAGTAGGCAATAGGACAGGCCTTAATGCACAACGTCCGGATAATTGACAAATGGACGGTTAAGATCAGTAAAAAGGAGGCTATATAGCGAAAAATGATCCCCTATCTTGAGGGGGTGGAAGAAAGTCAGAGGGGGGAAGAAAGCCAGAGGGAGGGGTTGAATTCTTCGGACTGAGCCGAAGAGAAGGAAACACCCAAAAACACGGCCAATATCCCCACTGAGGCCCGAGAAAGATCACAACCGTGATTCCCCAGGGAACCTTTGATTCTTACCAAAATTACATAAGAGGTTTGGACACTGGCTGCGCCATTGTTTCGTGAGTGCCTACCCCTTTTTTATCCATGCTCTACAAATTCTATTGTCTAAGGTCAGTAACCAATTTTGGCCTTACAATTGGCGCCGTCTGTGGGGAAGGGGTTTTGCGCGCTAGCAAGTGCAGTGGTCGGCGTAAAGAAACCAAGGGCAACGTTTTCGAAAAACAAAACACCAAAACAATACAAATTACAGCAACAACGTACATTCAAGAGTTAGCAGTTGCAAGAACGAAAGTAAAAAAAATATAGGTAACACAAAACAAGTCTACTTCTTTTATTCATACATGAAGAAAAATTACATCTTTTACAAGTGAAGCCCGTGGGGCTTGTTCTAAAGCTAATTACAAAGGCAGATGTTTGACGAGGCCGGCAGAGGAACAAATAGTAGAAAGCAAAATTGACTGAAGAACAAAAGATAGAAAAGAAGAGAAGTAAGAGAGGAGGAAATGAAGAGGGGGAGACTGGTTGGGAGATGGAAATAGAAGAAACAAAAAGGAAAAAGAAAAAAGGAAGGCTAGTTGAGGAGCAAAAGAAGAAGAGAAAAAAGAGAAAAGAGGGAAGAAGAGCTACATAGGAGGTGGAAAAGGTCGCGGCACAGGACGGCTCCACTTCTGGGTTCCGCCTGATTTCCCTCCCACCCTCAATGCAGTCGGCTTGGAGGGTCAATGACCCATACCCAAGGGAAGGTGGTTACGTTCTCCCTGGACCCTCCTCCAGGCGGTGAGGAGGGTTCCTCCTCTAGTTAGGTTGAAAAGAAGGAGAACTTTTGGATTTCCCCTACTCCAACCCCAATGTGACGTCCAGGGTCGAAGTGCCATCCTCGGCTCCTGATAGGGGCTGTGCATCCCCGAGATCACCCTTTCCAAGGGCCAACTCATTCGAAGGGGCTCGAATGGCTATGTTTGACAGAATCTTTTTTGGGTGATATCTTCGGGGGAGGTTTAAGATGGATGTTTGTCAAAGTGTGAAGGAGAAGGTTGCCCTAGAAACGCCTTATATAGACGGTGGGATATTGATGAGGGCCAATCCACAATAAATCCCAGGGAGAGATTTCCGGAGGCAATAACTCCGCCCCAAATTCCAAGGGGCCTGTCAACCGTTAGATCTTCGTGAATCCATGGCTGGCCTTAATGAGGAGGCGCCTCATTAACGAAAAGGAACCGAAACGTCACCACATGTTACTCGGACAACCCAAGAGACGCCTCATAGTCAGAAAAGTCTCATCAAACGAAGAGGCGAAACACGGCAAGGTCTTATACTCCACCGACCCCAACCCGCATTTATTACTATTTTTGCTTAGAAGTGTATTTATTTAATACTTATTGTAAATTGTAGCAATGTAAAATTAAATGGCTACGCATAAATAGATAAGCTAGTAAAAAGTCAAAAATGTAAGTACTGAACAGAACCTAGGCATTGCATGGTCTTCGGACTCAAGCCTCTGGGGAAACCAGCTACTTCGAAACTGGGTACTAGACAGAACCTAGGCATTGCATGGTCTTCGGACTCAAGCCTCTGGGAAAACCAGCTACTTCGAAACTGGGTACTAGACAGAACCTAGGCATTGCATGGTCTTCAGACTCAAGCCTCTGGGGAAACCAGCTACTTCGAAACTGGGTACTGGACAGAACCAAGGCATTGCATGGTCTTCGGACTCAAGCCTCTGGGAAACCAGCTACTTCGAAACTGGGTACTGGACAGAACCAAGGCATTGCATGGTCTTCGGACTCAAGCCTCTGGGAAAACCAGCTACTTCGAAACTGGGTACTGGACAAAACCAAGGCATTGCATGGTCTTCGAACTCAAGCCTCTAGGGAAACCAGCTACTTCGAAACTGGGTACTGGACAGAACCTAGGCATTACATGGTCTTCGGACTCAAGTCTCGGGGGAAACCAGCTACTTCGAAACTGGGTACTGGACAGAACCTAGGCATTGCATGGTCTTCGGACTCAAGCCTCTGGGGAAACCAGCTACCTCCAATTAATAAGATAAATGTTAGACAGAACCAAGGCAGTGTATGGTCTTCGGACACCAGCCTCTGGGGGAAACTAACAATCTTAAAAGAAGAAAATTATGTACTGGACAGAACCTAGGCATTGCATGGTCTTCAGACTCAAGCCTTTGGGGAAACCAGCTACCTCCAATTAATAAGCTAAATGTTAGACAGAACCAAGGCAGTGTATGGTCTTCGGACACCAGCCTCTGGGGGAAACTAACAATCTTAAAAGAAAAAAATTATGTACTGGACAGAACCTAGGCATTGTATGGTCCTTAGACACCAGCCTCTGGTGAAACCAGCTACCTCCAATTAATAAGCTAAATGTTACAGAACCAAGGCAGTGTATGGTCTTCGGACACCAGCCTCTGGGGAAACTAACAATTTTAAAAGGAGAAAATTAGGGCCCAGGCGGATAGGAGGACCACTCTACTATATGCCGAGTACGAGAGAGGCCAAGGTCTTTCATAGTATTCGGGCCCAAACCTACACCAAACTAGCCTTATTAGCGACGAAAATCACAAGAAACTGAGTGTCGAAAGAAAGGTCACAAAAGCCGCTGGAATAAACAACAAATTAACGGAGAGGTGACGTTCCGTAGAGCATGAAAGTGCGCCGGGCAGATCAAAATCCTCCTCCCCGCCCGAGGGGACAGGTAGCAGAATTTTGAGGGGCTATTGTGGGGCCCTAAGTGTCAACGTGCATGGCCCAATCCACAGCCGGCCCAAGGCCCGCACCAAGGAAAGCACGGGCCGAAAACAGAGGATGGGCCCTGAGCTTCAAAAGGGCCTGTCCGAAGACGCCCATGTTCTCGGCCAGGTTACGTGGATAAAGGGAAAATATCCTTCCCCCACTGAAAAGTGTCTCACCAACACCCTGGCCTCTTTAAATGATGATTTGACTAATAAACCTGAAGACTTCAATCACTTCAACTTTTAGAGTATGCCAGAACGTTTGGGAACTGACATAAAACCTGAAAAAGTAGGCGATAGGACAGGCCTTAATGCACAACATCCGGATAACTGACAAATGGACGGTTAAGATCAGTAAAAAGGAGGCTATATAGCGAAAAATGATCCCCTATCTTGAGGGGGTGGAAGAAAGTCAGAGGGGGGGAAGAAAGCCAGAGGGAGGGGTTGAATTCTTCGGACTGAGCCGAAGAGAAGGAAACACCCAAAAACACGGCCAATATCCTCACTGAGGCCCGAGAAAGATCACAACCGTGATTCCCCAGGGAACCTTTGATTCTTACCAAAATTACATAAGATGTTTGGACACTGGCTGCGCCATTGTTTCGTGAGTGCCTACCATTTTTTTATCCATGCTCTACAAATTCTATTGTCTAAGGTCAGTAACCAATTTTGGCCTTACAGAAACAATAAAAACATTCATTGTGGTTGTATTTTAACAAAAAAAAAAAACTATTTTACCACCAAAAAATCATGTGTTATTGGAGAAGTTAAAGCTAAATTTTTTTCAACTATATTAAATTAGTATAAATACCGGTTGACTGTAGCAATTTGTCAAAAATAAAATACAATATTTTATTAAGATTATATCTCTTCGTTCAATTAAAAAACTCATATTCTCTCTCCTCCTTTATTATTTTAATGAGTTGTTTATATTATTTTAAATGAAGTGTAAAAAGAAATTTTTTATGAGAAAAAAAAAAAGCAATTAATGTTTTGACAACTTTTTTCATTTTCCATAAAAGTGATGTTAAAACTTTCTTAAAATGAGTTCTTAAAGAGTGCCCTAAGGGCACTCGTTAGCATGACCCATATATATATATATATATATCCTACCCAGCCTAGTATTTAAAATAAAAAAAAATGTTTTTGTTTTTGTTTTTGTCTTTGTTAGTAAATAATTGCATCTTAATGTATTTAGAAACAATAATCTTGTGTATTTATAATTTTTTAATATTTTTCTTTGTACTCGCCCCCGCTAATTTATTCCTCACTTTTCTCTATCCCGAAGACCTTTGATTTCCTAAGCCTTAGAGCTTGAGGATTAGGAGGAGCATATCTGATAAGTAATAACCAATTTAAAAATATATATATATAAATAAATAAACACCTTCAATACCAATATTATAACAAGTCAACATATCCTTTCTATCGATATTTGTGGGAATCTTACCATTAACCAAATAAATAAAAAAAGATATCATTTGGGACAGAAAACATAAAAAGTAAATAAATAAACATTTTCAATGAGTTAATGGTATTTAATAGGTACTTCTCTAATTGCGCAACTAGCTATAGTAGTATTCTAGCCGATAAATCTGGACCGAGAAAATAGGAAACTCGAGTCATGGTTGTTACTTGTTGGAGCACTCATAGTAGTGGTGCTATATTGCTATATAGCAATATTTTAGCTTCTCAAACACTAAAACCAAGCTGCAGCAGTGGAGCTAAATTTATTTTTTTTAGCTCCATTGCTACAGTGCACATCTATAAATAGATGTGCACTGTTCATGAGAGCTAAAAATAATAATAATTTTTTATTCCCTGCCCCCATTAAAATATTACATCTCTCTCTCAACTCTGATCATCTCTCAACTCTCACCTTTCTCTCTCTCAACTCTCTCAGCTCTCTCTCAACTTCCTCTCATAGCTGCCGGCCCACCCCCACCCCCATGCCACCGGCTCACACCGCAGACCCGCCACCGACTTACACTGTAGACCTCGCCGCTGGCTTACGCTGCAGACCCCGCCCTCCGATCCATGCCACAGACCCCGCCCTCTGATCCACACCGTAGACCTCGTCCTTACTTAGTAGTAGTTGTTTTTTTTTTTTTTTTTTTTTTTTTTTTTTTTTTTTTTTTCCTGCTGTGGGCTGTGGTGTGGTGGTGGTTGTGGTTGTGTGGGTAGATCGACGTCGGTGGGTGGCCGGGTTCGTCGGCATTAGTGGGCTGTGGCTGGTTTCATCGGCATCAGTGGGTGGCTCGGGTGGGTTTCGTGGTGGTGGGTGTGGGTGTTGCCGCCGATCAACCTTAGACCCACGCCGTCGATCGGAGTGCTTGCTCGTGGATATTGGGTACCTAACTTGGAGATTTGGGTTTTTTTTTTTTTTTTTTTTTTTTTTTGCCTGCTGTGGACTACTGCCGGTGGTGGTGGTGGTGGTGTTGGTGGTGGTTGTGGTTGTGGGTGTGGCTGATGGTAGAGGTGATTGTGGCTGTGGATGTTTTTTTGGTAGTGGAATATATTATTTTATTGTAATTATTATATTATTTTATTGTGATGTTTATATTATTTTATTGTATTGAAAGCTAAAATAAATCCATTGCTGTAGCATGTATGTAAGTAAAATAGATAAAGTAACTTTTGATGGAGTTAAAAAGTTAAATTTTTAATTTCACTGCTGTAGATGCTCTTACTCTAACCCTACAAGGGTATGAGTAGGTATTAAGCCGAGAGTGTTGGGTTTTTTTTTGCGTCAATGTCACATTATTTATTGTTTGGAATAAATTGCAAGCCGTCTAAAGTACAATTTAGAAAATAATTAACCTAAACAAACAAAATACCAAAATAGAGACAGCTCTCCAAATTTCGTACCAAAAATCAGAACAAAATCCAAAAAGTATTACTCCATATTAAACTAATTTAAAAAACAAAAATGATTGAAGAGGGGGGGACCCACTTACATTGATGAAATCATTGAGAATACAGGAAGGCGCCTTCAAATGGGGTTTAACGAACGTTAATCTCAACAACTCTCTCATCTTCTCCGGGTTTTGAGGTAACAGAACACTAACGGCCTCGTCCACGCTCTTCACCGTAAACAGGCCTTCCTCCATGTCTCTCTCTTCCATGCACACCCCGGTACAACAAAGCACCACGCGCTCCACGCGCTCCTTGAACCGCGTGGCCATGTTGTACGCCACGAAGCCGCCGTAACTGATTCCGACCACGCGCATGTTCTTGCTGGCGCCCTGGGCCTCCATGAGGCCCATCACGCACTGGGCCTGGAATGCCTCGGACCTCTCGGGTCGGGTCGAGCGGGACTCGCCGAAGAAGACCAGGTCCGGGACGTAGAGGTTGAAGTGGGGAATGAAATGGGAGATGAAGTTGTTCCATTGCCACATTGCGTTGGCGCCCATGCCGTGGATCAAGAGGAGATTGGGCTTCGACGGGTTGTGGGCCTTCGGGGCCCAGCAGTGCATCACCGTGCCTTCGCCGAGGTCCGTCGTCGTCGACTGCAGCCCCGCCTTCGAGAACGAGTACCGGTGGTACCATTCAAACGCCTTAGCGATGCTAAAGAAATTTGACATTTTAGAGTACAGGAAGGAAGGAGTGTTTTGTGTTTGTGTGTTTTCTTGGTTTTTGAGAGTGGATGGAGCGAGTGAAAGAGAGGTGACGAATGTGGCAGTCACTTATAGGGCTGTTTTAAAGGGCAGAAATGTAAGTTCCTTTTGCTTTTTCTTTTTTCTTTTCTTTTTTTAATTTTTTTTTACTTTATATATACAACACGATAAGTTATTTAATTAAAAATATACTTCCATAAAAAAAAAAAATACTAAATTTTAAGAAGGAAACCGAAAAAACAACATATTGTAATTAAGTCTTGTCTATATATATATATATATATATGTAATGCTACAGTCACAAATTATTTTATAATATTTTTACAAACTATTATCGTTGATAACTTCTTACCATTCTCATCTAGACCCACCAGTAATACCACTTTTTTATTTACTAATAATCATTCACCATTCTATCAAAAAGTAATAATAATTATTCATTACATCAATAGTTTGTAAAAAATTTTATAAAAAAGTTCATATTTTTAGCATTTTTCTATAATACTCTATTTTTTTTTTTCCTTAGACTTATATTTTTGCTATAATGCGAACACATGTCTAAAACAAAACACGTGTTTGAATCGTAACATGTCCAATATAAAAAGTCACAGGATACAAGCTTCACCCTATTTTTACTAGGCATATATTTTAAATGAATGTAAATAAATAAAAATAAGCGAAATTAAGGTAAAAAAAATTATTCTAATTTACCGGGAGTTCAGTAAAAAAAAAAGTGTGTCATTTCATTGAGGAGAGTTCCTGCTTAGTGTGCTCACCACCAATTGGTCCAATACCATTTACCCTTTATTAATTGAATTAGGCGTTTGACTACCTAATATTCGTTTCATGTGCTGGATTACCTAACGATTAGATTAATTAACAAGCTTCTTATAAATGACGAATATTAATTTGGGAAGTGCAGTAGAAGAACAGAATTTATTCGTTTCCATTACGTACAAGGACGGCCAAACAATGCATCGTTTACTTGTTATTGTGTGTAATTGCCTAATTGGTCACTAATTGCGTAATTTGTTGTTTTTGTTACACAGTTGACAACGAGGAGTGTTGGGTAAGACTCAGTTGGGAGTTGGCTGAGGCATCACTTTTATTCCTATATATCCATTAAAAACGACAAATAAAAACAATATATCCATCAAAAACGACAAATAAAAACAATATATCCATCAAAAACGACAAATAAAAACAATTCTTCTTGTTCTATTCCTGAAAATACAAAAAGTGTGGTCCAATCAATTATAGAAAGCAGCCCAACGATTTACATTGTGAAGGCCAAAAAAAAAAAAAAAAAAAAAAATTCCTCGTAAAAAATTTTTAATAATATTTTTTAAACTAATATCTTTGGAGTATCCTTTAACTTTTCTTTTGATTAATTATAGTTAATGATGATGCTGAGATCGTCAGTTGAGATGTTCGTCCAGATCAAGATCGTCCACTACTTGGATCAGCCCTGTGATACAGCAAAAAAGAAAGAAAACCACCGGTGGGGTGCTACCCACAACGCCTCCGATGATAAAGTCAGAGAAGCTTAATAAGCAGAACAAAACAAAGAAAAAGTAAAAATGAGAATCAAGTTCTGAATTTTTTTGTTATTTTTTCATACCTCCTCATTCTTGCTTAGAAGTATATATAGGTTATACCAGTGCCCTTATAGCCGTTGGCTCCGTCATTATTGGTGCATTATTGCTGGAGTTTGTAACGCTTGCGCCGGGTATTAATTTGATCGGCGTGTCTCCAACGGTATAGATATTTATTGTCACTTGTAGTAACGGTCGGCCTTGGTTGGTTTGTTCGAGTAGTCCCCTTCGTGTTGTGCTGGTAAATTGGATCGTCTTCATAGATCGTCCTTCAAATAAGGACGATCTTACTCATTTCTTGGGCCCATCAGTTAAGTTGACATTAACTTGGAGTATCCGTTAATTTTTTTCTTAATTAATTATAGTTAATTGACATCAACTTCTTCTTCTTCTTTTTTATGAGAAAATTGACATTAACTTAATTAGAATATCCGTTAACTTTTTCCTTGATTAATTATAGTTATAACTTTGAATAATTCTTAAGTACTTTGGAGAATAATATTTCATTCTCTCACATTCATAGTATGGTTCACTTATTAAATTCATGATAAGGTCCACTGTGAATGTAAGAGGAGTGAGGGCCATTTTTTCGTGCTCTAAGAGTAATTAAAAATTTTCCTATAACTTTTCCCTTAATTTATACTACTATTTAAGAGACTTTTACTGTTTGAGATTCTCAATTTAGATACCCAAATACTCTCAAATTCATTCATTTCTAAGGCTTAAATCATAGGATTAGACATGTAAAATTAGTAATTTAAAAACTCCTAATTTTTAGCTAAATTTAAATTTAAAAAAAAAAGTTTTTCTCCCACCTCCACATTTCTCTCTCACATTAGTTCTCAAGTACTAATACAACTTCTTCTTTTTGAAATAAAAAATAAAAAATAAAACTACTTTTTTTCCCACAAACATACCCTTTTTTTTTTTTTTTTTAAGAATACTATGTCTACAATATTTTCACAACAAATCCTATGTGGCAAGTTGTTACGAGTTGTTATTGGTGGGGTAGAAAAATAATTTCAAAAAAAAAAATTAAAACCAATAACAGCTAACCATTTATAATTTGTTGTGAAAATATCGTGAACGACTGGACATAGTACCTATTTTTTTTATCATTAAAAAATAAAAAATATAACTGCTTTTTTTTTCCCCACAAACATACCATTTTTTTAAAAGAAATGCTATGTCTACAATATTTTCACAAAATTTTCATAACAAATCCTATGTGACAGGTTGTTACGGGTTATTATTAGTGGGGTAGAAAAGTAATTTCAGTGATAAGTTCAAATTAGAACCAATAACAACTAACTATCTATGATTTATTGTGAAAATGTTATGGACAATTGGACGTAGCACCTCTTTTTTTTTTATCTTTTTTTTTTTTTTATCATTAAACTGTTTTTTTCCCACCTCTGCATTTCTCTCTCGCATTAGTAGTCAAGTACTAATACAACTTCTTATTAAAATAAAAAAATAAAATAAAACTGCCATGAGTAAAACGTGTAAACTCAAAAAATAAAAAGTCTCATCACAGGCAATAAGCGAGTGTAATGAAGCTAGTTAATTATAGTTAAGCTGGCATTATCTTAGGGTTTGTTTGGTTGGGATGATGGAAAAGTGGACTGATAGAAAATGCAGAGAGGATAGAAAAGTGAGATGATGGAAAAGATTTTAGTCTCCCTCATTTGTGTTTGGTTGGGAAGGTGGAAAAGTGGATGAATGGGAAATTTTTTTGTTTTGTTGAAAATAGAGTTTTGACCATCATGTCCCTATTAAATTAAATAAAAGGTAATACATTACACTTAAAAAAAAAAATTGTATAGATAGACACTAATTAAAGTATAAAAAAAGCATAACAAAATGTTTTCACAAAAAAAAAAAAAAAAAAAAAAAAAAAAAAAAGAAGTAGAAGAAGAAGAAGAAGAAGAAGAAGAAGAAGAAAGCTACACATCTACAAAAAGTCAAAGAAAATAAAAAGAGGAAAAGAAAAGAAGCTAAGTTCAAACAAAAGAAAATAAGGCAAAAAATAATAAAAAAATGAAAACCATCTCGTCAGTAATAAAGAAAAACATATTTTAAAAAAAAAAGTCAATACGCCAATAACAAAGGAAGAAAAAATGAAAGGAAAAAATAAAAAGGTAACACATTGGAGAGAAAACTTGAAGCTGAATTTTAAGGGTATTTTTGGAAGTTTATTTCATAAGTTTTTTCCTCTCAGTTTTCTTTTTATTTTGAAAATAAAATTTTTTGGTGGACCAAGAGAAAAAATACATAGGCTTCACTATTTATTTTCCTTCCTTCCCACCCAACCAAATAAACTCTAAAAAAGTTTTCCTTCCTATTTTCTCTCTAAAGTTTTTCATTCTTCTTATTTTGCCTCCAAACAAACACACCCTTAGAGTATCAGTTAATTTTTCCCATAATTAATTATAGTTAAAGCTGACATTAAGGGGGTGTTTAGTACACCCACTCAAATACACATTTTCAGTTTTTAAACTACATTATAAGTCCGTTTGGATACAATTTTTTTTTTATGAAAACTGAAAACACTGTAGCAAAATATTTTTTAAATGTGTGAATAGTACCCTTGAAATTCATTTTTAATGAAAAAATTGCTAAAAAGTGAGGTTTGTGAGTTCCATAAACAGTACACAAGACTCACTGGTGTGCACTCCACTGCTTATTTTGCTATAAACAGTACACGAGTTGAAAAGTGATCAGTTAACGGATTGAAAAGTCAAAAACAATGAAAAAAAGAAAAAGAAACGTAAAAACGCAAATGCAGGAATTATAATTCCTATCCAAACACTCATTACATGCATTTTTATACACTCTTTCACCTAAACATATTTTCAAACACATATTTTTAATTTTTAAATATATGTACTAAACACACCCTAACCCGCCGAATAATGAAGGCAACTTAACCAACCACAATCTCTACTGGGATTCAAGTCAAACTTGCGTAATAAGATGCTGCAAATATGGTGGGGCAATGCGCTTGTGCACTAAAAACATGGCACGATGCATTTCTTTAAATATGGTCATGACTAATGCGTGTCACATCACGTCAAGTGCATGGAAGAATTAGTCTACCATGGTGATAAAATTTCACGTGTTTTGTACAAGGGACCTAGCTGGAAGCCCCCAACTTATGCCACCTCATTGCTATTTTCTCAACGGTTGTGTTTCCTATTTTATGCCATTAAAGATACACCCAAGTTTGATTAGGATCTGCTTAGGCTTTGACACATCCTGCCTAATTCCAAGAATTAGATTTGTTTAATTAGCAAACTCACAGGCTGTTTCATATCATAGATTTGGTATAAAAACTTACATTTAATGGAGTTGGCCGGAGAAGAGTTTATTAGAAGGTAAAGTCTATAAGACACCACCAACAAACTTGTAGTTGAATTGGAATTTACCCTATTTTTTGTGTCACGGGTTCAACTTTGTCCCTACCTCTGGTGGCAGAGCCACATGCATGGTTGGGGGCCATGGTCCTTCCAAAATTTTTAATTTTTTTTACATATAGGTATATCTTATAAATCTTTAAAGGTTATATGAAAAAAATTGGAGTTCCCCCCCTCCCTCCAAAAAAATAAAGAAAGCATTGACCCAACTAATCTCATCTAGTAATCCTTTCCAAAAAAAGAAAAAGAAAGAAAGTTTAGAGCTGATATACAATTGTAATAGAATGAAATAATTAGGTAGTAATAAATTTTGTAAGTAAATAGTAGAACCCTTAGCTCAATTTCAAATTCCATTAATGCTTACAAATCAATAACATTGATAATATATTCAATTTGGCTGAAATATTCTATTCTCAAGATTTTATTAAAAAAAAAAATGGTAAATTGCAATATTGGTACATATTCTTTACACCATATTTCAATTTGGTCTCTAACCTTTCAATTGTGTCAATTTGGTCCAAATCTTTTTAGTGTTGTATCAATTTGATCCATGTCGTTAAGTGTTGGATAAAAGATGTTGATGTAGGTAACGGTTTTTTTTTTTGTCAACTAACACTTGTATCGCCACGACATATTACATTTATAAAATAAAATAAAAAAGTAATTTTCCCCTGCTATTAGGATCACATTAATCAATTTTGCCTTTTTTTTTTTTTTTTAAATATATATATTACAAACAAAGTTTATCACAGAAGCCCTACAAAAATGTTGGGCTAACCCATTGATTTTGCTTTTGGATTTATAAGAATTTTTTCAAAGTAGAAGGAATAATTCAAGTACACAATATGTGACGTTTGATACAGGAGAATCCACATTACTCTTGGCATTTAGATTTTTGGGAATGTGATTCCTTGCAATCTGGATTCATAGGAATGTAGCTATTCCTGTGTTTGGTTTCATTGGAAATCTCTTAAGATTCTTAGGAATGTGAGATGATAATGTTTAATTTATTCCCAAGAATCTTAAATGAATTATCTATTTTTCTCATTCTATCCTTAGATTTGAATGTGAACTACCAAGTCCTTAAAAAAAAAAAAAAAAAACTTCCTTTAAATAAATAATGAAAAACAAAATATAGACTATTAATTATGACAAATTTATTAAAACTGTAGTCTAACATTTCAAAATGACAAGTACAATACAAAAATAACTATTTAAATTCTCGAATGCTTTATTCTTAATAATAATTTTTAAAAGAGCTTAATCCATACCTACCAATAATGAAGGGTCCCCCTCAAACTTTTTTTTTTTTTTTTCCTTCCATACGTGAAACCTAAAGAGAACTTTGTTAAAGAATATATCAAAAGAATTGTCTATCTTGTTTATATTGTTTTGACAAGAAAAGATAAAGACAAGGAAAAAGATATTGATAATTTCTTTTATATTTTATCTTAATTGCTTAAATGATAATGAAAAATGGTTAAAATTGTCAATTTATAAAAAAATACAATTTTCTTTAAGCTTAAGAATTTGGATACCCACCTGTTTTAAAGGGAACCCACATTCCTACTGAAAAGAGCTTAAAGGAGAATCTAGATTCCCCTATCATTTGATTCCCTAGCGTGATTTGCAACCAAACATAGAAATCTTTAAACATTACTAGAAACACCCCACATAAGTGTACTGTTTCCTCTCAAAAGTAACAAATTATAAAGACAAGAATACAAAATGTTTACAAGGAAGAAGTATATTGTCATCTGCAAATGTCTGCTGAACTAAAGAACTAAAAGAATAGGTATGTTTGCCTATCAATAGGAAGCTCAACCCCATCAAATTTCCTTTGACACCAAATCATCTATGAGAGACAGCACTACATTCCAAACCATTTTGCCATTCGATCGCCCAAAACCCCATTTTAAACAAAGAAGCAACTCAAACTTAAGCTGCCATGCCGCCACCATCTCAAACTCCAACCTTCACTAGATCTCAACCAAGCCCTAAAACGCTACTTGAAATGAACAAATCCAATGACCCATTTCAACTGAGAGAGACACAGAGCAAATGAGAGAGAGAGAGAGAGTATACCATCGGGCTAGTAGAGGAACTGGAACAACCTCAACACCGGTCCTCACTGCCATTCCTCATCGTCAAGCACTACAGTCAGTGATCTTTAGGCCTCACCCTTTCTCTCTCGACCAAAACATGAAGCTCTGGATTGTGGGTCGTAACTTGCAACAGAGATGGGTTTTCTATATGAGACTTAGGGATCTTGATCCTGTTGAGTAATATTTTAAAATTTTTTTTAATTAAATATGACATGGCAGTAAGTTGACATGGCAAAAAAATAATATTTTATTTGGGTCATTAGTCACATCAGCATTTTTCATCCAACACTTAACGATAAGGATCAAATTGATACGATACTGAAAATGTTAGGGACCAAATTGACACAATTTAAAGGCTAGAGACCAAATTAAAATATAGTGTAAAGGAGAAGGACCAACTTTGTAATTTACCAAAAAAAAAAAAAAAAAACACTCATACGAGACTTCAATTGTAACATTATGATTTTGATTTGTCAAACATGGATGAAGTTTTGCAATTTATATATAAAAAATGAAATTATGAATAATTTTGCTATAAAAATAATAATTGATGAAGTTTATTACGTAAAATATTATTGTTGAACATGACTTTAATGGAATATACTATATTTGGTTTTTTTTTTTTTTTTTTTTTTTTAGTAATGTATATATATGATTTGAGTTTAACTCGACGCAATTGGCGTTCGGCCTTTCCAACTCAAAATTCATGGCTCCGCAACTGCCTGCCTCCTCCCTCCCCTCCATAGAAAAGCTTGAAAAAGCGTATAGGGTACACCATTATTTAGGCTCAAGAGTTCAACATTAGGGAGTTAAATACTTGGCTTTCTATTTAATAATTTTAATAAATAAATAAATAAATAATCCTGCCTTTTTTGCCCCCTTTTCCTTTTTGTTCTATGGTTAAAAAATAAAAAAAATAAAAAATAAAAAAACCTTGAATCCTTCCCGTCAAATGACATTATAGCACAACCAAGATACAATGGCATTTTGCATTTGTAATTTTGTACTCAGACTTTTCACAAGCAGGCAAACAACTCTGGATTTGCTCATATTCTAACAAATAATAATGAAAAGAGAGTCAAGTGGCTTCATTATTTTCTATGCTCAATATTATCCAACAATGCTCCATCAAAATCTTAAAATTAAATTATTACACCAACAACAACAAATACACAGTTATAACATGGACCATGGAAACAACTCACCTCAAACTAATATTGAGAATGATATTCAATGCTTTTTTCCAGCTGGTTAGTAACATCAAGTAACCACTACTGCATCTATTGTTAAAAACTTTAGGAAGCAAGAAGGAACTCCATTTGATAAACTGCCGACCTATCTTTGCTTTCCTCGATATTTCACACTGCTGGTTGCAAAAAAGAGAGCAATAATAATCAGAATATTGTCAGTTTGGGAGCATAGTAGAAAATGGAAAGTACCTATTGTTTCTAAAAGAGATATGAGGTAGTTCTAGATATTATTGATGAAGTGGGTTCCACTGTAAGCAAAGGTTAAGCTTCTGTTAAAATCATACAAGCAACAAGAGGAATGCGTATGTTATGGAATGCAGCACCCAAAAATGTAGAAATTAATTCCAGTTTGCTTTATTTGCAAAGAATGTTAGCAAGATGAAGTAGGTTCCTGGTCTCATTTGGAATCTCCAAATACCAGACTGAAAATAAATGTTTCAATTAGAGGCTAACAACAGAAAAGCACACATCAGGGAAAGTATTACTGCAAACATTATTCATTTGTAGACAACTAAAGTTACTAAATATATCCAGGAATACATAAATTGCTTAAAAAACATAAAATAATTGAAGGTCAATAACTGATCTCAACATAGTGAATCTTATCTCGATAGATTAACAACTAATCTTAATGGGTAAAGAAAAGTCATATATGTCCCACATCAACAATTTTGACTTGTTTTCCTCAAGTTGTCAGAAACTCCACTTAGTAACAATTTCAATCAATTGCAGTGATGACTACAGACTAGAGTTTGGATCTTTTCCTTGAACAGCCACATAATTTACTCGATTTCCACATAACATTCTCTCCTTAGCATTCCTAGCAATTATCAAACAATAATCAACAGGCAAAGGATGGAGAAATTAAATTTCTGTAATGAAATTGAAGGTTCTCTACTCTGAAATGAATGCATAAAGATAAAACAAACTGAAAAACATGACTCTCTCTAACAGAAGTAATAAAAAAAAAAATTTTAAAAATGCAAAATTTTTTAGGGGGAAAAGAACTCTGAGATTAAAAGTTAATTTCCCCTTCCCCTCCATAAAAATTAAAAATAAAAATAATAAAAGAAAGTGAAAGCACATGAAAATGCACTTAAAAAATACAAAAGCGCACCAAAACAACATAACAGGATTTCAATGTATAAAAGATAAATATCTCACCTCGTACTCAAACCCAAAAAGATCAAAATCATCTTCTTTTTTGCGACAAGACACCACAATCCTTGAATGGAAAATGACAACACCTCCTATAGTCACAAACAGCTTACTCACTTTTGACTACAAACCAAATGGATTTTCTGGGAAGGACAATGGGAGTGTAAGTTTATTTGGTTGATAGGAGAGTCAAGGAAAATCTATTGTTTTCCCCCTAAACTATTGAACATAGATTCTATATTGTTACTAAATTTCCAAAGGCATGCTAATGAAGCACTTAAGACACCTGCTTCCCGGACCAGGCCACATTTATCCTAGAAAATTCAGCATATGTTGAACGCACCATCCCTATCATAGTCTCTATTCAAATTGCTTGCTTGACTGATTAAGGTCGCTTTCCTGTTGTAAAGGCACAAGTGAGAAGTTTTTACATTATAGATATGAAGGTATGAAAAATAGACAGGTTTCATGCATAGATAAGGAAAAGAACTCACAAGTCACAACCCATATACCCATACAAAAAGGTTCAAAGAAGTTAAAAGTCAATTAAGTAAAACAAAAGAGTGCAGTGCTACATGGTCCATGATCTCCCAGAAACACAGCATATCAAATCTACTTAGGGTCCATTTGGTTAGGCGTTTTGAGAGTTTAAAATACCATTTTTAAAACTCAAAACTCTGTTTTGCAACCACAACTCTTCATAACTTTTTTACAAAGGCTCATTTTAAACTCATTCAAACAGCTTATACAAATGCACCCTTAATGTTACTTCAGGTCACTGAAATGATCTGTACTGATGCAGTGACTGGATGGGACCCAGCCAAAATAAGCGATCCATCCTGAGTCACTACTTTACTTGAATTTTCTCTTCTTCTTCTTCTTTTATTTTATTTTTTAATGTTTTGCCTATAATGGGGGTTCCATGTATGACTTCTGTGTTGGCCCCCCACCCCCCCCCCCCCCCCCCCCCAAAAAAAAAAAAAAAACAAGGGGGAGGGGGGTTTGGAACACAGTGAACAGGAAGATTACCAGTGAGCCACAGTAGTGCAACAGCAATGTTAGCCACCCTCTGAATTGAAACAAAATTCAAGCCCCTTGTGTATTGATCTATTTCCATTTCCATTGCTGGCTATCAGAATTGAGATGGATACTAAAGCTCCTTATATAATTGTATAATTATCAAGCCAAGGGTAAAAGAGATCCCTCTACAAAAATCAAAGGAAATTCGTCTAACCTAGCTAGAGTGTACTCCAACCAGCTCTCTTTGCACATTCCTTTCATTCTCCATTTCTCTTACCCTTTCAGCCTCCTCCCACCTCCTAACAGAATTATAAATGTTGCACACCATTATACAGTACCCATCATTTCTGGGTCAGTCTCAAAAGCATACTTCACAATCCTTACTCCTGTCTCAATTTCATTACTCCATAGCATTACTCTTTAAAACGGGATGGAGGCGATCCCTTATTTTATGCCATTAAAGGTACAGCCAAGTTTGATTTCAACTTATAGTTGACTTAGGGCAAATTAAATTAGGGCAACTTGTTTCTTAGTTGAAAATTTTCAAGATAATATTAGGGGATAAAATTTTTTTATTAGACATTATTTTCACATCTGACACCATTACTAACATATACTAATCATAATTATTCTAAAAAAATTTTGTGAAAAAGGAATTGTAACTAAATTTATTAGTGGAAGAGTAGGGAGGGTACCATACCTTACTCTGTAACTCTATAAACAGTTAAACTGAGCCTTCTTTTTCTTTTTCTTTTTTGAGAATCATATAAACACAACTTTATTTATGAGGGACACCTAGTTTACTAGGATCTGGGTAGGCTCAACACATCATGCCTAAATCCAAGAATTACATTTATTGGACTAGCAAACTCACTGGCTGTTACATATCATAGATTTGGTATATCAAAACTTAAAATTTAATGGAGTTGGAGAAGGGCTTATGAGAAGGTTAAGACTATAAGGCACCACCAACAAACTTGTAGTCCAATTGGAAGCTACCCTAGTTTCCATGTCACGGGTTCAATTTTGTCCGTCTCCTCCCTGCCCTCCAAAGAAAAGCTTAAAAAAGAGTATAGGACACCATCATTTACGCTCAAGAGTTCGACATAGGGGAGTTAAATACCTGGCTTTCTATTTAATAGTTAAAAAAAAAAAACCTACCTATTTTGCCCCCTTTTCCTTTTTGTTCTATGGTAAAAAATAGACCTTTGATGCCTTCCCTTCAAATGAAATTCTAGCACAACCAAGATACAATGGCATTTTGCATTTTGTACTCCGACTTTTCACAAGCAGGCAAACAACTCTAGATTTGCTCATATTCTAACAAATAATGATGAAAGAGAGTTGAGTGACTTCATTATTTTCTATGCTCAATATTATCCAACAATACTCCACCAAAATCTTAAAATTAAATTATTACACCAACAACAACAAATACACAGTTATAACATGAACCATGGAAACAACTCACCTCAAACTAATATTGAGAATGATATTCAATGCTTTTCTCCTGCTGGTTAGTAACATCAAAGTAACCACTGCATCTATTGGTAAAAACTGTAGGAAGCAAGAAGGAACTCAATTTGATAAACTTCTGACCTATCTTTGGTCTCCTCGATAATTTACACTGCTGGTTGCAAAAAGAGAGCAACAATAATCAGAATATTGTCAGGTTTTGGAGCACAGTAGGAAATGAAGTATCTAATGTTTCTAAAAGAGCTACGAGGTAGTTCTAGATATCATTGATGGAGTAGGTTCCATTGTAAGCAAAGGTTAAGCTTTTAAAATCATACAAGCAACAAGAGGAATGCATATGTTATGAAATACAACACCCAAAAATTTAGAAATTAATTCCAGTTTGCCTTTTTTGACAAGAATGTTAGTAGCATGAAGTAGAGTGGTTTACTGGTCTCATTTGTAATCTCCAAATACCAGACTGAAAATTAATGCGTCAATTAGAGGCCAAGACATCAGAAAAGCATACATTAGGGGAAAATATTTATTCCATTGCTTTGGTGACTACAGGTTAGAGTTTGGATCTTTGCCCTGAAACACCACATAATTTATTCGATTTCCACATAACATTCTCTCCTTAGCATTCCTAACATATATCAAAAAAAATTAAAAGGCAAAATATGGAGAAAAGCATAAATTTAAAAATAAATAATAAAATAAAGCAAAACAAAACAAACAAACCATGGCTCCAGAACTTAAATTTCTGGCATGAATATGAAGATTTTCTACTCTCAAATTGATTTATATGGATAAAACAAACTGAAAAAATGAGGCTCTCTCTAACAGAAATAAAAATCAAACTGCAAAATTGTTTAGGGGGAAAAGAACTCTGAGCTTAAGAGTTAATGCCCCTTCCAATCCAAAAGAAAAGAAAGACGAAAGTGAAAGCACATGAAAATGCCCTTAAAGTATACAAAAGCATATTAAAACAACATAACAGGATTTCAACATATAAAAGATAAAAATACCTCACCTTGTACGCAAACCCAAAAAAATCAAATTCATCTTCTTTTTTGCCACAAGACACCACAATCCTTCAATGGAAAATGACCACACCTACTATAGTCGCAAACAGCTTACTCACTTTTGAATACAATTCTACAAACCAAATTGATAATCTGGGAAAGACAATGGAGGGTGTAAGTTTTTTTGGTCGATATGGAGAAAATAAGTCAAGGAAAATCTATAGTTTTCCCCCTAAACTATTGAATATAGATTCTATATTATTACAAAATTTTCAAGGGTGTGCTAATGAAGCACTTAAGGCACCTGCTTCCTGGACCAGGCCACATTTAATGCAGAAGACTTGGCATATGTTGAACCCATCATCCCTCTCATGGTCTTTATTCAAATTGCTTGCTTGACCGACAAAGTTGGCTTTCCTGTTGTAAAGGCACAAGTGAGAAGTTTTACATTATAGATATGGAGGTACAAAAAATGGACAGGTTTCATGCATAGATAAGGAAAAGAACTCACAACCCATATACCCATACAAAAAGGTTCAAAAAAGTTAAAACTCAATTAAGTAAAGCAAAAGGGTGCAGTGCTACATGTCCATGATGCAGTGATTGGATGGGACCCAACCAAAATAAATGATCCAGCCTGAGTCACTACTTTACTTGTATGTTCTCTAAATTTTTTATTTTCCATGTAGTTTATGACTGCTGTGTACCCCCCCAAAAAAGAGAAACCAAGGTGGGTTTGGAACACAGTGAACGGGAAGATTACCAGTGAGCCACAGTAGTGCAACAGCAATGCTAGCCACATTCTGAATTGAAGCAAAATTCAGGCTCCTTGTACATTGACCTATTTCATTTCTGTTGTTGGCTTTCAGAATTGAGGTGGATCCTAAAGTTCCTTATATAATTATATAACTATCAAGTCCAAGGGTAAGAGACATACCCCAACAAGAATCTAAGGAAATTCATATAACCTAGAGTGTACTCCAACCAGCTCTCTTTGCCACATTCCTTTCATTCATCATTTCTCTTACCCTTTCAGCCTCCTCCCACCTCCCAACAGAATTATACATGTTGCACATCATTATATAGTGCCCGTCATTTTCTGGGTCAGTCTCAATAGCATACTTTGCAATCCTTACACCGGTCTCAATTTCGTTGTGAATTTTACAAGCACTTAACAAAGCACCCCACACCCCACCGTCAGGAGAAAATGGCATTGAAAGGACCAATGCTTCAGCTTCTTGTAGATTACCTGACCTTCCTAGAAGATCTATCATACAGGAATAATGCTTCAAGTTGGGCTTTATGGAATAGTCTTGCATTCTATTAAATAGACACTTCCCTTCTTTGACGAGCCCAGCATGAGTACAGGCTGAAAGAAGAGCAAGGAAAGTGAGTCCATTTGGTTTAACATTTGATTTCTCCATCTGCTGAAATATCTCTATGCCAGATTTTGCATGACCATGCATTCCATAACCTGAGATTATCACATTCCAAGATATAACATCCCTCTCTTTCATTGTGTTGAACAATTTTCTTGCTTTTTCAAGTTGCCCACATTTTGCATACATATCAACCAACGCAGTGGCCAGAGAAATATTAGACTCAATCCCTCTTTCTTTAATGTAACGGTGAACCCTTTCTCCTTTCTCAAGAGATGCAAGATGAGAACAAGCCGAAAGCACTATTACCAGTGTTGCTGAGTTGGGTTGCAAGTTTTCTGAAATCATTTCTTCAAATAGGGCTACAGCCTCTGCATAGTGTGCACAGTAAGTATACGATGAGATCAATGTGTTCCATGTGATGATATCCCTCTGTGTCCCACAAAATATTTTCCATGCAATATTCAAATTGCCAGCTTTCACATACATGTCCATGAGTGAACTAACTACCATGAAATTTTCATCCATTGAATGTTTAATTATGTAGCAGTGAAGTGAACGGCCAAGATAGGTTGCTCCCAGTTGGGAACATGAAGAAACCAAAGAGACCAAGCTATTTGAATCTGGTTCAATGCCAATCCATTGCATCTCTCTAAACAATTCTATGCACTTAGCTGCCAGCCCTGCCTTACCATAGCCAAAAATTATATTGTTCCAAGAATCTTTGTTTGCTTCAGGTACTCTACGAAAGAGCTTCTCTGCAAGAGATAATAATCCAAACTTGCAATACATGGACAATAATGCATTATGAACCATCATATCCAACACATAATGCTGCCTTATGATTAATCCATGAAAGGCTTTTCCTTCAGAGACAATCATGGAATTACCAAATCCCAAAAGTATGGAACTGATAACTATTCCATCTGGGTATATTTCATTCTCCTGCATTTCCAAAAACAAACTCAAGCCCTCAGCCATAAGCCCAAATCTTGAATAAATACCAATGAGTGATGTCCATGAGAGAAGATCTTTATTAGTTACTTCACAAAAAGAATGGTAAGCTTCTCCAGGGATCCCACACTTGGAATACATGGACAAAAGTGAAGATTGAACAACTTGTGAACACCCAATTCCGGTTTTTACTATAAAACCATGTAAGCATCTACCTTCAACTAAAGCACCCAGGTTCCCACAAGCTTGAAACCCACCTTCTAATGTTCTAAAAGTTGGTCTCTCACCATCCCCACCCACCCTATGCATCTCACAAAGACACTCCAAACCCTTCTCACTCTCATTATTCTGCACATACCCAATCACAAGTGCAGTCCAAGCAACCACGTCTCTAACACACATTTCATCAAACATAAGATATGCATCATCCATTTGAGCACACTTGACATACATATACACAAATGAAGACCCAACCGCGGAATTCCCCACGAAGAGCCCAAGTTTCAAAACCAACCCATGAATGTTCTTGCCATGGTCTAGCAACATCAACTCAGCGCAAGTAGAAACAACCATTGGAATGGTAAATTGGTCAAGTGGGGTATCAAATGCTCGCATTTGGAGATGAAATTCAAGGGCTTGAGAGTAATTGCCATTAGAGAAGTGGGATTTGATCACAGAGTTCCAAAGAAATGTATCTTTGGGAGACACTGAGTCAAACACTTTGGTGGAAGAAGTGGGTTTGTTGAGAGAGGAATAGAGAGAGATAAGCTTTGAGGCTATGAACAGGTTGTTTGAGTTGCCACTGGCGATGATGAGAGCATGAGATTGGAGGAGAGATTGGAGCGTTGAGGTTTGGTTAGAGAGGAAGTAGTTGAGGTGACAGTTAAGGTAGTTGGAAGTTGAATATGTAGAGAATAGAAGAGAGGAGGGAAAGCGTTTGAAAAGGTGGGTGGGTTTTAGACACAGCATGGGAGCTCTCTAACGACTATGCTGCCAGAGCTGGGCTTTTATGTTTGTAAATGGGATTAGCCAGCTTTATACAATTAATTTTTTTTTTTTTTTTTTTATGAATTTTAATATACGATGTCTGCTCCTGTAGATAAAAATTGAACCACTTTTCCAATTGAGTTAGCTAGAACTCACTTAATTAAAAGTTAATAAAAAATAATAGGATTATTTTAAGGGCATTGAGAAAGAAAAATGAATATATTAGACATTGGACTATGACTGAAGTGATGTGAAAAATGATATCCAAAATGAGGGCGGCATGATTACAAACTTCAAGTGAACTATTTTATGTTAGATTTTTATATCATTCTTCTTCTTATCACTCTGGAACAGAATAGGAAAACATGTAAGAATACTAATACTAAAAAAAATATTGACCAAAATTTGTAACTAAAACGAATTCACCTGCCTAAAACTAACCAAAATAAAATTCAAATAATACACAAGAAGGCACCAAAAGACGTACGTAAAAAAATAATGTTAAATAAACTTTTTTGTCCCTTACAGAAGTATAAAAAAACTATAGAACTCCACCAAGGAAACAATAACAAAAATAATAAAAAACATAATGGGCCTCATTTTGCTGGGATTCAAGTAAATGCCTACAGAAACAACTTTCAGATGCCAAATATAAATTAACATTAGTTTTATCTTATTATTTCTAGCAATGATCAAATTCGAGTATATTAGTTCTAAATTCAAGCAATAGATACTAACCCTCCAGCTATGACACTTGGATAATTGGATTCATTAGTTTAATTATTGAAACAGTATTACAAAATTAATTCACGCAGCATAAGAAATTATAAGTCTACTTTAATTATTGAATCAACCAAACATCATACAGGCAATCCAGAACATAGGAAAGTTTAAGGGTTATGTTGAGTAGACAACCAAAGAAACACAATTGGTCATATGGTGCCCTTTGTTCAGTTGAGTTAATTATATTACATTAGCAACAACAAAACCATTGTATTGATTTTTTTTTTTTTTTTGGGTTAAAAAAAAAAAAACCATTGTATTGATAGCCATTTTTCCACAAGTCTATGCTGCCATTTACAAGAGCAAATGATCCAACTTCTAGTAATAAACGTTCAAAATTGGGCCGATTTCCCACCCCTTTCTTTTTTGTAATCAGCTATTGAACCCAACCTTATGGGCCTGACAATAAATCTAATATAAGTTGGACCAACCCCATTACAAACAAATGAAAACAAGCCCATTTAGGCATTCAACATATAGATTCATAATTCATAAATTTAACTTGAACCTTAATCGTATGTTCATTGTTTATTAATTTATGTTTCAATACTTTTAATTATCTAATTTTTAATCTCTCTAAGAAAACTAATTTTTTATTTTAATTTTTTAATTAGATCTTACTCTAAGGAGATTTTTTTTTCTTCATTAAAATCAACATTTATTTTTCCTTTAAAAAAAAAACATTTATTCCTTACTTTCAAATTGGTTGATTTGTTATAAAATAGTAATTGGCAAATTTTGTTATAAGGAGTAACTAATCTGTTCCTATGTATAATAGAGAAGTGAGATTTGATTACGGACTTCCAAAGAAATGTGTCTTTGGGAGACGCTGAAGCAAACCCTTTGGTGGAAGAAGTGGTTTTGTTGAGAGAGGCATAGAGAGAGATAAGCTTTGAGGCTATGAACAGGTTGTTTGAGTTGCAACTGGTGATGATTAGAGCATGAGATTGGAGTGATGAGGTTTGGTTAGAGAGGAGGAATTTGAGGTGACAGTTAAGGTTAGGGGTGTTCACGGTGTGGTTTTGGGTCATTTTTAGCACCGCACTTTATTTTTGCAAAATTACATGTGATATACAGTGTATTGCTGTACGGTTTAGAGTTTAGCCAAAACCATAACCGCACAACAACTCACCTCATTTTGCGGTCACATGTGTGGTGCGGTGTATAAGATGCGGTTTAAATAGCTTGAAGTCAATATAATTTTCAAATTTTGGGCTTTTCCTACCCAACTCAAAACTAATTTTTCCTTTTGTTTTGGGCCAAGTTTTAAACTATTTATTAAGCTAGTTCTTCTTTATTTTGGACTAACTTTCCTTGTCAAAACTTGCTAGAGTTGTCAAACTATTTTTTTTTTTAAACTAGGGTTATTAAACTATTAATAAAAAATATATATATATATATATATTAATATATAGAGAGGGTGCAATGTGGTTTGTGCAGTCTTCTTATTATAAAACTGCAAACGGCACTGTACCATGGGGTGCAATGTACTATTACTTGCGGTGCAATATGGTTATGTCATTTTGCCGGCAGTTTTTGCAGTTTTTGTAGTTTGTGCGATTTGGTGAACACTCCTAGTTAAGGTAGTTGGAAGTTGAATATGTATATATTAGTATTGATTTTAGCAATACTTATATATAAGTATTGATTTTAGCAATTTTGGTTTAATAAAATTACACTTAGCCCCTCCTTAACAATATCATCGTTCCTCTTAAAGGTGATAAACAAATTATGAATCTAAAATTAAAAAATAATTGAAACTAGCAAACAAATTTAGTCCAATCAATCAATTTACCCCCCCCCCCCCCCCAAAAAAAAGGTTTGGCCCTTAAAAAAAAATCAAAACTAATCTATGAATTAAACTATTTAGTCATTCCATCAAATTCCAGCTATGAATGTCATTAAATTAGATTTCGCAACAAATGGAAGATGAGTTTTTAACTGACAATTTGATAATATTCATTGATGGGAAGTAACATAGTTGCAATTTTTAGTACATATTCAATCATAAATGATTTACAAGATTTTAAAATAAAAATGTTAATTCTTTTTTTATAAATAATTACATTGTAATGTATTAAAGAAAACAATAATTTTATGTTTTTTTTTTTTTTTTTTTTTTTTGTGAGGGCAGGCAAACCAAGCACATTTATTTGATTATGGGCCATGCCCGAGGATGAGCAGATACTTGAGGACGGTTAAAGGGTTTGTATAAACCTAAGTTAACAGGTCGAGGAGAAAAGAGGAGAGTGATAAAGCAACTGAGGTTTCCAAGGAGCCAAGCCACCTCGGGAGAGCTTTAGGAAGTTAACCATTTTGGAAATATAAGCCTCAGGGAAAGTAGCAGAACTGAGCCAACAACAAAAGAAGAAATATTTAAGGAGACTGTCACCACTACATTAAATGCATTGCACCAAATGACCTTGCCACATTTATGGAGAAATGACACCTAAACAGTGTCATCCTAGCTCACAACTACTAACAAAACTTCCAAGAGGTCTTGATGGGACAAGCATCCAAAGGATTTCCTAAGAAATCAACAGGTGGAAGGCTAAGATGTAGAGGTGAGGAACTATATAAGGAAATGACCACCATAAAAATGGGGCATGTAATCCAAGAAGAAAAAAAAAGACTTGTATTCCATAAAAAGCTTGATTAATATAAGAACACTCCATCCTCGGACTTGACTGAGGAGTGATATTTTTACCAATTTGCACGTTTGATCATGTTGGTTTGGATCTTATTCATTGAGGCCTGCATTTAATTTGCTAAGTAGTTTCCTAGTGAGACTCATTCTCTAACAAATTCATTGTTTTGGGCTTATTGGGTTGGCATCCACGGTTCTTGGTGGGCTGAAGTTCTAATTCTAGTCCTTACAGCTTTATTGATAGTTTATTAATACTAAATAAATACACATTTGAAATATATATAGATATATATATGGATGGGTTAGGTTCAAGTCACACCTGGTGTAATTCTAAGCAATGTTACACCACTCAATATTTTTTAATTGAATGTGAATTTTGACAAATTGACTGTTAGATTACATTATTTTCGTATATTCTCCATACTTACAAAATTTCAAGGTGATCAAAAATAAATAGTCATGTCATCTATCAATTGTATAAATTCGAGTTTTTGTAGTTCAAAAGAATGCATAAAAGATGAGTTTATAGATTGAATGGTAAATAACATCCGATTGGTATGAAAATTGGCATTCATGTTTAGAACATATAGAACATGAAATCCAACGGTAGAATTTTCAAAATATAAATTCATTAACAAGTTATTAGGTGGTGTAACATTACTTAAAGTTACACCAGGTATAACTTGAACCCAACTCTATATTTGGTATTAAAGCCATATAACTTTTTCATCTCCTTTGATTAGTATACATTGATTATTGTCTTGATTAGTATGCTCTGTGATTTACAGCTGTCACAATAAGTGGATCCTCTATATTAATCACATCAGAACACTAGACTATATAATCAAGTAGAACACTAAGGAGTTGTTTTTAAGTGAACCAAAGAAGCTAGTTTTCCAGAGCAACCTTGTGGACTTTTTAGCCAAAAGTTGGTAATGTGGTCCTGTTAGGTTTGTGGAAAATAACTCTTTCTGTGGAAAACAACTCTTTGTGTCGAAAACCATTATGGCTACCACATCCTCTACAGAGAGTGATACCACTAAATTCCCTTTTGACCTTTCCCTTCGTAGATCCACAGCAAATAGACTAGACTATTTATATGAAATCTCTCATATACCAGAAGATAGTAAAATCTCTATTACTGATTTCCCTATTGTAAAGCCCTACACTATATTTAATAAATCCCAATCTTCTTTTAAAAAAACCATAAAAAAAATGTATTGGTCCTTCTCATCCTTCTACTGTAAAAGAATACATTCAAGTCTCTAAGTTTGACCAGTTCAATATTCCAGCAAATAATGGTGAAAACTTCATTATTTTTTCTCTTCCTATGGAATTTGTTAACTCATGGCAAAAGTGAGGGTATACTCATCTCCACTTTAGTGCTTTAAGGTTAACATTAACCTTCCATGGAAGAAAGGAACTCTTTGTAGTCTCCAAAATGGCACTCCTTGACTCCAGATTTTTAGAGTATCAACATGCAGTCATAGGAACCGTCTAGACAAATTTGAATGTTGGAACTAGTTTTGTCACATTATTCCCAAATTTCAATATGCCTTTAAAAGATCCCCATTTTTGTGATGCTCTCAAAGTTCAAGTTCAAATTACTGAAGCTTCTCAAGTACAAGATACTTATGCAGCTACACTCCATTATTAGCTTGCTTATAGGCTCCAAAATCATGCCTTTGATGTGGTAGTTCCAGAAATTGCTTAAACTGATGATGCATTGCTTATTCAAGTTGACTTGGGATTAACTCCGATGTGTATATTTGTCCCTAGACGGCTTACAAGGGACCAGATGATTTCCTTTTTCCCATAATCATGGATCACAAAGTATGAGTCACTTCATCAAGTAGTTCAGCCTATCTAGTCCAATAATCCTTTCTTTATCAAAAAAGAAAATGGAGAAGTAGAGACAAGATTCCTGAAGGCTCCACAAGAAAAGAAGGATATAATAGTTTTTCTAACCCAGATGGCAATGTTGCAGCCCGTATTATATGTTGCTGAAAAAGGTCTTGTAATTAAAGCATTTTGTGAAGATGGAAAACCTTGTTATGAAGGAAAATCATCCTTTGGCCATATATGGTGGGATATTTGTGATTGTGATTAATGTGAAGAAGAATCAATTGAAGATGATGATCAACCAAGAGGAAGAAAGAAAAAATCGCTCCAGCAAAGCTTGAAAGGAAGATATGAAGTAGGTGATCCTAAGTAGACATCTTAAGAGAAGCTTTTGGAAAATTTGACTATTAAGTCTTTTATCCCAGAACCAAAAAACTAAAACCCCAGTCTTCTCCTCCTTTATGAAAGAACCCAAGCCTAAACAAGATCCTAACCATGAGCCCAAACCTCCATTGATTCCATACTACCAGAATATCCTCCCTCAATTACATAAATATCATCCTACTCCTTTCACACAAACCCAAACACAAAAACCTTTTCCTTATTACACTATTGACAGACCTTCATCCTCTTATGATCAAGATTTTCCTTTGCAATAAAACTTTGACCATCCCTAGGCCAACACAAGACATGTTTGAAAAATTAAAACTCCTTTTGGAACCAATTCAGATGGAACCCAAAAACAAGTCTCGTCAGCAGAGGCAGCTTTAAATTGGCAAGCAGAGAATGCTGCGTCCCAAAATCAAGCTCTTTTAAAGATTCTTAACAACCAACAAAAATTAGCAGAAGCAGTCACACAGACCTTTTCATCATCTGTAGAGTTTGCAACAATTGCATCCACAGCCAAAGATATGTCAGTTTCCTTCCCCTTTTTGGGACAAACAGAAAAAGAAAGAAAACAGTTGTTGGCACAACTCCAGTTTATAGAGAAATCCTAGAAGACAGAAACATAGGCTTGCCCAATGTTTGTCTATACCCCCCACCAATCCAAACAATCGTTGTACAAAGATTTGTTTATACCCTTAATCTTTCCATTTTTATCTAATTCCACAAATCAAAACTTCCAATCCTTAACCACAATACACCTTGATCATAACTCTCTCAAGAGCAATGGACTCCTTCCAGCCATAACATATCCAATACAATCCAAAACAGAGACTCAAAGCCAATCACAGAATAAACCCTCCCCTGATATGTACCCATTATCCCAACCCTCAGATCCAATTGTTGGTGTATCCTCAAAATCTCTAGATATGAACATGTTAACCATAGATCCTGATCCTCCAAACCCAATTTCATCTTTCCTAAAAGCCATCACTTTAGAAGATTCAAATAACCCTCTTGTGCTCCCAATCATTGATGATATTGATTTGGATCTTTCTGATCTTGGTCTTGAATGCATATTTATGTATCAACAAGATGATCAACCAACAGTAGAAGAAGAAGATGACATTCTTCATCCTCCACCTCCACCACCCATTTTTCCACCTCCACCTTTTGTCCCTGACAACCAGACTCGTCTCAGCTATTCATCAATGATAGATTTGAAGCATTTATTCACCATTGATGATGCTCCTCCTTCCAAATGGCATGAAATGTTTTTTGACAGGCACTCATAGTGTACTGCTGAACTCTATGTTCCAAATTTCACAGTTGTCCAAGTAATTGCTAAATTCATTGCAAGGCTTATAGGAAGAATAAGAGAATGGTGGATTTAATTAGGAGAATTTCAGCAAAGGCATATAGCCCAATCTCAAACATTGGAAGATTTCTTTACAATTATTCATAATGAATTCCTTGGGTCACCAACACACTACACAGAAGTTGCACGAGAAGAATTTCTTGCTATGAAATGCTGTTCATTTGAAATGAGAGATTTAGAAAGACACTTTGATCGGATGTCAAGGCGATTTTATACCATCAATGGCATGGATGACGTGAATATCAAGTGGACTTCTCTCAATTCTCTTCCGGAACCAATGGGAGACGAAACCTTTCGAATGATGAACATTGAAAGAATAACTTTGAATCAAGCTTCATTAGGAGAAATTTATCAGCATATGCTTATTGCCCTGGAAAAGCTCTGCAACCAAAGGAAGTTCCTTTCAAGAATGGAGAAGATTCATAACAAACTCAAGGACAACTGCAAGAGGAAAGATTTGCAGATAAAATGTCATGAAAAAAGTTGTGATTGTTCGATAAAAAAAGAAGCCACTTCAGGAAGTATTCTTTAAAAAAGAGATACTAGGCAGAACCAAAGAAAAGGTTTTTAGGGAAAAAAAAATGGAGATTCCTCAAGAAAAAGCAATTTAGATGAAAGACTTCCAAAGTCTGCTTTGTTTACAGAAAACCAGGACGTTTTGCAAAAAAATTCCAAAAGAGAAAAAAGGCAGCAAAGCTTCTTGAGCAAGCCCAGATTCATGCAGAAGACACTCCCTTTTCTGATGTAGAATCACTCTATTCATTAGATGATGAATATTCTCCTTAAGCGCTAATAGTCATGGGATACTCTACAATAGAAGAAGACTCAGATTCTGAATCAGTGGCCTCAAATCTAGAAATTCAAACCATTTATACTTCTCAGCTTGCTTTAGTCTCTTTTGCAAGCCCCATTCCTATTGCCCAAGTTCACATTCTCCTTTACTCATATTCCAAACCTACCCCTGTCATTGCCCTTTTTGATATTGAAGCAGCAACAACAATCATTCATCCCAAAATATTACCTGAGGAATTCTAGTTACCTTATTACTAGATATTCCGTGCAACAAATGGAGAAATATTCCCAATCATAAAAAATAAAAAAATAAAAATAAAAAATAAAAAAAGCTAACCCATACTCATTAGAATTTTCCTAACCCTCACCATAAAACATCAAGTACTTGGATCACCTCTCACTGGTAAAGACCTTCTTATAGGCTTTGATATCCTTTACAACATACCTAACCTTAGATGGTCAATAAAAAGACTTTCACATAAACAACATCTCTTTACTTGGACCCAAGTCCCTCACTTGTTTGTTATTGATCTTTATGACTCCTTAAGATTCCAGATCATTAATGATTGTTGTGCAAATAGTCATTTTGAGTTTTTACAAAAAAATTTAAATCCCTTATGGATGAATCCAGATTTTTTCATACACCTTCCCTTTAAAAAGAATGAAGATGTCAATCCTACAAAAGCCAGCCACAGAGGAATGAATCTAGAACATTAAGCTCTAGCCAAATAAGAGATTTCCACACTACTCACTAAAGGTCTTATTGAACCCACTTCTTCCCCGTGGGCTTGTGAAGCCTTTTATGTTAATAAGCATGCTGAGCAAATCCGAGGAAAACTCAGATTGGTAATCAACTACCAAGATCTCAATCATTTTCTAGCAGATGATAAGTTTCCTTTGCCAAATAAAAGTGCTCCTTTCTAGCATCTTTCAAATGCAAAAGTTTTTTCGAAGTTTGATCTTAAAGCAGGATTTTGGCAGTTAGAAACTCATTCGGAAGACAGATACAAAACAACATTTTGTATCCCAAATCATCATTACTAGTGGACAGTTATGCCCTTTGGACTAAAAAATACTCCATCTCAGTTCCAAAAAGCAATGGTGACCTTGTTTCAACCTCTCTTGGCAAATGCATTGATCTATGTTAATGATATTCTTCTCTTCTCAAAAGATGCAGATTCTCATGAAAAATTGCTCACTGAATTTTATAATTTAGTGAAATCTCAAGGAATTATGCTCTCAGAGAAAAAAAGGTCATTGGGCAAACATCAATAGAGTTTTTGGAGATGACTATCTCAGATGGAAAGTATACTCTACAGCCACATATTGCTACATCTCTTAAAGAGTTTCCAGACAAGCTTTCTATTGTTAAACAGTTTCTTGGAATTGTTAATTATATGTCTAATTTTATACCAAAGATTTCCAAGTACAAAAACAGTCTAGCTTAACTCTTGAAGAAGAACCCACTAGAATGGGCTTTAACCCACACAGAAGCAATCCAACAACTGAAAAAATTGGCAGAAAGGCTTCCTCCATTGCAAATACCAGGACCAAGCAAGCGAGTACTACAAACAGATGCCAGTGATGAATATTGAGCAGTAGCTCTTTTTGAAGAAACTGATGGAAAGAGGAATATTTATGGATATAAAATTGGTGCATTCAAGATCTCAGAGCTCTATTACCATTCCACGTTTAAAGAAATACTTGCTGTAAAGAATGGAATTGAAAAGTTCCAATTTCATCTCCTTGGGCATAATTTTTTAGTCGAAATGGACATGTCTTCCTTACCAAAAATGTTTCACTTCAAAAGAGAGATGCTCTCTAATCCCCAGTTGCTCAGATAGTCAAATTGGTTTTCACAATGGTCTTTACAAGTCAGGCATATCAAAGGAAAAGATAATTTGATTACTGACTATCTTTCTAGAAAATCCCCAACTATTAATACCACAGTCATTTATTCACCTCTATGTGTATACCCTATCACAGATCCATCCTTATCCTCGCATTCATATTCCATAACTGATATGATAGAAAACCTTTCCTCAGATATAAAAGACCACATAAAAACCCTAACCCTTGAAGCCAGATCCAAAAGAATCATCAGAATCCTCCATGATTACCTTAAACAACATTACAACCATTTTCTTGTCATCTATCTTGACCCTGACTAGCCATGGAAAACACTTTTTGCCTTTTGGATATCTAATTGGATTGTTTTCCATTACCTTTACATGTGGTATCTGCTTAATGAGTATTACTTGTGCATCCATTTTGAACCAGGATTTTACAAGCTCCTTTTCCCAAACAATAATAGATATTTTAAAAAATTCTAATTTGAAATCCTCAAAAATGATGCTCATAATGGAGATTGGAAAAAATATACCATTGCAGTTCATCCAAGATTTGGACATAAAATTACTGCAAGATCCATGATTGTCAAGTTTAATTCAAAAAATGATGTTCAAGCAGAAGGAATTTTCCACCCGCCAGAAGTCCATTGGCTCACTAATCCAAATAATTCTCTCCATGTGCATGTGGACCTCTCTTGGTCATGTTGCCAAAAAGCACTCAAGTGGACAGAAACTCTCAACATAGGAATTCAAAATCCGAATGACTCAAGTCCAAGTACTCTAGAAGTCTATCACCAGCAATTGCCACACGAAGATGCTTGGGAACTACCCAATCCTTTGCTAGCTGGCCACCAGTTCATAAACAATGACCTTTATTATGACAATCATGACCCAGATCTGGATATTGATAATGATTGGTTACAAGGAAGAGATGGATGAGACTAATAGTGTTCAACACTTAAAAAAAAAAGAAAAAAAAAAGAGAGGGATTTCATCTTTATCTATTGGCAGCATTCATTCCTCCGTATGGCAGCAGTTTTTATCATTGCTACTAGCTTTTATCATTTCCAACAAGTCCTATCAGAAGACATTATGGTGCTAAAAAGGAAATTTGTCAAGCCCATGCATTCTACTGTGTTGTCGGTAAATAATTGTTTGTAAAATACGTTGAATTGTAGGTTGAGTTCCTGGTTCTATAAATAGAAGATCAATGTATGAAGGAAGGATATAAAGCCTTAGAGTTTCAAAACTCCTCCCTTCCTTCCTCATGTAAAATTCTCATGTCATATGTAACAAACATTTTCAATCTAATAATATCAATAATTTTGTTGTATATAGTATCATGTTCTATTCCACATCTTCCAGTAATAGTGTATGTATTGTTAGCTGCTTACATAGTCAACCAACTCCCATAATAATCTTCTTACACCCCCTTTGAATCTCTGTGTCTTCCTCTATATTCTGTGTCTTCTTGTATGTCCTCTATATTCACCTCATCCATGCCATTGATGGTATAAAATTGCCTTGACATCCGATCAAAGTGTCTTTCTATATCTCTCATTTCAAATGAACAACATTTCATAGCAAGAAATTCTTCTCGTGCAACTTCTGTGTAGTGTGTTGGTGCCCCAAGGAATTCATTATGAATAATTGTAAAAAAAATCTTCCAATGTTTGAGATTGGGCGGCATGCCTTTGCCGAAATTCTCCTAATTAAATCCACCATTCTCTTATTCTTCCTGTATGCCTTGCAATGAATTTAGCAATTGCTTGGGCAACTGTGAAATTTGGAACATGGAGTTCAGCTGTACACCATGAGTGCATGTCAAAAAACTTTTCATGCCTTTTAGAAGGAGGAGCATCATCAATGGTGAATAAATGCTTTAAATCTGTCATTGATGAATAGCTGAGACAAGTCTGGTTGTCAAGGACAAAAGGTGGAGGTGGAAAAATGGGTGGTGGAGGTGGAGGATGAAAAATGTCATTTTCTTCTTTTATCGTTGGTTGATCATCTTGTTGATACATAAATATACATTCAAGACCAAGATCAGAAAGATCCAAATCAATATCAGCAATGATTGGGAGCACAAGAAGGTTATTTGAATCTTCTAAAGTGATGGCTTTTAGGAAAGATGAAACTGGGTTTGGAAGATCAGGATCTATGGTTAACATGTTCATATCTGGAGGTTTTGAGGATGCACCAACAATTGGATTTGAGGGTTGGGATAATAGGTACTTATCAGGGGAAGGTTTATTCTGTGATTGGCTTTGAGTCTCTGTTTTGGATTGTAGTAAATATGTTATGGTTGGAAGGATTCCATTGCTCTTGAAAGAGTTATGATCATGGTGTATTATGATTAAGGGTTGGAAGTTTTGACTTGTGGAATTAGATAAAAATGGAGAGGTTAAGGGTATAGACACATCTTTGTACAACAATTGTCTAGATTGGTAGGGCATTGGGCAAGCCTATATTTCTGTCTTCTGGGATTTCTCTATAAACTGGAGTTGTGCCAACAATTGTTTTCTTTCTTTTTCTTTTTGTCCCAAAAAGGGGAAGGAAACTAACATATCTTTGACTGTGGATACAATTGTTGCAAACTCTTGTTCTACTTTCTTGATTTTCTTCTTCAAATCATTGGTAAGAGATTCGGAAGATGAAAAGGTCTGTGTGACTGCTTTTGCCAGTTTTTACTGGTTGTCAAGAATCTTTAAAAGAGCTTGATTTTGGGCCACAGCATTCTCTGCTTGCCAATTTAAAATTGCCTCTGCTGACGAGACTTGTTTTTGGGTTCCATCTGAATTAGTTCCAACAGGAGTTTTAATTTTCCAAACATGTCTTGTGTTGGCCTGAGGATGGTCAAAGTTTCTTTGCAGAGTAAAATCTTGATCATAAGAGGATGAAGGTTTGTCAATAGTGTAGTAGGGAAAATGTTTTTGTGTTTGGGCTTATGTGAAAGGAATAGGATGATATCTACGTAATTGAGGGAGGATATTTTGGTAGTATGGAATCAATGGAGGTTTGGGCTCATGATTAGGATCTTGTTTAGGCTTGAGTTCTTTGCACGAAGGAGGAGAAGACTGGGGTTTCTGTTTTTTGGTTCTGGGATAAAAGACATAATAGTCAAATTTTTCAGAAGGTTCTCCCAAGAGGTCTACTTTAGGATCACCAGCTTCATATCTTTCTTTCAAGCTTTGCTGGAGCAATTTTTTCTTTCTTCCTCTTGGTTGATCATCATCATCAATTGATTTCTCTTCGCATTCATCACAATCGCAAATATCCTACCATATATGGCCAGAGGATGATTTTCCTTCATAACAAGGTTTTCCATCCTCACAAAATGCTTTAATTACAAGAACTTTTTTCAGCAACATATGGTACGAGCTGCAACATTGCCATCTGGGTTGGAAAAACTATTATATCCTTCTTTTCTGGTGGAGCCTTCAGGAATCCTGTCTCTACTTCTCCATTTTCTTTCTTGATAAAGAAACGATTATTGGACTGGATCAGCTGAACTGCTTGATGAAGCGACTCATACTTTGTGATCCATGATTCTGGGAAAAAGGAAACCATTTGGTCCATTGTAAGCTATCTAGGGACAAATATACACATCGGAGTTAATCTCAAGTCAACTTGAATAAGCAATGCATCATCAGTTTGAGCAATTTCTAGAACTGCCACATGAAAGGCATGATTTTGGAGCCTATAAGCAAGCTGATAATGGAGTGTAGGTGCATAAGTATTTTGTACTTGAGAAGCTTCAGTAATCTGAACTTGAACTTTGAAAGCATCACAAAGATGGGGATCTTTTAAAGGCATATTGAAATTTGAGAATAATGTAACAAAAACAGTTCCAGCATTAAGAGTTGTCTGGACAGTTCCTATGATTGCATGTTGTTACTCCAAAAATTTGGAATCAAGGAATGCCATTCTGGAGATTGCAGGGAGTCCCTTTCTTCCAAGTAAGGTTAATGCCAACCTTACAACACAAAAGTAGAGATGAGTATACCCTTGCTTTTGCCATGAGTTAACAAATTCCCTAGGAAGAGAAAGAGTAATAAAGTTTTCACCATCATTTGCTAGAATATTGAACTAGTCAAACTTAAAGGCTTGAATGTATTCTTTTACAGTAAAAGGATGAGAATGACCAATATATTTTTTTATGGTTTTTTTGAAAAAAGATTGGGTTTTATTAAATATAGTGTAGGGATTTACAATAGAGAAATCAGTAATAGAGATTTTATTATCTTTTGGTACATGGGAGATTTCATATAAATAGTCTAGTCTAATTGCTGTGAATCTACGAAAGGAATGGTCAAAAAGGAATTTAGAGGTATCACCCTCTGCAGAGGATGTGGTAGCCAAAATGGTTTTCGACAGAAAGAGTTGTTTTCCACAGAAAGAGTTGTTTTCCACAAACCTAACAGAACCACACTACTAACTTTTGGCTAAAAAGTCCACTAGGTGACTCTAGAAAACTAGCTTCTTTGGTTCGCTTAAAAACAAACTCTTTAGTGTTTTACTTGATCATATAGCCTAGTATTCTGATGTGATTAATATAGAGGATCCACTTATTGTGGCAATTGTAAATCACAAAGCATACTAATCAAGACAATAATCCAAGTATACTAATAAAAGGAGATGAAAACATTACACACACTAACTTTAAGTCATGACTTCATCACAACTAACATATTTCTTCAATCTCAAATCACTTTGAATTTCTCCACCACACAAGAGCTCATTGTAAGTTAATAGTTTTTAGCCTTTTTTTTAATATTTTTTGCTTGCAAATCAAATGAGGGTATAGACCACCTAGTAATGGAGTGTGACTAGGTATATATATATGGAAAGCTTTTTCAAGCCGTGAGTTAACCTGGACTAACAAGGATTGCTAACTCAGCAGCAGCCCATGGGCTGCTTAAAGTGATTATCCAATCCTTTAAAGAACAATTGTATGCAGGAATTATTATCCTCAGAAATTTGTGTCGGCTCTGATGCATGAATCTTGATGACTGTACTCAGTAGTTTTGGACCATGAAAAGTACAATTGCTCCAAATGATTCATGGATGTCATGTACGTATCAAGTCAGCATCAAAATGGTTGGGGCTAACACTAATTTAACTAAAAAGTTAATAGTCATGTGTTTGCATTTAATTGCATTTGACCTCTCGAATTTGTGATGGTGATCATATATAGACTTTGGACTGGGTCATATACTCCTTTGTGTTTTAATCTTGTTAACCAAAAACAATGCAAATGGTACCAGAGTACTGACTATTTACTCATCTTAATCAAAATAGGCATTCTCACAAATGGTTTCTCAATGAGATCCCATTACACGACAAACTAAAGACCTAACATTTTTGGCTTTTTCCAATATCTTATCATGATGATGCATATATGTCTGTTCCACTAAGTTACTTCGAATGCAAAATTGCTAATTTCCAAAAGAGACTACAACTTGATAATGCTATAATAAGTTTTTATCGTGCAAGATTTGAATCTTTTGATGCAGATCATGAATCCCACTTCTCTGGATTGCCAATATATATATATATATATATAATTTTGTTTTTGAGTAGAAGATAGAAACGGAAATTAGGAGAAAAATGGTAAAGATTAAGATCCAATTTTAGTATAACACCTTTTTTTTACATACTTTTCAAAACAACGCATATCAAATTATTTATTTTATACTACATTTTATTAAAATATTAATTTTTCTTGATTTTTTAAATTGTTTATCCTTTTTCACAAACAATTACCATTCACTCTTTTTAAAATATCAATTTATTTTTTATTTTTTAAATTGTTTATACTTTTTCACACACAACTACCATTCACTCTTTTTTTTTCATTCTCGAGATACATAAAGAGAGAATAAACAACTAAATGCAAAATAAATAATATCAATATAAATATACACCGTTATTGTAGTAAACTTGTAAATTTACATAATTATATATATACTAATGTTGATCATTTCTAAGCAAAACGGTGTACATTATATATATTTTTCTATTATACACAAACAGCCTGATTTGAATGCCTTAGTGGGTTTTCTTGGTTCCTACAACTTGGAAAAAAAAAATCATTACGATCTATAATAAGTGATAATGTGGTATAATTAATGGACCATAAAAATGATTAATTCTGAAATGTGTGGTGAGTCCGGTGACTGGTGGGCACTCTCGAAGTTTGATACCTTAATTGACTTGACTTGAGCATAATGGAAAGTGGAACAAAGGTTTTACGTTGGCTTTGGATCCACTCCTGCAAAGTTTGCGTTTACTGGACTGTTCAAACTATGGTAGGTAATGTTTGTTGGTTCGTACCCTTTTTTTTTTTCGGTTCCTCCCTCCAAGAGACATTAAGTTTGAGGTTGGTAGGTGTAAAACCGAAAAAATGGTGGTTTATAACTTTAGAAAAATACTAATAAATGCTTTTATAACATTAGTTAATAATCCATTTAAATAAAATTTTTTTTAAAAAAAGAAAAAAAATAATTAATATTTTGATAGTTTTCTCTATTTTTCATAAAAGTAGTGTTAAAACTTTTCTAAAATAGATTATTAACTAATGCTCTAAGAACATCCATTAACATGACCCATAACTTTATATCAATAACTTTTTGAACATGCTTCACATTTTGCTACCATAATAATAGGAGAAGAAAGTGTAGAAGAAAGAGGAATGGTGGGAAAAAAAATAGTGGAGATAATTAAGTAAAAAAAATTTAAAAAAACTCTGGATATTTTTAAAAATTATAAATTTGCTAGAATTTAAACTTAAGATGTTCAATTGATTTTTAGTATAGACACAGTTTAAATTTCAAGCATCTTAGTTGATGACAATAAACTTTATTGGCTAACTGCATTAGTGATATTAATTCTTGAAAAGTCTTGATATTAACCACCGGATCTTTGACAAATCATGATGATAAGACCCATTGACAATGTTAATAAACTCTAGGAAGAAACACTCCCTCTTTCTCTCTTCTCTTTGATTTTGTTTTGTGTTACACAAAAGAATTTTATCTCTTTCTCTTTGTTTTCTGTATTATGTTACACAAATGAACTACCGTGATGGGAAAAACTATAATAAATCCAGCATGACAGGAGAAGTAACGATGGCAAAAATTTTCTGTCCCCTTTACTCTACGCAGGTTTTCCTTGTCTCGAAAAGATGACGGGAGAGGAACAAGTTTTGCTTGTCCTGACATGTCTTGCCCTATTCTGCCATGAAAGTGTGTATTATGTTTTTATTTAATATACATTCATATATAATTTAATTTTTTATACATATGATAATCATAAGAGAAATGTTAAGTTCATAATATTTTCACAACAAATCTTAAGAGGTTACTATTATTGGTGGATAAAAAAATAATTTTAATAAATAACTTAAATAATGTAAGATTTTTTTTTTAAAATTTAATAACTGAAAGAGGAGAAATTTAAAACTTAAATATCATCGTTTGAAACACTAAAAAAAATATCAATTGAGCTACAATAAGTATTGGTCAATGGTCATAGATAACATTTGTATATTACATTTCAGTAGTCAACAATGTTGCTTTCTTTTTAGTTATAAGTCATCCATTAATTATTGGCGTGAACATCTAGTGGAAAGTTTTAAGTAATCAATATTCAATAGTATACTAGACCGTGTGCTTTAAGCTAAAAAAAAACATATTAGTTTAATTAAATTTACAAAAGTAATTCATATTTTTCTACCTGATCCATCAATTTTAATATTTCAAAAATTACAGATGAAAATTTTTTAATTTTCTAGCAGGAAAAAGAATTACTTTGAAAATATCATCACATGGGATTGGATAATCAGTAATATAGAAAGAAATAATAACGCAGATATACACATAAATCCATTTGAACACAAGTAAAAATTCAATTGGATGGGCCCATGTTACATTTTTTATTCTTCTTTAATTTGTAAATGTTTTTTTTTTTTTTTATGGGTGACAGGTTTGCGGTAAGAATTTCCATACACAGCACTGTAGAAGATAATTTTCGGAGTTGTTAGGATCACGAGTCCTTAATGTTTTTGTTATTTGCAAATTGCAATAATTGAGTTCTTGTGGTCGTGGAATCCTTGCTCTGCTCCCAGTCAAAAGTGATGCTGAACTGTGGGGCCTGATATGTTAGATAAGTTGTTTTTCATATTTATTTATTTAGATATACAGTGTTAGATAACTTTTTTTTTTGTTTTTTTGAGAGGAAGATAGATTAGTAGATAACTTAGAAAATGGTTTTGGAGACAAGATTATAAAAAGTGGGCCTTAGTTTTTATATATTTTTGTGGTAAATAATTCTTCTGTTCATTATTATTATCACTTTATGAAAATATTCTCTTATTATTAATTTATTACATAGTATTAACTATTTGGAATTTATAATTTAAGGCGACCTCAACGACTCATAATTTTTACACATAATTTTCAAAACTATTCTATATAACATATGATGATTGACTGTTATTTTCATATAAATCTATTATTTTATCTTTACTACCCACAATTAACCACCTAGATAGTTTTATTCTAAAAAAAAAAAAAAAAAAACCCACGTAGATAGTTGTAGAGCAAAAATGTGACATAGATTATAGTCCTAGAATTATTGGACACAAACAACTATAAAGACCTTAACTGATTGAACCTCTCTTAACTTATGCTTAAGCCTCTCTACTGTTAACAATTAGCAAATTATAACCATTAAGGTAGGTACCATTGTAGGGATGGCAATGGGGTGGGGCGGGGCCGAAGGATGGAGTTTTCGTCCCTACCCCGCATGGTTTTGTCTTGCACCATCCCCTCCTCGTCTCATATGATAAGAAAAACTTTCTTACTCCATCCTTGTCCCTTGGGGCCTCGCGAAGCTCCGCCCCATCCTGTAAAACTCTAATTTTTGTTAATTTGCCATACAACTAGTACAATTTTTTTAATGAAACCTATTTCATTAATAAAAATATACTTGAAATTAAACTAAATTTATCCCATCAAATCAAATCAATTTTTAGAAAAAAAAATTGAATAATATATCCAAGTGTTTAAGAAGACAATCATAAATAATAAAAAAATTAAAAAAAAATCTCATAATATAACACATAACAAAATAAAGGCAGAGAACCACATTAAGTAGAATAAAATAAGCTAATATGGAAATGTTTGTTTAAATAGTAGGGTTTTAGGTATGAAAAATTTATAATTATAATCCTTAGTAACGCAGGGTGGGGCGGGGCAGGGACAGGGAGGGGCAGGGCAGGGCGGGTCTAAAAAATCTAAACCCATCCCTGTCCCGCCCCGTGGTGTGAGGCTAAAATCTTGCCCCATTCCCGCCCCACCACTTTTGCGAGACAGGGAAAACCCACGATGGGAGAAGTGGGGAGGGGCGGATTAAGCGAGGCGAGGAAAAATTGTCATCCCTAAATACTAGCCATAGTTAGGGTTGATTGAAATATTGTTGCATATGACTAGACACTTTTTCTCTCCCGTTGACCACATTGAGTTTTCCCTTTTTTGCCTTATGATTATTACAGAACAATTCCTAATGTAATATTATTTCTCTATTTATTTTAATCTCATCAATTAGCATCAAAATTATTATTTTAGTCTCTCGATTTACTAGGAACCTAATAAAGACCTTCCCTAACCACATGATAACTCATGTGTTTAGAGAAATTAATGGTTGTGATGACTGTCTTGCTCGTTTGGGTGCAGATATTAACCATGATTTTGATGTTCATCGTTTGTATAACCCACCGGATGTAGTGGTTGATTTATTGGCTAGAAAGAAAGCCGAAATTGCTTATTGTAACAGACTTATTACTTTTTAATTTTAATCCTAGCGTTGTTTACCAAAAAAAAAAAAAAACAACTATAATCTTTGGCTTCGTACAAGGAGTTGGTATCCAGTGAAGACAAAGTCCTTTTTCCCATCTAGGAGTATGCATATATAAATAAAAAAAAAAATATATATATATATATATCTATTTTGGTTCCTAATTTTTGGTACATATTTCAACTTTTTAGCTTTTAACTTTTTAATATTGTGTTAAGTAGTCATTGTCGTAAGTATCGGAAGGAAAAATATAACATGGTAAATTGAGAGACTAAAATAATAATTTTGATGCTAATTGATGAGATTAAAATAAATAGAGAAATAATATTACGTTAGGAATTGTTCTGTAATAATCATAAGGCAAAAGAGGGAAAACTCAATGTGGTCGAAGGGAGAGAAAAAGTGTCTAGTCATATGCAACAATATTTCAATCAACCCTAACTATGGCTGGTATTTAGGGATGACAATTTTTTCTCGCCTCGCTTAATTCGCCCCTTCCCACTTCTCCCCTCGTGGGTTTTCCCTGCCTCGCAAAAGTGGTGGGGAGGAGATGGGGCAAGATTTTAGCCCCACACCACGGGTGGGACAGGGATGGATTTAGATTTTTTAGACCCGCCCCATACTGCCCCTCCTTGTCCCCGCCCTGCCCTGCCCCGCGTTACTAAGGGTTATAATTGTAAATTTTTTATACCTAAAACCCTACTATTTAAACAAACATTTCAATATTAGCTTATTTTATTCTACTTAATGTAGTTCTTTGCCTTTATTTTATTATGTGTTATATTATAAGATTTTTTTATTATTATTTATGATTGTCTTGTTAAACACTTGGATATATTATTCAATTTTTTTTTTCTAAAAATTGATTTGATTTGATGGGATAAATTTAGTTATAATTTCAAGTATATTTTTATTAATAAAATAGGTTTCATTAAAAAAAATTGTACTAGTTGTAGGGCAAATTAACAAAAAGTAGAGTTTTACGGGGTAGGGCGGAACTTCGCGGGGCCCCAAGGGACGGGGAGGGGATAGTGCAAGACAAAACCATGCGGGGTGGGGACGAAAACCCCATCCTTCGGCCCCACCCCGCCCTATTGCCATCCCTACAATGGTACCTACCTTAATTGTTATAATTTGCTAATTGTTATCCAATAAAAAAAAAAAAATAAAATAAAAAAAAAATAAAAAAAACAAAACAAAACAAAACAAAATGTATGTCATTTAAAATGTCTTAAGATTTGTTTGAAATATAAAGAAAATAAAAAAAAATGGATGAAAAATAATATTTCTTTATCGTATTTTATAGAATTCCTATTCATGCATTTGAGGTGCAACATGTGTAGTTAGTGAACTCCTGTTATACATTGATGACCTCTCTTTGTTTTTTGTTTTCGTTTAGTTTAGTTTTTTTTGTTTTTTGTTTTTTTTTTTGGTTTTGTTTTGTTTTTTTGTTTTTTTGTTTTTTTGTTTTATACAAGATAGAAACTCTACTCTAATCAAATCAAAATGTATATGTGTGTAAAGCTCTCTTTTGAAGACTTGAATCACAGCCTTTACCTCTCACACCCTACAAGCACTTATACTTGTAGAGTGACCATCGTACCAAGGGTGTACGGTGGTACCTCTCTTTGTTAAAAGCAGGTGGACTACTTTTTTTGTTTTGAAGATTTGTCTTTGTTTAAGTTGCTTGCATTTTTTTTTTAATGGTAATTGCTTACATCTTAGTTAAAATTTTATTTGTTTTTCCAAACAATTTATATGGATGCAAAGAAGTTAAGTAATGAGTGGGGATATATTAAATTCAATATTATAAAGCCAAGTCTGATCTTATTGTGCAAACCAAGTCTAATATTTATACTACAAGTCTATTAATCATAGTTAATGTATGGTTAGTTTAGGATTTAGTCTCCTATATAAATACTCATATTGAGTTCACCATAACACATAAATTGTACTTCACTTATAATTAAAGATCTAGCTCTTAAGGGTTTCCTTCATGAATATAGGTTGATAGACTGAACCATATAACTCATTTTATTGCTTTTTTATGCTTCCGCTTTTACATCTATTTTCTATCTCCTCCAATTTATTTAACAATGACCAAGAAAAAGATTTACACAGCACACCCACTCTGGACAGAGGGGAAAGGATTTGTACCCAATAACCGTGAACGAAATATATGGCATGGCAAGTTGGCAACAATATTATTGCACTCAACAAATGACTATCCTATGGGATTCAGAGCATCTCGCATAACTTTAATGGATGAAAATTTCGAAAAAGAAAAGAATTGTTGTTATTAAACTATTAAAATCTTAGTGGATACAAATTAAAGAGTTCAAGTTGCGGAATTAGCAACATATTATAATTATTTAAAAAAAAAAAAGTCAAACGAATCCATCCACTTTTTAATTTCCAATTAATAGATTTTTAACTTTTAACTCCATAATTAAAAAGAAAAATCTGAACGATGGAAATCATGATTACTGCCAAACCAATGGAAGCAATAAAGTTATTTTCTATTTTATATTTGATTCCACTAGCAACCACTTGCCAAACATTTTTATATATGCCATAATTCTTCACCAACATTAAGTGTGTTTATGTTGTACAGTATGTTTGCAAACGTGGAATATTATGTAGATTACTTATTATAGTTTGTGTTATGCCTCACACTGTGTTTGGAAATATGCCAACATTGGCACCAATTTTGCACTAAATAATCTGCAGTTTTTTTAGGCTGAATGAATAATCTGTAGTTGTGCACTTGTGTTTTGTTTAATTACACTATATTGCTTGCAATATGATATTAATAATTTATAATTTAAGGTGACCTCAACGACTCATAATTTTTATTTTTTACGCATAATTTTTCAAAACTATTATATATAGCATATGGTGATTGGTTGCTGTTTTCATATAAATCCATTATTTTATCTCTGCCATTCACAATCAACCACGTAAATAGTTATGAAAAAAATGTGGCATAGATTGTAGTCTTAGAATTATTGGAGGCAAGCAACTCTAATCTTTAGCTACGAGGAGTTGGTATCCAACAAAGACATATATAGAATCTTTTTTCCCATCTAGGAGGACACATATATAAATAAATAAATAATATATTTTGGTTCCTAATTTTTGCTACATATTTCAAAATGATCTCTAAGGTTATAGGCATGTTATTTAACTTTTAACTTTTTAGACTTGTGTTAAATAGTCATTGTCGTAAGCATCGGAAGGAAAAATATGACATGGTAAATTGAGAGAATAAAATAATAATTTTTATAATAATTGATGAGATTAAAATAAATAGAGAAACAATAATACATTAGGAATTGTTCTGTAATAATTATAAGGCAAAAGAGGGAAAACTGAATGTGGTTGAAGGGTGAGAAAAAATGTCTAGTCGTATGCTACAATTTTTCAATCAAACCATTTATGACATTTGCTATGGCCGGTACCTACCTTAATGGTTGGTTATAATTTGCTAATTGTTATCCAAAAATCAAAATAACAGCAAAATGTATGTCATTTAAAATGTCTTATATTTGTTTGAAATATAAAGAAAATAAAAAATGGATGAAAAATAATATTTCTTTTTAGTATTTTATAGAATTCCTAACTTTGTTCAATTATAGGAAAGTCTAGAGACATAGAAGTTTTGACAAAAAAAATTGATATTTGCTGATGTAGTAGATTGTTAGTGATAAGTAAGAAAGTAATGTTAGTGATAGACATAGATGAAAATCATTGAAAACTTACCAACTCAATATGTGTGAAAAAAGTCGTCAATTTTTTTGTGGGTATGTAGTATTACACTTAGATTATTTACGGGCAATCTAACATACACCTATTCATGCATTTGAGGTGCAACATTTGTAATTAGTGAACTCATGTTATACATTAATGACCTTTCTTTGTTAAAAGCAAGAGGACTACTTTTTTTGGTTTGATGGTTTGTCTTTGTTTAAGTTTGCATTTTTTTTTTAATGGAAATTGCTTACATCTTAAGTTAAAAATTTTGTTTGTTTTTCCAAACAATTTATATGGATGCAAAGAAGTTAACTAATGAGTGTTAGAGATATATTAAGTTCAATATTATAAGGCCAAGTTTGACTTGCCGTGTAAACTAAATCTAATACTTATACTACAAGTCTATTAATTGTAGTTAATGCATAGTTAGTCTAAGATTTATCCTCCTATATAAATACTAATATTGAGTTCATTGTGACACATAAATTGTATTTCACTTATAATCAAAGATCTAATATTTAAGGGTTTTTTTCGTAGATGTAGTCGGTAGACCGAACAACATAATTCCTTGAATTGCTCATTTATGCTTTTGCTTTTACATCTATTTTCTATCTCCTCCAATTTATTTAAAAATGAGCAAGAAACAGATGTAAACAGCACACCCACTCTGGACATAGGGGAAAGGATTCGTACATAACTGTGAATGAAATATACGGCATAGCAAGTTGACAACAATATTATCGTCCTCAACAAATGACTTTCCTATGGGATTCCAATCATCTCACACAACTTTAACGGATGAAAATTTTCGTAGAAGAAAAGAATTGTTGTTATTGAACTATTAAAATCTTAGTGGATATAAACATTTTTTTTTTAAGCAAGCCGAAAAGCCAATTTATTTAATTGCTAAAAAATCAGATACATAAACTTATAAATGTTAGGAGGAACAAACTCCATCCAAACTATAATAGGAAAAGAAATTCTTGCTCTCTTGACTAGAGCATGTGCCATAGCATTGCCTTGCCAACGTGTAGAAATAATAGTTCTAGAGAGAACCAATTGAAGACAAGGGGTCCGTTTGGATACAACTTATTGTTACTGAAAGTTGCTGAAAACTGATTGTTGCTGAAAACACTGTAGCAAAATAATTTTTAAATGTGTGAATAGTATTGTGAGACCCACTTTTAATATTAAATATTGCGTGAACAGTGCGTGAACAGTGCACGCACAGTACACGCACAGTGAATTTTGTCCCCCAAAGTCAACAAGTGCGGCAAAAAAAGAAAAGAAAAAAAAGAGAAAACGCGAAGCTGGAAAACGCACCGCAACTAACTTTCCTATCCAAACCCACACAAGATGTCTTGAATCAAGTGACCACAGGAAGGATGATTGAAGCACTGATTTTTGATAGCCGAGATAGAAACTTCTGAATCTCCTTCAAAAATCGAATCGTGCAAATCCAATTCCTTTATGAAATGGACAGTCCTCCCAGCTGCAAGAGTTTCCAAAGTCTCGGATACTTGAGTTTAGTTGATATAGTATTACTTTATCTGTATATATTAAGAGGATTCAGAAAGTTAGTTATTGTTTTTTTCTCTATCAAAAATACCCCTAAATTAATTAACCAACAACTTAAACATGGGGTTAAAATAGTAAATTGGCAAAAGAAAGTTAGTTATTGTTTTTTTATTGTCAAAAATACCCTTAACTAAAATTTTAAAATAGGGTTAAAATAGTAAATTGACAAAAATAATATATTCTTACTTCTACGTTGAAATGTCTTCATGCTTTTAATAAACTTCTACTTTTACGTTGATTTAAATTCCTACTTCTACTCACTAATTCCCTACAAAATAGGATTACTCTTTTATTATTACTCTTTTGTTAGTTTTAAAACTCCTCCAATCTACAAATCTCATCCCACGTATTCTTTTTTTTTTTTTTTTTTTTTTTTGTAATTGGAAAAAGTAGAAATCACAAATTATAATAAATACAAATTATTAATTTTTATTCAAAAAATAGAAGAGTTTCTGAGCACGTGCGAGAGGCTAGTTACTATTATTTTTTTAACAGATATATTTCAATTAATAATTTAAATCTGGAAGATAATTAGATAAAGTCAAACGTATCCATCCACTTTGTATTTTTCAATTAACAGAGTTTTAACTTTTAACTCCATAATTAAAAAGAAAAATCTGAACAATGGAAATCATGATTACTACCAAACCAATAGAAGCAATAAAGTTATTTTCTATTTTAAATTTGATTCCACTATCAACCACTTGCCAAACATTTTTATATATGCCATAGTTCTTCACCAACATTAAGTGTTTATGTTGCACAGTGTGTTTGCAAACGTGGAATATTATGTAGATTTTAGTTTGTGTTATGCCTCATACTGTGTTTGGAAATCTGCCAACATTGGCACCAATTTTGCACTAAATAATCTGCAGTTTTTTTAGGCTGAATAAATAATCTGTAGTTGTGCACTTATGTTTTGTTTAACTACCCCATTACACATACATTGCTTGCAGTATGATGTTAATTTTTTTTTTTTTTAATGAGCCAGTATGATGTTAATTGATATTTATTATCTAGTCAACATTAAAACATATACTTTTTAAAGTTTTATTTTGTTTAACCACCCCATTAGTCCATTACACGTACATTGCTTGCAGTATGATGATAATTGATACAATATTTATTATCAAGCCAACATTAAAGCATATAGTCATTACTCGTACATTGCTTGCGGTATGATGATAATTGATACGATATTTATTATCAAGCCAACATTGAGGCATATATATATTTTAAATTTTTTTATGTAGGCTTGACACCACTTGACCGATCAAGCCACGAGATTTCAATTTTATCTGTTATGGCCCATGATGACTTGGCTAACTTGGAATTCGTGCATTAAGGTTTCAGAAGGTTTTAATACTATTTTTAATAACCGTCATCATAGGGAAGAACATTGAACACTTGTTTGACCCAAAAAAAAAAAAAAAAAAAAAAAAAAAAAAAAAAAAAAAAAAAAAAAAAAAGAAGAAGAACGTTTTACACTTGGAGAAGCGGCTGCGACATTATGTGTGTCTAGGGTTTTGTACCAAATTGTGTCTTTTAAATATTGGAGATTAAGTGTTCATGTGAAGACATTTGCACCAACATCTTTAGTAGACAGGGCAAAACGGGCGGGTCGGGTCGGGTTAATCAGGTTGCAGGTCAAACGGGTCACGGGTCAAAAACGGGTCATTTTAAGCGGGTCAAAATCAGGTTCGGGTCAATCGGATTGCGGGTCGGGTCGGATCCGATCGGATCGGGTTGACCCGTATTTTTCACGTGAAATTTTTTTTTTTTTTAATTTTTATAAAGAAAACAACATATATCTGCTATTTGGAAAGTTATGCAATAAATTACTTGATGTAAAATGCATTATTTTGAATTCACCACTTATATCAAGAATGAACTCAGTTAAACTTATTAATACTTATTCAATATTGGATTCACCAATTTGTACCAAATTGTGTCTTTTAAATATTGGAGATTAAGTGTTCATGTGAAGACATTTGCACCAACATCTTTAGTAGACAGGGCAAAACGGGCGGGTCGGGTCGGGTTAATCAGGTTGCAGGTCAAACGGGTCACGGGTCAAAAACGGGTCATTTTAAGCGGGTCAAAATCAGGTTCGGGTCAATCGGATTGCGGGTTGGGTCGGATCGGATCGGATCGGGTTGACCCGTATTTTTCACGTGAAATTTTTTTTTTTTTTAATTTTTATAAAGAAAACAACATATATCTGCTATTTAGAAAGTTATGCAATAAATTACTTGATGTAAAATGCATTATTTTGAATTCACCACTTATATCAAGAATGAACTCAGTTAAACTTATTAATACTTATTCAATAATTTTAAAATTATACAAATCCTAACATTACTATCTAAAACAAAATAACACAAAGATAAGTAAAACAAATACACAAGTTTTATTTCTACATAATATTAACATTCCAAAATATAAAACAAAATTATAAATGACTTATTGGATTACTCATTTGATAAAGAATAAAAACATATAAGAAATTTACAATCTTGAAAATTAATTTTATAATCTATTATCAGTTGTGGTTGACAGTTTGTTTTAATTTGAGATATACTTTAAAATTTAATTGCTTACTTATTTATACATAGTCTCTTTTATAAATATCATATTATTGTTAAGCAACACACACTCTAGGAAATATTATAATTTATTTTGAAAAGCCGTTTATTTTAAACATAAATTATTAAAAAATAGGTCTAAGTATTCATAATTTATGCTAATTTGATCCTTTAGCTTCACTATTTTCACACTTGTGAATGTTTCTCACATGTCTACAATTTTAAATCTATATTTTTAATTCTACTGTAACCAGATTATCTTGGTATGTACTTTGCTATTTGATATCTAAAAATATTTACTCATTACAGAATGTCAATCATTTATCTTTCAATTAAATTGCATGTAGTTATGTAAATGTATCAATTGTTTCCTTAAAGTTCATAATAAACAATTAAACTAATATTGTCTTAGTTTTACTATTTTTTTTTTACCCAAAAAAAAAAAGTTTTAAAAAAATGGTTCGGGTTCGGGTCGGGTCGGGTTGACCCGCAAAAAACACGGGTTGGGTCACGGGTCAACCCGTTTTTGCTTCGGGTCAAAAAAATCGGGTTCAGGTCGGGTATTTTTCGGGTCGGGTCGGGTCGGGTCGGGTGAGAAAATTCTGACCCGTTTTGCCATGTCTAATCTTTAAGAATCAAAAGTGGGGATTGTGTGAAGTCATACGTGAATTGGGTATCCTTGTATTGAAGTGATCCACAACGTAGAAGAGTCCAACTAGGTTGGAGTTATGCTTGGATAGTATTAGTAAGTTTTACTATAGGCAACAACTTTGAGATAGGGTATATTTTTTGTTGTTGTAACTTCAATTTTTATTTTAGTGGATTCTTCAAGTTAGTGGCAACCTTCAAACTACCCTCATTAGGTTTTTATTTGGTTAGACTTTTCCCTATTATGACTAGATTACCGTGTTAAATTTATTCTCCACTATACTTTAGTTTTGATGATTTGGCTATGCCTATCACATATTAATCGAGACTAGTGCATAATTGAATTAACTAATAACTTGGTTAATTAAAATAATTTAGAGTTTATCAAGAGTCTTTAAACTTAATTGGATAGTACCTCATGAAATGTCTTTGACATCTAGATTCAAATTTCCTATATTTTCTTATTCTACCTATCAATTATTAAAAAAAAAAAAATTCTAAAGGTCAGAAAAGATTTCACTTCAACAACCCACATTAAACATGATATTTAAAGCATCAAATCTTTGTCTACAATTCCACAAATGACACTATATTATATAGTAAATGCAACACTTATAGGAAGTGAATGCATGATTCACCCATGTGGGTCACAGTTAAACTAAACATGCGATGGCCTCTATAAAAGGGGAGCTGAATTTAGAAGATCAAACAAAAAGTAGGGGGGCCTCCACCTTCCATTGTCCTGGCCAGCCCTGTCTGTTTTAAGACTGCTTCGCACAAAAAGTCTTGTTAAAACTTTGGAAAATTGTGGAGCACGCGCTCAAGAAAATTTCAAAGAAATCAAAACAAAACAAAATCCCCAAATGTAATAAATGCGGTCCACAACTACAATAGTCTATAGAAATTATTATTGCGTGGACCCTCTCCAGTGAGTGAGCACCACCCAGTCTTGGTCATACCGATCAGACCAACAACAAACGCATTCAACCACAGCTTTTACATTTTTTTTTTTGTTTTACTTTCTAACCCCTAAATCACACTAAAGAAAAAGAAGGTCCTGTTGCTTTAACTCTTTAGATTTGTTTTGCTGTACCTGGCTTTCAATACAGGTACAACACAACACAACGCAACACTTTCTTTCTTTCTGAGAGTTATCTCAGTTCTCAGCGAAGCCAGCTTGGCTACTTGAATATTCAATTCTTCGATAAATGAAGCCCTAATTATGATGATAAGATCCTTTTGATTCAGTGCCTCTTCCAGAACATTCCTTCACCAATCTCAAACAGGTACTTCTTCTTCTTCTTCTTATTTGAATTTTTTGTTATCAATTTCTCATTTCTATGTTTCAGTTTTGAAGTAACCGGTTGATATTGTATTAGCGTAATTTTGTAATTTTACTTCCATTGCTTATTACCTGAAAAGGAAAATAGATACTGGAATTTGACTTATCAGTCGTTGAAATTGGAAGCCGTGTAAGGACCAGAAATAGTTTTAAATCTCTTTTAACTATTTGATTCTTTTTACCGACGGTTAATTTTGAATCTGCTGTAGGAATATGAAATATATATATATATATATATATTTATTTATTTATATATGGGTTGAGATCAACTTACACCTAGTGTATCTCTAAGTAACGTTATACTGTCCAATAACTTGTTATTAAATTAATATTTTGAAAATCCATAAGTTGAATTGCATGTTCTATATGTTCTTAATATGCATGTCAATTTTCATATCAAATGCTATTTACCATTTGATCTATAAACTCATCTTTTATGCATTATTTTAAACTACAAAAATTTAAATTTTAACCATTGATCGATGACATGACAATTAATCTTTAATCGCCTCAAAATTTTGCAAGTATGAAGAATATACGAAGATAATGTAATCTAACGGTGGATTTGTCAATATTTGCATCTAATTAAAAATTATTGAGTGGTGTAACATTATTTAGAGTTACACCAGGTGTAACTTGAACCCAACCCTTTATATATATAAAAAGAGGTTTGAGCTATGGGCTCAAATTCCGTATGGATTTTTTTAGTTGAAGAAATTTGGTTTTTATGGTTTGTCCTGTGTTATATATCTAACTTGACGCGTTAAGGCCAAGAGTCTGGTAGCTCAACTGACATCTCCTAGTGTTTCTAATGCTAATGGAGACGTTCAGGTTCAATTCCCCCTCCCCATTGTTGTAACTATCGAATTATTAAAAAAATAAAATTTGAGGTTTAATATTCACAAGTCTTAGTTTAGGATCGTTCAGGATTCTTAGGAACTATCTATTCGTTTTGAAATGAGTGGATTAGATTTTACCACATCATTAACATTAGAGTAGTTGCTGAAACTGACCAAGTTTAATTACTATTGGGATTGTTTTGCTGCGTAACAAATATATCGCCTCTGCTTGCCTTAAGATTCGTTTATGTTATACAGTCTGTTGTTAAATCTAAAAGTTTGCTGTTTGATGCTGGGATGTTTTGCAGCGATGGCTCGCATTCTTGTGTTTATCAATCATTATGGATCTCGTTTGTGTTTGTAGCTGGAATTGATGTCTTTGAAGATGGAGCTGTTTTTCGCCATTTTGATATTGGCTTGCTTGCCGTCGTTTGTATTGTCTGATGCACAAGGTACAAGGCTGTGTCCGGATGACTCTTAATTTGTTCAGACAACATATAGCTAAGTATATTTATTGTTTTCAATTTCATTGGCAGTTTACATGTCATCACAGAAATAGCTCGGTTAAGTGAGTCTAGTACTGTAGAAAGATTGAATATCTGCAATATCTTCTCTATTTCTGATTGTCTATGTTTTCCTAAAGTTTGCATTTTGGTACTGATGCACTGACGTTGACATCTTAGCTTTACCTGAGTGGTGAAATTTCCTGTGCTCTGTTTCAGGTGATGCCCTGTATGAATTGAAGAAGTCATTGAAAGCTGATAAGCTCCTAAGCTGGAACCCAAATCAAGTTAACCCTTGCACTTGGGTTGATGTTGGTTGTGACAGTAATAATAATGTTATTTCTTTGTAAGATACTATTTAATGTACTGTTTCCTTATCTTAATCATATCATGCTTGATCAAAATGTTTCCAACAAATCATCGATTTTGTGATTTGTGCAAGTTTCTATGCTTTGCATGCTTATCTTAATACCTTTTGTTTGGTCTATGCTTACATTATTTTTTTCTTGCAGATCATTGTCATCGATGGGATTTAGTGGAACCTTGTCCCCAAAAATAGGAAATATAAAGTCCCTTACATCTCTGTAAGTATTAAAAGAATTAGTTCAGCCAATGTCAATTTTAAAACAACTTATTGATTCTTTTTTTTTTTGATAAGTAATGAGACTTATATTCATCATGAAAAAAAACGCAAAATAGCCATTATAGGTGTTCATGATGGTGAACACAAAAAACAGCGAACCAAAGCAACAAAAAAAAGAAAAAGAAAAGTAACTTAAGGGGCACTTCTAAGGGTAGAAAAGAACTCCAAAGTAGAAGAACAGTTTGAAGATCCTCAGCATTTAGCCCATTCAAAAAGAGTATTTTGACAGAGCGCTTGTAACTGAACAAGCGTTCTTTTCAGAGCCTTAAAAGAGCTTCGGTTTCTTTCCAACCAAACAACCCACATCAAACAACCAGGAACCATATTCCATATGTTCGAAGTAGATTTCCCCAACTAATTACTCCAACAAGACACCAAACTCTCCACAAAACCTGGCATGACCCATTGAATCCCAAAAGCTTAAAAGAATAAGCTATAGGACAGTGAATGAGAAGATGGTCCACAAATTCCGCAGAACAGCAGCACATACAGCACCTATTCGCCAAAGGGAGGTCTTGGAGCATCAAATTATCCAAGGTAAGAATCCGACCATGGGCTGCAGTCCACAAGAAGAATGTCACCCTCTGAGGCACCTTGACTTTCCAAATCCCCTTCCATGGGAAGCAAGAAGGAGATGTGCCCCTGATCTTATGATAGAAGGACCAAGTATCAAACTTACCATTCCCATTAAGGCACCAATGGGGTCTATCACACCCAATACCTCTAGGGATTCGAGCCTGAATGAGTTCTAGGAAAGAGAAGGCAGCCTCAAATTTCCTCATGAAAATTCCTATAAAAACTCACATTCCAACATCTACTTCTCCCATCCTCATGAGGATCCAACAAGTCAGAAATACAGGCTTCCTTGTCTCTAGAATACGCATATAACTGAGGATAGAGCATTTTAAGAGAGATATCCCCAACCCACCTATCATGCCAAAAACAAATGCAAGAACCATCGCCCACCACAAAAGCCAAGTGTTTGGAGAACCTCTCCCAACTAGTATTAATACCACGCCAAAGGCCACACCCATGTGCCCTTCTACAATCTTTAGTAGTCCACCCCCCCCCTTGGCCCTCGCCATATTTGGTGGCAATAACCCTCCGCCAAAGACTAGATCCTTCTTGGCCAAACCTCCATAACCATTTCCCTAATTGAGCTTGGTTGAAGTGACCTAACTTCTTTAAGTTGTGGTAGGCTTTAGTACTTTTGTTAATTTTGTCTTTTCCTTCCTAAGGAGAATTGAGTTATTGTGGTAAAAAAGCATGGTTGTTAAAATCACTAGGATGTACGATTCCACTTCACCTAAAAGACTAGGATCGTTCTAGAATCGTTGGGCTAGCGAGATTGGTTTGGGATCATTTAGAATCAGTAGGATTGTATGATCCTACGATCCTACGCCGATCCTGACATACATTGAATGTGTGGGTTTATTTTTTATTATAAATTTATTCGAAAGACACTCAGTAGTCTCATTTCTTCTATATTTTTTTTAATCAAAGCTCCCTCAAGTTGAAATGAAAACCCAAACCCTTAGGTAAGATCTGCAATGCCCCTAACCCCTTCCCAAGATTGAAACTCATTAAAACATAACACTATTCTTCATTGTCAGTTTCACAAACCAAAGCACATGTAATAATATAATAGACAAAGAGAGAGATTTGAGAAATGATACATTGAACATAGAAAGTATTGGTGTATGGGTTTTAGAGAGAGAGAAAGGATGGCTTGAGAGAAAGGGAGAGTTTTGGGAAGATTTTTCTATTCTCATTCAAATCTCCCCCAATTTCTGCCTGATTCCTGCCTTCCTCTACTATTAATATTTTTTTCCTTTGCCATTGGTTTGAATCTCAAATTTGTGTGCTGTACATGTAGCTGTATTGCTGTGTGAAAAAGGAAGTCCCTAGTAGTCACGATTTCCTCTGTTTGAAAGAGGAAGTTCCTATTCAATGGTTTTCTTGTTCCTTCTTAATAAATATTTTGTCCTGATGATTTCCTCTGTGTCTCTGATATTTCCCCCCCTAAAGGACAATGAGGAACTGATTATTTCATGTAAATATGTTTATATAGGCATAACATAATGAGAAAAGAATGTTTATTAATTTATTTTTTTAACAAAACAATCATTGACCACTTTTTAGAGAAAATATGCAAAGGATACCTTACAAGATTTTTTGAAGGAACAATCATTGACTACTGTTTGGTCAAAGAATCACTTATCAAAGAAGATGTTTTAACCAAACAATGATTGACTACTGTATGCGCCAATAAACCTTAAGTTGTGATGATATTATCTCCTGAGGAATTCAACAAGAGTATCCAAAAATGCTTTAGTATGCTCTTATTTTTAATTATTATATAAAAAAAACTTTCTTTTCTGGTAATTAAAAAAAAAAAGGAATTCTTTAACAGTAATAAATTAGGAAAACGATTGAATAATGAATAACCTGATGTATTCTAGTTATTAAAGCTAAAGACAAAATGATTTTTTTTGACATCAGGTGGATTTTGAACCGTGTTTCTTTAAGCCAAAATTTTTTAATGAAACATGATGGAGGTGAATATTCTGTTTTGTTTTGTTTTGTTTTTTGCTTTTGTAGTGAATAAGTTTTTGTCTCTGTCATTCCATAGATTACTTGGTGTTTGTTTTAAATATATGGTGATTACTTCTAAATCATATTTTAAGAAACAACAACAATCATTACACTCAGAATGATGACTTCTGTTCCTGTTGTCCCAAAATAGAAGGGAGTTTTCAAACAAAATAAACATAACGTCTTCCTAATATGCTCTTGGATGAGCCAGGAAAGGTGGTTCAAGTTTGAAAAGAGTTGGGTTCAACTTAAAGGGTAATATAGGAAGTTAAATGGATTAGTGCTTTCATTTTTAGAATCACAAATATTGTGACAGTCCAATATGGAAAGCATTCTATCTATTTTGGGATGGAGGGGGGTATAATAAAGTTTCAATTCTTTATGATAGCATATGTGGAACTTGTGACCATGACATTATGATCTTTGTTGATAACATTTTTTTAATGGTAATGTCCTTGAATTAGTGTCATGGCTGCTTAAATTATTACTTATTAGAGATTTAGTTAAAGATTTCTTGGTGATTATTTTCTCCATATGTTGAAGTATATGTAAGCAAGAAGCGCAAGTGTGACACTAATGTTTATCTGTCCCATTCATCATGCAGTAGTTTGCAAGGAAATGGCATAACTGGTGGGATACCCAAAGAATTTGGGAATTTGACAAATTTGAGCACTTTGAATTTGTCAAATAATAATTTATCTGGTGAAATACCTACGTCCCTTGGTAATCTTACGAAGCTTCAGTTCTTGTAAGTAATTCCTTCTGCGCTGTCTTCAGTTTCCAACATATTTAGTGATGTTTGCATCTCTTGTGATCTCTTATCAACAGTGTGATCTTCTTGATTATGTAAGCAGGACTTTGAGTGGAAACAATCTGAATGGAACCATTCCTGAGTCACTTTCACGTATTCCAAACTTAAGCAGTCTGTATGTAATATCTTGTGTGATGCAAAGACGGTTGAAAATTTTTACTTGTTTGAGTTAAAATTGAAATGATTTAAATAGTTCCTGTGTTTTATGGAATTTAAGATCTCTGTGAAGTTGTGTACTTACACCTTTCTTCAGTATTTAATGGCATGGTTGAAACTCTCTTTGCAGATTGCTTGATTCGAACAATCTCAGTGGTCAGATTCCTCAGCATTTATTACAAGTTCAAAGCTACAAGTATGAAAAACTAATTATTATGGATAACTTTAAAGAGTATATTAATGCTGGAAGTGCAAAGAAATTTTTATTTATATTTTGACTTATTTAATTTTGGAATCAATTGGATTTTTATTGGTCAATTGTTTTTTATTCTAGGCCTTAGTATTTAATTAGGTTTATTAGTATTTTTATTTAAACATAAGGTTATTTTTGTAATTTAATAATTGGGTTTTCCCAAGTCAAATTGAATTAGGGTTTCCTGTCTATTAGAATTAGGGTTAGGACTCTATATAAGCAAGTATTGTACTCTTATGAAGGGGGATTATTTTGATAAATTGAATTTTTAATTGAAATTGTTCCAATGGTCTGGTGGTGACTCTAGCCAATCCTAGGTGTTGACTCCTAGAGGTTTTCCATTGCTTGGTATTGACACCAAGCAAGCCTAAGTGCTAACTCCTAGTTTCTCTATCCTTTATTATCCTGTCATTCAATTTTGTTTTTACATTGTTTTGGCTTGTCCTATGTCAAATTTGGTGCAGGAAGCACAAAGAAATTATAGTTTAATTTGGTCTTATTTAATGTTATAGTCAATTGTATTTTTATTGGTCAAAGGTATTTTATTCTATGCCCTAATATTTAATTAGTTTTAGTAGTATTTTTATTTCAAGTCAAGGTTATTTGTAATTCAATAATTTGGTTTTCCCAAGTGATTTAGAATTAGGGTCCCTATATCAGTTAGAATTAGGTTTAGTCCTCCTATGTAAGTAAAGTTTGTGCTCCTATGAAGGGGGATTATTTTGATGAATAAAATCACTATTTTCTCAATGGTCTAGTGCTGACTTTAGTCAACCTAAGGTGGCGACTCTTGGAGATTTTCCTTCACTTGGTGTTGACTCCAAGTAAGCCTAGCTGTTGACTCCTAGGTCATCTATCTTTATTTTACTTGCTCTTCAATTTTTTGTGCATCGTTTTAGTTTGTCACATGTTATATATTTTAAGATTTGGAAGATGAATCATATTAGAAGAATTTCAGTCTTACATGATTAAATGTTATGGTAATGATCTTGCGGCACCATGCTGAGCATGCCATTTGTACTGGTTGGATTATGCCACCCATTTAACATTGTTTTTGCTGGATTTCACCACCAACTTGAGTCATCTTTCCTGCTATGAATATGAGGGGATTGAAATCCGTGTTTCTCCCCCAAAACACTTGACGGTTTATAACTTCAATCAAGCCCATACAGTGATTATGTGTATCTAATGAACACAAGGACAGTTTCTTGCAAGATTTATTATAACTAACTAGTAAAGTTAGACTATACTCCTTAGCAATTTTCTGATTCTCGCCTTCTTGGGCCCACCCTTTACTTTCCATTTGAAACCCCTTGATGGACGAGTGGTGGATAAATTTTCAAATAGACTCCTATTAGTTTTAGTTCCCATAATTTACTACCTTTAAATTGAACTTTATTGGCCTTATTTTCAATATTGAGATATACAATCCAACAAAAATCATCCTATTTATTCACAGGTGTTAGTGTTAATTATGTATAAATCTTCTTGAGAGACTGTTATTGCCATGTGTGCGTGTGTGTGTGAGAGAGAGTCACCTTGCCATCCATTTTTAGGGGATGAAATAGTAAAAACATTTACACAATTAAGGAAATTTTATCTAGTTATTAATTTACAGACACAGAAGCTGAAGTTGCTTGTGCACTTCAGTTCCCTGGTCCTTTTTCCTGTTTATGCATAAATCTTCTTCAGAGATTGCTATTGACGTGTGTGTGTGTGAGAGAGAGAGAGAGAGAGAGAGAGAGAGTGTGTTTTTATCTTGCCATTGGTTTTTAGGGGATGAAATGGTGAAAAAATTTGCACAGCTAATTATTTTTTCCCATAAGTAGATGGGAATTTCATCTATTTATCAATTTAAGGACAAGAAGCTGAAGGTGCTTGTGCGCTTGGTTTCTCTGGTTGTTTTGCATCTTTATGTGTGTGATTGATATGTATAGTATCAGATAATAAATTTGTTCATATGATATAAATTAGATGTTTTGTATTATTCCACTAATTTTTGCTATACACCTGGCTCTGCTTCTGTTGATTGCTGCAGCTTTACGGGAAACCACTTGAATTGTAGCATTAATTCCCCTCCTTTTTGTGCAAGTGAAAGTGGAGATTCAGGTTATTAAAGTTTTCTGGAGTGCAATGGTGCAATTAATTCTTTCTTTGACTAGCTTCATGCCAATATTTTCTCTCTTGACAGTTGGTTCGAATGCGTCAAAAATTGGACTTATACTTGGAATTGTTGGAGGATGTATTGCTATTCTTCTTCTTGTTGCTTTGTTGTTAGTTCTGTGTAGGGGTAGAAACTCTGGCTACAAACGTGAAGTTTTTGTAGATGTTGCAGGTTCGTTTTCCTTTTTAATTGTTTAGCCAATTAAAATTGCCTGCTCCAATAGGGGAAAAATGTTTAAATTGCTCATTCACATTGTCAATTTTAACTGTTTTCATGTTGGGTTATAGTTATACGATTAAGTTGAACTCTTCTCAAATGACACCTCCAACGTAAAAACATTACGTTTAGAATTATGTCTAAATTTCAACAAATTAGCACAGAATTCAACTCACTTGAACTAGCCTAGTTCAATTAAGTTGACACTGTTTTGAACTATGCTTTAATTGGGTTAAGTTTTAGAAAAGTTGAATGAAAGTTCAAAAAGAAATATTATGACACAGACTTATGGGTATCTGTTGACTTATTGATTTTTCATTGTGAAATATCTTGTTATGAGTGTTGAAATTCATAATGTTGCAAAGCATAATTCAGCAGCTTTTTGCTTAATATTCTCGTGAAACGTGCCAAGGCTTTGTTGTTGTATTCTCATGAAAAGTGCTGTTATACAGGGCTAGGTATAACACATCCTTTAGTTTTACCTATTTTATGGTTATTTGGGGTGTAAATGCAACCTGTTTCCTTCATATCATAAAACAGGACCTCCTAAGCATAATATATGAACAAGTAACTAGCTTTCGATTTAGCTACCCTGTTGTGATCCTTTTTGAAATCCATTACCAAAAAGTATATAGTCTGTTTTGCATGTTGTAAGTTCGATTAAGTTGTTACTACGGATATAAATATATCAAATGATGATCTTAATCTTATTCAAGTTCTATGATTTAGCTGGATTTGGTAAGGCATCTTGATCTTATTATTTAAATCTATTTGATTTGACATTATTCGATCAAACTTCTCTGCCTAGAAAGATGATAATATTTCCAGATAAGACGGTCCAATACTCTGAACTCAATATATATATATATTCCATTTCCTTGGTTGTTTCAGAAGAGCAAGACCAAGCCAACATACACATACAAATTTGGTCTTTTGCACACCAGGATTTGAGAATTAATATTTCTTGTGGCATGCTAGTTGTGGCTAGAGAGAGAGCACTTGGGCGTATTTGGGGTTAGGGTTTTGTGATAGAGCTCTTTGGGTGTAATCTCCCAATTTTCTTAGTGAAACTCTCTTGATGCTGTTTGCGGACATAAGCTTTAGGCCAAAATGAGTAAATCTTTGTGTTCGCAATGTGATTGTTTATTTTATTTTTCTATATCTATTTTGCATAAACCTACTATTACTGGATAAACTAACCACAAATTAGCATTGACGCTACCTCTATCTCAAAAACATATAATTTATGTGTTAAATTGTCAGATCATATCCAATTACAATTTGCAATCTATTGTGTTAATCGTTTTTTTAGAACTGAGTAGACTTCAGATTCAAAAATATTCTGAGCAGTTTGGATTCCTTTGGATTTTTATCCATCCCGAGTGGTTTCACCCCCCCCCCCCCCCCCCTGGCCGATAAATTCATATTTGTTTTATATAAATCCATGAACTAATGAAAAGCCTATTAAACGCACACACAAAATGTGATAGAAGTTATAGAAAATGGTGATGTGAAAACTGGAAAATGGAATATTTTATCATATACTTGTTTCCCTTATTTTTTGGACCTTTGGGGGGGGGGGGGGGGGTGGGTGGGGGTGTGGATGAATTTTACTTCTTACCTGATTGGTTTCTGTATTGACTACTCAAAAATTTTAAGGAAAAATAATTGTTAGGTTTTTATTTTTTAAATTTTTATTGGCTCATTCCATGACATTTGCTTGTAATAAATTTCAAGCTTATTGGTGTAATTTATTCATTTTAAAAATGAGTTGAGTCTGGGTTAGACATTGTTCAAATACGACAAAGTTTTGACATCCTGGAGATGAATCTTTTGCCCTTGTCTTTTGTTCAAAAATGAATTTCTGAGTGAAACCTTTTTCATTGGAAAGCAGATATTCAGGGCTTTAATACGGACACAAATATAACTTGATTTGGATTTGAAATGAGTGAGTTATGGCCAGTTGAAGTTGACACAGAATTGCCCAATCTGAGAAGCGCCAAATTTCAGCAGCTCCTTGATTGATCAAGACTCAGGGACCCTGTTTTATGTGAAACCGTCTCTGATCAGGTTTCGTTGTTTTATTTTAAACCCTACGTAAGTCTATTATATAAAGCCTCATAAACACGACTTTTGTGAGGCTTTGTGAGGCAGAAAGCCTATGCTAAACATAGAGAAAACAGTAGCATCCATCCTGGTGAACCCGCAAGTACAGGAAGTGATATTCCTTTGGGTTCATATCAGTCAATGTGATCAAAGCTTGAAACCGCATAACTAATCAACTCAGTTTGGCACTACGATATCTAAATATTCAAGAAGGGTCCTTGGTGTCGATCAGAGGGTTTGACCGCGATCATGGTCGTGGTTCAGGAGAGGTGTTTATGATAGAAGTGTACGAAGGTGTTGGAGCTGATTGTGAGGTTACATTAGTAAATAATCTACCGATTAGAGTCTAGGTTCAAGATTTTGAATCATATTGTAAAAACTTCAATTCTATTAGTGAATTTCTTTTGGGATGAGGGTAACTCTGAAGTGGTTTTCCCTTTGGAATATCTCCGTTGGTTTTCCACTTCATCATAATATGGCTGTCTCTTGTTTATTGTTTTGCTCATCTTTTCTTACAAATTTGGTGACTTGCTGGTTCTGTTGAGTAAATTGATATAACTGTGTAAGCTGAATAATTGTTAATTAATCTATTAATCCACTGCATAATGGTTTTGGGGTCAAAACTAGTGTTTTCAATAACTTCTGTTTCTTGTGTAAAATCGAAAGCAATTGATAATAAAGTAGGGCTACAATATATTATTGAAATCAATTCATTTTGAATCATGTAGTTAATGACTCCCTTAGATTCTTGCGTCATTGAATTCTTTCTCCTTTGTTGTGGTGGTTGTTTTTTTATTATTTATTATTATTATTTTTATTATATATATATATATATATATATATTTTTTTTTTTGGGGGGGGGGGGGGGTGGGGGGTTAAGTTTCCATAGAGTTTCTCTTCATTTTGTTAATTTGTTTTATTCTGTGTCACGTTCAATAATCCTTGGTACTTCTTGTCATAGGGATATAACTGATAGTTGATGTGAACTTAAACTCAAGAATCTTCTTTTGAAACCTTTCCTTTGTTAATTTTAATTTGTGTGCTCAGGTGAAGTTGACCGGAGAATTGCATTTGGTCAATTGAAAAGATTTTTATGGAGGGAACTACAATTAGCTACAGACAACTTCAGTGAGAAAAATGTTCTAGGACAGGGAGGTTTTGGGAAAGTTTACAAGGGGGTGTTACCTGATAACACAAAAATTGCTGTGAAACGGTTAACTGACTATGAAAGTCCTGGAGGAGATGCAGCTTTCCAGCGTGAAGTTGAGATGATAAGTGTAGCTGTTCACAGGAATCTTTTACGGCTAATTGGGTTTTGCACAACTCCAACAGAACGCCTTTTAGTCTATCCCTTCATGCAGAATTTAAGTGTTGCTTATTGCCTACGAGGTATCTGTTCTTTTAGTTGTTTATGTGCATAGGATCTGCTATTAGTTAAACTACATGGAGACTCTCTCTCTCTCTCTCACACACACACACACACACACACACACACAGTCAGTCAGGTTGAATAAATGTAGTATTTGGTTTTTGTGTGTGCATCTGCAATAGTTGAGCTATATTCCCAGTGGGTTTTGTCATGCTTGGCTGGCCGGCCACCACATGCAGCCTTTAGCTGGCCGGCAGTGAAGTAGAGCTGGCGAATAGTGGGTAGCCAGTGGTGAATAGTGGGTTTTTACATATCCCCCCAATCCCTTTTGCTGCTGTGGGGTTAAATTGTTCTTCTGTGGATTTTCCATCTCATTCTGGATTGGATCAGAATGGATTATCCCGTCTGATGCTCAACACCAAATACCAGTTTGGGATCTGGTGATATATCAAGCCTGCAAAAATTGGCCTTGGATTATTTACAAGGGGTGTTCTTGACCCATTTTGAACATTTACAAATATATGTAACTTGCTACACCATATCTAAGTTTGTGTTCTTGTTTCCCTTGGTGCATTCACATGCTAGTACGACAATAGGCATATGTACTTATCACAGGTCAAATCATTGAGGCAGTTTAAATGCCTGCAGTTGAAGTACAAGTCTTTCAAAAGAGAGAATCATCAATTTTCTTTGTCGATGAAAATATTTTCTCCACCATGTTTGTGGTTATGAAAAGCAGTTTAAGTTGATGTTTATATTATAAGAAATTAAAGACTTAGAGGAGAAGAATCAATTATTTTGGGGATAGAGAGTGATGCCTTTCAAAACTTTTTAATTTCATCTTACACTCTGTTTCGTAGAGAGGATTTTAGGGGGAAATAGAAAATCAAAGGAAGAAAAAAAAGGGATGAGATTGAAGTTTATTACCATTTGATAGAGAAGATGGTTTGTTTTTCAACTTTGGCCCACACTTTCCATTCTTTCCATTCTAGCCCTTATCTTTCCAATATCCATCATTAGAGTTACAATTTTGCCCCTTATCCATCCAATTTTCAATGTCACTTAATCTTATATCAAATATGAATAACCAAATTTCACAATTTTCATATATAAAAATATTAAGTAGAATTTAAAAAAAGAATGATGATACTACATTATACAATAAACCATAATAATCCTATGATGAATTTGCATCATGTTCTCAAAAATTCTATTTGATGCAATATGCTAATACATGATTCCTATTATTATACTAATAAAACTTCATGTACTATGAAAAGTAATGATAATAATTTTTCATTTAATAATAATGGTATAATAATAAATTAGTCCAAAGTTATTTGTTTTCTCCCATTTTACTTCTCAACCATAAAAAGGAAATACATCAATTTTCCATCTCTCCTATGAAACACATGACAGAAATTGGGATTTTTTTTTTCTATCCTTTCACTTTTTAGTTCTTATCAAAGAGCCTTAGTGTCATTTGTGTTCATTTCCATGTACATGAAGTAGTCTTTTTCAATAAATTCCTTATTTACTTATAAATAAGAGCCTTAGTGGTGATTATTCTGCTCGGAGATATACCCTAAAATTATGGTGTGAAGGCCTTTAAACACACAGAAAAATAGGTTAAATACTATTTACACCCTTTAAATTTGAGGTTGTTTCTAAATTGGTTTCTTAATTATAAAAATTTCCGATTTAGACCATTAAGTATTACAACAGTATCAACATCTGTTAGAATGTTGCCATTAACTCACACAAAAACGACGTTTTGGACCAAAAAAGAAAAGAAAAAGAAGAATAACAACATTGCTTCTAGGCAGATTAATAGTGAAATTGTGACAGACTAAAACGGAAGGGGTGTTTGACAATGTTGTAATAGTCGAGGGTGTAAATTACAAGTTTTGAGTGTTGAGGCACCGATTTAGAAGTGGACCCAAACTTTGTGGGTGTAAAGTGCATGTTAACCATAAAAATATGTGAAGACCACACATGACCTGTTTAACAACAATTGGCCTTGGAAGTTGCAGCTTTTTCATATTAGATTTTGGGGAATAGAAATGGGAAAACTTAGGGTTCTATGTCATTAGCATTGTTGACGCAGGACAACTAGAATAAAATTGAAATAACGGAAAAATAAAGGGATATGACCTAGGAGTCAGCACCTAGGCCTTACTTGGAGTCAGCACCAAGCGGGGATACCACTAGGAGTCAGCACCTAGGGTAGACCTGGAGTCAGCACCAGACCAAAGAAAGACCAAACGGCTATTGTTCTTATTCATCAAAAATCAACTATCTCCTCAAATAGCATGCTTATATAGGATTGCTAAACCCTAGTTCTAATTGGCTAGGAAACCCTAATTGCCTTATTACAAAAATAACCTTACTTCTAAATTAAAATACTAAAAGCCCAATAACTAAAAGCCCAATAAACTAATAGGACCTAAAACATAAAAATACAATGGGCTTGCAAACATAAATAATACTAAGTAATAATCTTCTTGTGTCTCCCGCATCATTCTCCTCTGGTTGGAGAAAACTCGACCTCGAGTTCTAAAATGTTGAAGAATTAGGATGCTGATAAGTAGCACTTGCTTCAAATCTAGAATCACCTTAGGGAGCACAGGGAAAAGAAAAACCTTGAAGTCCACCACATCAAACTCATTTGGAATAACAAAATCAATGTGTGGAATCAGTATAATCTCGTCTTGAACCTTATGAACCATAGGAAGCATTGTAGTTTTAACCTCTTCGACTTCACCAAGATGTAGATCTTCAAGGACTGTGGAGGTTTCAAGGACTGTGGAGGGTTGATCAGAAGCACATTCAACAACTTCAACTTTCACATCATGTGCACCCTCTAACATAATACTCTCCTTAGGCACCATCTTTTCACCTTGCTGCTCTTCAATAGATTCATTTCCTTGCACGCTTGTTAAAGCAACACTTGTCGAGGCATGTATGTCTGTGTCAACATTAGGCTTTGCTATTGCTGGAGGATTCTCCACGACCAAGATATCACCATCAATGTTGTCTTCCATGGGGGCAACAATAAGTTCATTGTGATCTAGTATCCTTGAGTTCCCAATTGAATCGGTTTGAGTCTTCTTTTGTTTCATCTGAGCAATCACGTCTTGAACATTTTTCATGAGCTTTACAGATAATTCCTTTAATTCCTTGATAGATTGTTCAAAAGTGCACTGAGGACATGAAATAGGATGAGGATGAGAATTCATCGTACTTGATTCAGCTGGAAAAGTACCACACTGAGATTGGGGTAGATACTTAGCTCGATAGTATGGTGACAAATACTCATCACAAAGCTTTTCTTTCATATCTTCCCACTCACTAATGGCAGGTTTATAATCCAGATAGCGGAAATATTCAAGCTTCTCCCAAAACCTTTGTGCGTGACCTCTTAACTTCATCTTTGCATACCTAACCTTTTTGTTATTTGCCCAATTTGCTTGCTCAAAGAATTGCTCCATCCCATTCATCCAGTTGATAAAATCTCGTGGATAAGTAGTATCACCATCAAAATAAGGTGCATCTAATATTACCATAATTCTCTAAAAATAATGCTTCAACAAATAGTTAAAAGTTAGAACAAGAACTTGTGGAGAACAATTTAAAGGCCCAAGACAAACAATGGGCTGTCAAAGGAACAATAATTTCTTCTTCTTTTTTTTTTTTTTTTTGATGAAAAAGTAACAACACACGGACTTAAATGAAACTCAAAGTACAGACTCTAGAAGGAACTCAAGCCACGGACAAAAAGAAGAACTACAGAAACTAAAAGAGAACGGCGATGGGCTTGCGGTGCTAGGGACCGGCGACAGTGGCAGCGCGACGCTAGGGAAGGTAGCGGTAGCACAATACATGGAGGAGTGGTGATGATGTTGTCGGTGGCAGCTAGCTGATGGGTTTGTCCTGTGTGGCGGTGATGGTGTTGGCAGCAGGTGGCTGATGGGTCGGCGGCAGGTGAATGATCTGTGGGTTTCGACGACTGGTGGGTCAATACCAGAATGATGAGATTACGGCAGCGTGACAATGGGCAAATCTGACTGTGGACGTTTGTCAGTGCTGGTGTGGTGCGACGGCAGTGATGGGCTCGTATCTCTCTTCTCTCTTTGTGGTTGTAAAGGATTTAGAGGCCTGATTGTGGGTTCTGGGCTCGTTTCTGGTTGGCTTCAAAATCTGGGATTTTTTTTTTTTTTTTTTTTTATTGGGTGAGATTTTCTAGCTCTTCCTGCGGTGATGCTTCAACGGATCGGTGTTTGCTCTGATACCAAAACTGACGCAGGACAACTAGAATAAAATTGAAATAACGGAAAAATAAAGGGATATGACCTAGGAGTCAGCACCTAGGCCTTACTTGGAGTCAGCACCAAGCGGGGATACCACTAGGAGTCAGCACCTAGGGTAGACCTGGAGTCAGCACCAGACCAAAGAAAGACCAAACGGCTATTGTTCTTATTCATCAAAAATCAACTATCTCCTCAAATAGCATGCTTATATAGGATTGCTAAACCCTAGTTCTAATTGGCTAGGAAACCCTAATTGCCTTATTACAAAAATAACCTTACTTCTAAATTAAAATACTAAAAGCCCAATAACTAAAAGCCCAATAAACTAATAGGACCTAAAACATAAAAATACAATGGGCTTGCAAACATAAATAATACTAAGTAATAACCTGGCTCTGATACCAAAACTGACGCAGGACAACTAGAATAAAATTGAAATAACGGAAAAATAAAGGGATATGACCTAGGAGTCAGCACCTAGGCCTTGCTTGGAGTCAGCACCAAGCGGGGAAACCACTAGGAGTCAGCACCTAGGGTAGACCTGGAGTCAGCACCAGACCAAAGAAAGACCAAACGGCTATTGTTCTTATTCATCAAAAATCAACTATCTCCTCAAATAGCATGCTTATATAGGATTGCTAAACCCTAGTTCTAATTGGCTAGGAAACCCTAATTGCCTTATTACAAAAATAACCTTACTTCTAAATTAAAATACTAAAAGCCCAATAACTAAAAGCCCAATAAACTAATAGGACCTAAAACATAAAAATACAATGGGCTTGCAAACATAAATAATACTAAGTAATAATCTTCTTGTGTCTCCCGCATCAATTGTCATCAAACTCTGAGTACCAATTAAATTTCTTTGGCTTATGTGTTACTTTGTACCCTGAAAAGCAAAAAGTATCATTGTATGTCAATAAGACAAGTCCTCCGTCATTAATTATATGTGTCATTTTGTTTCATTGACTGATAGGATTTTACACTACTTTTTATGTAGCATATTGGACCATTCCTGATATGAATCTTAGTCTACTACCAATTTCTGGCAGCTTTTCTGACAATATAATACTGGCTTTGAGCACTAATGCAGATCTTAAAGCTGGGGTGCCTGTTTTAGATTGGCCTACTAGAAAACGAGTGGCTTTAGGCACAGCTCGTGGCCTAGAGTACCTTCATGAACATTGCAATCCTAAAATTATTCATCGGGATGTTAAGGCTGCAAATGTGTTACTTGATGAAGATTTTGAAGCGGTTGTTGGTGATTTTGGCCTGGCAAAACTGGTTGATGTTAGAAAGACTACTGTAACAACTCAAGTTCGTGGGACAATGGGCCACATAGCACCTGAATACTTGTCCACTGGGAAGTCATCAGAAAGGACTGATGTTTTTGGTTATGGAATCATGCTTTTAGAAATTGTAACAGGTCAACGGGCAATTGACTTTTCGCGCTTGGAAGAAGAAGATGATGTTTTATTGCTTGACCATGTAAGATAACCTTGTTATGAAAGTGCCTTGGTTTTTCAGTGCATCTCTCTCTCTCTCTCTCTCTCCAGTGTCATGATTTTATGCATGGGTAATATGTTAAGTGTTTTAATTATATGACAAGTATTACTTGGAGTACAGTTTCTATTATAAGCATGCTATGTACTTCATACTCTACATACAGATGGAGCAAATACATCAATACGATTTGTCTTTAGTGATGTCAAAGAGACCCACAGAAAACATATAATTTGTAGCCTCATTGCCAATAAGGATGCTACATTTTATATTTTTCATTACATATACTTTCATGCATCAACAATTAATTTTCACTTACAGATGTCTCATTCACTTCATGGCAAATGTACTTTGCCAATAAGATAGTGCTTCCTTGCATGTTATATAATTTAAAGAAAATTTTTAGATGAAATGCTTCCCTTTTGTTTTACTGCCATTTGTTGTCTTTAGTTGTATTGAGGGAATTGCATGCTTGTTCAAGCTGGGGGTTCATTTGCTTTTAGGCAAACGGTGATTACTACATCTGAGTATTACCACTTTTGATAAGCTCGAGAAGACTGGCATGTAATTCTGGAAGAACAAAAATTTGTGGTGATTCCATGTCATGCAATAATATTGTGTACAAAGTGATTTGGAAGTCTCTTATAAATGATCCTTGTGTATGTTTATTTTTTCCTAGTGTTCATCGTATTTGAAGTTTCTGAGTTCTGTACTTTTTTTTGACCTTAAACTTGGTAATTAATAAACTCTGTATTTATTTTGTTGTGAAGGTCAAGAAACTGGAAAGGGAGAAGAGACTAGAAGATATTGTAGATCAAAACCTAAATAAAAATTACAACATTCAAGAGGTAGAAATGATGATCCAAGTTGCATTGCTTTGTACCCAGTTGTCACCAGAGGATCGCCCAGCAATGTCAGAGGTCGTACGGATGTTGGAGGGTGAGGGGCTGGCTGAGAGGTGGGAAGAGTGGCAGCATATTGAGGTTACTCGCAGGCAAGAGTATGAGAGACTACAGAGAAGATTTGACTGGGGAGAAGATTCAGTTTATAACCAAGATGCTATTGAATTGTCTGGTGGAAGATGAGGTAACAGATAAGTCTACTTATTCCTTCATTAGATGATGGGCCTGTATTATCATCCTTTTTGGTAGATTAGCTTAATGATTTCTTTGCTGATGCTTGTTTGTTACCCCAATGAAAGGAACATGGCCTTGATACTTTAATTTTCTATGTATTTCTGGTTCAAGCTCTTCTTTGTTATTATACTTTCTTCTGTGTTCATGTGGGTATGTGATCACTCTTTAAAAACAAGGCAATGCAAAACACCACCCCCCCCCCCCCCCCCCCCTCCCACATACACATGTTGTGCACATACAAATATAGTGAATTCCTCTAATTTCATCATGCATACTCAAGGCACTTCATCTCTCCCTTTCTCTATATATACTTAAATACGAATGTACATACATATATGTAAGTTCTGTGACTATTTTGTTTTGCACTTAGAATTGAATCGTACTGTCTTTTCCAGTTCATCGGTCCTAGCATTAGTTTGATTGGAATTAAAAGATATGAAAGGGTAAAATTATGACATGAAATATACACGTATTTAGGAACATACATGTGTTCCAACTTTAAAATTTTAGTCATAATACACATTTCTTCTGGATGAACCACAAGCTTCTGTAAATGTCTTCCATGTTAAAAAAAGAAAAGAAAAAGAAATGAGCTTCAGTCCGTGCTGATAGTCAAAATCAGTTAAAATACAACTTTCTTGTTTAAACATTAAAAGTGGAAATGGCATGAACTGAGCTTCAGTCCATGCTTCAATCTTTTCCTTCACCTGCCACTGTTTCACTGTCAACTTGGTCCTCGTTTGTCTCACTCTCAGTGCTTGGTTTTTGCTCGGCCAGAAGGTACTGTGGTGTCTTCTCCACATCTCTATGCTCCACCTCTTCAAGGTTGATGGTGCACTTGGTACAGTCAATGCCTGCCATTGCTAGAGCTTCAATTGACATGGCTTCACCTTAAAACCAATTTTTATTTGTGTTTGTTTTAAATTGAGAAGTATATGGGAATTGATTTAAAAGAAAAATTAGCATTGGTATTTATATGTGATCTGTGTCTTCCTCTTGAAGGCTGAGGTCTCAGGTGTTCAACTGTAACATACAAAACATCTATGGAAACACAGGTCACAGGTGTTACATGTACAGAGTTTGTATTGCTATTTCCGTGACCTCAACGACTTCACTTTACCCTCTCATTATGAAATCTTGAACTTTTTATACCTAAATTTGTTGATTATGATGGTGTATGATATCCAGTGGATGTCTACCTAAGTATTGTAATTGCGAATATACATGTAATTAGTTTCAGTAGTTCTATGAATGCACTTTTTCTTCATAAATTTGGCAGACCCATATACATATGAATGCATGTGATATATAGTTAGTGGGCTTTAATTGGTAGGTGCAGATACATTGCAATAAGAAGGAACTGGTTTATCAAATGTCATGGGCACCAAGCAACTGCAACTGCAACTGCTAACTCTCACACCAATACCCTCACTAATAAATAAATAAATAGATAAATTGAAAAAGGACTCCCTACTTGAAATTTGAAGGAAAATAAATCTTATTTAAAACAATCTAACAATATGTCGTGAAAATATGGTGGCTTGATATGGTATCGGACTATTGGTATCTTTTCGTTTTTAAATAAAGTTTTTAGGATTTTATTTATTTATTTTTTTGATAAGTAGTTTTTAGGCTTTTATTTACAGATGTATGGGTGATAACTGATAAGTAAAGGGATGGATCTGTTTCCCATCTTAACCAGAGGTCCAGCGCTAAAGGCTAAATATGATTATATATCGAAATCATATAGAAAATTAGAAAATTTCCCTTGATATAGTTGTGTGTTTATTTTCCAGACTTCCAGTGAATTGCAGGACTAAGAATTATGCCTTATAAATTCTGAGAAGACTTTTTATCATTTTCCTTTTATTCTCAAATTTTCTGTTGAAAAGCAATCTTGAAGAAGGTGGGAATGGAAAGTAAACTTTAATTTCTTTGTTGAAGCAAGACGTTCTTTGTGGAGATCATCGTAAAGCAATTCTTTTTGATACATTTTTTATTTTAATTTATAATAGTGTACGTTTCTGTTCTTAAACGCATGATCCATTTTTTTTTTTTTGGGTGAAAAAGATGACTTCATTAAAACAAAAACTAACCAGGAATAGGGCACAGCCTATTATAATACAACCCAACTTTATCTTGCTCAACAAGATCAAAAACGTCCACAGGCGGACTTTCAAAGGATCTAAACTCTAAATCTTGATCAGCCCCTATTCTAGTAAGAGCATCTGCACATCGATTTGATTGTCGGAAAACCTGATTAACTTGCAACTGCTGAAACTTGGTGATAAGCATCCTGCAGTCATCCAATGAGGGAGAAATCACTTCATTAACATAGCCAGCTCTACAGAAAATATCCACCATGGATTTAGCATCCATTTCAACTATAAGAGAGGGAATATTCAAGTTGCTGTACAGCAGTAAGCCATCCCTTAATCCCCATAATTCAGCCACAAAGTTGTTCGTGGTCCCTACATGCCTTGAAAACCCAACGACCCATTCCCCATGGCTGTCTCGCACCACACCTCCACATCCAGTTAGACCTGGACTACCTGCAGCGCACCCATCAGAGTTTAGCTTCATCCATCCCTCTGGAGGCTTCTCCCAATGACACACAACAACCACTCTTGGCACGGGGCACTTTGGAGAGTTGGCACAGTACATGAACTCAATGGCGTGATTCACAATTTCAGTCGATAGATTCGGGTTCTGAGCTTTGCCTGAGAAAACTGCCTGGTTCCTACTTTTCCATATCATCCAAATGGCAAAGGAGAATAGCATGCTCCACTAGTTTTTTTCCGTGCATGGCCCTACTACCCAGACTCCCATTCATAGCAAGCTACTTTTGAAGATCGCACCTCCAAAAAGCTTGGTTCATATTCCTAACTCCCAGTTGCAACCAAGTCGCCCTAACCCGAGGGCAATCACAAAGTGCATGCAAGACCAATTTCTTTTCTTCTTGACAAATGGGACATAAATCGTCAGTCGCAACACCCCTTCTAATCAGACAGCCCTTCACCCCAATACTGTTGTGGACACATCTCCAAATAAACGTTTTAATTCTAGGTAGCGTATTAATTTTCCAGATCCACCCTACAGGCAAGGAAGGCATCTTGTTTGTATCTACAACCAACTTATAAGCACTTTTGACATCAAAACCACCTCTAGCACTACCTGCCCAAACTAACCTAACAGCCTCTCTACTAGTGATTGACACCGATGTGGCTAGAATCAAATCCTTGATGTCCGCAAGCAACACAAAAGGGATCCGACCCCAATCCCAACCTAATTCAAGCAATACATCCTTCACCTTAAGTTGATCAGCTTCACGAGTCAAAGGGCCTTGAATCAATTGACGAATGGGGCCTCCTTTGATCCAATTCCCATACCAAAAACTATGTATACTGTCCCTGCCTACCAGCCACATACTACCTTTGTTGAAAACCTCCCTACCTCTCTTCATAGCTGACCAAACCTGTGAACACGAGAGCCGGTTTACATTTATGGCATTTGCTTTCCTCTCAAAGCAATATTTCTGCTTTAATACCGTGGCCCAAAGGGTTTGCTGCTTTGTGTGTAACCTCTAGTTCAGTTTTGCAAGGAGAGCAGTATTTCTTCCTCTTGCCGTTTGAAGACCAAGGCTTCCTTCCTTCTTTGTCTTAGTCACTTTTTGCCACCCAACCTAGTGCATTCTTCTCTGATTTTCCGTAGTACCCCACAAAAAATTAAAGTTAACCCGATCTATACCATCCAACACTCTATTCGGAAGAGAAGCACACTGCATTATATAGGAAGGAATAGCCGCTGAGTAAGCTTGGATAAGAACCGCACGCCCTGCCAAGGAAAGCAAATTTGCTTTCCAACTCGATAATTTCTGTTTCACTCTATCAAGAATGAAATTATACTCTCGGGAGGACATACCCGACTCTCTAAAGGAAATACCCAAGTATTTTCCTAGGCAAGGAGTGAAAGTAAATCCAAGGATATCACAAAATGCTTCCCTGTCATCCATATCAACATTGGGAGAGAAGAACACCCTCGACTTGGCTTCACTGACTGTTTGCCCTGACATCTTGCAAAACTCATCCAGCACATCTCTGATGGCATAGCAATTGACATTATCTGCTTTGACAAAAAGTACCAAATCGTCCGCAAACATCAAATGGGAGACTGAGGGGCCTCTTTGTGAGACTTTAATTGGTTTCCAAAGGTTAACACTACATTTTTCCTCCATAAGATGACCAAGGAAATCGATGCAAAGAACGAAGAGATAGGGAGAAAGAGGGTCCCCTTTCCTTAACCCTCTTGATGGGAATATCGAATCTGGCGCTTCCCCATTAAAAACAATTGATGTGGAGATGTTGTTACACAACTCATAATAGTATCGATCAGATCAGTAGGCAAGTTGACCCTTATAAGCATATCTCGAATGAAACTCCGCTCCAATTTATCATACGCTTTCTCAAGATCAATCTTCAAAGCCATGTATCCCACTTTCCCCTTCTTTTTGTTGAGGGAATGGATGACCTCCTGCGCTATTATGGCATTATCAATACCCTTTGTACCTGGAACGAAAGCTGATTGGCACAGGGAAATGAGCTTATCCAAATACGGTCTCAATCTGGCGACAATAATAGGTCTATAATTACTGAGCGTCTTCAGAAATTGAATATTTGGAATAAGAGCAATATGAGTTGTATTAAGGTACTCCGGATCTCTCCTCTCAGCAAAAACTTTTTTAACTTCAAAGATAACTGAGCTGCCCACAGTAAGCCAAAACCTTTGGAAAAACCCGACATGCAACCCATTCGGCCCCGGGAGCCTTAAAAGCTTTCAGAGACCATAATGCGGCTTTTATTTCCTCCTCCGACACCTCACCACTAATACTACATTTTTCCTCCTCTGATAACCTAACCTGCTAGGAAATAATCCGAGGATGTAAAAGCGAGACACAAGAGAAGGAAGTAGTATAAATATCCCTATACCCATTCTTCACATATTCTTTGACCTCCTCCTCCTAATGGATCCACTCACCCACTGAATCTTTTATTGCCAAAATCTTATTCCTCTTTCTTCTCACCAAGGTAGAGACATGATAGAAAGCCGTATTCCTATCCCCTTAAATCATCCAATTAACTCTAGATTTTAACGCCCATAGCTCCTCTTCCTGGTTCAACACAGCATCAAGATCCTTTAGGAGGTCATTTTCAAGGTAAAGAGAAAAGCTGAAGGTTTAACCGACATAGCTCTCTGAATGCCATTTAACCTTGCCATAATGGTCCTTTTCCTAGCGAAGATGTTACCGAACTGCTCCTTGTTCCACTTGGTTGCCTCTTTAGTGAATATCTTAATAGCCTACGCTAGACCTAGGCTCTACCTCCAGGCCTGAGAAACTATGGAAGGGAAGTTGCAGTTAGACAGCCAACATGTTTGAAACTTAAATAATTTCCTCCTATTCTAATGAATTCTCGACTACAATTCCATCAGAACAGGACAAGGATCGGAGTGGCACCTCATGAGTTGGACCACTCGAGCCTTTGGGTACATCAGACACCATTGGGAATTAACAAAGAATCTGTCTATCCTCTCCTGAATAAGAGTCTGAATTTCCCTCCTGTTAGTCCAGGTAAACTATGGACCCGAAAAGCTTATGACAATCATGCTACATGCATCCAGACACTCCTTGAACTGGAGAGCTCTATTTACACTCACCCCTCTTCCTTCAAATTTATCACCCACCATCATCGGCTCATTAAAGTCGCCTGCCATTACCCACGGCATATCATAAAGGTCCGCCATTTTCATAAGATTACTCCATAAAACCCACCTTTCAGCACACCTGGGGCTAGCATAGATCGCAAATAATAACCAGTTAAGGTTAGAAGATCGTACCTTAACAGCCACATGAATTTCTTGTTCTGTGTTTGCTAATTGGGTGATTTCCACTTTATCTTCATTCCACAGCAGCCATAAAACACACGCATAGCCAATGGTATTAGTGTGAATAGCGCCATCAAATGGTAAATCATCTGTAATCACCTTCGCCCTATCTCCATCAATACGAGTCTCCATCACTATTAAAATAGCTGGGTCATGATTGCGGACCAACTCTCTGACATGACTTTTAAAGGCGGCCTTCAGCGCGCCTCTACAATTCCAAGCAATAATATTCATGGGGAGAATATGCTTAGGGAAGGGGCATTCATCAACAGGAGGTAGAGGCATTGCCTTCACCCTCAAGCTCTATCCCAATAGCTTCAAGGCTTCCTTTGGAGTTGCAGAAGTTATGGGTATGGCTAACCAGACCAAGCGTCGATCCACCTTCGAACTCGGCACCTTCGATGGACACTCCCACCTTGGAAGGCTTTCTCCCTTCCACTAAGGAATAGCGCACTTACTTCGGTCATCGGACGAGTCATCATCCATGCTCTCCGCTTCCTGATGTCGAACCAGCCCCAAATCCAGTTCGGATATGCCCAAATTTTGGCAATCACTACCTCCAAGTTCAGCAGCATTGTTCCCTCTACAGTGGTTGCCCATAATCACCCCTTCACTGTTTGTGTATTGATCCTTGACAGAAGCTTCCAGCTCTGAACTTCCATTGGTAGTAGCACGGTTAGGTGGGGATGTGAAAAGGAATGGCTTAGTGGTGGCTTGGTGTTCAGAGGAACTCACCCTATTACCATTCTCATTAGTTGATACCCTAGACCGGCTAGAGCTTTTTTCCCTTTAACTGAAGCTTGCGGGCTGGTCTTAGTAATCGAGTTGGCTTGTTCCAGCTTTGAATCCATTGTAGTCAGCTTTGGGCTTAGGCTCGAAAGCCTTAGGCCCCTTAAATCTTTAAAACCTTCTAAACCTGTGTTGCTATAGACCCCATAGGCTTCAGCCATAACCTTTAATGGCGACATTTTCCTTTTAGTCTCTCTTGAAGGCCTAGTGGACTGATCATCCCTCGTAGACCCTTCACTAGCCCACTTATCCTTTACAAAGCTACTACGTGTGTTCCTATTCCTAACCTGCTCATTCTTTTGGACAAGTGGTCCCCTATTGGTCCTTTGGCTTCTTGCTCCACTCACCTTGCATGACACCACAATCCACGGGCCATACATGCTGTCATGTATGTTCTCCACCACGTTTTGTTGTACACTCTCAGGCACGATCTCGTTGGACCCCACACCTACCTTGTCAGCATATGCCCCATGGGAATTGCATGACCCAGTACGATCCTTCTCCAGCTCCATGACCGTCATCTCCTTCAACTTCACATCTTTTCGGATTGAGTATGGGTGGTTTTCCCGCCTATGTTCCATTCGACCACAATCAAAACACAGCTTCTGTATGCCTTCATAGCTCACTGGTTGCTTAAGCTTCCCAATCATAATAGTTGTAACTAGTGGCTTAGTAACATCGACTTGTATACATAACCTAGCGAACCTACCTCTAGCTTCAGCCGCAGTATGGGTATCCACCTTTAAAACATTCCCGATGGCTTTCCTGATCAGATAGAGTGCTTCAACATTGTAGTACTTTATCGACAACTCATTGAGTCTAATCCAAACTGCAATCGATGATACATTCGCCAACGCCGATTTGAAATCGGGTTCCCATAGACGTATGGAAAGGAAGTGGTCACCTATAAACCATGGCCCATTCTTCAACACAGTCTCAAAATCTTCTTTAAGAGATAACCGCGTAAGGAAAAACCCGTGGCCTAAATCCACACAGTCAAGTCTGCTTGCTGGTTTCCATAATGACAGTAGCCTAGTTTGAAGGAAGTTTAATCCTATTGACCTCCCATACACCTTGACTATCAACGCCCTTGCCCAAGGACTCTTGATTTTCTATTTGAACTCTTTTAAGAACTTGACAGCAACCAGACCTTCCCTAAGGGCCTTCACATCATCATTCGACTCTGTGTCATCCTTCATGAGATCTTTAAAACAAAAAGCTTGAGTGTAGGCACCAGGAATCTTACTCACTACCTTATCCTTAAAAGAAAAGTCTCGACTCCACAGGCCCTGGGGCAGGTTTGGAGATGATGGTCTTGAGTCACTGCTCTCACTAAAACCTGCATGAGTCATATTTTTAACCTTCTTATTACTGCGAGCCAACTTCGCCTGTTCTTCCTGCGAGAGGGAGAGAGAGGAAGAGCTAGCCATGTCAAAATGGAGAGAGAGAGAGAGAGAGAGATTAAAATGTCGCCATCAAAGGTTACGGCTGAAGCCTAAGGGGTTTGTAGCAACATGGATTTAGAAAGTTTTAAAGATTTGAGGGGCCTAAGGCTTTCGGGCCTAAGCCCAAAGCTGACTGTGATGGATTCAAAGCTGGAATAGGCCAACTCGGTTACTAAGCCCAGCCCGTAAGCTTCAATTAAGGGGAAAAAAGCTCTAGCTCGGTCTAGGTTATTGACTAATGAGAGTGGTAATAGGGTGAGTTCCTCTAAACACCAGGCCGCCATTAAGCCATTCCTTTTCACATCCCCACCTAACCGTGCTACTACCAATGGAAGTTCAGAGCTGGGAGCTTCTGTCAAGGATCAATACACAAACAGTGAAGGGGCGATTATGGGCAACCACAGTAGAGGGAACAATGTTGCTGAGCTTGGAGTTAGTGATTGCCAAAATTTGGGCATATCCGAATCGGATTTGGGACTGGTACGACATCAAGAAGCAGAGAGCATGGATGATAACTCGTTCGATGATCGAAGTAAGTGCGCTGTTCCTTGCGTGGAAGGGAGTGAGCCTTCCATGGTGGGAGTGTCCATCGAAGGTGACGAGTCCGAAGGTGGATCAGCGCTTGGTCTGGTTAGCCATACCCATAACTTTTGCAACTTCGAAGGAAGCCTTGAAGCTACTGGGATGGAGCTTGAGGGTGGAGGCAATGCCTCTACCTCCTGTTGATGAGTGCCCCTTCCTTGAGCATATTCTCCCCATGAATATTATTGCTTGGAATTGTAGAGGTGCGTTGAAGGCCACCTTTAGAAGTCATGTCAGAGAGTTGGTTCGCAATCATAACCCAGCTATTTTAATAGTGATGGAGACTCGTAATGGGGGAGATAGGGCGAAGGCTATTACAAATGATTTGCTGTTTGATGGTGCTATTCACACTAATACCATTGGCTATGTGGGTGGTTTATGGCTGCTGTGGAATGAAGATAGAGTGGAGATCACCCAATTAGCAAACATAGAAATTCATGTGGCTGTTAAGGTACGATCTTCTAACCATAACTAGTTATTATCTGTGATCTATACTAGCCCCAGGTGTGTTGAAAGGCAGGTTTTATGGAGTAATCTTATGAAAATGGTGGACCTTCATGATATGCCGTGGGTAATGGCGGGCGACTTTAATGAACCGCTAATGGAGGGTGATAAATTTAGAGGAAGGGGGGGGGGGGGTGAATGTAAATAGAACTCTCCAGTTCAAAGAGTGTCTGAATACATGTAGCATGATTGACATAGGCTTTTTGGGTCTGCGGTTTACCTGGACTAACATGAGGGAAATTTAGGCTCTTATTCAGGAGAGGATAGACAGATTCTTTGTTAATTCCCAATGGTGTCTGATGTACCCAGAGGCTCGAGTGGTCCACCTCATGAGGTGCCACTCCGATCACTGTCTTGTTCTGATGGAATTGCAGCTAAGAATTCATGAGAATAGGAGGAAATTATTTAAGTTTCAAATGTGTTGGCTGTCTAACTGTAGCTTCCCTTCCATAGTTACTTAGGCCTGGAGGCAGAGCCCAGGTCTAGCGCAGGCTATTGAGATATTCACTAAAGAGGTAACTAGGTGGAACAAGGAGCAGTTGGGTAACATCTTTGCTAGGAAAAGGACCATTATGGCAAGGTTAAATGGCATTCAGAGAGTTATGTTGGTTAAACCTTCGGCTTTTCTCCTTAACCTTGAAAACAACCTCCTAAAAGATCTTGATATTATGCTGAACCAGGAAGAGGAGCTATGGGCGTTAAAATTTAGAGTTAATTGGATGATTCAAGGGGATAGGAATATTGCTTTCTACCATGTCTCTACCTTGGTGAGAAGAAAAAGGAATAAGATTTTGGCTATAAAAGATTTAGTGGGTGAGTGGATCCATCAGGAGGAGGAGGTTAAAGAATATGTGAAGAATGGGTATAGGGATATTTATACTACTACCTTCTCTTGTGTCTCGCTTCTACATCCTCGGATTATTTCCTAGCAGGTTAGGTTGTCGGAGGAGGAAAAATGTAGTGTTAAAGGAGGAAATAAAAGCCGCATTATGATCTTTGAAAGCTTTTAAGGCTCCCGGGGCCGGATGGGTTGCATGCCGGGTTTTCCCAAAGGTTTTGGCTTATTGTAGGCAGCTTAGTTATCTTTAAAGTTAAAAAAGTTTGTGTTGAGATGAGAGTTTTGGAGTACCTTAATATAACTCATATTGCTCTTATTTCGAAGATTCAAAGTCCGAAGACGCTCAGTAATTATAGACCTATCAGCTTGAGTAATACGGTGTATAAAATTGTGTCGAAGATTATTGTCACCAGATTGAGACCATATTTGGATAAGCTCATTTCCCTGTGCCAATCAGCTTTCGTTCCGAGTAGAAAGGGTATTGATAATGCCATAAAGTGCAGGAGGTCATCCATTCCCTCAGCAAAAAGAAGGGGAAAGTGGGATACATGGCTTTGAAGATTGATCTTGAGAAGGCGTATGATAAATTGGAGTGGAGTTTCATTCGAGATATGCTTATAAGGGTTAACTTGCCTACTGATCTGATCGATACTATTATGAGTTGTGTAACGACGGTCTACACGTCAGTTGTTTTTAATGGGGAAGTGCTGGATCTGATATTCCCATCAAGAGGGTTAAGGCGAGGGGACCCTCTTTCTCCCTATCTTTTCTTTCTTTGCATTGATTTCCTTGGTCAGTTTATTGAGGAAAAATGTAGTGCTAACCTTTGGAAACTGATTAAATTCTCACAAAGAGGCCCCTTAGTCTCTCATTTGATGTTTACAGACGATTTGGTACTTTTTGCCAAAGCAGATAATGTCAATTGTTGTGCCATTAGAGATGTACTAGATGAGTTTTGCAAGATGTCAGGGCAAACAGTCAGTGAAGCCAAGTCGAGGGTGTTCTTCTCTCCCAATGTTGATATGGATGACAAGGAAGCATTTTGTGATATCCTTGGATTTACTTACACTCCCTGCCTAGGAAAATACTTGGGTATTCCTTTTAGACAGCCGGGTATGTCCTCCCGAGAGTATAATTTCATTCTTGACAGAGTGAAACAGAAATTATTGGGTTGGAAAGAAAATTTGCTTTCCTTGGCGGGGCGTGCGGTTCTTATCCAAGCTTCCTCAGCGGCTATTCCTTCCTATGTAATGCAAGGTGCTTCTCTTCCGGGTAGACTGTTGGATGGTATAGATTGGGTGAACCGTAATTTTTTGTGGGGTACTACGAAAAATCAGAGAAGAATGCACTGGGTTGGGTGGCAAAAAGTGACTGAGACGAAGGAGGAAGGAGGCCTTGGTCTTCAAACGGCAAGAGGAAGAAATATTGCACTCCTTGCAAAACTGAACTAGAGGTTACACACAAAGCAGGAAACCCTTTGGGCCAAGGTATTAAAGCAGAAATATTGCTTTGGGAGGAGAGCAAATGCCACAAATGCAGACCGGCTCCCGTGTTCATAGGTCTGGTCAGCTATAAAGAGAGGTAAGGAGGTTTTCAACAAAGGTAGTATGTGGTTGGTAGGCAGGGACAACATACAGAGTTTTTGGTATAGGAATTGGATTAAAGGGGGGCCCATTCATCAATTGATTCAAGGCCCTTTGACTCGTGAAGCTAATCAACTTGAGGTGAAGGATGTATTGCTTGAATTAGGTTGGGATTGGGGTCGTATCCCTTTTGTGTTGCCTGCAGACATTAAGGGTTTGATTCTAGCCACGCCGGTGTTAATCACTAGTAGAGGGGTTGACAGGTTAGTTTAGGCAGGTAGTGCTAAAGGTGGTTTTGATGTCAAAAGTGCTTATAAGTTGGTTGTAGATACAAACAAGATGCCTTCCTTACCTGTGGGGTGGATTTGGAAAATTAATACGCTACCTAGAATTAAAACGTTTATTTGGAGATGTGTCCACGACAGTATTGGGGTGAAGGGCTGTCTAATTATGAGGGGTGTTGGGACTGACGATTTATGTCCCATTTGTCAAGAAAAAAAGGAAACGGTCTTGCATGCACTTCGTGATTGCCCTCGGGTTAGGGTGACTTGGTTGCAACTGGGAGTTAGGAATATGAACCAAGCTTTTTGGAGGTGCGATCTTTAAGAGTGACTTGCTATGAATAGGAGTCTGGGTCGTAGGGCCATGGAAGGAAAAAGCCAATGGAGCATGCTATTCTCCTTTGCCATTTGGATGATATGGAAAAGTAGGAACCAGCCAGTTTTCTTGGGCAAAGCTCAGAACCCAAATCTATCGGCTAAAATTGAGAATTATGCCACTAAGTTCATGTACTGTGCCAACTCTCCAAGGTGCACCGTGCCAAGAGTGGTTGTTGTGTGTAATTGGGAGAAGCCTCCAGAGGGATGGATGAAGCTAAACTCTGATTGGTGCGCTGCAGGTAGTCCGAGTCTTGCTGGATGTGGAGGTGTGGTGCGAGACAGCCATGGGGAATGGGTCGTTGGGTGTTCAAGGCATGTAGGGACCATGAACAGCTTTGTGGCTGAATTATGGGGATTAAGGGATGGCTTAATGTTGTGCAACAACTTGAATATTCCCTCTCTTATAGTTCAAATGGATGCTAAATCCATAGTGGATATTTTTTGTAGAGCTGGCTATGTTAATGAAGTGATTTCTCCCTTATTGGATGACTGCAGGATGCTTATCACCAAGTTTCAACAGGTGCAAGTTAATCATGTTTTCTGGCAATCGAATTGATGTGCAGATGCTCTTACCAGAATCACCATATGGAGAAGATCAAAATGGCTGCCTTTTGCTTTAAGCTTTGAGATATATAATACAGTTTCCTCTATCTTAATTATTGTTATCCTTGTTAATACAAATTTATCCAATCCAATATACACAATCTGTAGTATCAGTACAATCCTAGCTGCATCAATGGTAATATCACCTTTTGTTGTCCTGGATAGAATGTCAACTGATTAAGCTTGAAATGTCATCATCTATATATATATATATATATATATATTTTTTTTTTTTTGAAATGGAGAAAATTAAATTTCTTGTCAAGATTTATTTTTCAAGAATGTAATTGTGTATAAATTATCCCATCATTTAAAATTAGTAATGACTTCTAATTGGTAGAATAAAATTTTAAATTATATAGCACTGTGTATATACCATTAAATTTCTAAGGGTCTGTTTGGTTGGAGGACTGGAAAAGTGGGAGGATAAATAGGAAGAGGATAGAAAAATTTTTAGTTTTCTATAATGGTGTTGGTTTGAGAGTAGAAAAGTGGAGGGATAGAAAATATAGTTTGTATAAATTTACTTTCATGCCCCTAATAGATAAAACAATAACAAATAAGAAAAAAAAAAATACAAATGAACAAAAAAGTAAAAGCACCTAATGTTATTTTCCTTTCTCCCCACCCAATCAAATACACTCCAAAAAAGTTTTCATTCCTTGTTTCTCTCCAAAGTTTTTCATCTACCCTATTTCACCTCCAAACAAACACACTCTAAAGACTACATTTTGATAATAAAATTTAAAATGTACAATGTCTAGTTCATTCGAATTGAGAGAATCATGTTCTTCTAAAGAGAATAAATTTCTATCTTTTATCTAAAAAAAAGTGTAAATTGGATATTGTGCCAAGAACGAATCACTTTCTCGTTGGGTATTAGTAAGATTGGGTTGTGCCTACTGCCTAGTTCTGGGCTAAGACTAAAAAGCTCACTAGACTTGCTTTTTGAGAATAACTTATTTAGCTGAAACTGAAATTTTTTTGCTGAAAGTACTCTAGATAAAAATAAAAGCTAATTAAAATAATACAGTGGAACCCATGAATGATACTAAAAAGTGTCATGAAACCTACGAATAGAAGCAAAAATAGGCTAGATAATAGTAAAAATAAGTAAAATAATAAAATAAGCTGACTTTAAATTCAAATCCCAAACACAAACCAAAGTTCTTTAAAAATAAGAAGCTTAGACATGAGTTCAAAGAGTTTGGCTTGTGTCTAATTCCTATGTGAACAAAATGCAACGTGAGTAGGTCTAGGGGCGAAGCCACATAGTGGCTTGGGGGGGGGGGGGGCCGTGGCCCCTGCAAAAAATAAAAAAAATTTCCCATTAGACTATGAAGAAAAAATAAATGGGCCCCCCCCAACATTAGATAGCCGGCCTCCCTACCCATTTCTCACCTGTTCTCCCAGCCCACTCCCAGCCAGTGGCGACCACGTATAGGTTAGGGTGTTCCCAGGAACACCCTGACCTGAAAAAAAATTAAAAAAAAAAATTATATTTAAGCTGAATCAGGAACACCCTCAAATTAAAAAAAAAAAAATTTATCTGTTCTACTTTCAAGCAAAAAAAAAAAAACAAAAAAACAAAAAAAGCACAAAAAAAATTTGAACTAAAATCTGAAAAAAAAAAAAAAAAAAATTGTAACAGAGCCAAGCCCACAGTGAGCCTAATAGATTACAGAGGTAGCTCGCTCACGACAAGCCCACAAACTCTCAACCCAAAAAAAAAAAAAAAACCAATACAAAGAATCAGAAATCAAACCCATCACGTCGTTGGCAAAGAAATCCAAACCCCAATACTGTCTATACAGAGCAAAAGCAAAACAAACTCTAGCAAACCAAATACAAAGGTGTTTATCAAAAAAAAAAAAAAAAAAAAAAACCCCAATACAGAGCAAACCAAAACCAAACCCCAACAAACCAAACCCATGGTCACGTTGCCATTGTCGTCGCCGTAGCTTGCCCGTCGTCATCGTCGTCGCTTGCCCAGTCGCCCTTTATCGCAGATCGCAGATCGCTCTGCCTCTGCTTCGGTGCTCGGTGCTCCCTCCGGCCCTCCCTTAAGGTATTTCTCTCTTTTTCTCTTTGACTCTCTCTCAGTCTCTCTCTCTCTCTCTCTCTCTCTCTCTCTCTCTCTCTCTCATTGAAATGAAAAAATGATATGAAATTTTCGCAGATCGTAGATTGGAGATCGCAGATCGCAGATCGCTCTGCCTTTGCTCCGGTGCTTGGTGCTCCCTCTGGCCCTTCCTCAAGGTTTTTCTCTCTGACTCTCTCTCAGTCTCTTTCTCTTTATCTCACTGAAATGAAAAAATGAAATGAAATTTATGAACGAGTCTCTCTCTTTTTTCTTTAATAGCCTATCTCAGTAAGTTTCTTTCTCTCTTTTGAACTGTGAGTCGTCGTTGTCGTCGCTCGCACCGGTCGCCCCTCATCGCAGATTCCTCTGCCTCTGCTCCGGTGCTCGGTGCTCCCTCCAGCCCTCCCTCAAGGTATTTCTCAATTTTTCTCTCTGACTTTCTCTCAGTCTCTCTCTCTTTATCTCACTGAAATGAAAAAATGAAATGAAATTTTCATAGATTGTAGATTGGAGATCGCAGATCGCAGATCGCTCTGCCTCTGCTCCGGTGCTCGATGCTCCCTCCGGCCCTCCTTCAAGGTTTTTCTCTATGACTTTCTCTCAGTTTCTCTCTCTTTATCTCACTGAAATGAAAAAATGAAATGAAATTTATGAACGAGTCTCCCTCTTTATTCTTTAATAGCCTATCTTAGTAAGTCTCTCTCTTTCTCTTTTGAACTGTGAGTCTCTGATTGGTTGGCCATTTTGCTTTTTTCCTGTTTTTGGCTTTTTGAATTTGGCTTTATCTTATTCGTTGGTGTTGGTCAGTGTGTTGGTGTTGGTGAGATATTGATTGTCATTTAATGTAATGTGTGTTGTGATTTGTGATTGGCATTGTGAAATTTTCTGATTGCAGCTGGCTATGGTGATTGGGGCACATGTTATGCTTGTCTATTGTCTGTTGAGTGGGGTGGGGAGGGCGTAGATGGGCTCATGGGGCCGGGTAAACAATAATTAAAGCAATGTAATGTGCAGCACATTACACTGTTTTAATTATTGTGCTGCACATGGAATGTATAATGTTTGGCTCTTTTAGTGTAATATGTACAAGGGGCTAACCAATATAACAAATTAAAGCAGTATAATTAATGACAAAAAAATTAAAGCAATATAGTTTATTGTTACGCTAAACAACAATAATTAAAGCTATATAATTAAATTAACCAATACATTATAAAAGACAAATTAATTAAATTATTTTTGTTTTTGTTTTAGGGGTTATTATTAATTAAAGTTGTATTAAAAATGGGTTGACTGTTTAAATTATAGTGGAAATTTTGTTTTTTTCTTAAGTATGAATAACATTTATATAACTAAGTAAAAATTTCTAATTAAAATTTTATTTTTTTAAATTCTTTTCAGGTTAATTTTTGAGTCATATTCTTAAAGCTAAAAGAATTATGAGCAAACGAAAAACAATTGATGCATTCTTTAAGAAAAAAGATGTTAGCAATTCAGAAATTAGGATACCTGTGGCTGTAGAAACAAATGTTAATACTTCAATGCCTGATGAACATCCCTCCAAATGTCCAAAACTTTAATTTGAAGAGATAGATCGTGATCTAGGATCACGTAAACAAATATGTGAATTCCCTATCAACAAACAAGATGAAATCCGACGAGCTTATCTCAAAGATTGTCCATATCAACCTAAAAATATAGACTATCCATACGAGATTTCGCAATAGAATGGAGGATAAGTTTTTGGTAGATAATATGATAGTTTATATAGAGAATGAAATTGCAGGGAATTTCACTATAGAGATGATAATGGATGAATATTATTCCATGAAAAATCGTCGTCAGGCATGATTTGATCTGGTTGATGACTTGATCTGACCCGAATAATGTTACGTGGTTTTTAATGGGAGATTTACTGAGGCTTAGTCCATGGAGCAGAGGCTTGGGCCGACAAAAATTTTTTGGCCCGTTTTGTAGCCCATTGTGAATCCTATGCGTAGGATATAAAAGCCGTTTTTTTTTTTTGTGATTAGGGTTTTGTCTTGTTGTTGTTTTTGAAAAAGAAAAACACTATAGCCGCACATTATAATTTTCTTTGATAATAGTGAAATCCCTGCAACTTCGTGGATGTAGCCAAATTGCCAAACCACATAAATACTGTCTTGTGCATGTGATTGTTTTTCTTTTGGCGTTTTGTTTTCTCTATTTTTTTGTTTCTCACAGGTTTGGAATTTCAGTTGAATTTCCAACATGTTCAAGTATATGATGATATATGAAAGTTGATAATTTTGTATCCAATAGACTTAAGAATTATATTTAGTATATCTCTGTTACAACCCGACCCCCCAAAGTATTTATTCCTGGCTACGCCCCTGAGTAGGTCCAACATAAAATGTCGTTGTTCAAGGGTTGCAATTTCATACAAAGTGTGTTTTACACACGCTCCGTTGTTATAACTTGAAAACATTATGTTTTCAATTATAAATATAATATAGTATGTATAACACACTATGTATAATATGATTTTCTCTTTGACCAGAACTAATATCTAGTGTACATCCTTTTCAAAAAAAAAAAAAAAAAAAAAATCTAGTGTACATCTTGTGTACAATTTAAATGAATGGACACATCATACATCTCATTAAACGTGCATTGTACATGTGATGGTGCTCGTTTGTTTCAGCTTTTACAAGTTGAAACGCACATTTTGAAACCAAAAAAAATAAAATGTGCGTTTGGTAAGTTTTTAAAAAGCTGTGTTTTCATTTGTGAAGGAAAAGCTCAAATCATGAAAGCAGCACCTTGCTTCATTGCAAAAAAGCGTTGAAGCGCGTTTCAATATTACAGTTGGAAGTTGCACAAATTTCCCATATTGCCCACTAGTTTTTCTTAAAAAACCAATTTTATCCCTTTGTTTATAACACAATTTTACAAAGGAACCCAATAATGAAATTAAAAAAAAAAAAAAAAAAAAAAAATTTGACCCATTTCTACCGCATGTCGTTGGCAGTGGGGAAGAGATCCAGCAACGGTGGGGAGGAAGACAGGCGGCGGTGAAGGCAGAGCAAATTAGCAAACGATGGAGGCGAAAGGCGGAGACGACGAAGGCGAAAGACGGAGACGACTGATTAGCAGACCTATCTCTCTATCCTCGTTTGATGAGAATCAAATGGTGTGGTTGTGTGTGACCTTTAAGTTTGTGTGTTTTGATGGGATAGAGGGAAAGAAACTTACAGATGAAGTGGCAAGAGAAAAGGGAGAAAGGAAGAAAGAAAATAAAAAGAGAAAGAGGAAGAAAGAAAGCTCTGTGGAATGTTTTGGAGTGTGGAGGAAGTGGTAGGGAAAAAGGAGGAAAGAAGGAAAAAAAGAAAATAGTAAGGGTTCGTGTGTGGAGGAGAAAAAAAGAGGGGAAAAATGAAGAAGAGGAAAAAAGAAGGAAATATGGATGAAAAAAAAATAAAATAAGGAAAAAATAAAATGAAGAACAAGAAATTAAAATTGAGAAATGCTATCACAATATTTTCACAATATATCTTAAGTGTTAGGTTATTATTAGCTAATATTGGTAAAAAAAAAAAAATTTTTTAGAAAGAGAAAAAAAAAAATTAATAGTACATTCAAATTAACTCCTTTATATATACATTGTCATTTTTTGTAATTTACCACTCAAACCACCATTTTTATAAGTGTTAGCCAAACATTCAGTTTTTTAAAAAAACATTTTTTAACAGTTTTTACTAAACACTCAGCTTTTTCAAAAAACCTAGTTTCATTCCACACTTTTTAAAACCTTAACTTTTTCAAAAAACATAATATCAAAAAGCTGAACCAAACTTACCCTAAGTTGCGTTCTCACTTCTCATTTACAAATGGTGATATTATTAACTCTTTAAAAAGTGATTATATATTCTCATTTGTTTAGACTATAAAAGCATCCTCTATTATAATTCCGCCAAAACTAATAAACTATCATAGTATATCATTAATAAAATCTCCCTTTACAAACTAGCTAGCTAGTACATTTCTCGTTTTAGAGTGTAGCACACTCTCATTCACTGCAACAACAGCTTTAACCCATTCGAGCATTCTGGCTTTCATCCGTTCTCCATTGCCATTACCCACTAATACATGATCGCCGCCCATTTTCTCAACTTCATTGCCACAATTTTGCATAGAGAGCAACTTCTGTCCGGATGGGGCGTAAAATGCCTATTTTACGCCCTTCAATCAAATTGCGCCACATCAGCTTATTGCACACTAAAAAAATAAATCTTACCGCACGTAACCTTGCCTCTAACAATTCATGTAGGAACAAAATTGTATCTTCTTCCTGAAGAACCAACCAAATCTCCAAGCCGGCTAAGACATAGCCCCAGCCGCTGGAGATGTTGCCCAAAACCTCTGGAGATGCTGCCAAAATCCGCCACAAAATCTGCTCATCCTGAAGAACCACCGAACCTACAAGCCGCTGAGTGGCCGGAACCGCCAAAAGCCGCTGGAGATGTCGCCACTGACCTCTAAGTTTCTTTTTTCTTGATTTTTTTTTCTTTTTTCCAATTTTCATTGTCCCAGGTACAATCTTTTTTATTTTTCTAATTATGCACATGTGGTCATAAAGAAATATATCCAATTTGGGTTGTGCGTAAGTTTGAATCTGGGTTTTGCTCAAGATTTGCATATGGTATAAAGTTGTGGATTTCGGTGAGGGAAGACAAGGTCTTGGTGTCTTTGTTGTTTGTGGGTGATAAAATTTTGAGGCATTTGCTTTTGCATGTGGGTTTTGGAACCAGGTTTCTTGGTTGTTTTTGTTTTTAAAAGGTTTTGTAAAATAAAATTTAGAGAGGAAGAGAGGTCACTAATTCATTGACAGGGGTGGACTGTGGGTGGAGTGCTTCTTCAGCTTCTCTGTGTCTCCCATAACATTATCGTTGCCAACATCAACACAAACATTCTTTTTTTTTTTTTTTTTTTTTTTTTTTTTTTTAATGAGATTTTAATTGGGTGTTGATGTGGCGTTATACTACATCCGGACTGAATTTAAGCTCTTTTGCGTATCTAGCAGATATTGTGGTGGCTGTTCTGGGCCATCCTTTTCCAACTCTTCAAGCTTGACGCTACATTCTGTGTAGTCGATGCCTGCCATTTGCCAGAGCTTCGATAGACATTTCTTTTTCTCTAATATTTATGTATCTGCTAGAGTTTGTTTATAAAAGAGAACTCACTGCTGATTAGTGATTAGCTCAAAAAAACTAGTGGGGAAATTTATAAGTGAATTCTTGGTCTCCTATTCTTACTACTTAGTATACAGTGGGAAAAGAAGAATATGCACCGGAATTACATGTACAAGTTTTTTATTTATTTTTTAATTATATGTACTTATAACTTTTTTTTGATAACCTATATGTACTTATAACTTAAACCCGTAATTTATATATATAATTATATATAGGAAAGAGGGGACATTGCGTCATTGCATATGTCATTAAGCATAACATAATATAAAAGCTCTCATCAGCATCTTAGATTCCGTGCTCTTTACGTTAAAGGACATGTGAGTAGAAGCTTCCATATATAGTCCTTTAACACGACGTCAGATATTTTTGTCTTGCATTGCATCCCAAATTTGAACATATATAGCAATATCAAATATGACTAAATTACATATTTATAATATGTTTGGATACTGTTTATCTTGTTGAAAGTTAAAAACAATAAGAAAATGATAAAAAATTTACTGTTAACTCTTTTTTTACTGCTCATATGTCTTGGTGCACTGTTTATTCCCGTGAACAATACACAAAGCGCAGGTCTTAAAAAAAAAACAAAAAGAAAAGAAAAAGAAAGAAATATAGACGCAAATGTGAGAAGCGCATAACGTGCTTTCTAAGAGCATCCGCATCCGGATTCTAAATCCTATCTTATTTTACCATCTTAAAAATCTACTTTATCAATTATACCATACCATTTACAATATTCTCAACATCCCAAAATTCTATTTTCCTATTCTACTCATTAAAATAATATATTTATGTAATAAAATATATTTTTTGTTTTTTCTCAATTTTCTACCCCCAAACCCGTCCCTTCAATCCTTCGTTATACTTTTCACCTTCTTCCAGATCAAGCCTCCTCCAGCAAACCAGCAAACCCAGAAAAAAAAAAAAAAAAACAAAACAAAACAAAAACCCATTAACACCCACCACAGCTCCACCGATCTCCGCCACCCACCGATCCACCACCACAACGCAGCAACCCATAATACCGTCAACACTAAAAAAAAAAAAAAATCCCAGGCAGCAAACCCACGCCGCCACCTACCCCACCGTCGGCCCACCATCCACAACTACTTCCACCACCTCCACCGTCGGCCCACAAAAATATAAATACACAAAAGGAAAAAACCTCCCTCACCCACCGACCCAAACCTCAATCGAAATCTAGGAGAGAAGCTGAACCCATCCCCACCACCATGGACTTGCAGATTCACCGATACCCACATACAAAAATCAAAGCAAAACCCATCTCACCCACGCCCACCCATCACCATCTGTTCTCACTAAACCCAAACCCATCTGTTCTCACCGGCAGCGATGGCGAGAGAGAGAGGGTCGCCGGAACGCCAAACCTTTCGACCCAAACGCCAAACGCCATCTTCATCACCATCATCATCATCACCATCTTCGACCCAAACGCCAAACAGCACCCCAACGCCACCCAAACGCCGGAAACTCACGACCTCCACGCCTCCACCGCAGCTTTTCTGATCGAGCCTCCACGCCGTTGCCTCCATTCCGTTAAAGAAGAGAGAGCAGGAAGAAAGAAAGAGAAGGAAGAGAGAGAAAAGAAAGTGAAAAAATGAGAGAGGAGAGAGAAGTTCGCGGGTTAAAATGAGAGAGAGAGAAATTAAAGTATTAAAAAATTATTTTTTTTATAGGATTTTGCTACAGTACCATCTTACATTTGAGATGGTACTGTAGCAAAATCTCAAAAAAAATTTGGCATATAGCATATGGCCTCCCTATTGCTGAGTGTTTGGTGGGCTTGAATGCCAAATATATCTAACATTTGGCATATAGAGTGCCCACTGCGGATGCTTAAATGCACACTTAATCCTTAAGTTTTGATTTAAAAAAAAAAATTGTACTTGTACTTAAAGATTTTTTACTTTTAACACCTATGCTTTTGAAATTATCTCAAAAAATCTTCTCTTATCGGCATTTAATGGATGTAAAATCTCAATGTGGTAGACGAAATTTATGTCTCGTCATAAGTTTCACCTCATCAAAGTGACTTTAATTTTATAAATTTTATTTGTGATGTTAGCATTTTTCATATATTAAATGATGGTAAAGACATTTTTGTATATTTAAATTATAATAATAAGAACAATTTCAAAGCAAATGTTAAAGGTGGAAGGTTAAATATGCCATTTAACAAAGTAATATATAAATATATATATATATATATATATATTATTTTTAATATTTGTGGACAATCTCATAACACTTGTGTAAGTAATTTGAATAATCAAGCAATAATTAAGATTTATACAATATTATTCACTCAACTGAAATTTGGACTATTAGAATTAAGCATGAAGAAAACAATAATATCTGTGATGCTTATAATTTTTAGGTAATAATATACGTTTGATACCTAAATTTTGGTTAAGTTTCATTTAAACCTCAAAGTTTGAAATAAATTTCATTTAAACTAGTTAGTCATGTGATGTTTAACGTTGTTAACAAAAGAAAAAGGGATAGAAGATTTAAATGAAAGATTGTTAGAAACTTTGAGGGTTAAATGAAACAGGTTGAAAGTTTAAGTTTTAAATGAAACATACCAAAAACTCTAAGGTTTAAAAAGTAATTAAAAAAAATTGCAATTTCAACTAAACCTTTGGAAAAAGCATAAAACAGGTTAAAAAGTGAAAACTTAGCTAGGATTTAATGGTGATGTGTACATGAAAGATATGTAAACATTGTTTTGTGGTGGAGATTGTGGCCATTGGTGTCAAATCTGGTAGAGGTGTGGGGGCGACTGGGCAATGATGGAGATTGAGAAGCCATTGTTGCTAATTAATGGTGACTAAATATGATAGTTGTGGGAGAGTTAGTTGGTTATAGAGGCAAAGTGAGAGTGAGATGTGTTTGGTTTTAATATGAGCTGTATTTGTTGAGTTGGCTTTAAATTATATACTTCGCATTCTTTATTGACATTTTTATTTTTACTGTTTCACCTTGTACATTGCAGGGACTGCACAACCAATTAAGTAGGTGATAACCCCGGTCTACAACTATAAATGTTAGACTCTTTTATAGTTGTACTCTGGTTATGTAATGTATTATAAACTCGGTTTAAAACACTAATGTTACTATTTTCGTGTGTGTTATAATAAGTATTACTGTTTACTTAAAAAAAAAAAAAAATTAATTAGGTGATATTCTTCTCCAAAAAAAAAAAAAAAAAGTAGGGATATACTTCTCTATATTACAAAATACACTTCCATATTTTTTCAGCAAAATTGCATGGCAATGATAAATATGATTCACAATAGGAAGAAACAAACTAGAGATTTTTTTCAAACCGATGATGTTTGACTTTAAGTTTTGTTAGACTTCATGATATTTTGCCACCAAAATTTATGAGGTTTCTCAAATCTCAATTTTATACATCATTACTCTTTCTTTAAATTGTAAAATCAATAGTTTCATATATAGATCAATCGTGATAAATACCTATTAATAACTATCATAATATCAATTCTATCTTATATGTTCTATAAGTATAAAAAAGAGAATCCCTTTTAAATCTATCCCAAAAAAAAAAAAAATGTTTTAGATAATAATAATAATAATAATAAAAAAATAAAAAAAAGAGAAAGGAAATTTAATACTTTGTTAAACTTTTTGGTGCATTACGTGAGTTATTGACTAGTTTTAGGTAACTTAAGGACATGGCACATAGTTTGCTAGAGATTTATAAGAGAGTTTTCCTTTTGTCAACAAAAAATACTAATGGAATTGTGATTGAGATTTGTCAGCTGCAGCCTGCAGGCGATCTTGGTGATGTCCATCAAAGGTAAAGCTAATAATAACTGGAATCTCTTTTCTCAAGCAAACCTGATTTATAGTGAAGTACATGTACACAAAGCCTAAAAATAGAACGAGAATAAAGCTTCCTGAAACCATTTATGCCAAATCTTGCTATATTTCTCTCAATCCACCCAGTTCCAACTGTTTAAAATGATTTCTATAAAATCTGCTCCACAAAAAGCACAAGAACTGATTTGAAACCTACTAATATCACATTCACTTGAGTAAATTTTTTACACTTCCACTAAAAAAAAATCACACTTTCAATACATTAAATCTCTCATTTTTAAATGAAGTTTGTGACAAAGGCTTTAGCCCTTTGGTGCATGCTTGCTTCTTCTTTTGTTGCCCACTGCACATCTTAACAATTAATATTTCAGCACCCTTTTTCTCATTTCCAATATTGAAACTTTGCTCATCAGCCAGCAAATGTGGTGGTGTCTGTTCCCAACCACTTCTCTCCAAGGCTTCAAGGTTGATGCCACATTCTACATAATCAGCACCCGCCATTGCTAGAGCTTCAATTGACATTGGTTAATTTCTATCACAATATGTTCACAAAAGAGTGGAAGAAAATTAAAGATATCAGCTTGTCATTCCCACAAAATTGGGCAAATGGGCTATATTTATATCCCACTGTTTCTCTAATTCGGCTTCTAAAGGAGGAATATCACGGGCCTTTTATCTACTAAGTTTATGCCATTTATGTACCCGTGATCTCTCTCTCTCTCTCTCTCTCTCTCTCTCTCTCTCTCTCTCTCTCTCTCTCTCTCTCTCTCTCTCTCTCTCTCTCTCTCTCTCTCTCTCTCTCTCTCTCTCTCTCTGAGGCTTATAACTAGGAAAGTTCATGTAATATGCACGAGCACAACGTGCAAATATAATAGATTGAAAACAAAATGACCATGTTTAACTTAAAAAAAGAAAATAAAAGGAACAAGAATTTTCATAATAATGGGCCTTACTAATAAGAATGAGGCCTTGATGTGTAAGGTGTTTCTATCCAGTTTGGGGCCTGTGATGATGAGGTGGTTTGACGGCCTGAGGGAAGGCTCTATAAACTCTTTTAAGGAGCTTACTCAGGCATTTAGGGCTCGTTTTGTTACTTGCAGCAATGTTCCTCGGCCTTTGGACTCCTTGTTGTCTATGACCATGCGAGAGGGGGAGACTCTGAAAATACATTTTGACAGGTACTGGGAGATGTTCAATGAGATTGATGGGAATTTCAACGACGTGGCCATAAGGACTTTTAAGGTCGGCCTGCTCGCCGAGCATAATTTGAGAAAATCTCTGACTAGGAAGCCTGTTGGGAGCGTGCTTCAGTTAATGGATCGTATTGATGAGTACAAACGGGTCGAGGAGGATTAGCAGCAAGGTAAGGGAAAGGCTAAGGTGATCCCCCAGGAGCGAAGGGATTTCAGGTCAAATAGGTACAATAGCAGTCGACCTCGGAGAGATTTCGCTAGGCACCTTGGCTCGGCTGCCACCCAAATGGTTAGTACTATATTCTGAGAACCTGTGCATCAGGTTTTAGAAAAAATTTTGAACGAGCCATACTTTAAGTGGCCAACTAAAATGAGTGGAGACCTCACGAAGCGCAACCAGAGTCTTCATTGCCAGTACCATCAGGAACAAGGGCACACTACTGAGGATTGCAGGACTTTATGGAGCCATCTGGAGGAATTGGTTAAGGGGGGAAGTTGAAGCAATTCCTGCATCAACCCAACGGACAGAGTGGTCAGGCAAAGTCGGGGGCTCAGAGAGATGCTTTTACAAGACCACCTCTAGGTACAATCAGTGTCATTCTTGCTGCTCTGGGAAGGACTGGTTCTCAGTCATCTAGGGTGATGTCTGTAGCTCGGCCATCTGCAAAGGGCTCGTCCCCTGATCCAAAGAGGAGTAGAATGGAAGACCTACTGACTTTGAGCTTCTCAGATGAGGATAAAGTTGGAACCTTGCAGTCACATGATAATGCCCTGGTGGTCACCCTCAGGATAGGTGGGTATGACGTGAAGAGAGTGTTGGTAGATCAAGGCAGCGGCGTAAAGATAATGTATCCTGACCTATTTAAGGGGCTGAAGCTGAGGGCCGAGGACCTGACCTGCAATGATTCCCCTCTAATAGGGTTTGACGAGAAGATTGTCTTTTCGAAAGGCCAAATCTGACTACTCGTTCAGGCAGAGACAGAGGTCGTGGAGGTGAACTTCATCGTGGTAGATGCCTACTCTCCCTATACTGCTATTGTGGAAAGACCTTGGCTTCATGCCATGGGAGCCGTATCTTCCACCCTGCACCTAAAGGTAAAGCATCCGTCTGGGGATCGGGTTGAGAAGCTGGTGGGAAGCCAATCTATGACCAGGCAGTACATGGTGGCCGCGATTAGACATCAAACTAGAGGTGAGTCCTCGACCTCTGCTAGGCGGGATTTATAGCAATTAAAGGTGCCAGTGTTTCCCACGGACGTAGTGGCAGAAGGGGCAAAGTGTGAGCAACTAGAAAAAGTTGTTATTGGCGATAACGAGTAGAAGTTCTTTCAGGTCGGAGTTCAGTTGCCTTATCGGGAGAGAAAAGAGCTGATAGATTTTCTTAGAAAAAATATTGATGTATTTGCGTGGAGTGCCTACGAAGCCCCTGGGGTGTATCCAAATTTCATTTTCCATCGTTTAAATGTCAATCCATCTGCCATCCCCAAGAAGCAACCACTTCAACGTTCATCTAAACGCTCATCTAAGGAACATTCTGACGCTGTCAAGGAGGAAGCGCTAAAGCTTAAGCGGGCTAAGGCCATAAAGGAGGTGTTTTACCTCGAGTGGTTGACCAACACAATGGCGGTGAAAAAGAAAACTGGGAAGTGGCAAGTATGTGTAGATTTTACAGATTTAAATAAAGCATACCCAAAAGACCCTTTGCCCCTGCCTCAAATAGATCAATTAGTGGACGCAACTATAGGCCACCATCGGATGAGTTTTTTGGACGCCTTTCAGGGCTATCATTAGATACCGCTAGCTCTAGATGATCAGGAAAAGACTATTTTTCTTACACCCACTGGGAATTACCACTACAATGTAATGCCATTTGGATTGAAAAATGCAGGGCTTACCTACTAGATGATGATGACTAGGATGTTTGAGCTTCAATTGGACAAAAATATTGAGGTGTATATAGATGATATGGTGGTAAAGAGTAAAACAGAGTCCGAGCATATAGATGACCTCGGGAATATTTTCGAGATACCGAGGTAACACAAATTACACCTTAATGCTGCTAAGTGCTCTTTTGGCGTAGGCTCTGGCAAGTTTCTAGGTTATATGGTTACCCACCATGAAATTGAAGTTGACCCTAATCAGATTAGAGCAATTAATGACCTGCAGCCTCCTCAGAATCCCAAAGAGGTCCAAAAGTTGACAGGAATGACTGTCGTTTTAAATCGATTCATTTTTCGGTCAGCAGACAGGTGTAGGCCATTTTTCCAGTTGTTGCATAAGTGGAAGGGATTTGAATGGATAGAGGAATGTTTCTCGGCCTTCCAGCGATTAAAGGAATATCTTTTTCAGCCACCTATTATGTCTATGCCCAAGAAGGAGGAGGTTTTATTTGCTTACATTGCTGTAGCCTCACATGCGATGAGTCTGGTCCTGATAGGGTTGATGATGGGGTGCAGAGACCAGTTTATTATGTGAGCAAATCATTACATGAGGCAAAGGTTCATTATTTACCATTGGAAAAAGCCATCTTGGCAGTTGTACATGCTACATGGAAGCTCCCACATTACTTCCAAGCTCACACTGTTGTGGTTTTAACCCAACTCCCCCTTCTATCACTACTTCGGAAAGCTGATTACACAGGGAGGATTGTAAAATGGGGAATGATCCTAGAAGCTTTCGATATAAAGTATATGCCTCGCACTTTTATAAAGGGCCAGGTCCTTGCAGATTTGATGGCTGAGTTTGCTGAGCCTTTGTTAGAAGAAAATGGTGAAAGGCCGAACAAGGATGGAAAATCAGTTAGGATGATCTCCTTGCAGGAACCTCTATCTTGGAAGGTGTATGTTGATGGCGTAGCAAATCAAAGGGGATTAGGAATGGGGCTAGTTGTAGTATCTCTTGAAAAAATCATCATTGAGAAATCCTTAAGGTTGGGCTTTTCGGCCACAAGCAATGAGGCTGAGTACGAGGCTTTGTTGGTGGGAATGACTATGGTTTAGAAAATGGGAGGAAGAACAGTGGATATATTTTCAGATTCGAGGTTGGTTGTAGGTCAAGTAAAGGGAGAACTGGAAGCTAGAGATGTGAGAATGCAAGACTATTTGAATCAAGTTAGGCACTTGTAATTAGGGTTTGAATCTTTCTCCTTACAACAAATCCCAATGAGCAAAAACACGAATGCTGACTCTCTTGCCACTTTTGCAGACTCTTTGGCGCAAAGTTTACCTTGGGTTATCCTAGTTGAAGACCTATGCAAGCCTACCGAGATGAGAAAGGAGAGGGTCCTTATTCACCAAATTAGGGTGGGACCTAGTTGGATGGATCCTATTGTGCTATTTCTTAAGGATGATATCTTACCCGAGGAGAAGGGGGAAGCTGATAAAGTTCGAAGAAAAGCTCTTCAGTTTTGGTTGTCCGAGGATCAAAAGTTATACAAATGCTCTTTTTCTGGGCCATATTTGCTATGCATTCATCTTGAGGCAGTGGACCCATTCTTAGAAGAGCTACACGAAGGGATTTGTGGAAGTCATATAGGGGGCAGGTCACTGTCTCACAGGGCCTTTACCCAAGGGTATTGGTGGCTGAATATGAAAAAGGAAGCATAAAAATACGTGGAGAAATGTGACCAATGTTAGAGATATGCCTCAAATATTCATCAGACAAGGAGTGTCCTTAACCCTTTGTCTAGCTCTTAGCCTTTTGCTCAGTGGGGCTTGAATATTATGGGGCCCTTCCCTAAAGCAGCAGGAAATAGAAGGTGGTTATTGGTCAGCACTGATTACTTTACCAAGTGGGTTGCAGTTGAGCCCCTGTCAAATATTAGAGATGCGAACGCCAAGAGATTTGTATGGAAAAATATTGTCACTCGATTTAGGATCCCTCATACCCTTGTCTCGGACAATGGGTTTCAGTTTGATAGCAAAGCTTTTATAAGGTACTGTTGTGAATTGGGTATCAAGAATAGGTACTTGACTCCGGCCTATCCACAAGGGAACGGACAGGTCGAGGTTGTTAATAAAGTCATAATAAATGGACTTAAGAAGAGTTTGGATGATTCAAAGGGTAAATGGGTGGAAGAGTTGCCACATGTTCTTTGGACATATCAGATTACCTCTCGTAGGTCCACAGGGAAAACCCCATTTTCAATGACTTATGGGGCCGATGCTGTGATTCCTCTGGAGACTAGATTCCCAATGCTAAGGACAAGCTTATTCACTCTGGACTGCAATGACAACCTATTAGAAAAGAGCTTGGACCTAGTTGAAGTACGGAAAGAAAATGCCATGGTTCAATTAGCATACTATCAGCAGAAGCTCAAACAGGGGTATGATCCAAGTGTGAAGTTAAGACCATTGGCCCTTAGGGACTTGGTTTTAAGAAAGGTTCTGGGAATTACAAAAAACCTAGCATGGGGTTAGGGCCCAATTGGGAAAGGCCATACTGTATCACCTCGGTAGCTGGTATAGGTGCGTACTTCCTAGAAGATCTAGACGAAAATGTTGTACTGCGACCCTGGAATGTAAATAACCTATGAAGGTACTATTATTAATGAAAGGCAGTTCTACCATGTTTTTATTTGTGACACTATGTGTTGTGTTAATTACTTGTATGAATATTAAACAGAATCTTGGTCATACATGGTTCCTCGGACCACATACCTTGGGTAAATTAATATTCTTGGTTACTTGTGTGAATATTAAACAGAACCTTGGTCATGCTTGGTTCCTCGGACCACATACCTTGGGTAAATTAATATTCCTAATTACTTGTGTGGATGTTACACACAACCTCAGCCATGCTTGTCCTCCAAACTCATGCCTTGGGTAAATTAACACCTTGCAATTTCACCAAGGATGGGACCTTGGCATATTCATCATCACAAGAACATGAGGACTCACCCTGGGTTTTGGCTAAAGGATCTTGAAGGTACATTCATAAGGTACTTTTAAAATGAGAGACCTTAGACACACCTTTCTCTGCTAAGCGTTTTATTATACAGATTTTGGCACTAACACTTAGTTATTTTTCTCACTATCTACGTGGGCTCAATTTACTTGATTTAACAACGATTTATTACTATTAGCTTTTTGTCAAGATATGGGTTTTCACCCTTATAAACTTCATTAATCTAACCTCTCAGCAAAAGGTAGAACAGCTACCACAACCAATTAGAGATAAATATTGTAAAAATGAGAAAAACAAAGGTTCACTTGCCACAAAACAAAAGTCTACATCTTTTCATTGATCAAGATGGGAGGTACATCTTAAAAATGGCAAATTGCCACAACAAAAGAAATTTACATAAAATAAAATAAAATAAAAATAAAATAAAATAAAAAGAGAGGAAGAAAGAGAAGGTCCTAAGTTAAGCCTTGGCTAGAGGAGGGTCTTCTTTGTTGCTTGGCTGGGAGACAAGAAGGTTAGTAGCCTTGGGAGAGGAGGGTCTTCTTTGCTGCTTGGCTGGGAGACAAGAAGGTCAGTAGCCTTGGAATTAGCTTCCTTTGCCTTGGAAGCAGCATCCTTTGTCTTGGGAGCAACATCCTTGGCCTTAGGAGCAGCTTCCTTAGCCTTGGGAGTAGCCTTTAGGCCCTTGGTCTCTGGCAGGGGCTTGGCTTCCTTACCTTAGCTCTTGTCCACTGCTTTAAGATGAATGCATAGCAAATATAGCCCAGAAAAAGAGCGCTTATATAACTTTTGATCCTCAGACAATCAGAACCAAGGAGCTTTTCTTCGCACTTTATCAGCCTCCCCCTTCTCCTAGAGCAAGATGTCATCCTCAAAAAATAGAATAATAGGATCCATCCAACTAGGTCCCACCCTAATTTGGTGAATAAGGACCCTCTCCTCTCTTATCTCGATAGGCTTGTATAGATCTTCAACCAGGATAACCCAAGGTAAACTCTGCACCGAAGAGGTTGCAAGAGTGGCAAGAGAGTCAGCATGCGTGTTTCTGCTCCTTGGGATTTGTTGTAAGGAGAAAGATTCAAACCCTGATCGCAAGTGCCTAACTTGATTCAAATAGTCCTGCATTCTCACACCCTGGCTTCTAGTTCTCCCTTTACTTGACCTACAACTAACCTCGAATCTGAAAATATATCCACTGTTCTTCCTCCCATTTTCTAAACTATAGCCATTCCCACCAACAAAGCCTCATACTCAGCCTTATTGTTCGTGGCCAAGAGCCTAGCCTTAAGGATTTCTCACTGATGATCCTTTCAAAAGATACTATAACTAGCCCCATTCTTGATCCCCTTTGATTTGCTGCACCATTAACATACACCTTCCAAAATAGAGGTTCCTGCAAGTAGATCATCCAAACTAATTTTCCATTCATGTTCGGTCTTTCACCATTATCTTCTAACAAAGGCTCAGTAAACTCAGCCATCAAGTCTGCAAGGATTTGGCCCTTTATAAAAGTGCAAGGCATATACTTAATATCGAAAGCTCCTAGGATTGTTTCCCATTTTGCAATCCTCCCTGTGTAATAAGCTTTTCCAAAGTAGTGATAGAAGGAGGAGTTGGGTTAAAACCACAACAATATAAGCCTTGAAGTAATGTGGGAGCTTTCGTGTAGCATGTACAACTACCAAGATGGCCTTTTCCAATGGTAAATAGCGAACCTTTGCCTTATGTAATGATTTGTTCATATAATAAATTAGTCTCTACACCCCATCATCAACCCGTATCAGGACCAGACTCACCGCATTTGAGGCTACAGCAATGTAAGCAAATAGAACCTCCTCCTCCTCGAGCTTGGACATAATAGGTGGCCGAGAAAGATATTCCTTCAATCGCTAGAAGGCCGAGGAACATTCCTCTGTCCATTCAAATCTCTTCCACTTATGCAACATCTGGAAGAAGGGCCTACACCTGTGTGCTGTCTGAGAAATGAATCGATTCAAAACGGCAGTCATTCTTATCAACTTCTGGACCTCTTTAGGATTCCGAGGAGGCTGCAGATCGTTAATTGCTCTAATTTGATTAGGGTCAACTTCAATTTTGTTGTGGGTAACCATATAACCTAGAAACTTGCCAGACCCTACGCCAAAAGAACACTTAGCAGCATTAAGGCGTAATTTGTGTTTACTCAGTATCTCGAAAATATTCCCGAAGTCATCTATATGCTCGGAATTTGCTTTACTCTTTACCACCATATCATCTATATACACCTCAATATTTTTGTCCAACTGAGGCTCAAACATCCTAATCATCATCATCTGGTAGGTAGACCCTGCATTTGTCAATCCAAAGGGCATTACTTTGTTGTGGTAATTCCCTGTAGGTGTAAGAAAAAAAGTCTTTTTCAGATCTTCTAGAGCTAACGGTATCTAATGATAACCTTGAAAGGTATTCAAAAAGCTTATCCAAGGGTGGCCTATAGTTGCGTCCACTAATTGATCCATCCGAGGCAGGGGGAAAGGGTCTTCTGGGCAAGCTTTATTTAAATTTGTAAAATCTATGCATACTCGTCACTTCCTAGTTTACTTTTTCACCACCACTGTGTTGGCCAACCACTTGGGGTAAAACACCTCTTTTATGGCCTTAGCCAGCTTAAGCTTTAGCACCTCTTCTTTGATATAGTCAGAATATTCCCTAGATGAGTGTTGAGGTGGTTGCTGCTTCTTGGAAAAGGCAGATGGATTGACATTTAAACGATGAAAAATGAAATTTGGATCCACCCCAAGGGCTTCGTAGGCGCTCCACGCAAATACATCAATATTTTTTCTAAGAAAATCTATCAGCTCTTTTCTTTCCCGATGAGGCAACTGAACTCCGACCTGAAAGAACTTCTACTCGTTATCGCCAATAACAACCTTTTCTAGTTGCTCACACTTTGCCCCTTCTTCCACTACGTCCGTGGGAAACAGTGGCACCTTTGATTGTTATAAATCCCACCTAGCAGAGGTCGAGGACTCACCTCTAGTTTGATGTCTAATCGCGGCCACAATGCATTGCCTGGCCATAGATTGGCTTTCCATCAGCTTCTCAACCCGATCCTCAGACGGATACTTTACCTTTAGGTGCAGGGTGGAAGATACGGCTCCCACGGCATGAAGCCAAGGTCTTGCCACAATAGCAGTATAGGGGGAGTAGGCATCTACCACGATGAAGTTCACCTCCACGACCTCTGTCCCTGCCTGAACGGGTAGTCGAATTTAGCCTTTCGGAAAGACAATATTCTCGTCAAACCCTATTAGAGGGGAATCATAGCAGGTCAGGTCCTCGGACCTCAGCTTCAGCCCCTTAAATAGGTCAGGATACATGATCTCTGCGCCGTTGCCTTGATTTACCAACACTCTCTTCACGTCATACCCACCTATCCTAAGGGTGACCACCAGCGCATCATTATGTGACTGCAAGGTTCCAACCTTCTCCTCATCCGAGATGCTCAAAGCCGGCAAGACTTCCATTCTACTTCTCTTCGGATTAGGGGACGAGCCCTTTGCAAATGGTCGAGCTACAGACATCACCCTAGATGGCTGAGAACCAGTCCTTCCCAGAGCAGCAAGAATGACACTGATTGTACCTAGAGGTGGTCTTGTAGAAGCATCTCTCTGAGCCCCTGACCTTGCTTGAACACCTTATCTATTGGGTTGATGCATGAATTGCTTCAACTTCCTTCCTTAACCAATTTCTCTAGATGGCTCCACAAAGTCTTGCAATCCTCAGTAGTGTGCCCTTGTTCCTGGTGGTATTGGCAATGAAGACTCTGGTTGCGCTTCGTGAGGTCTCTTCCCATCTTAGTTGGCGACTTAAAGTATGGCTCGTTCTAAATTTTTTCTAAAACTTGATGCACAGGTTCTCGAAATACAGTACTAACCATCTGGGTGGTAGCCGAGCCAGGGTGCCTGGCAAAATCTCTCTGAGGTTGATTGTTATTGTACCTATTCGACCTGAAATCCCTCTGCTCTTGAGGGATCACCTTAGCCTTTCCCTTTCCTTGTTGCTGATCCTCCTCGACCCGTTTGTACTCGTCGATATGATCCATGACGCACGCTCCCAACAGGCTTCCTAGTCAGAGATTTTCTCAAATCATGCTTGACGGGCAGGCCGACCATAAAAGTCCTTATGGTCACGTTGTCGAAATTCCCATAAATCTTATTGAACATCTCCCAGTATTTGTTAGAATATGTTTTCAGGGTCTCCCCTTCCCATATGGTCATAGACAACAAGGAGTCCAAAGGCCAAGGAACCTTACTACAAGTAACAAAATGAGCCCTAAACGCTCGAGTAAGCTCCTTAAAAGAGTTGATAAAGCCTTCCCTTAGGCTGTCAAACCACCTCATCGTCACAAGCCCCAAACTGGATGGAAACACCTTACACATCAAGGCCTCATTCTTGGAGTGTATAGCCATTCTCTGGTTGAAATGGCTTACATGCTCCGTAGGGTCTGTTCTACCATTGTACATGGTGAACGTTGCTTGAGTAAATCGATAAGGAAGCTCTCCTCTTTCAATTCTACGTGTAAAATGTGACTTGGAAATTTGGTTCAATGCCTTACTCAGAGCATCGTTTTCTAGGCCTTTGCGAGACGGGCTCTTATTCTTGTGCTCGTAATGGTAATCCTCATCACACGAAAAAGACTCACTGGGGGGAGTTCTTGACCTGGGCCTGTAACTGTCATCTCTATTATCATCAGAAGAAGGGTCAGAATCTGAGGGAGTCCTTCTCAGTCGCTTGCGGTGTAGCCTTCTGCGAAGACGGTCAATCTCCAACTGCATACTTCTAGTATTCTCCTCACGAGAGATGTAACTCCCGGCTCATGACGGGCTCCTACTAGTATGCGTGATGTGCACACTAACCTCACGGTCCCTCATTTGTTCAAGATTGAGAAATTGGTCCTGACGTTGAGAACCAACAGACTCCTCCCAGTTGGACCCCAAACCTACCATAGCTAGACGTTGATCTCACTAAAGCTCAAGTCTCCCCATAGACGGCGCTAATTGTAGGGGCAGCATTTTAGTTACTGAGCCCAAAAAATAGAAGGATTCAGGCTCAAAAAGCCCAACACAATGAATTTTTAGAGAGTGGGCTGAAAACTAGGTTTCAGTGAGTTGGACAACACCCATAATGAATTTAAGATCGAAATAAAACAAAGGAAAAGAGGTTTTATGCGAGAAATCCTTCCTCGACAAAGTCTGAGGAGAGTAGTTTAGAGTGTATTCTTCTCAAACTTGATTACAACTTTAGTTCTTTGTGTTACAGTGTTTTTTAGATTTTTTAGCCGAACCCCTTTGTCCTTGGAGGATCTCTCACATTATATAGCCCCCTTGGGCTAATCTTGGCCCTCCATTTGTTGATTATGCAGGCCATTACTCGAGTGCTTCTTCCATCAAACGCCCTCCCAAGTCTTCTATGAGTTGTGGCAACTAAGACAGCATTGTTTCGGGATCTTCTCCACATAAATGCGGCTAGGGTGTTTGGTGAGGTGCATTAAATGTGGTGGCAGCTATCATCCCTCTAATCACGTCAGGACTAACCCCCTCTTTGAAGCTCTTCCTTTACAGTGTGGCCCCCTCCTGTAATGTGTCACTAACGTGGCCATGATCCACCTCTCCGGCCTTACCATCTGAGTGTATGGAGTTCTCGGAATTGTATTGGCCTTCTGGGCCTTGGGTATGACATGTGGCATGATTACCTTATTGAATTTCTGTACCCTACAATTCCAATTTCAAATAACAGAACCATTAAAAAAGAGTGTTCAATTTGTACCGTGTCTGATTATATGAAAATTTTTAGATCAATCAGTAAGGACCATTATTATGAAAATTCTTGTTCTTTTTGTTTTCTTTTTTTAAGATAAACATGGTCATTTTGTTTTCAATCTATTATATTTGCACGTTGTGCTCGTGCAAATTATTATATTTGCACGTTGTGCTCGTGCAAATTACTTGAACTTTCCTAGTTATAAGCCTCACACAGAGAGAGAGAGAGAGTGAGAGAGAGATCACGGGTACATAAATGGCATAAACTTAGTAGATAAAAAGCCCGTGATATTCCTCCTTTAGAAGCCAAATTAGAGAAACAGTGGGATATAAATATAGCCCATTTGCCCAATTTTGTGGGAATGACAAGCTGATATCTTTAATTTTCTTCCACTCTTTTGTGAACATATTGTGAGAGAAATTAACCAATGTCAATTGAAGCTCTAGCAATGGCGGGTGCTGATTATGTAGAATGTGGCATCAACCTTGAAGCCTTGGAGAGAAGTGGTTGGGAACAGACACCACCACATTTGCTGGCTGATGAGCAAAGTTTCAATATTGGAAATGAGAAAAAGGGTGCTGAAATAATAATTGTTAAGGTGTGCAGTGGGCAACAAAAGAAGAAGCAAGCATGCACCAAGGGGCTAAAGTCTTTGTCACAAACTTCATTTAAAAATGAGAGATTTAATGTATTGAAAGTGTGATTTTTTTTTTAGTGGAAGTGTAAAAAATTTACTCAAGTGAATGTGATATTAGTAGCTTTCAAATTAGTTCTTGTGCTTTTTGTGGAGCAGATATTATACAAATCATTTTAAACAGTTGGAACTGGGTGGATTGAGAGAAATATAGCAAGATTTGGCATAAATGGTTTAATGAAGCTTTATTCTCGTTCTGTTTTTAGGCTTTGTGTACATGTACTTCACTATAAATCAGGTTTGCTTGAGAAAAGAGATTCCAGTTATTATTAGCTTGACCTTTGATGGACATCACCAAGATCGCCTGGAGGCTGCAGCTGACAAATCTCAATCAAAATTCCATTAGTATTTTATGTTGACAAAAGGAAAACTCTCTCTTATAAATCTCTAGCAAGCTATGTGCCATGTCCTTAAGTTACCTAAAACTAGTCAATAACTCACGTAATGCTCCAAAAAGTTTAACATAGTATTAAATTTCCTTTCTCTGTTTTTCTTTTTCTTTTTTCTTTTTTTCTTTTTTTATTTTTTATTTATTATTATCTAAAACATAATTTTTTTTTGGGATAGATTTAAATGGAATTCTCTTTTTTATACTTATAGAACATATAAGATAGAATTGATATTATGTTAGTTATTAATAGGTATTTATTATGATTGATCTGTATATGAAACTATTGATTCTACCATTTAAGGAAAGAGTAATGATGTATAAAATTGAGATTTGAGAAACCTCATAAATTTTGGTGGCAAAATATCATGAAGTCTAACAAAACTTAAAGTCAAACATCTTCCGGTTGAAAAAACTCTCTAGTTTGTTTCTTCCTATTTTGAATCATATTTATCATTGCCATGCAATTTTGCTGAAAAAGTATGAAAGTGTATTTTGTAATATAGAGAAGTATATCACTTACTTCTTTTTTTTTTTTTTTTTTTGAGAAGAATATCACCTACTTTGATGATGCCGAAAATCTCACCAGTGAATTGCACGATGCTTGTATGCTCGAAAATAAACCTGCACAACAAAAAGAAGAGAGAACCTTGCGAAGAGCACCGGTGTGGTGCCGGCCGAATACCCTCCGAAGGTTAAGTCAGAAAGATTCTCACAACTCTAGAGTGCTAGAGAGGGGTTTATTATGCGTACCTTGATTTGTGAGGGTATCGAGGCTTTTATAGTAGTAGAGGGTTGAACTCTCTTTCTTGGAGTAGAAGTCTTTTCCATATAAGAATCCTCATACACATAAATTGCGGAATCATTTCTTTATAGGGTTCTTCTTTATAGAATCCTAGACTTGATGGACAAGGTTTTTCCTTATGGAGAGAAATTATTACTGTGCATATCATATAAAATCTTAGTGGCGTTAGGGTTCCAGCCGTGGGCCTCACGACTCAACTGGCCCACATAAATTTGGCCCATCAAGGCTCTGGCCCGTCATGATTTAAGCCCGTCATGAATGTACAGATTTTTCCATCTTCAGTTGCCCCCTCACACCGTGAATCCGTCAGGATTCATAGGATTCACGGGGTGAAAAAAGGAAAGATACTATATGACGGCATAAAATCATGACGGGTGAGAAATATGTCGGGTGAGCTATCCGTGATCCGTCGGTTTCCGCGCACAAAATCAATTTCGATTCAAGTACCATGACACGCGTCACGGTGCCATTGGGGGTTGTAATAAATCGAAGCGTCGGTTCGTCTCCCGTGCAGCCTGCTTATAAATATTAAGTCCTTGCCTCTCATTTACCACTTTTACTTAGGAACAGTTTGTCAGAGCACAATCCGTCATAATTGTCAGGCTAGTAATCCGCATTCGTCTCCATCAAATTTTCTCCGTTCATACTCTACTGACCGGTAAGTACTTTTTACCATTTAGTTCCTCCGTCAGATTTTTATTCCTCATCATATATCCGTCATCATTTCTATAGTTGTCAATACCTAGAAATGTCTAGTGCGTCGAGTAACCAATCATTCGTTTGTGACGGGGCGGATTATGAGGATGTACATCAGTCAGGTCATAGGGATCTAGAGAGTCTTAGCGATGATAGGAGTCCGTCTTCATCTTCTCCGTCCTCAACAAGTGAGGACGTAGACCTTGTTGAGAACGTAGAGCTCGATGAAAACCAAGTAGGACCCGTCGTAGGGGCTGTCGGACCAAGGGAGTTCGTCATGCTACCAGAGTGGACGGTGAATGATTTCGTATCAACCATTAAGGAAAACCACTTTAAAACACTTAGGGATAACTACCAGATTCCAGATAGTGTCTCCATCCGTCTACCTTACAAATCAGAGAAATGTTACTATGAAGGGGTGGACGGCGTCGGTATATATGAGCAAATGTTGAAGGCTGGACTCAGATTCCCACTGAGCTCCCTTCATCGTGAGCTGCTTAGGTGTTTGGGTTTGTCCGTCAACCAAATATCTCCAAACGCCTGGAGGATCTTCATTGCGATGGAGGTTCTGTACGGGGCTATGTCGGACGGTGCTAGGAGTTTGACGGTACGGGAATTTTTACATTGCTACCATCTAGACGAGATCGACAAGTCTAGGGGTATATACAGTTTTGTACCTAGAAGTACGCTACTAAAGGTTATATATGAAATCCCAGACTCCAACAGAGACTGGAAGAGTAGATACATTTTCTTAGAAGGTGACGGATGGATGTGCCGTCCAGGAGAGACGGACCATATTCCTGTCGATACTACTTGGGGCATATTATCTGAGAATGGTATGTGTCCGTCCTAGTTAGGATACCTCTTAAACTGTTCAACTTATTTTGAAAATTTTTCTAACCGTCCTCTTTGTTTGCAGTCCGTCGGCGCCCCCAAATAAGTATTGAGGAGTTTAGTTTTCTCGAAAGAATTTTCAAAAAGACTACGCCGGAGGAGAGGACTTGGGCGAAATTAGTAAACCTTGACACAATTTGCTGGTACTGTGACGGGCCCGTACCTTCTCCTCAAGCCCTTAAGTACGAAAAAAGGATCCGTCAACGTACGTCCGTCACTTCTCTTTTGCGTTACAATGGGACTTGTTTCACGGAGCTAACTCTTTTTCCTTTATTCTTTCAGAAATGGATATTGCCAAGAGGAGGGCACTCATACGGAACAATGCCGCAAAAAATAGGACAGCTAAAGTCGCTGAAGAAAAAGATGCGACGGTCGTAAAGCGCAAGCAACCGTCCAAAGGTGACCGTCCGCCAAAGAAGCCCAAGGTTCCCCTGGAGCCCGTCGTGGGGCTCATGGCCGAGGGTACCAAGACGGTCACCCCAACAAAGCATGGGGCTGGTAAAGGGCTGATGAAGGGTCCGTCATCTGAAGCAAAGAAGCCACCTCCCCTTCTTCGGGACGACCCCAGTTATGCTTTGGAGAAGTTGTCTACCCTTCTCACCTCCGAGGATTACGAAGATCTGGGTAATCACTCGACGGAGGCCATGGGTGAAACAAGTCTATTTAGCATTGCTCAGGTAAGCCCGTCCACCTTATATATGTTTACTCATTATCCGTCTTACTATTCCTGATTTTTGCATGTTTAATATATTTCAGACCATGGTCATGGTGAAGGGACTCATGGGACGGTGTCTTACCCATGAAACGACCCTAGGCCGTCTGCGGGATAAGGCCAAGAAGACGGAGGAGGAGCTTTTGGAGCTGAAGGCATACAAGGTAGCTCAGGAGAAGAAGTTCAAACTGCTCGAGACGGATAGGAACGAGTTGTTCAAGCTGACGGAGGAACTGAGGATAGTCCTTCATGACAAAGAGAAAGAAATCCGTTTGGCCAAGGAAACAGCTGTCCAAGAGTACCGTGATTCAGACGCTCTGCTGTCCGAGCTTGGAGATTCTTTCAATGAAGGTTTTGACGAGGCTATCCGTCAAGTGAAGGCATTACATCCGGAATTTGACATTTCGTCCGTCAATGTAAACGCTCAAGAACTTACTTCTACCCGTCCTGCCAATTCTGAAAATACAGACGACCTCTTCGAAGAGGACCAGCCCGTCAGTGCTCCAGGAGATCCGCAGATCCCTCAACCTGATCCCAAGGACGGTGAAAGTGGTCGTGCTGATCAACCATCCGTCGAGACTGGATCTAAGGACAAAAACATCAGCCGTGAAGAACAGAAGGATATGCCCGTCGTAGTTTAGTTTTTTTTTTTTTTTTTTTTTTTTTTTTTTGATATGTAAAAATATTTGGAGAACAGTTTATGACTCCGTCCTTTTTCTACTGTTTAAACATTTAAGGACATTTTGTCCGTCAATGCTTATTATTTACTCGTCTTATATTTTGACGCTCTGTTTATCTTTGTGTGATTGAGTTATGATTCGCACTTGTCGTCTGTCATAAAAAGGAAACACCATCTTGCTTGACATTAGGTGTTCAAAAGGAGCTCGTCTAGACAGGTTTTTTCTTGATTTCTGGTTAGGAGATCCGTCCATATTATGGATCGTAGTCTTTACCCGTCCTCAATGCCACTTTGGGTTTTCATCTTCTTGGGATGACCCGTCTGTCATAGGATTTCTATTTTCCTCTATGTTTGGGCAAACTTTTGACTCTGTGGTTATTTAGTTCGCGTATTCAAGATTTTGAGAATATCCGTCCAATCTTTGGACTTGATAAAATTTGATTCCCTTTTTGGGGTAATCCGTCTAATTTATAGCTTTAAGATTCGTCCGTCCACATTGTGGACATTGTCCGTCCACTTCACGGACTTTTGTTCGTCCATTTTGTGGACTTAATAAAAATTTTAACCCTCTTGGGATGTCCGTCTTTGTTTCAGACTGAATCATGTTCCTCCTGTGGAGGTCCGTCCACTTTGCGGACTTTTGTCCGTCCACTTTGTGGACTTATAAAAATTTAACCCTCTTGGGGCTGTCCGTCTTAGTTGCGGACTGAATCATGTCCCTCCTGTGGAGGTCCGTCCACTTTGCGGACTTTTGTCCGTCCACTTTGTGAACTTATAAAAATTTAACCCTGCTCTGTAGCTTTTAAACCTCTTGGGGTCGTCCGTCTATATTGCGGACTTAGGATCTTATCCCTCTTGGGGAGATCCGTCCACTTTGTGGACTTTTGCCCGTCCACTTTATGGACTTGGTAAAAATTTTAACCCTCTTGGGGTTGTCCGTCTATATTGCGGACTTAGACCTTTTATCCTGTAGGGAAAACATAGTTGAATCTGAATAAAACATCATGCATTCGTAGAGAGTATGTGCCCCCTTAGGCTTAAAAAACATACTGTAGCAAAACCAAAGTAACAAACACGCCCGTCGGGCTTATTGTAGTCGCTATAGTAAAAATCTAAGAATAAAAAGATAGGTGTTGTTCTTCAAGACATCGCCTTTACTGGTAGTACTTTCGCAGGTGCTCAGCATTCCAAGGATGCGGTAGCTTCCGTCCGTCCAATGTTTCCAGATGGTAGGTACCCTTCCTCTTCCATGCGGTGACTCGGTAAGGTCCTTCCCAATTTGGGCCAAGTTTTCCTTGGGTGGGGTCTCATGCTGCTCCCATGACTTTCCTTAGAACGAGGTCTCCAACCAGAAAGTCTCTGTGCCTTACCCGAGAGTTGTAGTGCTTAGCCATGCGGTCCTGGTACCGTGCGAGCCTTTGTTCTGCCGCCGACCTAACTTCGTCCACTAGATCAAGCTGTAGACGTATAGCTTCGTCATTTTTCTCTTCGTCATGGTTGTGCACTCTGTAGCTGGTGAGGCTGACTTCGGCTGGGATGACAGCCTCGCATCCGTATGTTAGACGGAATGGAGTCTCCCGTGTTGGTGTTCTAACCGTTGTCCTGTAGGCCCAGAGTATGCTCGGCAATTCTTCCGCCCATATGCCCTTTGCCCCCTCGAGCCGAGTCTTGATAATCTTCAGCAAGGATCGGTTCGTGACTTCGACCTGTCCGTTGGCTTGTGGGTGAGCGGGTGAGGAGTAGTGGTTCCGTATCCCTAATTGCGAGCAGAAGTCCCGGAAGGCATCGTTGTCGAATTGTCTCCCGTTGTCAGAGATCAAGACCCTAGGGATGCCAAATCTGCATATGATGCATCTCCAAACGAAATTGTGTACATTCTTCTCTGTAATGGTGGCCAAGGCTTCAGCTTCTACCCACTTTGTAAAGTAGTCGATGCCTACTATTAGAAACTTCAGTTGTCGTATTGCCGTTGGAAACGGTCCCATGATGTCCAGGCCCCATTGGGCGAACGGCCAGGGCGCCGTCATCGGGGTAAGTTCTTCAGGTGGTTGTCTGACGATATTGCTGAACCTTTGGCACTTGTCGCATTTCTTTACATAGGCCTCGGCATCCTTCTGCATAGTTGGCCAAAAGTACCCCGTTCGTACCAACTTGTGTGTTAATGATCTAGACCCTCAGTGGTTTCTGCAAATTCCTTCGTGCACTTCCCTCATGATGTAGTCTGCTTCTTCAGGACCTAGGCACCGTAGGAAGGGGCGGGAGAAGCCTCTCTTGTACAAGGTGTCTTTTATCAGGACGAACCTCGCTGCTCGGACCTTCAGCTTTCGTGCTGCCTCTCTTCCGTCCGGTAGTATGCCGTTTTTTAAGTAGGCAACTAATGGCGTAGTCCAATTACTCTCGGACCCCAGCTCCTGTATATTGACAGAATTTATAAGTGGAGAGAACTGAATGAAAGAGAGTACGTTACCGAGGGTGGCCATGTGCTCAGCTGAAGCGGCTTTGGCTAGGCGATCAGCCTGCTCGTTTTCTCCTCGTGGAACTTGTGTAATTTCGGCCTTCAGCTCGTTTACCCTCTGCTTGGCCTGGTCCAAATATTTCTTCATCCTTTCACCTTTGCATTCATAATCGTCGTTCATCTGATTGACCACGACTTGAGAGTCGCAGTGAATTATTACCCTTTCTGCTCCTGCCGCTTTGGCGAGGTCAAGTCCTGCTATGAGAGCTTCGTATTCCGCCTCGTTGTTGGTAGTAGGGAATTCAAAGCGGATCATACACTCGACCATGTCTCCCTCAGGTGAGTATAGCACAACGCCTGCCCCCCCAGCCTGCCTGTTGGAAGATCCGTCGACATGTACGCTCCATGGGGGAGAGTCTTTTGCCCCCCCGTCGTCCCCATTTGCGAACTCAGCTATGAAATCGGCAACGACCTATCCTTTAATGGCGGTTCGAGGGCGGTATTGGATGTCGAACTCGCTTAGCTCTATGGCCCAGAGTGCCAATCTCCCAGCGGTTTCAGGATTGCTCATTGCCCGCCGTAAAGGCTTGTCGGTAAGGACGATGATCGTGTGGGCTTGAAAGTACGGCTTTAGCTTCCGTGCTGCTGTAACTAGTGCAAATGCAAGCTTTTCCATTGGCGGATATCTTTCTTCGGCCCCTCGTAGGGCCCGACTGGTGTAATATACTGGTTTCTGCACTCTTTCTTCTTCTCTGATTAAGGCAGCACTGACGGCAGCTGGCGAGACGGCAAGATAAAGAAAGAGTTGTTCACCTGGTTGCGAGGCACTGAGCAATGGGGGGGAAGAGAGATAATTTTTCAGTTCTTCGAATGCCCGTTGGCACTCGTCAGTCCACTCGAAAGACCTCTTTAACGTGCGAAAGAAGGGTAAGCACCTGTCCGTCGCCCTCGAGACGAACCTATTTAATGCTGCTATCTTGCCGTTAAGGCATTGTACCTCCTTCACATTTTTCGGGGGCGTCATCTCCATTATAGCTCGAATCTTATCCAGATTGGCTTCAATGCCCCTTTGGGAAACCATGAACCCTAGGAATTTTCCAGCCGTCACCCCGAAGGCGCACTTTCCTGGATTCAGCTTCATGTTGTATGAGCGGAGGGTGTCGAATGTTTCCCTGAGGTCGTCCAAGTGATCTTCTTCCCTCCGGCTCTTCACTAGCATGTCGTCTACATAGACTTGGACATTCCTCCCGATTTGCGGTGCAAACATCTTATTCATAAGCCTCTGGTATGTTGCCCCCGCATTTTTCAAACCAAAAGGCATTACTTTGTAGCAGAATAGGCCCTGGCTGGTTACGAATGATGTCTTTTCTTGATCGGCTTCGTGCATCTTGATTTGGTTGTAACCGGAGAAAGCGTCCATAAAACTTAAAAGTTGGTGTTGAGCGGTAGAGTCAACTAAAGTGTCGACCCTCGGGAGAGGGTAGCTGTCCTTTGGGCACGCTCTGTTCAGGTCGGTGAAGTCTACACACATCCTCCACTTCCCGCTAGCTTTCTTGACCATTACTACGTTGGCTAGCCAGTCGGGGTAATAAACTTCCCTAATGAAATTCGCCTCCTGCAGCTTGCGGACTTCTTCAGCTATGGCTTGATCCCGTTCAGGGGCAAATACCCGCTTCTTTTGCCTGACGGGCAAAAAGGAGGGTGATACATTCAGCTTATGCACCATTACTGAAGCGTCTATCCCTGGCATGTCTTCGTGATTCTAGGCGAACACGTCCCGATTTTCTCTGAGGAAGGCTGTAAGTGTTTGTCGGATCACTGGGCTTGCAAGAGTACCGATCTTTGTCGTTTGGTCAGGTCTGGAGTCGTCAAGTGATATTTCTTCAAGCTTTTCGACGGCTTCTGTCGTACTTCGATGTTCTTCTACATTCATGGCTTGGAGTTGATCATCCATTTCCATCATAGCCACGTAGCACTCGCGCGCGGCTATCTGATTTCCGCGTAGTTCGCCTACGCCGTATTCCGTAGGGAACTTGACCATCAAGTGGTAGGTCGAGGTCGCCGCCTTCCACGAATTGAGGGTTGGCCGCCCTAGGATAGCATTGTAGGCTGACGAACAGTCGACTACGAGGAACGTTACGTCCCTTGTAATCTGCTGAGGATAGTCGCCAGCTGTTACAGGCAACGTGACCGCGTCGAGGGGAAATACCCTCGTTCCTCCAAAACCGACGAGTGGGGAATCCGTCGGAGTCAAACGTTCCTTGCTGATTCCCATTTGCTGGAATGCCGGGTAATACAGGATGTCTGCTGAGCTCCCATTGTCGACCAACACCGGGTGCAAGTTGTAGTCACCCACTGGCAAACTGATAACGAGTGCATCATCGTGTGGGTGGTGAAGTCGCCGTGCATCTTCTTCGGAGAACCCGATGATGGGGCTTTCCCTTCGTGCCACTTTTGGTACTGAGCCTGTCAGCTGGACGTTCTGGACCATCCTGAGGTATGTCTTTCGAGCCTTTTTGGATGATCCGGCGGGCGTCCCTCCTACGATCATTCTGATGTCGCCAATGGGCGGTCTAGGGCGGTCATTGTCCCGTCGGGGGGGCTGTTCCTGATGTGGTGGATCCGTTCTTTCTCTGCATACAAACTTCTGCAATTTCCCTTGTCTAATGAGGGCCTTAATCTGCTGCTTTAAGTCGTAACAATCGTCTGTGTCATGGCCGTGATCTCGGTGGAAGCGGCAGTATTTGTCTCTGGAACGCCTGCTAGGATCTCCTTTCAGCTTTCCAGGGAAGGTAAGGTCCCCTTCGTCCTTGATTTGCATTAGGACCTGATCTATCGGGGTGGTCAACGGGGTGAAGCTTGAGAACCTTCCTCCCTGAGGCTTAGGACGCCTCTCGTCCCTTCGATCTCCCGTTCTCGGTCTCTTCCGCCCCTGGTCTTGTCGTGCGTCTTCCTGCCTTTTCCTTTTTTTTGGTTTCTCCTCACGGGCCTGTAACGCGTCTTCAGCATTCATATACTTAGTGGCCCTGTAAAGTACTTCTGACATGGTCTTCGGGTCATTCTTGTATAGGGAGAACAGAAATTTACCCTTCCGTAACCCGTTCGTGAAGGCTGCTACCAGTATTTTGTCATCGGCTTCGAAAGTGCTTCCTTATTGAAACGCGCTATGTAGGATCTCAGGGTCTCGTCCTCCCGTTGCTTGATACTCATCAAGCATGCCGTGGACTTCTTATACCTGTGGCCCCCAATGAAGTGTGTTGTGAACTGAGCGTTCAGGTCCTTGAAGGTGCTGATGGAGTTGGGCGCCAGTCGACTGAACCATACCCTTGCGGAGCCTTTGAGTGTTGTAGGGAAGGCCCTGCACATGAGTCTGCGACCCCCTGCAGGTGCATTAGGGTCTTGAAGGTTTCTAGATGGTCCAGGGGGTCTTTCAATCCGTCGTAGCTGTCGATATGTGGCATGCAAAATTTGTGCGGCAGGGGGAAGGAATTCACGGCTGCGGTGAAGGGTGAGTCGGTGCGATTGACTAGATCGTCAAGGTCACTAGAAACTCGCCCTTTGAGCGCGTTCATCATAACCTCCATCTGTTCTTTCATCGCTTGCATCTCTGCAAAGATGTGTGGAGGGGTTGCATTCGTGAGGGATGGCATGCTTACGTTCTGTCTCTCCGTCCCAGTTGGGGCGTGGCTGGCTTCAACTCTCTCTTGGTTTTTTATTGCAGCGCTGGTCCCTTCCTAGTCTTCTGGTTGGCCATTCGATGCTGCATCCTTCCGGCGCAGCTGTTCTTCTAAGTCGTGGTTTTGCTTGGTGAGGCGTTCCACGACGGCACTGAGGGTCCGAACTTGCCTCTCGAGGGCAGTCGTAGGCGGCTCCTCTTCTTGAACGTTGTTAGTGGTTGCCATCGAGCGGGTGAGTACCATGCAACCTTTTAGTCCGGGAAGAGATAGTATGGCTTCCAACTAGTCTTTCCCACAGACGGCGCCAACTGATGATGCCGAAAATCTCACCAGTGAGTTGCACGATGCTTGTATGCTCAAAAATAAACCTGCACAACAAAAAGAAGAGAGAACCTTGCGAAGAGCACCGGTGTGGTGCCGGCCAAATACCCTCCGAAGGTTAAGTCAGAAAGATTCTCACAACTCTAGAGTGCTAGAGAAGGGTTTATTATGCGTACCTTGATTTGTGAGGGTATCGAGGCTTTTATAATAGTAGAGGGTTGAACTCTCTTTCTTGGAGTAGAAGTCTTTTCCATATAAGAATTCTCATACACATAAATTACGGAATCGTTTCCTTATAGGGTTCTTCTTTATAGAATCCTAGACTTGATGGACAAGGTTTTTCCTTATGGAGAGAAATTATTACTGTGCATATAATATAAAATCTTAGTGGCGTTAGGGTTCCAGCCGTGGGCCTCACGACTCAACTGGCCCACATAAATTTGGCCCATCAAGGCTCTGGCCCGTCATGATTTAAGCCCGTCATGAATGTACAGATTTTTCCATCTTCATACTTAATTTTTTTTTTTTGAGTAAACAGTAATACTTATTAAAATACATACGAAAATAGTAATATTAGTGTTTTAAACTAGGTTTATAATATATTACATAACCAGAATATAACTATAAAAGGTTCTAACATTTATAGTTGTAGACCGGGGTTAATTATCACCTACTTAATTGGTGGTGCAGTCCCTGCAATGTACAAGAGGTGAAACAATAAAAATAAAAATGTCAATAAAAAATGCAAAGTATACAATTTAAAGCCAACACAACAAATACAGCTCATATTAAAACCAAACACATCTCACTCTCACTTTGCCTCTATAACCAACTAACTCTCCCACAACTATCATATTTAGTCACCATTAATTAGCAACAATGGCTTCTCAATCTCCATCATTGCCCAGTCGCCCCCACACCTCTACCAGATTTGACACCAATGGCCACAATCTCCACCACAAAACAATGTTTACATATCTTTCATGTACACATCACCATTAAACCCTAGCTAAGTTTTCACTTTTTAACCTGTTTTATGCTTTTTCCAAAGGTTTAGTTGAAATTGCAATTTTTTTTAATTACTTTTCAATCCTTAGAGTTTTTGGTATGTTTCATTTAAAACTTAAACTTTCAACCTGTTTCATTTAACCCTCAAAGTTTCTAACAATCTTTCATTTAAATCTTCTATCGCTTTTTTTTTTTTTTTTTTTGTTAACAACGTTAAACATCTCACATGACTAACTAGTTTAAATGAAATTTATTTCAAACTTTGAGGTTTAAATGAAACTTAACCAAAATTTAGGTATCAAACGTATATTATTACCTAAAAATTATATGCATCACAGATATTATTGTTTTCTTCATGCTTAATTCTAATAGTCCAAATTTCAGTTGAGTGAATAATATTGTATAAATCTTAATTATTGCTTGATTATTCAAATTACTTACACAAGTGTTATGAGATTGTCCACAAATATTAAAAATAATATATATATATATATATTACTTTGTTAAATGGCATATTTAACCTTCCACCTTTAACATTTGTTTTGAAATTGTTCTTATTATTATAATTTAAATATTCAAAAATGTCTTTACCATCATTTAATATATAAAAAATGCTAACATCACAAATAAAATTTATAAAATTAAAGTCACTTTGATGATGTGAAACTTATGACGAAACATAAATTTCGTCTACCACATGGAGATTTTACATCCATTAAATGCCCGTAAGAGAAGATTTTTTCAGATAATTTCAAAAGCATAGACATTAAAAGTAAAAAATCTTTAAGTACAAGTACAATTTTTTTTAAAAATCAAAAGTTAAGGATTAAGCGTGCAGTTGGGAAGCATGTTTTGTGCTTTTCATGTTTGCGTCTAAGTTTTTTTTTTTTTTTTTTAAGACCAGCACCTGGTGGATTGTTCATGGGTTTGGTGCATTGTTCATGGGACATAAATAGTGCACCAAGGCATGTGAGCAATAAAAAAAGGTGAACAGTAAATTTTTTATTATTTTCAGTTTTTAGTAAGACATAAATATCTGACGTCCTGTTAAAGGACTATATATGGAAGCTTCTACTCACATGTCCTTTAACGTAAAGAGCATGGAATCTAAGATGCTGATGAGAGCTTTTATATTATGTTATGCTTAATGACATATGCAATGACACAATGTCCCCTCTTACCTATATATAATTATATACATAAATCACGGGTTTAAGTTATAAGTACATATAATTAAAAAAAAACATTTTAAAAACTTGTACATGTAATTCCCGTGCATATTCTTCTTTTCCCACTGTACACTAAGAAGTAAGAATAGGAGACCAAGAATTCACTTATAAATTTCCCCACTAGTTTTTTTTGAGCTAATCACTAATCAGTAGTGAGTTCTCTTTTATAAACAAACTCTAGCAGATACATAAATATTAGAGAAAAAGAAATGTCTATCGAAGCTCTGGCAATGGCAGGCATCGACTACACAGAATGTAGCGTCAAGCTTGAAGAGTTGGAAAAGGATGGCCCAGAACAGCCACCACAATATCTGCTAGATATGCAAAATTGTGGCGATGAAGTTGAGAAAATGGGCGGTGATCATGTATTAGTGGGTAATGGCAATGGAGAACGGATGAAAGCCAGAATGCTCGAATGGGTTAAAGCTGTTGTAGCAGTGAATGAGAGTGTGCTACACTCTAAAACGAGAAATGTATTAGCTAGCTAGTTTGTAGATGGAGATTTTATTAATGATATACTATGATAGTTTTGGAGGAATTATAATAGAGGATGCTTTTATAGTTTAAACAAATGAGAATATAAAATCACTTTTTAAAGAGTTAGTAATATCACCATTTGTAAATGAGAAGTGAGAACGCAACCTAGGGTGAGTTTGGTTCAGCTTTTTGATATTGTGTTTTTTTAAAAAGTTGAGGTTTTAAAAAGTGCGGTATGAGAGATTTGGGGTTCTAGTTAGCTCAACTTGTAAAGTCTCTAATAGTTGTATAAGAGATCTGGGGTTTAATTCTCGCTTACAGCAAAAACTGATCGGTGTGTTGGTCTGATGATAAAGAGTTGTCATCAGGAATGAGCGTCATAGATTGAAACTCTCTAAAAAAAAAAGTGCAGTATGAAACTGGGCTTTTTAAAAAAGCTGAGTGTTTAGTAAAAACTGTTAAAAAATGTTTTTTGAAAAAGCTGAATGTTTGACTAACACTTATAAAAGTAGTTGTTTGAGTATTAAATTACCAAAAAAGACAATGTATATATATAGGAGTTAATTTGAACGTAATATTAAAATTATTTTTTTCTCTTTCTAAAAAAATTATTTTTTTCTCACCAATATTAGCTAATAATAACCTACCACTTAAGATTTATTGTAAAAGTATTGTAAAAATATTGTGATAGCATTTCTCAATTTTAATTTCTTATTCTTTATTTTTTTTTTCCCTTATTTTTTTTTTCATCCATATTTCATTCTTTTTTCCTTCTTCTTTTTTTCCCTCTTTTTTTTCTCCTCCACACACGTACCCTTACTCTTTTCTCTTTTTTCCTTCTTTCCTCTTTTTTCCCTAGCACTTCCTCCACACTCCAGAACATTCCATAGAGCTCTCTTTCTTCCTCTTTCTTTTTTTATTTTCTTTCTTCCTTTCTCCCTTTTCTCTTGCCACTTCATTTGTAAGCTTCTTTCCCTCTATCCCATCAAAACACACAAACTTAAACGTCACACACAACCACACCATTTGATTCTCATCAAACGAGGATAGAGAGATGGGTCTGCTGATCAGTCGTCTCTGTCTTTCGCCTCCGTCGTTTGCTGATTTTCTCTGCCTTCATCGCCGCCTGTCTTCCTCCCCACCGTTGCTTGATCTATTCCCCATTGCCAACAAAATGCGGTAGAAATGGGTCAAATTCGTTTTTTTTTTTTTTTTTTTTTTTTTTTTTTTTTTTTTTTTTTAAATTTCATTATTGGGTTCCTTTGTAAAATTGTGTTATAAACAAAGGGATAAAATTGGGGTTTTAAGAAAAACTAGTGGGCAATTTGGGAAATTTGTGCAACTTCCAATTGTAATATTGAAACGCGCTTCAACGCTTTTTTGCAATGGAGCAAGGTGCTGCTTTCGCGATTTGAGCTTTTCCTTCACAAATGAAAATGCAACTTTTTAGAAAACATAGCTTTTTAAAAACTTACCAAAACACACATTTTATTTTTTTGGTTTCAAAAAGCGTGTTTCAACTTGTAAAAGCTGAAACAAACGAGCACCTACACATGTACAATGCACGTTTAATGAGATGTATGATGTATCCATTCATTTAAATTGCACACAAGATGTACACTAGATTTTTTTTTTTTTTGGAAAAGGATGTACACTAGATATTAGTTCTGATCAAAGAGAAAATCATATTATACACAGTGTGTTATAGATACTATATTATATTTATACTCGAAAACATAATGTTTTCGAGTTATAACAGCGAAGCGTGTGTAAAACACACTTTGTATAAATTGCAACCCTTGAACAACGGCATTTTTTGTTGGACCTACTCACGTTGCATCTTGTTCACATAGGAATTAGACACAAGCCAAACTCTTTGAACTCATGTCTAAGCTTCTTATTTTTAAAGAACTTCGATTTATGTTTGGGATTAGAATTTAAAGCCAGCTTATTTTACTATTTTACTTATTTTTACTATTATCCAGCTTATTTTTGTTACTATTTATAGGTTTCATGACACTTTTTGATATTATTCATGGGTTTCATTATATTATTTTAACTAGCTTTTACTTTTATCTAGAGTACTTTCAGCAAAAAAATTTCACTTTCAACTAAATAAGTTATTCTCAAAAAGCAAGTCTAGTGAGCTTTTTAGTCTTAGCCCAGAACTAGGCAGTAGGCACAACCCAATCTTACTAATACCCAATGAGAAAGTTATTCGTTCTCGGCACAATATCCAATTTACACTTTTTTTTATAGATAAAAGATAGAAATTTATACTCTTTAGAAGAACATGATTCTCTCAATTTGAATGAACTAGACATTGTACATTTTAAATTTTATTACCAAGATGTAGTTTTTAGGGTGTGTTTGTTTGGAGGTGAAATAAGGTAGATGGAAAACTTTGGAGAGAAAATAGGAATGAAAACTTTTTTGGAGTGTATTTGATTGGGTGGGGAGAAAGGAAAATAAATGGTGCACATCATCATCATTTGCTACTTTCTCATTAGCAAATGGTTGTTCAATTGCAAGTGGCTCCTTACCACCCTTAACATATAGTGTTATCTTATCTGTAGGCCATGCAGCATGAATCTCACACATAAACTACATCATCATCTTCATTTATAAGCCTTAACCCTTGCTCCAAATTACCTCCAGGAATAAGATAATGAAATCTACTTGTACTAAATGCCCCCAAATCAGAACAAATATCTTGTATTTCAAAATAACTAAGTTTATTTGGGTCAACCTCATCAATAAAAGAAGCACTACCTCCTAAATATACCAAATCTAGGTTCCACACAAACTGGCCACCATGATGAATCTTAAAATTGAATGTCAAGTCAGCCATCTGCATATAAAATACAACAAAATAAAGTATGAGATGGGCTTGCATGTGGAAAAGTATCATGTGGTCCTGTGGTCCACACAAAGCACAACACAGAAACAAACAATATTATTAAAAGTTTTTGTTCTGTTTTTTGGAGACAAACCCATGAAAAGAGAAAGCAGAAAAGCAATAATCAATACTATCGCAAAATCATGAAAAGCAATAAACAATGGAGCCCCACATTGATGAAGGAAGCCTAATCCTATGGTCTAGCAGCTCCATATTGAAGAATACAAGCAAAAACCCAATTTCATGAGAAAGCATAGCTTAGAATTGAACCTGTCTGCATCATGGTTTTCAAACCCGGACCGTTCATTGAACCGTAAAAGAGAGAGGTTCAAGGTTTTTGAGATCGAAGCGAGGTCAAATTGGGGTCGAACTGTGATGACGTCATAATTAATTTAATAATTATTTTAAATATATATATAAATATTAAATTAGTAAAAAATAGAAAAATTAACTAAAATAGTCTAATTAAAATTATAAATCCATATTTTAACTATGTCTAATATATCCATCTATAGCCCAAATATGAAATATCTATCCAATAATAATAATAACCATTTTTTTATAAAAAGAAAATTAAAAGCATTAGATTGTCTTTCAAAATTCCACTTTCCAATGCTCACGTGACTAGCTGTCTAGCTCGCATTCACAAACCTAAAAAAGCACTAGAAACAAAAGTGAATGAAATTAAAGGAAGAGATAAAAAAGCAATACAAACAAAAGCAGATGAAGAAAGAATTGTGATGTTATATCCACAATATTTGTCGCAATATTTTTACAAGAATCATATCAAAATCTTATGTGAAAAATTGTTACTAGTTCTAATTTGAACTCACTACTGAAATTATTTTTTTACTTACCAATATTAGCTAATAACAATCTATCACTTAAAATTTATTGTGAAAATATTGTGGTAGTATTTTTTAATTGCCATTTCTTAATATTGAATATCTCACTTTTGAATAAAAAAAAAAAAAAAACTAACTACACCGATTACATAAAAAAAAAAAAAAAAAAAAAAAATAGGGATAAAGACCACCACACATTTTCATACGGACCCAATTTATTACTCAACTCTCAACCTCACATTTACTTCACAGTTATCACTTATCTTACTCACATATTCACATCAGGCTTTCTCAAAAAAACAAAAAAACAAAAAAAAAACACATATTCACATCAGAGAGAAGAGAAGAGAGAGAGAGAGGAGAATCTGAAGCGGCGCCGGTGGAGATCGTGGAGATCGAAGGCCCGTGGAATCGAACAGGTCGGTGGAGATCGAAGGCCTCATCCGCCGCCCCACCGCCGTTCGTCCTCCTCCCCACCACCAGATTGGGTCAAATCGGATTGTTCTTCCTTTTTCTTTCTTTTTTTTCATTTTTTTTTTTCATATTTGCTTGTTCTTATTCAACTTTATTGTAAGAATTGAATTTTGTTTTGTGTTTTGTGTTTGGATTATGTGAGACGTTTTTTGAGAGTGAAGCAAAGAGACTAAAACAAAGATCATTTTGGGTCAGATCAGACGTTTTCTTTTTCTTTTGTTTTTTTATTTTTTATTTTTTTAAGGTTCAGATTCAAAGGAACCGTGAGAAGCGGTCTGAATGCGGTCCTCAGAATCGTGCAGTTGAACCGCAGTTTGAACGGTTTCCTGCTTTTTGGGTAGAAATCGGTTCTTATGCCTAAAAGAATCGTGATTGTTAGAGGTTCACGGTTTTTTCGGTCAAACTGTACGGTCCAGTCCAAGTTTCAAAACCATGGTCTGCATTGCCCTTTTTTTTCATTTTTTATTTATTTATGACAAGCATATTCCTATGCTGGTGACTCAAAATGGATGTAATTGGAACAAAAATTTCCTTCACATTTGGTTTGAAAATCAAAGTATATATGTTGGCACGAACGCTATAAAACAGAACATATTCACAGTAGGTAAAACACAATAATCCTCAGGTTTAACAGAACAAAAAGCTTGTACTTCCTTACATTGAAACTTAGTAAGCAAAAGCCCAATTTCGAAGAAAGAATTTTAAAACCCTGGGTTTCAAAAATTAAAAGGATCTACCTGTAACAGCTGAACAGAGAAGCAACTATGTGTCCTTCTTCCTTGGCTCGGTTTGCTTGCACGATCAAAACCCAGTTATCTCAAGCACATTGCATTGTAGCATCTAGGATCTTAGTTTGGTGAGCAAGTCGGATGGGAGTGAGTTTTGGGAGTGAGGAGTGTTTTGATCTGTTTGGGCTTATTTTTTTGACATATTATGTGTTAGAGTAATGGCTGAAGGAAAGGTGGATTACGGATTAGTAACAGAGGGAATCACAGGTGGGTAAAGTGTCAAAACTGAAATCACGGATAGGTAAGTCAAATTAGAGGCAAACCATAGGTAGGTAAAATGCAATTATCCATAAAAATTAATTTATCAATTTTAACAAAATGAAAAATGAAAAAAAAAAATTAGAACCCAAAATACACATGAATTCAGATCTAGTTTCATCTTAAACATGAACAAGAAAGAACACAAACCCAGAAAATTCAATCATAATAACACAAACCCAAAAAAAAAAAAATTTACCGACAAGAACATGATACTAACATAAACTTTTCTTGCATTTTCTTATACTTAGAACCAAACACAAATTACCAGCAAAAACATCAAACCAAACGCAAATTACCAACAAAAACATCCAACCAAACATCACCAAAACCAGCAAAAACATCGCCAATAACTCCACTAAAAAAAAGGGAAAAAAAAAATTTCTCGATCCTTAAGATTTCCCTGCTTACGTCTCTACCTCCCCATAGAAAAACACTTAAATTTCTAGCCAAAAATACTCATGAAAAATCTATAGAAAAGCCACAGAAAAACCCATTGAAAAAACCAGAAAGAAATCCTAGACGAATCTCCAAAAATATCTCTGTAAACTCATCAAATATCCCAAAAAAATAAACCCAAAACCTCAACAAAATATTCCCAAAATTTCGCTACAAATCCAACAACAACAGAACAGCAAGCACAGCCTAAATGAACGAGGGGTTGTTCGTCATGGTCGATCTTCCACCACATGGTTCGATCTGCCACCGCCACCATAAGGTTCGAAGACATCGCTGGGAAGAGCGAAAAGGCTGGGTTCACCGCCGATCTTAGCCCCTCACTCTTTAAACCCAAATCCAAACCACTGCTGACCTCAACCCCTTTATCTACCAAAATCCAAACCACCACATCTCAGCCTCTCTTTCTCTAAACCCAGATCAAAGCCATATCCCAAAAACTACAACCTGAACTTAAAGAGAAAAAGAAATGAGAGAAAGCAAAGAGGGAGAGAGCGGAGTTTAAGTCTTTGACCCAGAGAAAGAGATAGGAAAATGAAAATGAGTTTGAATTTTGTGTTTATTGATGATGTTGTGTTTGGTTGACAAGAAAATTTAAGAAAAATTGAGATAGTTACTACAAGTTTTTTTTTTCTTAATCTTTAAAACTGAAAAGAAAAAAAGGTTATTCGTTTTTTTTTTTTTAATTTAAATTAGAATTGCAAAATTAAAATTTATTGGTTTTTAAAATTTTAAATTAAAATGCTGAAGTAGCATATTTTAAATACTAAATAATTTTTTAATATTATTTTATTGACCACGTCAACATTTACGTTAGTATTTAATGTGTCAACAGTGGACTCCGTTTGCCACATCAGCAATTTCTATTAAGTAAGTAACAGTAAGGACTAAAATGGAACGTGTTAATTGATTTAGGGACTAAAAGGGATGAAATGAAAATGTAGGGACCAAAATAGAAAAGATGCAAAATGTAGGGACTAAAAGTGCATTTACGCGACCTAAAATTTTCTATTTTTTATAAATACAATAGAATTTCAAGACACTAAATCCAAAAATTTTCATATTTTTAATTTTTATAAATACGATAGAATTTCAATTTATAATGATTGTTCTTTTTATCAGTTGTATACACTAAGGCTCTATTTGGATACCGCTTATTTGCTGAAAACTGAAAACTTATTACTGAAAACACTGTAGCAAAATAATTTTTAAATGTGTGAATAGTACTGTGGGACCCAAAAATGCATGGGTATGCGCATTTTGCTGAGTTTGGTGGTCCCATGAATAGTACTATGGGACCCTAAAAAGACGCCAAACGCAGCTGAAACGTGCATTCAGTGCTATCCAAATTCACACTAACAAGTTTCTGGAATAGACGAGACATGAATCTCAAATTTTTTATTAGATGACAAGAGTATTTATTAAGATCAGCTAACCATAATATATATATATATATATATATATATGGGTTGGGTTCAAGTTACACTTAGTATAACTTTAAGGTGTAACTTTAAGTAATGTTACACAACTCAATATTTTTTAATTGGATGCGAATATTGACAAATCCACCGTTAGATTACATTATTTTCATATATTCTCCATGCTTGCTAAATTTCAAAGTGATCAAAGATTAATAGCCATGTCATCAATCAATTGTTAAAATTCAAGTTTTTGTAGTTTAAAATAATACATAAAAGATATGTTTATAGATCAAATGGTAAATCACATCCAATTGATATGAAAATTGGCGTGCATATTAAGAATATATTGAACATGTAATTCAACGGTTGGATTTTCAAAATATTAATTCAATTACAAGTTATTCGGTGGTGTAACATTACTTAGAGTTACACCAGGTATAACTTGAACCCAACCCTATATATATATATATATATATATAACCAAAATCTCTGAAACTTTCACAATTTTCCATGTCAGCTCAATATTTAAATAATATTATCATTTTATTTAAATAAAATTAGAAGTGGAATTCTATTTCTCTAACAAGTTAAACTTAAACTCAAACTCATCATTTAAAAAAAAAAAATTTATTTTTGTTTAATCCAAACTTAACTTGGAGTGAAACTCTATTTCTTTGCCTTTGAAACTTTCATAATTTTCCACATCAACACAATTTTTAATTAATATTATAATTTTATTTAAATAAAATTATTTTTGTTTAGTCCAAACTTAATAAGGAGTAGAACTCTATCTCTCTAACAAGTCCAACTTAAACTCAAACTCATCATTTTTTTTTAAACAAAATTATTTTTGTTTAATCCAAATTTAACAAGGAGTGAAACTTTATCTCTCTAACAAGTTTAACTTAAACTCCAATTTTGAGATAAATATGAAAACTTAATTATTGTTCCAATCCTAAAATCAATATCGTTGAAGTTATGTCATAATTTTTCTCTTTTTTATTTTTGTTTTAATGTTGAAGTGTCACAATTTTTTTTATATTTTATTTTTACATAGAAATACCACCCTTAATTTTTTATCAACTTTTCTTCTACGTATTATTTTAGCAAATTTATAGATATACTAGTTGTGGGGCCAGTAGCCCGAAAAATTGGTGGAGTCTATAGAAGGTGGGCTTGCAGCCTAATGGCCCAGTCCGAGAACACTCATCCGTCCGAGAACACTCATCCGTCCGAGGATACTCCTCTATCTGAGGATAGGATTCGTTCCTCAAACCAGCCTGCGATGTTGATGTAACTATTTTAATTGTCAAGGAGCTTCGCGAAGTTACATGCAAACCAAACTAATGAATATTGATCAAAGGAGGAACCGGAAAAGATAACAAATATCTCCTAAAAGCTCCTGCCCCCGCATTAAATGCTTCCCACCTAACTCTCTGGCCGCATTAATGTGGAGTTGATACCTGAACAGTAATTAAGCAGCTTTATAACCACTAAGCGGAGGATCCAGGAAGGTCGGATGGGACGGAAGGAAACCCTCAGAAGGGAGCGTACACGTGTACGGTGAAAGCAAGACGGAGCAGTTAGTATATAAAGCGAAATTAGAATACATGGAGAGGGGGATTTTTGGATCTTGAGGTGTTGGACAAAAAGAAAAACTCTTTCTGCTGCGCCAGAACTACGTCTTTTTCTACTTACCGGAACTAGCTCTTATATCCATACTCTACAAATTTTTATTGCGAATGGTCCATTACAAATTGAGTCCCTATACTAGTATTATGCCCGTGCGATGTACGGCTTAATAAATTTTTTTTTGATAATATAATTAAATTTAATAACAAATAAAATGAAAAAAGAATTAATTCAAAATTCAAGATTAAAAAATAAATTGTACTTGTACACTTAAATGAAATTTAATTTTTATTTCTTATTTTGATATTTAAATCATTTGTTTTAGTGTTGATTTCATTCAAATGGTTATAAGTGTATCAACCCTAAACTGAATTAATAATAAAAATATAATACTCTAACTTAATGTAACATTCTAACTTACTAATAAATAAATATAACACCCTAACTTAAAGTAATGTTTGTAATTGTATTGTGTTTTAGCCTTTAAAAACACATATATTATTTTTTTTATCATAAAAAAAACCCAGATATTAATATTATACATGAAAAAATAATGAATTCAATAATTGAAATGGTTGAAAACAAAATTAAACCAAAACCTCAATTCATTAATGAAAAAATATCAAAAATTTGGAACTTAAAAAAAGAAAAAAAAAGAAAAAAAAAAAAAAAAAGAACGTAGTTAAGTAAAGATAGACTTACATAGAAATTTGGATGGATGGATTCTTTCGTATCCAATTTCATGTTTGACAGTAAATTTTGCTTTTAATTAAAGAATATAGATTACATGGTACAAAGCACCAAACAAAAGCCATAACAAATTAAATCCATAATAAAATATTGATGTCAACGACAAATAATCATGTAATAAGAAATTAAAAAATACAAAAATATTGCTTGCTATATTGACTTCTAAAAAAAACACTAAAAGGTGTGATTAAACATAGAATTTCAACATATCTATAAAACTTGTTGATAAAAATCATATTATATATATTCAATTTGATGAAAGAAAAAAAAATTACCTGCAAGGTTGTAGGTAAGGCAGAGAGGAGAAAAGAAGGATATAACAAATAATTGTAAAGTACGTAGTATAAATAATTAAACATAAAAAAAATAGTGTGTATATATAGTGGGAATTTTAGGTTGTGAAGAAGATATGAACAAAAAGTAGTAATGTTTGTAATTGTATTGTGTTTTGAATTAATTATTTTTTTCATTTTATTTGTTATTAAATATGTATATATATCAAACACTAAAATGTGTGATCAAACATATAATTTCAACTTATCTATAAAACTTGTTGATAAAAATCATATTCTATATAATAAAAAGGCAATAAATACACAAAATCTATTCAATTTGATGAAAGAAAAAAAAAATTACTTGCAAGGTTGTAGGTAGGGCAGTGAGGAGAAAGGAAGAATATAGCAAATAATTGTAAAGTACGTAGCAAAAATAATGAAACGCCAAAAAACTCTGTGTATATATAGTGGGAATTTTAGGTTGTGAAGAAGATAATATAAACAAAAAGTAGTTTAGGTGAAATTCAAATTCTCTCCTTTTTATTTAGATTCTATCCTTAAATAATTATATTCTATTGAAAAAGTAGTAGTTTATGATATATATATATATATATATATATTTCAGGATAAAGTCTCGGCCGATGGAAAAGGAAAAAGGTATGCTTTGTAGAAATAGAGAGAGAGAGTCCTAGTATAGTAGAAAGACTGTGTTGTTAATCTTTGTTAAAAAAAAAAAAAAAAAGTGGCGGGTGGGACTAAATATTAATACTGTAAAATGCAAATTGTATCTTTTTTTTTTCCTTTTACATTTTTTAAAGAAACGTAGGAAAAAAAATGCAAATTCAATCTTTTTTTTCTTTTACATTTTTTTTATCTCTCTTTTTTATTTAAATTTTATCCTTAAGTAATTCTATTTTATTGATTTTAGGTTTTGTTAATAACATTTTAGATAGACACAACTGTTATAGTTATAAATGAAATATTACTTTTTTTCATTACTTGATTTGTCATATTTATCCAAAAAATATGTATATATCTATTCTTAAAATCTAAAAATTTATTAAAATTTCTGTAATTTTGTGAAGCCACATGGCGCAACCACGGCATCTAAACCCAACTTTTATTATATATAACTAGTATGTAACCCCGTGCTACCGCACGGGACTGTTAATTGTAATGATGCTATTGGCCAATTTTTTTGTTTTTGTTTTGTTTTTGTTTTTGTGGGTTTATCACACAGATGATAGAATTAAATCAAACAATGAAAAATATATATTACATTTTATTATTTAAGTAATGCTATTGGTCTTTTTTTTTTTTTTGGTTTATCATACATAGGATAGCATTAGATAAAACAATGAATAAAAAAAAGAGAATATTACATTTTATTATTTAAGTGATGCTAAAGTGAAGAAAAAAGAGAATATTGCATTTTATTATTTAAAATATATAAAGGGACATTAAAAAATAAAAACTGATCATTGAGCTTGGAATCTTCTTGGAGGTGCCAATGAAGCGCTAATGTATGAGAGTGTGAAGCAAGAAAGAGTAGGATTGAACATTGTGTTTGAACCCAGCCTTACTCTGAGAAATCCGTAAGGAGGAGGAGAAGGTAATGTGTGGATCTAGTTGGTAGAGGTTGAGAGAGGAGGAGACATGGGAGGATGATATGGAATTAGGAGGAGATGATATTTTACTTTTATAGTTTTTCTCG